>RWGY01000009.1:21549010-22771592 GCA_007726485.1 Eragrostis curvula | reverse complement strand
AGAAGAGAACGTTGTTTGCGGCGAGACCTAATAATATACGCGGATGGTTCAGATCCCGACGGCCCACGATGCCTTGTTCACCTCTGCGGTAGATTTACTAACCGTTTAGCTTCTCCTATCGCTAGGGCTGCTAACGGGCGGGAAATTTGGACCCTAGAGTTTACTCGGCCAGTTCACTCGGCCAAACTACTCGGAAAACATATAAGAACAGTTCAAGTTTCTCCAAGGACGATCACTCGGATTTTGAGTTTTTCAGTTGACTTAAACATGACTCGGTCATATCAGAAATTGAGTCTCTTTATTTCACTGAAAACAGAATGAGTACAATTACAATGCAAATACGATGCTTCACTAAAAAGTGAAGATGCAGATGAACAATACTGAATAAGAACAGCATGCATTACAAGAGACTCCAGTAAGCATCAATGCTCTAACCTATTACAGAAGATCTACATCTACCCACCACGACGGCTGCGGGTCCTGTGAGCAACACAGGACGGCTTTGCAAGAAGGTCCTTGCGCCCTGGCAGGTACCTCCTGCGTGGTTCGCCTTCGTCTTCTTCCTCAGAGGAGATGACGATGAACTCCGGCAGAGCTGGAGCTTCTGCTGGAGGATGAACCACCGCGAGCGGCGGTTCGTTGAACACTTCAACGATCTCCAGGGGAACAGGAGCAGGTGCTGGGACTACAGGTGGCGCTGGGGCTGGAGCTGCTGGAGGCGCTGGTGGCGGCGGCAAGTCGTCCGGAGCTGACGGCGATGCAGCGGAAAAAACCCTACGCCTAAGATCTCTACGGCCAGCCATGATTTGATTTTGGAGGAACGAGGAAATAGCCAACGCAGCGCTTGGTTTTAAAGGCCTAGATGGAGAATCTGAAAGGACGAAAATGATCTGACGTTTCTGCTTCAGGATCTGAAAAGCGCCTGTCCAGATTCCTGCATCAGCGACAAACTCGTCACAGTAAACTTGTGACTCGGTGGATAAGGATGAATGACTCGGATAAAATTTAAATATGCATTATTAGAGTATACACTTAATCTCTCGGATTATTTGTATAACACTCAGCTACCTTTTTGTTTAACAATATAAATTCCAGTTCGTGTGTTTCTAGTTTTTCTTGAATCTGTACATAATCATTCTGATTATCCACAGACTCGGGGGCTAGTCCACGTGGACTCACTTGCGTGAGCTCCACAAAAAATCAAAGCAACTGTATCATCAGTCATTACTAGGATTTATGTCTCTTTTGAGTCTGCACATAATCATTCTGATTATCCGCAGACTCGGGGGCTAGTCCACGTGGACTCACTTGCGTGAGTTCCACCATTATCTCGGCAGACTTGCCAGGCACACGGGTTGTCTTATATCCTTGACAATTTAAGTCGGATAATACCTAGAATTTATCCTCTTCTGCATCTCAATTGTTTTCGTTGAGAGCAGCTTGGGGGCTACGGGTTGTAATCATCCCTGGCTGATTAGCTGGATGGACCTAGACACCAGTCCGGAATGAGAAGTTCTTGGCTGAGACTCATTGTGATTTCCTATTCTAATTGCCTTGTGCGCAGGAAAACATGAGTTCCTTACATAATAGATGTTACTTTTCAACACATCAGTATGATGCACTGATAGTACATTCATTCACTCGGATCAAGATCTTATTTCTTGGTTCAGCTTACTTTGAGTTACTATACAATTCTACGAATTACACAGTAACTCGGGGGCTACATCAGTATGATGCACTGATCGTGCATTCATAATTTTCAAATTTGTAGACATGCCTTTTTCAAGGCCTAGGCCGACTCAATCAGTTGGATACTATTTACATAGTATGCTTTCAGCCCTAGCCGACAGATTCGGATGTTGAATTTATTTTCACTCGGATCAAGATCTTATTTCTTGGTTCAGTTTACTTTGAGTTACTATACAATTCTACGAATTACACAGTAACTCGGGGGCTACATCAGTATGATGCACTGATCGTGCATTCATCATTTTCAACTTTATAGGCATGCTTTTCAGCCTAGGCCGACTCAGTCAGTTGGGTACTATTTACATAGTATGCTTTCAGCCTTAGCCGACAAACTCGGATGTTGACTTTATTCAAATCTCCTCTATGGACTTATATAATCAGCTCTGAAAGCTGAGTGCTGTTCTATACATGGCATTTACATACAAACTTGCTGCAACAAGCATTTATCCAATTTTTCTGATATCATTCAGAGTTAGGTGCCAACTGACAGCACGCCTAATTCAAGGCCCTGTTGGTCTTGGTCCACCCGAGGTCAAGTACCTCAAACTTGATTCAGGTCAAGTCCTTTTTAATTTCTCAATATCACTTGAGATCAATTCCTATATGGAGAGAAGATTAGTCGGAAGCAATTTACTGGATCAATCAAAAAGCACTTGGGGGCTACTGTCGTTACCATGACCCCGGGTACCCTCAAAACCAAAGGGCCGAGTAACCTGACAAGGGTAGTCGGACCAGCCCAGAAGAAACCGAGTAACCCACGATACAAGATGGAAGGTTCTACTACTCGGATGGACATAGGAAAGGCTTCTTGCCTTGTACTCCAAGTATTTCCACGATGTAACCGACTAAGACTTTTTCCATGTAACCCTGTACCCCCGACTATATAAGGCGGGCAGGGATCTCCTCTCAAACATATACAATCAATACCACGACATACAGGACGTAGGGTTTTTATCCTCCGGGAGGCCCGAACCTGTCTAAACTCCTTGTCTCGTGTTCACCATCGTATTCTTGGTGACCTGTCTAAACTCCTTGTCTCCAGCGGAAGCTCTCCTTTCTTTTTTTTTTTTAGGGTAACAGGCCTTTCATTAATCAGCAGCAATATTACATTCTGCATTTAGGATACCCAGTATCTGTGGTGGAAGATCAAGTCCCCGCTGAACCACCACATGATCACCAGATACCTGTCTAGCACACTCATGTGCAAGCCTGTTACATGATCTACTCACATAAACACATTTAAAAACATCAAAACCAGAAGCTAAAACTTTCATACGTTGGAGATGTGGTGTAATAGCTGAGCGTTGCTTTCCTTCATTCCACAACGTGATCAACTGCTGCCCTTTCAGGAGGTTAGTCAGGCCACCGCCGTGGTTTCACCCGTCCGGTCACCTCGCCTCAGCTGTCGATGGGCAGGGCACCGAACCGACGACTAGCAGGCACCATCAGGCCGGGAGTCCGGGACACGCAGGATGACCACCGGCTTTACGATGCGAACTGATGACTGATCGAAAAGGCGCCATAAAGAACAGGAGACCGTAGTCCGAGCACCAAGCAGTTGGGCCATGATGCCGCGCGCTGACCTGACACATGCGGCACCGCGTTTCCACTCTCCACGGCAGCGTCCGGCCGGCCGTGAGCAGCCAACCCGGCCTAATTAGCGCAGTAAAGCGAGCCACTAATTAGCGCTATTATGTCGATCCGACGTACTACGCGCGTTGGGATAATGAAACCGCTTTCTAGAGAGACAACGCGCCGCGCCACGAGCAGAGCAGAGCAAACCCGACCGAACCCCGCCGCCCCGCGAACCACTCCACCACCACCACCCCGCGCGGCGCGGCTCTGCGGTCGCATCTTCAAAGTTCCAGGACTCTGCAAGCGGGCAGGAGTGAAGGACGCTGGACTTACGGAAAGGCTCGGAGACGCGGCGTGGGGATGGCGGGCGGCGGAGGTGAAGCGGAGGCGGCGGCGCTGGAGTTCACGCCGACGTGGATCGTGGCGGCGGTCTGCTCCCTCATCGTGCTCATCTCCCTCGCCGCCGAGAGGTGCCTCCATTACCTCGGCAAGGTCAGTAACCGATTTGTTATCCCTCTTTGCCGTTAAACCCATTTCGTGATCGATCTCCCAACCCTCTTGACGAATCAATATTCAATGATGCGAGGGCGGGCAGACGCTCAAGGGGAAGAACCAGAAGGCGCTCTTCGAGGCCCTCCTCAAGGTCAAAGAAGGTACGGCACGGTCGGTCTCAGTTTGTTGTTCGCATCGTTTCGATTCGCTTGCATTTTGTGGGTGACGCCGCGGAAGACGTACACGTCGATGTATATGCACTTCTCTGAAGGGGGGGGGGAAAAAGAGAGGGAGGGAATTTACAGTTTGCACCACACACACCTTCAGAGCAGTGCAGACTGATTTTTCCTATGTCTGTTCTTTTGATCATAGTCAGATATCAATGAAGCTCTCAACACAACATGTTTTTTCTCACAGACTCTAGTGCTATTTTCTTGCAGAGTTGATGCTTCTGGGATTCATCTCCCTGCTGCTGACGGTGTTCCAAGGGATGATCCAGAGAACTTGCATTCCTCCAGAATGGACCAACCGCATGCTGCCATGCCAGAATGCAAAGGGCAGGGCCGAGCTGAGCCCCTCCGAGGCGCACCATATTGCTGCCGGAGTGTTAGGACTCGCCCATCGGCGACTGCTTTCCGAGGGCGGGCCAGGGGCACAGCATTGCCGGAAGAAGGTACCACATGGGCGGCATTTCTTCATTACCTAATTGTTGTTTCAATTGAACCGTCTCTTATCCAGATGAGAATTATATAAAACACAGTACCTGCAGCCTGAAACATGCTCTTAACAGTTCAAAAAAAAAAACATGCTCTTAACGTAGCACATTAGTTTAAGTAGCATATTCTTACTGACATACCTATGGAACTGCAACTTTTTCCATGTGCTGCCGACTGCTATCAGTTTAATTTTTCTCATATTCCGTTCATGGGTCTCTTGTTTAGATGAGAAATATATAAATTACAGTATCTGAGGCCTGAAACATGCTCTGAACGTAGCCCATTAGTTTAAGTAGCATATTCTGACCTTCAAAAAAGTAGCATGTTCTTACTGAAGCACCTGTGGAATTGCAATTTTTTTCATGTGCTGCCGACTGCTATCGGTTTACTTTTTCTCATAGTCAGTTCAGGGTCTACTTGTGCTGACCCATGCTCGCTGATCATGATATGTAGTACTAATCCTGCAGTAGTTGATTTTGTTCTAACTGCCGTATCTTTGTCAACAGGGGAAGGTTCCTTTGTTGTCACTTGAAGCGCTACATCAGTTACATATCTTCATTTTCATTCTGGCCATTGCACACGTGATCTTCTGTGTTTTGACTATGCTTTTAGGAGGAGCAAGGGTAAAATATTTATGAAATTTTGATTGGTTCATGATTGTATTAATCAAGTGAATTTGAGCTCTATCTTGTCACTCAGATTCATCAATGGAAACACTGGGAGGATGAAATTCAGAAGGATGTTACAGGAAATGGTTAGTGTCTCGTTTTCTGTTCATATTTTGGTGAAATGATATGATAATGCCTGGTATCAGCTGTACCTTCTGAAAATAAGTTGTTGCTGTAATGCTACTAATGCAAAAATAAATAAGAGCTGTCTTCTTGGTATTGCTATTATTCCATCTGATAGGAGCATAGCTTTATACAACCTATTTGAAATGCAGGTCCCAGGAAGGTGACCCATGTGTATCAATTTGAATTTATCAGGGAACATTTTAAGGGTATTGGCAAGGATTCCATAGTACTGAGCTGGCTGGTAAGAACGAATTTCATCTGGTTTTCAGTCATTTTTTTTTTGTAATTTAGGAACTACAGCTGAATAAGTTCCTTAAGTTGAGATTATCCAGGTCATCAGACAAATTGCGTCCTTAAGCTAAATTAATGACTGAAGGACAGGAACAGACTACCTAAATTTTAACTCATCAGTCATTAGTTTGACTAACCATATAATATATTTTTTCAGCATTGTTTTGTCAAGCAGTTTTATGGATCAGTTACTAAATCAGATTACACAACAATGCGGCTTGGTTTCATCATGGTAGGGATAACACAAGAATAGCCTAAATTTATCTTCACTTTTTATTTATAACAGGTAGCCATTTTCTTTTGCAGACACATTGCCGGGCGAACCCAAAATTTGACTTCCACAGATACATGGTACGAGCGTTGGAGGCTGATTTTAAGAAGGTGGTTGGCATAAGGTACTCATCTGGGAATTCATAATCTCCAGCTCGTTTTGTAGAAATGATCGTCTCTTGTTCAGTTGCCAATAGTCGTTGAACCTTAACTATCTTTCCTTCTCTCACTTAGCTGGTACTTGTGGATATTCGTTGTGGTATTCCTGTTGCTGAATGTCAGCGGTGAGTATCAATCAATCTTTGCCACTGCTTGTCCACTCTAGGGTTCCTAGTTATTAATTTATATTTTTCATCACCTCTATGTTCATGATCATATACTTGTTGCAAGTCTGCAGGTTGGCATACATACTTCTGGATCTCTTTCATTCCCCTTCTTGTGAGTTTCTTGTTTGGAACAAACTCCCCATCTTGGGAGCGTCTCTGTATAATAAGTATACCTCTTCAATTCCCTTTTGTTGCTTGCAGCTTTTGTTGGCCGTTGGCACCAAGCTAGAGCATGTCATAACTCAGTTGGCACATGAGGTTGCTGAAAAGCACTCAGCAATCGAGGGCGATTTAGTCGTCAATCCATCCGATGAACACTTTTGGTTTGGACGGCCAAGGATAGTACTATACCTGATCCATTTCATCCTCTTCCAGAACGCATTTGAGATCGCGTTCTTCTTCTGGATTCTTGTAAGTACAGTACGATGGAACGCCGATTGCGCACAAAAGAACTAGGACTGATGTCTAACTGCAGCGTCTTTTCCTTTCTGATTGCAAGACTACCTATGGTTTCAACTCCTGCATCATGGACCACGTCCCTTTTATCGTGCCAAGGCTTGTCGTTGGGTAACCCACATTCTTGCAGCTACTCATTATGCATTCCATTTTTGAACAATGCATGCCGTTGAAAGAAACAAAAAGTCATGACTTATGATCTTCACCTTTCTGCAGGGCCATTATCCAACTCCTCTGCAGCTACAGCACCTTGCCTCTGTATGCAATCGTCACCCAGGTGTGTGCCAACGCTTTCCCAGGGCCAATGGACAAATGTGTTTTGGCTTTACATGACTTCACTCTGTTTTGACATGTGTAAAGATGGGGACGTTCTTCAAGAAGGAGATCTTCGACGAGCACGTGCAGCAGGGCCTTGTGGGGTGGGCGCAGAAGGCGAAGAAGAGGAAAGCGATGAAGAACGGCGGCTCCGGTAGCGCGGGCGGCGGCTCGACAAACGTGTCGTCGCATCCTTCGGCGAGGCTTGAAATGATGAGACGGGCTGTTGATCTTGACGAAGGCAGCGCTGGCGGCAACGGCGGTGAAGTGCAGCGCGCTCGAGCGCCGGGGTAGTGACACGGGGACATTCGGAAGATGCAGCAGCAGTGGAAAACGTGTCCAAGACCAAGAAATTCGTAAGATGCGGTGTTCCTGTGCGGCGTGCGCGAGCTGCCCGCTTAATTACATGGTTTTTGGACCCTGATGGTGTAGTGTGGTACTGTAGCGTGGTGTGATGTTTGTATGCTCTCAGTCGAGACATGCTCTGGGAAGAGCTTTCTGCAGCGTTTTGTTCACGCACGATGTGCTTGTGCGTGGCTGTGCTGCGGCGACGCTCGGCAGCCGGCAGGCTTAGGACGCTACCACGAGGCGCGGGATTCAGGCATATGCAGAGCTGTGCGGGTTCGACTGGGCCGGAGTTGCCATCGAAAGTGCCGAGCCAGCAGTGGACGCGCGACCATGCCAACGGAGTCACTTGGGACCGGCCGTATCGCAGTTGTTATCAGGCTGGGCGACTTGGCGCGGATGCGCAGCGGCGGACGCCGAGTCCACCACTCCGACGGCGACATTGATCACCGTGCATGGCCTCTCCGGTGCACGCGATGGGCGCCCTGAGTGGTGCGTCCGTGAGTGCGCCGGCTGCAGGGCCCTTCGCCGGTTCGTACGCGCTCGCCTTGCTTGTCAAGCGTCGCAACATATCAGGCTGACGACGAGCTCGCCACGGTGTGTCAGGGGAGCGATTCCCTTGTGCGCCGCAAACGACGAGCTCGCGCCCAGACGACGCCAAGATGGGAACGTCGTTCTTGCCGCGCCCAGAGAGCTCCCTTGTGACACGTACTGGTCGATGGCATGAGCCGCAAAAACAACCAAGGCAAACCCGGGCGCTGCCTACCATGACTCCCACGGCGAAGCAGGCAAGATCATCCGTGTAACACCCCTACTTTTGAAGCCAAAAAGATAAAAAGGAATAAAAATCACTCCAAATCAAAAATTTTGTCCAAACCTCTCATCTTGAAATGAATTTTCAAAATAAAATTCACTAAATAAATTAAATCTAGTTTGAATATGAAAATTTTTGAAATATAAAACTTGTGCTCAAGTGTTTGCCTTCATTTAAAAATGTATTAAAATTTGGAAGCTTTTGAATTTTCAACAAGTAAAATCAAAGTAGGATTAAATCCCAAATTGATTTTCAAAATTTTAAATTTAAATCTGCATCAAAATCTCATCATATGCATTTCTGAGTTTTATTTGAATTGTTTTGAGTGTTAGATCAATATTTGTTTTTGTTTGAATTTGAAATCTCTTCAAATTCAAATTCCAGAGAAAAGATCAAATCTTTTAATTTCTTCCGGGCCGCCTTTCCCCCTTTTCTTTTTCCCGGGTCCAGCTCCACCTTCGCGCCGGCCCAGCCCATCTCCTCTCCCTCCTTCCTTTCTCCCTTTCCCTTGGGCCGCGCCCGTTGCTTTCGACCCAGCTCCCCGGCCCAGCCGCTCCAGCCCAACTCCCTGGCCTGCCAGCCCAACCCCTCTCCCGAGTCGCTGACGAGCGGGTCCCACCTGTCATCCCCCACCTCGTCGCGTCCCATCGCCGCCGCGAATCCCGCGCCGCCCATGCCGCCGCCCATCCCCGCCTGCCGGCGCCGTCGTAGCCGCTACGAAATCGTTGCCGTGGCTGCTACTCCTCCACGCCCTTAAAAACCGGACGAGCCCCTCCACTCTCGCACTCGCGAGCTCCCCTCTCCGTCTTCTCTCTCTCCACTCCGGTCACCACTCCGGTGAACTCGCCCTCGCCACGGAAGCCCTTCCCCTTCCTTCTTCTTCCTCGCTGAGTGTTCCCGAGCCGTACGCCACCTCGTCCCCTCTTCCTCTGGCGCAGCCGAGCTCCGAGGAGCGAGATCGATGACTAGGTCAACCCGCCACTGTCACCTTCCTCGGCGTCGGCCATCTCCTGGCCTTCCCCGGCTCCGCTGAGCCCATGGTGAGCTCCCCAAGCTCCTCTCTCTCTCCCGCGCTTCCTCTTTCGTTCATTCCCCTCATGCGCACACTCCTTCCCCTTTTTCCCCTCGGATGCCGACGAGCCGCCCGCCTCCGGCGAGCTCGCATGGCCTCCCCAATGCTCCGCGACGACGACATCAAGTGGCCATCACTCCGCCTTCGCGTATGGATCCCATAGGAGCCCTTTGTGCCATCTCTCGTCGACAGAAGCCATCTCCGGCGATGTCTCCGGCGACCGCGCCACCGCGCCACACACCTCCGGCCGCCGCGCCCAATCCCCTTTCATCTGAGCCCTTCGATCTCAATCCAGTGGCTCAGCCTGTCCCGGTCTACCGTGGACCAATGGACCTGAGCCCAGCCAGGTCCACAGATACCGTGGACCTGGTCCACAGATTTTCTAACAAGAAAATAATTCCCAAAACCCCAGAAAATCCCCAGACCTGTACATTTTACAGATAAGCCCTCAAGCTTTTCTGTAATTATGTGTAAGCCCTGCCTTTTTACAGAAAAGTACCTAAACTTTTCTGTAATTATGTTTTAGCCCCCGTCTTTTTACACCAAGGTCCCTAACCTTTTCTTTAATTACAGAAAGGTCCCTAGAACTTTCTGTAATTATCTTTAAGCCCTTAAAACCTTTTTATAATTACAATCAAGTCCCAGAACTTCAAATGCCCATATCTTTTCAACCATAGCTCCGTTTTGAGCAATTCTTGCGCCCACGCGTTCGTAGAAACGCATAGTACCTCATGGTACTATTATTGGAGCACCATCTTTGACCTAGACACCATCAATGACCCAAAACCCTCTCACCTATTATATCTTTTCCCGACAGTTATGCGATGTCTCACACGTCGCAACTACTATTCACCTAAACCTAACCAATCCTATGACGCTAAATATCCAATACCCTCCACATCACAACATACACTCGACTTCATCTTTGTATCACCTATTCACTCATTCGCTCGCTAGCATTAAATCTAACAATATATCATTTATGTCGTTTCACTTCAAAATCTAATAACCTCCTTCTATCACGAACTCAACTCCAAACCTAGCCTTAATCAATCGTCGCTCAACCAAACCTAATCCAACAATGCCTGCAGCACCTATTCCAAAGCCCTCACCAAATCCTACCCAAACCTTATCAATTCACCGTCCCCTTTTATAAGCACTCTTTTATTGGATCTTACTGGAGTTATTAATTCGTTGTTATTCTAATTGCCAGTTGTCTTTGTTTGATCTTAGTGTTCTATCTGCAGTCGTGCATGCATGTCATACATGCTCACGTACACGTACCATCGTCGTGCGTCCGACGCATGACGACCAATCAATAATAACTTAGTCTTAGTAATTAATTAATCTAGTAAGTAATTAATAGCTAAATCATCATTAGTTAACGATATAAGGTATAGGATCCCTAAGCGGACACACATCGTACTTCGTACACGTGTTGCATGAACCTTTGTATAGGTTACTACCTGTACGAAGGCTAGTGCCATGAATGTACGAAGAACGCGTGCACACGCTGTTCCCGTCACTTCATGCATTCATGCTCTTCTCTTCGTGTTTAGCATCTCTCATTACACCAAAAGCCATAGAGTACGATGCATCACTCCTAATGGCCTTTTTAAGGTAACAAAACCTTGTTAAAGTAAAACTGGATGCATCATCTGTGTTTTGAGCATTTTGTTCTTCATTTGCTTTCTATCGATTTTATTGGAGTTAATTGGATCTTATTCGGCTCTTTTTGTCCTTTATTTTTTTTTGCGGTAGTTTATTTATACGTAGTATTTCTATGCGTTAGATTACGCGAGAATCGAGGAAAAGCCAGAAGAATTCAAGTACTCGTCGAGAAATCTCAGGTCAAGTCCCGTCGAAAGATACGAGCTTCCAGAAAGGACTCGAAGGCATCAACTTCGACAGAAAAGACTGAAGATCCAGAACTTAAAGATTAGGGAAGCGATTATCAGGCAAGCCCTAACTCCCTTTGATCATATTGATCCTATGAGTGCAAAGAAAACCCACTTAGAGCCTGCTTTCAAATAAAGTATGCACGGTATTTAAAAGTGATTTACATGCTTAGTATGTCCTAAGTACTTATTGATTGCCATGCCTTGTTTTTGCTTACCCTGAATCCTTGTTAAACCTAGGAACCCACATCATTAATTCTTTAATGATGTGATGAATCAAAATGCTGCTTAGGACCTGTCACATGTGTGCTTAATTAATCTTGCTCACATGCTTTTGTGTTAAAATGTGTGAGTGATTGGTGGTGTGAGTAAATATGAAAATGGGTGGGTTTGATGATAAAAGTGCAACCCATAGTGGGGGATGTTTTGACGGGATCAGGCGAGGTAGTCCTCAGTGGGGAGGCTATCTCTGGGACGCCCTTCCTCGTGAGGATTGGCTATTGAAGATGCCTGATTCGGTCGTATAAGGACCGGTTCATGTGCCGCCTGGCCTAGCACCTCCCGTACAACCACAAGCTTTGTATGGGAAAGGTTTGGAACCACACCCTACTATAGCGTTCACCGGGTACCCACCAGGAGGCTGGAGTGGCAAACGGAAGCCAGGAGAAGACTCGACGAGGTTGGCGTCGAGTCCGGCATGTGGAGACAATTCTAGCCTATGGCCATTCTATTATATGATGATGGAAGCCCCTGGTTGGTGTTTTTCCGTGGTGGTGCCGTGGTGACGCCAAGTAGGTACGGAACCATTAGTATACCAGTCCAAACCGCGATATCGGGGAGGACTGGTGTACCTTGTGGGGAAAGTGTACAACCTCTGCAGAGGATAAGAATCTATCCGGATAGCCGTGTTCCACGGTATTGGACAACGCGAAATCTATGGCCACACAATGATTAGTCTTTCCTGTGTGAGTTATCCTTGGTGTGTTTTTGGAAAACACCGGCGTGGAGCCGTACGCTGGTTTGCTGCCAGCATTAAAATTTGGGAACTGGCGGGATGGATTGCATCTCCCCCCGGGCCAACCAACCCCACTAAATATAATGACAACACCTGATTGTAGTTTGCGAACTGTTTTGTTTTCAAAAACAACCCTTGCACAAAATTGGCTTTCCGCCGATATGATAAACCTCAGCCTCATCCATGTTTATACCGTTGCATATATTTACCCCTTGTGTTAGGGTTTGCTGAGTACCTTATGTACTCACGCGTTTGCGATTGATGTTTTAGTAAGAGAAGTTTTCGTAGGAGACGACGACGCTTTGGTTTTCGGTTCTGCTTCTCAAGTCTGCCTGTGGCTTGGGTCGTGCTTTCCGCTGTCTGTGTGTGATTGCTTCGCCTTTATTTGACGGAAGGACTTGGATACTTCTGCATCCTTGTCGAACCGCCACTCAAGGCTCATTATATCAGGTACTATACCTATTTACCTATTCAAAGTATGCTTTTGATTATCATATCTGTGTTCCTGTGCGTATCAGCTAGTGATCAAGGGACTGATACATGATGCACAGAGTGCTCCAAAAATGGGGTACGACAATCCGACAAGGCAACGCCCGTCTTGATCGGCCTCCCTGGAAGCAGGAAATCAGGGACCCGACGCGTCGGCCTTTGGCTGGACACGACATGTAGACCTGTCACACGACGGTGTGGCCTCAGGCGACTCCTAGCGCGACGGCGGCGGCGAACTAGGAGCGCGCTGGCCGGGGCGTGGCGTTTTGTTTCCCGACCGCCCTGGTCGCTATTTCATTTAGCGACCGGGGTCAAGGGCAGGCCGAACCGTTGGATCTGTAGTGTGCGTCCGTGATTCGACATAATGAATTCATAGTCGGAGCCTTTTGGGCCGATCGGAGGCCCAGAGAACGGAGTCCGTCATTTTTTGGCCCCTGAGGTTCGAGCGAAACACATCGTCCATGGAGGCCGCTGCCGCCGCCAGCCATAGTAGCGAGCCCCTACCGACGGCGCCGGCGTCCATTGACGAGCTCCGCACGGAAAATTGCAGCCGTGCTGTTGGTTGTGCTAGCTGAAGAATCGGACGAAGTACTTCCAAGCAGCAGCAAAATACTTTGAGGTGAACATCAAGAAACGTCCCCGTCTGAAGAATGGCATTCAAAATGCGAAGTACGATATGTCGCGACAATGGATTTTTGTTTGGCATTGAAACCTTCTACTTTCGTAATGGAAATGAAGGGCCTGCCGCCTGCATATCTTCAGTGTACCATTCATTCATATAAAAAGGGGAGAAATAAAAAGGAAAATTCAAAAAGAAATTAATTTGCCGTCTATCAACCCATTTTCGCTGAGTGATTCCGAACCACGAAGCAGGGAGGGCAAGCTGCAAAATTCTTTATATTAGCAATCAAGAGATGAACAAATACCGGTGAACCTCGGTTGTTAGGAAGCAGTACAACGGGCTGCAGTCTGCACTGATTACGACGTCAACCATTTTGTTCCCCCTCATATCAATATGTAGCTGGTATAGTAACAGAAGCTTCACTGACACGACAAAAACAGCGTACAAAACGTACAACATTTCGCCGACTGCACAAAACGTACTTTTCATCTAAGCATTGCTGCAAAAAAAAAAAGGGCTGGGACCAAGCCATCACCATTTGCACGCCTGCCTCTGTATTTTGGAGTTCATAGTGCCCTTGCCCTTGTCCTTGTAGGTATTCCTGGAGGACCCAGACCTTCTCCGCCCATGGGCAGCTGCTATTGCTTTCTTCCTTTCCTTATTTAATTTCCTTGTGAGTGCAGCGTCGTCCTCATCATCACTATCACCATCTGAATCATTATCATCATCCTGGGAAGGCATCGTGCCTCCTGATTCATGTGGTTCCGTGGCATCTCCATTGCTATCCGAGACAGGATTTTCACATCCGTTCTCAACACTACAGCTAGTGCCCTGCTGCATAGCAAAAGAGAAATTGAAAAGAAGTTCATTGAAAAACTGTTCAGCTACGGATGAATATATTACGCACCTCTTCAGGTCCATCTGAATTCCTTGAGGCAAGACTACCATCAGGCTCATAATGATGGTCCTGAGAAACACCAGAAAATATATTTCAATGATTGTGGCTTCTAACTATACTGAATGCTAGCGCAGATGGCAACATATTCAAATTAGAAAGTAAAATCAGGTCAATACCTGGTCTTCTATCTTCAATGAATCTATAGGCACTGCATCACCAATTTCATCAATATCATCATCTGAGCTGGAATTATGTTCTTCAGAGTCTTCCTCAATAAACTGTGAACAAGTTTTGAGGTGTTATAGAACTTTAAAATGGAGACTTATAGAAAACAATATACAAATGTATGCATGACAAATATGCAGAAACACCTGACCCACCTTCTCCATCTCCACTTGCTCCTTTCTGGTGAACCCACTAGCAGCTAGTTCCTTGTCCAATGAACCAGCAACTTTTTTTACAGACAAAAAGGATGGTCTACCACTCTCTTCACCATCAGTTTCAAATCCATTTTGCTCTTCGTTTGTCTCTGACGTCAGATTGAACCTAACAAGGCAAAACAAAATCTCAATAAAAAGAATATGATAACGAATAACAAGACTTTTGCATATGTTACAAACCTCTTGTTAAAGAACTTGTAGATACATTCAATATCTCGATCGAAAAACCTGCATGTGCAATGTTAAGTTTTTTTCTAAAAAAAAAAGATTGAAGATGTGATCATATTAGTAATCTGAGTAAGCTACATACATCTGGGCATTCCGATGTGAAACAGATACCATCTGTGGGAAATCGATAACCGTAACCTTTTCATCATCATCAATCTGCATAACATTGGCACAAATAACTTAGACTGACAAAAAATATGTACTGAGATGGAGGACTAGAATGCACTAAAACAGAATCACATGATTGCCGTAGAAAAATCCTTTCCATATTATCAGCATGCTAATATATACAAAAAAGAAAAAAACTGACAAGATTTGGAGTTACAAATTATCACAAAAACCCAAAAGGTGAAAAGAAGAAATACCATGATATTGAACTCATTAAAATCACAATGTATCAACCCATGCTCCGCCAAGCGAACAATAAGACCAAGAATTGTGTCGAAAACATCATCTGGATTCTGTAACTCTTTCACTTGAACACTACATAAAAGTCAGAAAACAGCTTATATGAGGCTCTGCTCAAAGGAACAAACTCTTATTAATATAAGAAAATACACAACACATATGCTCACAGTGGATATCCCTGCACAAGTGACATGATCACACAGTGACGATTACAATCGACAGCAGTTGGAACAGGGAATCCATGGTCTCCTAAAGCCTAGAAAAATAATTATCAAGTCAAGAACACCTAAACAAACAGGTAAACAAGAAGAGCACATAGCTCGGGGTGACCTCCTGGAAAATATAGTCAGGAAAACAAACCTTCATGAAGGCGAATTCCTTCAAGGCCGCAAGTCGTGAAAGGTACAGCCAATTAAAGCTCCTTCGATGCACTAAGTAGTCACGCTTTGATTTCACAGCCCTAAAAGATGTCCTGCCCAACCTATGAAGCTTCATGGCAAGCACTGTACCATCCTCCGTAGCAACCTCAAATATATCTGGATGTAACAGAGACACCATAATATAATTCATATGCCCGCTTGCCACTCGCTAAAACAGAAAATGGACAGTACGAACGTAACAAACCTGATTCCTTTCCAACACCAATTTGACGGCCAACTGAAGCAAATACTCCTCGATTAACCAGAGTCTTGATAGCAAGGAAGTCATATCCAAGATAGGTGAGCCGATATCCATCATCTGTATAGAACAGAAACAACAAAGCAAATAAGGTTCGCATTTTCATTACAATCAGTATTAACTATTAATGACTCACATTTAGCAGCATCATGATGCACCAGCTTGTTCTTCAAAAGATTCCTCAGCACTTTGTATGTTCCTCCATGCCTAAATTCACGAAGCATAAGAACATATTCCACTGAGATGCATAAATCTTTTCAAACCAACAACTGGTACTGTCATTTTTTAACTGGTCAGGTCAATAATAGACATTACTAAGAGAATATTATCTGCTCTGAATCTTGACATCCTAATCCTTTAATCGGCAACTAATGTTCATGCAAAAGAACTGTGATGTATAACTTTGTGTTCGCGCCTTTAATTTATAAGCATAAAAGATGAAGACTGTATTATTATTGGGCTATTATCCATCTAACTGTGCAACAAATTGCTAGTTATAATATTCATATTTTATCTAGAACTAAAAGAGCATCCTTACTTTTCAAGGTTCAAAAAACAACAGCTGTAGTACATCGAATCAACATGCTAGAGATGAAAATTTCAGAACAGTAATTTAAATATCAAGACAGACAAGTCCCAACCTAAAATTGATTCAGAGGAAATTATACCCATAATAATAGAATGTACGGTCCTCATACTAGTTGACATCTAAGCCTAGCATCTCTATTCAGCACAGTCACAGCAAACTGCTGAGTTCGAAGAAAGAAATCACTCACTTTAATCCAGCGATACGATCGACGAGCTCCGCCGGCACAATCTCGTGCTGAGACCCAGTCCAAGCAAAAATTCCACCGTAAGCCACGGAAACAAGCAGTTTCTCAAAGTGCATATGTAACGAGACTAGAAGGTGTGGTGTAGGGCTTTGTGGGGCTTACGTTGCGCATGCCCATCTCCACGGCGGTGAGGACGCGGAAGTCCTCCTTGGAGAGGTAGCGAAGGGCGTTCACGTCAAGCTTCATCGTATCTTGCAGCTGCTGCTACGGAGTAGTGATTAGGCGGCGATGATTGTGGGAGCTCTTGCCCGGCGAGGAACCAATAGGCGGCGGCGTTGGTTCGCCGGTGACTGGCACGCGCCCTCCTCCTCCGTCCTCCTGAACTCAGCTGGTCAGCTGAGTGGTCTCTGGGGAGCTCAGGAACCGGTCGTCGCGACCAGTGGCTGATGCGGGCGGAGCGAGTCCCCGACGGGCGGCGGAGGGCGTGGCGAGTGAGGGCGGAGGCGGCCGGGAGCGAGCGGCGTGCGTCCGTGAGGTAGCCGAGGCGAAGCTAGGTTTTCCCTTCGCTTCTCCCTTGTTGGGCTGATGGGCTAAGTTCTGCTCACTCCTTGGCTGGACCTGCTTGGTTCACTATGCTACTATTGGGCCACGATATTACGAGCCCATGATGCTTTAAACGTGTCAAAACCCATGAGCCGATGATAAGAAAAGGAAGTCTTATGATTCTCAAAAAAAAAAAAAAGGAAGTCTTATTTACAAAATCTATGAACTCCCCTAAAAAAAATACAAAACCTATGAACTTCTCAAAAAAAAGTACAAAACCTATGAACCCATTATGTTCAACTAAAACAATGTCCTTCATTTCTTTCTAAAAAATAAAAAACAATGTCCTTCATTTACACTGGTAGCTTGACTCTCTCATCTCTTCAACACATCTCATTTTTTCTCACTGACTCTCTCATCTCTTCAACCCGTATGGTATGGTGACAAAAGGCCACAAGCTAATCCTACCCTAAAAGAGAAACATGAAGCCTGGACGCCATACGGCGGTTTTGACTTGCTTACGGATCGACGGTTTTCTTTCCCCGATGAAGCTCTGAACACCCTTGACAAGTGTGGCTTTTGTTTGAGTTGGATGTTTCTTTAGCGTTTTCCCTTTCCTTAATTGGTGATTGTTCACGTCAAGCTGCTTCACGGTGACCTCCACCTCCTCTTGCGCAGTGGTGGACGCAAGATAGTTTTCAAGGAGGGGCTCTCCTCTCTTCTTCTTCTTCCTCTAGCCCTCCCGTTCTTCTTCCTCTCCCTCTTCTTCTCCTTTATTTCTCTCCTTCAAATCAATGGAGGACCAGCCAGTAGGGGGGGGGGGGGGGGGGGGGGGGGGGCTGGAGCCCCCCAGCCCCCCGCTGGATCCGCCACTGCTTGCACTCCTGCGGCCGTACATGGCAACGATCTGGCTTACAATAGTGATGATAGCTCTATCTTGTTCTTAAAAAATCATGATAACTCCCTCGTTCAACATCATTTGACATGATCGCCATGATTTTTTTTGGGACAGTATCTTATCTCCATGCAAACACAAGATTTATGGGTGGACAAAGATTTCGAATTACAAAATCAACACGAACTCAATACATCAGAACAACAAATAACAATGTGCGAACGACATGCACACAAGACATAACACACACACACGTACACACAATCTAACTCGTGGAGACACGCACGAGACCAAGCACACACAAGACCAAGCTCCACCGCGCTCGCGGGCTTCAATTCTCAGGGGCCTTCTTCCTTCCCTCCCGGCAGCACCGCACCACCTCCCTGCCAATGGACCAGGCGAGAGCCACAGCAGCAGCCACTGCAAGGATCACAAGTTCCACTGAAAGTGCATCAGAGACGCCCTTGGGAAACGTGGTTTGTCTCCTCTCTCTACGCTGGCCAAACCTCCTCCTACCTCCGTCCTAAAATAGTTGTCGCTTTTGACTTTTGAGCGTTACGTTTGATCATTCGTCTTATTCAAAATTTTCGAGTAAATGTTATTCATTTTTCATAACATGTTTTATTATTAAAGATAGTTTAATCATGACATATTTATTTTAATATTTGCATACAAATTTTAAATAAGACGGATAGTCAAATGTGATGACAACAAATCAAAAGTGACAATTGTTACGGGACGGAGTTAGTACCTATCGTGTCAGCCCGTTAGCACAGCCCATATCATTCATGCTCTGCCCACGCGAGGCCCACTGCGGAGAATATGGTTAACCGGCTAGAACGCACAAAACACTCTCTGCTTAGCGCCAGCTAACTCATATCGGACTTCACTCGGTCTGGCTCAGCACGTATGGTTCACACAACTTTTATATTTAAAATTAAATTTGGAGCAGCATTGCAACGAAATGTGGATGAGATGCATCAGCAACTGGTGTAGGCATGAGTGTAACCGTGTGATGAAATGAGAGGGAACAACAAACAAAAATATGTAACTTTATTTATTAATCATAGCTGCGGACAATATCTTTCACGTACAACCACCTGGTCCACCAAAGTAAATATGCATCCCGCCATCATTTTTTGCAAAATCATCAAAAGTGTAGCATTTTTGTCTGCTAGAGCCAGCTTTAGCTTTGTCCCATAATTCAGGAGTGAAAAGTTTGTTGTTTTCATCCATAATTTGAACGTTCTTCACAAACGCAGCCTTTTTTAATCCTTCTGAAGCAAAATGTCCACTTCCCATTTGTGGTGGGTCCGATTTGACAGTTGGACCACGAACAAATCCACCAGCTAATGAATAATCACCTTTGTCCTTCATGGCAGTAAAAATTGTACTTGGCCAATATCCAATTGGAGTTTTGTCTTTACCATACATTAACCACCAGTTTTTAGTCTTCGGATCCTAAACAAAACCAAACTTCATGATGATTAGTTTATTGAAATACATAATCGTTATTTAAAGGCATGCCAATCCCTGTTCATATTTAGCAGCCAACTAAGGTGGCATAGGTTGATTTCTTTCTAACATTCGCCCAGTACTTCGTATGCACATGACAATCCAACTTCATACAAAAATCTCAGGTGCATTTTATTTACTATCTTTCTCAAACTTTGTAACTAAGGCGTTGCTAATATTTGTCCCCTCACTTATTGAATTCCATTAACGTATATCTTATTAATCACCATTAACCTCACTGAATTGAGGATGTGCATCACATGTGCACGGTAACTACAAGATAGAAATGGCACTAGTAGATCTTTTTTCTAGGGGCCTGCTTGGTTCCACGCCACAACACGCCACGCTACAGTTGTGGCGACCACAGAATATCTGGCGCTGCTTGGTTGATGTCGGGAGTTGTGGCTGCCACAGTTTTATCAGTACAGAATAGTGTGGCGCGGTGTGGCGAGTTAGGCGGAGAAAATGAGCGCCACAAATTGTGGCGGCGGCGGGTGTGGCGTGGCCAGCTGAGGCTGGCATCCAAGCAGGCCCTAGATTCATCCACCTTAGTATACATATATGAATCTTCTTCTTTCAATCATCTCGATCTCATGTCGTGTTCTCCTACGCCAGTCACTCAAATTATTCACAATCGCCTCGTCTAATTTTAACACATTGAAGCAACTAATGAGGCCCATATCCCCTCACCTAATCAAAAAATTGTACGTTGACGGTAAGCAGTAATACTAAAGCATCAGAGTATCGTAAATTGACTTTTTCTTTTGTCTTTGGAGTTACTAGTTGGATGGTGTTACAAATTTGTCATTGCCAAAGTTTTGTTCAAGAGAAGCAAAAGTACAGCTTATACATCGTGGAACTAAACTATCTGTTGTACTGAAACATGCATGAGTTTTCTGCTTCACTTTTCCTCATTAAATATTATGCAAATTTATTGTATTTTAAGCCTGAGCACACAATACCTTGAATAGCAAAACATTTATCACACGTTGTTCTCCATTGTAAGTCGAAACCGGCTGTATTCTTCCTCCAATACCAATACTCTGACTAACTTGCACAAAACCAGAGCAACGGAGGTCATAGCATTCCTTGTTTAGCACACTGTCTATCTGCCCAAACAATCAACCAAGAGATTATAAGATTTCTGTACCAGAAGCTAATTCATGATTTTGATGGTGTGTTAGTTTGGTCAATTGTTTGTGCATACCCAATAAATATGAAACCTAGCAAAGTTATCCCCGCTGAAACTTGGCCATACCTGCAAAATTATGTGGAATAATAGTAAGAATATTATGGAAAGACTCATGTAAATACATATTGATTATAATTGCAGTGATGGATTAGTATTATGTTGCTTATGTGTTCTGTGTATGTTCACAGTCATCGACTTCTATACAACACAAATAAAACCTTAAATGTTTAACTGGAATAGTTACAGAGGCAACGTGATATACTTACAATGTTGCCAGCTCCAATCGCTTCTCTACCGTTATTGATCTGCAACCAGGCAGCACTACGGTCCCCGTTCTTTCCTTTAACAATGGGCTCATAGATGCTTATTGTAGCATGTGCTCCATATGTGTCAATGGTTGTTTGAATCGCAGACATCTAGAAAAGTGAACGAACAAAATTGTATGAACCATGCGAATACTCTGTACCTCTCGCCAGTTGATGTGGTCGCAATCTAAAATATAGTGCATCTTGTAACTCGTTTTAGTTAGCAGGTAATGCATAGAATTAATATATTTAGCTGCAGCCTTTTCTTTGAGCAATATTTTTAAGTTTAGTTACAAATTGAGCTGAATGAATGTCACTTACTCGAAAAACAGGTGTATCCTTTTGGCTCGGTAAATAACATTCTTGCAACTTATCATGGCGAGGTATAGTCAAAGCGTAAGTTTATAATAAAGGCATACCTCTTCACTTTCATTGTCATCTAGGAAAGTTGTGATAGGCCCTTTATGGCTACGTAATACTGGGATTGTTCCTGGTGGGCACTTCACAGTACAAAGCTCTGCTTCTAAACTGCTAGCTAGAAGTGAAGAATTTTCAATAAGTCTTGATCGATAATAGCTTGGTTTAACCTGTTTGACGAATAAGATTTAGCATATGAAACATGAGATTTATGTCTCCATTCATATACTTAGCAAGTAATGTTTTTTAACATCTCAACAAAATGTTAGTAAATTCTTGGCCGGAAGTAAACATACCAAAATAATTTTTTGTCATAGAAACAGAGAATGTTTACAGTCCCGCAATTACAAGGTAAATAAACTTAGGAGGCATTGAACCAAATTTACCCATGCATAATGCTAAAATTAATCCCACCATTCATTAATATCTCGATGAATACATATGTTAATTTATACATAAAGTATAATTCAAAGTAGGAGCAGAGAAGGCAAAATGTCTGGCTAGAAACTGAAAACAAAAAACAGAATAAGCCAAAGATTATTTTATATCTAGTTCAATACTAAGTTGTTTCGTCGATGTACCGTGTTAATGAAGTTCAAATTAGTTTCAAAATATCTTGCTTACTGCCTTTAAAATCTTTGCTTAGATAGAACAATTTTTCGAAAGCTCAAAAATAATATTTACAAAAATAATAACTTTCTTAATTATTTGCGGAGTGCATGCAAAACTTACAAACTTCATTGTACCAAACAACAGAACCCAAACGTGTTCCCAGCCGAGCAATTTAGCACATTAATGTTCCTATAATTTTCGAAATAACCTTCTTACCATAAACAAATTAGGAAATTTATTATTCAAATTAGCAATCATTTATGTATAAATCAAAATCATAATAATATATATTTACCAGCTAAAATATTAAAATCTGATGGAGATAAAGCAATTTACCTGAATTGTGTGGTTCTTCAATAGTGGATGCGCAAAAGCTGGCTGCACACTTAAATCAATGCATTCAAATACATCACCATCTTTTGTCTGTTTTGAAGAAAATATTTCTTAGTAGCCACAAATAAAACATTTGATAGAAAAACATAGCAGAAAAAATATCAAGGCTTTTGTATCGCTATACATGCGTCTGACCACAAATTCACATTTGTATAGCCCAAATACAACACAAAAAGTTGCAAGGCCTTGCTTATCCACTGCTTTGGATGATTTTCCTCCTTCCACTTCTTTCCTGACAACTTAGGAACCAACAACACTGCCCCTCCACTAATCACATCTTAACTTCCTTGCTATGATTTGTTGATGGCATACTTCGTATTGAGATTTGCTAAACTGATGAGACCGTTCAAAAGTGGTTTATGTTTGCAAATGGAAAAGAAAAATGCAGTGCATGATTACATAACCTAATCTTCCTATAAGCGAAGAATTATGGTGTACATACCTGGACTGTCATGTTCACATGTTGACTGGATCCCTGCCTAAATTTTTCTATGTGTTGTATGCATGTTGCTCTCTTTAACCCAACAACAAGAACAAGGTATGATATGAAAAGAAAGGCCTCAATTGCTTTGTTTGGCTTCATTGTAGAAGACTCTACTGTATACTCTGTCCCATAAGACCTACCGTTTTATAGGCTCTATGGTAACAACATTCCCAACCCATTATTACGATTTACTTATGACGAATTATTTCATTTCAAGGAAGTTATGGCGAATTGAAATTTTTTTCTTATGTAACCCGAAATATGTTATAGCAAGATATACCTGACCAATATATATTAATGCTTGGGTGCAACATTAATCCAATTAAACTCATACAATATCTCCAGGATATTATCAATTATCTCATGCAATAACTCTAAAACATAACATAGTATCTCATATATTCAATACAAATATATCTCAAGCAGTAACTTCAAGATATTACAAATTTATCTCAAGAAATATCTCGAAGATGGAACACCTAACATGCATAGGACTAGAAGGCTTTGTTGCGCATAGGACTAGAAGGCTTTGTTGCCCATCCTGTAGTTGCAGCCTCTTCAAAATATTGTAGAGTACTGATTTTCACCACTGAGGTACAAAACCAGAAACTACAACCCATCAATACTTGCACTGCACTAATTCAAACATAAGAAGATGCCCGGAGCGACAACGGTGGACAAAATGGCTGTTTCTGGACTTAAAATTGTAACCCACGAATCGAAATTGCAACCAAAATATGCTCACCTTGCAGTTTGAGTCAGGGGAGAAGGAACCGGGGCGGGGCTCATGCCATGGTCAGGCGGAGCTTAGGCCATGAGGGCAGGGCGACCTGCTCGCACTCGCGCCGATGCGCCGCGCGCCCTTCCCCTTCAGCTTCGGCGTCCTCCCAGCTTCGCCGTTCGCCGCCAGAAGCACGAGAGAACAGAGAGAGGAACGATTCGATGGATTCAGATGTGTCCCAGTACGTGCAGGGGTAGTCCGGTCATTTTCATTCAACTTTGATCAAACCTCCAACTGCAAATTCAAAATAAACAGAGAACTGGAGAATACAATTCATTATGAGTTTTTCCTTTCGAAACTTTTAAATTTAAGGTTCGTTTGTGTTTACTTTCAAACAACTTATTTGAACTTAGACTGAATTTGGCACAAATAAACTTTTGAAATTCCAAAATGCGTAATGGTTCCAGTTTGTGTTCGAAATTCTGTTGGAAGCTCCAAAAGGTTCATACTTTTTTTTTTTTTTTTTTTTTGAAACTTGTTCATACTTTTATTTAGTGAACTTGTTCATAGCACATGGTGTCACAGGGCGTCAAACCCGTTTCTGAAGATGGAATGTATGACTTTGCTGACATCGATCTGATCGATGGGCAGGGCAACCAACCTTAAAAATTCCCACATGCAGTGTCTCCGATCCTTTGTACTATCAATCAACTAACCAATCGACCCGATCATCGTAATTCCCACATACTTTTTTTTTTTTTTTTTTTTTTTTTTCTCAAAAAAAAAAAAACTAACCAATCGACCCGATCATCGTAATGATATCAACAAACCGATCACAGACCCATGATTCTCGGCACCCCGAAGTGGAAAGCGACACGATTCGGACGGGCATGGCGCGACTGCAGTGTCTGTCCGCTGCCAGTGGGGACGAACGCGCCGAGCAGTCGAACACTGAACCCCGCAGTCGGCCGTCCGGCGCCGAAGCTGTCGGCCGGGGTCACGGCACGGCAGGTTGATCCGCAATCGAAAAGGCGACCAACAACCACACGACGACTGATGATCTCCGTTCCTGGAATCTCAATTCGTTCATACCCCCTCGTCAGATACACCGCACCTGCACCAGCCGAAAGAAAATGTTCCAGGATCTCTCGGCCAACTAACTGCCCGTGATCCCCAAGCTGATCTCGCTGTCCTCGCAGACAACAACGCCGCTCGTACGTACGGCCACGACCGGGCAAGGCACGCGCGCGCACGCCCACTCACGTCTGACGGTTCATGGAATACGAGGTTGTACAATGCCAAGTCGATCGGGTCAAATTCCGCAGCCGCACCGATCGAGCAAAAGCACATGCCCTGCTCCTTGCGAGCTCGGGTCCTCGTCTTCCCGCGTCGTTCAACGAACCTGCTCTGCTTAGCGAGAAAGCAAAGCCGCCGCTGCCTACAGCCTGGGTGTATATAGTCCAGCTCCCATTCTCTCGCAACCTTCCCTTCTTAGGCTACCAAATCCACCGATTTCCATCTTCAGCTGGTGATCAGGAGAAGAGGGTGATCCTCGTTAGCAACAACAACGAAGGGGAAGTGGTCGGCTGAATGAGCTTGCCAGTTCGCTGCTACGCCGAGCCTGAACTTTTCTGGTTCTTGATCCCGTCGAAAGGAGAAGCATCATCATCATCTCACTGCCGGTACACGACGACGGCGATGGAGAGGAGGACAGCGAGGAGAGGCGCTCTTCACCGCAAGGGATCAATGCAGCGCCGGCCGGCGGTGACGATGGGGACCAGCAGCCAGCGCGGTCAGGGGTCGCCGTCCACGACGCCGGGGTACTTCAGCGTGGAGCTGGTGCTTGTGTTCCTGTGCGTGGTGGCGTCGCTCGTGTTCCTGCCGCTCCTGCTGCCGCCGCTGTCCCCGCCGCCGTTCCTGCTGCTGCTGGTGCCCGTGGGCCTGCTCGCCGTGCTCGTCGCGCTGGCATTCGTCCCGCTCGACGCGCACAGCAACCTCGTCGGCTCGTCCCGGTTGTAGAAGGGGAGCCTTTTTTTATTTTTGTTTCACAGAATTTTGTTTGTTTAGATTTTTCAGATTAGCGTACATAAGCTGGTAGTAGATTAGAAACAGATTATATGTAGAAGAGTTAATAATTTTGGGCTGATGTATCTGTCATAGCTTGCCCAATCGGGTTCAGATCATCGCACTGATCCCATTCATGAACTTGGTCCAAATACAGGAATCGGATGCCGATGAGGCTTTAGAACGAAGCACCATGTTGTTTCCTAATCCTAACTATTTTAATGGAAAAGCAAGCTCCGAGACAAAATTTGCTTTTAACATTCTTGTTCAGAAAGAAACTATGATCAGGGCTCTGTTCAGCAGGCATCTTCCCTCATTCGTTCATTCGTGCACGCGACTCACGTTTCGCCGAGAGCCGTATGTGCTCGCCCGGCATGGCGTAAAGTTCGGATCTGTAATGGCGGCGGCGGCGGCGTACTACTAGTCGCATCTGCGTCACATGGGGTCCCTATCCGTGACGTTTTGTGCTCACAAAATCATAAGCAGCCCCACGACAGTGGCAGGACGACGTGTGCGACGAACTCTTGTTCTTGACGGCGTGACGCGCGGGCATGCACCAACAACTCGTGCCGGCAGCGAAGCTTCCTTGTTATTGCTGCATGTCTGGTTTACGCACGCATTACTGCCGCCGGAATCACCTTACGCATTGGAATTTTTGACATGGCCGGTCCACGGTCCAAGATCCTGAGCTCGCGCTGGAACACGTGGTTTTCAAAGATCATTACTCTTTGTGGTAGAAACAGGTACGGAAATTCTCCGTACCAGTGCCCCCATCTTTCTCCAAACCGTGTTTAGTTGGTTCTTATTATAGCTACCAGCTTCTACGTTAGGATGATAGGATCGGTAATGGGATTAGACTGATTCACATGATCACACATGACAGCTCGACAGGCTCTGTGCTCTTGGTCCCGCGCCGATCAACACGGCGGCAAACATGCTGACCTGTGCATGTCCCAGATGGGTGGAGTTCACCTTTTCCGAAGCATCCACCGACCGGATCGGGTGACGCAGAGGAAGGCGATAGAATCGTAGGCTCGTAGCAGATCACTTTTCTTTTAGCAAGGGTAGCAGATCACTTCATCAGCGAGACCGCGATGCAAACCAAAGAGGCCGGCGCAGGGCTGGACCAGATTTCCCCTGGCCGGGGGGTGAGGCCGGCGCAGGGCTGGACCAGATTTCCCCTGGCCGGGGGGTGCATGCGGCGAGACAAAATTTAGCTCAAAAAAAAAATGCGGCGAGACAAAACTGACCAAGATGCCCGGGCCCTGCAGTGCTGCAATCCTGACCCAACACTGATCCGCATCACGGGCCAGCCCCAGATCCAATTCAGCGATCTCCTGGGCCTGCATGCTTATCTGTTCTTAATTGCAGATCGGTGGGCCCACTGATTCTTCAATCACCAACTCTCCCGCCCATACTCCCACTGAAACTCAGTGATGATGACACGGTATCAAGCTGCTTTCCCATTCAATTTCGACGACTGATCAAGACTGTTGAAGGGATCTGCACAAGCGCCGCTGCGTGTTGAGTGCCACCGACGCATCTGCATGGCAGCTGGCGGCGGAAGACGAGCACAGCAAGCCGGCCGTTCCAACTCGTACGTCCGGTCAAATAACCATGTCACGAGCTAATGAAATGCAGGTACTCCTCTGCTTGCTTTCCCGAGCTCCGAAAAGTTAATGAACGACCTTGTCACGAGGCTGATGGCGTTTAGCTCGTCTCTCATTGCTCCAGAATGATACTCCTGCTCTTCATTAGCATCCAGACTGGTGTACTAATGATGCAACGGGAATCATTGAACTGTACGCGTGTCCTTTAGTACTCAGCCACGCATATATGTGACAAATTGCCGAGATCGTTGTCATTTGCTTCTGTACAATCATACTAGTAGCTTCAACTAGCTACGGACGAGAAGAAACTAAAAAACGGTTCGTTTGTAACACACACAGACAAAAGAAATGGAAAAGTAGCAAATTAAGGAATCGACCCTGGTTGCATTCGGGTGATTTAGATCAGTTGGTGAACTCGAAAAGGGAAGAGGGGACCATGGTACTCCCTGGACCGGGAACCATTCAATTCTTTACTGCTTGTTCAGTCAGAAACCACTTGAAAGTCGTTTGAATTTGTATGTACTTCGCTTTTCCTCGATGCATGCATGCAGCTTTCATAAATTCACAGTACACTGTTCGTAGATGAAGCAACGGGAAATAATTTTGTCTGGTTTCAAGTTACATGGAGTGGCATTCCAACGATCAATAAAGCATTTCATGCATCACTAATAACTCAAAATAAGATACTAGTAGAAGATTAGAAGATCAACACGGAACAAGCATGGTACAACCAGTATCTAGTTTAAGGAAGGAGAACCGCCTAAAAAATAGCTTCCAACCCAGGACACGCATACTCTTCCACTGAGGTACATCAGTGCATGAGCGTGCAGTGTGCTATACTGGGCTAATTCTGTGCCACCCAGGACAGTCAACGCTGTATCCTCTGACACTAGCCACGGATCCCAGTCACAGGGCTCATAGCAAAGCGCAAACAGACGTGAGCTACAGCTATGACGGTACGAATGAAGCTGCAGTATCTGACTGTAACGCGAACAGCTAGACAGGAACGGCTAAACAAAACATGAAACAACGCTGAGAACACGGAGTCGTTAGACTCGTTACGCAGCGTGCAAAACCAAACATCAAATCCATTCCGTTTTGCAAAAGGCGTCGCCTGAAACCCCGTGGGGCTCATCTCGCCTCCAGAGAGTCCAGAGTACAGATCACTAGCATTCCAAAAAATTCCAAACACGAATTGCAAGAATGTTTGACGGAACAATTTACAAGACTCGTCGTACTATCACGACTTCACGAGAAGCTCATCTCACGAATCCGCCGCCGCTACTTGGCTCCCCTCGCTCTGTTCCTTCAGGCGGCTGCTCCGTGGGCGCCGCAGGAAGCGACGCCGCGGCGCCACCTTCCTCGTCCTTGGCCACGCCACCACCGCTGCCTCTGCACGCAGGGGCTCGGGTGACGCCGACGCATGGACCACACCTGCGCTCCACCCAGGCCTCCGGGTCGTGGCCGAGCGCCCGGCGCCCGAAGCAGAGCCGCCCCACGGCCACTGCCGCCGCCGCCAGCACGACGACCACGGCCAGCATGCCGATCACAGGGCCGTACGTCCCCCTCGCCGCCGTCTCCTCTGCTCCGGTTCCGGCTCCGTACGCCACCGGCACCATAAGCGACGGCGGAGTTGACGCCGGGGGCATGAACGTCGACATACGCGCGGCTTGCGGCAGAGCGCTGATACCTCTTGTCGCTCGGTTTCAGATGAGAGCTCTTTAGGGCTTACAGTAAGAGAGACGAAGCAGAGGCAGAGCTAGCAGCGAGAGACAGCGAGAGAGAGAGAGACAGGAAGAGAGAAGCTGTGCCTGTGGAAAGGAGCTTTTGTGGCGTTGATTGATTCCCTCCTCTCCTCGGTGTGAGAGAGAGCTGAGCTGGATGAAAAAAGAGTTCTGTTTCACAACTACAGGTGCAGGGTCTGTTCTGGCGTGAAAAGGCTCCTGTTGCAAGGTGAAAAGCTTTCCCTGCGCTGCACAGCCGTTCCTCTTACGGAGGAGTTACGGGTTCCGGTCGCACAACCAGTCAGTCACCACGTTCCCACAGCTCGCTCACAGTTTTACTGGCACGATCAATGTACCCCTCCGTACGAAATACTTTACGGTCGCCTGCTCGCACATTGCTCCATCGCTGGATCATTTGCATGGTCCATCGAGTCCAGTCCACAGGAGCCGGAGCTGGTGCTCTTTTCAGGTTGTCCGGCAACGGCCGCCGGGCGATATATTAATTCGCCGTGAGATACGCCTCGAGATCCGTGAGATCCTCGACAGTGACATGCCAGCCGTGCCAGGCCAGGCTCGGTGGTGGGCGCCTACTGCTTCCGTGCAATCACAGGGCATGATGACGCGGTCGGAGCCTGCCTTTTCTGTTCTATACGTGAGGTGAGTTGCGTCGTTCGTAGCTCGGCCGGCGTCGCGGTGCGGTGCAGGGCGCCGTTCGTAGCTCGGCCGTCGTCGCGGTGCGGTGCAGAGCGCGGCCGCATCACGCATGTTTTCTGTCGTGGGATGGTACGTACGTGAGCGCGCGTGTTCGTGCCGACCACCGTCCTGCGCGTCGTCCGTGGAGGGAGATTCTCCAGCGTGGGGCTGGGGCGCGGCGCGGCACGGGGTCTGGCTCTGCAGTCTCCTCGTGGCCGCGGCGAGACGGAGCAGCTGCCGGCAACTCGCCGCTGGCACACAAAATCCCTCACACTTTCCCTTGCATCCTATACCTCAAATCAAAACTAAGCAAAAGCACCAGACATAAATTGCTGCACCCGCGCGGCAACGTGAAAATTTTCCGGCTGCCCACGCGTCACCACGACGTAAGGGGGCGGACCATCGTCATATGCCGCCGGGCTCGACAGCATTTGTGCTATGGTTCGAAGCCGTGTACGTGATTATAGCTCGGTGTGATGCGTGCGGGATTCGCACGTTGCCGAGTTCGTAACTCGGCTAGCGACGTCGGTTTAACCGCAAGGCACGAAAGGTCGTCGCATGTTCCCGCCACCGCAGGCCGCAACTGATCAATACCAAGCAAAAAAAAAAAACTCAAACAATTAGACTCCTATACGAGTATTCTTCTAACACATAAATTTCTTAATCTTTCCTTCAAATCCAAGCAAAAGCATGACAAAATTAAGAAACAAAATTGCTGCACCAAAAGCTTGAAATTTTCCCTCCTGCATGCTCATCATCACCAAGGTTTTCAAAATCGACGAAAACCGGTCGATTTTCGCGAAAACCGGACTTACCGGTCCGGTCCGGTATGTCCGGTTCGCCGATTTTCGATTTTCGAATTTGAAAAATTTTGAAAAACAAAAAATATGTAAATAAACTAGACATCATTTGCAGACCATTTGTGGAAACCATACTCGAAAACGACTTCGTTTGATGGGTCAAAAAAATCCCGGAAGATTTTTGGGCGAAAAAAAAGAAAAAGAAAAAGAAAAACTCACCTTATCCTGAACGCCCGCCTCCATTATCGGTGCCCGACGCCCTGGACCACGTCGCTGGTGCGTCGAATCCACCTCCAGCCAGCCGCCTCCCCGATTTGCTTCGTCGCCGGCGAGATTCCGTTGAGGGAGCCGCCGTCCGCCGCCGCGAAGAAGCCAATCGACGTCCTGCTGCCTCCGTCGCCTCGGTTACCGTCGATTTTGGGGCGGTAACCGACGACCGGCCGTGATTTGAAGCCTCTTTTCGCAATTTTTTATTCCAGAGTCGATAACCGTTCAAACCGACCGGTTACCGACCAAAATCGGTCGATAACCGGCAAAATCGGTCGGTTTTATAGTTTTCAAATTCGAAATTTGGTTTTTGAATTTTTATTCGAAAACCACTCGGTTATCGCGGTAACAGGTAAAATCGGTTGTATCGGTAGCGAGCGGTTAGAGCAATCTAAACGATAATGTAAACCTTGATCATCACTATGTGATTGGGCGGACGATCTTCACCCGCTAAAGCACGAGAACAACCTGATGACGCTCCGACCCTTCGAGCGCTGCTCCGGCGACCGTTGCTTCTGCTCAGGGACGATTTCGTTTGCGCTCGCGGCGGCCCCCGAACTGGTGTGCCGAGACGGCGGAGCTGCACTTGTAGTGCCTCCGTCTGACCGGCTCTGTTGCTTTTTTTTTTAGGCGACTACGGTAGGCCTTGCCCCTTGGGCTACCTGAACCTTTTTTACTAGGTGACGCCCCATGCGTTGCTGCGGGATTGTACAAAGGGCTTTTGTCGCTGTGTAAATTGAAAATAAATGAAATGATGTAGCTGACTGACAATGTTGTTATGCTGAAGTTTGACGACACAATACTTCTAAAAATTATGCTCCTCTGCAAAAATAAGACAAGCATCATGGATAACAATAATTTTGGAGAGGGGGTTCTGAAACCATGACTTGCTGAACGTTTTTACTTACCTGAAGAGCACACATAGCAGAAAATAGCTTTTTAATTTGCACGAAAGTCATAAATCTTAGCCTAGTGAGAAGCAAAGAGGGCTCTGAGCAAAGAAAAAAACATAATGGTTTCATTCCTCTTTTCCTGCCTATATTGTTGAAATATAACAGGAGGCTTGCTTACCTCTGTATCTTGATCCCTCGGTCTCCTCAGTTGAAATTAGCAATACATGAGACTATATAAGGAAAGAAGAAACGAGCAAACCTGAGGTACAATCAATTATCTGCAATTCTCCCTGGAAATTGCGCATCAGAGAGAGAGAGAGAGAGAGAGAGAGAGAGAGAGAGAGAGAGAGAGAGAGTACATCAGGTGCCCTGAAGGAGGCAGTGAGCGTTAGAACAGGCAGCAAGCTCACCATAGACGATGATTCAGAGAACTTGATGATCAAATTGCTCCTTGCTTGTATTCAACATTTTTGCTTGTTGCAAGCCCATGCGAGCCAGATCATATTCTCGTGATGCATAGGTGCTGGTCATAGGATATGCTAGCATCGTTACATTTTAAGGGCAGACTTAAGGGTATATAAGGATATGAATGGGAGAGGAATTCCAAACATCAATGTATTGATTGCCGGTAGCGGCAGTTTCAGCATGCAAGTGATTAAGTTCTGGACGTTCGTACAACTTAGTATACACAGCTAACTTTGTGGAGCAATCGTGACGGCTGGACTAACACAATTATTAGAGCATATATGAACTGTTTGGTTACAGGGTGTAGGAGATGAAGAACTAAACTGAAACTATGTAGCTAAGCTAAGCTAAGCTTTCCTAGAAAGCTACATTAAAGAAACTAGAAAGTCTCCACTATAGCGCAACAGATCAGTGTGCGCTCGTTTTTTGCTCCTATTAGACCACAACTTTAAGTCAGAAGAACAGGCGTGGAGCGTCGTCGAGACATTCGCCGGTATTCCATCAAAAGCCTTTGCGTTTCGCACCTTCCAGATGTTCCAGAGCGCTGCAATGATCAGAGTGTTCTTCACTTTGCTTGGGAGGCCTGACCACGGGGCAGGGGACAAGCTCCAAAGATCATGTATCGACTGCATCCCCGTCAGCTGGCTTGCATTGATACCCACGCGCTCCCAGAACTGCATCGATGAGCGACAGTGAAGGAATAGATGCAGTACCGTTTCGGATACTGAACAGTGAGGACAAGCGTCTGTATCTTTCCATCCTTCCTTGTGTATTGTCCAAACAAAGTTCCTGCACTTTGTTGGCGCGTAGCTTGACCAAATCCTCCGTCGCTTCTTGATGGCATTGTAGATGAACGGGAGGATGCCTGTCCATTGATCCATGTGATTGATTGACTCGACGAGAGAGAGAGAGAGGACAGGAGGTGCGTGCCTGCACACAACACCATGGCCGGGGGCGGGGGTGTTATATTGGCGACCAAGCCTGAGCCTCGCGTGGCGCGTACAAGGAAGCCGACTACATTGGCTGCGATTACAACAGCCTAAACAAGGAATGTATCTGACCTATCGAAGTCGATCTACAAGGGACCAAGGAAAATACCAATCGAAACAGACGCTTTGTTTTATTTTCCATTTTAGTTTCAGCTTGAGTTTATGAACATGGAACGTACAAGTCCAAACAAGCGGATCTTTGTTTTGCCTTTTGCCGGAGATCAATTGCCTAATTCGGTTGGCACTACCCTGGGCCGGGCTGCCTTTCCGGGTCTGGAACACAAGCCCAAATCCCGTATTCTTTTTAGCTCCGTCCAGTGGCGGCGCCTGGCGCGAGCAGAGCTGCAAATTGCGCCCAGCCCCCTACGGTCGCAACGTGACGGAGATCGATCAAGCAACGTAGTGGGTGGGTGGTATTGTAGACCGACATCATCGGAGCCCCCGCTAAAACGGAGAAGATGGAGGTTACGTATGGTTCTGAACTAGTCTCCCACATGCAGGTCGAGGCAGATCATATTTGCTCAAAAAAAAGAGAAAAAATCGCCGCATAGCAATTGCAGGATCAGTACAATACTAACACAAAACGCACGGAGATCACCATTTACAGCTCGCCAAATTCATGTGTATGTACACCTTTGTTGGACAACACACGTACAATCGCTACATAAATCCGTCACTCCCTCCCCTGAAGGCCTGAATGGCTGAATCCTACCTCAAATCAACGCAAAAACACGAGCAGGCACCCCCCGCGCATGGCGTGCGTCCTCACACATGCGGCTGACGCAGGAGAAGATCATCATCCTCACCTGGTTATGAATTCGTTTCCGATGCTGACCGAGGCAAAGTATATTTGCTCATGAAATCGCTGCAGCAATTGCAGGATCGTGAACTCGCTCCTGGCGCAGGCCGATGCAGAGCAACACAAAGCGCGCAGAACAGAAACCATCATTTACAGCTTTACAAATTCATGTGTATATACAACTTGGTTGGATAACACACACCACAATCGCTACATAAAACCCGTAATCTTCTTCTATCTTCTTACCTCAAAACTTAAAAGCCAAACCACGAGCAGAACACTTCCACGCGGCGCATGCGTCCTTACATGCCGCTGATGCAGGAGAAGATCCTGACGCTCCGCCCCCTCGACATCGCGGCGGCAGGCCGCCACGTCGGCGAGCCCCCGACCTCGCCGGCCAGCTCCTCCAGCGACCGGTGACGGCGGTGCGCCATCTCCCTCTCCGCCGGGAACCTGCCGTCGCCGGCCACGGCCTCCTTGCTCGCCGGCACCACCACCCACTGCTTCTGCTCCCAGACGTCGTCGTCCGCGCGGACTCCGAACACCGAGCCGGTGGAGCTGCACCGGGAGTAGCTCCGCCGGCGTCGCTCCTTGATGGCCTTGTAGATGAACGGGATGAGCCCTTCCATTTCGGTTAGCTCCACGCGATGCGAAATTAGCTTGTTGTTTGGACGGACGGAGGATGCTGGCTTTGGTTTGTTCAGCCTTGGGTGAGCGAGACGCTTCCTCCGTTGTTTTATAGGCGGGGGGAGTTGCAGCTGCACTTGCGTCGCCTGCACTGTTTTGTGCCGGGTTCACTTTCAGGAGACGGGTTCAGAGAATTTTGTTTTGACCCGGGCTGTTACGGGTTCAGAGAATTTTGTTTTGACCCGGGCTGTTTTTCTTGCGTGTGGTCGATTGCTTTCTGGGCGCCTGGTTTGCTTCTTGCTTTGACAGCGTCTGATGCTGACGGTTTTGTTTCATTACTCAGGCTAGTGTATCTCGCTGCTCGGGCTGTCATTGCGTAACTAGGTAACTGTAGTTGTCGAAATGGTGATGGTTTTGTCTGGCTGCCTGCTTTGCTGCTTCCCCGCGCAGTTAGGTTGCCTACGAGTCATAAAACGGAATCATTTCGTTAAAGCGGAACACGATCAGGATAGTGAAAGGACCGAGTTTGTAAGTCAGTTCTGCTGTGGTAGCTAGCTACTCGTTACAAGATAATGTCGAAAAGTCAGCTCAAAGAAACCCTGAACCCTGAAGCCACCGCCAAAAATTTTCTAGAGGCTGCTTGTCACGGTACATTTGAGGTAGGCATATTCTGCAGATTTGCACCAACCAGTGTGCGCCATGCTGCTAGACTGGACAAGTTTGACAAGCATCCCAGAACAACACAAGCTCAATGATGATCTGAAATATGCGCACGAGTAACCTAACCTTGGAAGAGTTTACATCATGATTTTGCACAGCGGCATAGGATTGGAATAGGATATTAGTTAGATTCTTGACAACACCCAGCGGTCTAGCATGGCTTTGCTTACACAATGTAGAGCCATAGAGATGCCGTGCTATCTCTGACGTGGTGCAGCGACCACACGACCGCCACATGATTCGACATGCTAATCCTGAGGTCGCCGCGAGAAAACAAAACTCTGGCTGCGTTTGTTGTGTGAGACAGGACAACCTGATAAGGTTTCATAATCGGCGTGTTGTCTAGTATCAGCATTGCATTTAATTTGAAATGCCGGGATTTCCGACCTTGATTGAATGACGACGTGGGTTCTGATCTTGATGATTGAATAAAGACGTGGTGCCGATGCGGAACATGATGGGAGATGAGAGGGAGGCTTGATTCGCCACGGCAACTTTATGCAGCGGCATGGCCTGGGTAACTTGATAATCACCATCTAAAAAAATGGTTTGGTAACAACGGATATAGGAAAAGATTTTAACTCCAGTTTACGAAAAGTACATTACCTCGCTCCTACGCCTTTACTGGGTTGTTTAATTTCATCTGAATCAATTGTTTTAGTGCCAAACATGTCCTCAATACACGTGTAGCATTTGAAAATACAGTTTGGTCGCCTATTCCTATCCCTTTGAACCCAAGTTTTTAAACTCTATCCTGATAGTATTTACATATATAAAACAGATATGGTAAACAAATGATAATCACTTCAACTGGATGCATATAGTAATGTGTGGTGTTGCTTGTTTACCTGTCGGTCTTTCTTCAGAGTTTACTTGATTTGCACATATACCTAACCCAATTCTGAAAGAAAAATAACAACCAAGGTTATCAGGTCTATTTCTTTTGTAGAAACAGGCCATGGATGGGAGCCAATGCTTGGTTCTAACCAAGTAACAGTAATAGCAGTAGAAATGCCAGACAAGCAAGATTATACTCTGTTATTGATCATTCGGAGTTTCTCAGAACTCAACGGCCAAAATATTGTTTTCCCTTCTTGCAGGTTCACAGGTGGTTGCATCAAATTTTCCCATATAGGCCCCCTTTGGAACGCAGGATTTTCACAGGAATTGTACAGGAATTTCACAGGAATCAGTTGACTGTTCACAGGAAAAACGCAGGAATAGGAAAAAATCCCGCGTTCCAAAGGGGGCCAAATGGTTGCTGGAATGCTGGTTCTGAAGCAGCAACTGAATTCTTTAGGCCAGATGCAGTTGTCAGCTTGTCTGAAGCAGTTACAACTTACAAGTAGCAATCAAAGAAAAAGGACCAGGAAATATTGCCAGTTGACACGTAATCCGTTGACGATATTATCCCCTAGGTATTGGTGCAAAATTTTCAGTTGTTCTCACAAAAAGTTAAACCCATGATGAAATGCGAAGTTTCTGAACTCTGAAGGGAGAAAGGCATATGTAGCCTTGGTCTTCCAGATAACGCAGAGGAGCAAAATCTTATCTCAATCCATGGGATGCAGGTCTTCGTTCAAGTCGCCTTGTGGATGGTGGCTCGCGACAGACATACGAGAATTCTGTGGGAAGCTACTTTGCCGATGCAATCTATCAAACACCAGCCGTGGTCCGGCTGACCGAGATTTTCAATCCGAGCTTGTCCACTAAAAGAAAAACCACACATTGTTCTCAAGTTTTAGGTGGTGTCATATTGCCTCGTTGACGAGCTGAGCATGTCGCAGAACGCGATAGACCGGCCACCAACAACGCCAGCTGGCTTCAACCTCCGTGACTCAGTCCGGACTCATCACAAACTTGGACAGATTATTTTTCCTTTTGCTTCCATTTCTGCTTAATTTATTAGCACGTTTTTTTAAGACGTGAAAGAAATGATCTGTGTTGACTCTGTAACATGATTCGAGTGTCTATTCTTGAACATACCTTTTTTTCTTTTTTTAATGAAGCTCACCAACATACTTGTGTTGGCCATTCACAAATCCGGTCATAAACCTCTTGATCGTTGGAGCAGCAATTCAGGTTTTCCGATCGGAGTATTCATCATTCTCGCATGTATCCAGGTGCTGAAGCTGTTTCTTTTTGCCCTGTTGTTCAGCATCCATAATGTTCAGCGATACTCGTACATGGAAGAGGATTAAAAGTGTCCGGTCAGCAAACAGCAAAAGGTGGTCGACATTGACGGGCCTTGGAGAATCTGTGGACTCCGGTTGCAGCCGTTGTTTCGCCGCCGTTACCTATCACTGCGAGTGCGCCAAGCCGCAAAAGGCAGCATTCAGCTAGAAGATACTTGCAACGAAATGCTGAGCATCAGCGAGACTGATTAACTTATTGGCAATTTGGCATGTCACTAGATAGTAGCTACTTAGCAGTTCAATGCGACATGCATGATAGGGCTAGGGAAAATATTCAGTGCAAACCCCATATTCGGTGGAATCGTGAAAACCCTTTTAAAACATATACTTAAAAGTTTTTAAAAATTATAAAACTTGGCATACATGTAAAGACATGGTGAAAAACATGCACACAAAATTTGAGATCCAAACTCGTTTTAGATTAAAAGATAAAAAAATAACAAATCATGGTGGAAGAGGACAAAAATACTGCACAATTACAGTTTTGTCTTTTTCCTCCTCTTTCTTCATGATTTGTTATTTTTGTATCTTTTAGTAGAAGTTGAATTTGTTAACTCTGAAGGCGAGTAGCAGGCTAGCAGCACTGTAGCCTGTAGGTGGCCCGTATGACGGGTGGAACAGCTCTCCTGGGCCTTGTTGGAGTCACGTGACCTATCGGTCCATAAATAAATGGGCTGGGCTCTGGCTTCATATCGAGCAATACTGGGCCTTCTTTGCTTTGTAACTAAATGAGGCCTTCTTCTGAAAAAGAACTAAATGAGGTCTCATTTCATAGAAGATCCTAAATTAAGCCCTAAACTTGACGGGCATCATAATAAATATAGAGGATTCCCTATAAAACTTGATTATAAACGTATTTTAATACAGTGAGTTTTGAGTTTTATGAGGGAAGATCTTCTGAAAAATGCTCCTAAAACATCTCAAAAGAAAATTATTAAACGAAGGAAAAAAGAAAAAGAAAACGTCGACGGATTGTCAGCGCAGTGAACCCGTTTTCTCGCGTCGCGTGCTGCCCTCGTGAGCCGTCTCCTCCCTCCTCCCGCAAACTCCACACCTCCCGATGCCGCCCAAGTCGAAGGCGGCCGCGGCCGCCGCTGCGGAGCCGGTCGCCTTGGAGGACCTCTTCTCCACGCTCCACCGGCACATCGAGGCCGGCGATTTCCCCCAGGCCGTCAAGGTCGCCGACCAAGGTCAAGCCACTCCTCCTTCCCCTGCTGCGCGTTTTCGTTCTCCTGCCCTAACCCTCGTTCAAATCTGACCCCGATTACTGGCTCTCGCAGTCCTCAAGGCGGCGCCGGGGGATGAAGACGCGGTGCGATGCAAGGTGGTGGGGCACATCAAGTCCGACGAGACCGACAAGGCGCTCGCCGCGATCCGCGCCGCCGAGCGCCTCCCCATCGACCTCAGCTACTATAAGGTGATGCTCTTGTACTCTTGGTCTCCCGTTGGATCTAGCTGTTCGCTATCCCTAGTTGTGTTAGTGGACTTCGTGGTTAGCATTAGGAGCGGCACTCAGATCTGTTTTGTATATGTCCCTCAGTAACATCAGGTCATTAGAAAACTGAATTCTTTTAAAGAGCTTCTCTCAATGTCGTTTGATGCTGATAATTCAGCCTTATTGTTGCATTGCATGCTATGAAATCATGTTCTGTCAAAACTTATGACTGGGCAAACTATAACGAGAAGGTGGTAGGCAAAATTGTATGTGTAGTAGTCTTTGACATGCTAGAAAGACTGATGGTCCTGTAAGCTAAATTTAGAGGAATCTTATAGTCCTGCCAGTACAAAATTAGGGACAGTACATCTGCTCTAATATTTCCCACTTTAACTGTTGATCGTATCAGATCTATCATCATATACATGTTCTTTGAATCGTCTGTTGAAAGATACTGTATAGCTTAAAAATATCAATAGGTTCAGCTCTTAAACCCACATCTACATGCATTTATCTTTATGCTGTCAAGGTTTTGCGAATTCTTAGGTATGAATCCTGTTGGATTTAACTATAAATTGCACGCTGAAATAATACCAGACTCAATTCTCTATTAAACGCTGGTATTTTCCTTTTCTTTTAGTTTCTTTACTTCTGTTTTATTTGTTTCATTTTAACTAGTAGTTTGAATTAAACATAGCATTCGATAAGTGTGCACTATCTTTTGGCCAGTTTTGATTTTAGGGCATTGTTATTTATGTTACTAAAGAACAAATTGTGCGCGCTCACTAAGTGCTGTTATTGTTCAGGCCTACTGCTATTACAGGCAAAATAAATTGCAAGAAGCTTTGGAGCTTTTGAGAGGTCAAGAAGAATCTTCCGCTGTTCTCCAGCTGGAATCTCAGATTTTTTACCGGCTGGGAAGAATGAATGATTGCATGGATAGCTATCAGAAGCTTCAAAAATATAAGATTGACTCAATGGATCTTAAGATAAATACCATTGCTGCTTTGGTTGCTGCTGGAAGGGCTTCTGAAGTTCAGGCAACCATGAAGGCACAGAAAGTTGATCTTACCACGAGGGCTCTCAGGGATGCTCGTAGCTTTGAACTTGCATACAACTCGGCTTGCTCCTTGATAGAAAACAAGAAGTACACCGAAGCTAAAGAGCAGTTGGACTTGGCTAAAAGGTGATTTCACTGATGAACTCATAGATGAACTGAATATGACCATTCAGTTTACGGAACAGTTATCTATTCATTAAAACAAACCTGGTAATAATTCCTCAAAAAAACATACCTGCTAATATTATTTGGTAGTAACAACATAAAATTCGGAATATTAAGTTGCTTAATCGCTCTCGTTCTTCCCTTCCAATTCTTACGCCTTTCAGTGAAGTTTTCTTGACTTGAAACCATGGAGTAGATAAAATATTCCTTTATAACTTCAGATATGTATATTCCCCTCAAAAGATACATTACATCATCGGCGAGCATACAGTGACCTGATTTATAGTTTTCTTGTTTGTTGTGCAGAATTGGGAAAGAAGAGCTTATGGTGGAAGACTATGCAGACGATGAGATTGAATATGAACTAGCTCCAGTGTCTACTCAGCTTGCATATGTGCAGCAGGTAACTGAATACAGTGAAGTTCTTCAACATAAACTTCAATCATCAATCTGTTAAACTTGTTAATCTATATTTTCAGTTACAAGGACAAACACAAGAGGCTCTCGGAACATATGTTAACATGACAAATGAGAAGTCAGCAGATCCCTCATCACGCGCTGTGGCAACAACCAACCTTATTTCATTAAAAGGGACAAAAGATGCTGCTGATAGCTTGAGGAAACTTGATCGGCTTATTGAAAAATCGACTGCTCCAAACCAATTGCAACTTGTCGGAGGCCTTGATTTCAAGTTATCTCCGAGGCAAAAAGAAGCCTTGTATTCTGCCCGTGTTCTCTTGCTTCTGCATGCAAACAAAACTGATCAGGTTTGTTGCCCCCAACCCCAAACTCATACATGCACTGTTACGTCTTTTCAATAAGAATTCGTGATGAATTTTACCACTAGCGTGACACGACTGATGAATCATAATTAGCAGTTATTGTCTTGAAATGAGGAATAATCATCGATTGCGAGATGGTGGAAAAGTTCAGTTAAATTGGATTTGATGCATATATATGTTGATTGCTGACATTTTGGGCATGATGTCCCCTGTCCCCTACAATGTTTCTGTTGTGCTTAATTAGATTATAGCATGAAGCAAAATGTTTCCCCTACAAAATGATCATGATAAATGCACCATCAATCTGTTTGTTCTTTCACACAAAATGATGATCCATATGATCACTCTTTCATAGGAATTCGACGTCAACTTCCTTTCATCTGGTTGGGCGTTTTGTATAGCTATTTTAATTATTCTGGTTTCTGTTTTCCTAGTGATGTTCTTTCGGATTTTATTGTCCAAGACAGGTTAACAGGAACTGATGGTTTCTTGTATATTTACAGGCACATGAGTTGGTTAGTGGGCTGCTTGGTATGTTTCGAGATAATGTATTCCCTGTTTTGCTTCAAGCTGCGGTTCATGTGAGAGAGAAGAAGGTCCAAAAGGCCGAAGAAGTTCTTAGCCAGTATGCTGAGAAGCATCCTGGGAATTCTAAAGGCGTCCTCCTTGCGCTTGCTCAGATTGCTGCTAATGCCAACCACTTTCAGCTTGCAGCTGACTCACTGGCAAAAATACCTGACATCCAGCACACGCCTGCTACAGTTGCTACAATCGTCGCTCTAAAAGAGCGTCTAGGTGATTCCACTGCTGCAGCTGCTGTACTTGATTCTGCTATCCAGTGGTGGAAAAATGCCATGACTGAGGATAATAACAAGCTAGATGTGTTTATGCGGGAGGCTGCTACGTTTAAGCTCAGTCATGGACGTGATGAAGAGGCCTGTCTATTGTATGAGGAATTAGTGAAGAGCCATGGGAGCGTCGAAGCATTGGCTGGTCTGGTAGCAACTTCAGCACGCACTAACCTGGTGAAGGCTGAACAATACGAGAAGAAGCTGAAGCCATTGCCAGGTCTTAAAGGAATTAATGTTGAGAGCTTGGAGAAGACATCTGGTGCAAGGCATGTCGATGGAACCCAAGAAATCAAGCTGGATGATCCCGTTGACCCTAAGAAGCTAAAGCCAAAGAAGAGGAAGAGGAAACCGAGATACCCGAAAGGCTTCGACCCAGCGAACCCCGGGCCACCACCGGATCCTGAAAGATGGCTGCCCAAGAGAGAGCGCTCAAGTTACCGCCCAAAGAGGAAAGATAAGAGGGCTCAAGTCAGGGGCGCTCAAGGAGCTGTGACAAGAGAGAAGCATGATGCAGGTGCAGCGGCTGCCACCAGTTCGTCGAAGGCCCCAGTTGCAAGTTCTGATCCGCCAAAGACCTCCAACAAGTCTAGAAAGAAGAAGTCGAGGTCTTAGATGTCAGATTTAGTTGCATCAAATTTACAGTGCAAAAAAGATTTGATGCACATTTACCTTTTGACTTACAATTTTGGGTTGGATTAATTTCAGTTGAAAATTTACCTTTTGGATTGCAATTTTCTTTTCTGTTACAATTTAGTCATCTTATAAGCGGCTGAGACTACTGAAAACTTTGTTGAGATGTGTGCGGATCGCGATGAGATGTAGAATTTTGTATCTTTCAGTTCCCGGAAAAAAAAACTGTATTTTTACATGCGTGGAGCAGCCCCGCCGCCCGGCCGTTTGACAAATGCCTGTTTCAGAAAGTCTACACGCAACATGTATATATATACAAGGATTCGTCATTGCTTTGTGCATACGTCGTCACTTCTGTCGAACGAATCAATTTGGCTTCCATTTGTTCTGATGTACTCCATGAGCAATCCCAGCATGTACCCACATATACACCCAACACTACATATGTGGTCACTTTTGTCGAATGAATTGGTGTAAACTTGCAATACTCGAAATTAATCAATCTGGCTTCTATTCATTGTAATGAACATTTGTGTAGTGCATGTACGCACATATAATACCCAAAACCTGTTTCAGAAACCCACATGTACTTTGCGTTCTTTTGAAAAAGAAATCGCCAAAGCCCCCAATGGCAGCCTGCAAATTTCGTCGCCGTCGGCCGCCCCACCCACAGCGGAGCGCTTTCGGAGGGAACGAACGAGCTGATGCACGGGCATGGCCTCCATCCGCAGTCTCCTCTCCTCGCCCTTCGCCGCCGGATTCCCTTCCCACCGGCGACTTACCGGTGCGCTTCTCCCGCCCTTCCCCTATCTGCCCGTTGCTTTCGGATAAGACGTTTCTGACTCGGTCGGCCTGCCCCAACAGTCTCGCGCGGTCGAGGCGCTCCTGGGATTGGTGGCAATGCACGGCCCGTGTTCTCCGCCGGCCGCGGCTCAATTGCTGTCGCATCTCTTCCGCGTTTCAGAACGGTAACACACTGAATCAACTTGATGTATTGCAACCTGTTGGTCGTTATGTTGAACTCTCGATGTATAGCAGACACGACGCGATTGGCATCAGAAAAACAGCTGTGTGCTTACTCTTTATAATAGTACTGACGATGCATTTCCAAAATGTGCATAGAAACCTCCTTTTATTTCCCATTCTGAAGAAAGACAGGCAGTGTCATTATGACCAAAACCATTTCCATGGAAATCTTCAGTTAAGTGGAGAAGAACTAGGAATCTTAGTTACGCCATTGTAATTCCTTTTAGGAACAGAACCTTCGTGAGGCCATTGCAAGTCTACTTAGGAACCTTTTAGTGAACTATAGGCAATCTAACTGACCATATAAGTTCAGCAGGACAGCAAGGGATCAGGGCCAGTGGAGCCAAACTTGAATGAAGATGAGACAAAGGTCTCGGTTCGTAGCAGCCAAACTTCTTCGAAGCGATTCAAGTGGAGCAAGGAGAGGACCAATTTCCTGACCAGATACTTGATGCAACAGGCTTCAGATGCCAAGGGGAAGGATGCAGTGTTCAGGGAGGATGCCCTGTTAGAGGCCGCAGAGGCTGTTTCGCAACGGTTTCAGAGGGACTGCAGCGTGGCTGACGTGCAAAGGAGGTTGGCAACTCTGAGGGAGAAGTGGCGAAGCATAGAGAGGATAAAAGGTCATGCTTCTGCATCATGGAATCATGCTACTAGGACGGTAAGCATGCAAGAAGATGAATCCCATCTGTATGCCATGGTACTATGAATAAGGAAGCCAGCTTTTAATTTGCAGTAGGATTGGCACTAAAACTGTTATGCCTGAATTGTTTGTTTCTTTGCAATGCAGGTTCATCCAACGGATTCAGGATTCATAAATAGGCCTATAGCAGGCTATGATGAGCTTGCATTCCTGCTCAGCAATGAAAAATCCCCAGACCATACTCAGGCAGAAAAGGACCAAACAGCTCATTTTGTCAATAATCAGATATCTGAAGACCCCATGGAGCAAAAGATAAATAATGAGGACATTCGTTATTTAGTTCTGAAGATTGGGGAGTTAATAGATGCTCTAAAAGACTTAAAGCCCAGAGACTTCGCCAATGAATTGTGGAAAGCAGTAACAGCTTGCGGGTACAATGAGAGGATGGCAATCACTGCATTTGAGTATTTTCTGAAGAATGAGGTTGAGGGGAAGATTTTCCTGGTGCGAAGCCCAGACCTCCGGAAGGAATGGCTAGCTAAATTCTTCTCTAGCCTTATGTAACAATCCTTGACCTGTTCTATCAAGCAGTTTAGATTTGATATTTCAAAAGTTTATTCATTTATCAGAGAAAGAACAACATTCCAAATGACATCATTGTGGAAGCCCTCAAGGATATAACAGCAGAATCCTCACTGAAAAATGAAATCAGACGATGTCTTTCCTTTTTCTCCACTTCTAGTCAATATATCTTCATAAAAAAAATCTAGTCAATACAAATGCATATTCTTACAAACATTCACCATCAGTTAGAAGCGTTTCATTTAAAGACTAACGTAGTACAACACATCAACATGTACAATCCTGCACAACAAGCCTACATCCTATATGTGACAAAGTAGCTACAAACACAAGTACTACACTCGCAACTTAACCTCTAATGTCATTCAACAGCGAATCCACATCTGGTGTCACAATAACATGTCGATTCTCAACCTCCCCAAGTAAGCAACAGTGTTTCTCTTTACTGTTCAGAGCTACTGCATGTTGCACCATCCTACTCTCTGACCCTGGGTTCACCTGCAGTGGAAGAACTTCAAATATCATATCTACCCGAGATCTTGGGATCAGAGGGAAAAAAGGTTCTGAGAAAGTTTCGCACTAACATCAAACATGACATCTCCAATCTTCATTTTCATCTTCCCGCTCTTATAAACCAGCAGTTTGCCCAAATAACCTTGAGGCAACTGCTGCAGGTTGGATCCTTCTTTCACCTCCCGGCTGGTAGTCTTTCCTTTCCTTTCAACTACACTGGGCCTTCTTGGCAAAGGAAGAGTTTTTGGCAGCTGGAAGAGAAACATCCTTTCTTTTCTATTTTGTTCCTGTTGTTCCAAATTGTAAGCACGTTAGTCTCAGACAAGATTAATACAACTTTGCAGAGTTAGACATTCGTACAAGCAAACCAAGCTCCTCTGCTGGATGTGTCGAAGCTTCGCATTCAACTGAACTTAGCTGATTCTCCTGAAACTCGACATTATCTTCATCATCATCATCATCATCATCATCATCATCATTGCCGTCGTCGTTGTCATCATCATCTTCTTCTTCTTTGTTATATAACATTCCTGACAGGAGTTGAATATTCAAAAGAAAGTTCTTATTCTACTTGTTCAGAACAATGCTACTTATGAAGACTCAAAATTCACCTGTATTAACAGTGACTGGAAAGGATCTGGGACTTTGTAGCGTCGTCTTTTGTCATGCAAAAAAGACAGAAAAGGATAATTTATACAAGTTACAAGACTATCAAGAAAATGATACAAAATGTTTCAGACAGATAAAGCCTGAACTCAAGAGAATTTTGCCTTCTTGAGGCACTTACTGAATGATTTTGCTTGTACACTCCTGACTGTGGTGGTGACAAGCTAACAACAGCTGTAGACGAGGGGGGATTCTCTGTTGAGCGCTCCTCTGCAAATGGAATGCAGATACTAGATTACTTTATTTAGATGGTTTAACCTATGAGCTTATATGCGTTCTTCTGAACTGAATTAAAGGTCTGTTGCTCCTAAATCATAAAACCGCCTGACAATAGGATGCTGGTGCACATAGTACTGTAAATACCTTTCGTTTTTGGCGAAGTTTTCGCAGTCGCTTGTGGAGTCTGAAAAGAACAAACATAAGTTCAGTCGTATAAATCAATTGTTATTTTCCTCCGTCGTCAGCAAACCATGCACAATCTGGCATCAAGGGACGCAATTGAGTAATCAATTACCCTCAGTATCTTCAGCAACTCTTCATCAACTGGAACCCGTTGGTCCTGTTCTGGCCTGAAACAACGGAACATGTTCATCTAATGTTGACTGAAACGTTGGTTGAGGGGGGAAAAACGAGCCAGTGATAGCAGCTAAACACAAAGAGAAATTACTTTTCGGCACTCGATTTCTTTGGCTTCTGTGGTGGCACTTTCGGTTTGAACTTCAGCTTCTGACCAGATTACGAAAAGAAAATACATAATTCGTAAGGCTAAGCATACAAAATTATTCCTGACAGTTCAGTACTGTACCCCAAAAAGTAGGATATCGGTGAACTACCCTTGTAGCACGACGAACGGGACGACTTCTCTTGGTGCTTCCATCTGCTTCCATTTCAGTTTGCTCTCTGCCATAGGAAATCATGTATAAATACTTGCTCGCTGATTTGTACACAACCGTCTTTTTTTTAAAAAAAAAAACTAACCATATGCTATCCTGTCTCGCTAGCTGTCCGAGTAACTCTAAGCCGGTAAGCCCTGTGTACCACTCAGTCCAGTAAGCTAAATTCTTTGGACATGTAGGAGTTTTCTAACAACTATAAAAATGGTATTGGGAAAGATACTGTCTACGTTTAAAGGATCTGTGCACTTCCACCTCCTATCTCCCTCTGCCCACACCAGTGTTCTTCCGAAATTAATTGACTTAGCTTATCTGGTTCATGGAAGGAAGCAAGAACCTGAATTATAAGTTAAATTCCTTACTCAAGGACAGGTGGTCGTCGAGGGGCAAGAAGCCTAATCCCAAACTCTGCACCCATGAGCTCCAATTTGCTCACGGGCTTGCACAGCTAAGAAACAAAAAGAAAGGTACAACCGAACTGAAAATTCGAAGCTCCTAACCATAATTCCGACCCCCTGCTCGTAAGCTCCGGAGCAGAGACGTACCTGCTAGCGCTGCAGAAGCGTGAGCTGCAGATCTCGCTCTCCCAAGAAGCTCCAGGGCTCCGGCTCCCGAGCTGCAATTCCAGGTCGTCTGCCTCAGTTTAGGAGGGAAAGGAAAAGCTCGCTGAGCAGGTAGAGCACATTTACATTGGGCTATCAGGTTAGGACCCACCTGCAGTGAGAGGTGGACCGAAGAGGCGGTCCAGCCAGCAACGTGCGGGAAACTAGCAGAAGGATCGCGTGAGGCGCTGATTGCAGCGAAGACGATAACGCATGGGTTGGTAGGACACGTGGCGACGTCACGTAATATCTGCATGACTGGTTATTGGTGTGGGTTGGTACAGGGGATCAGATCCCCATGGACGGATTTGTGAGTCGGTGAAGTCCGCAGCATCGAAGGGAACGGAACGAGTCGTTATCTGGTTGGTTAATTGGTTTTGGGACCTGAGAGACGGGGAGAATACGCCTTGTGGGCCCCAATGACCAGCGATGCTGACTATCCGGGTCATATGGCCGCACCTCGTACAGTCGTACCCCAGTAAGATGACCACTGACTGTCTCCTGGGTTAGTCATCTGTATAATGCATACGCGTATAAAAACATACGAGGAACACGTTTTTTACGAGAGATACGAGGAACCCCTTTAAAAGTAAGGTACTCGCTCTGTTTCACAATAATTATGATTCTATCTCTGGTCACAGGAAATAAATATAAAGGATAAAAATATCATACACAGAAAACTAAGAGAAGAAATATAGAGATAAAGATGCATAGAGAAGTGAGACCGATCAAAGTGTGAGAATCATAAATATTTTTGACAAAAATTTGCAAAGATAGAATTGCAAGTATAGTATAGTACACGTTCCCATATATTACCCGTTCCCACGTTGTTGGGATCAAGATTCGTACCACTATGATGTAACTTTGACGATCAATAGTTAAAGATCGTGAAAAGTACTTTCATACACATATATCTCTTGTTATTCTTAATATAATATATAAGTAGTCGAATGTAACATAGATAGAACGTGTCGATCTATGTGCTTCCAACATGTGTTCCGTCGGTCGTAAAATCTTCTATGAAAGGCAAGGCTCAATCTTAGACTGAGTTTTGCCTGGCTCAATCTCGTACGTATCAGTAAGCCAGCAAAGGCAATATACCAAGCTCAAGCTCCTACAACATGTGCTTCCAATATACCAAGCTCAAGCTCCTACAACATGTGCTTCCACTGTAAAATCTTCTATGAAAAGCATGCAGGTCTAGAGCTTGAGCACTGTTCAGCCAAAAAAAATCTGCAAGATTTTTTAAGGTAAGTGATGAATCATGCAAGTTAAATGGAAGCTTGAGCCTGGTGAGAAAGGACATTACGTGGGAATATAACACCATCACGTACGTATGAATTCACCGCACTGTTTGTTTTTGAAAACATGGAAGGAGATGTTTTCTTTCAATTTCAAAATGACGAGTGTGTTTACATGTTGAAAATCACGTTGCATGGGCTTTATTCTGATTTGAGTTTACTAAAGTATATATGATTATGATGTAGTAGTATGTCTTCCCCTAAAAAAAATGTAGTATGTCTGAACATAAGTTATGTTCTGTACATGCATACGTACCAGATAGATCTATATAATGGATGTCACGCCGCTGTGCTATAGAACAGAGAGATACGGAATCACACACTGATAACTTGCTTTCTTTGATCGCACTGAAGGTGCATGCAAAACAAGAATTCTTCTTCCTAACTTCTCACTCAATCTTTTACCGAATCAATCATCTAACGAATCAAAAAGTAATAGCACGAGCACACTGACTAATTTAAGGCTGATTATCCTAACTAATTCGAACTTTCCTTGGACAAAGAGTCCGTGCTAGATCTTTCCACTTTCTCATCCTGACGCTGCCCACCGGCGGACGCCGAGTCCTCTGTCACGCCTGAACCTTCTTCTTCTGGCACCCCTGGAGCTTCCGCCTGTCGCCTGATTTCAGCACCTTCTTGCACGGGTGGAGCTTCCGTCTGTCGGCTTGTGTGGACAGTGCCTTCTTGCGCCGCTGGAGCTTCTGCCGGCAGCCCGATGTCAATGCCAAAGAGACGCACCCTGCCAGCAGCCGCGGCCGGCGAACGCGATGTCTGTCCAGCTGACTTGATTCCCAGCCCAAGCGTAAGGTCCGCCATGCAAACGGCAGGCGTGGCAAGTGGCGGCGCCACCGGCGGCGCGACGCACTGCTTCTTGTTCCTTCTTTGCACGATTGGCCCTTTATAATGCTTCCTCTTATGGCCGCCGAGCGCGACTCCGGTGGGGAACACTTTATCGCACTCATCGCACGGGTGCTCCTTCCTGTGGCCGCCGCGTGCCGCCGCGGCGGCGCCGTCCTGGGCGATCCCGGCTGCCGCGGCCGCTGCTTCAGCTTCCTTCTGCCTGTTCCTGTGCCCGGCCGCGTGGCCGCCGAGCCCCTGGTGCGTCGGGTACGACGCGCCGCATAGCTTGCACGTGTACTCCCGCCGCGGCGCGGCAGCGGGGCCTTGATGATGACCTTGCGCCGCGGCGGCAGGCGGCGGCGGCGGCACGGCGGGCGCTAGCTGGAGGACGAGCTGGTGATGATCAGCTGCTTGCTGCGCTGCTGGAGGCGGCGGGTGGACGACGGCCTCGGTCGAAGGATTATTGTTAACCACAGGTGGAACAACGACGAGCTCGTTGTGGACTGACTTTGGACTGCTGCTCTCCCCGGAATCAAGATTGGTTTTAGCAGACACCATGGATAAGGACGACGACGGATTGGATCTTGCAAACGAGAGGGGCGCCGGCTGCAGCACAGTGCCGTCCATGGAGTGGCTCAGTTCATCAGCACTGGACGAGACGACAGACTTGCCCTTGCTCCCACCAGTCCAGCCGCGCTTGCCGGTGGCGGCCCAGCCCGCCACGTAACGCTTCGCCTGATCCGTCTCCTGGCGCCCACGCGGGTCGTGGACACGCATGTGCCCGGCCACGGCCTTGGGGCTGCCAAACCCCTTCCCGCAGACGTGGCACGTGCACACCGGCCGCATCGCCGGCGCCGCCACGCCGCCGACAGAGGAAGCCGGGCTACGGTGGAGGCTGCCGCCGTCATCGCTGATGGTCCCATCTGATTCGGGATCCATCGACGGCGTCGGCGACGGCAGCGCGGCGGCGTCCCGGCCCATCGCAAGGATGTCCTCCAGCCGGCGGACGCGACGGCCCTGCAGATGGATCTCCTCCTCGCGGCGGGACTGGAGCGAGTAGTAGCTGTTGTGGTCGTCGTCGTCGTCCGTGTCGGACTCCGACGCCGAGGAGTAGTAGCCGCCGCCGGGGACGAACTCGCCCTCCTCGAGAGGCTCGGCGTCATGGCTGCCGTCACGGCGGCGGCGGCGAGAAGAGGAGGGATCCATGGGTGGAGGGGGGAGGAGAGCGGAGGGAGTAGGATTAGGGTTTATGGTTGCTACGCTTGCTTGTGTTGTGGGACGGTGCGGGTGCGCAGAGTGGGGATATATAGAGCGGAGCGGGTGGGTGGACTCTCTCCGGTTCTCACGGTTGCGTGCGTGCGCGCGCGCGCGTCAGGATTACGCGCCAAGCAAGCGAGTGGGAACGGACTCTCTCTCTCCTCTCCTCTCCAGGGTTGCGCAGTGTGAATCTGTTAGGATTTCACCGTTCAAGCGAGTTTTACAGATAGAGACGAACTCAACATGGAAACAAATAGTACACTGCATCTGAAAACAGAGAAGTAGATCTTTCACAGAGAGAGAAAAGAGAGTATTTCTTTGAAGCTGTGTGCCTAGCTTGAAGATATGGGTGTTCTCACCGGCAAGGAAACTACGAATTTACAGTCAGTCCGAGCAATTCACGATGGAAGCTATTTACGTGTGTGAAACGGAGTGAGATAGTAGGAAAGATATCTCAGCCTCTCATGCTTGGGAAATAAAATCTATTATTATTTTCTATATAAAACAAAGACATTTTGCGCAATATAGAGTATTTGTTATCTGGTGACAAAACCACTCCCATAGAGCGAATTTCTCCACTCTTCTTGTTCAAGTTTGAGATGAGATAATCCTCGCGATTATTTTCTTGTTGTATTCGGGTGCTAGACAGCCTGGCAATTGCCACTTTTTTCGGTTTGTTTCTTGTTGAGAGAGAGAGAGAGAGCAACTGACTTGTTCGCGCTACTATTTGCAAGATAACTCGTCTGGCCCAGAATAAATAGCCGGCCCAATTCAGTTTCACCCTTTCATCGACCAACCTGCCAGTTGTCGTCTGTATGGGCTAGATTGGTTCCACAGTGTGAAACGAGCGACAACAGGCCCAGTGACGGGCAACGCCGCAGAAACAGCAGCCTTTGTTTTCATTTTCGGAAAAAAATCGGATTCTCGTCGTGTTTCCTTCCAGACGGAGAAGGGAAAAGATAAGCTCCGGCTTCCGTGCTCGCTACGAAAGAGAACGCTGATCCCGTCCGTGATTTTCTCTCCATTAAGCACCGTCAGCTACACGAGTTCGTGTGTTTCGTGTCCCTCCCTGGATAGACTCGTCTCTATCTCCACCGCAAAAAAAAAAAAAAAAAAAAAAAAAAGACTCGTCTCTATCTAACCGGCATGATTCACAAACAAGCGTTTCGTGTCCCACACATATGAGATGATAGACGACCCGACAGGAACGCGTGCACGCAGCCACGTACGTATATACGCGTAGGTACATACTTAATCCATCATCATGAGAGATTGAGAGGCACGCATCAGTCGTAACAACGCCATGACGAGAGCCTCGATTAGACCAGCAAGAGGGTGGTACGAGCGAGCCCGTCGACGTCGTGCCGAGCCGCTTATCTATCCTTGCTTAGTTTTGAACCCATTGTGATTTGGGAACCGAGCAGCGGCAGCTCCAGCACTCGCTGCTCCTGGTCGTGCGTAGATCAGCCAGCCACGCGCTAGACGACGCGCGCGCGAATATTCATGGGCGGGTCAACCCAGCTGCTGCGGCTCCAGCAGGGGAGGCTAGCGCTAGCGACCGGGGGTGTCAACGTGGACTCCGAGGCATTCTTCCCGGCGCTGTGGCAGCAGGCACGCGCGCGCACAATGACACGACGTCGACGACGAATGCATTCATTCATTCATTCTCTCTCTCTCGCATGCTGATACTGCTGCTGCTGCTCCAAATTCGAAGGACTTGTCACTTCCAGTCCATGCATGATTCAGTCTGTCTGTCGTATGCGTATCCCTCGCCGCAGGCGCGCATTTACGCGGCGGCGTCCACCGGACCGGCCGTCCCATTGGCATTGATCATCTCTCATTCTCGCTGGCTGGCAGCGCGCACTGGCACGCCGATGAGCGAGAGAGAGAGCTCCGGTTCAAGAGGTGGCAGCGGGATCTCTTCAATGCGAGTAACGGGCAGGGATGAACGAAATGTAAAGTGGTGGTGCCGACGAGTCACCGCCGAGTGAGTGCCGCAGCTAGCAGTGCGCACGACGCACACTCACAGGCACAGGCACTGGACAGCACGAGGACGCAAGGATACAAGCGCAAGCGGCTTTGGGGAAAACCCCATGGCGCCTTTCGAGCTTAGCAGCGGGGAGGAAAGGCTATGGTGGAACTGAAAGTACGGGGGGAGCGAGCAGGGCCCGGCGTCCACATGCGAGAGCGAGGCGAGGTGATGGGACGGCTCGCGGCTACATGCCGCGCATTCATTCTGATCTCCACTCCCGAGAGAAAGAGGAGAGGACGACGATGATGCAGGGTGCGGCCGGAGACAGGCAGAGTGGTGAGTGAGTACTGCTCTGTTCGCAACGTGGTAGGAGTAGGCAGAACCACCGGGGGAGCAATAACTTCGTCCTCATTCTCCCCACACCCTGCCTTACCGCCGTTTTGTCCCCCTGGCCCATTCTCTTTTTTCGATCCGTCTTCTCATTCCCTCCCTCACGCTAAACATTCAAACCGCGTTTTGGATGGATGGATGGACACCACTGTCATCCTCCAAAAGTGTCTCTATGCAATGGCACCAGTAGTGCTCAGATCGAACCAAGTGCCACTTGTCTCAGACAGAGTAATACTATATGCGATCACTTTGCAAGCTCATGACCATGATTGGTGACGATCTACTAACTTGAACGAACATGGTCGATCGTGGTTAACTACTGTTCCGTGATAAGCTAACTTGATCGATCGGAATCATTGGATCAGCAGCTGCACATGCCGGTGTACGTGTGCGTGGGGCTGTACGCTGTACGTACGTGAGCCGGGTACTACTATTAGTACGCCAACTACACAGCGTGCACAGTGGCGATCGCTGCAGATCAAAGGGCCACGGATCCCGAGGATGACGAGGGGAAAAATGACAGTCCGCGCATTTGCTCCGGCTGACATTGGCCCGACGAGGCGCGCAGGCAGGCAAACCGGCAGATGGGAGGATCAGTGTCACACCGCCCAGCCTGCGCGCATCGGACGTTGACGAGTCAGTCGTAGTAGACCCCGAGGCCTCTGTGGCCGTACGATCTCCATCTCTTCGCGTATCGTCGCTTGGCATCTGATCAAAGTTTTTCAAGTCAAAACCCAGCGCCGAAAAATTAATCGTACAGTAAACAAAATACCCGCACCACACGGCACAACGTAGTAAAACCCATCCATGCATGTGCGCCGGCCCTGCCCTGTCTCCGCAGGCGTCTAGCCCGCAGCTAGCTAGCCAAGCCGATCACCAATCCCATCCGGCAGATCCACGCGCGTGCAGCCATGGTCAGCGAGCGAGGTCGTCTCGGACGGAGGATGGGTCACCTCGGACGGGACACGCGACTTTTCCCCGCGCTTTTCCGTGCGCGCACGCTCTTTCTCCCCGCGTCGCGCCGTACCGCGCGAGAAGCACGCCGCCGCCCGACACGAGCCCGCTCCTCCGTGCCCGCGCGCCACCGGGAGCTACTACTAGTAGCTAGCGCCATTGCAGGCGCGCGGCGTGATTACTGTACTACACGGTTTGTTAACTTCCCGTGGTTCATCCGTCCGGCATGATCTGCGCCTCAGGTTGTTCGACGATCAGTAACAGAAATACAAGCACCATCATCACGCCTATCCGGTGGTACCACACACACGCCGATTAAATCTCATGTGAAAAACCGCCGGAATTAATGGCCGAGCTACAATTGGCAGCCGGCCACCTGCCGCGGTCCAGCCCCGCGCGCAGCACCCACCTGTTGATTTGACAACTCCCTTGTACGTACTCCTCCTGCTGAAATTACAACTGATCGACGGCCGGACAATCGATCTGCAGGGTTAAATGAACGAATGAACTCCTCCCGATCCTACCCTCCCTAATCATGGGTACGATCAGCTGCAGCCGAGCTTGTCATGATGACGGCTGTCGTCGATGCGTGAATTGTGGCCATCACGGTATTCAATGGCGAGGGGTCCTCGGAGAGGGACCGGGACCCGACCGATCAATCATGCATCGCCTTCTTGCTACATGCATTCAATTCCACACTTGGATGTGCTTAGAGCAACTCCAGCGATAGACCCTAAATTAAGGCTTTTACTTTCATTTTAGAGGCTAGCATGTAAAAATAGAGGTTCAAAAAATTGCTTCAACTCCAGCAGTTGTGGGCGAAAGACCCTATTTTGTGTGGGACCCACTTGTGAGAGTTAAAAAAAAACAATCTTCTTCCTCCCCGCACCGCACCGCCGCGCGCCCGCCGGAGATTGCTGTGCTTGCACTCGAGCCGCCTCAGGTAAATCCCCGCCTGGCCTCCTCCGGCGAGCCAATCCCTAGCGAAGCCCTGCGTCTTGTGGAAGGAAGAGGAAGCGACGCCATGGAAGGCACCGAAGCGCCCTCCCTGCGTGCGCGTCGGACGCGCTGGTGGCGGAGTTGTGCCGGCAAGGAGCGGAGGTTTTGCGTCTACAGCTCCGTGGGCTACTCATTTTTGCTCAACAAGGACAAGGCCGTCGTCGTGCAGCCCGACCGCGTCACCGTCGGCAACGGCCCGACCTTCAACTGCGTCATGATGAAGGACTTTTTGGCCGAGCTTGCCAAACGCGTGCGCCGCAACACCACGACCTACGAGAACTACCGACGCATCTTCGTGCCGGAAGGGCAGCTGCCGGAGTGCGAGCCGAGACCGGGGACTCGTGGTTCAATTGCTAGAAGTCAACGTCCTCTTCAAGCACATCCAGGCCATGCTCACCGGAGACAGCGCAGTCATCACAGAGACCGGGGACTCGTGGTTCAATTGCTAGAAGCTCAAGCTGCCACAAGGATGCGGGTACGTATGTACCACTAGTATTAATTGGTAGATGATAATTAATCTGGGCTGGATTCATGAACGAATTGATATGAGCATTGCAGCCTTTTGATTCATGAGCGGCAGGAGCTGGCGCGCGTGGTGGCGGGCGCGCCGGCTGCGTGAGGCGGAGCTGGGCGCCGTGCGCCGCCGCGCCGCGGAGCTGGAGGACAGACTCCGGCAGGCGGCCGCCGAGAGCCAGGCGTGGTGCGGCCTGGTGCGTAGCCACGAGGCCGTCGCCGCGGGGCTCTGCGTCACGCTCGACCTCCTTCTCCTCTGCTCCGGCGGCGTCGGTGCCGGCGGATGTAACGGCGGCGCCGCGGCATCCCCTGTCGAGGAATGCGGCGAGTCCGACCCTGCCGCGGCGGCGGTTGACGACGCGCAATCCTGCTGCTTCGGCGCGCCGGCGGACACCGCTTTGGAAACTTCGTCGCCGGCGAAGTGGGCGTGCAAGGCGTGCGGGGAGCGGGCGCGTGCGGGAGGAGGAGGGAGAAGAGAGGAAAAAGGGGGAAAAGAAGAGAAAAAAATGGAAAATGAAAAAGAAAATGGTAGGGCCCACGGACCAGGAGGGAGATGGGAGGACCCTGGGAATGAGAGCTTAGAAGTGAAATTTGAGGTGGCATGCAAAATGAGGGCTCAAATAGGGTCCGTGCTGGAGTTGATTTTTTTAACTCAAGACCTTAAAAATGAAGTAGGATTTCAAATAAGGTCCCTGCTGGAGTTGCTCTTAGGCCTGGGAGAGCGTCTGGTTGGCTCCATCGGCACGAGGACGGCCGCCGGTGGCCCGCGTTTTCTGACCTGATCGCGTCACACGGCCCGGCCAGCCAGGGTTTATTCCGGACATGCTCCTTGTTCATAAGCCAACCACGTGGTGACTCGATTCATGCATCTTCTCTAAGCCAAAACGTGCACCCTCTACTGTTTACTCGTAGTAGTACATGAATTCAAATGCAATCCAAGATCCTTAATTTTTGTCAAGTTTCAGATAAATATTATGTATGACGTCTGTTCTAATGGGCAGAATTTAGCATGTACATTTCTTGAAAAATCACTCCTACGGGGCACATTTCAAGCATGATATTACATGTTCATCTATGAATTAACCACTAATTTTAGAATATTGCCAATTTCCCCTATTAATTTGAAAATTACATGCGACTAAATGAAAAGAACATTTCTTTTATGAAGCCAGTATAACATTTTTATATTGATACTACCACATTTTGTTCTTAGAGGACTAATTAAGAACTTGCATATTTCTTAATCGTACCCGTTGAACAAGGCGATTATTGTGTTTCTACCCTTACTTTGCATTTCAATTGCGATTTTAAAAATTACACGTCTACAATATTTTTATTAAAAAATTGTGTACAAATTGCACCTACAACATTATTTTTTTAAAAAAAAATCCAACAATTTTCATTGAAGCTGAAACATTTTTATTCTTTTTGTGAGGAGGATAATGATAAAAAATTTTGAGAAGATCAAGATGGTTAGATCTAAGATCAGTGGATGAAAACGTGACTTAGAGATTGCAAATACTCAATCACCTCAGAACGTGGCAAACCCATAAGAGTACTAGAGTCTATCAAGTTTTCTCGCCATGTAAATCTCATACTTAGAAAACTTAAATGCAGTTTTTTTTTTCGCCCAAGTGCACACCATGCTTCCTAGAGATCCCTTGAGAGGAGTTTAGGGGCTATGAAAAAGTTGGAGGTTGTTTTGGGGCCTTTGTTGGAGATAGTTTTTTTCTCTCTCAAACCCCAATAATTTAATTTAAGGGAGGTTTATGGGGCTCTCTTGGAGATGCTCTAAGATTTTGCCATACATCAAGATGCTACCCACCCTATATTTTCTAGCATCAGGAATCCCATTTGAAAAATGCTACAAAATTTGAAACAAAAAATTAGATCTAATCTTTAAATGGCGAAATATAAGGTGCACAAATATTATTTAGTGCACATGTGCCAGATCTAATCTTGATGGCCTGAAATATTAAAAGTTTGGAAAGTTCTAACCATAAATTTAGCAACCATAAACAAGGGAGGTGTTTTCAAAAACATTTGCTCCATCAATGGAAATTTGCACCCATGAATTTAGAGCTACAGATGCAACAATCTGATGGCTCTCGACGAGTTTGTACACATGTGCACCAAATACTTCATATGCACCTAAATAATTTTCTACACATTGATTCTATTATGTCTCTAATGGCTATATCAATATTCATATAATCTGTTAATTCTTTAGAGCTACTTATATTAGGTTTAGAAAATGCATGAAACTGAACATTTGGATGGACGACTAAGGGTCTTTTTTTAAGCATATTATTCGCTGAAAAGTAAGTCTAACTACTTTACCTTAACCTATCCTTATGTGCAAAATAGGGGCTTAGTTTTGCCCTAGCCATCGACATTAGACTGGCACACCTGTTTTCGCGTGCATCGTGATGTTAACTGTAATTTGGCTTCGTACACATTGGGAGAGAGAATGCAATGCCAGCTCTTTTTTTGTGATGATTAGTGCGTGTTTCATTGATTTAAGAGGAAGCTAGTAGTTCCCCGTTTGCTAATGATGTGGCTTGTGCAAAATGAAAATTGTGGGAGAAGCTGTTCAATTACATCCTTTTCATGGATGGTGACTTGGCTCAAATGTTTACAGTTGCACCGGCGCACAAAATTCCACAATTAAATCAAAAATCCATCACGGTGAGTTGACTACGCAAATGTTCAACAGTTGCGGAAGGACACAAAATCACGGAGGTAGAGGATCTCTGTGTAGGCGGTAGGACCGCCATTTCGTATCATCTCCCTCTCTCTCTCTTCGAATAAAGAACACGGATATCAAATTCCATTCTTTAACCATTGCCTACAACCTCTCTCCGCTATTTCTTCCCCTTCCTCGCAACATAAACCACACACCTCATCATCTTTCGGTGTCCTCTGACTGCTTCCTCCTTCTCTCTCTAGAACAAGAGCAAACACCCCAAATTTAAACAACTCGAGCAGCAGGGACGAGAGAAGGAGAGAGAAAAAACCGAGTTTATAAGGAGCAGCACGCCCCCGGGCGGAGTGGAAGGCGAGGAGCGCGGCGAGGAGAGGAGAGGAGAGGAGAGGAGAGCGGAGGCGAGGAGTCGGCGCGGCAGAGATAGCGGAGGAGATCATCCAAAAAGGGTACGTGCGCAGCCATTCACCGCCGGCGGCGGATCCGATACTATCTTCCATTCTTTTAGGGATCCCCTCCTCCGGTTCTCCCTCCCCCAACACGGAGTCTATCATCCTTCATCTTCTACGCGGAGTCACACTCTTTTTCCTTCTTGGTCCCAATTAACAAGGGGTCCGGCCATTGATCCAAGAAAAGCACATGCGAGGGGGTTTGTTTAGTTGGTCAGCTGTTTGAATATCTCATCATGCGCACGAGGTCTTGCCATTTCACTAAGAAATCGTGCAACGCGTCGAACGCTATGTTGCTCGTCGTATCAAACAAATGGGCACCTGGTTTTGTTCTTCCCTTTCCTTTTTTTTTTTTTCGGTTTCGTTTGACTTGCTCTCTACTCTTGTTTTTATGGGAGGAAAGAAATTTGGTGTGATTTCCTGTCCACGTATATGCTGGCTCCCTGATTCCTCTCGACCAAGGGAAACTAGCATGAACATTTTTGTATAGTATTTCCAAATGTATTTGAGGCATTTTTCTTCATTTTTGGAAATGGGGCAAGGCCAACTAGGTTCTTTCCATCCCTCCACCCTTCTGATTTCCACCGACTTCTGCAACTTCCCAAAAAAAACAACAAATAGCAGTAAAGTCTGCTCACTATTTTCTCGCTTCGTGATCCTTCTTCCTCCAGGGCAAAAGCTGGTGGATGGCTTCGTCGTCTGCGTCGTCGATGCCTGCTCCATCTGGCTCTGTGATCACCGTGGCGACGTCGTCTTCCTCGGCCGCGGCGGCGGCGGTGTGCGGCACGGGTTCCCCGTGCGCGGCGTGCAAGTTCCTGCGTCGCAAGTGCCAGCCGGACTGCGTGTTCGCGCCCTACTTCCCGCCGGACAACCCTCAGAAGTTCGTGCACGTGCACCGCGTCTTCGGCGCGAGCAACGTGACGAAGCTGCTGAACGAGCTGCACCCGTTCCAGCGCGAGGACGCCGTGAACTCGCTCGCCTACGAGGCCGACATGCGCCTCCGCGACCCCGTCTACGGCTGCGTCGGCGTCATCTCCATCCTCCAGCACAACCTCCGCCAGCTCCAGCAGGACCTCGCACGAGCCAAGTACGAGCTCTCCAAGTACCAGGTGGGTGATCATTACTCATCATTACTCTAACTTTTCCATTCACCATGAACTTGATCTTGTTGCGTTGTTGGTTACACCACTAACTTGATCTGCGTCGTCTTCTTCATTTCAGGCGGCGGCGGCGGCTTCCGCGTCGACGGCGCCGAACGGGCAGCAGCAAGCGATGGCGGAGTTCATCGGGAACGGAGGAGGGATGCAGAACGGCGCGCACAACTTCATCAACATCGGCCACTCCTCATCCTCGGCGCTCACCTCCATCGGCGTCTTCGGCCAGGACCAGTTCGCCAGCGCGCAGATGCTGTCCCGGAGCTACGACGTCGGCGAGCCCATCGCGAGGCTGGGGATGAACGGCGGATTCGAGTTCGGGTACTCGACCGCCATGGGCGGAGCCGGGCCTGTCTCCGGCCTCGGGACGCTCGGCCTCAGCCCCTTCTTGAAGTCTGGCACCGCCGGCGGCGACGAGAAGCCCAGCGCCGGGCAGTAGCTGAACGCCCGGCCGGTGTGACTGATGCAACAGTCTTGTCAGGTTTGGCTTTCTTTGCATGCCCGCAAAGTTCTCGGCTCTCGTTTCACTTCTCCTTCCCGAATTCTTCGCTAAGTTTGGTAGTGCACGGTTAGTTCGTTAGTTTAGCTGCAGAATCAGCATGGGTTCCATTCATCGAAACATACTATTGTGTAGTCCAATGGTTCCATTCATCGCAATTACTAGTATCGAAGATTGGTTACATTTGTATACTTGGGCACTAGACATCTTCTGGTCAAGGCCAAGGGAATCCGGCAACTATTCCTGCACGAATAATCTGTTTTCGCATGCAGAGCTCTCGACATAAATCGTGAAAATAAAATCTTGCGCTGTGTTGATCCTCTGATTCGGGTGAATGCATGCAAGCTGTTCTTATTGTATTACCGTCACGTTACACAGTGCCAGGTCTAACAGGCCAATGTATGCATGCACGTACGTACACAGCATTTCATGGACGTGCATCAATCATATGATGCATGCCTTAGTGCACTGTGGGTGCTGTACTTCGGTATATGTAAAGTGAAAGGTGTTCACGTGCAGTATATTCTCTAGTGTAGATCAGCTTTCAAATAATGTGTCTGTCAGTGTAAAAAGTTCTTGTCAAAGCTGACTGGGGCAGCAAATTTTTTTTTCAGAGTTGCAGTGTCACCTGGTAGCTTATATAGCTAGGCAATAGCATACTGACATTTCATGTCTTGATCGAGGCTGCACAAGTCTGCTTGAGAAATTTGTTTTTTACAATGAGAACTTAAGAACTATACTCAATTAAGGACCAAACTGCTATATAGGAATATTGTTCTTTTTTTCTAAATATGCACATAGGAGTAAAAATGTGCGGTTCGTGTCAGCCTGTATTTAGCAGTGACTACGTACAGTTGGTGAACAGTTCCGTTATGTTCTCGCATTTTTAGGATCATCAATCATGTACGCATCGAAACAAGATATTTCCATATTATCAAACTTGTTTTTTGCCATCCCTGACATTGCATTTGTTTTTCAGGTCACTGACTTGAAGAAAAAAAAAATCCACGAAGTGCTGAAGACTAAATTGGTGTGCATGGGAGATCCTAAATGCCCGTCGCTAGAAGGGTTTATTTTCTGTCGAATTTACATGAAGAGTGCATGTGTATGTTGTTATTTTGTTGCTTTTAATATTCTTCCCTCTTCCAAGCACAAGATTGAGCGTGTATTGCTAGTTCCCGACTTTTACCACTCGGACAGCCCCCTTTCTCACCGGAAAGATAAATTCAGACGTAGTAGTGTGCGTGTGAAAGATGAACTGGTAGAGTACATGTATTGTTTGTAGTGTCTAAACTGAAGTTGACCTTGAGAAGGAGGGAGAGCTGCTTCTGGGCTGACGAATCTGTTCGATACGGAGTATCTTTTCTTTGACTTGTGTCCTACGGTTGATTGAACATGCCATGCTAAAATGGCCTATACAGCCTAGCTAGGCATGCCTGCATCCTTTTGTCAGGCAGGAAATATACAGTATCATTGCATGGAGATCCTCACTGTACAAGACTCGTCAGGCAGAGTAGATCGAGCGATCGATATGTATAGACCTAGGCATGCATGCATCTCTTCGATCTCGCACTGGTTTTGCTTGCATGAGGCGCAAAAATGGCAGGGAGAGAGAAGAAAATATTAAAGTCTGCTCTGACGCTCTCCCTCCCTGAATCTCCTTTTCTTTTCTCTTGGTGGCAGTGCTACTCCTACTGGGCTGCTAGGGCACAAGTAGACGGCATGAATGCAAGAAGATTCACAGCAACCCCCGGATACTGGGCTGCAAAGGTTAAATGTGACCTCGAGAGCCATCAAAATGTCACATCCTGATGAGCTACTGGTCACTCCAGATTGCGAACCTTTTTGCGGTGAACCCAAAAAGGATAGCAGCTCTCAGCTTTAACTGGTCGGTTTAGGCATCCAATTGTTGTTTTGGCCCGACATCTAGGTCAGTGCTTTTGCAACAATTGGCCACAAATGTACAGCGATTTTTTATGTAAGAAAATCGGGATAGGTTTCGAAATCGATTTCCTGCTGCTGTTTTCTTGCTCGTTGTTCTAGATGCCATGTCGCCATGCTGGCATAGGGGCATGCATGCAACATGCATTGTGGCAGGTCCCTACCAGTATAAAGCTGATGCTGTTGCCAAGCAGTGTTTTCTGGGGCTGTACTACATGCCTTGGGCGCCTTCTGCTTTGTGGTTGACCAAGGTCAGTCGCTGCACGGAGTCTGAATTCAGTCACTAAAAATTTGGGGGGCCGCTGCGCTGCTTGCTTGGGTTGAGAAGCCAGGCAGAAGGCATTTTCCAGATAGTGGCACTGTGGCAGGACACAATGCAACAAAGCGAAACAGAAGAGAGGGAGTCATTGTATGCCATCAATGAGAATAAGGCAGGGCAGCAGGCCGCCCAAAAATGTCGTCCTGCGGGAGATATTCAATGCACATCCCTGCATTCATGGCACAGCCCAGAGTATACACCGGGGCATAGCCAGCACAGTTGCACTGAACCGCTGCATTGTCTAGGCCCCCATAGTCTGTCGCAGACACAAGCACAGTGCACTCTCTGCACGTTGTTTATTTGACTCGCTACATAGTAGTAATAGTCAAGCTAGTATACACAAATCATGGGTGTTCCAGCAAATTACCAAGACGTTCCCACAAGTTCTGGCTCGTATTTCCATACTACTAGTACACTTGCTTGTTTTCTGAAAATGTCAAACGAGATGCTGCTTTGGTAGCTAGGCTAAACTTGCAACAGGCGAGACGAAAGAGGGAGGAGAGATGCTGTCTAATTTTGCACGGACAGAGACATGCGCGCAGGCATGAGCTAGAATGATGCTGGTACGCACCAGAGCCCCAAGGCAGAACGCATGTTGTACAGACGTGGCAACGTGCGCACTGCCGCACGCTCACTGCTGCTGGCTGGGTCGTACAAGTCCATAGACATCGACGCAGGCGGACGGAATGGGTGGGGAAGATAGAAACAGCGCGATCGACGCTCTGGTGCGCCGCGCCGGAACGAAGAATGATGGCGCGGCCGGGGGGCGATCGACGAAGGGCCCGGCAATGATGACAATCGATCGACGGTGGCCGCACAGTGCGTGCGAGCAGCGAGTTGCAGCGAGAGCTGGCTCGCTGGAGGATCTCCATTCCATCGACGAGAGGAGATCCTGTGCCGGCCGAGAGCGCGCGTTAAATGCGAACGCTTCGCCTGCGCCGTCCTCTGTGGCGCGCGGCGTCGGCCACGAGGCCTTGGCCCTGGCCGCTGCGCTGTGCCTGCCTGTGCGCGCGCGCTCCCACACGTCTCCTCTCGCCGCAGCGGCTGCTGTGGCGTCTCATGTCTGCGGCCCGCTCCGGCGCAGGGGCCCCCATCGGCAGCTATCTGATCGGGCGCGCCGAGATTAATGCGCGCCAACGGCCGCCGTGAACATCCCTTTTGCTGCCTTCGCCGCGTCAAGTCGTGCTTGTGCCTTCGATTCATCGATGCGTCGCTGGAGAACCGGGCCGTACGTATCGCCGCCTCGCCTTTGTCTTGCTCGCCGCCTGCCCCGGGCGGTCAACCCGTCGCCACTGTTGCCATACACGCTGGTTTGTCTCCCCGTTGTCATAAATTGCGGGATATAAACGTTGTTGTTTAAAATTTTTTGTCGTTTTTCAGTTTCTATCTTGGCAATAGTCGAACGTCCAGCATGTTCGGCGGGCTGCGGCTGGCAGAAAAATAATTACAAACACTGTAGCTGCTGCTGAAGAAATAACTACGAACACTGTAGCTGCAAGCTGTAAAGCAGCGAGGCGAACAGGGTGAAGTTATTTTCTTCTTCTTCTTTTTTAACAACAGGAAAAATTCTGAAGCCGCGGCGCTGCTCTCTGGTGCGCTGCTGCAAGGGTGGCGATTTGACTTGGCTAGGCATTTTGGCATGGACGGACAACAGCAACAATCCATGGTCAGATCAGCCAGCGTAGAGTCCGAGGGAGCCTACAAAAAGGCCCTACCCACGTTGCGTCTCATCACCCAGTCACCGACGTGCGGCTGTGATGCGACAGGGGATGATCAGGATCAGACACGAATTAAACTCCTCGATTGCACCCTGCATCGGAAACGGTGACCTTCAACAGATTAACCGCATGGTGAAACCAGAGGGGAGGGGGGGGGGGGGGGGGGGGGGGTGCAAAGAGCTATCGCACCACACTAATCTTGAGTGATACTCCTACCAGTACTTACTGTTACCAGTTTGTCATGGTGTTAATCTGGAAACTTATGCATCCTTAGACAGTAGGAGTATTTTGGCATGTAGGATCTGGCCGGTCGTGGAGCTTCGTCTTTGCATTTGACTTGCTCTGAATCAGTCCATGGTGCTAGCACCATCAGTGAAGTGTACTGGTACTATTCACACAGCAGACGGGAGAATTGTGAAATGGGTACCACCTACAAGAATTTCAGGATGGCTCAGACATTATTTATTGCAGTACTTGATCTGAGGGACAGATTATGAAGAGCGTCGATGCAGTGTGTAATAATTTCCCTTGTGTAAATGTTGTCCCGAAAGACTATTATTAAATGTTAGTAAAAATAAATTTATGTAAACGGACTATTAGCTCAGTTGGTTATGACGCAAGGTAGCAGGTTGGATAGAACACCCCGCCCCCTCCTTTTTTTTCTTTTGCCACACAAGCAGTTTACGCCACGACGATTTGATTTTGAGTCCAGACATCTCAATGGATATCAGTCATGCAACCATGCAAATGATCTTACACAAAATCTAGAGTAGGCGAACAATCATACTGAATTCCAGTCAGAAACGGTTGTAAGATAAAGAGTAAAGTGCATCCCAGGTCCTTAAATTATTTTGGGATTCTCATCTAGGTACACGAACTATTAAAATGAAGATTTGGGTCCATAAACTATTTCATGGTTCTCATTTGGGTCTATAAACTCTCAAACGTAGATTTAGGTCTCTAAACTATTTCAGGATTCTCGTATGGGTCCATAAACGACTCTCAAAACGAAGAATTTGGGCCGGTGTTCCACGTCCCCGCCGCCAGCTCCATCCTAGTCCACAGCCTCTGCCAAAATGCTTCTTCACCTATCGTCCTCAGGCGGATTTGTCGGCCGCTATCGTCTGTTAGCCATGGCCACCAAGCCGAAATCTTCATTCAATCACGCGTTGAATGCTTGAGAAAGGAGACTGATGTTGTGCTTGTCGAAGTTTGCGCCTTCAAAAATTCCTGGTACCAAACCCATCGAAGCGACCGATATTAGTCGGTACATGGACGAGCACGAGATGTTGCTTCTTGTGTGTGCCATTCAAGCCACTAGAACAACAATAACCGCCAGTACTGGAACATGGTCAAACCTCTCGTCAAACCCGCGTAATTACCAAGATGGCACACCATATCATCATGATTAGGGCGCAAACCGCATTTTAGATAGTTAATTAGGCGTTAAACAAGTTTAGAGCCTTAAATATTCATTTTGATAGTTTATAGACCCAGATGAGAACACTAAAATAGTTTATGGACCTCAATCTTTATTTTAAAAGTTTATAGACCTAGATGAGAATCACAGAATAGTTTAGGGACCTGGATGCACTTAACTCTAAGATAAACTTTAGAGGTGTTGGCAGCAGTATTATCTCTGGAATTCCTTCCATTCGCCTGAGTGCAGTCAGGAAATATTGATCTGTACCAAAGAGATTGCACTCAGCAAACCAGCAACTGAAATCGCTACTCTTTGAATGCGTACTGAAGTCTCTGCATGCATGACGGCTGTGTGAAAAGAATACTATCTTAATCTGCAATAGAGGTCCATGAACCAGTGACTCGTAAAGATAACACCAACTGTCAAACTGAAGACTTCCTCAGTTCCAAGTGACATGTCATTTGGCTCCATCACAATGTACAAACAATCAACAGTGTAGTAAAAAGAAATTGAAAACTTTGACAATCACACAAGTAATAATTCAGTTTGTCCTGATAACAGCAACAAACGTCTGAGGAAGTCTTAAGTCTGCCGTGATTTCAATCATCTCAACATCCATGGGTTAGAAGTGTGCCAAAATGTTTGTCCAGGAAATGACTTGTTCCGACTTTGGGCCTCACAAGCATGATGGTCCTCCATTGCTCCTAACTGCCTGGTTTTGATGGTGTTGGAGATGATGGTGGCTTCAAGTTAGGGTACTGCACAATAAATTCAAAATCATGTAACTGAATGTGTCATGGTTTCTATGGTCAGTTTTCATTCTAAAGAATAGAAACAAACATATATAAAGATGATAGCTACTAACTAGCTGGGCAAGAGAAAGTTTTTCAATACAAGAGTGCCTTGTTTCTGGTTTCAGTGATGAAAGAGCCATCACACTACAAATCACAATCCTCATTTCTTAGTGACATGTCCCATGACTTGAGTTATATCACCTTTGTGACTTCAAAGTTCAATTGTCCAGCTTTCACAGAAACATAAATCAGAGCTCATAACAAAAATTCTGAAACTTTAAACAACACTAATTGCCACTTGGACCTAACCATGTTCATCATCGCTAGCCACAAAATGCGACCACGCAATTGCTATGCCTTCCCACAAAATGCGGTATAGTTCGATACAGAAGCCAGTCAAAGATTGTTCCAAAGATCATTCATTGCAAACATTTGTGGGACTTGTGGGACAGATCGAGGGAAAATAGTGTCAAGGCTAGCAGTAAGACACAAGCATATACTTTCACTGTTTCGAATTCAACCATAAATGCAGATCGGTTGGAGGTTTGATGAAATAATCCTGAGTGGTGGTGAAAAAAGAAACAGGAATCATACATTTGGATATGGTGATAATGGTCTCGTTGTTGCATGCTTCACTGTAGAAATGCTTCCATTTGGATTTTTAGGACCATCTTCAGATCCATGGTTTGCATCAGCTACAGAGCTGCTATTAGGAGCCACTGGTTCCCCAGTTTCTTCCTGCTGGCCCTCTGATCCAGCCGTGTTAACATCTGTGTGTGCTAAATTTTTGCTCTTCCCCTTTTTCCTCGGGAAAACATGTACAGATGGGGGGAAATAGTTTTCTTGAACAGCCTAAGAAAATAGAAGAGCTTACAGTGAGAAAATATAAGTACTATATTATATACTGTTTCTCACAGTTCTATAACTTACTTGCCACCCTTCTGGGCCTCTTAGTCCCCCTTTGATTGCATAGGCTTCCTTGAAACCATTCTTGAATAGTAGCTCAGCAACTTTCAAAGAATTACCATCGAAGCTACCTTACAAAGCGTAAAATTAAGTTGGTAACAAGATGGCAGTATGACAAAAGATGAAAGTGCAACATAGGAATTTAGATATAATCGTTTTGGTAAAGTAAAGATATACTACATAACTATTTTCGTGTGAAGTGAAAGAGTCAGACAGGCTTTCACAAACTTAAAACTTACATGGCAGTCATTTTCATTAGGCCTAACGATGTCCTACAACATGATATCATAGTTCCATATATCTCAAATTTTTAGTCAAGTAAATATGTCAATTAGGCCAGTCTCAATGGGGCCTTTCATTTGCATTAAATTTTATGCCACATATGCATTTTTTTCTGACTTGGCAAGGTAATTATGAGGAAAGAGAAGGTAAACTTTTATTTCTTGTGAGAGGTCTTTCATTCTAATGAAAGTAAGGTGGCTCTCTTTCCTAAAATTTGTCTTGGAAACAATGAAATGAAAGTTGTCATTGAGAGTGGCCTTAGAGAATAAAAAAGATCAATTCCTCTGATGCAGCTCGGTTTGTCATAAAAAGTGATGTAATAAATAGCAACGATGCTATGTATTGATCATCCATCTGAACAAATCACCAATGCTTGCATTTGCTGAGAATGGGAAACAATTCAACTGGTGTAGACACGACAGTCAACAGGACCATCTGATTTGCAGTAGCTATATTAAGTTTTACTGTAAGGTGTAAGATTACTTTGTACTTCTAAGTTCAAAATGTAAATGCTGCCTACGGTAAACATCTAACACTCAATTCTCATCTTATTCGAGACATGCTATGAGAGGACACAATAACAAGTAGTTGCACAAATTTAATTTGAGGAAAAACCCATCCATATATCCAATTAACAAATGAACTGCATCTAGCACTAATGAACTCCTGGTACAGTATCCCTAAGAAGAAACACCTAAGCAGGACGCAGATACAAGGATTCAATATAACACTCACTTGTCAAGGACGCAGATGACGGTGTTCGCCGGGTCCGGGAACCTTGCCAGAACCTCTCTGACGAACCCCTGCTCGTCGCCCTCTTCAAACTCGACTTGCACGGCGCTCTTGTCGACAATCTTCAGGTTCGGCGGCGCCATGAACTGCACGCTCTTGCCCCGCCTGATGTCCAGCAGCTGCGCCTCGGGCTCGTCGCGGAGCTTGCGGAACGCGTCGATGGCGCTCACGGGCTTGTACTTCTTGAAGTAGTACTCCTGCACCAGCGGGATCACCACGAGCCACACGAACACCACCCCAGCCACGAAGAAGGGGTTGCGGTTGTTGAAGTCGTCGATGGCCACCACGATGGACTCGAGGCTCACCTTCCCGTCGCCCTCCGCCGCGAGGGAAGGGAGCGGCCAGGACGCGACGGCGGCGGCGGGGACGAGGAGTTCCCGCCAAGGCGCCGCCTTTCGCGCCAAGATTGCGGCCTTGGTGGTTGCGGAGTCGGCATTCTTGGCCGCATTGGGCGGTACAAGCTGGTTCTTGCGAGGATTTCGCGGGGGGTTGAGGGGATTTGGGAGGTGGGAGCTGGAGATTCGGAGGAGCGAGCACTGTTCTTGGAGTCGGAGGAGAGCCATGGAAGCGCCGAGCGGCGAGGCCTGAGCTCGCTGCGCAAGGATATCAGCAGAGCACTCACAGGCTTCCAGCGTGCTATCCGATTAATCCCGCTATTTGCTTCGGAAAGAAAAATCTACTAATTTTTTTGGGGGAAAAAAGGAAATAGACAGACATATGGGCCTTGGGCTTTGATATTATCGCGAACGCCTCCAACGATCTGAAGGGAGGATGTCCACAGCGCAACGGCCCAAGACCGGAACGATTTGCCTTCTGAATGTCCGGCCGCGCTACTCCATGTCGTCGATTATATCGACCAATAATAATTGCATGTGTTCATCTCTAAAAAAAAAAACAATAATTGCATGTGTTGGTCAATGATCAGCTTTGTTTGAGACTCAACTCTATAGTAATTCCACGTGCATATGTCTTTAGACCACTAAATCATCCAAGACATTGATGCTAGGACGGATGTGATGCATGTAAAATCAAAAGGTAAGAATTGCATTCGCTGACTGGTCATTCACATGACGGAAGGAAAATAACTAATACAAACACATGTGGAGATCCGTATATATTTTAAACATGCAAATAATCACAACTTGATTTACAACTTGTTAACTAAGTTGCCAACGTACGGGAAGGCTCGCAATGCCTAATGGCGGACAGGATGGCGTAGTGTAGTGTTAGCTTTGTCTAATGGCCGACGGTGCTTTAGCATGTTTCATACCTTCATGCATGGATCTTTCCCAAGAGCAAAGATAAATCAGCAGGCAAACAATCACTATCCAAAAATCACCGAGTGAATAATGGATGGTAGATAAAATGACTAAGTTCCCGTAAGCCACTAGATTAAAACTCTCGGCAATAGTCGCATGCCTTGTAGTGAATCAAGACATTTCCCAAGACAAATTGACTTAACCAAGATAAAGTGCGCACACTTAAACCATTCGTGATCTTTAATCCATGGTTTGTCATCTAATTTTAGTACATATTTTTGCAATAAAAGGGTTTTAAAATATTTCAATGATCCAGTACAATATGTGTTGAAGTGTTCAAGTTACAACATGTGTTTGACAACTTTGAAATGATGGTGTGTGTTTTTTAATTTTGTTCTTTTCTCTATCTTTTCTATGATGGTCTTTTTAGTCTTGTTCTCGCAACCACGAATATAACTAGGCACAATCACAGTAGATTCATAAGGCTAAAAATAATTGCCTCAAAGAGATCGATGTTATTTGTTCTTGTAGAAAATACGGTATATGGCAGTTTACAGATTACACGCTTAAGCGCTTCGAGATCATCTCCTGTGCTTCAGAGAGTGAGATGCTCCTGTGCACCCTCGCAGTCAAGATGGACTTCAAACACTGCATGAAAAATTCACAACATTATGATGGATATTTCGTCCACGGTGATGATGTAAACTTTTATGCAAGGTGCAATAAAAAAGAGAAATAGGGGCATTTTATTAGTAGCGGCGCTGGTCCTAAAGTAATAGTTGCTTGACAAACTTTCCCGCAAAAAGAAAGAAAAATGGTTGCTTGACAAACTAATGTGCCAGTGTGTATTGCCAAACCGGCATGAACGTGCGCAGTTATACTAGGTCGCTGTCACTATTCTTGGAAGGTGCAGTTGTATCGGTGACAGGGGCAACGTTAGCATCTCCTTCCTCCACGGTGTCCAACATGCTCCCGCCCCTCGTCTCCGGCAGGCAGGCAGCAAAGAGCCCGGAGCACCCAATGACCAGCCCGAAAACACCGAAGGACAAGAAGGCCCTCTCGCGGCCGAGCGCGACGAGCACAGGCGCCGCCACGCCGCCTAGAACCATGGCCTGCCGCACCAGCCCTACTGCTGAGGACCGCACCGACGTCGAGAACAGCTCCATGGAGTAGACCAGGACGACGTTGTACGCCGTGCACGTGGCGAAGAAGGACAGCAACTCGGCCGCCATCCGCGCGCGCCGCGGGATGGCGACGCACACGAGGCTGCACGCCGACGCCGCCGCGGAGAACGCGACCACGGAGCTTCGCCGGTTGATCTTGGCGATGAGAAGCCACGACATGAAGGCCGACGGCAGCTCGGCCACCGCGTTGTGCCATTCCGATGAACACCTGCTAAGCCACCGATGCAGTGCCATTCCGGCGCGGCGTCCGTGAACGCCGAGATGAACACCTGCTGCGAGTCGAAGGCCCAGGCGATGGCCACGAAGATGGCTTTCAGCAGCTGCACGGCGCCGGTGCCGCCGATGTACGCCTCGATCATGTCGTCGATGGACGGGGACTTCGCTGGCTTAGTCTCACGGCTTGTTTGGAGCGGGGCGGAATCTGTGATAGCCATTGACACGGTTGTGTGAGAGCATGAGTGCTCGTCTTCGTGAGCCTGCCTTTATATACTACTGATCTGGTTTGCTCAAAGATTTTTAACGTCCAGTAAATCCGGTCAGAGTTGTACGTACGACAGGTCACACGTACATATCATCGCATTTGTAAAACGGAAACTGCTCCACGTATGACTAAACTTTGTAAAAGGGAATTGCTATTGCTCGGGCCCTTCAAAATAGCTCGTCTCTCAGTCAATGCACGTGCGCCCTCCAATTGGAAACTGACGTCGTCCGTTCATCTCCTAGCTCCAGCCAGCGCCCTATCTACGCGAACAAGAGCAGAGCAGAGCCGCGTTTCGATCGCCCGCCTCCTGTCAGTCTTCCTCTCCTCCTCCTCCTCCTCCTCTCTCTCTCTCTCTCTCTCTTCTTCTTCTTCTTCTTCTTCTTCTTCGAATCTTCCTCTGTCCTCAGTGGCATTCCCACCACCAAATCCGCCTAACTCGCAGCGTGAATACCATACCCCCCCCCCCCCCCCCCCCCCCCCCCGGTCGGATGGGGGGAGGAAACGACCGCCAGAAGGGATGGTGCAACTTTAGACAGTTATTGTTCTTCATGGACCATATTACTGGTGCGTTAAATGGTACCTAAATAAAAGTCAAACTTATGTCCTACCAAAATTTTACTAATGTTCCAAAACAATTTGTGACCCGCCATAGTGGTTCCCAGAGTAATTTTTGCTATTATGTATATTCTAAAATATGCAACTCCAAAAGAATAACTAAAAAAGAGATTATAAAGTCAAATGTGGCTATTATTTACTGAAAAATATCATCAACATATTGTCTAACTCACTCTCTAAATTTAGTGCTCTTCGTTCCGAAATTCTCTCTAGCTATTTTTGGAGAGCCAATGTTACTAGCTAGTCTTGTTAGCAATTTTACAAAAACTGTTAGATTACAATAGTTTTTTAGTGTTTTATTTTAGAGAATAGCTAAATCAATAAATTTAGAATATATTTTTAGCTACTCTCTTGGAGTTGCTCCCACTGTAGTGGTTCTTAGAGGAAAGCCACCATAATATGAGATCTCCCGCCCAATATCAACAAGACTAGGATTGCAAAAAAGTGGAAAGCCAACTGTTTGTTGGATGATTTGGAGCATACGTGTACATGCATATGCGTGAAAGCTACTATATACTTTAATCTTTTTTTACATCCAGCATATGAGGTTTGCACTGATGATAACATCAACAGAATAGGATTTTTTTTTTGAAACTAGTATCTTTTAGGAAATCCTAAAAAGAACGAGAAAAAAAGTAAGAGGAAATTAAAGTGAATTTCGTTTCTCGGCGCACAAGAAAAACGTGAGTTCGTTTTTTATTCGCCTCTTTTGCCGACACACTCGTTTTGCTAGGAAAAAACGTGAATTCGCGCACGCAGCGCCCAAAGACGGCAGACCTCGGGCCAGACGCATCCATACCACTACCAGCTCCTTCGTTGACATCTAGCAATGCCACTCCGCGAAACCGGACGACCGTAGAGAAAAACAACAGCAAGATGCAAGGAACAAAACAATTTATACAGTAAGGAATGATTCTTTTTATAAAAGGTGAAATATGAGTGTGTGGAATTGTCTTTCATCCATTGTGTACAGTGGTGGAGCCAGGGCAGCAGGGGCCAATGCCCCCGCCCCCCCCCCCCCCCCCCCAGCCCAATGCGGAAACAAATTTTTAGTAGCTTGTACTATACGTTGACAAAAATGATTGGTTAAAGCCGGTAATTAGCGGCCAATGGGAGCATCTCCAAGAGAGCCTCATAAATCTTCCTTAAATCAAAATATTAAAATTTAATTAAAAAAATCATCTCCGACAGGACCTCAAAAACACTTCTAGTTTTTTCATAGCCCCTAAACTCTTTTTATTTGTAGCTACAAACAGGGGAATAATTTGGATTCCCATTCCTTGTTTTTCCAATAGAATTAATGTTTTGGAAAAATTGGGTTCTCGACATCGAAAGATTCCGGTTTTAAAAATCTACCATCGAAAGATTTTGGTTCACTTTAATACCAACTAAAGTTACTCCCTTTACAAATATACCACTCCGTGACGCTTTCCATCCTGTTCACGTCTCCGTTATTCTTTCTTCGTGAGTGGGAGGCACAGCGGCGAATTGAAGACGCAGCGACGCAGGAAGACGGGGCCACGGCGGCGCGTGTAGGCTGGGTCGCTGTAGCTCGCGGCGGCGCCGGGCGGAGCGGAGGCACAGGGGACGCGGGCGCGCCGGGCGGCGGCGCGTGGAGGCGAGCAGGACAGGGCCGTGGCGCTTGTAGGCTGGGCCGCGATGGCTTGCGGCGGCGCGTATCCCATTCTTGTCCTGGAGTCGTCGCTCGAGCAGCGCACCATTAGAAATATCCCGTCGGATTCGCGCCGCTTGTCGCCGGATACCGCTGCCCCAGATGCTTTTCCGTTGTATTGAGCTACATCGTCCTCGAATTGAGCGCATAACCACTCCAATAGAGCTAATAACCACACGAATTGAGTTCATGGCATCCGCACAATTGGAGTTCGCCCCTACACAATTTGAGCTTTCCAAATCCAAATTGGGCTAGTCGCGGCTTGGGAGAAGCAAACTCAACAAGAGCAGCTGGCCTTGTTTAGCAGCTTCGCCTCGGTGCTGCCGCAGGGCACCACGGGTCCATGCCCTCCGGCTTGAGCAGGAGCTACACGGACGGCTCGTCGGCTTGAGGAGGATAGCGCTGACCTTGCCGTCGAATTTGCGCCGCGCTAGTCCCAGCTCGCGCCCGCTCCCTCAGCACGGGTCACCAGGCCGCGCCTGCGCCCACACCCTCGGTGCGCTCGCCTGGCCGCACCGGCACGAGCTCCTCTGCACCAGCCCAATCCATAACCAACTCACCGGAGAAGAAAAAAGATAACGGAGATGTGAACAGTTGGATGAAAAACGTGACGGAGTGGTAGATTTCTAAATGGAGGAACTTTCGTTGGTATTAAAGTGAACTAAAATCTTTCGATGGTAAATTTCTAAACTCGAGATTTTTCAATGTCAAGAATCCAATTTTTCCTAATGTTTTTTGGCTCCAAATACTGATGTGGCCTAATAAAAAATGCTTTAATCCACTTTTAGAAGAGGACTGCTGGAGGAGAAGAGAAAAATTGCCCTCTCATAAATTTTTGGTTGCTCCCGAAAATAAATTTATGAGGCTAATTTTATAAGAGTTTTTTGGAGATGCTCTTAGGGAGAGGTTTCCTAGCTAAAGATGTTTTTTTTAAAACTCCTGAAGCCGTTGAACCAATATGCATTTGTGTTTTATGGCCTTCCGATCAGATCAAGATCGATTATTAGCTCATCACAACGCAACCACGCCTCAATTATCTAAATCTCTAACGTGGAGCACATCACACGGCTACACGGCGGCAAGCGGCGGTGCCGAGGAACGTTCTTGCACTCTGCAGCCCTGCGCTGCCCTGCTTCTGCTGCTCAGTTTAACAGCCAACATAGGTGAGACCTATTTCTAAAATATGAATTGTATATTTTAATCTAAAATAGTTTCAATTTGGTTCTTGCATATTCCACATTCACTTTTAATATTGAAAGTTTTATTTATAAATATGTTTTTATATTGAGAAGGGGATTGCAATAGGATTCATAAACTTGCTGAAACTTAAATAATATAAAGGCAAATTATGTTCTCCTAAGCATTTTTTCCTACCATTTCTTTTATTAAATGAGATTACATAATATTATGTTGCAAATTGAAATAACTAGTGTATAGGAAACCATAGAAATTTATTGCGTTATATATAGTCAGCTATAGTTGTTGACAATTCAAATTCATAGATATATGTTGATCCTGTTTGGTCGGCCCCCCTATATTAAATTACATAATACAGTATGCATTTGAAGTGAAGGTTTACATTTTATAGAGCGAAAAACCAACTCAAAGCGACCTCGATAAGATTGGTCACGGACCATGTACCGACCAAAAACTAGCAAGTTCTTACAGCATAGGAGTATACTACAACTACATTTTTGTACACTACCGTACGTGGATGCCTCTGAAGGCTCTGACAGTACTCCACTCTCAGGTCGACGGCAAACCAGAGAAGAAGTGGACGTATTTCGACGGATCCGCGAGCACCTTGAGTGACCTCGGGATCGGCGGCACGTTGACGTCGACCAGCCCCTCGAGAACCTGCACCACCATCCCCATGCTCGGCCGCGCGCTCTCGGCGTCCTGCACGCACCAGCACGCCACCTTGCACGCCCGCTCCACCTCGGCGACGTCGGCGTTGCCGGCGAGCCGGCTGTCCACGGCACTCCTCACGTCGCCGTCCAGGAGCATGCTGACGGCCGTGGAAGGGAAGAAGTCCACCGTGCCGTCGGGCCGCTCCCCGACGTTCCTCCGGCCCGAGACGAGCTCGAACAGCATCATGCCGTAGCTGAACACGTCGGCCTTGGTGGTGACGGCCGTGCCGGCGATCCACTCCGGCGCCAGGTACCCCACGGTGCCGCGCATGGTGGTGAGCACGCGGCTGAAGTCGCGGCCCATGAGCTTGGCGAGCCCGAAGTCGGCGACCTTGGGCGCGAACGCGTCGTCCAGGAGGATGTTCTCGGGCTTGATGTCGCAGTGGATGATGCAGTCCCGGCATTTCTCGTGCAGGTAGTCCAGCCCTCTCGCCACGCCCAGCGCGATCTGGTACCTCGTCTCCCAGCTCAGGACGCCTTGGCTTCTCTCCCCGAAGAGGTGCCGGTCCAGCGAGCCGTTCGGCATGTGCTCGTACACGAGCAGCCGTTTCCTTCTCTCGGAGCAGAAGCCGAGCAGTCTGATGAGGTTGACGTGCTGGATCGTGCCGAGCGTGCTCACCTCCGCCCGGAACTGCTTCTCCCCCTGCCGAACGCCCTCCAGCTTCTTGACCGCGACGGGGGTCGCGTCAGGCAGCGACCCTTTGAACACCGACCCGAACGCGCCGCCGCCGAGCTTCTCGGAGAAGTTCTTGGTCACGAACTGCAGGTCGCGGTACGTGAACGCCATCAGGGACCCTTCCACCCTCCTCAACGCCTTGATCCTTCTGCTTCTCAGGATGTAGAGTGTGACCAGAACGACGACGGTGATAGCCGCGACGAAGCCGGAGACGGCGAGCCCGATGATCAGCTTCTTGGAGGTCCCAGTGGTCGAGAATTCCGACGCCGACAGGCGGATGGAAATGCTGCCGTCGCCGGTGCCAGCGCCAGTCGTGTCTTGCAGGTTGACTAGGTCGCCGTACCACAGCCAGCAGCTGCCGTTGTACGAGTACGCGGTGCAGGAGCAGTTGCCGAGGCACGCGAGCTCGCAGTCGCGCACGCTCGCGGCCGCCGCGCCCTGCGCGTCGCTCGGCAGCCTCACGTCGGGCATCGTGTAGAACCTGTCTGCGCTCTTGCCGTTCTTCTCCGGCGCCGCGCCCTGAGAACGAGAGCGAGCGCTGCTTTCGCAGTTGAGGCCGGCGTTCCGGACGCATCCTCCGGTGCGATCGCCCTGCCGCCACTCCTCCGGCCGGCGCTCGCGGAAGCCGCGGAGGCAGGCGCAGGAGGCGAGCGCGTCCTCGGCGCACACGCCGAAGGCGCCGCAGAGCGCGTACACGTCGCACTGCGCCTTGGGCTCCGTCCAGAACAGCACCCACTCTCCCGCGGCCGCCACCCACGTCAGGAACTTGATCTGCCCCGTCACGTCCACCAGAAACCGCGTCACCACGTCCTCGTCCTTCACGTCGTACACGAAGTAGCTCTCGTCCGTGCCGTCCACGTACCCGAAGCTGTACCTGGACACCGGGGACGCGTCGGAGTTCATCATCTCCGGCACGGCGGCGAACGACCGGCCCGTCCAGTTGCCGCTGCTCCAGTACTGCCGCGCGCTGCCGTTCCAGTTGAGCAGGTACTGGCTCGTGCCGCGTGGGTCCAGCTCCAGCGAGAACGGGCTCGGCGCCGGGTCGCCGTACCCCTTCCACGCCGAGAGGCGGGTCACCTCGCCCGTGCGCTTGTTCCGGCCGAGCTTCCCGCCCGGGAGCCACGTGTTGCCGAAGTGGTCGAAGCTCTGCCACAGCACGGCGGAGGTGTTGGACGCGTCCGCCAGGACCAGGTTGCCGTTGTCCAGGATGACGCCGGCCGTGGAATTCGCCGAGATGCCGCCGGTCACGTTGGTTGACCAGATGGGTGACTTCCGGTGATCGAGGATGACCATGTTGCCGTCGCTCGCGATGGACAGTTGCGAGGACTCCGGGTCCGTGATCGGGGTCTCCCTGTTTGCAACCCACACGTTCGTCTGCTCCGATATTTGGTTGTACCAGATGCCCAAGTACCAGCGCTGGGTCGTGTTGTCTGTTCCACGCAGCGATATTTGGTTGTTAGATCATGATCCATGGCCGAGAAATATTTTGTTTATTTTGATTCCTATTCCACATTTCTGGGAGCGATGAATGCGGAACACTTTGTGGCAAACAATGTCTGCCAGTCAAATTCTAAAATACGCGTGATCTGGAAAAAAGTATATTTAAATATGAACACGGCCAGGTGTGATTCAAGAGTTCGATTAATTAGTCTCCACGCTAGCTGTTGGTCATTCTCTACCTACCTAAATGTTGCTGTATCCGGTTTTCTGGGAGCACTTTGTTGCGGAAAGCAATGCAACAAGTCAAAATCTAAATCCGCATGATCGAGAAAGAATATTAAAATATGAACACGGCCAGGTGTGATTCCTGAAAAAGAAGATGCTTTCTTGTTGATTAGTCTTTAGACTTTTTACGCTTACCTGCCTTTGATTTTTTCCCTTTTAATTTCTACCATATGACAGTAGGCTAAGATTTTGGTTGCAAGCGACTAAAGGTTTGAAAAAAATCAGGGGGGTATGTACTTCTTCAGATTTTAACACAATCCTTTTTCATTCAAAAAAAAAAAGGTTCGCAAACTTGTTCCCCTAGCTCCTCTCTATAGAAGAATGTGCACATAAGAGCTCCCCTAGTTCTTATTGTAACTTTTAATTGTTGTTTCATAATTGTTAATGTATCCAGTTTTTTCAAGAACGAAAAAAGAACCTAGTAATCCTGCAGCTAATTGCACTTCATAATTGCTGCTCGCATATTTGTACGCAAAGAGAAAGAAAAAAACGGTGGACATGTATAAGTGTTAGCTCTTGTTTGTTCAGTGCATCGTTCGTACCGAAATTTAGTTTCAATAAATATACCAAATTTATGTATGTGATCAACTCGAAACTGACTAGTGACTTGGCAACGAAAGACTGCAAAAAAAGATCCACGGCATGCGGTTATGAGAACCGAGCTATACCTGGCTGGAAGAAGCCGAGCCTGAACTTGCCACGCTTGGACACGAGGCTGTGCCCGCCGGACAGCGGCCGGCCCGCGACGACGGTGTCGTCGGCGTGCGACGGATCTCCCAAGAGCAGGAACAGGAAGCCGAGGAGCAGAAGAGCCGACCCTCCACGGCGACTCGCCGCCATTGCTGGGCGAGGCTCCAAAGTGACAAAGGAGAATACCGAACTCAAAGGGATTAGGAGAGCTAAGTGGCCAACGACCGGACCGAATGGGAAGAGGAAACGGGAAGGAGAAAGAAAGCGAGAGGGAATAAAAAGGTCGCCTCGGACCCTCGGTCTCGGCCGGTGGCCGACCTCTGGTCTGGTCACACTGGCGTAGCTGCTGCTGTTGTTGTGAGAAAAGGGAGGACGACGGAAAGTGATCGCGCGTGGTGGCTTAATGGATGCTATAAAGGCGTTTGTACGGTGTGGAGTTAGTGGCCGCTTTCGATGATCGCCTCCGCCCGCTCGGTCCCGTCGCCGCCGAGGAGGCAGTGCAAGGGCACGGAGGGGCCAAACATTGTGACATGCTTTACACGCTTCAACGGTGCAACATGGTTGGTCAGACCAGTGTACTGGGCACAAGTGAAACATGTTCGCATCGCATACATAAGCTCCGGTACATGCATGCATGGTACGTACGGGTGCTATGACACAAGTACTAATGGGACCCTTCTCAGTACGCGAGAGACTACCAACGAGCTTGACTGGTGGATTCTAGAAGGCTGAGATGCAGGGCCGCGCCACGTTGATGTCGGCTCGTTTGGGCAGCCCGCAGCCACCGCGGCGTGGGTTCGGAGTTCAGTGAACCTCACTGGCTTTCACAGAACGGATATGCATTCCTCGACATGCAACTGCCAACTGGGCCTCCATAAACGCCAGTGGGGCACGTCCCTGTGTCCAATTAACTTGGCAGGACACACGCATTAACATGCGAACGACGACGCGCCACCAAAACCGAACTCCCACGCCGGGTTGGTGTCGCGCGGAACGCCGCACAGCGCCGGCTGCCGTGGTGGCTCCCGCGACCGATGGACTCTCGACAGGCAAAGCGGGAGCGGCGATCGAGCTCGTCGCGCGCGTGCGCCGGCCGGTCGGTTTCCGTACGTGACACGTGACGACCATCAATGGTGGAGCGCGACCGCGCCGGCTACCTGAGACAACATAACGTGAGTCGTCATGAGAGAGTGCTGTGATGTGTACTGTGGCACGGCGCGCGACGGAACCGTGGTCTTTGATCGTTAGGTTGCTTTTCCGGCCGGCCAGGCCAACCTCGATGGTCACCGTGGTAAGCGGCGGCGATGGCGTAGAGATCACTTGACGCATAGGGACGTCTTCAGTATTTTACGCCATTCATCTACTGCTCCGTCAGTCACGCTCGATTCCTTACTTTTTGCTCGCCGTCGCCGTTACGTACGAGTACGAGTTCAACAAGTGAAGAGTCCTTAGTTTGTCAAGAACACGGTGATTCTTCTGCCGAGTCATGCATTACACGTGAGATCAGCGTTCGTAATTCCTGACACAACCACAGTACCAGCATGTAACCTGCCTCACTGAAGCCTCCCGTCCTCTGTTCCTGTAGAGCCTTCTTCCTCCCAGATCCAAATCCCACCTAAAAATCCATCTTCTCCATCAGAAATTCAGCCATAGGTTAGATCCGGCCCCTCTCCCTCCTTCTCCGGCTGTTACCGGCGTCGGTTGGGTGGGGGACCCGTTCCGTACAGTAGTCTGTTAGTTCTTCTCTGTTTGTTGTAGTTCGGTTGTAGTTCCAGCTGCTCCCATCGCCATCGTCTTCGATGGACGATTTGTCCCTGATGCAGCTTGAATTAGTGTTCAGAGTCTTCCTTTGTGGAGTTACCGTGATGGCTTTTGTCCTCGCCGGCTTCCTCCCCGGCGGGTGTATCCTTCCCCTGCTGCTTTTATTTTTGTTACCAATCTGCAGGTATCATGAAGGTGTGGTGACTGCCGGCGTCTGTCAGCAGCGGAGTTCTTCATCAGACACTGTCTTTCCTCGTTCGGGTCGATCACTTATTGCTGATCCCCATGTTCTTTGGAGGAAAGGTCATTCAGTCCGGTCCGGTGATGCTCATTCCAGATGTACGACCGAACTTTCTTCAACCTCGCAAGTCGTCTTGTGTAACACCCTGTGTTTGCCCATGTTGAAAAATCACTAAAAATTTGAACTTTTTCAAATTTGAACAAAATTCAATCAAAGTAGAAGTCAAATCCATACCAAATTTAAAATTTTGAATTTTAAATGTGCATCAAACACCACCATGTGCATATTTGGAATTTTCTGATTTTATTTATGTGTTCTTTTGGTTTTGATCCTTTTTCAAATTTGAACTTCATTCAAATTTGAATCCTAGAAAATTCTGGAAAATGTTTGAATCTTTTCTTCCCTCCTGGGCCGCCCTCTTCCTTTTCTTCCCCACGGCCCACTCCTTTTTCCTCTCTTCCCTCTCCCTCGCGCAGCCCGCGGCCCAGCCCTTCTCCTCCCGCCGGCCCAGCAGCCGCGCCAGCCCGCTCGCTCGCGCTGTCTCGCTGACAGGTGGACCCCACCTGTCAGCGTCGTCTTCCTTCTGACGCCGCGCCAGGAGCGCCCATGCCGGCCGTCGTCGCTCCGTCTCGTCGCGCTACACCGCCGCCGCAGGAGCCTCACGTGCACACGCGCGCCTCGTCCCGTCGCTCTGTCCCGTCCGCCAACCCCGCCGCAGAGCACCTAACCTCCCAGCGCGACCGGCGACCATGACCCGCGGAAGACGACGGACGCCCACACCTCAACGTCAGCCCGTGCCAGCACGGCTTCGTCGCGTCTCGTCCATAGCCTCACGCTCTCGTCATCCCGCGGATGGGCGTCGTCCTTCCTCTGACGTCCCCGTCGCGTCGGAATTTGACGTCGACGACCACAACCGACGACCGCCGCTTGACCAGCGCCCAACGGCTTCCGCTCTGGCCGCCTATAAAAGCTTCCCAGCTCCGCGCGTAACCCCTCTCCCCTCTCCCGAGCTCCAGCTCTCGCCATTGCCGCCTGAGCGCTTCAATTTCAGTTTTCCCCCACCGTCATCCCCAACTCCGGCGGCCACCCCGACGAACTCCCAACGCGCAACCAGTTGGCCCTGGCTCCCCTTTCTTCTTCCTCTGACCTCGCTGTGCCGTGACTAATCCCGTCCCGTACCTCACTTCCGCAGCTGGAACGCGGAGCACGGAGATGGCGACGGGCTAGGGTTCCGGCCACCGCGCAGAGGCAAGGAGGAGCCACCGACCCCATTCCGTCTTCATCAAGCCCACGGTGAGCACCGTGGCCCTCCCCTCTTCCTCTTGCGCGCTTCAATTCGTAGCTTGAAGCTGGCATTTTAGCTCCGCACCGCGCGCAGCCATCCGCCGCCGCGCGACCACGCCGCCGGCAGGCTTCTCGGCCGTGCCCCGCCGCGCTGAGGCGCGCGTTGCACTCCACGCGCTCACGCGCACGCGCACGGCCACACAAACACGCGCAGGACCACGCACCCGCGCCCTACCCCTCGTGCGCAGCCGCGCCGCCGCACTCCGGCGAGCGCGCGTCGCCGTCTCGAAGCCCCGCGACGTCACCGTCAAGCAGCCCTAGCTCCGCCTTCGCGCGACGATTCTCTAGGTGCCCATGGCTTCGCCCCTGGTGCCCTGTAGCCGTCGCCGGTGAGATTCCCGGCGAGGCGCCGCCGCGCGCGCGCACCGCTCTGACGCACTCTGGCCGCGCTGCGTCGCCATCCGACGTGGCCGCCACGTCAGCGCCCGGGCCCGCGGCGACCCGGTCTTCCCTGCCGCGTCAGCACGCGTCCACGGGTGCGGTGCACCGTGGACCGCCCTCTCATGCCACCTCCGGTCCACAGCCCTGTGGACCTAGTCCACGGAACAATGGGTCACAGTGAACCCGGCCCCAGTGGCCCACCTGTCAGCCACACAGTCTCTGGGAAATTGCTAAGTCCACACAGTTAGTGTACACAGCTTGTTATTTCGAGCAATTTCTTTTATCAGAAAAATTCCATGAAATTCCTAAAAATACTAGATTAATTCCTAATCATTTTGCAACACTTGTTTACTCCATAATAATTAGGATTATGTCTATGATTAATTACTTAGCTTAATCCTAATTATTTCCTATGTTGCAAACTTGTAAAATCTATATCTCTTTCATCTTAGCTCCGATTCGGGTGATTCTTTCACCAAAATTCGTCTAAAATCATGATCTACTTATTGTTACCAAAGCCCTCTGTTGTTGATCTCTTTTTGGTCTTCGTTTGATTTACTTGGTTATTAGTTCATTTGATTGATCGGTAGTTTAATTCGATCGTTGTTTATTTGCAATCAATAGAGGAGCAAGTCTTCGAGGAAGGAGCTGAGGATTCGGATTACGAGGACTTAGAAGAAGAAGACCTTGGTGAAGGCAAGTTCTAACCCCTTTGATCATGTTATTCCTATACTTTGCAAATATCCAACTTAGAGCCCAGTTTAGAAATAAAGTGTGCATGATGTTTAAATGTGATTTAAATGCCTAGTATGATCCTAAGTACTGTTGATTGCCATGCCTTGACATTGCTTATCCTGATTCCTTGTCAGACCTAGGATTCGCTATCATTAAAATCTTTAATGATATGCTGAAATAATATGCTGCTTAGGACTTATTACATGTGTATTTAACTAATCTTGCTATACATACTTTTGGTGTAAAATGGTGTGTGTTTGGAGGAGTGTGTGTGAATATGAAATGTGGGATGGTAATATATACTAGTGATAATTGTGCAACTCATAGTGGGAATATTCCGGGCGGGAGCAGGCGAGGTAGTCCTCAGTGGGGAGGCCTATCTCTGGGATGCGATTCCTCCTTTGAGGATAGCTATTGAAGATGCTTGCTTCGGTCGTATAAGGACCGGTTCATGTGCCGCCTTGCCTAGCACCTTTCGTACAACCACATGCCTTGAATGGGAAAGGTTTGGAACCACACCCTACTATAGTGTTCACCCGGTACCCACCTGGAGGGCAGGAGTTGCGGCGGAAGCCAGGAGAAGACTCGACATGACAGGAGTCGGGATCCGGCATATGGTGTTTATTCAGGCCTTCTACATGATAATGACGATATTGTGAAGCCCCTGGTTGCAGTATTTCTGTGGTGGTACCGTGGTGACACCAAGTAGGTACGGGACCAATAGTATGCCTGTCCAATCCATGACGATGGGAAGGGCTGGCATGCCTTGTGGGGAATTGTGTACAACCTCTGCAGAGTTAAAAACCTATCATGATAGCCGTGTTCCACGGTAATGGGCAGCGCGAAAGCTTGTGCCACATAATGATTAGTATAACGGTGTGAGTTATTTCCTTGGAGTGTTTTTGGAATACTCCGGTGTGGAACCGTGCGCTGGTTTCCTGCCAGCATTAAAACTTGGGAACTGGCGGGATGGACTACATCTCCCCCAGGGCCACAACCCCACTAAATACCACTGATAACTTTGATAATAGTTTGTGAACTGTTTTGTTTTCCAAACAACCGTTGCATAAAACTGGCTTTTCGCCCAGATGATAAAACCCTCCGCCTATCTTTTGGCTTTGCCCTTGCATTCAGTTACCCCTCATTGTTAGGACTTGCTGAGTACCTTAAGTACTCACCCTTGCTTTAATCCTTCAGATGAAGAACCCGAGTACGTGGAGGATGGTGATGAGGAGTAGGGTCCTATCTACACTCAAGATGCCTGTGCCAGTGCCGTTTCCGTCTTCCGCTGTAGTAGTGTTTAAGTGGTTCTGCTGTTGTAGCCCACCAGCTTGATGCCTGTTGTAATAAGGTGGCCCTTGGCCGGTTGTTGTAAGACCTTTTATGTATGAAGGCTTATATGAGACTTGGTAATATTTATGTAAGTGATGACTCTGTGATATCAATCTGTATAAAGTGTTCGTATCAGCGTCCGATCCAGGAACTGGTACGGTATGCACTAGTGTTCCAGAAATGGGGTACGACATCTTGAGGCGACCTTTAGGTGGACCGCTAGAGTGTCAATCTGCCTGCATCGAGAGGCCCTTTCCCGTCTGCGACGCGGTTGCTTGACGGCTCTTTGTCGTCTCCACCGCCTGGTCCTGTTTGTGGACGGAGATGTCTTCTTGAAGAATTCTGTAGTTGATCTTGACCATGGTGGTTCTTGCCTTCCTGTTTCGGAAGATGTTACGGCGCTGGAGCTGGCCTCATGGTTCCTGTCGCCAAATTGTCAAGAGGACTTAAATGTAATTTTAAATTTCTTCTTTGTCCTCTTTAGCTTCTATAAGGACTTACGCGTAGATTACATCTTTTGTAAGGGTCTATTTGTAAGTCTTCCGATGTACTACCTGCTGGTGTAATGGAGATCGTTCTAGCCCTTTCGGGGGCGTGTTGCCTTCAAAAAAAAAAAAACCTGCCTCACTATAAGATTTGGAAGAAAGAACGCGATGGAAGAGAGTGGCAGTCCCACCGGTACACGTGTTTGTTTCCGTTTAACTTTGATGATTTTTGTGTGCGTGCGTGTGTGTGCGTGTGTGTGCGTGCGTGTGTGTGCCGCATGACACATGAATTTTTGTGTGTTGTTCTTCCTCTCAAAAAAAAAATGGAACTTACGTCTCGAGCCCACAGCCCAACGTGGCACAGTAGGACCATGAGAGGGACCCGTACAAATAAAAGCCCAGCAGGCCCGTTCTTTACCGGCTGAACCTCTCGTGCACAGCAACAAGGTCAAGATCGATAAATATCTCACTTAGATGGAGAGGTTCATTAGATTAGTCTCTAGCATACACTCTAGAAGGCAAAGAATATTCATTAGAAAAAGACTAACGTAGAGGAGAAAAACACGATTTCTAGAAAACAAGAGAAGTTTGGAGTCAGAGAAACGGCAAGTTTGCTAATTAATGGCAGCTGCGAGGAAGCAAATACAATCACCATGAAGAGGAATAAGATGCGGCGTCGAACAAACCCATTTGGAAGTCATTTGTTGCTACCTGGAATCGCGCAGTGGACCGTTGACTGCAAAAGTCCAAGTCTCCTCCTGCAAAAGTCAAGTATTTGTATTTCACCAATTCAATGATTTTCAGAGTTTGTGAGTTCATAAATAGTTCTTTCTGGCCTCAAAACTGAACAAAACCTTTACTTCATTTGATTTTGTGCATGGCGACCAGGATCTCGTCATGCGCCCTATCCTTACTTTTGTTCATGCTTTCTCTCCAACAGCATCCACTGCATGCCTCCGATACGCTCACTGCGAATCAGCCGCTCTCAGGGAACCAGACGATTATATCTCCGGATGGCAATTTCGCACTGGGGTTCTTTCAGCCTTCCGGTAAGCCTTTTTCCTTTTTCTTTTTTATATAAAAAGATCACGAGTCATGTTACTATAAACTTATAGCTATAGAATGAACTCTTTTTTTTTTGGGAACACAAATTATTCAACAAAAAAGAACAAAATGTGACATCTTGAAGGTGAAAATTTTCGAAAAAGATAACAGCAGAGAGGCACCAACTGCTAACGCGATTTATCAAATCAAATTTTACTTCCAACAAGGTTTTAGGATCGTGACCAGACTAGAGTCCTCGAGTGTAAGACTTTACCCAAGTAGAATCTTAACGTTTTTATGATCCTAAAGAAAAATATGCGTGGTCTTAATCATTTTACATTGATATTTACTCAAAATTGTTTGTATAAAGGGCATTGTTTTTTTAGACGCGCGTCTAGGGCCGTTTGCTTGGAGACCTGAGAAAGTTGCCTGGCCGAGCAGGTCTCCCAAGCATCCGATTTTGTGAGCCTGGGGCTGGATGCTGCTGCCTGGCTCAGGCAAGAATCTCAGGCTTCAATCCAAACACGCCACTAATGCGTCTATGCCCTAGACACAAGACTTGAGGTTAACGTTGATTCTAGGCCTTAGTCACAACTCTAGGCACAAAACACGTCTAAGACCGTTTAGATGGTCTTTGACCGCGTTGACGTGGCCTCTAAACACACTCTCGACGTGTTTAGACAGTCTAATGTGCCTCTGGACAATCGTCTAGACCAACAACACGTGATCTATATGGATTACAAGAAGGAACAAGTAGAATATATCGATGATTAACCAATGCATTTAATTAGTTTATTATGAATTGGCTAATTATTTAATATTTAGCATGCTTATTATGTTTATTACTTGTGAGAATTGAGAACTGGTAAGTGATAACTCTGTCTAAATTTGATATTTGTCATTTTCAATGCTATATATTTGATTTTTTCTACTGCACAACACAAGATTAAAGCTATATATTTGGATTTTTTCTGCTAAAGTGCAACAAAGTATAATATGTCTAATGTGTCTAGACGTCGTCTAGTCCATTTAGACGCTAGTCGTTAGCCCAACGTCTGTTTTCATCTAGCGTCTAGAAAAACATTGATAAAGGGCATACTGTATTGAACTGGTGCCAATATTTTGTAAAATTGATACCATGCAACATCATAGTACATAATCTATAAATTTGTTATACAGACACAAACATAAGTGTTATTTGACCAATCTACATCGACTAATTGAGCATCCCTCACATATTATAAATGCAAGTATAATAAGGTACCAAATGGTTATTGAAAGATGTGCTAAATTGAGAAAATATACTATTTGGTAATTGGTATAATAAGGTGGAACTTACATGCAAAAGATGTTGATCCTATAGATCCTACTAGAGCACGTTGATATATTTCAAGATTATGCTCTGACAGCCTTGCTTCCGACTCTAAAAGTCAAAACTCATCAAAACCTTTCATTGTGAATCCAGAATAATAATGAAACGAGCAAGTTTTATTGTAATGTCACTGGCCTTACGGTCTGACTTTTTTCCTTTCTATATTGCACTCTTAGCTGAAGGATCAAATGGCAAGTGGTACATAGGCATTTGGTACAACAAGATCCCTCTGCAAACTATAGTGTGGGTGGCAAACAGAGAACAACCAGTCTCTAATCCTGTCTCATCAATCCTAACCATCACAGAAGACGGGAACTTCGTTCTGCAAGTTAACGACTCTTCGTCACCAGTTTGGTCTGCTAATATTAAGAACAACACAGCAGCTGGTTCTACAGTTGCCAAGCTCCTTGATACTGGGAACCTTGTTGTCAGAACTGACTCTAACACCTCCAGTGTTCTCTGGCAAAGTTTTGATGATTTCACAGACACATGGCTACCAGAAAACAAACTCAGCCACAACAAGAAAACAGGAGTGATCAAACGGATGATCTCTTGGAAAGACCGTGGTGACCCAGCATCAGGAATGTTCTCCATTCAGTTAGATCCTAATGGCTCACCCCAATACGTTCTCTTAGCGAATAGCTCAGTAATGTACTGGGCTAGCGGAAACTGGACTAAAAATACATTCGCTGGTGTGCCAGAGTTATCACCTACCAATAGCTATCCCAACTCAGGATACACATTCCAGTTTGTCGACAATGATGAGGAAACATACTTCACCTACAGTATTAAGACTGATGCACTGATATTTACTAGGGCTGTAATTGATGTGTCAGGTCAGTTCCTGACCCTTGTATGGGCAGAGGGTGCACAAACATGGATGCAAGCTTTCGCACAACCAAGAGCTAAGTGCAGTGTTTACGGAATGTGGGGGGAATACAGCAAGTGTAGTGAGAATGCTGCGTCATCATGCAGTTGCCTCAAAGACTTCAGCGAGAATTACCCAAACAATTGGAAACTAGATGATCATACAGCAGGCTGTAAGAGAAACGTCCCGTTGAAATGTAAGAACAATGGCTCAGTGACAGAGAAGCAAGATAGATTCTACGTAATTAGTAGCGTGAAGTTGCCAGATAATGCGCACACAATTGCTGCTGCCAATATTAATGATTGTGAGATAATGCCTGAATAACTGCTCTTGCACAGCTTTCTCTCATAATGGCACTTGCTTGGTTTGGTACGGTAATTTGATGAATCTGCAAGACAATATTGCTGGGTCAAGCGATAATATCTTTATTAGATTGGCTGCTTCAGAACTACCCATATCAAAAATCAAGAGATGGTGGATCATTGTTATCATCATCGGTGGACTTACTGCTTTAAGTTCTGGAGTGACCATTTTATATTTATTACATAGAAGAAGAAGACAAAGAATTGGCAGTATAAATCAGGGTGATGGGTCATTGATCAGTTTCAAATACAGTGATTTGCAATTTTTAACAAGAAATTTCGCAGAGAGGCTGGGCTCAGGGTCTTTCGGCTCTGTGTTCAAAGGAGTTCAACCAAATGCAACGACAGTCGCAGTCAAAAAGCTAGAGGGATTTCATCAGGGGGATAAGCAATTCAGGGCAGAGGTGAGCACCATAGGAAATATTCATCATCTGAACTCGATTCGGCTGCTTTGATTTGTTCTGAAGGAGCAAAGAGATTACTAGTTTATGAGTATATGCCCAATGGTTCACTTGACAAACATTTGTTTGGTAGCACTTCTATCACTATGAGTTGGAAAATGAGACATCAAATTGCTTTAGGAATTGCCAAGGGTTTGGCTTATCTTCATGAAGAGTGCCGGGATTGCATCATACACTGTGATATCAAGCCACAAAATATATTGTTGGATGCTTCCTTTGTTCCAAAAGTGGCAGACTTTGGATTGGCAAAGTTGCTAGGTCGGGATTTTAGCAGAGTTCTAACGTCTATGAGGGGCACCATTGGATATCTAGCGCCAGAATGGATATCTGGTGAAGCCATCACAACTAAGGCGGATGTGTTCAGCTATGGAATGATGCTTTTCGAGATCATATCCGGAAAGAGGAACTTGGAGCACACAGAGACAAGCAGGGAAACTTTTTTCCCTGTGTTGGTTGCAAGGAAGCTTCTTGATGGAGATGTACAGACACTATTTGGTTCTGACTTGATCAACGGTGCAAACGTACAGGAGCTGGAAAGAGCATGCAAGGTTGCTTGCTGGTGTGTTCAAGATAATGAGAGTTCCAGACCAACAATGGGCCACATTGTTAAAATTCTGGAAGGGGTGGTAGATGTTGAAATGCCACCGGTTCCAAGGTATCTCGAAGTGCTTGCTGAAAATTCAGAGAAAGTGAAGTTCTCTTCCAACGAGTCAACTGAATAGGGCATAAATAATCGCATGATAGATACGTCTCTTATATAACATAAGCTCGTATAGGGTGTACTGTAAAGCCTCTTAGGTGAAGCAGTCCTTGTAAAAATCAGATAATAAGAGAAATAAAAATCTCGAGACTTGAAAAAGCAACACAACGTCAACATGGATATGAAGAATCTAGATAGGAAAGGGATGGAAAAATCTAAGGGAGAAAAAAGACCCGGTGATGACCAAAGAATCAGAGGAAGCTGGGTGCAGAGCAAGTCAACAAGCTAGCTAAGTGGCAGATGTGAGTGTGACTCCGCATTTCGTAGAGAAAAGGTGTTGTCTGCGAATTCATACAAGCGGCAAACGACGGCAAGATACGGTGTATCATACAACGTAGAAGAACCTGTTAAAAGCGACTGTCACTACGTGACTATATGCATAGCCATCTAACCATCTTGTTAGGTCTTGAACATCTTTCGTCAGTCGTCACCCCTGTTATTTCAACTCTCGGAGTTGGATAATAAAAACATTGCAACTAAGCCTGGATAGCATAATCACTACTTGTATTACTGATAACCATAATTAATACCGATGGTCATTCAGAACCAAAAACAAAGGGGGTTAATGTCGACTGAAACTGGATGAACAAAGTGACATCTTCACACCTTGGAAAAGACAGCACGTCAAGCCACAAATGTACATCCAAGGAAGGGCCTTTTTCTACTAATAACTCAAACATCAGTACTGCGACACAATTTCAATGGAGAAGACAAGAAATCAACGCAAAAGTCAGATTAATGCAACGACGAACATAGGTAGATGAGGGGCCCGGTAGATGATGCACATATAAACAGGAACAGCCCTAGTGTTTCTGACTCACCTTGGAACCAGATTTACAGAAGGCCGTCGTTCTATTCTGCTTGATTTTGTGAATGGCGACATGGCTTTCTTCATGTGCACTATCCTCGCTTTTACTGCTACTCTCTTTCCAGCAAACACCATCGCGTGCCTCCGATACCCTCACAACAAACCAACAGCTTTCGGCGGACCAGAAGCTGATCTCTCATGATGGCAATTTTGCACTAGGATTCTTTCAGCCTGCAGGTGAGTTCCGTTTGGTTTTATCACTCTTGGTATATACACACAAATCAACCAAATGTGGAACTTTTGAAGGAAAACGTTCCAACATGTTAATAGAGGCACACCAACAATTTGATACATCCTCTAAATACAATGGAATTTCAGTTCCAACCAAGGTTGCTAGAATCTTGATTGGACGACGTTATAATCCTAGATCCACTAAACAGTCCCACACGTAGACTATATACAATTCTATGGTCCTAGCAAAAAACTGCGTACAACAATAATAATGATGTACTCGCGAATCTAAAAAAAGAAGATGTACTCGCGATTCTATAAGATTCTGATTGCAAATATGAGTATGAGGGGCATTTTATTGCATTAGCACTAATTTCAGTGAATAATAGGTACTCCCTCTGTTAGTTGATATAGTGTTTTAGAGTTCAAAATGTACCCTTTAATATAAGACGCTTTACATACAGGACACACTTTAAGGTTGGTGGGAGGTTTGGGGGATAGATAGAGGTAAAAATGAGGGGGTAGTAGTCTTTTAACTCATTGACTATTTTTGTGTTTAAATGCTAGAAATCCCTATATTTAGGGACGTATGCAGTATTGATTTAATCATGACACTATAATACGTACACAAAACTATGCATTCTTTGGCTAATCTGCTTTAACTACGGTATAGACAACATAGGAACGAAGACAACTGCAACTCAAGTGTCAAATGAGTACTAACATCACAACTGAAATGTGGTACATCGAGGAAATATACATGACAAGATAGAATCTTAGATTCAATGATTCGACCCTATGGTGAGATCTTATAAGATTACAGTTCGGGCAACCTAGCTTCCAACTCTTTCAAGATTACAGTTCTGGCAACCTAGCTTCCAACTCTTTCAGTATTAGAAAAGTCAACAAAAAATTGGTACTGTTAATTTTTTTATTACTTTAACTTTTTTTTTTTCCGAATTGCAATTGCAGCTGAAGCATCAAAACAGAAGTGGTACATAGGAATTTGGTACAATAAAATCCCAGTACAAACTATAGTATGGGTGGCAAACCGGGAGAAACCAATCTCTGATCCAGTCTCATCAAACCTAATCATCTCAGATGATGGAAATCTTGTTCTTCTAGCTAACAATTCCAAATCTCCAACGTGGTCCACTAACATTAAGCACAACAAAGCTCCCAAATCCACAGTTGCCGTGCTCCTCAACACTGGGAACCTGGTGCTCAGCCATGATTCCAATACTTCTATTGTGCTGTGGCAAAGTTTCAATGATTTCACAGACACTTGGCTCCCAGAAAACAAGCTCAGCCGCAACAAAAAAACTGGTGTGATCAAACGAATGATATCTTGGAAAGACCTAGGAGACCCAGCACCAGGGATGTTCTCCATTCAGTTAGATCCAACTGGTGCAAAGCAATACATTTTCCAATGGAACAGCTCAATCGTGTATTGGGCTACTGGAAACTGGACTGGCAATGCATACAGTGGTGTGCCAGAGATGTCATCTACCAATATGTATCCCAACTCACAATATACATTCCAGTTTGTTGACAATGATGAGGAGACATACTTCACATACACTGTTAAAGATGACACACAAATATTTGTTAGGGCTATTATTGACGTGTCAGGCCTGTTCCAGACCTTATTGTGGATAGAGGCAGCACAATCATGGACAATTTTTTTCACACAACCAAAAGCTAAGTGTAGCGTTTATGGAGTGTGTGGGGGGAATAGCAAGTGTAGTGAGAACGCCGCATCGCCATGCAGTTGCCTCAAGGGCTTCAGTGAGAATTACCCAAACAACTGGAAACTAGATGATCATACAGCAGGCTGTAGGAGAAACGTACCATTAAAATGTGGAAACAATGGCTCAATGAAGGTGAAGCAAGATAGATTCCATGGAATTGATCGCGTGAAGCTGCCCGATAATGCACACAGCATAGACACAGCCAACGTTCACTCCTGTGAGTCAATTTGCCTAAGCAATTGCTCTTGCACAGCTTACTCTCATAATGACACTTGTTTACTCTGGTACAATCATTTGATGAATCTGCAAGACAATATTGGTGGGTCGAGTGATAGTATCTTTATTAGATTGGCTGCTTCAGAACTACCCAACCCAGAAACCAAGAAATGGTGGCTCATTGGGATAGTCATTGGTGGGCTTACTCTGCTAAGTTTTGGAGTCACCATTTTATATTATGTTCACAGAATAAGAAGGATAAGTGGTTTAAGTCATGGTCGTGGGTCCTTGATCAGTTTCAAGTACAGTTATTTACAGTTCCTGACAGGAAAATTCTCAGACAAGTTGGGTGCAGGGTCTTTTGGCTCTGTGTTCAAAGGAGTTCTACCAGACACAACTACAGTGGCGGTCAAAATGCTAGAGGGCTTTCACCAGGGGGAGAAGCAATTCAGGGCAGAAGTGAGCACCATAGGAAACATTCATCACATAAACTTGATTCAGCTGCTTGGATTTTGCTCTGAAGGAGAGAAGAGATTGCTTGTCTACGAGTATATGCCCAATGGTTCTCTTGATAGACATTTGTTTCATAGTAGCTCTACGAGTTTGAGTTGGAAAGCAAGATATCAAATCGCTACAGGGATTGCCAAGGGTTTGGCTTATCTGCATGAAGAGTGCCGAGATTGCATCATACACTGCGATATCAAGCCACAGAATATACTGCTGGATGCTTCATTTGTTCCAAAAGTGGCAGATTTTGGACTGGCAAAATTGCTAGGTCGGGATTTTAGCAGAGCTCTAACATCAATGAGGGGAACAGTAGGATATCTAGCACCTGAATGGATCAGTGGTGAGGCCATCACAACAAAGGCAGATGTTTTCAGCTATGGAATGTTGCTTTTCGAGATAATATCAGGAAAGAGGAATCTGGAACGAATAGGTACAGGCACAGAAATATTTTTTCCTGTGTTGGCTGCAAGGAAGCTTCTTGGAGGAGAAATGCACACACTACTGGACTCAGAATGTATAAACGGTGTGAATGTTGGGGAGCTAGAAATAGCGTGCAAGGCTGCTTGCTGGTGTATCCAGGATAATGAAAGTTCCAGACCAACAATGGGAACAGTTGTCAAAATTCTGGAGGGGGTGATACATGTCGAAATGCCACCAATTCCAAGGTACCTTCAAGTTCTTGCTGAAGGTTCAGAAAATGTGGAGTTCTTTTCCTACGAGCCAACTATATGTGAATAGGTTACCAGAAATATGTCTCCTACATATATATAAGTATGTTCCCACAATGTAGCTGTGATGAGTGTGGTGTACTAACACATTATTAAGTGAACCAATCCTTATACAGAGTTATACTGAGTCAAGAAATGAAATACCAACAGAGCACCTGGTGTTCTCATTTTGCCAGACACCTTTGTCCTTCTACATCCAAAATGCTACAATAATTTCCGCGTCCATTGCTTGAGTTCCATGTAATCAGATGATAAAATTAGTGAGGAGAAGCACGGCACCTAGGGGCTAGGGCCGGCCTGAAGGCCATAGAAAGAGAAGCAAGCTTCTATAGAGAATAATCCCTAGTTTAGATATAACACATCGCAATCATATACGACTATCAAGTGAATTGATTCAGATTGAAGGCTAGGTACCTTAACAACAGTGGACAGCAGCAAGCCGGCGATTGGTGGGGCAAGGAAAGAGAAAATACGGCTAATGACAGGACGCAGCGCCTGGGCAGAGGGAGGAAGTGAAGACTCCGGCGACAGGCGGCGCGGTGGCCGGGCTCTGGAGGCGGCGAGGGTCAAGACGAGGACGATTTTTTCTTGCTGCTGCGAAAATTGGCAATGTGGGCCTCGTGGGCTGGTGAGACACTGCTTGAGTGCCGCGGCCCAGAGGCGATGGGAGAAAACGAGAAGAACTATTGGAAAAATATATAAAAAATAGATGTCTGAACAAAACGTCTGGGTGGTGTAGTTGGTTATCACGTTAGTCTCACACACTAAAGGTCCCCAGTTCGAACCTGGGCTCAGACAAATTATTATATTTTTCTTTTTGCAAAGGAAATTTGAATTTCATTTGTCTTTTTTTTTGTAAAAAAATAAAGTTACATGTGGATGTTTTCTTCCCGAATGAACTCATATTCTATATTCAAAATAATTGGTCTACAACTCCGTAATTTGCTGCATATGGTTGGCCCTTCAATTCCTAGAACCAACAAACACATATTTTCAGAGAACAATTCACAATTCACAGTGAGCGAAGGGTTGAAATGTTAATACAACTCGTGAAATTTGCAGCGAACCAATCACAGTGACCAATTCACAGTGAGCATTTTTCAGTTCATAGATGGAAGCCCTTGATTCAACCCGCCCAAATGCTTCGGGTATAAAGTGGGAGAAGCCGCCGCCACGGCAACTTCAAAATTCGAATCCTTCCCCCACCTCCCGTGCTGCAATTCCGTGCTCCTCCGTCATTCTCCCGTTCCGCCACTCCCTCTCCCCCGTCCCGCTCGAACAACCCAATTCGATCCGCAGCTCCAGAACCCTAGACCCCCATGAAGATCTCCGAGCTCTCCCCCGAGTACCGGCAGCCGCCTCCGCACGCCGGCCTCCTCACCGACCTCAACAGGGTCGTCGCCGACGTCGAGGCGTTCGACACCTCCGACACCCCGGCGGAGAAGCTCGCGGCGGATCTCCGCCGCGTCATCACCAACCTCGCCTCCGCCGACGCCGCCTCGTCCCCGGGCCTCAGCGAGGCGTTCCGGCTCAAGGTGTGGAACATCGGCTTCCGCCTCTGGAACGCGTCCGTCGACCGCGCCAACTGCAACGCCCTGCCGAGGGGCCCCGCCGCCAGGGTCGCGGAGGCGGAGATCCGTCAGGCGGCGCCGGAGCTCCTCCTCCTCGCGGGCCTCCTCGATTGCGTACCCAGCGCCGCTGCGAAGGCGGCATCCTTCTTCCACCGCACCGGCATGGTCTGGCTTGACCTCGGCCGCGCCGACCTCGCCTCCGCCTGCTTCGAGAAGGGCACGCCGCTCGTCTCCGCCGCTGACACGGAAGAGGATCAGGCCGTGCTGCTGGACCTCAACCTCGCGCGGGCGCGCGCGGCGTGCGAGGCGGGCGACCACGCTCTCGCCGTCGCGCTGCTGAGCCGGTCCAAGCCCCTCGCGGCGGCATCTCCCGAGGGGATCAAATCCCTCGCCGAGGAGTACCTCTTCATCGGCAAGGCCGCGCTCTCCATCGAACCCCCGGATCCCGCCCTCGATGCGTCCAGCCTCCTAACCGAAGCGCTTGATCTCTGCGAGAAGGCGGTGGCCTCGCCCTCCTGCGCTACTCCTACGACCCCGGGATCAACTCCGACAACCCCAAATCTCCACATCCTCAGGGATAAATGCCTCCGCTTCCTCGCCGTCGAGCGTATCAATGCCAACGACTACGAGGGCACCCTGCGCTGTATCAGCGTCTCGAGGACCTCGCTTGGGCTGGGGGCGGAGCACCCGAGCATTGGGTTCACGGCTCTGCGCGCGTATATCGGCAGCGGAAACTTGGCGGAGGCTGAGAGGGAGCTCGAGAGGCTCATAGCCAACCCCGAAGCACCGGACTGTATATGCGTGTTGGCGGCGGAGAAATACCTTGCCAGCGCGGGGCCGGAGTCGGCACTTAAGGTGCTACTTGTGCTGGCTGCACGTTGCCGCGCCGAGGGTGCTTCTGCTGCAGCAGCATTGAAGGTTGTGCAGAAGGTGGTCGAGGGTGTCGGCGGGGGCACTGCGCGCGCCAGAATGATAGCTGAGCTTGTGTCCGATGAGAGGGTGGTGGCACTGTTCGATGCCCCAGCTAACATCCATGATCGTGGCACAATGCACATGCTGCTATGGAAATGGTTCGTGTTCTCTTATCCAATAATCTTATATACTACTACTCTGTAAATGTGTGCACATGCTGAATCTGTCATATGAAATTTTGGGACAGTGGTGCTGAACATTTCGAAGCAAAGAATTACGAAATTGGTGCTGATTTAATTGAGAGATCGATGCTTTATGTTTCCCGTGACGAGGAAAGCAGATCCCGTCGTGCAGACTGCTTCCGAGTGCTTAGCCTTTGCCATATGGCACTTCGGCATCTCGATCGTGCCCAAGAGTTCATCAATGAGGCAGAAAAGGTACCTGTCTTTCTTGTCATCGCCTTGCTAAATGATCTTATGTCATGCTTCTTATGTTTGGCTCAATTTGTATCTGTAGGTTCAACCCAATGTCCTCTGTGCTTTTATGAAGGTAATTGTCTAAGTTTGCTGTCAGTTTTATAGGGATCTGATTGAAGTTGTTAACACTTTTTACTAATACAGATATATATTTTAGTTTAAGATCCATCTGCAGATGAAAGAGGAGGATGAGGCTATCAAGCTGATGAAGACCATGGTGGGTTATGTTGACTTCAACCCTGAGTTCCTGACACTCTCAGTTCATGAAGCTTTAGCCTGCAAGTCTCGCCGTGTGGCAGTTGCTTCATTAATCTTCCTTCTAGGCCTCTACTCTGCCGGAAAGCCAATGCCAATGACTGAGGCTGTGGTTCTCCGCAACCTTATAGCCCTCCTCCTACGTGAACCAGGATCCGAGGCTGAGATCCTGAAGTACTCAAGACGTGCCAAGCTAAGGATGGTTGAGCTTGGTTTGGAAGGTTTTTTTGGCAAGGGAACTGTTGGGCTGCATGAACTGCATTGGTTTGCAGTTAGTGCGTGGAATATGGCCTTAATGGTGGCAAAGGAGAAGAAGTATGATTATTCTGCTGAGTTCTTTGAGCTGGCAGCTGATTTTTTTGACTCAAGTACTGGTGAGGATAATGCGAACAGCCGTATGGTTTGCAAATCATTGATCATGAGTGTCAGTAGCATGCTCTATGCGGAGGAGCTAAACATATCTCCTTTATCAGATTCTGACCTTAAAAAGGGCGTTGAGATGCTCAGCAGAGCCGGCAAGGTACAAATAGAGCTTTCTAACTTTCAACAGTTATTGATATCTGCATGTTCTCAAGTGATTTTTATTTCACACATTATTTTGATTCAGTTGTACTGATTTGCAGCTATTACCCTTAACTTGGCCTTCCACTCCAGTGACCTCTGATCAGTTGGAGGATAACTTGTTATTTCTTCATACTGTCAACTTCTACCAAATTCTTGACAGGATGGGCACTAGCACACACCCTCAGCAGCTCCAACTTGTCAAGAGTTTTGTGGCATCCAAATCATGTACACCAATTCATCTTCTCAAACTCGGAAAAATAGCTTCTGAAAGTAACCAACCAAATCTTCAGGTTGCTGAATTCGTCTTGAATGCCAGCATTACCACTGCCCTTGCTTCTCATTCACCAAACTATGGGGTAATCAGTGCTGCTCTCAGGAATCTGGTATGCCTTGCTGGTTCCCAAGACTTCAATGGGATGAGTGATGCAGCCTATGACGTATTCCGACAAGCTCACCAGATTGTGGTTGGACTAAGAGATGGTGAATATCCATCTGAGGAAGGGAAGTGGCTTGCAACTGCAGCATGGAACAAGTCATGTTTGGCTGTGCGACTTCGGCAACCTTCAATTGCTAGAAAATGGATAAAGATGGGCCTAGATCTCGCTCGGAATTTTGAGAGCATGGAGAAGTGTATACCATTTATGGAGGAATACTTTGAGCGCTTTCAGAAGATATCTGGTAAAGAACCTGATGAATGTAGTCAGCATGATGGCGCACCAAGCACGAGCATGTCTGGTAGTGCGTCTCAACCTGTCCTAGTTTAGAAATTGTGAGTGGGCCAATTCATGCCTGGAGATATAAATAGATCATTTGATCGCTGGGTGCTCAATTATTCTTACATCTGGTTATGAGAATTTTGCATCCATTTGATAACTTCTACATAAGTATGTAAATTTTTGTACTGGGAGTAAGAGCTTCTTCCAATTTTACTCCTGTGCAGCAGAGATTTTGAGTATATGCATTCAAATTTATTTTGACATTTTTCAGTTGAGCTTTCCGTGCAAGTCAACAAATCATACCAATGTGGTCTGTAGGAAGCTGTTATCATTCATTGCCATACTAGATTGTATTGCTGCCATACAACGTTTGTGGCATAAACCAAAGGTTACAGAGGAGAAGAAAAAAAAGACCTGAAACATTCTACAGTCATAGACCTATTTTACCTACACTACCCTGATATCAAAGGGAGTCAACAAATCCTTTTCCATCACGGAACGATTTGTTTTCCTCTGTGAATGCCCCTTTCCTTGTATTATCTACTGCCTTACACAGGGACCGGGTTCTGATGGTGAGGCGCGACCGTAACCTGCTAATGGTGCAGCAGCTACGCCTCTTTGGTTTAGCAAACACCTGAAGCGTGCCAATCTTGATGTGACTGATCGTGGGTCTTTTGCAAGCTTCTCGGCCGGAGTCCACAGTCTCTCTTCAAGCCAATGCAATGCAAGAGGATCAGTGAGTCAGAGTTGCTCATACAGGTGGTAGTACATTCATGCATTCCGTGGTACATTAGAAGAGTATTTGTCATCAAATTACATGTATATTTCACAGTATCAGAAACTAAAAGATTGCACATAAACTTTTCCTTTGTTACTGGAATTATGCCTTAAATAATATTTTTATATATGCCAACTTGATTGCAAATCATTCTTCATGGACCATATCTGACAGATTTATTAATATGTTCGTCCATCATTGTTCAAAAAGCTGCTAAATAGTGCAAGCCTTTGAGAAGTTATACTGCATATGCTCTTCTTCTTCATCATTTTAAAGAATGTAGATCTGAGCTGTGACCAATTATCTTCTACTCCTACCTCTTTTGCTACGAATTATGCTGGTATCTATAGTTATACTTTAGAATATCTTCTTGCTTTTCTATCTGCTAAAAAGTTTCACTCCGGGGAAGTTAGTTGAAATGTACTATTGCCCTGCAATGTTAACTGATTGGAGTACTGTGTTACACACTGTCTTCTACATTCGTTATATAAATTATAGAAGATTGTAGCTTACAATTAAGACTGGCATGTTCTCCAAAAAAAAAAAACTAAAAAAAACTGGCTTTGACAATAAGTCATGCATTATATTTGAAACATTCCAAGGCATTAATTAAAATGCTCAAGCTTTTTAGTCAATTACCTGCAGCTGCCGCAGCACGTGGCCAAATAGTTTGTTCAATGTCTGATGCATCAATTTCCTCGCCCCACATGCAAACCTCACCACCAATGACCAAGTGATGCTGTTTTGTGTCATTGATACCTTTCAGGGGTTCGTTCATGTAAAATCCCTCCCATGAGGCATCCAAGTGATCTAGGTACCACTTGTCCTGGTTGCTCACTATGCATCTAAGCCCTGCAGCAACCACTTTTGGTGCCACATCCTCTCCAAGCCTGTTAGTTCATGGGCAAATCTACCAACTGTTAACTATTGGTAGCAGTAAGAAGAACCATAATGGACTCAATATGATCCCATATTTCAATGTAAATGATAATTGAATCTCCGTTCTTTGTTTCAGAACATGTATCAATCTTAAGTACTATGTGCTTGCACATTGGAAACTGCCGTTGACTCTAATGAAAACATCTTACGAAACTGGGACTCAGAGTTTTGTAAGCTACATTCTCCAAAAAAAACAAAAGAGAGAGAGAGAGAGAGAGAGACAGTGAGTTACCAGTTATGCACCACGGTTTTACGGTCCAATTTGTCTCCAAAACTGTTAAATGTTTCTTCCCTGCAAGCATTAGACAATGTGTATTAAATTGTTAATGTTAGTAACTTCATTGAACCTATCTGTAAATAGGCATACATACCAATTAATGATATCATAGCCATGTGATATTGCTATCTGTTGAGATCTTAATACAAAATCTCTGTATGCATCTGATACGTTCATATGATTATTTTTCAACCTGTAGAAGAATTATTGAATTAATTGACTGAAACAAGTATATAGTGAATTTATTATCTACTTACGACAAAAAGAAGACACTCAAACCCATCAGGTAAGTTGTTAAATTATGTTCTCTCTGAATAGCATAGGAATATACCATCCTTCAATATGGGGTGTTGCAGTCCAGCAGCCTGAAATCATGAACGAATGGGTATGATATATAGATCTATAGGTTAGTTGACTGTTGGACATCAACTGTAGATGCAAATATTCTGCTTACTTGTGTTGACTTCATCACCTCCTAAGTGGGCAAATTTGAACTTAAAAACCTTGCTAAAATCTGAAAGACAACAGAAAATATGAACTCTGTTAGGCCGTTGTATGTATTTTTTACTATTTTCTGCCAATGAATATATAGAGACAGTATATCCGTTATATATGTTCCCCTTTTTTATGAATAACATGCTCTTTGAGGACATGAATACAAATTAACAGTGCTTCAAAACAACAATCTTATAGCCACTTCATTTCTGTTGACAAAATCTGTATGATGTACTACCTGAAAGAATACCATCAATGACTTCAAATGTGAAATTGTTACTGATATCAAGTGGTTCTCTGCAGGTATCTGATGGCCACAATGATGGGTAGCCAACGCCCCTGAAATTGGTACGATTTCAGAATTTCAGACATTTTTTGTCATATATTATATGTCCATTGAACTGAACTGCAATTATAAACTCTAGTGGATTGTATTAAATTAATTTAATAAGAAGCATTTTTTTCGCTCTAAATGATACTATGTAGTTCTGGGGCATATGATTAGTCATATACAGCAATGGACATTTGGTCGTAATGAAGTTTCTTACCATGAGCGGGCATGGCCAGGAACATCAATCTCAGCTAACACATTTACACCTCGCTTTTCAGCATACCTGCTTAGATATGGATAGGTAGTGTTAATCTGGGAGATATCTAGCCACTAAGTTTATGAGAACAGAAATGGGAGGGGCAAAATGGGAAATTTTGATATGCAATAAAGATGTTCAGCATTTGATTGAAAAACTAGCTTTGCATATGTCATTGAAGTTCATAAATAGATTTTCTTCCAGTCAATTGTGTAATTGCCTTGTACTGTAAAGGCTCCATGTTGGAAATACCCAAAGAATTGGCCCCACACCAGCATAATAAACTTGCGAACTCTTCCATTTCACGTTTTCTTCCCATTTTTATGAACATAACTGAAGAAATATTAGAACATATGGGTTTTTTTTTTTTGTTGGACATGTTTTCCAATGTTTCCATTGTTTTTTAGGCAACTGTCTCCCAGTTTCTGTTGCTAATATACTACTTGTATGTGAAATTTCAAACATTTGATAATGAAAATAGAACGCACCGTACAATGTCGATAGCATCAGACATCGTGTATCTCTCTGAATAAGAGTATGAGCCATTCCACAATTTGGGGTATGAAGGTATTTCTATTGGAAACGACTGCTCATCCACGATATGCCAGTGGAGTACGTTCTGCATATGAAAGAATAAAAGGAGTAATGTACAATTACTGGAACTAACTTTCAGGAACTAAACAAATTTACAATAATAGTTTAAGTCTGCTGTAACTTTTCACCCAAAAAATTCAAATTGAGAGGCCTCAAACATACCAATTTACTGTAGGACATTGCATCGATCACTCCTTTGATTGTCCTAACAGGTAAGTAATGTCTTCCAGTATCTGCAAGCATGTAAGCTTAAGTTAACTGTTGCCTACATTTATAACATTTGATATTTAGAAGCTTGTGAAAGGTGGAAATTGTGATTATATCTAACCAATAAGAAGTCCTCGGTAGGGAAATCTGGGTGCATCACTAATAATCCAAGGAGCTGAGTTGAGTTCAATAAGCCTTGATGTGAAATCAAAATAACATAACTGTCCGAATGTCTGCATTCATGAAAATTTTTACCGTTGGACTACAATATCGGGATTCTAAAATTTGTTTACATGTATTCATTACTTGTAACTGAATGGATCGTGCGATGTAGTTACCTGTAAAGCATGAAGTGCTCCAAAAACTGTTTGAGCCTACAAAATTTTGCAAGATGTTATCAATTTCTTTATGAGTTATATCGTGCATAAATGATGAGATCTGATTTTTTTTTCTCTCTCAAAACAATGACATGTGATTTCATCACTCGTTTCATTTCTTTTGAAACTTGACTATATTTCCCAGTTCATAAGAGAATTACGATCAAGAGGTTTTAGAAATTAGGATACCATTATGTGTGTTAGCAAGAAGGGAATTGCAGCAACTAGGAGCAAGCTTCTAATTTCTTTATAGATATTGATCTTTTACTAACCTCGATCTGTGCGTACAGTGGTTCTCCTGTTGTTGGGATAGTTAAGTTATATGACTCATCTACTCCAAAGTTGAGCTGCAGAAGATGAGCAATGCGAAGTATTAGCAGAAACAAATGTTGCAATTTATGGATGAACCAGCAGGTTATCAGATCAATCAAGCAGATTACCTCATCTTCAGGTGTATGGACAACTATGTTTACACAGGTGAGGACCAAACTTCGGTTCCTACCATCAACAACGTGGTTCATTGTAATCAAATCAACCATCCTCTGGAAGGCGTCCTTCAAGATTGCTTTCTCGTCAGAATACATGCTTCCCACCATTGACATTGCGATATCTTTTTTGACATAGAGTTTCTGTGTTCCATGGGACACTGACTTTGGCATTGGCCACAAGTCGATGTTATCAGCGGCAATGCATGATCCAATCGCCAGAAATGCAAGGAGCAGCCCCAGAGCCGGTGCCATCTTTGCAAAGTTTACAGGGTTGATGTCCTCTTCTAAAGAAACTGCAAGACATGGTGTAAGAAAAGAATCAATGAGTTGTGAGTTTTGCTAAATAGTCTGCAACTAATGCAGGTTCGACAATCTTTTCTTGAGTGAGAAGTGATGGAAAAGACAAGTTGCAAGGAACAATGATGCAATCTGCAAGCGCAAGGTAGGTACCTTTCCCTCCTTCCTACACCTGTTCGGAAGAGAACCAATGGGAAAGCTTGTTGAACTCCTATCTTAGGACAAAGACGGGTGACGAAGAGGTATATGAGGAGGAACAGCACTACGACATTGCAAACTGAGGTCAAGGAGTGGTTAGATGGAGGGAAGAAAAGGCATGCGCCGGTCTGCTGCACTTTGGTGACCCCAAAACAGGTACGGATGGCCAGGCAGTCAGCTCACTGATGCTAATTTTGGTTGGTTCGCTATTCTATATAACCTATATATTGAGGCTTCTATATTTTTTTTTCCTAATAGACATGGCTGACACATGATCAGTGCGCCATGTTCATTTTTTTGTGATTAATTAACACATGCCTAAACGGGAACGTTCTGCCATTCCGTGTTAATACTTTCTTACAGACTGCGTCAGTTTTTGCTTGTGGGCTGGCGAGATGGCAGCAACGGCGAGTTGCCGCTGGTTGGTTCGTTGTGGCTAGCAAAAGGTGTGAATGGTAGGTGGCTCACAAGTATTTGCCCGTTCTCATTGCCCACCGTAGCATCACGGACCACGGTACTGCAACTGCAAGCTTGAGTGAGACATCTTGTGGATTTCACCCGCTGCTGCTTAATCTTCGTCTATGATGCGAAATCTGTTGATTAATCTAATGATGGACTCCTCTTGGAGTTGGAGTCTCCTTCGCGCGGAACTTGTGGATAGAAAATTTACTTTGGATTATCGGTTCTCTCATTTTGCTCTCACAGCCATCTTTGCCCTTTATCCTAAAAAAAAAGTAAAATAAAAATAGCCATCTTTGCCGGAGATAATGTGCAAAGTTGGATAGAGATCAGGCCCATGTAGCTTTACTTGATCGGATTACTATTTGGCCCATCACTGATTGTACGTTCGAATTTAACATTTATCTTACGAGCAATATTAGCACATTTATCCTACGTAGGCCCATTTAAGCCTTTGCCTTGCCGTTTGAGCCCAATATTTGGTTTGAAAGAGTCGCTCGAAAAAAATATCTGGTTTGAAAGATGAAAGTCTGAATGGTTTTTGTTAGATGATTCAGACAGTAGCTGATGGTGATTGGTGAACAGCAAACCAAACCAGACCTTGCTTGACCGAAGTAGTTGTTGATCTTGAACATGAACATGTCAAGTCTGCCTAGGCTGGGTTGAGATGTACCCAACCCACCACTACGGGAGTAGTCAATTTTGCTATCTTGCACCAATCACATGTCTAATCCAACAATCGCAGATCTATGGACTGGCAGCTCGACGAACGCACGAGACATCCCTGCTACCTGCGTTTCTACGGTGGTCAAAAGGTCAACCATCTTGGAACCGTTTTTCGTCGATGGTCGTATGAACCGAAGGTAGATGAAACCGGATCGCTTCATCTGAATAAGTTGGTAAATGGCCAACCAACTAAGCAGCTCCAATGTGTGTAGATTTAGAAACCGGATATGGCGTCAGCGTATTTGGCTGACCAAAAGTAGCTTTCGTACTTAATGCCTATAGTGTCGCCCTTTGGAACTGAGGGCTAAAAGAGTTTCTGCTCCTTCACGAAATGTCTTGAAATGGCTTTTGTATCCTGATTTTTGGTAGGAGTTTATCCACTTCCAGATGTCTGTATGTCAATTCCGGCCATTCTTTGTGAATTCGGAAGAGCATTCCGCGTGGTCAGCAACTGGCAAAGGAAAGCAGAGGGTGGGCATGCATGTTATCTTGCCTTGTGATGTCGTCGGTGGGCCTGACGATCTGGAATAGAAGCATTTGTCCACAAGCGCACTCCAACTGCGCACCGCTTACGAATTCATTCTTTAACTCGATTCAGGTATCAAACATTCAAGGTTGATATATTCATATTTTGTGTAGGCGACTAGAACCTGGAATGGAAACGTACGCGTGAACAAGCAGAAATATAAATGACTCGACGCTTTGTTCAGTACTAATATATCACATATGCATTTATTCATTGGACTACATATGCAACAACGTGATTACGACATCTGCATAAAGCTCATTCAAGTGGTGATGGCAGTTGTAGAAACTGTGTAATCTTCCCTCACCACTTACTCGGCAAAAGTAGTGTACGCATGGTGAGCAGAGTACACACATATAGCCCGCCATGAGTTGTTTCCAAGAACGCACCGAACTCAGCCTAGCTCCAATCGGTCAATGCCGCACGTAAAAGTTTACCAGATGACACGGGTCTCGTCTTCGAGGTTAGGTTTCTGAACCTTGCACTCATGAGCTGCTTGATTACCACGTCCTGCCTGCCACGCTCGAAAGTAAAAAGTTCTTGTTCGCCCACTCGGTTCAACTCTCAAGAGCATGGTAACCAGAGGCAGTAGTAGATTGTGCATGTCACCGCCGCACTATAAATACACGTGTGCAAGTTAATTAGCACATCATCAAACCAGTACCTAACTAGCACCTGCAAGCCGGCGACATCACATCAACACAGCAGCTCGATCGTCACGTACACCACCAAGTCCCGGACGCATATGGCGATGGCCAAGCCGCTCCTGCGCTTGCTCCTGCACCTGCACGCCGCGCTCCTGTTCCTCCCGGCGGACCCGGCCGCCGGCGCAATGTACAACGTGGTGCGGTACGGCGCCCGGCCCGACGGCGCGACGGACTCGTCGGGGCCGTTCCTCCGCGCGTGGGCCGACGCGTGCCTCTCGCGCCGGCCGGCCACCGTGTTCGTGCCGCCAGGGCGGTTCCTGGTGGGCAGCGCCACGTTCTCCGGCCCCTGCCGCGGCGGCGCCGTGACGTTCGCCAACGCCGGCACGGTGGTCGCCCCCGCGCGCCACGGCGGCGGCTCGTCGTCGTCCGGGCGGTGGATCACCTTCGAGAACGTGGAGGGGCTCCGTGTCACCGGCGGCACGCTCGACGGCAACGGCAGGGCGCTCTGGGCCTGCCGGAAGCGGGGGCACGGCCACTGCCCCGCCGGCGCGTCGGTACGTACGTGCGTCGTCAACGTCGCAGCTTATCATCTTCTTTTCTCCTCAAGTCAAGGTGCGTTTGGTACGTAGGCAACACAAAATCAGGACGCTAACGAAACGAACGAAATGCAGTCGCTGACGATCTCCAACTCGCGGGACGTGGTGGTGGACGGGGTGCGGTCGGTGGACAGCGAGATGTTCCACGTGGTGGTGATCCAGAGCACCGGCGTGACGCTGCGCGGGGTGACGGTGCAGGCGCCGGCGGACAGCCCCAACACGGACGGGATCCACATCCACATGTCCAGCCACGTCGCCGTCTACGACGCCAGGGTCGCCACCGGCGACGACTGCGTCTCCATCGGCCCGGGCAACTCCCACCTCTGGATCGAGCGCGTCGCCTGCGGCCCCGGCCACGGCATCAGGTACGTTGTTCGTCGTCGATCGGAAGTCATTCAGCTAGCAGCAGGCGCCGTGATCCGCGGCGATCTGTCTGCACGAATGGCGCGGAATTGCGCTCATTATCATTTTTGGAACGGAATCAAGTGCAATTATTAAGAGCAGGATTAGTGCTTCTTTGAGCTACCGTACGGAAATCAATCAATCCCGCGATCGAGATCCTTTCTGTGTCGCCGAAAACCTTTTAAAACTTTCCATGTAGGTAGCTGCTCTGTCTGGCGCGTACGGCCTAGTAGATAGTAAATCTTGACGTCTGGCAACGTTAGTGGAAACGGACCAGACCTTGGTGGTCTGGTACTCTGGTTGCGTTCATGCATGGCACTAGTAAACAACGGCACACGCACGAACTCCATCGTACTGTGGGTTTGCACCTAATCATACCATACTGATTAGACTTTTTGCTTTCTACCTCGATGCACGATGATCAGCATCGGGAGCCTGGGCAAGCAGCAAGGCATGGCGGAGGAGGTGGTGCAGAACGTGACGGTGAAGACGGCGTGGTTCACCGGCACCACCAACGGGCTGCGGATCAAGACGTGGGGCGGCTCCAAGCGCGGCCTCGTCAGGGGCGTCACGTTCATGGACGCCACCATGGCCGGCGTCGACAACCCCATCATCATCGACCAGAACTACTGCCCCGACGCCGACGCCGGCTGCCCCACCCGGAGCTCCAGCATCAAGATCAGCGGCGTGAGGTACGTCGGCATCCGGGGATCGTCGGCGACGCCGGTGGCCGTCAACTTCGACTGCAGCCGGAGCAACCCGTGCAGCGGCATCAGCATGCAGGACGTGGCGCTCACGTACCGGAACCGAGCCGCTAAGTCGTATTGCCGGAACGTGCAGGGAACGACGCTTGGGCTCGTGCTGCCCCGGAGCTGCTTCTGAGATCGATGAGGGAACCGACCGCACTGACATTACACGTCACCACGTGTATGTACATAGTACACCGGATGTATCTAGACGAGTGTTTAGACAGAAAATATAGCACTCACTCTACCATAGCTGAGGGTAGTAGAATGTATATTGATCTTTCTTTCCCCCCCCCCCCCCCCCCCCCCACCCCCCCCTAGTTTTCCCTTTGTAAACACCTTATTTAAGTGCTCGGTATTACTATATATGTACCATCTACTTATATAATAAACCACAATAAAATTAAGTAATCTCACCAGAACATACCAGACATCTGGAATTTTTTAAAAGCAGAATGCCTGCCTATGTGCTCACTAGTACTGCAATATATAAGACACGCACATTCTCATCATATCAATTGTTTTTTTTTTTTTTGAGAAATTCATCATATCAATTGTTGAACTGAAAATTTGAAACAATTTCCTCCGGAGTCCGGACGAAACAGCAGGCCCCGCAAAAAGTCAGTGTGAGCCCAACTGACGAAAGGCGCGACGAAGCCCAGTTCCCTTCGGCCCGGTCACCTTTTAACGGCAACGCCTGGCAACGCGCGCCGTCGACCTCGCCGGCACGTTGCGGACTTCACATGACCACGTGGGAAGAAGCGTGCAAACCGTCAGATTGAACTACCACCCGGCGAGCTCGGCCGCCGAGGTGTTCCACCGTCGCATCCCGCCCACCTCCCCCACCTACCCCGCAAAACCCAACGCCAAAACAGAGCGGGGCAAGACGAGCCCAGCCGAACCAACCCCGCCTCCCCGAACAGCGCCATGGAGCAACCGGCGGTGGAGCGCAACCGGAAGGTGGTGCTGCGCGGCTACATCGACCGCGCGCCCAGGGAGGACGACCTGGAGCTCGTCGACGGCGGCGTCCTGGAGCTCCGCGTGCCGGAGGGCGCCGGCCCCGCCGTGCTGGTGAAGAACCTGTACCTCTCCTGCGACCCCTACATGCGCGGCAGGATGCGGGACTTCCACGGCTCCTACATCCCCCCCTTCAAGCTCGGATCAGTGAGTCCCCCTTTTCTGATCGCTTCCCATCTCGTTCACGTTTGGGCTCTGCCTGCCGTTAATGGCTGGAGAAATTAGGTGTGCATTCGTCTAATCGTGTGTAGAGTTTACTGATGTGGCCATTCCTTCACCTGTGAAGGCTATTGAAGGGTTGGGCTTGGGGAGGGTGGTGGATTCCACTCATCCAGGGTTCAGTACAGGCGACATTGTTTCGGGAATGACTGGCTGGGAAGACTACAGCCTGATCAGCAAGCCTGAACAGCTCAGGAAGATTCAGCAAAGCGACATACCACTCTCTTATCATTTGGGCCTTCTTGGTTAGTTCCTTACTCACAAATTTCTCTGTTACGTTGGAAAAACGCATTGCCTGTGTAAATCATCAATGGAAGATGTAATGACGCAAATTACTTCCGAGATATAGGGCTCTGGGTTTGGGAAGCAGCAGGTCTATGATCAAATTTCAAAAAAAAAAAAAAAAAAGGTCTTTCAAAAAAAAAAATCAGGAGAGATAGATGCATGTAGGGTACAATGAATGATGTGAAATCGGTTTCCTCGCTATTTGTGGGGCTTAATGCTATGACAAGATATAAGTTGAGTGCGAAGAGGTTGTGGTTGAGCTGTTTGAGGAAATTGTGGTGCCATAAATTATTGGTTGAATCATGCCGTAACGATTCAACATTGCCATGATGGAGTTAGTCTTTGCGCGTTATTGCAGCTGATATATTTCTGAAATTCTGTTTGCGAGTTGTTCTTTGATCCAATAAGCTTGCATCTAATTATGATATCCCCCACAGGCATGCCTGGTTTTACAGCTTATGTTGGATTCTATGAGATTTGTTCACCTAAGAAGGGGGAATTTGTCTATGTTTCTGCTGCATCTGGAGCAGTTGGTCAGATTGTCGGTCAACTTGCAAAGCTCCATGGCTGCTATGTTGTGGGAAGTGCCGGAACAAATCAGAAGGTGCTCACTCATGCTAGTAACCTCCCCTTCATAAACGCTCATACTAGCATTTGGATGCATAGCTGTACCATGCTGAGGTCACAATAATCTTTCAGGTTGAGCTCCTGAAGGAAAAGTTTGGATTTGATGCAGCATTCAATTACAAGGAAGAGCCTGACTTGACTGCTGCCTTAAAAAGGTTTGACCTTCTCCATGGGAAATTGATACAGCTTAATTTCGATTGCATGAACAACTGATGATCCAAGCTAGGATCATATTAAATAGAACAAACTTCTAGTTCGTTCATGAATCGTTTTGCATAATACTGACGAGACTATGTTAATCACCTGATGATAGAGATTTTTTTTTTTACCTACCTAGCAGGCTAGGATATACTTTTGATGATAACACCTTGTTCATATAAAACATTTGTAATTATTACTAAAATTGTTGAACTGTCTCAGCAATATCCATGTGCAAAATGTTTTGCTGTCACGTGATAGTGAACTCGACAATAATTTTCAGATAACATCATGATATTGATGTGCAAATGTTTTCATGTATAGGTACTTTCCTGAAGGCATTGACATATACTTTGAGAACGTAGGTGGGCCGATGCTGGATGCTGTACTTCTCAACATGCGGATGCACGGCCGCATTGCTGTATGTGGAATGGTTTCCCAGCACGGGATAACTGATCCTGTTGGCATCCACAACCTCTACTGCCTAGTAAGCAAGAGAATACAGATGAAGGGATTCATCCAGAGTGATCACCTCCACCTGTTCCCACAGTTTGTTGATGACATTACCAGGCATTACAGAGACGGTAAAATTGTGTATGTAGAAGATATGACTACGGGGCTGGAGAATGGACCCTCTGCTTTTGTTGGTCTGTTCAGTGGTAAAAATGTTGGCAAGCAAGTAGTGTGCGTACCGCAGGATTGAAACCCATGTATATTTTGTTGAACATTAAAGAAGCATTCTGTTCTTAGATCTTATGGTTTCAAATAAAAAGGAGAACCTTCTCATTGAGCCGGCCAAATGATGGATTTATCCTGAACTTTTTTATAGTTCAAATTGTACCTTCACTTGCTTCTTCTGTTGGGTGTATGTTGTCTGTCAAACATAGGCAGTGAATTATTGACTATGAAAGCATTCAGTTTGACTCCACCAGTCATCAAACCGCAGTCAGTATCCTCATTATAAATAAAATCAATGATGTGATAACATCACCGCAGAAAGTTCTACTATCAAGCAAAATCAGCGAGTCTTTGGAGAATAGTCAGAGTGGAGACTTTTGAGTCCCTTTTATACTTTTTTTTTTACCGTATATATGGAGACTACTCACACTGGAGACCTTTTAAGTCTCCAAGTCACAAGGACCGTTGAGGCTAACTGGAGAAAAACATATTTTCCAGTGGAGGTTGAGGGTATCTGCCGGTCATACCTCATGAGAGCTGTTATGCATGTGTCCATTGCAGTTTGTGGCTTCTGCTTCGCGTGGATCAACTGGTAAGTTTTCTGAAACACCTCGTCAATAAAAATTGCACTTTTAGTAGCTTAACTTTTGGTATAAATAACTTCTTGAAGTGAACAAAATACTATTATTTTTACAATCCTCCCTTGCCTCTGCATGCTGCTCTGTGGCATCTCCATGATTTGTGTGCCTCTGCCGGAGCTATATTTCATTCTCTGCAAAAGGCATTTTCTGGTATCCTCACAAAGGTTTTGGGCAGGTGACACCTGACATTGGAGTTGAGGAACTGCATCTTAGGCTCGAAACACTATTTCTACAACACGTCTAGGATGGCTGGTGATACCAAGTTCCTCCTTTGGCTGCTGCTTTTGAACTACTCATCGTTGTGTTTTGCTGCTGAACTTGATGTCCAGTGTTTGAAGACTGTACTACAATCAGTGATAGATACCAGGGGCATACTGAAATCTTCATGGATTTTTGCAAACGACACTGAAGGTTTCATATGCCATTTTGCTGGTGTCCAATGCTGGCACCCCAACGAGAACATGGTTTTCTCGCTACGCCTTGGCAGCTTGGGCCTCGAAGGCCAGTTTCCTCAAGGTCTTGAAAATTGTGCAAGCATGAGGAACCTGGACTTGTCTGCTAACAATTTTTCGGGACCCATCCCTTCAGACATTGCACGGAAGATGCCGAATCTGGTATCTCTGGACCTCTCCTACAATAGCTTTTCAGGTGAGATCCCAGTGGGCATCTCAAATATGGCGGAACTGAACATTCTCAATTTTCAGCACAACCAACTCAGCGGTCAAATTCCAGAGCAATTCAGTGTGTTCTCACATATTACACAGCTCCTTGTTGCATACAACCAGTTGTCAGGTCGTATACCACCGGCATTACAGATACTTCCGCGATCATATTTTGTTGGGAATCAAGGACTCTGTGGTCCACCGTTGGGTGACTGCCCCAGGGAAAGCAAAAGGAGGCGGAAACGAGTCAGGTTGCAGAGAATCAACGATGAGTCCAGCATTGGTGCGGCTGCCGGGTTCGTTGTGGGGTTCGTGGTGGCCTTGTACTTCCCCCAGTGCTTCATCTGCTCCCAGAGGCTCCGTCCCTACATCTTACGCATGTTGTGATACTACCCATTTGTTCTAATGCTTTGAGGGTCACCGAATGAGCAAAATTCGACTGCAGTTTCTAGTTATTTCCCTCTTGCCAGCAGCATCTTTTTTCCTCACCGATTTTGTGTGCATGTGGGAACTTAGCAAACGATACAGTCATGTACTCATGTGATCCGGATTTTAATACTTTGATTCCTGATATGATTCGAGGCATCAAATATATCTCCTTTCAAAATTCTGAAGTTAGTGTCAGAAAGAAATTGATGTTGTTGGTAAAAAAAAAAACGACTTCTTCAGAAACGTTTTGTTTCAAGGAAAGCGAAGCGAAATCGCTCATTGGCTCCATAATAGCATGAAGGAGATCCAGAATCACCAATTTAATCAACCAACGAAAACACACGAGCAAAGCAGGTTAAAGTCATCACGGTGACAATGAAATGGCGTTGTGCGATGTTCTTGCGCCTCGTTACGTTTTCCTCATCCACATGTAGTATCTTCCCCTACATGCTCCCAGGAGTCCACGACAAGTCTACGGAGACCGGGGACAGTTGACGCGGATTGGGTCATCCTGCCGTGTGCCGCGGTGCCGGTGCCGTCGAGACTGGAGAGGCGAACGGCAGGCAGCGTGTCCCTGTGCAGAAACGATCCGTTTTATTTGACAATTCAATGCCAGAGCAATGTAAACTGTGACAGAGATCACATTCCACAGACTCTTCATCAGCAGGTGCTGCTGGCATCGCCTCCGCATCTGCCATGCAATAGCACGATTTCATGAAGTTCGTCGTCTGGCTGCTGCTCCTATGCAGTTTATCGTCATGCTCTGTTCCTCTCGCAAATGAGAAACCTCTGGTTGAGCGCGACAATTGGTGACCTTGTACATTTGTTAAGACTTCACTAGCTCCAATTGTATATTGTCTTACATGTACCAAGTGAAGACATTCTTCTTTTACTCTGGATGAATCCAAGTGCGTGCTAGTACTAGTGAGGATTAGGGTGTGTTCGTTTCACCGTTTAGACCCCTCTAAAATTTAACTCTAAAGAGAATCTTATTATTTAGGAGTATTAAATAAAGTCTAATGACAAAACCTTTTTACAGATGGGTATATCTTTACGAGACGAATCTAATGAGCCTAATTAATCTATGTTTTGCTACAGTGATGCTACAGTGCTCATATTCAGACAGTGGACGATGTCTGCTCTGCCCTAAACTCCACTTTCCCCAGCTGGGCGCCTAAGAGCAAGCCCAATGCGCGACCGGCGCATGTCAGTGCAGTCCTCTGACGCCCATGCACGCGCTCCCGCTTGCTCAACGCATGCGCCGAGTGAATGCCGTAGAAAAGTATTGTTTATTTCGTGTGGGCTCCACATCTTGCTTTATGTGGGTGGGCAGCATGTCAGGAGCATGTTCTCTCTCTTCTTTATAGATTTTTTTACTCTGTATAGTGGTCGACGAGACAAGGTTGGGCTTGCTCTAACTGAAGGGAAACCACCTTGCTTCTTGCTCTGCTATGGTCCGTCTGGAAGCGTCAGAAAAGGAGGAGCTTTGACGGTCCAGACTGCTACACGAACACCTCAGTTTGTGGACTGTGCGAAATCGCCCTAAAGGCCACGCACATGTTATGGAAGATTGGTGCTCTGCTCTTGTTGATGTAATTAGATAGTAATGGATGTTTTTCTCTGCTCCTCAAAACTTATCTGTATGCCATTGGGGCAAAGTGGCACTGCGCGGCACTTGTTTTGTTATCAATGAGTGAATTCAGATGAGGTACACCGTCTCTTCTATTCAGACTTAGGAGGTACACCGTCTCTTCTATTCAGACTTACATATACTACTTTAGCTGCACAATATATACAGGGCGTGTTTAGCTGCCGATTTCCACTCGCCACAGTTTGTGGTGTCCTAACAGCCGCCAAACACGTCCATAGCTTGTCATTGCCACCATAAATGTGATGTGATGGCAGAGTGGCATTAGTGTTTTCGAATTCGAAATTGTGAAAAAAATTGAAAATTATGTAAAAAGGAAAACTAGACGGAAATCTAAGAAGAAATGAGCGGTTTATCGCGAAAACCAGCTGGTTTACAGCTTTCGGGGTTTCAAAATTAGGATTTTAAATTTTGTATTAGTTTTTGGGCGGTTTTCGCAAAAACCGGCAAACCGTCGAAGTGCGGTTTCATGGGTGCGATCGAGATTTCCAACCCTGTGTCCCACCTGCCTTCTCTATACTGTCAGACTTGCAGATTTTTCACGCTATTAAGGGCAACCGCAATGTGTAAAAGAAAAGTAGTCCGCATGAGTGGGCCCATAGCAAGTAGTTAATAGTAATAGACTGATTCACAATGTATGAGCTAAAACCAATCCATAGTGCAAGAAAGGGATAAGAGTGATATAATATTTTTTATTCACTATAGCCAGTCCATAAGTTTATGAATTTTTTTTAGATAATGGGAAAAGAGCATCCTGACCTTGACCTCCAAAGAGGCTACGACGTGCCTTATTACATCAAATTTGCAGCACTCCGTCTACTATGACGCACACCATACAAAATAAAACTGAGATCAACACCAACATAGTTTGAATGGACTTATTACAAAGCAATTCTATTGCTAAATCTCCATCATGATTGGCGAAAATTTGCATGACCGACGTCTCCAATGCGCGGCATGCCTCCTTCATCATGTTGATGTCCTCGTCATGCTTTTGTAGGTGCGCCCAAAACCAGAACCAGTGTGTCCCCTAAAGAGTACCTGCATATATGTTTTCATTGGACATTTGTCAAAGACTATGTCATTCCTGCTTAGCCATATAGCCCAACATAAAGCGGAAGCACCAACAATAAGTTGTCCCTTAAGTTTATATTCTACCCCTCTTACCCAACCATTAAACATATGGTGAACGCTATTAGGAGTATCTAAACCAAAAATGAAATGCACCGCCCGCCATATAAATTTAGCAAAGTGACAGTCAAAAAACAAATGTTGAATAGTTTCATTCTGGGAACAGAAAGCACAAAGTTTACTACCGTTCTAATTGCGTCTAGCTAAGTTGTCTTTTGTCAAGACAACCCCTTTCTTGAGATACCACAATTTTTTTTGATTTTTAGGGGCACCTTCAGTTTCCATAGCATTTTGTTTTGTCTCACATTGCCATTGTTTATTAGCGCACTATACATGGAGCTGACAGAGAAAACACCATTTTGATGCAAGCTCCATGAAAACAGGTCCCTACTGCCATTGAGTCTAGTATGTGCTATCCTTGCTACTAGGTTATGCCATTGAGCCAGATTATTCCCTACAAGATCACGTCGAAAGGAAATATTCAAAGGAACCAAACTAAAAACAGTAGCAACGGATACATTCTTTCTTCTTGCAATGTTATATAGGGAAGGGAAACGCTGTTGTAATGTAAAGTTTCCAACCCACTTATCCTCCCAGAACCTGATATTTGTACCATTGTTTAAATGAAAAGCGCCCAAACTAAGAAGACGGTCTTTCACTTTCATTAAACCCGTCCAGAATTGGGAATCACCCGCTTTTCTTTGAACTTGTGTAATTGTTTTATTAACCAAGTATTTCTTATGTAACAAGGTTTGCCATAAACCCTCCTCATTTATCAACTTGAACCAGGGGCGGAGCCAGCTGGATTCCTGGGTATTCCCAGGAATACCCAACTTTTTTTTCAAAAAAATTAGTATATATCATGTATTTACACATATACATATGATCTTGGGTCACAATTTCTGTTTCTGAGCCTGTTACGAGTTGAAACATAGCCCAAATAGCTGCTCCAGTGAAACAGGCAAGCTTCGGCCCACAGAGAACGGCCCAAAAAAGACCACACCTCGTTTCCGGCCTTCCCCAACCAGGCATCGACAGGCAGCTCGCGATTTCCTCTCCAACTCTCGTTCGTGCGTTCCCCAATCTCCGTCCGCCCCTCAACGAAACGAATCGTAGATCGGCCGGACTGCCGCCGGCCACCTTCGCCAGCTCGTCGCAGCAACAGATCGAGCAGCGCGGGGCACTCCGGAACTGGGTCGTTGCCGCATTGCGCCCGCTGCGGCGGCGGCGCTGCCCCGCCATCAGCAGCCGCACCCGAGCGACGAGCGTCACAAGGACAACCAAAGGTGAGCAGCTTAGCGCTAGTTTTGTCCACTGATTTGATTGAGTAGTATTTTGTTAATTAGTGTGTCTGTTTTTATCGGTAGATTGTAGAGGTTTGCAAAATGAAGCAGAAATCTATTGATTTGAAGACTTTGTGGGCAAGAAAGGCACAGAAGGTTGCCGGCACATCAACACCAGGGCTAGTTAGCAATGAGAGTGAAGCTGAGAATCCAGATGCTCCTCTTGTTCAGACGCTCACAGTTGAAAGTCACAATTTTCAGAATCAAAGTGCTCCTTCTGTTGAGCATGAGACACCAACCAATTGCATAGTGAGAGAGGTAACAGAACCAGAGGTTGCTAGCAATGATCCAGTGATAGCAAGCACAACAATGACAGAGCACAATGGTGAACCTTCGACTTGGTCCCCCATACGAGATGGTGAAGACTCAGATTATGAATCAAGTGATGAAGCTATTTATGACATTGACTTTCTTTCTCATGATCCTGGAAAGAGGATTCCCATCAAAAGCTATGATGTCAATGAGCGGAATTCTGTGATAAGGGGATACATTGCAATGGGGCCATGCCAACCACGGAATCACAATTTTCCTATTAGGAAGATTGGTGGTAAGCCTCGACGCTTCATTGATACTTGGTTTGATGACTTTAAATGGCTCGAGTATAGTGTGGAACTCGATGCTGCATTCTGTTTTATTTGCTATTTATTCAAGCATAAAGTTAATTCTTCTGGTGGAGATGCATTTGTGAAAGCTGGATTTCGAAATTGGCACATGAGAAGGAGAATTGAAAAACATGTTGGTGGTATTACTAGTTTTCACAATGTGGCTCAAGATAAATATAACCACTTTATTAGTCCTAGAGCACACATTGACGAGAACTATGCTTCCACCAATGAAAGGGATAAGGCTCTCTATATGGCCCGTTTGACATATTCAATTAAAACAATGAAGTTTCTTTTGCGTCAAGGCTTGGCTGCCCGTGGACATGATGAAAGTGAGAATTCACTTAACAAAGGAAATTTTTTAGAGCTATTAAATATGCTGGCAAGGTGGTTTTGAAAAATGCTCCACGGAATTGTAAATTGACTGCTCCTGAAATACAAAGGCAGATAGCTAATTGTTGTGCCAAAGAAACTACTAAGCTTATCATGGAAGACCTTGGAGGTGAGTACTTTGCAATACTTGCCGATGAATCTAGTGATGTGTACCAAAGAGAACAGCTGGCTGTTTGCTTGAGATATGTTGATAAAAAGGGAAGGGTAGTCGAAAGGTTTCTTGGTCTTGTCCATGTCGAAAATACTACTTCTTTGACACTTAAAGCTGCAATTGAATCATTGCTTATGGACAATGGATTGAGCTTGTCTATGGTCCGTGGCCAAGGCTACGATGGCGCTAGTAACATGAAGGGTCATGCTAATGGACTGAAGAAACTAATTATGGATGAGTGTCCTGCTGCCTATTATGTGCATTGTTTTGCGCATCAACTCCAATTAACACTTGTGGCTGTTGCTAAGGAAAACCCAGATTGTGTTTGGTTCTTTGAGCAACTTAGATTTTTGTTGAGTATTCTTGGTAATTCTTGCAAGAAAATACAAATGCTTCGAGTTGCACAAGCTCAAAGAATTGTAGAGGAACTAGAATTGAATGACATTGAAACTGGAAAGGGTTTGAACCAAGAAATGGGTTTGGGCAGGTCAGCAGATACTCGTTGGGGTTCTCATTATAAAACTGTAATGCATGTTCTATCTTTATATCCTTCAATTTTGAAAGTTCTCATAAAGGTTGGCGGTGATCGCTCTCAAGGTGCTGAATGTGCAAATGCCCAAACAATGTTGACAATATTCCAATCATATGAGTTTGTTTTCATGGCACACTTGCTCCAAACAATACTTGGGTTCACAGCTGACTTGAATCATGCTTTGCAGAAGAGGGATCAAGATATTGTTAATGCAGTAGAACTTATTTCGTTGACAAAGTTTCAGTTGCAAGCATTGCGGGAGGATCCGGGATGGGAAGATTTTCTTCAAGAAGTGGATTCTTTTTGTGTCAAGCATAAAATAAAAATTCCTGCTATGAACTCTTTCTACAGGCCAGTTGGAAGAGACAGGAGGTTCTTTATCAAAATCAAGAATATGCATCGCTTCCATGTTGACATGTTTTTAAGTGTCATTGATAGACAACTACATGAGCTTAATGAGAGGTTTGATGAGGTAAACACAGATTTACTCCTTTGCATGGCTGCATTCAGTCCTATAGATAACTTTGCTAATTGGGATAAGGACAAGTTGGTTAAGCTTGCTCAATTTTATCCTGCTGATTTCTCTAGTTTAGAGATGGGCTATCTTCCATCTGCACTTAAACTCTTCCTTACTGACATGCGTAGAGATGAAAGGTTCAGAAAAGTGAAAAGCCTTGCTGAGCTTTCTGTTTTGCTTGTTACAACAAAGTTGCACATTAGACATGAAGTTGTTTACAGGCTTCTCAAATTGATGCTAGTACTTCCTGTAGCAAGTGCTAGTGTTGAGAGAATATTTTCTGCCATGAATTATGTGAAGAACAAGTTGAGTAATAAGATGGGGGATCAATACTTGAATGATTGCTTGGTCACATTTATTGAGCGTGAGTTCTTTTTACTAGTCAAAGAATGTGATATCATCAACCGCTTCCAAGCTATGAAGCAGCGCAAAGTTAAGGCTACTTTGTAATTTTCTTTATGCATTTTGTAACTTTTTCTTTGTTTTATAAATATTTTAGAGTTGAAAAACTTGTATCTTTATTTTGTTCGATTATCAGTATTGACATATTGTGAACTTCTTTTACTGTTCAACTTGACATTTTTATTGAGTTATGAGACGGGAATACCCAAGTCTAGAATCCTGGCTCCGTCACTGACTTGAACAACCATTTACTAAGCAGGCATTGGTTTTGTATGTCTATATTCTGTATTTCTAAACCTCCTTGGTCTTTTGGTTGGCAAAGAATACTCTATTTTGCTAACTAATATTTCTTTTTATGGCCATCGCTTTGCCAAAAAAACCGTGATCTGTAATACTCCAGTTTCTCTAGGATTCCTCTGGGTACCTCAAAGAAAGAGAGCATAAACATCGCGAGACTAGTTAACACAGAGTTAATAAGAACCAATCTTCCCCCTACCGAAAGATGTTTGCCTTTCCAACCGCTTAGCTTCTTTTCAAAACATTGTTCAATTATTTTCTAGAGTTAATAAGCTTATGGATAGCTTTTATTATTGACTCCTGATAGACTAGTTGCACAATGTACCATGCAATCAATAGTGATTATTTTATTCTCTATTAACCACTTTAACTCCACATTGTGGTTACTCTAAAGACCGTTGACGCAGGGTCTGTCTTTCTGCCGTATATGTTGTGCCGGTAAGAAAGAGCTGAAGAGAATTTTCTCCCTTTAAAGCGTGTGCATGTGCGTATTCACCCATTGCGGGCAGTGGTTTCTGCTGATGCTGGTGAACACCGTGTCCACTCGCTGTTAGACCACAAAGGACCAAAAACAAGTATACCTTGAGTTTGAGACACCATGCTTCTTCATTGTAACTGCTATATCTTTGAGTAACATTTGCAAGTTTTGTGCAGGTGACACTGGAGTTGAGAAGCTGGGACTCTGTTTCTTTGGTCACAGCCTGGGATGCCTGATAATATCAAGTTCATCCTTTGGTCACTGCTCCTATACAGCTTCCCATCATTGTGTTTCGGTTCTGATCGTGATGTCCAATGCCTGAGGACTGTACAACAATCAGTGGTTGATCCCAACGGAATACTGAAATCAACATGGACTTTTCTCAATAGCTCCTCCAAGGGTTTCATATGCGAATTTACTGGCGTGGAGTGTTGGCACCCTGACGAGAACAGGGTTCTCGCGTTGCGCCTCAGCAACCTGGGTCGCCAGGGTGGATTTCCTCAAGGTCTTCAGAATTGTACAAGCATGACCGCCGTAGACCTGTCAAGTAATAACTTTTCAGGACACATTCCTTCAGATATTGCAGGGCAGATGCCGTTTCTTACATCTCTGGACCTCTCATACAATAGCTTTTCCGGTGAAATTCCAATCAGTATCGCAAACCTTACACTTCTGAACGTCGTGAACCTTCAACACAATCAACTGAGCGGCCAAATTCCAGGGCAGTTAAGTCATCTTGATAGGATAACCGAGTTCAATGTTGCAGACATCTTGTTATCAGGGCCTATTCCGTGGGGGTCACAGAGGAGGTTTCCGGCTTCAAACTTTGCGGGTAACCAAGAGCTGTGCGGCGCAGCGCTGGGTGATTGTCCCAGTAAAAGGAGATGGAGGCTGAAACCAATCAAGGGGTGTTCGTTGCCTAAGATCAATGATGAGTCCAGTATTGGCGCTGCTGTCGGTTTCGTTGTGGGGTTCGTGGTGGCCTTGTACTTCCCGCGCTTCTTCGTCTGCTCCCGGAGGTCCCTACTTCCTTGGCATATGATTCAGATGCAGTAGTTTTAATTCTTATTTGATCTACCCTGTTAGCAGCAATCGTTTTCCAAATTAAAAAAAAAAATTGCTGGCGTCAATTGGCGGGTTTCACATATTTTGTGATGCAAAACTCTCTGCCGGTTCATTTTTCTGGCACTAAATGTACTGCGGGTTCGACAATTCCAATTTTCAAAACAATTGTAGTTTTTCAAAACTAAAGTATTAAGAAATCATGGTTTTAGAAGCCAGAGCCAAACAAAACTATGGTTTAGAGAAAAGAGATCATAAGTGAAGTTTTTAAAACTCCAAAATGGTTGCACTTTTAGCAATACTATGGTTTTTAAAACTGCAAAAATTGTTACATCCAAACACTTCCATGCCTCTCAAAATCAAAATATTTTGCAAAACCGTAGTATTCTTACAAAACTCTAAAAATACTTTGTATCCAAAAGTCCTCTCTCGTTTTGGCATCTCAAAATGAAGGAATGTAAGAATGACGTCCAGACTGTTCGTCTCACTGCTTTGCAGCAGCTTTTTTGCAGCAGCTACAATATTTCAGTTATTTCTTTAGCAATCGCTACAGTGTTCGCAATTATTTCTTCAACAGTTGTTTATCGCAGCGAGGCGAACAGGCTGGACATCGGCGTCGAGGCTTGTAAAAATCATCTCTATTGCAGTTACCCTGTAGTGAACGTGCCCCTTCATCGGAGACACCATGTAGGCGAGCACGACAACCGCATCGCAGTTAAACTAGAGTGAATCAACCATTAAATTCATATACCTCCGTGATGGCCTTTCCCTAATGGCAAATCCGTTTCACACATACTCGATCGACGACGCTCTCTTCTGCTTGCCTCATGGCCCATTGCCGTCCACTGCAGCGGTTATTGATCAGGTCCAGTTGCTGTCTTGTCCACATCTTTCACGGAGAACGGAGACCGGAAGCCCAGACGCGGAACGGTCTCGCTGTGCCGTGGGGCCGACGAGGCGACGAGACGCGAGCGGCTGCTGCTTATCCCTGACGACACGTTCCCCTCCGTGCCCCCGACGACACGTTCCCCTCCGTGCCCCCGGGAGAATCTGCTGCCGGCTCAAGCGGCGCGCGCAGGATCAACAATGGCTCCCCAACAAACCTCAACAAGTCTTCGACATGCCTCAACATCATTGTAATTTTGCTTTTCGGTTTTTGTACATTTTCTTTCTTTCTGCATTGCATTTCTGTACCAGCATTAAAAAAATTTAATCCTCCAAAATAGGTAGGGGTCTCTCCTCCCAGACTTCCTAAAAAAACAATGACTCCCAAGAGTCGGGGGCACCGTTGCTTTGGATGCAGAATCCATCAATGGCTCGTACAGTTGCTCCAATTGTACGTTCTCTTACATAAACCAACTGAAGATATGCGTACTCTTTAGTTTTCTTTTTCTTTTTCGGAAGACCGACTTCATGCTCGCTGTCCTCATTAAAAAGTGATGCGACGGCATCCCTGCAGAAGGTTTTGGTACCTGCCTTCTCGATACCGTCAGTCTCACAGACTTTTCATCCTGAAGACCGTTGACGTAGGGTCCGTCTTTCTGCCGTGTATGGTTGTGCCAGAAGGAACGAGATGAAGATAAGGCTATGAGATAATTGCATGAGTGCTTTTATTTTGTACCTTAATTATGAATTTGTTTTTGTTTTTTTAACTTTGTACCATTGTTCCTGTTTTGATCAAGTTTGTTGCACCATTACCCCTATTTTGATGGTAAAATCGTAATTTTTTTTATTAAAATAGGGGGCAACCATGCAACAATTTAGATGAAAACAAAGGCAATGATGCAAAGTTATAAAAATAAAAGTAAACTTGCAGTTAACACTCAAAACAGGAGTAACCATGCAAATGCCCCTGAGGCTATTGTGCACTGAAGGGGTTCGATCGGCCCCTTTATAAAATGTGCATGTGCCTATTCATCCATCGTGGGCACTGGGCAGTGGCTTCTTGCTGGTAAGTTTTCTTATGCCCCTTCTCACTGTGTCCACGCTGTTAGTGTATGTAGTAACTGCTATCTTTGAGTGACTTCGCAAGTTTTGTGCAGGTGCCACAGGAGTTGAGAAGTTGGGACTCTGTTTCTATTCCATGCCTGGAATGGCTGATAATATCAAGTTCACATTTTGGTCGCTGCTCCTATACAGCTGCTCATCGTTGTGTTTCGGTTCTGATGAGGATGTCCGGTGCCTGAAGGATGTACTACAGTCAGTAGTTGATCCCAACGGCTACCTGAAATCCACGTGGACTTTTCACAATGTCTCCCATGGTTTCATATGCCAATTTACTGGCGTGGAATGCTGGCACCCTGACGAGAACAGGGTTCTAGCGTTGCGCCTCAGCAACCTGGGTCTCCGGGGTGGATTTCCTCAAGGTCTTGAGAATTGTAGTAGCATGACCGCCCTAGACCTGTCAAATAACAATTTTTCAGGACCCATCCCTTCTGACGTTTCACGGTTGGTGCCTTTTATTACATCTCTGGACCTCTCGTACAATAGCTTTTCCAGTGAAATCCCAGTCACCATCTCAAATATTTCATCCCTTAGCACCCTCAACCTTCAGCACAACCAACTCAGCGGTAAATTCCAGAGCAGTTCGGATTCCTCACCAGGCTAGCTTCGTTCAATGTCTCAGACAACTTATTGTCAGGGCCTATTCCATTTGATCTTGGCTCCAAGTTCCCGAATTCCAGTTTTATCGGTAATCTGGGGCTATGTGGCATGCCTCTAGAAAGTTGCAAGAGCATGAGCAACGACGAGTCCAGTGCCTGGAAGATCGGATCGGCTGTGGGGTTCATTGTGGGGTTCGTGGTGGCCTTCTACTTTCCTCACTGGTTCGTCTTCTCCCGGAGGCTCCAACCCTACATCGTCCGCATTTGTTGATATGACCCGTTTGTTCTGAAACTTTGTCGGACTGCAAAATACTGTAGTTGTTTTCCCCTTATCAGCAGCATCTCTTTCCTCACCGATTTCGCGTGCGTGTCAACTTGGGCAACTGAGGTGTTTTGTATGTAACTAGGATTTATATTCGACAACCTTTTGATTTCCAAAATGATTTGAAGCATGAAACAATCCTGTCTCAGTTTGAAATCCAAAAATATGTGCACGACTGCAGTGGATGCCTGTAAAAACGTCCTTGGAACATAAACATTTTGGGCAAAGGAATGAGAGCTCTATATATGATTCCATCTCAGCAGTAACTAAATCGTAGTATCAGAATTTGCACTGAATCAACCTATGAAATACACGCAAGTGAAGTTGTTGTGTCATCAGCGTGACTGACGAGAGAGAGATGGTTGCAAGAGGACGCGCGGTTAGGCACCTAAACTGTATCCTCGGCGCTTGTCCTGCCTGTGAGACGTACGGCCGATATAGCTTCAAAGCGGATTTTTTACGTCGACCAGGTCGAGAGATTACGGAGACTCTTGACGCATCCAGAGCCGGTCTCCTTCCCGGCCGTGGTGCCGACGAGACACGAGAGGCAGCGGCACGTCTAGGGAAAGACGACCGCTACAACTTCGCGCCTGGCCATGCCGGTACAGTGCCGGCAGCCACAGCGAACGTGCCGCCGAACTAGCCCAGGAAGGTCACGGCCACGCGGTCGGATGTTGGTGTGCAGGCCGCTCGTGCCTCGTGGCGAAGTAGAGCCGAGCGGCAGCATGAGGCCGGAAACCAGGCGCGCCAGCCACTTTCTCCCCCGAGAGCTAACGCTAACGCGCCGAACGCCGGGAGCACGCCGATGGCGTCGGTCACGGCGCCCGCCAGGAGCGCGCGGGCCACGGCGCCGGAGCATGTCAGGCCGGCGGAGCGGATCGCGCAGAGCATGAACGCCACGAAGACGTACGGCTCATGAGCGGGCGGAACCAGACGCGGCGGCACGTCTAGTGCCGTGTCGACTCTGGGTGCATGAGCAGGGGCGCCGTGCGTGGTGAGATGCCGCGGGACGAGCGGCGCCCGGAGCTCAGCTCGGTCGCCATGCATGGCCTTGGCCCTCGCTTGTAGCTAAGCTGATCAACAGCTCGCTAATCCGAGTGATGATGGAGCACGTAGCCAGATTTTGTGTCACACAAGTTTGTAGCGGCTGCAGGTCGCGCGCCAAAAGCTCGTTAAGTCGTGGGTGAACGTGTAAATACGAATCAAAGTGTAGCCCGGTCGTGCAAACCTCAGATTTGAACCAAATGTACGTACGGCACCAAATTTTCCAGTCAACCACAGTACGTCGGCAATACCATCCAAGTGTCAGACTGATCGTCCACTGCAACAGCAAATCAAACAACAATTCCTACTGAACCAGACCCGGAAGTAGAAGAGCCAACATTGACTTCCCACATGCGCAGCTTGTGGCTCGCCAGCTTGGCTGCATGAGCCGGCAACGAAAAAACTAGCGTAGGTCTTTCCTTTCTCTGAGATTAATTACCAACGAGTAGTTGAATTGGATCCTATATATCATCTGATTGCATCGGTGTGGTGGAGAGTGGAGCCGCGGAGGCATATAGAACAGCAGAACATTCGTTTCCCCGTCAGCAGTCGCTTACAGGTGGGCACACCGGGTGACGCTCGGATGTAAGAGGCCCTATATGATCGTCCATCAGGTTGTCTGTGGAGCTTGTATATTCTTGTTCTGGATGCAGAGTCAAGCTTGGTCGGATGGGTTGTATGCTATAGCGAGAATAATTTGCTTGGAAAATGCTACGGCTCGCTGTGATCAGCCACCAGGTTGTGCTGAAAGTGGAGCTTGTATACACTTGTTCTAGATGCAGAATCGATTGATAGATGCTTGGACTGGATGGGGGCCTTGTGCGTGTAGCATAAGGAGAACAATTTGCTCGGAGAATGCTTCGCATACATCTCATTTGCTCGGAGAGTGCATGTTACAACCAGATGTCAAATGGTTTTGAAACCAAATCAACAATAATCAAAGGGATTTAAATCATTGAAATCCTTGTCTATACAAAGAGGTTCTGAACGACCGAGAGGCGACCAGAGGGGGCGGGGGGGGGGGGGGGGGGGGGGGGGGGTGAATGGGAGCCGATAAAAATTCTTCAATAGAACTTGGCCTATGTCCCAATTACAACCCAACGCATCTCTCTTTCAACCATCAAGACCACACACATCAATTAGAGATGATGTGCTAATCCTAGGAATGGTTAAGAAGTGATACAAGCAAATGCGGTAGCAAATTGCACAAAGCACGATCAAAAGAGAAAGTATCAACCTTCGAACCTTGTCGGATGTTCCGATGAGAAGTTTCTGTAACTTCACGGATGTTCCGACATGTCTCGGATGTTCCGGTGAGACATTCACGGATGTTCCGATAAGTCTCGGATGTTCTAACAAAAACAATCTGTAAATTCACGGAACTTCCGTCAAGCGTCGGATGTTCCGACAGAAACTCTCTGTAAATTGTCGGAACTTCCGTCAAGTGTCGGAACTTGTGTCGGAACTTCCGCCAGCTAAAGGACAGCTCGGGAAAACTCAAGAACGGATGCTCCAAAACTCAAAATCCAACCAAACGACCTCCAAACTTCATAAAATTTGAACCGTAGCTTCACCTTGAGATGGAGAACATCATCCAAAAGGATCCATACCAAGAACCACACAAAATCACCATGAATTTTGAATTTCACCGGATGAACTAGACTTTGGGAGAACTTCACCAATTCACAAAATCGAAGGTGCTCGTGTCATGGATTTGGTCAAGGACCTATCAAGGATTGTTCTACCATGTCATGGCACTAAGATCCCCCAAGAAATACATCCCAAAACGCATCACACAAGGCGAATCAAAAATCACCCGAAAATAGCTCCGAAAATACCAAAAATAACAAATTCGGGAATCAAGATGAGGGAAACATGCACTTTGAGGACAAATTGATACTCTATATTGCTCAAAGATGTATGTGTCAAGCCACTCCCTAGCACCACAAACTAAGGATGACAAAAAACTCAATCAAAGAGCCGTCTCTTCTCTTCTCTCCTCTCATTTCTCTCCTCTCCCAAGCCCTATCTCACACACAAGTGAGGGCAACACCAAAAGCCCCAAGTGGGCAGCCAACCTGCCCCTTCTCCTTATCCTCTTGGACATTTCCACATTCCGGAAATGCCCCTCACACTACAACACATCCATACATACATAAGGGCGTTTCCGTCCAACTTTTTCTCCGTCACCCGAACGCCGTCGGGACCTTCACAACTTAGCTTCACCTCGAAGCTACCTTCGCGATGGTGCCACGTGCACCACCATCCGCCACCGCTGGTTTTGAGGCCCAAACCGGGAAACCGCCCGCCGTCAGTTTTGAGGCCCAAACCGAGAAACCATCCGCCACCGGTTTTGAGGCCCAAACCGGAAAACCGTCTGCCACCGGTTTTGAGGCACAAACCGGGAAACCACCCGCCACCGGTTTTGAGGCACAAACCGGGAAACCACCCACCACCGGTTTTGAGGCTAAACCGGGAAACCGTCGACCACCGGTTTTGAGGCCAAACCGGGAAACCATCTCGATGTCGACGCGTGTCACCTCGTTCCGCGAACCTCATCGCTGTCAAGTCTCCTCGGTCCCAGCCCGTCGGGACCCTTCACTTGCACCGGCCTCCCGTTCGCCTTGACCCTGGTCAACACGCCGTCTTAATCACATCCACGGTTTTGAGGCCAAACCGCGAAACCATCCATGCTTCTTGTCCTCTCCACGTGTACGGTATGGATCATCCTTGACCTCACCCGGCCTCTCGATCGTCTGGCCCCAAGCCCCCGCTTGGTCCCGATCCTCCTGCCGTTGACCACCAAGTTGACTCCATTGACCTACACATCATGAAATAAGAAAACACATTTCCCTTCTCCTCCAACTTCACCAACTCTGGTTAGTTATAAAGCAACACTCAAAGTTGCCAAAACGAACAAGCTAAAGCGATCTCAAAATCCGCATTTCAACTCAACACCAAGTCGATTACTCATCACAATCATCAAGCCATGGCACATATCAACATGGCTTCTCAGGTTCGTACAAATGGGTCGGATGCATAAGATTACTGCATTATGTATGTCTACTACTCCAAGTCATCATTGCTTGTTTCAACAACAACAAAAAGTCATCACTGCTTGGAATTTTTTTTTTCTTATTCTGAATAATAGAACATGACATGCCTTATTACAAGGAGGTTCAGTTAAGCAGCTGGCTGCTGCATGTGGGGTTGCATGGATACTTGCAGTCGATCAGATTTGTTGTTTGGCATCGACCGAAATACCAGTCACCTACTGCCTCTGCGATAGTCTGCTTCACAAAATTGAAATCAGAAGATGCAAATCAAATGGAAACAAAGTAAAGGAGGCTGTACTATTGCAGCGTACTGATAATGATTTGAAGCTCACCTTGCCGCCAAGTATTGGCGAGATCGGGGAATTCCATGAGATGTTGACATGCGTTTGACAGTGGGTGAAGCAGGAATCGATGAACATCCTCCAGTCCCTCTTACAGCCCTGAGGTCACTGACTAATTTCCTCCTGAACCCTGCAACACGGCGAAAGAAAAGTTAAGTTGCGTCAGCGTCAGTGACTGCAGGATGGTTCACCGACCGAATGTGAGCGGGAAACAAATTGATTGACCGGCCAGGCTAACCATGCAACACATCAATTTGACTTGTGCTACAGTTTCGAATATTATCTTTGCAGCTCGACCATGAGTCTCCGGGATAGGATCCATTTGGCGCCAGGACATTTCTTATCTAGAAAGAGAAAGTATTGTTTAACAGTAAGGATTCTAGATTTCTAACCATTTGATCAGCGGGAATAAAAATAAATACTGTAATCACCTGCCAAGAATCATAAGCAGAGTTCAGAATAAACGTTGGGGTGCTGATGCTCTTAATCAGCTCTGCAGGGAAGAAACACTGGCGGCAAAGAACATTTCATCAAATGAACCTTAGCAGCATAACAAATGGGACTGGATTCAATGGTGGGTAACTACCTCCGTCGGATCCTTCTTTGCGAGGCAATCCTTAGGCAATACTTTTCTGACATTCTGTGAGAAAAAAAACCAGAAATCATAATTCAACTGACAGTTACTAAGACCAAGCTTCATGCATCCCAAAAGGGGACGACTGCTTGAAGGGAACAAGTCCGTTCCACATCTAACCTGAAGCTGAACAACTCCTTCGCAGAGCGACCGAAAAGACCTTTCTCCAGATAAATCCTTTCTACAGCAGGAAATGCTTCATTTAGTACAAGTACAATGCTACTATTATGGGTCTACTAATATTTAGAACCTTACATATCAAGAAAGAATCCGGCATCACTGAGGCATTTGACTGCAACCTCCTGAGGAAACCTTGCACGAAAGTTATCGCAGTGTAGTAGCGTAGCTAGACCGCCAGAAGAACAACCTAAAAGTAAAGTCTGAAAAGTGTACAAAAAGAATTGTAACATATGTTTGTTTCTCATGTTGCCAGAATGGTAACTCTGTACCAATGATTCTAGTCCAAACCATACGAATTGACAAATTTAAACCTGTTTAGCATCGGCCAATCCTATTCTCATGAGTTCGTCAATAACTACTTCCCAGATGCGCAGTCCTCTGAAGAAAAGTTTGCTTCCATCCTGTATACGAGCCAGCGCAGTATCGGTCATAGGATTTATTTAAGACTGCCAACTCATAGCCTGAACCGCTTGGCAGAACTCCTGCCTTATGTTACCCAAAAGGGAAAGAAAAAGAGAGAGAAAACATTCAGAACAATCACCTGGTCTTCAACCTCTGCATCGCCCGCAAATGATGCCCCATCACAGTACCTTATAAAAACTTTATTCCAATTGTAGAAATCTGAAGTGAAAATGACAGATTTGTTTTTAGGAACAGGAGATGCTTGGCCTACACTGATGATTTTATAATTTAAAAAATGGAACAAGGCCAAAAGGAAGCAACAAAGAAGCAAAAGGCAAATGAAAGACAGGTTGAGCCGGCAGAACAACCATGAACACTCATTCAAAGTCTTTATGTTCAAAGAATAAAAGTCAACCACGTTACTCGAAACGGAATATCAAGGCTTGGAAAGCGACAGCAGGCTAGTAGAATCCTATCTAAAGAAGCAGTATCTTTGTTAAGACAAATAAGAGAGGCATCAAAGAAGCGTATTATCATACCAGGATTTATTGGGTGCTTGTTGCTGAGGATGCCATCGAATGCAAATTCCTTCATGAAGTGAGATGAGCCTAGGTCGGTTACTTTGCGCTCGGAACAAGTCTCTGTGCTGTTGCACCAAGCTCCTCCCTGAGTTTTATCAAGGGGGAAACAAGCTATTATAACTGAACATTCCATCACGCAAAAAGCTACGCATTCGATCTAGCTACGCAAAAAGCTAACATTCCATCAGTTATCAAATCGCGTACAGCACCGGACGATCATCTGTATCATACGAGCCTGATATATATATGCATCTTACGTTCATGAAAGCAGAAATTATCATGAAAAACTAGCATTTCCCAACTGAAACAAGGATCGGTTACCGCAAGATAGACGAGCCAGCTGTGTGCCCCGGAGCCGAAGCCTCTCTGCAGCTGGTAAGCCGGTGGGCTCCCATCCAAGCACACTGCAAAGTGCAAACACATAGCAGCGATCAAGACGCGGCCCCAGATATTGAAAACGGAAGAAAGGATGTTACAATGGCGTCTGAATACCTGCGCCTTTCTCCACGGCGCTGTGGAGGAGGGTCAGCTCAACGGGCTCCGGTGAGGCCGTCGCCACAGCCATTGGTGAGCAGGAGAAGGCGGCCATGGCCAGGAGCATGAGCAGGGGAGCCATCGCCTCGACATCGTGTCGTGGTCGATTCTGCGGGGCGAGCGGCGCCCGGAGCTCGGTCGCCATAGCCGTCGCGTGTGCTGTTGCTGACAATACGCGGCTGTTGGCCTCGAGCCTCGACTTAAGCCTGAGAATGGGTTGAAATCTGCCCCATATCCAACCCAATCCAAAGTCATTTAACTTATTTTTTCAATCCAACTCAATCCAAACCACTACTTCCTTAACCCAATCCACCCCGTCCCAATCATACTAATGCACCCACTCAATCCATAAAATGAGTTCAAATAGGTTTAATCTATAGGTTTGCTATGGGTTCATGAGTAGTTTCACTTATATATGTTAGATGTTGACTTTAACACTAGATCCAAACATATCCACTTATATGTAGGATCCACAAGTTGATATAAGCTTATAAATTTATACAAAGTAGTTGGCCATATCGAAAAATTTCGGTTGATTTCGACAAAAATTTTAAGTGTGAACGCGAAGTTTTAGATCTAGGGTCCGGCTCTTGACGTGGGTCCCACATATAGATATAGCCATACTGATTTGCACATAGTAGCTAAACGTCATTTTGAGTCACCTCTAAAAATTTCAGTTGATTTTGACAAAAAAATTTAGGTGTGAACGCAAAATTTTAGTTTTAAGGTCCGACTTTTGACGTGGGTCCCACATATAGATATAGCCATACTGATTTTCACTTAGTAGCTAACTGTCATTCTGAGTCATTTTTAAAAATTTCAGTTGATTTCGACAAAAAATTTAGGTGTGAACGCGAAGTTTTAGTTTTAAGGTCCGGCTCTTGACGTGGGTCCCACATATTGATATAGTCATACTGATTTGTACAGAGTAACTAACCATCATGCTTAGTAAGTTTAAACAAATTTCAGTCGATTTCAACGAAAAATTAATGTGTGAATACAAAGTTTTTAATTTTAGGATCCAACTTTTGACGAAGGTCTTACATAAAGCTAGAACCCATTCGGGAAACCAGGCTTCTAACTATGGATTGCAACCTTTTTCGTCCAAACCATTCGCACCCAAACCAAACTAAACCCAATCCAATATACGGTACCACCAAACTAAACCAACTCATTTAGCTATATCAACCCATTTATACCCAACTAAAATCAAACCAAAGGAGAACCAAACCATTCAAACCGGTTATAAACCAAACCATTCTCAGGCTTACCCTCGAGGAATCTCAGTTTGTAAATCTGCGCGATGGATTATGGAACCCGCCAAATGAATCCGGATTTAAATACATGGAGCACTGTGGAATACAGCTGGTCCAGGGTATAATGCCGTCAGGCGTACAGAGTCAGATACCTGATTGATACACTCTCCTGTTTTTAATTCGTTGATGTCGTTAGAATATTTTTAATAAAAATAAACAAAATCTATAGTCTTAACATCGATTATTCGAGAGAAAAACATTATCCCAACACGATGCAATTAAAAATCAGCGCGGGTCTTAAACAAATTGTTACTTAAACGTTGCTATGTACCCCTTCCGTCTATCTGTCCAAAGTCAACGAAATCAATTAAAATCAGCGAGGTTCTGATACAAATTGTTGCTTAACGCTCCTATGCAAGGTTTTCAAAACGGTGGAAACCGGTCCGGTTTTTGTGGATACCGGTACAACATGTCCTGTCGGGTTCCACCAGTTTTTTGTTTTGTTTTGAATTTCAAATGAATTTGAATATGTAATGAAATTTGACCTGTTTTTGACAAAACCAGAGAGGTCCAATTTCCACGCTCGTTCGGTTATTGAAACCTTGCTCTTATGTGCCTCCTCTGTCTATCTATAGAAAAGTCATATGTAACACATAATATGACGGTCCTTAGACTATTCCTAATGTGTGGCATCATGCATGTCAATTCATTGTCATATCTAAAAGTTTTTTTTACCAATGTGGTAAAGAGTGATAAATAGAAGAGAAGGGAAAGCTGTATCTTAAACTCCTCCGGTGAAAGTATAAACACACATTAAATCTATTGCCATGTAGGATTACTTGTTGACTTCCAGATTTTCATATGATTAATAAATAAAGAGAAGATAGTTTAATTGATGTTAGGAGAATAATTTTAATTAATTTTTGATTTAAAAAGTTCTCTTACAAAATCAATTAAAAACCTGAGGGAGTGTGAGATACAACCTGAATACGATATATGTCATTGGAAGCTACAATACATATGACACACAATTCATACAATCTCATGGAACAATTACTTTGGTGATATCAAAAGTAAATCTACCAGACTATGCATTGGAGGAGTTGTGTCATACTAGTTAGATTCACATTACAGTGGTAACTCTGAAAAATGTGACATAATACCAGAGCTTGAGTGTAGTATTATAACTTTGACACAGAATTCAACACCTTCATTCCACTCTCGTAGACATAAGGCAACAATAATTAAATCATGTTATGAGCTCTAAAAAACACCATATCAACGTAATATAATGTATTTGGAGGATGTTGTATCTACACATCAATTAAACTTTTTTGTGCTAGTCCTGAATATAGTGTCATGGTAGTATGGTACTCCAGAAGAAGAAGAAGAAGAAGAAGAAGAAGAAGAAGAAGAAGAAGAAGGAGGAGAAGAAGAAGAGAAGAAGTTAAGAACATGCACATAAATTAGCTGAAATTTTTTAAATCTTGAACAAGTGTAATTACATGCACATACCAGCGCACACGGGTCATCAACAAAACAAAGTTTCTTTTGAGACCGTCCACAAAAACAAAGATGCAGTCGAGGTAAAAAAAAAAAAAAGAAACTGTACCAAACCATTGTGGGTTAAGAAGTTGAGAGAAGACTACTGCATGTGGGGTTACATGGATACTCGCAGTCAATCCGTTTTATTTTCTCTGTTCTACCGAAATACCAGTCCCCAACAGCCTCTGCGATAGTCTGTTGTGCAAACAAAAAATAAAATGAAACCCGAAGGTATCAGTCCAAGTACTGTAATAGACAAAGGAAATAAACGGTAGGCAGCTCTTTTGTCATGTAAAATTCCGTGATCTAAACCTCACCTTATTATCAAGTCTTGGAGAGATCCGTGAGTTCCATGAGATTCTGAATGGTGTCTGACAGTGGGTGAAGCATGAATCGATGAACAGCCCCCAGTCCTTTTTCTCTTCAGCAACCTGCAGTTTACTGATTATTTTCTTCCTGAATCCTACAACACGGCAAAGGAGAATAAATTGTGTCACTGACAACAGGCTGGTCAACAAATGAAGATAGAAACTATTGATAAGCGAACAAGTGATGCTAACCATGAAGTACGTCAATTTGACTTGAACTGCAGTTTCGGATATCTGCTTTGCAATTCGACCAGGATTGTCCAGGGTATGATCCATTCGGCGCAAGAACATTCCGTATCTAGAGAGAAAAAGCGCAGATAAAGCAATTAAGATTTAGCCTTGAAAACTGTAAAGAAAATCAAAGAGTGTGATCACCTGCCATGAGTCATAATCGGGGTTCAGAATAAACGTTGGGGTGCTGATGCTCTTTGTCAGTTCAGCCGGAAAGAAACACTGTAACAACAACATGTTCTGTCAGCAAACGTTTTATTAGCAACATCATAAGGAGAATTGATTTTGAAAAGGGGAAGACACCTCTGTCGGATCCTTCTTTGCAAGGCAGTCCTTGGGCAAAGCTTCTCTAACATTCTGGAAGAAGATTCAGAAAAATCTCATTATGCATCCAAGATCAGGATCCCTGAATGTGAAGGGCCTATGTGCTACAGCTAACCTGGAGGTGAACTACTCCACTGCAGAGCGACCGCATAGATCTTTCTCCAGATAAATCCTTTCTGTGACAGAAAAACGGCAGTACTCAATATAGTACAAGTACAACGTAAATGAGTAACATTAATTTTCAGACCCTTACTCATCGACAAAAAATCCAGCATCAGAAAGGCATTTAACTGAAACCCCCTGAGCGAATCGTGCATGAAAGTTATCGCAATGCATTAGCGCAGATAGACCACCAGCGGAGCAACCTGTAAGTAAAGCCTGGAAAGTGTCGGGAAAATGAAAATTGACGTTGGATATGGCTCTTATCAGTACCTCTGCTTTGATCGCCACTGCTAGTTTTGTAAAATTCTTGTCAAACTATATGAAATCGATAAAAACCTGTTTAGCAGTGGCCATTCCTTGTCCCATGAGTTCATCAATAACTGCTTCCCAGATGCGCAATCCTCTGTAGAAAAGTTTTGTGCCATCCTACAGAAATGTTAGTAAATCATCAGCCTGAGGAATTAAGACGTGACACTCAAAATCAGAAATCAGAAAAATCACCTGATCTCTGCCCTCCGCGTCCCCAGCAAAAGATGCACCGTCGCAGTACCTTAAAACTACTATATTCCAGCTGTAGAAATCTGATCACACCAATTGAAATTAGTTTTTTTTTTTTTTTTTTTTTTTTTTGAACAATTCGGAGGGGAGAGGATCCCCGCCTACTTGATTTCATTGAACGAAAAGTGCAGGTTAACAAATACAAGTACACCCCGGCATACCAGGGGAAGGGTTACATATGATTTGAAGTTGAGAAGGGAATACATTGGGTGAGGTAGGAACGCCACATAGCTAGCTCTTGTTGGTGTTGCTTGTACCTGTGGTGCCAGAGGTCCAAATCGGTCATCGCAGCTCGAATGATGTCGCACACTCCATCAGACCTGTGTTCAAAGATCAGTTTGTTCCTAGAGTTCCATAGTCGCCAGAGGAGGATGAGAAGGACGTCAGTCCAGACAACAGAGGGGAGGTGGCTCGGATGAGCGGTGTTCCACGGGGTGGTCAAGGACATGAATGTAGGGTCAATTCCAATGGAGGCCCAGAAGGTTACAGCAATGGGGCAGTCAAGGAAGATATGCTTATCCGTCTCGAGGACAGTGGGGCATCGTTCACAGAAGGAATCCTCAGGCTTCCGGATGTTCTTGTGGAGGAGGTTTGCCCTGCAGTTCAGCCGGCCATTGCAGAGGAGCCAGGAGAAAAACTTGATTTTGGTGGGCAGCCGGGTTTGCCAAATGTGAAAGGAGTCAGGGTCGGTCACGCCAGTATTGCACATGAGTTTATAGGCGCGAGAAGAGGTGTAGCGGTGAGTTCCTTGAATGGCGAGGTAGCGTTCGTCAAGTTCATCCGTGAGCGAGATATGACTTAAATTGTCCGATAGATCGCGCAACTCATCGCGCGCCGCGGCCGCGAAATTATCTTTATGATTAAAGAAAGATTCACACATAAACGTTCAAACGAATACAGGGCTATGGAGGCCAGTAGTTGCTCCTAAAGAAGCATGTCAACAAAGACTAATATCAACAGGGAACCCATAACAGAAACATTTTTATTATACCAGGATTTTCGTGGCGTTGATTGCTGAGTATCCCTGTGAAATTTACTGCTTCCATAAACTTTGACGATCCAAGTTCTGTCATTTTGCGCTCGGAACGACTTTCTGTCGTGTTGCACCAACCTCCTCCCTGATATTTATTAATGGAAATCAGTAACGCTGTCTCCATCATTTAACTGACAACAATTAGTAGCAGCACTCGGCTTGACTATCTCAATTCTTATTTACATTTTCAAGTATAAAAGAAGAATATTTCAGGAACCAAATATTTTCAGAACTTTTTTGATGATTCTTTGCGGATGAGTCTATGAGATGGGTGTTTAGTTACATTCGTGAAACTCGAGCTGTAAGCGAAAATTGGTCACCTGAAGATAGACGAGCCAGTTGTGTGCCCCGGAGCCGAAGCCTCTCTGCAGGTGGTAACCAGGCGGGCTCCCGTCCAAGCACACTGCAACGACACAATACACGCCATGAATAACCAGCTCCAGAGATAAGGAGGGCTGAGGGAAAAAAACTATTGTTAGGCGACGAATACCAGCGCCTTTCTCCCGAGCGCTGGTGAGGAGGGTCAGCTCGACGAGCTCCGTGGAGCTCACGGTCGCCGGTGAGCAGGGAAAAGCAGCCAGGAACACGAGCAGGGGCGCCGCCGCCGCCACTACGACAGCCAGGCCTCGCCGATGCCGCGGGACGAGCGGCAGCAGCGGCTCGGTCGCCATGGCCGTCGTGTGCTGGAATGCTGGTGAAGTGTGAGCGTGACGGGGTGGTTGTAGTGGAATACTAGCTTCGACCTGCGTGATGGTGATGGAATATTAGTCAGTCAAATACGATGCCAAAAAAAATTCAGTCAAATTACGAATTGTCAGTGCTGGGCGTATTTGCGCTCGTCAAACATTTTTTCGAAAGGATACGCATTCCTTGAAGTCCGGATCTACTCTGCAATCTGCTGCATTGGCGGCTTAACCTCCGATCGGGATCCTCTGAATTACCGAAGGAAATTCAGAGGCGCTACAGTGCCTCGGAATTAGATGAAATCTCAACCGTCGGATGGAAAACGAACGGCCCAGGCCGAATGCTACAGGGACAGAGGAACAGTAAACATGAACAGTAAAATCAAACGAACAGTAGCTCCGGATACTGTTCACTACAGTGTAAATTCAGGATACTGTAGCTCTCCTCACAGATTACTGTTCCGATCGCTACAGTATCCTGAATTTTCCTCACTACTTCAGGAGACCCGGATCCCTTAACCTCCTCTGGGCCTGAGCGCTTCGGCCCGCCAATGTGCAGGGTGCCGGGGGTGGGTCTGCCCGTTAGAGCTAGCCAGCCCTCGGCTCCTCCCCACACCTCAGCGTTGCGGCGGCGAGCCGGCGAGCAGCACCACAATGGTGAGGGCGACTATGCTAAAGGCGGGGGCCGATGGAGCACCTAGATGGTTAGGTGCAGCGTCGTGGACTGGCGGTGAGTCCCTTTCAACTAATCTCGGCCCTGAATTTTGTGTATGGGGTGAGTTAATTAGGTTTAACTCGGTGGCAAGTGTCGATTGTAGAGTAATAATAAGACTAAGACGAATTTTGCAGGCGCGGTGAGCTAGGGTTCTTGTACTTACCTCCTTTCTGGAGAATGTGGTAGCACCATAATTTGGTGGTAGCCCGATGATAGGGTTCTCTATCACAACTGCACATTAGTTGCACATCCCAATCAACATCCACATTAGCCCATCCTAAATCTTTCCAATTGACAGCAGGGTGACTCGTAGCACACTTTCTATACAAAGGATAACATTTTATTATTTGTTTGACCGAATTGGAGCGACTCATGCGGCTACATGCATTTCAAACAGGTGCAGATGGCCTTGTTTTCAAACATGTGCGCATATGGTCCAAGTAATACGACTAATTGGGGCGACCCCACAATATAAATTGCTTGTCACTTGGGACCAGATCGATTCTTGTCAATATCCTCACATAATGCCTGGGTCACAAAGTTATGGGCAGTCTTCTCACACAAGTTAAATTCAGAGTGTAAAGAGACTTTTACATGCAAGCTGAGATAGCCCGCAAATCTGTATCCACTCTACACTTATCTTCAAAACGAAGTATCCACTGCCCAGTCAAAGAACTTACGCTCTTAAGGGCTTTGTTTCTTTCATATGTTACTGCTTGTATGGTTTCCAATTTTCTGCTTCTGTTGATCAATCGGTAAGCAATTGTAAATTTTTCATTATGCTCCAGTACATACTACTTCGAAAAGGCAGCTCTTCAGATGTCTCAAATTATGTATGCAAGATTTTGTAGCTTCTTGATCTTTTAATGTCTAACTTGCTTGCTCTTTTTGTCCAGAAACTCTTGCCATCTCAAAAACTGTGATTCCGTATTAGAAGTTCAGAACAGCCACCAAAAGTAGTTATCAGAATTCAGAAACAAATCTTTGAATCTTGGCTTGTTCTTTACCTCTTTGGAGTCTGAAAGCAGCTCGGGCCCTTGTAATCGGGAGGTCACGAGGCAAAGTATCTGATCAGTTCTGTTGATATGAAGTTCCTCCTCTGCGTGTTGCTGATTAGCACAGGTAGCTTATCATTGTGTCTTGGTTCTGTATCAGATATCCCATGCCTGAGAACTTTATACCGGTCCCTGATTGATCCGAACAATAGACTCAAATCATCATGGAATTTTAGTGATCGTTACATATGCGGTTTTGCGGGCGTGGTGTGCTGGAACCCCACTGATCAGAGGGTAATGAGTTTGCGACTCAGTAACCTTGGCCTTCAAGGCCACTTTCCTAATGGTCTTCAGAAGTGTACCAGTTTGACTTTGTTGGACCTGTCAAGTAACAATTTTTCAGGGCCTGTCCCTTCAGACATCGCTCAACAGGTTCCATCTCTGACATATCTTGACCTCTCGAACAATAGCTTTTCAGGTGAAATCCCAGTCGGTTTCTCAGATATGACATACCTGAACGTCCTCAACCTTCAGCACAACCAGCTCAGCGGTCAAATTCCAGGGCAACTTGGTGTGCTTACCCGGTTAACTTCGTTCAATGTTTCTGACAACTCGTTATCAGGGCCTATTCCCTGGTCATTACAGAAGTTTCCAGCTTCGAACTTTGCAGGCAACCAGGGGCTTTGTGGATTACCTTTGGATGACTGCCACGGTAAAAGGAAATGGGAAGTGACAACAGTTTGGCTGCACAGAATCAACACTGAGTCCATCATCGGCGCAGTTGTCGGGTTTGTTGCCGGGTTGGTTATGGCCTTCTACTGCACTTCCTGTTGCGCTGCTTCGCCTTATCGGTTCCATCCTTGTGACTTTTGGGTATGATGGATTTGTTCAGAAATTCTGTCAACAACCTCCTGAGCCGATTGAGCACCACAATATCAATGTTATTACCCTTTTCCTCCTCTTTAGCAGCGAGTAGTTTATGCCTAACATGCATGCATTCAGAAACTAAGCAGATATAATGCTTATAACACTTGGAAGAATACAAAAGAGATCGCTGCATGTGTTAGCTGAACCCTATAAAAGACTTCAAAGGACGATGCGTTGGTATTCAGGCGTGTAATTATGGTATCTCCGTAATAATTCTGTTCTAGGCAATTACATGTTGAAGTCCATTTCAGTGATAAATAGATTGAGTAAGAGTTCTTTGAATTAAGCAAGAAACAGAATGATCTTTTCCAACAAGATGCAAACCACCCAAGCGTCGTTTCCAGCTCTGAATGAGGCCATAAAAGTGACTAAATTTTGCTTGACTGAAGGAACATTTTTCTTTCTCAGTCGGTGTTGTTCAGAACAGAAATGCAAATGGACACGAACTGCCGACGTTAAGAGCGGTCAGGCTTCAGTGGCTGGGAGTTGAGAGCCCTGGAACCCGCGGGATTGAGCGGCGGCGCAAGGGGAGAGAGGAGCAACAGCAGTCAGATCAAGTGGATCGCTTGCTCCGGCGGCTCCTTCACGTGCCAGCGGCGTTGAGTCGTCTCGCGCCTTCGCAGTGAGAACTCATACACGGTGTCACGTGCGCTCAAAATAAGGTTTTCGGATGTCACGTCACTTGATCTCTAGTCTGCTGACTCCGCACAATTCCTGGGAAACACCTCCTGGAGTCTTACACATCCCTGAAATCAGGGACAAGCAAACTGGTTGAAATGATCAGCATGGGAGTTTCTGCACATGCAATTGCTTCTGGTTCCCGGCATTGTTGTGCGCATTAGTACTAGTACAATGTAGTCATCTGAAAACAACATTGAAAATGTTAGTCGGTGATGTGGCAAACGTTTGCAGCACAAAATATCCTGCACGAAGCTTCATAGGTTGGAGGAGCATGCCAGACTTTTGACAACGGGGCGTCTCGGACGAGGACGCACAACATAAGAGAAGTTGCGGATTGATGATTCATGGTGCGGTGGTGCCATCCTTGGCTTGGTCGTCGATGAGGACCGGTCCTCCTTCGGGTCCAGGCGCTCCTCCCACAACTTGTGCGGAAGCATCGTCATCTCGACATGGATTGAGATGAATTGATGCCATCGTTATGAGATGGCAACGGAACGAACGCACCCAATTGCACAATTGCACCCATAACCAGAAACGTGTCCATGTGCCGACCTACGTGTGGATCCCTTGTGTAGAAAAGCGTCGCAGTCCGCGTTAGCGGCAACAGTGTACGGTGATGACAAGTGGATTCCACTGCTTCTAAGGCGTCGACGTCCAACTAAAAACTTTCAAAACTTTTTTTTCGAAAATCTAAATAATGTTGAAAGGTTTTGCATTGAAACCTGATTGGGATTAGAAAATTCCAAACAGGAATAAATTAATCTATTTTGCTGAAGTGCTAGATTTTTTTTCTCTAAAATTGTGAAATGCCAGTATGACTTTTTTTTTTTTAAAAAAAAGGAGAGTATGTAATAGTGCCGCATGGTTTGAATAAAGTATGGATGCAATATTGAATGGTTCCGTCGAAATCCGTTGATTTGCAGTGCATTTTCATATACTGGACATACTAAAGATACAGCTTTTAGTTCAGATTTTGAACTACAAGTTTGACCTACATCAATTACATATCTTCAAAATTTCTAGTAAAGGTGTTCCCAGTTTTGAATAGAAAGGGCAGTTTGTTAGTACTACTGTTTCGAAATAATGCATGACAACAGCATCATTCCATCCTCGTGAACTAAATATCTTCGTTTTACGTGAAGAAACAAAAGGGGAAATGATCACTTAAAATAAGCAATGTGTTCTCATTTTGCCTGGGAAAGATTGAAAAAAAAAACACTTGTAAGCTTTGCCAAACAGTTTTCAATAGAAACATCCCAAATATACTAATTCGAAATAGCACGCGTTTGAGCTCAGACATCCGAGCTGGCGACAGCCATGTGGTACTCTGTTTCGGCTACCTTTCCTGACTGTGATGGTTACCATTGTCAACGTTATTTCAAAAAACGCGCCAAAGACTTCATCTTACCCGCGTTATAAGCATCGCTAACTTTAGCTTCCTTCATCGCCGGGAAACGAGGCCTTCCACTCTTCCCTCTCCTCCGCTCGTCTTCTCTCCTCTCTCTTGTCTTCTCCGCTCTTCATTCACCGAACCGAGAGCCTACCCGTGAGAGCTATCTCTGCGGGGCTCTCCGGCGCACTCTCTCGTGCCTCGGGGACCCCGATCCGTCACAGAAAACCTGTTCCCGGATGCCCTGATCGCACGCACCTACAAGTTGCAAATCGATCGCCACAGGACAAACGAACTGGGTTCCGATATGGCGGCGACCGGCATGAAGATCGCGCTGCACCGGCAGGTCTCCGGCGGCTCTATGAAGCACGCGGCGGAGCTCCGGCGGCAGGCGTCGCTGGAGTCGCCGCGGACGGGGCGCGCGACGAGCCGGTTCCTGTTCGGGCGGCAGTCGTCGATGGACCCGAACCGGCGGCGCGGGCGGAGCCAGAGCCCCGTGCGGCCGGCGGCGGCGGAGGAGCACCTGACGTTGCCGGACAACCTGGACGCCACCATGCAGCTGCTCTTCTTCGCGTGCCACGGCGACGCGGCCGGCGTCGAGGGCCTGCTCCGCGGCGGCGTCGACGTCAACAGCATCAACCTCGACGGCCGCACCGCGCTGCACATCGCCGCGTGCGAGGGGCACAAGGACGTCGTCCGGGTGCTGCTCAAGTGGAAGGCCAACATCGACGCGCGCGATCGATGGGGCAGCACGGTGAGACGCGCTAGCCTATGCATCGTCGTCATGATCACCAAACTTTTTTTATTCGTTATTCCTGTATCAGATGATGATGAATTCTCGTTCGTTTCTGGTATCATATACAGGCAGTAGCTGATGCCAAGTGCTATGGACAGACAGAGGTCTACGAGATCTTGAAATCTCACGGTGCAAAGATTCCGGTATGTTTCGACCGACATGAACTGGGTTTCCTCATTTCTGTTGATGTAATAGTACGTTACTAATCTGCTGGTCTTTTGGTCCTTTCTCTGCAGAGGAACAGAAGGACGCCGATGATGGTGTCGGCCCCCGGTGATGTACCGGAGTACGAGCTGAACCCCGCCGAGCTCCAATTTCGGCGAGGACAGGAGGTTCCCAAGGTGCGATTTTCCTTCCAGTATCCAATTTTTTCAAGAAGGAACTGAATGTGACACTAGCGAGAAGGTCAAAAAAGGGCTAACTGTATACACATCGAACAGGGCGTGTACGTCATTGCGAAATGGAATGGGACAAAGGTTTCTGTCAAAATACTTGACAGAGAGAGCTGCTCCGACCAGGAAGCCATGTATGATGCAAATTTCGGAGTTTAATTCGGGATAAAATATTTTTTAAAACAGGGAAATTAATTGGGGATGAACGTTCGTTGCAGATAGCTAAACGTCCCATCTTTTGTTGCAGAAATTCTTTCAGGAATGAGCTGACTATATTGGAGAAGGTTCGGCACCCTAATGTTGTTCAGTTCGTGGGAGCTGTCACGCAGAATATACCTATGATGATTGTTTCTGAACTCCATGAAGAGGTAATAGTAACATTTTTTTCCTTAGAAAAAATAATGTAGTCTTAGATTAAAAATAAACAGATGGATTGGATTGGCATCATTTTCTACTGTGCTTACGTATTATCCTCGGATGGATCGGCATCATTTTTTCGGGTGAAAAAACAGATTGATTTATCAAGCTGTATTCAGAAGAAAGGAAGGCTACATGGTCAGAAGGTGCTAAGATATGCCCTTGATATTGCCAGGTACTTCTGATTCTAACAAAAGTTGAACAATGCAAACATTCTTTACTTCAAGTTTGTCTTTAATTTTACTAGTTACCTACTATGTTTTTATCCATGCATTTTTTTTATCTTAAAAAAAAATCGTGCATCAGCACTAATGATATTGCTTCCTGATTTTTTAGGGGTATGACTTATCTCCATCAGTGCAAGCCAGATCCCATCATTCACTGTGACCTTAAGCCAAAGTAAGATGAGGAAATGAAGAAGCTATGCTGTTTTTTTTTTCTTGTTGAATTATTGACATACAAATTGCATTCAAATGATGTCTTTCACGCTTGTCCCGTACTTCACCATTTTAATCTTGGTAAGGTGCCAGAAATATCTTCCTGGATAGTGGAGGCCAACTGAAAATTGCGGGATTCGGCGTGACAAGGGTGTCGAAGGTTGGCCCTGAAAAAGTGAAATTGGTCGATCACGAGGCTCCTGTTGACAGCTTCAGTAAGTACGAAAGTACGGCATGTGTGTTCTCTTTTCCCAGCAAATAGTATGTTCTTAATGCCAACCCTCTTCCTCTGTTTAGGTTACCACACGGCACCTGAACTGTACAGAAACGAAGCATTTGACTCGAGCGTTGATGCCTTCTCATTCGGTTTCATCCTCTATGAGGTCAGTAATTTCTGTACCCGATGCAAAAACAATAACAAAAAAAGATGCTGGTTGATATCCCAAAAAAGATAACACCATTCCCCCTAATGATACGTATTTGTTTGTAATCAGATGGTTGAAGGATTAATTCAAGGGAAATCATCAGAGGATTCAGGCCACATTATCCGGTTCGAGGGGATGCGGCCACCACTGAAGAACAAGCTCAAGGGCTATCCTCCAGACTTCAAAGCGTGAGTCCTGAATTAAAGCATTTCTTTGACAAAATCAACATAAGTAGCATGCTGCGCCTAACTACCCTTCATCGCCGCGTCCCTGCAGGCTGATCGAAGAATGCTGGTCGCCTCAGGCCGTGGGGAGGCCAACATTTTCAGAGATAATCATCCGGCTCGACAAAATTTACGCGCACTGTGCAAAGCACGGAACCTGGAAGGACTCGCTGAAGATTTGGTCTGTATCCCTTCGGCAATTTAAGCGATTTAAGAATTCAAGGAAAAGCAGGATCTATACTGAACCATGATCAAATTATTATTTCTTTTTTGACAAAATTAATGTTGAACAATATAACCAGAAATGATCTTACACCTGAATGACTGAAAATTGCTCTGCGTTTGTGTCCTGTGTTTTACAGGAAATGACACGGGCTGCACGCCTTCTTTATGTACATATCACACAGCAACGCGTCGAAGCCTTGTCGAGTTCCCTCGCAAAAAAATAGAAGCCTTGTCGAGTTCAGTTGGAGGGCCGCATGCCATTTTGACCGTTGATTGATTACATAATTGTAACAGATTTTGGCTTAAATTGAAGGAAAACAACACGTATACGTTCTTTGCTACAGTATCAAACAGGATGCGCTTCTTTCTGGCCTTCCGATGTAGTTATCCTTTCACATTAAGATGATTGATCTTTTTCGTAAAATATTTTTGACCAAGGACAGTGCTATGCATTATTTCGCAAAAAAAGATAGCGTGCATTATGCGTTTTCTGGTGGGCCAAATCATACTGCCTGGTCTTGCTTCGAAAAGAAAAAACGATCATCTGGGCCCAATAGCCCATCCCGAGGGGGTCCTAAATTCCGACCCAAAACCGCAACCTCGCGGCCCATGAGCCTGAGGAGGAATACATCCGCTTAGACTCGTCTCATCTGAACCGCACAAGTCCGATCGAGCGTATCTCGGGCACCCAAGGGTGATCGCTATTTGAAACAGCGTTCACCCCGGGGTCGCCATGAACGCCCGCCACGGCAGCACACCGCGGCGCGCCGGAGCGCCGCGTTCAGGCCGTTAACAGGGACCTCCTATTCCTCCGTGGAGTCTTCTCAGCCGCCCGAAGCACGTCACCCATCAAACAATGCTCATGAATCATGACCTCGTGACCTTTGGCTGCATACGGAGTTGCCCTGGAAACAGAGGCGGCACGGCCGGCTCTCCAGTGAGCCGAATTGTGCTCGGCGGCAGCTCTCCTCCAGTGCAGGTGGCGCGCGCGCGCGCGCTTGGAATTGCAGTTGCAGATTCTGTCCACATCTCAGGTCGCGTCTCAGGCTTGTGAGGCTATGCTCCCGTCCTCGTCAAATCGCTAGCGAGTTCTCCCTCGGACTGCCAGTCCATCTGAATGTCTGCGCAGAGCAGGATCTCTCGAGCTGACGATGGATCGTAATGCGTGAATAGAACGCGCATTCAGATACACCATGCTATAATCCACAGGGTCGCAGTTGACGACGCCGATAGTGCGATCTAGCGTGGCCACGGCATCCAACAGTTGGTGACGGGTGACGAGAGGCTCCTAAGGCGCGGTCAGCGGATGGAACAACGATCACTCCCTCTTCTGTGGCCCGGTGAGAGGAATAGCGACCGCAGCGTAGACAAGCACATTCTTCTCTCTGGTCTCTGCATAAGCCATCCATCAGCCAGGCAAAGCTGCGGTTACCCATCCTTCTACTGAGAGAGATGTGACAAGCAGAAATCCAGTGCCACCACGATCTGTTCCCATTTGCCGTCGAAACGTCCTAGACGTGGACGTGTTCCGACATCACAAACCTTTTTCGTGGCCTGCGCCGCGAACCTTCGGATGACACGAGCACCGCCGCTGCTGTCACGGAACAAGACAACGAGACGTCGGTACCCACTTGCATGAAGAAACAAAGGACGGAGATCGCCGGAAAACGAAAGCAAAGGCGTAGGAATTGTGTATTGCCTTTTTATCGGGAAGTCAGGGTTGGGATAATGCGCGCGTAGTTTCGACTCTCTTGTTGCTGCAGATCCAAGGACGGTCAATTCATTGGTACCTGTTGTGTTCGTCCCCTTCTGCTGGTGACGGCAATCTGAGAAGACCACGCATTTTCTTCTCCCCACTTGAGATTATGCAGGATGCCCTGGGCCCACAGGGCCATGTACAGCTCCGAAGTGGAGGGGCCCCTGAGGAGCAAAGCTGCGTCGTGTCGTCCGCCTTGTCCTGACAAACCGAACCGAAGGCGCCGCCGCGCCAGGCTCACTTGCTGGGCGGCGCCGGCACTTCGCCACGTGTCGCGCAACTAGTGGCTGGGCGACCCGCCCTTTCCGCGTGAGGACACGGAGTCGGGCTGAATCCTGCTTGCCCGTTTTGTGAAGGCCGTCGCGTTTCGTTGCCTGGCTCACGCCATTCTCGCCATTCTCGACCGGCACCGCGCTCTCTCATGGCCGCATCCTGGCTTGCCATTTTGTGGTGGCTTGCTATTACAAGGCCTTCCCTGCTACTGACGTGTGGGCCGGTTAGGTGGGACGCCGGAGAAAGGCTTTTAAAAGGCTTTTGACAACTGACGAGAAAAGCGTTGGCGGAGAGCTCCCTTCCCTTCTCGTCCTCACTCTTTCTCCTCAGACAGGGTGGACTCGAGGCTGCGAGCACGCCGGTGCGATTTCTGTGAGTACAGGTTTCTCTTTGAATTCTTTTCTCGGCTACCTCCATGTTTCCCCTTCTGGTGGCTCAAAAGATTGGATTCCTCGTTTTCGATCTGTTCTTTGGCACTTGGGTGAAGGTTTCATGATTCGATTTCGCAAAAGAACTTGATTTCCCCCCTCTTTTGATGTTCTGTGGAGAAAGCACGGATGTAATGATGTGTTTGTTTCCCTTTCGGCTCAGTGTTAGCAGCGGTGGACCGCACTTAGATACGACTTAATCTTGTTGGGATTCTCGCCAACGCTGGGACGTCCCGAGTGGCCAGAGCCGGAGGGCTCCGGGAGCTTCGCTCCTGTCGGCCGGGATGGAATCCCAGCTGCGGCACGGGCGCTGCAGTGAACAGTACCAGAGATGGTACTGTTCATTGCAGTGTAAAAAAATCTTCTCGCTCTCCCGGATCAAAGCAGGTAAAGACTCGCGCCGGAGCTCACAGCGGCCAGCTGAGTCCCTGTGTAAGGTCGGAGAGGGGGTTCGGGAGTTTTCTCGGCCTGCGTGAGAAGGCTCTTCTCCTTAAGCAAATGCCGTCGGGGCGGTCTTACCCCGGCAGGTCGAGTTTTTTTTGGTTGGGATTCTCGCAATCAGAGTTTGCTGGGGCTTGGAGGAAAAGATTACGAGGAAGAAAATAATATGCTCATTAATTTTCTGCTTTAAGGAGTAGCACCATAATCAGGAAACAAGAGAGTATATGCCAAGTAGTAATAACTAGTAGTGATGAATCACTTCATCTGTACTTATGCCTTCTGTTTCTTCTGCCACTTATTTTATTGCATCATCTTCTCCATGACCCTGCCCTGAACTAGCAGCATGTGGAAAGCGAGTGATCTTTACAGTACAAAATCTGTGCAAGGTGTGGCTTGGCCTAACATTGTTTTTCCTTTCACGTTCAGAGCAGGTGTCGATGGAATGCCTCGAGCTGGATTCTTCACAATTCTCGGTGAACACCGACGTAATCGACTACCCACTGGATGTTCATCTTGAGTTCAGTAGCTTCACAGGTGACAAAGCAGTCTCGGATGGTAGCCGGCGTTCAGAATCTCACTGCCGCAATGTCCCCGATCCACCACCGCTACCTGGAACTTCTTATGGAGGACAGGGAAACTCTAGAACAGAGAAACGCCTTAGGACTGCAAAGGCTTATAGACGTGTCCCTGAAAATGTCCTGGATTACTGGGACAAGTTGTTTTCAGAGGGTTATCAAGCTGATGTCTGCGTTTCGGCAGATGATGGCTGTGAAATTCTGGCACATTCTTGCGTTCTTGTAAGTACACACTTATCTGATTACTATGATCTCACATTTTTGGTTCCTGGATATAGGCAGTATTGGTCTTATGCGAATGCGAGAGCTTTATTTTCTTATCTTATGCAGGGTGTTAAATCTCCTGTTCTGAGAAACATGTTGGAAGATTCCAAACTGGAAAACGGTTTTAGGTGCATCCGGATTTCTGGTGTGCCTCCTAAAGCAGTTCATATGTTCATCAGATTTCTTTATTCTTCACGGTATGATACAACTTTCGCTTTGCTTATTGATGCTTCTTTGTTTAGCAAACTTCTTTGTTCAGTAACTGAAACTAAAGACGGTGCAGATTGAGTGTTTCTTCAGTGACTGATACTTTTCTTCCTGAATGTAACGTTTATTTTCAATAACATTAGCAATTCTGATGAGAATCATGTTGTTTTCTTGGTGAAGTTTTGAGCAGGAACAGATGAAGAAGCATGTTCTCCATTTGCTTGTTCTCTCCCATGTTTTCTCGATGCCATATCTGAAGACGGTCTGCATTGATGAACTGGAGAGAAATTTCCTTGCTCATGACAACGTGGTAGACATGCTGCAACTTTCTAGGCTGTGCGACGCACCCCGGCTTTCCCTCATCTGCACCCGTATGATCATTGGGGACTTCAAGAACATATCTCTGTCAGATGGATGGAAAGTAATGAGACAGACCAACCCAACCCTGGAACAGGAGCTGCTAGAGTCTCTTGTCGAAGCTGATAGTGTGAGTTCTCTATATTTGAAAATTTATAAGCTGCATGTTTTCAGTTCCACGACATGCAGTGTTCTGAAACTTTTGTTCAATAATCTGAACTGGTGCAGAAAAGGCAGGAAAGAGCTAAAAGAATGGAGGAAAAGAAAGTCTATCTGCAACTGTACGAAGCAATGGAGGCTCTAGTCCACATATGCCGAGAGGGATGCAGGACTATTGGGCCCCGAGATCAAGCGCTGAAGGGAAATCGAGCCGCTATCTGCAAGTTTCCTGCCTGCAAGGGCATCGAGCAGCTCGTGCGCCACTTCTCTGTGTGCAGAGTTCGGGTTCCTGGTGGCTGTGCCAACTGCAAGCGAATGTGGCAGCTTCTTGAGCTGCATTCTCGCATGTGTTTTACTCCAGATGCCTGCAAGGTTCCTCTCTGCAGGTGAGCACATTTCTCTTTTACTCTGTCTGATTCAGAGTTCATAAACATAATCGTGCACCTGTTACTTGCTCCTTGATTCCGTTTAAAAACATGTCGTAGTTGAGTTAAAACATTTCTCAGGTAGTAGCAACTTTATACAGAGAATAGACCAGGGAAGATAATCTTTCTTTTCTTTTCAAAAAAAGGGTTTGTTTTAATGCTATTTTTACAACCTGCAGGCATTTTAAGGAGAAAATGCAACATCTGGGCAGGAAGGAAGAGACCAAATGGAATCTTTTGGTGTGCAAGGTGCTGGAGAGCAGAGGAACAATGAGTTTTATCTCTGAACGGAGAAAATTTTCAACCCTAAAGGAGCCCATTTTCGACCCTAAAGGATGCTACCGCATGCTTCCTAACCTCACCTTCTAGGACCAAATTGAAACACCCAAATTTGCAGAGATTTTGCACAGACTAGTTAAATTCCTACAGAAATTTAATCAGGGGTACATGGTTTGTGGTGTCATAATAAATGAATTTTATTGATGATCTGAGAATGTCCATCAAATCGATTAGAGAACCAGAATAAGTTGGTGTCGTCCTGAATGTGGTTGACTAACCAGTACTGTCCATAGTTTGCAAAACCACTAGAAACCGTGCGGTTTCGCAAAATCTGATCTGGTGTGGACAATCGGTTTCACAATTGGATCGGACGATCGGTTTTCAGCAAAAGGATTTCTTTTTAAAAAAATATTTGTAAAATAAAATGATACTTTGGAAACCGTTCAAATTGAGCAATAAATTGAGGAAATCAAGCGATTTGTCACTCAAAAAGACCGGTTTACTTTCAAAAGAAGAATTTTTCGCTGAGCTCGGTTTATCATTATGGTTTCGACCAAATTCGAACTTCGTCATTTGAGCTGTTTTTCAAGCGATTTTCACGAAATCATGAAACCAATCAATGTAAATCCTAGTACAACCATAATATGATTTTTTATTTGAAAATAATACAAAAAATGAGAATAAGAGACACTCCACTCAAGCAATGTCCCTATAGATCAATTAGCCCCGATAAGCAGCAAGCGAAGCAATGGATTATCAAATCTCATATTTCTCTTTCCGAATCGCTCATCCCCTGTTGCAAGGCTCATCTGGCCCGATTAATTGATCTGCTTGCATACCCCGTGTGAAGGAAGTTTTGTTATAGATGAACAAAAACATTGTATGATGGTAATTCTACCATATCTTTAAGGTTATCCTTTGTTCAGCCTACCAGGGGCGAAGCTAGGTACACAGTCGTGAGTGCCTTGACACCAGAGAAAAATCGAAAAAGTGATGATCAATGTCCTAATTCCTCCATATAGGCACCACCATGACTGGATCAAGTGCACTCAATGGCACTCGGCTCACCCAACCGCTAGCTTCACCACTGCAGCCTACCAAACGGTCTCTTGCTCTAACATAGGTCCAAATTATGCAGCTTAACAAACATGACCGGTTGCACCTCTTGCCATAGGATTAGCTTCGCCAAGCACATCCGAGATGGTGTAGGATAACAGGTTCAGGATACCGCACGCACCCTCGGTCGATATAGAGACTGGCAACCAACAGTCCATCACCATAATCACTAAGAGGAATATGAATTATACCGTAGCGGAAATACCGTACCAATATATATTACAGTGTGCCTCCAGGTTCCTAAGGCTACTCTCAATGGAAGTTTCATTTCCATTAAATAGGGTGCCATGTCACCAGATTTGATGATGTGGCAGGAAAATAATGAAGAAAGAAGTGATAGGAGTTTCATCTAGATGAAACTATGCTTGCACTGTTTCCAATATCTTTGTGTCTTGCATGCACTTCTTGGAAACACAAAAAATGAAACAATGCATTGTAGAGGTCATTTCAACCATCAATTAAATGTCTTTTTGCCTATGTAACACCTTTGGAAACAACAAAATAAAACCTCCCATTGGGAGTAGCCTAATGGCTTTGGACGTCTCCAAGTGGGTCATCAAGGCAATAGACAAGAGGAGGAGAGGAGCATTTATCTTGAAGGGACGTGAGCGGGTCAATGAGGGACACTATTTGCTTGCTTGGTCTCGGGTTACTCAGTCCACCTGAGCTTGGAAGCCTCGGGCTCCATGACCTCGAGACTCTTGGATGGCCGCTATGCATGAGATGGTTATGGCCAGGGGTTTGCAAAACCGTTCCAAACCGGACCGGAAATTACAGTTACCGGTAAAACCGATCCAGTTCGGTTTGGATGGTTCACCGGTTTTAGAATTTAGAAATTAAAAAATTTGAAAGTTTGAATAAAAAAACTAGACAACATTTGCATCCCAATTGTGAAACAAGAACTAAAATTTGTTTGTTTGGTTAGGGAAAAAATGTTGGAAGAATAACATGGGAAAAAAAATGAAAACACATTTTTCTTCATCCTTTTTTCTATTGAAAATAATTAGCAAAAATCATGCCAAAGATCATGTTGAAAATAATTAACAAAGATCATGCAAAAATTTTCAACATTTTTCTCCAATTTTTCCTTTTTTTAAAAAAAAAAAAATTTCCGTCGGTTTTTGTTTTTTTTTCCCACCGTATTATCGGTTTTTCTCATTTCAAATTTTTGAAAAAGTCTGTTTGTCTGGTTTACGGGCTGGTTTCACCGGTTGTCCCTAAACCCTTGAACCTGTGAGGGCTGGTATCCGGTTCTCCACCAGTTTTTAAAACCTTGGTGTCGGAGGTCCAACTCACGGCAGAAGCAAACATGCATATTTGGCGGCACGAGGCCTCTAGTGTCTTCTCCGATCCACCAAGTCAGCGTACCTGGTGTTCTTCGTTCAACGGGAGCACCTCCTTCGAGCCGTCTCGCCAGCTTGGAAGTCATGGGCCTCGCCCCGCGCCAAGTTCTTTATTTGGCTCGCCCTCCACAAATGGTGTTTTACGACAGATAGGCATTCTAGGAGAGGCTTGCCTCACTTGGATCGCTGCCTACTTTATTTGTGGCCAGGCTGATGAGACCATCAACCATTTGGGCATAAGCTGATCTTTGGGTGTTGGCAGGGGTGACGCCTAAGGGGGGCGCTTTCCCTAGGCCATTCGTTGTAGGAGTTCATTTGGAGTGTGGCGCGCATCTTTCTTGTCATATGCTTCAGTGTGTTAGGAAGTGTGTTTTGTGAGTTAGTTTGTGGTAGTGTGTTTCGAGTCTTTGTACTTCTGTTTTTTCGTGTCTTAATACAAAAACACATAGTTCTCCTACATGTCCGAGAAAAAAACCCGAAGCTAATTCACTCTACAGTACAGTCACTACGTTGAGAGCTCTACTTAGAGGATCTAATCTAATCTGGCCAAGAACTAGGAGGTGAATGAATGTGTGCATAGAAATGACAAAAGAAATAGAGCACACGATCTCTTCCCAAACAGATGCAGGCAATGCGTTCCCGACTGCAAATCACCTCCCAGATCCAATCTGAAAGAATGAACCACGCTACATGATTAAAGAAAGAAGTGAGGCAGGGATGATGACAGGATAAACAATGCAAGTGAAGCATGGGGGGAGTTCAACTGTCGAAGTCAGAACATAAAACGTGCCCTGGCGTTGCTTGCCGCTTCGTATTTTGCGATTCAGATTGATCCTGTATACGAAGTCGTCAACTACCGCATACAGCATTGTTCCTATTTGTTTTATGATGTAGTATATGTACTTACTGTTTGGTCCTGCTAAATTAAGCCAGGATTTACCATCATACTAATTCATTTGCATGTGGTCCAGCCTAGAGATCCTCGATCCACATGTGTGTAAAGTAGTACCATCCCCAGTAGTGATAGAACGCTAGTGTGAGTTTGACAAATCCTCTAAACTGTACATTGATGATTCATAAGTCAGAACTAGGCGAGACGCAATCATTTTGAATGAAGCAGCTTAAGTTATCAGTGACGGCATAGATATTTGCACAAACATCCCTTTCTCCGATAATACGCAGAGCAAACAGTACACAACATCAGCAGAAAACTACAGAAAAAGGGCAGGAGTAGAGGAACCCAACAGCCAGGACAGGCATCCCTCGGCAGCTATGGCGTTGTCCTCTCCTCCTCACCGAGGACAAGGCCAAGAAGAGGAAGAGGAGCATCGCCGCCATGACGACAACCAGATCACCTCCCCGCTCCGTAAGAAATTAAGATCATGCCACAGCTGGCTGTTTGGCTCATCTATTTCCAAGCTGAACCGTCGTCGTTGACCGCTCTTGCTCGTGCCATGATGCTGCAGTGCCGTCGACGTCGCGAGGCAGCTCATCGCCGGAGGAGGAGAACTCGCCGATCGAGCAGGTGGCGTTGACGGTGCCGGTGGGCGACGACCCGGCGACGCCGGCGCTGACGTTCCGGATGTGGGTGCTGGGCACGGCGTCGTGCGCGCTGCTTTCGTTCCTGAATCAGTTCTTCTGGTACCGCAAGGAGCCGCTGACCATCACGGCCATTTCGGCGCAGATCGCCGTGGTGCGCTGGGCCGGCTCATGGCGGCGGCGCTGCCGGAGCGCGCCTTCCTCCGGGGCACGCGCTGGGAGTTCTCGCTCAACCCGGGGCCCTTCAACGTCAAGGAGCACGTGCTCATCACCATCTTCGCCAACTCGGGCGCCGGCACCGTCTACGCCATCCACGTCATCACCGCCGTCCGCGTCTTCTACGGCAAGCACATCTCCTTCTTCGTCTCCCTCCTCGTCGTCCTCACCACCCAGGTGCGCGGCGAAAGCGTTTGCTTAAATTCTTCTTGTTTCGTGGCGTGCGAGAGGAGGAGAGTTCGCGGTGGTTTGACGTGCACATGAATGCAGGTGCTGGGTTTCGGTTGGGCGGGAATATTCCGGCGGTATCTGGTGGAGCCGGCGGCGATGTGGTGGCCGTCCAACCTCGTGCAGGTCTCGCTCTTCAGGTATGGACCCGGCTTGGTCTCCAGCGGATTATGAGTTAAAAAATATCTTAAAATATCCTTGATTCATATTTCTAATTTACCCACAATACCATCATGAGTTCAAAAATAACTAAATTCGAAATAATAAACTTTCTTGTAACAAGCTTTTACTCTTTTTTTTCTTTCGAGCTAAGACAAATGTGGTTCCCCCCCAAAAAAAAGAACTAAGACAAATGTGTGATGTGTAATTGTGTATGATTGACGCGTGGGGGTTTAATTAAAGTGTGTGTTTTGGTATTCTTATTTTTTAGTAAGACCAGCATTATGATGGTAGGCAACAGATCTAGCTTACCTGTACATCCAAGCATGAAAATCACTGCTAATTGATACTATATTTGATTCATTAAGACCTTTGAAATAAATGACGAAAGGACTCAACCACTAACATTGGCCCCATTCCAGTTCGTGATTTCTGAATTGGGGCTGAAGTTATGATGGAAGGCTAGTGAAGAACGACGATAAGATAGCGCGAGAAATAGGAACGTGGTTGCCATGTTGCGCTCTCAAATGTGTTGGAGTTAACCGAGCTGGATCTGAAAGCTTCCAAACCGGCTTTTGCAATTTGTTATTATCGGCCATCTTCAGTAGTCTTAGTCTATTAGCATTGGATAAAATCCTTGCTATTTGGTTGGTTTTGGAAATAAAGTTATTTACAAGTACAAGAAAAAAAGTTCTTCCCGTGGAGTCCTGTCATTGTCAAGCTGAATGAAAGACACTGAACTTAAGGGCACAGTAAGACAACGAATTCAGGCTTTTTTATTGAGCCCAAATGAAACTTTGTTTCTGTGAAGAAATCATAGTTTTTTTTTCTTCTTCTGCTATACATGTTCTTCCTATACACGCCAGCATCGTAATACAACAAACTTACATACATGTTTTGTACATTTGCCTGCTCATCAGGGCGCTTCATGAGAAAGAACGAAGGGTCAAAGGTGGCTTCACGCGCAACCAGTTCTTCCTGGTGGCATTCATGTGCAGTTTCGCCTACTACATCTTCCCAGGCTACCTGTTTCAGATGCTCACCTCCCTCTCCTGGATCTGTTGGGTGTTCCCCCACTCTGTGTTCGCCCAACAGCTTGGCTCGGGTCTCAGGGGCCTTGGCATTGGAGCGATCGGTCTCGACTGGGCCACCGTATCCTCGTACCTCGGGAGCCCTCTTGCCAGCCCTTGGTTTGCCACTGCTAATGTTGCCGCTGGATTCTTCATCATGATGTACATAATCACACCTATTGCTTATTGGTTTAACATTTACAAGGCGCAAAACTTCCCCATCTTTTCTGCTGGACTCTTCACCTCGACTGGGCAAAAGTACAACATTTCGAGCATTGTGGACTCCCATTTCCATTTCAATACAAAGGCCTACGAGAAAAATGGTCCGTTGTACCTCAGCACTTACTTTGCTTTCTCATATGGTGTCGGTTTTGCATCACTCACCGCAACAATCGTTCATGTTCTCCTTTTTCACGGAAGGTGAGCTCTCTGAAGTTTGTCAATCTACTACGAGAAAAAAAAAAGTAATGAAGCTAAGAATCATGATGCTTGTGTCTAGTGAAATCCGGCAGTTAAGTAAATCGGCATTCCAAGAAAAAAAGATGGACATACATACAAAACTTATGAAGAGATACAGACAAGTCCCTGAGTGGTGGTTCATCTGCATCCTAGTTGCTACAATTGCCGCCACTATATTTGCTTGTGAATACTACATTGACCAGCTCCAATTGCCCTGGTGGGGTGTTTTGCTTGCTTGTGCCCTTGCTTTTTTCTTCACTCTCCCTATTGGGATAATCACAGCAACTACGAACCAGGTGCAGATTTTTAACACCCCATTCATACTACACCACACTACACAAAGGCACCAGTTCATCTCTTCAGCTTCCTTCTGTTTTATGCAGACTCCGGGTTTGAACATCATCACAGAGTACATCATGGGGTACCTGTACCCTGGACGACCTGTTGCAAATATGTGTTTCAAGGTATATGGCTACATCAGCATGAAGCAAGCTCTAACCTTTCTGCAAGATTTTAAGCTGGGTCACTACATGAAGATTCCCCCAAGAACCATGTTTATGGCTCAGGTAAGCTCAACAAGTCAATTCTTCTGGACATGTACACGAATCGCTGTTTTTTATAGTATCATTAAGAAGCTTCTTGTAACATGATAGGTGGTGGGAACTCTGATTGCTGCATTTGTATACATTGGAACAGCATGGTGGCTGATGGACACAGTCCCCTACATCTGTAACACGGAGCTCCTCCCAGCAGACAGCCCTTGGACCTGCCCGGGTGATCATGTGTTCTATGATGCATCAGTTATATGGGGTCTTATCAGTCCACGCAGAATATTTGGCGACTTAGGCACTTACTCAGCAGTGAACTGGTTCTTCCTGGGTGGAGCTATAGCCCCCCTCCTAGTATGGCTTGCACACAAGGCATTCCCAGGCCAGAACTGGATCTTACTCATCAACATGCCTGTGCTGATTGGTGCCACCAGTCAGCTGCCACCAGCTACTGCAGTCAACTACACCTCATGGATACTTGTTGGATTTTTGTCAGGTTATGTGGTCTACAGATATCGGCGAGACTGGTGGGAGCGACACAATTATCTGCTTTCAGGTGCACTAGACGCTGGTTTGGCATTCATGGCCGTCCTGATATACTTATGCCTGGGCTTGGAGAACATTAGTTTGAACTGGTGGGGCAATGACTTGGATGGATGTCCTCTGGCTTCTTGCCCCACTGCTAAGGGTATAATTGTCGAGGGATGCCCGGTGTATACTTGAGGATCTTATGACATGTAGTAGCCCCCGAGGAAAAGAGAACTTGATAAGGTGAAGGTGCATACAGGGACCGATGTAAAAGTAAAAACAAATCACAGTTTGTTTCCAAACAATTGAGGGACATGAAATTGGTGTCATTTTATTGTATTCTTCAACATTGATCAATAATGGTAATTGAAGTCAGAGAGAAGTTGTCAAAATCATCTTTTATTTCCAGCTTGCAAAGAGCTCATTCCGTGGTGCTCTGAACATAGCAAGGACAGATCCTGCTCGACTTGCAGATATTTACCGTGACTTGCCCTATGACTAGATACAATTATAAGCATGTTGGATTATAAGCTAAGTACTTCCGTGAATATTTTTGCGACTAAAGAACTCAATAGCCATTAGACGCACGCGACAATATTTATTATTTTTATTATTTTGCTTTCTCATGTAATAAATAAGGCCGTGTGCGGTCATGTAGTGGGCGGAATTAATTTCATTTTTTTAATTAAAAAGGTTACAATTAATATAGAGGAGTTGGATTCACGACGACCGCGTGGATGAGAAGTTGCGCATTCACCGGCAAGTGTGGGAGGGAAGGCATCGGGATGCACCGATGATGCATGTACAATTGGAGCTTAGTTGGACAGTTGCTGGGCCGTGATATAGCATGGGTTGGCACTTGATTTTTTTGGGCCACCAGGGATAAAACAGTGTACGCGAGCTCGATCGAACTATTTGAGAGCTTGGGGCCTAGGATCAAGCTCGAGCTTGGCTCATTTTCCAGCCGATCCGAGCTTGAATCGATCCTAACACAAGGTGAGTTCAAGGTGCTTAACGATCGATTTCACTGTTTCATGCAGTGGCCTCGCTAAAGATGAAACTTGACATCCTCGCTCGATTATTGTTTCCAACTTCATCCAGTTTTGGCTCATCTCCCTCTCTATAGCAACCATGGTTCATAATACCATTCAAAACCAGCCAATTTTTACGGTTTTTGACAAAATTGACCCTGGTCTTTCAAAGCTGGGTACCGTGGCAAAACAATTTTTGCTCCTTTTTCCCCTGATTTTCAACCAGTTTTTGAAACTGCTATTATAGCGGTTCTATGAACCTTGGTTGTCACTCTAGCTAGTACCTCAAATGCTAAGTAATGCGACACAACAATAGTGAAGTGTATCAGATTACTAGACCCGCAAGGCTCCAACTCCAGTTATCAGGTATTGAAGGGCGTTTCTGATTCCAGACTAAAGAAATTCTAAACTTGCTTAGTATAAGCGATATGATAATTTTAGCAAATCATATACGCTATCGAGATCTAAAGAAATTATAAATTTGCTTAGCAAGTGATACACTAATTTTAATTTCATAAATTAGATACACTATCAAGATGAGACCAAACAACATCAAGGATGGTTGACCATGAAACTGTGTTTCAAGGCATGGTTCACAAGCAGAACATATGGACTACTGAAACTGTAAGGGCATGGTTTAGAACTGGTGAAAGCGTAAAGTTGTACGCTCCTGCTCATTGTTCGGGGGAGAAAAAAAAAGTTGTACAGGACTTTTGCAGAAAAGGACATCACAAATTCTGAAGTACCATTCTGCCCCTTTACTTCTCCCCTCTGCGCCTCCGGCCATGGAGACGCGCGGCAAGCGGCTCCTGCCGCTTCTCCTGCCCCTCTTCGCTGCGGCGGTTGCCCCGCATGCCGTTGCTCGTGACCAGAGGGAGGTGGTGGAGGTGTCCGGCGCGCCGGAGGGGGTGGTGTGGGTCGTCCAGCTCTCGGATCTCCACTTCAGCGTCCACAACCCGGAGCGTGCCTACGACTTCCGGCGGTATGTCGGCCCGGCGCTCGCCATGGTCAACCCCGCCCTGGTCCTTATCACCGGAGACCTCACCGGTATGTGTCTCTCCTCTCGTTCCGCTCGTCAGTTTGACTTGTCGCGGTACCAGTGGCCTAGTGGGTGATCCAATCAGGTCCCAGTTGTAACTGGGTACTGCCATGCTTGGTAATAGTACTTCATTAGGTGGATGGATGATAAAAAATGTGACCAGTGAGGCTTCGAGTGTGTGAATTGAGTATATGCCGATATGGATGATTTGTTGGGGGCACTGTAAAGATTCAGAATTGTGTTGCCTAACTATCATGGTCATTCAGAATGCTAATTTTATAAGTAGCTGCGAGGTAACGGATACTACTTTCCTGGGTATTTCTGTGGATTGATATAAAGAATTGACCAATGTGAGATGAAATTAGCGAATTAGCAGATGTTCAGTAGCTTTCTGTATATGTGAAATTCAGATGGTTTGGCACATTCAGAATGAAATCACAGTTTAGCACATACCTGGTATAACTGGCCTTTTATGATCCTATTCAATAGCAAACGCCGAGTTTTATCTCCCTGTTGACAACCAGTAACTGAGCCCACTAGCCACAGGTCTCAAGTTCAATACCGTATGAGAAAGATCATAAATAAATGCAAGGGTGCCACAAATCCTGTTAAGAATATACTAGGTAATATGGACTATGCATCGGTCGCTGAGAACTGTAAACCAGCTCATTTGGGCCTGCGCTGTCTTTGTGATATTATTGATTGGCAGCAAAATCCGATGCAATAAATTTTAACCTCATCTGCCATGTGAATCCAAAACTGAGCTAAATGGCCATTTGTTTTCCCATTCCTGTTTCAACATAGGGAAATTTCAGTCAGCTGTAACTCTGATCAGTGTCACAGAAGTTGCTTCAGCCAGCACAAAAGGAACTACTTAACACCCTATAATGTGTAAACGAGTTAAATTTCTATTGAAAGATGCCCAGGTCCAAAATAAGATTTCTAATATTATTTCTCTCGAATTTAACAAATATCTTGTATTTTTTATGATCAGATGGGAAAAGCAAAGATCTCTTAACAATGAAACAGAACGAGGTAGAATGGATAGAATATGAAAATACAATAAAGGATATCATTGAAAGCAGCAAGCTTCCAGGAAAAGCATTCTATGATCTGAGAGGAAACCACGACAGATTTGGTGTACCAGCATCTGGTGGGGACTATGATTTCTATCAGAAATATAGCGTCAATGCCAAGCTAAGAAGGCATGGGCGTGTCCAGAGCATTACTTTGGAGGTCAGTGCTCCCTTTGTGCTCGTTTGCAAGTCAGCAAGAAATATGTGTTCTTCGTATTTATTTATTTTTTCTGATCGTGAGGTTCAAGTGCATTGTAATATTTAGTTCTTGGTTGCAGTAGTGTAATATCATTCACATAACATATGGTGAATTTATGAATGATATGCAGAATGGTGGCCGGAAGCATCTGTTTGTTGGCTTTGATACCACAATGGAGATAGGACTCAGAGGCCCTACAAATCTATTTGGGCATCCAACTGATGAGCAGCTTGTAGAATTGGATCAAGCATTGTCGCAGTGGGATTCTGACTTTGACATGGCTCCAGTTACAAAAATAGCATTTGGGCACTTCCCACTGTCTTTCTCAACACTAACAGAGTCAGGAAAAAGCATCAAGGATATTTTTCTAAAGCACTCATTGGCATCATACTTGTGTGGACATCTTCATGCAAGGTTCGGAAAGAATTTGAAACGCTACTACCAGCGAACAGTTCGGGAACCATCATTATCAGATCATTATTACCAATTTAACATGCACCAGGGCTATGCAGTCCACAGTAATAAGGAAAACTGTTCTGAAGAAGGAGCTCAGATTGAAGAGTTCTGGGAGTGGGAGATGGGTGATTGGAGAAAGAGCAGAAGTACGAGGATATTAGCAATTGATGATGGTTATGTTTCCTATACTGATATAGATTTTAGATTGGGCTCAAAGAGTATCGTTATACTACCTACCTTCCCCCTTGATTCGAGATTCATGCAGAGAGCTTCTGATTCTCTTGATTTTAACTGTCACGCCATGGGCGCATCGACTTTTGATACTGTGAGGACTCTTGTATTCTCTAAACATGAGGTAGTATCTGTTTCTGTAAAGATATATGACTCGAGACCAGGAACCCTTGAAGTAGTCTTTGACTCTGAAATGAAAAGGGTGGATTCGAATGAAACTAGAGGGCATATGTATTTAGTACCATGGAACTGGAGGGCGTTTGAAGATCCCTCTCCAAACCGATACTGGCTCCAAATTGAAGTGATGGATATAACAGGTGATGCTAGTGTCAGCCAGTTGAGGCCATTCTCTATCAATGGTTTAGCTTCAAGAGCCAGCTGGACATGGAAGGAGTTTTTTGTAATGGGCATTCAGTGGGCTTCCATTTATCGTCCTGCATTGTGGTTGGTTATTTCTCTGACTTTTTCATTGCTTCTTGTGCCACAAGTTGCAGCTATGGTATTTAAAGATCAGATAACATATAAGAATCTATTCACAAATGGCAGTCAGTGGCCAATGTTGAAATGTGTAGTTGGTTTCATCTGGCTCTTTGTTGAACTAGCCAGGGTGACTCTTGTATGGTTTCTGCTTTTGGTATATGTTATCTATTTAGTTGTCTTACCTTGGCTGTTTGGCCACCCTATTACTGAGGATGGCAATCTCACATACATGACATATAAAGGCTGGATTCTTAAGAAATCCAATAGTGGCAGCGAAATACTCCATGCTGGGACTCCAGATGTCATGGTCATTGTCATACCCCACCTATGTTTTGTATTAGTTCCCACGATTGTGATTTTATCTGCCATGGCTGCTGAACGAACAGCATACCGAGAGCATTATCTTTCTCGATCAGGAAAGAAGAAAGATGACCACTACCAAAAGAGCAGGAGACAAATAGAACATGAAAAGTTTTGGAACAGTCGCTGGATTAGGAAACTTCTCTTTCTTATTTGCCTGGTGGTTCTGTGGAAACATTGGAAGGTATAAAACCACATGTTCAAGCTTCTGTGCTTGCAATTTTCTCTACTTTACAATTTTCTGACACCCCATGTCGATGCAGCTTTGCAGAGCTCTTGTGAAAGCTTATGCGATGAACCCTTTGTTCCATGCACCAGTACTTTTCTTCTTCATTCCGGCCGTCATGGTATTTGCCTTCTACAAGACATCGTCCATTTAGCTGTTTTGGAGGTGAAGGTCTGCTCCACTGATTGTCCTACAAAATGGACGGTACAAAGGCGTGCAAGATTACCCTTTGAAGTAGTATCTATCTATGAAGACAGACAGAAACTCTCTACTGAAGGGATGCTCTCTCTTATTTTCTCTCCTGGAGAACAGATTTTTTAGGTTGTATAACATACTATATAAATATGGCAGCATTGTGCTGCGCATAATTGAGATACCACACGGCATTTCATTAGAATGGACAGTTAGGACCGAACCAAGAATGAAATTTACTGCTCCTCTGATGAAGAAAGCTTTTCGTTTCCTCCTTTCTTGAGCTGCCAGCTTTGTATTTCCTTCCTTTATCCTTGTGAGACTATGGTGATGTACATCTCTTGGGAATATTAGCATTGCCAATTGAGGAATGGATATGACTGATACTACACAATCATGTCTGCTTTCATTTGTGTCTGTGACTTGCCACACGAAACGCCTAGCCTTCAGCAGAGTGATATCATCTTGATGAAGGAATGCACTCTACTGAAGAGAGTCATCCTTCGATGGTTCTTGCCAACTGTGCCGCTGATGGCTGTTCTGCGATGGATGGCAGGAGAATTCAACCAGGGAGAGCTGTTCTTCCCCTTTGACTCCACTCCATCGACGCCGCGTCTCACGTCTATGATTCGCCAGCACAGACGACTGGTTTGTGCAACGTCTCGCGGCCGCGGCTGGCACCACGCTGCCTCCGACTGTGCGCGCGTTTCGACGGGAGAGGAGGGACGCGTCGACGGCGGGAAACGGCATAGGATAAAGCGTGGAAGCGGAGATGCGGAGGCGAAGGGGAGAAGAGCCGAAGGCGAAGGAGGAGCTGGAGGCCGTTCGCGTTCGCCGCGCCGTCGCGGTCCCTCGCCGCCGCCGGACAGGAAGGGGATCCGCCGCCCGGAGGATTGGGTTAAGTGCAAAATTATTGGTCAGTTTAGGGTGTGTTTGTAAATATTAGGGGGGTTTTGAAAATATATGGATCGCGATCAATAGTCGCGATCTAAAATAGGGTGTTTTATGAAAAAAGTTGGATTGCGACCAATAGTCGCGATCCAAACGAGGGGCTATTTTGTAAATATTTTTGACTCGCGGTTAACCGTTCGATACAAGCGTGCGGCCTAGATTGAGGTACGGATGAAATCCAACCGCCGTCGCCGCGGCCGCGACGGCCATGGCGGCTCCCGTTCGTGTAGCCCAGGACGGCGGCGGCAAATCGGCGGCTTCCCTAGTCCACGTCACGACGACGTCATGGCTGAGGACTTCCAACCCATCCCCTTAGACGGATGGCATCCGCGAGATCGTTGCTTATCCCCGTCTTCCGACGCCCGGGAGATCGATGGCGAAATCGGTGGTGGCGTTCAGCGAGAAGCATCAGGGGATCTAGCTCCCTGGTGGCTGCCGCGGGTAAAAGCTATATCCGGATCCCGCTCTGACGGACAAGGCGAATCCTGATCTTATGAAGGAGATCGTGAGGACCCAGGCGCCCTCGCTTGCATCCGGCGTCCTTGTGTGCGGCGAGAACCAGGACAGCGACGCACAAGCCAGAAGATCCTGAGCAAGGTTCTGAAGTGGCTACAGCAAAGCGAGCTGCAACCAATGAGGTGATCGAACTATCGCAGGTTGAAGTGGCCGCTAAAAGAAGATTGGCTTAGCTGAAGAAGACGATATCGCATCAGTGATCCATGACCATTCTTATGTCATGAATGATTCCTACTGCTTACGCTAAAGCTTGTAGGTTATATGGAAGTGTGTCTGTGCAGGCCAAGCGTTGGGTGAGGTCACTATACTACCTGCTTTGTGATCTTTCGATATTCCTAATTATGTCAGTAAAATGAATGAAATCGACAATGTTTCCTTCTCAAATGAAGGGGAGGAGTATCTCAATGGCTGGTTGCAGCATTAGCTTGCTGTTGCGTAAGCTCTCCGCAATACATAATCTGTTCCATTTCAGTCTGCTACTCTGCTTACTTGAGCTGCTTTTGAATTCTGATAAATGCTCACCAATTGCTACACAACTAGTAAGATGGCCGATACAAATAGCGTGGCTAGACTTTTAATATAATATATATTTTTCATTGTTCTTCAAGTTTCTTCGATTCCTCTATCATCACCCAATCTGGTCACCATTCGGACCATAACTCAGACCAAATAAACGTTCCGCCATTGCTTGTCTAGAGATTCCTCTGTCCTCTGTCTCACCATGTAAAATATGGGGAGAAGTCAGAGAGGAAATCGGGAGAAGGAGAAGGAAAGAGAGGGCTGGAAGAAGGAGATCAGCCCTCTCCTAACCCAATTCTTGTGTATTAATTTGCAATCATCCATGTCATCCTTATTGTTCCTGCTTTATTAATTTTGAAAACTGGATTGTTCAGTTAACCAATGTTTTCACTGAAATTTTAGGCCTAGAGTCGTAACTTCTCTGCTGCCATACACTTGGCCTTGTTGGCCCCAACGGCACAGGTTTGCCATTCTAATCGCAGCCTTGGATTCACAATTCAAGTGCAGACATGGACAAAGCTAACGGGCGACAATACCAAGCTCCATCTATGTTGCTGTCCGGGTGCTGTAACAGCAGCCAAAGGCTCTCGCGGGTGTTTTCTGTGGGTGACGACTTGTCACGCCTAACATCTTCAGCCTTGCACCATGTTTTCGACTTGCTGCTCGTGCTTGCCGGCGACCATGCGGACTTTCGACGCAGCCTTGCGCTCTGTGTTGTTCGGGTGCTGAGAAAGCGACTATCTAAACTCAGATGAAACCTTTTTATTCCACTGCTAACACGACGACAGCACAGAAAAAGTACTTGAAACGTAACAACTAATACGCGGGCGTGGCGCTGGACTGCTGGTAACGATCATGGAAAGAGAGAGGCCTCCTGACTCTGTAACGCTTTTACGAGGTCCCCATGTTGAAGTCGAATCTGCCGCATTGCGTGCGCCTTCCGTTGAGCAGGCCACTGAAGCCGAACGTGTTCTTCTCCAGGTCGAACTGCACCAGGTTGTTCACCATCTGGTGGGTTCCAAAGATGATCGCCGGCGCGTCGGGCGCCTCCGACGCGGGGGACCCCATATTCTGGAACGCGAAGCAAAGCGTGTCCCCGCTCACTTGCACGAGCGAGCTGACTCCAGGAAGCGACCAGTTTCGCTGGTTGTCCAGCATCAGGTCGATGATCGCGACGCCGGGGCCGAGGGCGTTCCAGCTGAACCCGGACGCTTCGAAACACAGGTTGTTGGGTGGGGGAGGCTTCCGGCGCGGGATTCTGCTGGTGGCCCTGTCGAACGCGGCGATCAACGCGTTGAAGATGTCGGAGCGCAGCGTGGTGTAGGGTGTCACGGTGCTGAACACGACGCCGCCCCTGCCGCTGCGAGCGTCGAGGTCCAGTGCGCCCGGTGCGAGGGGCACCAGCTCCTCGTTGACGGCGATGCCGTGGACGCGGAAGTAGTAGGCGCCCTTGTTCTTGGGGTTCTTGACGAGGGGCAGGGAGCCCCGACGGAGCTCCTCGGCGAGGTCGGATGGGGGTGGCCAATTCGCCATGAGCTGGAACGGCCCGCCGCCGAAGACGGCCGCGCCGGTCTGGCCGCCGTCGCCGCTGGGGAGGCAGAGCGCGAACTGCTTCGCCACCTTCAGCTTGGACGCGACCTGGGAAGGCAGTGACAGCGGCAACCTCGACAGCCCCGCGACGCCGGCGGCACCCGAAGGGAGGGACTCCAGGAGCCCGTCCGGCGCGCAGGACCCCAAGGCGTTGAACGACACCGGGAACAGCGGGCGCTTACCGTCCGTGGCGTTCGCGGCGAGCGGCACGACGGTGAGGTCGCCGTTGCCGCAGTGGCCGCTCACCGGGTTGTATGGGTACGTGGTGCAGGCGCAGTGCGGGTCGTCCGCGTTGCCGCCGTTGGCCGCCGACGCGCAGCTAGCGGGACGGTTCCTGTTGGCGACCTTGCACGCGCTGGACTTGCACGGGATGGTGCGGTGCCCCTGCTGCTGGCAGGTCGACCAGACCAGCGAGCCGGCGAGGTCGAGGACGAGCGGGATGCCGTTCTTGACGGGGATGGTGTAGAGCGAGGTGGAGGGGTCCCTGGTGATGGGGGTCACGATGGGCTTGGACGGCGGCTGGCCATCGCCGGCGACTGTCCCCGGACGCGAAATCAGCAGCAGGGAGATCAGCACGATGGCAAGCCAGCTGCAGCTTGGCAGCAGCGACATACTGGAGACGTGCATGGTGTGCAAGAATGGGTTGGTGTGTGATGAGTTGATCGACGTCGCTATGCTCTTTTATATATAGCCGAGTGCGTGTTGGTGATCCATGGGTTTTAATTTGTGGGGTTGATTTGGTAAACTGCCTTGCTAAAATTTGCGTGCCAGGAGAATCTACAACTTGAGCTCAAACTTTGAAGCTTTGAACGCATTGATATAGGGCAGTAGTGCAAGTGCAACGCAGTCGTGGTCTACAAGTTTCGTGAAAAACTATGAGATCTTAGGCATACAAAATGCATGGACGATCGAGCAACTTGCACGCGATGTGTACTTGTGTAGCCAAAACCGGAGGCAGAAGGTAAAATCGACTCGTCCTTTCTTGGCGCCGATCGAAGTCCGCCATGGGAGCCGGAGCACCGAGTCACCGACGCTCTGGTGCCCGCGGCTGCAGAGTATCACCTAGTATCGTGATAATATACTTAAAACACTATTGCCTACCGTAGTTGCCCTAAAAAAATACTTAAAACACTCAATTAAGTTCAAAGTAAGCACAGATTCCATTGTAAAAGAAACTTGCGCACTTACACTAGTTCAAAGGAGATTACAATATTACTACTTCGTGCCTTTCTCTGGATCCAACTCTGCTTTGATTGGAAAAAAACAGTCACAAAATTTTGCTTTGTTCAAGGAACGGCATGTCTCAATGTCAACTGACAATATCAGTAATTAGAGTGTCACGTTGCAACGCCTTGATGTGCAAAGTATAGCTTGTATCCTCCACTCGTGGCTATCGCCTCAACTCAAGACGGCAGGACCAGAGTTGGGCGGCAGGGTTCTCAAGTTGTCGCATCCGCGTCGCGTGGGCAGGGAGCAGGGCGTCCCTGCGCGCCATGTCGATCTCGATCGCGAGTCTCGAGCAGTCGAGCGGCGGCGCGGCAGACCACCGAAGCGGCGCCAGTTTCGATCGGGACTTTGGGGCTTCGTGAGCGCTGGCCACTGGGCTTGATCTTTTTTTTTTGGTTTGGAAAAAGTCCATTTTACTCCCCCGAACAATTCACTTTGTCTGTTTCACTCCCTAAACAAAATGATGGCTCATTTTACCCCCTCAAACAATTTCATTCGGTGCAATGTACACCCTATTGAAGTTTGTTTCTTTTGTTTCTCATTCTACAAGAAGCTCAAATTTTGCAGGATGTTAGTTGCTACAATAATCTATGTTAAAATATTTTTAAATTATTTTTCTGATATCATATTTATGCATATAATGTTAATTTCTATTGAACTATGTAAATAATATCAAAATAATATGTCATAATTTTTTTAATATAGGTTTTTGTGTGAGTTATCATCATGCGAAATTTGATCTTCAAATTCCACTTGTAGGCTGAGATACAAAAAAAGACAACCTTAAAAAAGGTGTACATTGCACCAAATAGAATTGTTTAGGGGGTAAAATGATCCATCATTTTGTTTAGGGGGTAAAATAGACAAAGTGGATTGTTTAGGGGAGTAAAATAGACTTTTTCCTTTTTTTTCCCCATTCTATTCTTGTGAACTAGTGAGATGGCCTGTGAGATTCACGCGGCTTAATTCATTATATATTGCCTTATTATGAAATGCTATTTTTTATTTATTTCATAAAAATACATTTAGTATATTATATCTTCTACTTTTGTTTCAGATAAATATGCCCTCTATTATTTGAACAATATACGAAGTAAATTCACAAATAGTTATATAAATTTTAAAATTTTCTAATATTTTACTCGTGTGGTTGAATATTTTGCTGATGCTCACACTAATGGGCAAACCGTGTTGTTGGCTCACCTTTGACATGAATCCAAGGTCGACCATTCTAAGCCACACATTGTTCAGTTAACCAATATTTTCAATGAAATTTTAGGCCTAGAGTCGACACTCTCTCTCTCTCTCTCTCTCTCTCTCTCTCTCTCTCTCTCTCTGTGGTGTGCAACAAAACACGTAATGGCAGTGTGTACTTTTTTAAGATGTGTAAGGGTATTTGATTTTATTTTCCTGTGATTAATTAAAATGATAGCTTCTTTTAACCTTCAAATAATAAGTTAATAGATAGATAGACAGATGTCTTTACAGAAGTCTAAATAGCAATTCAGCGCGATGATGACTTAGCTACCGAAAAATTGAAGAGTATACTTAGCAGCTTTTTGAATCTGATTACTAGAATTCCACATAAAAAATTCATCACAAATTACAATGTTTTTTCTGCTGTCATTTTGAAACATCCTTCAGTGTGATAGAACCTTGGCAACTTTGGAATAATCACTTCATTATTCGAAACTGAAAGGAAATTTTACATAGAGATACGTCAATTATTTGTCGTAGTGGCACACAACACTTCCAAGCCTTCTAGTACAATACGCTTCGCTGACGTGCGAGCTGTTTTATTGTTACTACACTACACAACACGGAATGGACTGCGATGGAACAGAATGGGCTCATTACTACTTGGTTGCATTCAAATGGCATGCCAGGCTCCTGACTGAGGCATATCAGATGGAGATGCTGTTCGGGATGCCTTTGGCGGTGATCCCGGCGGCTTCACCCTTCTTGTCAGAGGTGTTGGGGTAGAGTAGCATGTAAGGGAACGCCGGCCCGTTGCGGTTCTTGAACTGAGGGTCCTCGTTCATGGCCACGACGCGTTTCTCAATGTCAGTCAGGCGCGCGCCGAACCGCTTGAACGCCTCCTGCGCCTTGGCGTCAGAGGTCCACTCGGGCGTGTCGCGCTGGCCGAGGTAGATCTCGTCGGAGGAGTGGCTGGACAGGATCTCCAGCAGCGTGATGCCAATGATGGCCTGGAACTGGCAGGTGATGGTGCGCACGAACACCTTCTCCGGGTCGCGCTCCAGCTCCTCGTACTCCGGGGTGCCCGGCACAGGCATCGGCCGCCGGCTCACCGACGGCCGGTTCGGGTGGTACCCGCAGTACGGGTACTGCCCGAAGTTGACGGCGGCGTGGAGCGCCGACGCTATCCAGATGATGGTGGCGCAGGCCTTGACCAGCTCCGGCAGTGTCTGCATCTCCGGCCACCAGGGCTCGTCCCTGAGGTCGCCGTGCCCGACCTCGCGCACCTCCTTCCACCACGCCTGCAGCTCCTCGTCGGCCTGCAGGACGCTGTCGTCGGGGTAGTAGATGGCCAGGTACTCCGACACCCATTGCTCGATGGCGTTCCAGATCGCCAGCCCGTCCGACGCGTACGGGTAGTCCTCGATCATCAGCCGCACTTTGTACGGGCTCGACGGATCCTCCACGGCCATGCCTCTGCATTGGTAATTCCGCATCAGCAATTTGCTTTTATATACTTGCCATGCTTAATAATTCAAATCAATCGCTACTTAGTACCTCTTGATCAGGTCGTCGGGGAGGGCCTGCTCGTTTAAGTTCCAGCTCCCGTAGACTTTGGAGGTTATCTCGAGCGCGTACTTGCGCGGGAAGACGGTCATCTCGAAGATGCCGCCGGCGCTGATGAGCTTCTGCCGCGCGAGCGCGTTGATGTTCATGGTGTCGCGGTAGTGCGGCAGCAGCAGCTTGTTGACGGGGTGCGTGACGCTGAGGTGCCGGTTGGTGGCGATGACGAACGGCTCCATCACGGCGTGCGTGTTGAGCCAGTGGCTGACGCCCTGGTGCCAGCAGTAGTCGTTCACGTTGACGTAGGCCTTGGCGAGGTGCCACACCCACGCCTCGGCGCCGTTCCCCGTCGCGGGCGTGTACACCTCGCTCTTGGCGGCGGTGACGCCGTCCTTGAGCTCGGGGAGGCTCAGCTCGATGGCGACGGGGGTGAGCGTGCCGTCGCCGCGCAGGAACAGCAGCGTTCGCGTGGCGTAGATGAAGTTGTCGTCCAGGCTGTTGATCTCGATCAGGAACGGCATGTAGTGGTCGTGGTGGTCCAGGATGTAGAGCCGGTTGCTTTCCAGCGCCTCCTGCACGGTCAAGCCTTCCAGGAACTTCTGGATGTGCTCCTCCGTGATGGTGCTCGTGTGGTCGCCGAACTTGCTCGGGTCAAGAGTGCTTCGCGGAGGGAACTCCTGGTGGATCGATGTCACAATAATTAGTGTTACTCTATCATTTCGTTGATGCAAGGGAACTGATTATGGGAAGGTCGTTGACTCACGGTGAGACGTCTGATGATCAAGGGGTTCACGCCGGCGAGAATCTCCCTCGCGAACTCGTCGTCTGTCATCCAACCTCTCCTGTCCTCTGCAAGCAGAATGGGCACGGTACACGTTAATTAACTACATGCAGAAGTATGTGATCGACGGTTAATTCAGTCGCCAGCGCAGCAGGCATACCTTTGATAATTTTGGGCATGGGGAGCTTGAGGAGGACGTCGCCACTGCCGCCAAAGGACGGGATGAGGTCCTTGACGAGCTGGAGCGGGAAGCGCTTGCGCAGGTCCTCGAGAGCGGGGATGTTGGGCAGCTTGATCCCGCCCTCGTACAGCTTGAGGATGTCCTCGAAGGAGTCGAACTCGCCGGGGGACAGGTCCACGTAGGTCTGGATGGCCGGCAGGATGGCGTCCACGAGCGCCTTGATCGAGTAGCCCAGGAAGTCCGACTGCTTGACGTGGCCGAACCGCTCGTCGCGCGGCACGTACACGTCCTCGTCCAGCATCGTCAGCCTCCTCTCCGCGTCTGGGTCTGCACGGACGGACGCATGTGTCTCAAATACTCAAAAACGCAGATATGCATGGCGTAGGCGCAAGCGCTCGTATCATGAGGTGCGTGTCGTACCGGATGCGGTGGACTTCCGGCCGGTGCGGCCGCGGCGCGGGTAGGGGTGGTCCTTGGAGCCGCCGAGCGTGGGGCGGGGCTTGCCGGAGTCGGGCTCGCCGAGGTCGTTGTAGACGTCGTAGCGGTACACGCGTTCGTGCGCCTGGTACGGGCCCTGCTGGTCGTCACCTCTCAGGTTCCGGAGCTCGTCGTCGCGGTACGGCTTCAGCGCCGCGGGCATCTGGCTCGGCAGGTACGTCTGCGTGACGCGACCATGTGTTAGCACCAGAGCTAAGGCCGTGCCGAGATGGTAGTAGTTGGCTCAATTCACTCACGTCGTTGGTGAAGAAGACGCGGTTGTAGCGGTACTTGAACTGCGGGTACACCCAGGAGTTGGCGACGAAGACGATTTTGCCGTGGCCGGGGACATGGTCCAGGGTGATGGTCTTGAGGAAGAACTCGGACGCGTGGTTGTTCTTCACGATGATGGCGCCCGGCACGCCCATCTTCTCCACGTCCCAGTCGAAACTGACGCCGAACTGGTTCTCGCCGGCCGTCAGCGACGGCAGCGTCGTCAGCCATTGCTCCAGGCTCGCCTCCGTGCCAACCTTCCCGCGGTTCCCGTTGTCTGCAAGTTTACACGTTTATTAAATTACGCGTTCTTCATTCAACAACGAACGACAGAATTAAACAGGACTCACTGGGGTCGACGACGGTGGAGCTGACGAGCTGGCACGTGACGCCGCGGCCGAGGAACTCGGAGACGTTGTCGATCACGGTGGCGCCGATGCTGGTGACGTCGAGGTTGAGGACGCTCTTGCGCATGAGCACCACCGAGCCCTTAAGCCGCGCATGCTTGTGGCCCGTCAGGTCGCCGATGATATCGATCCCTCCAAACATTTTCGATCGCTCGGTTCAGCTACCTCGCTAGCGCGTTCTGCAGAACGTGTTGCAGGCCTTTACAATGGCGAGCTAGCTGGGGGTGTTGTGTGGGAGCTCCCACACCAAGCTGGCTATTTATAGAGGTGGGCACATGGAGTATGAGTGCAAAGGCCGTATAAATATAATCAAATCGGCGCGTGCCATTGACTCATTGTGTGTGTGACCATTTCATTTAAAACCAGATGAGGTAGAGATCGAATTATTATTATCGTCTACCAATTATTTATTTTCTTGGTGGGGAGGGGGGCGCAGTTGGCAACCATGCACGCACACAGAGTGTACCTACTACAGTGTAACTCAATCGTGTGAGTTCGTGGTTGTGCGCTGTGGTCTTCTCATCGCGGCGCGTACTCTGTGATGTGCTCCCTGCAACCGGATCGTATGGGGATGGTGTTGCATGCCTGATCATGCGCGGGCTTCAGATATTGATTACCTTTTTATCGTATGGGGATGGTGTTGCATGCCTGATCATGCGTACGTAGGTGTCGATGCATGATTAATCAGTAAGATATTTGGATCAAGAGAGCAGCAGGCTATATGAGATCAATCTATATCACAAAAAAAATATACTGGTTCGAGCCTTCAAGTCTATCTCTATATTTTTTTTCCGTGTACTCCAAGTCTTGTGGATTATCAGAAAGTGTATCATCAGAATATCTGAAAGTAGTGGCATCAACAGCAGGGAACCGTCTTCAACTGGCTATCGCTACCGCACCGACATAACCACTAGGAAGCGTGATCATTTAGCACCCCTTTGTAGGTGCTAAGTGATTTAAAATATTTAATTTTACTACTAAAATGATTATAACACCAGGTGCAAACTTTAGTAGCTAGTGATGACATTTTAGTATCATGGTTGCATCCTTTAGATCATGTACAACTCTGACGCTTGAGCGGGCGCTTGCAGGTGGTTGCTGGATTTTTGTGTCACGGTAGAGGCTCACAGGAACGTTTGGGGTGGCGTCCCCGCTCGATCAAGAGGCCGACACCTCAAGCTGTTTCCTAGCCAACGGACGGTTCCAATCAAGATAATCGGAGATTAACATAGAAAATATTTTCTATTTGCATTGTACAATGGCCTAGCACCGATGCTAAGTCGTTTCTCTCTCCCTTGGCTTCTCCGTAGCACCAGGAGACGCACATGCATGCTCAAAACCACCCATATTTATCCGTTTCGCAAAAAAAAAAAAAAAGGAAAATACCAATCACCCCGGTATTCTTGATTTTTCCTATTCTTTGTATATGTGGGGAGAGGCCTTGTGACAATGATTCAAACCAGGGAATCAAGCCTTGTTATTAATTAGAACCGACAGCAGTAGCGAAAGGAAAAATTAGGACTCGACGCATCCACTATATATCTATATCTCCAATTCTCCATCGCTACCAGCTACTGCTAAGCGGCTGGGTCTAATCCAAACATTTGATCCATTGAACTGTATGCTATGAGCCAAAGAGTGATGGTCTCAGAATATTGTTCTGCTGAGGTGTGATTCGATAGTATATCTCACAACCCCGTTATGAGACTCAACTAACATAACAATATAATCAGAGAACGAAGAGCATACATATTGGGTGTTCATATTTTTCTGATAGACGACAAGAATTCGCTGTTCAGATGACGGTTAGTCGCCTAATTCATTGTTTAAACCATTTTTTTTGTGAGGAAATACGATCCACTTGCCTATCCTTTGAATTTCCAATTTCGCGTTAGCCACAGTTGAGGCACATTTACAAGGAGCAGATAGTAATCAAGAACAATAAGTTCATCCACATCGCAGGTTGCGTGTTATGCATATGTGAACAGAAAAGACTGAAGAGAAGAGGTCTTCCAAAGAAGATAGTAATTCTTTGACCTTTAACCCTCTGGGCAAAGGCCGGCCTGATGTAAGGTTGCAAAGTGAGAGTGCGACAGTGCCATGTAAATTGGCACGCGAAACACAAGCTGTCGATCTGTGCGGACGAAGAGCCGTCGTCACTGTCGACCTTATCTCCTCTCGGTTCCTGCGCGGCCCGGGCCCGCCCGCCACGCCGGGTGGAACACACACACATGCATGCAAAAGGTTGTTGGTCGCGGCAATGGCGCTGTCGTAAACCTTTCCCCTGACGAAGCAGCGGTCGCTTTCGCGCCAGATCATCGTCTGCACCTCGGCCCGTCCTGCAGAGGGACGTGTTAACAGAAAAAAATGGCGAAAAGCTAGCGGAACATGCTCGATCGAGGTCGTGTATCACGCCTCCTGTTTACGCTCGTGCACATTGGCCGTGTTGGCTACTACTAGCGAGCTGGTCGTGTATCACGCTTCGCTGCATGGCCTACAGGGATTTAGTACACTGCACACGGTAGTGTTGTCAATCCATGTCTAGGCCCTGGTGGTAAATAAAATCCAATAGAATAATTTGTTTGTTGTTTGCCACCTGTCGACAAAAGAGTACTGGGAGACGTGATTCACGACCTGTTTTGTTGCTTTGTAACGTGCCGACGATGGTCCAGGATCAAAAGGCGATAGATTAGAAGCGTGATTCACAACCAGCGTTTGATTTTCGGGCCCTCTTCTCTGGATTTTGGACTTTCTAATCCTTGACCCTGGATTACTGCTGACACGACTCTGGATTACAAGCATGCTAATATATACATTAAAATGCCATTTTTAAAGCCATGTGTCAGCATTTTTACTCGACGACAAACCCGGCCGGCTGTTTTGGCTGCCAAAGTTGTTGTTATACTAAAAATAATATTTAAAGCCATGTGTAGTTTTTTAAAATATCAAAATGGAACTAATATATACATTAAACAATACCAAAAACTAATATTAGCATATTTCTAAACTTCAATATATAATTAATTATGTCTATTACACATCAGATTTGTGTAAATTCCAGTAAAAATTAACTAAAACATTGGCATATATGTATTTACAACATTAATTCATATGGAACTAGCTAGTCTGTGACTTCCGTAAAATGACATGTCTGCAAAAAAAAGAGGGGTAAATGAGTGTATTCAAAATAATAAAAATTATACAACATGATTAGTATTCCTACAATGAAGGACGAAGAGAAAATAAGGCAAAAAAGAAAAGCAGAGAAGAAACGGTGACTAAGCATGTCAGAATACACAAAAATCAAACATATGTTCAATACAATTAATAATGCCAGAAAGAAGATGTTAGCCAAAACTGAACGAACAAACATCTCAAAATCCCTAAATTCAAATAACGACCCAAAGGAACCTCTCACAAAAGACCAAAAATATCTTTCAATAATGGAAAAGGAACATGTCAAAACCACATTTACATCTCCTAAATATCTTTCTTGCTTCCTCTTTAATTGGATCAACTCTTCAACACTTTCAAGCCTTCAAATCCAATCATATGCTAAAGAGATATAAATAATATATGAACCAATCAAAACGTGTCAAAGTTGTTGTGAACTCTAATAAGAGTAGAGAAAAGTAAATGGCCTATCATAACTAAATATAGATCAATTGCTAAAATTTTTGATACATAGTTGAGTTACTAGGTAGATATGACTTACAAACTTACAAGTCAAATAAATCATTGATAAGCTTCAAATACAAATTAATAAAGCTACAAATAACTTTTATTTTGGAAAATTGCAAGGTATAGATGGAAATTGATGAAGATCCTCAAAGGAATAACATGCAAGACTTCTTTGCTTCTTACTTAATAGCCAGGTATTTGCTTGTGGATGATTTGATATATTTCAAAATTATTATTCGACCGCAGTTTTTTGAGTGTCATGGACTCAGCCATATCGTGTAGACATGTTGCAATTGAGCCATAAAAAAGTTTATGACGTGCTCTGTTCCCAGATTCTTACTTGTCGTAGCAGTCTTGTACTTGCTTAATATTGGATGATATGTGTTATTGTAAGTTCATGTTTGAGATGTCTTTGTGTTTGTTTGAGATAATTAGTGTCAGACCCCATTTCTGAGATTTGATGTGCATTCTGTATCAGTCCCTAGATCAGTAGCTGATACGCACAAGAACACAGATATGATAATCAAAAGCATACTTTGAATTAGTAAATAAGTAGTATACATGATAGATGACACCTTTAGTGGCGGTACGACAAAGATTTATAACTATTCAAGTCCATCCGACCGACTAATAGTGAAGCAGACAGCGGAAAACTATGGCCCATAACCACAAGCAGACTTGGGAAGCAGAACCGAAAACCCAAACGTCGTCTTCACCTACGAAGGCTTCTCCTACTAAACCAACAATTGCAAACACGTGAGTACTAAGGTACTCCGCAAGCCCTACACTACTCAAAGGTATAAATACATGCATTTATAGTCTTAGCAAGGAGTAGGCTGTATGGTTCATTTGCAGAAAGCAAACTTTATGTAGGGTTTCACCAATCAAGGATCATAGATAAAACAGGGGATTTGATTATCATATTTTAGTTGGTTGGCCCTAGGGGAGGATGAACATTCCCGCTAGTTCCCAAGTTTTAGTTGGGCCCTCTGACCTCAATGGTCATACCGACCCGGCTCACTGTTGGCGGTGAATATGTGCATAATTATTTTTTCATTAATTCCGCATGCGCACGGAACACCATTGTAGCATTTCACCTTGGAGTATTCGAGGGTTATCGTATTTATATTTCCTCAGGGAAGTAGAGCGATATGAAGTTGAAAATGTAACAAAGTAGATACTATTATGCGAAATAACGATACCTTACTTAAGACAGGGGTAAAACAGGTACATGATATATGGGTGTCACTCACCATATAATCCAAGGAAATAAAAAGATAGTAGAAGTTACATTGGGAGAACAACGAGATAGAGACAAAGATTCCTATATGTTAATCTTACATCTATTTACTTTTCGCAATTAATTCTACAAGGTTATATACTATAGCTAAGGTTATGCACACTCAAGTCATGTTGTTTCGGAGCACGGTCATCGTGCCAGGGTTGGTACTGAACCCCAATACTGTAGGTCCCCCCTGGGATCTAACCGCTATTGAGAACCCGGTTGGTTTGCCTTTGAACGTGGCGGATTGCAAAGGCCTGAACACGCCTGTCACACGTGGGGCTACCGTCCTCCGTAAAGACACACGCCAATCATGCATAGGTATAGTTCTAAGCATCGCGCTTACAACTATCCTAGAGGAACTATCCTTGATCGAGAGAATAGCCCTATCTAAAAATGTAGCATAGCTTTCACTAAGCGCGAACTCCATTTCGGCAAAGCACTCACTCATACTACTTAGACACAATCACGAAACCCACAACAAGACTATTATGAACACTAGCTTAACTAAGTAAATAAACTTAAATAGAAAAGAATTACTAAAAGAAATAAATAAAGAATAAACTAAATAATTATGAAAATAATTATATAAATAACTAAAGAGTAATTCTACAAGAGTTAAGATACAAGAACAATACCGAAACTCCGAGAAGATTTCCGGAACCTCGAGAAGAGCTCTCACTCTACTCTACTTTACTCTAACTCCCAAATAATAACTCTACTTCTACAAATAAGTGATGGATCTCTTGGATCAGTGAGGTGCGAGTTGTTCCTGCGGACACCAGGGGTATTTATAGGGTCCTTAGGACAGGGAGCATCTTATAGCGCGAGGTGGAGTGGCGGGGCCGCCAAGGCAGGCATGCCGGCCTACCAGGGGGGCCGGCCTGCCGTCCCTTGTGTCGGTTCGCCACCGCCTCTTGCGTGGACACTCCAGATTGCCTCCTGAAGTCGGTCCGCAGGTCGGTTACTTCGTGGCGGCGGCAGAACTTGAGTAAGGGCCAAGTTGAAGCCCAAACAGCCCACCAGACGGTATGTCGGTGGAATTCTGCTGAACAGGCTTTGGTTTGTGACGTGTGAGCCCGTTTACAGCCTGCTGGAGGAAGGTCGAGGCCTTTGGCCGCCAAGGGGGGCCGGTCGGCCTATGGTGGGGCCGGCCGGCCTGACTTTTCTTCGAGTCAGGGTCAGTTTCCTCCATTATTCACTCATGCATCCAAAATTCACCAAAACTCGTGGAAGTATGTTAATTCCTAACTACTATGCACATAATCTTGGTGTTTAGCTTTTTATTTACGTTATGTTGACGGTGAATTCATAATTTTTGCACCGTCAACACACTCCCCAAGCTTAACTTTGCTAGTCCTCGAGTAAACAACTCAGGGTACCGGCGGATCAGAAGTTACAAAGGTAGCGCCCCATGGGTAATAAAGATGCAACCATGTACTCCCTAAATGGTGGTAAGTATACAAGAGTACGGAATTTTCACGAGTGTTGCACATGTGTGGGGCGTGTATGCTTCACCTTGTCACATAGCATTGAGAACTAGAACATCACTTTTGGACAAAACAATTCTAGCAGGTTCAAGTCCAGAGTTTTTATGTGCTGCAAGATAAGGTAAAAAATTCTCTTTTGTTTTGGTTCACACTTCCCTTCCCTCTAGTGAGTCTATTCCTACAAGCTTCACTCAAATCCTACCTTCTACCAAATGAGGCTTGTATGTGGAGCTTGGTGAGGATATGCACATTTGTTATGCGTATGTTGTAAAGCTAAAGAATAAATCTCAAGAGACATAGCAACTCTTTATATCTCGGTCATATGGAAAATGGTGATGGAGGGGGAGAAGATGAACACACACTGATGGAGATGGTTTTGCAAACTTTTGATCTTCTTTTATGCTCATGCTCAAGATGTTTATGATAAGAACCTTAGTGCATATTTGCAAATCATAGAGTCTCTCTCTCTCTCTCTCTCTCTCTCTCTCTCTCTCTCTCTCTCTCTCTCTCTCTCTCTCTCTCTTTTATAGACTCCATGATGCATTGGCACTAGCGATGACAGGTTCATGAGCAAGTTTGAAATATTCTTGAGCTTTTTTGATATAGACTCAAAAGATTTTACAAATGAAGTGATGATGGATGGATGGAGATGTTTGATGATTTTTCAAACATTCTTTTTTGGTGGAGAGAAGACAAAAACTCACGCGAAGGAATAATGACTGAGATTTAGAGTGCTTACTCTCAAAAGCATTTAAACCTTAACAAAACTCAACGCATGAGTGTTGGCGTCTCTTACGGTCGCGCGGGAAACACGCGACCGCGGGGAGACGCCGGGGGTTATGGAATTGTTCACTTGCACTATTTAACCAAATAATCCACAACTAGTAACAAGTACTAGATATGAATTATAAGGTTTGTCATGTTAAATAGAATATCCGCAAGCGGACGGATAACCCGTTGTAGCATTTCACCCGAGAGTATTCCAGGGTATCGTATTTATATTTTCCCAAAGGAAGACATGGTTGACAAGAGTACTTATGTTCATGGTGTTACAAACGATAGGTGATATAACCACATTCCAATGCAGGGGTAAGGTTTAATAATAATAAGGATAGTGCGACACACACGAAAGCATTCCACTCTCTCTAATAAAAGGCGAGAGACAATCCTAAGCAATGCTAAGTTAGACTAGCGAGCTACTACTCCAAAGGTACAACATTCATATAGCGTGCACAACCTCTACCTATCATCTAGCGTCATGCAAGCACAAGCAAGCGTCTAATGCCCAGGCAACATCGGGAGATCCGGCATACGCAAGGTCTGCCTCGCGACTCCGGCCTATTTACGTACTCCTATGCCGTGCCCGAACGTGGAGGGTTCCTTTGGATGGACAGGGCTGTCACTTCCTGCCACCTACCTCTACAAACCGTGGGACACGCACATACCCAAGGGTGGATAGACTACCCCGGCACCATGCCGGCTTTACTAACCACGACTCTAGATCCCTCGAGGCACCCCCAACCCTTCGGATCGACGGGGTGATAAATCTAGAGCACCTTTGCAGGACAATGAGCCCGATGCCTAAACATGAGAACAACTAGCCTAACTAGCATAAATTAGATAAAAGGGATCAAAGCTAGCACTAAGTCATGCATAAGCGTTCGTCGCTCAAGAACGAGCGACGAACGATGAACGATTAAGCAAGTTCAAGAATAATCGATGATCGAGTATGAACGAACGAAGAACAAATGATGAACGAGCATGAACGAACAATGAACGATCATACAAGATCATGATAGAACTAGCAAGCTCATAACAACTATATGAATACTTGTATTCCATAGATTAAATAACAAGTCTTACAAAGAGAGAGGAAGGATACAAGAGCGCTACCCAATTCTCCACAAGACTTTGGAAGCAATAGGGCAACCCACTACTCAGCCTAGCACTACCTATAATTGCCTCTAGCTCTAGTGTGAGGAGGAGGGAATGATCCTTGTGTATTGTGTGTGTTGGAAGGAGGGGGGGTACCCCTCCTTATATAGGCTTTGAAGGTCGGTAACTTTGAGGCGGTTCCCGAGGTCGGTGGCATTTAATGTGGGGGGAACCGACCTCCAGAGGTCGGTAACAAACCGCCACAAAAAGTGGGACCCAGGGGGCCACCCTGCCAGGTCGGCCGACCTGGCCAGGGGGGGTCGGCCGACCTGTGCCTGGCCCCTCCTGGGCTGGGCTTTGGCAGGTGGCTCCCCCTCTGGGTCTACTTCTCTGGTCCAGGTGCATTTGGCCTTAGTTGTGTTGGACTTTGACGAGATTTGGCCTTTTGTCTTGGAGTTGTATTCCCGCGGCGAACGTTGTTTTGTAGAAGTGTTGATTCGTCGCCTTGGGGCATGATTTCACCTGGATTTCTCCCTTATTCCACCTGCACACTAAAATCTAGAGGTACATGTGGAAATAGGTTATTCTTAAATAAAATGCGTGTAAAGAATGTCCAATCCTTCTTGTTTATTGAGCTAGTTGACAGTCGAAATTGGTCCGTAACGACCGCCAACAATGAGCAAATGGCTATGAGTGAGGATGTCTATATCTGTATGATATGGCCTTGGTAGGTAAATAAATCCTCACAAGGGAAGTGTTTACAAAACAAAAGGGTTTTTAGGTACTTGCAGCAATTAGAATGACATAACATAGTTTACAATGCTTAGACTTGGTGTGATGTATGCAGCCCATAAAATGTAGCAACACAAGTGATGTGACTATGCTCAAATATAAATAACACACATGTCAGGAGCAGAGGTTGCATCAATGCGACACAAGGGGAGCTATCATGTAACTACTTATCATTTCCTTTAAGTGTCGCAATCACCAAGATTCTAGCATTTTTATTCAAAACAGGGAGTATTTTATTGATCGTTAGAAATACTTACCTGGCGGTCCTCCCCAAGCTTGAGTCTTTGCGAGACTTAAGCTTGTATTGAATCGCCGACTTACCTGCGGGTCCTCCCCAAGCTTGAGCCTTTGCAAGGCTTAAGCTTAAATAGGCCGCCTCCTCCATCCTTCTTGTACCTGCAAAAAGAACGGGGTTGATACAAGTGGCTAGCCTCTAGTGGGCATCGCCGGGAACCTTACTATTTTTGGTATTTTTATATTTTATAATTTTTATTTTGTTTTCTAATTTTAATGAAAAAGCAAGTGTCAGGCATGGCTAAAGGATAACGATTGGGATGGCCTCCCCAATCGGAGGGCTCTCAGTTTTACGTCTTTGCGCTAGACGTTCTCCTTCTTGTTCAGCTCGATTGGACCTCACTCGCCGGAGAATCAGGCGGTGTAGAGGTTCCTTCTTTCTTCCGCCACACTTTGGTTGTCTTCTTTGTGCTTGTGGCGGCGACCATTGTTGTAGGCGCCAATGTTGTACTCTCCTCTGTGGGTTCCTTTGCTGCCCGTGTGTTCTTGGTGCGCCTAGCTCTTCTCCTCCTTGGCGACTTTGACTCGTCTGTTGCTTCTTGAAGTACTGAGAGTGCTTGTGGCGTCTTGGGCTGCGCGGGTACTTTCTTCGGACTTCTCCAATAATTGGCTGGCCGTCTTTCCATTTCTCTTGCCAGGTAGTTTCTCATGTGTGTGATGAGTTTGTCTGGCTGCGGCATGAGTGGAGTGATCTCAATCTTCTCCACTTCTCTTGGGTTCTTTCCATAAAAGACCCTCACTTGGTTGCACTGCTCAACTTTAGGCTTGAAGTTGAATGTTTCTGCTCTGCCATTGAAGTCCAAGTGGATCTCCCCTGTTCCCATGTTGATGTTGGCATTGGTGGCGCTCAAGAATGGCCTCCAAAAGATGAGAGGAATCTTGTCGTCTATATCCATGTCAAGCACAACAAAATCAACGGGAACAAAGAGATCCTTGATTTGAACCAGGACGTTCTTGGCTATCCCCTCAGGAATGCGTATTGATCGGTCGACCATTAGTATGCGCATCTTCGTCGGAGATAATAGGTGGTTTAACCAATCATAAATCGCCTTCGGCATGATGCTCACACTTGCTCCCACATCACACAGTGCTCGAGAGAAGCATCGCTCGTTGACCAAGCACGGAATGCTCGGGCATCCAAGATCCTTCTTCATTGAGTCCTCAGGGTACGGAGAATCCTCATACCTTTCTTCACACCTGATAGTTATTGCATTTGCAGTTTCCTTGGGGTTGACTTCAGGTTGCCCAGGAAGTCTTCCCACGACAGGAGGCTGCACAGCTGAAGCAATTTACGCAATTTGCGTTTCTAACATTTTATTATGGCTCAGCTGATTTTGCATTGCAGTGCTGAACGACTCTAGCTTAGCATCTATGCTTTCCAAGGCCTTATCAGTAGAAATAAATTTCTTACTAATGCCATCATTAATCTTAACTTGGCCGAGCACTAGATCCTTGATAGAAGGCTCAAAGCAAGAGAAATTACCATTACCATTACCTCCCTGATTTCTGTTGAAGGAGAGGTCGGGCTTGGTGTTCCAACCGTAGTTGTTCTATGGGCGGAATCCATTGCCATTGTTGAGGAAGTTGCATTCCTCCATAGCGTTGGGGCAATGAATTCCCAGGTGCCCCGTGTTGCCACACTCTTCACATGTCATGCGGGAATCCGCAACCTGCAGATCTTGCGGGGTCTTCATCTTCTCAAGGACTTGATCAAGCTTGAGAGCAAGCATGTCCAAGGCCTCCACTTGATGTACTCCACATCCCTTGGTTGGGAACACTTGACATTCGTCGTGGCTTTGGTTGGCCACCACCTTCTCAATCAACTTCTTAGCGTTTGTCACGCTAAGCGAGAAGAAAGAGCCGCCCGAAGCGGCGTCGAGATGCTCCCTTGCGGTAGGCTTCAGTCCATGATAGAAGTTTAGGATGAGGAGCCACGGCTCCATGCCATGATATGGGCACGCGAGCACGTAGTCTTGCATCCTCGTCCATGCCTCAGAGATGGACTCATCTGCGAGCTGTTGGAAGCCCGTAATCTTGTTGCGCAGGGCAGTTATCTTGCCCGGTGGGAAGAACTTAGCGAGGAAGGCATTTGAGCACGCCTCCCAAGTGTTGAGAGCCTCAACGTTCGCGTAGAACCATTGCAAGACCTTCCCCAACAGTGAGAATGGAAAGAGCTGCAAGCGAATCTCTTCTTGAGATTGATCCTTGCGTGCAAACGTGTTGCACGTCATCAAGAACCGCTGGAGGTGAGAGTTTGCATCCTCCGAAGGTTTGCCACAGAAAGGACTGGCCAAGAACATGTTGAGTAGGGCTGGCTTGAGCTCGTAGTCCATGTTGTTGATGCGTGGGAGGTGTCCCACGCGGATGTTCTCCATGTTCGGTGCGGAGAACTCATGGATTGACTTCTCGACCGGCTCACCCATGTTGTTGTTGGTTGAGGTCGAGGCGGGTAGGTCGATGACCGGTGGAGTGGATCCTTCGACAGCCAGAGCTTTAGACGTCGTACGTGCAGAAGAAGGGATGAGTCTTGCTCTCGCCCTTCTTAAGAACTGCTCTGGGTCGGAGTGGAAGTTTTCTGGTAGGTCGAAACCAGTCATGCACGGTCCTGTTTAAAAGTCTACAACAAGAAAACAGGACAAGGGTAAGCCCACAAAAATAAGTAAAGTTACTTTCACAATAGTATACAATGTTATACTTCAAAATCCTAGCTGCTACCTGCCCGGCAACGGCGCCAGAAATGCTTGTTGGCAGTGAATATGTGCAAAATTAATTTTCCATTAATTCCGCAAGCGCACGGAACACCATTGTAGCATTTCACCTTGGAGTATTCTAGGGTTATCGTATTTATATTTCTTCAGGGAAGTAGAGCGATAGGAAGTTGAAAATGTAACAAAGTAGATACTATTATGCGAAATAACGATATCTTACTTAAGACGGGGGTAAAAGAGGTACATGATATATGGGTGGCACTCACCATATAATCCAAGGAAATAAAGAGATAGTAGAAGTTACATTAGGAGAACAACGAGATAGAGACAAAGATTCCTATATGTTAATTTTACATCTATTTACTTCTAGCATTTAATTCTACAAGGTTATATACTATAGCTAAGGTTATGCACACTCAAGTCATGTTGTTTCAGAGCACGGCCATCGTGCCAGGGTTGGTACTGAAGCCCAATACTGCAGGTACCCCCTGGGATCTAACCACTATTGAGAACCCGGTTGGTTTGCCTTTGAACGTGGCGGATTGCAAAGGCCTGAACACGCCTATCACACGTGAGGATACCGTCCTCCGTAAAGACACACGCCAATCGTGCATAGGTATAGTTCTAAGCACCGTGCTTACAACTATCCTAGAGGAACTATCCTTGATCGAGAGAATAGCCCTATCTAAGAATGTAGCATAGCTTTCACTAAGCGTGAACTCTATTTCGGCAAAGCACTCACTCATACTACTTAGACACAATCATGAAACCAAAAACAAAACTATTATGAGCACTAGCTTAACTAAGTAAATAAAGTTAAATAGAAAAGAATTACTAAAAGAAATAAATAAAGAATAAACTAAATAATTATGGAAATAATTATATAAATAACTAAAGAGTAATTCTACAAGAGTTAAGATACAAGAACAATACCGAAACTCCGAGAAGACTTTCGGAACCTCGAGAAGAGCTCTCACTCTACTCTGCTCTACTCTAACTCCCAAATAATAACTCTACTTCTACAAATAAGTAATGGATCTCTTGGATCAGTGAGGTGCGAGTTGTTCCTGCGGACACCAGGGATATTTATAGGGTCCTTAGGACAGGGAGCATCTTATAGCGCGAGGTGGAGTGGCGGGGCCGCCAAGGCAGACCGGCCGGCCTACCAGGGGGGCCGGCCGGCCGTCCCTTGTGTCGGTTCGCCACCGCCTCTTGCGTGGACGCTCCAGATTGCCTCCTGAAGTCGGTCCGAAGGTCGGTTACTTCGTGGGGGCGGCAAAACTTGAGTAAGGACCAATTTGAGGCCCAAACAGCCCACCAGACGGTATGTCGGTGGAATTCTCCTGAACAGGCTTTGGTTTGTGATGTGTGAGCCCGTTTACAGCCTGGTGGAGGAAGGTCGAGGCCTTTAGCCGCCAAGGGGGACCGGCCGGCCTATGGTGGGGCCGGCCGGCCTGACTTTTCTTCGAGTCAGGGCCAGTTTCCTCAATTATTCACTCATGCATCCAAAATTCACCAAAACTCGTGGAAGTATGTTAATTCCTAACTACTATGCACAGAATCTTGTGTTTAGCTTTTTATTTACCGTTATGTTGACGGTGAATTCATGATTTTTGCACCGTCAACACTCACCAGCCGTCACTTCCAAAACACGGGCGACTATACACCCACTCACACGCCAAGGAGTCATAAAGGTGGCTAATCAGTGTGGCGCACTTGAATGTGTCATATGCCGTGACAACGTCCAATCGATTGAATTTTATACTTTGCAGAGGTTGTACACTTTTCCCACAGGCTATGCACTCTTGTACGGAGAGTAACATAACGCCTCAATCATCTTCTCCGAGTAGTCCTACAAGCCCACCACGAGGATTAGGAGCTTCCAAATATCAAAGAGGTGTACGACACCATTGGCCAAGAGTACGGGTATTCCTTCAAAGTGCTCCTAACGCCCGTTTGCCACTACCAGCCACCCGATAGAACTTGCTTGCAGCAGTACCGAGAAGGTAGGAAGAGGTCCTGCCCATTCAGGGTCTGGGGTTGTACGGAAATCATTATGTATACAGTCACAAGAACCGGTCCTTATATGGCCGAGCAAGCACCATGTCCCACACTAGAGGTCTATCACACCATCATCAATTCACTAGTGGCCTTGCTCGCGATCCAACCCATCCCATCATCACCGTCACCATCATCATCATCACCTAACACAGTTGTGCTACTCCCAACCCATATATTACTCACACCACCAAACTCGTTTAACACATTTATAAAAGCATATATGTGAGTATGGTGTAGCAATGTAGAAACATTGCGAGGGGTCCTAAGCAGTTTCTAGTGGCAAGGTGAATGTGTACCATCATAGAAATGATGGAACAATCCTATGGTTATCAAGGTGATGGGTAAACAAGGATCTGTATATTAATGCCTAATACGGGGCATTAATATCTGTGAGCAAGTAGGTCAATAACTACACAAGCAGTAAAATAACAAGTAATGCATAGTACGAGAAGGCCATATGGGTGCATTGCGAAAACAGTAGGTTCAATCATGATCAAGGAGAAGTAGAGCTTGCCTGATAAACGCTATCCTAATCTTCAAGTCCTAGATCTTCAAGCTTTTATGTCGAAGTCGATGTCTTCAAGTCCCTTCTCGAAGTTTGTACCTTCGACTCGTCCTTGGGCTTGTTCACGTGCTTCTCGTAGTCTACACGTAGTAATGCTAAAATAAATGCTACGCGTAAACAAAATAAGTCGAATGAAACCCAATAAGAATCAAATGAAATAAAAAGAGACAGATCAGAGGATGTGATTGGGTTCAGGGTGTTGAACAGAGATGAGCGGAACAAGAATCATTAGAATCGGAGTTCGAACGGTGAGGATATGGTTTGAAGGGGCTTAGAGGGGTAACTATGGCAAATTTGTGTATGAAGGGTGTTTGTAAAGGTTGGTGGAGAAGTACCAAAGGGTACTATGTGTTTCTACGAACGCGAGAGTGCAAGAATCGCTCAAAACAGAGATGTGGTTGAAAAGATATGGCTATTTGAAGGTTCTAGGGACTTAACTGCAATTACAGAAACATTTTGAGGGCTTAAGAGTAAGAACAGAAAGGTGCTAGGGACCTAATGGTAATTACAGAAAGTTTAGGGCTTTGGTGTAAAAAGACAGGGGTTAAAAGATAATTACAGAAAAGTTTAGGAGTGTTTCTGTAAAAGGTAGGAGCTAAACAGAATTATTACAAGGATCAGGGGCTTATCTGTAAAAGTACAGGGCCTGGGGATTTTTTGGATTTATTGGAATTATTATTGGTACTGGAAATGGCCGGATTAAATCAGATACGTTGGATCTGGAATGGAGGGCTGTGATTTAATGAAGCGAAGGGGTAAGTTGGCTTCTAATCTGAGCCGTCGATTTGGGAACGGACGACCAGGGTTGGCTGGGACCTCAGCACGTCGGCCGGCGTCGACAGGGGCGGCGGCGCCATGGCCGGGCTTCGCCAGAGGTGCCGTTCTGGCGCTCCGGTGGGTCATTTCCGACATGGTTTGAACCAGGAGAAAGAGGAGACGGAGGCGAACTCACTGCGGGTACGTGTTGATGACAAGGAGTGGCGGAGGCACGTCGGAGATGGTGAGGCGCGGAGTGCGGCGGCGGCGCTCGACGGAGGAGGGGGTAGAGCGGTCCTCGTCGTGTTTGTGTTGCACGGGGAGGTTCCCGATGTCGAGGCGGAGTAGGGCGGCAAGGTTTCGAGTCGGGACTCGTCGTATAGACGACCGGGGACAAGTAGGGCGGCGGCGCGCGGTGGAGCTTCGCGGCCGCGCGTTTGTGGCTCGGGTCCCGTCCGCCAAACTTTCCGAAGAGGTGGAGGTAGGCGTGGAGTTGTGATTAGGCTGGAGGATAGGGAGGAAGAGGGCTTGCCGGCGACGAATTTGTGCGGCGGCCGGAGATGGGGAAGAAAGGGGAAATGTGAAATTGGGTGGCGGTAGAGGTGGGAGCTCACCGTGGAGTGGCCGAGGGAGTTCAGGGAGTGGAGGCGGAGCTCTAGGGGGTTTAAATAGGCGCGGGGCGGTTGGAATGGCGGGAAAGCGACAGCGGTGGTGCGGACAAGCGCCCGCGTGAATTTGAAAGGGAGCAGGGCATGGGCGCGGCGCGGCGCGTTTGCGGGCGAGGGCGTGCGTGGCGTGGTGCACGTGAGGAATGCCTGAGGCGATGGCGCGGTGGCGCGTGGCGCAGGGCGGACGGCGCGCGACACGCGGCGGCGTTTCTCTGCGGCGCGGCGCGGGGAGGAAGGCGATGGCGTCGTGCGCGGGGGCCGAGCCGGGCTGGACTGGTGCAGCTGGGCCGGGGAGGAAGAGAGGCGCGCGCGGCCCAGCGGAGCGGGGAAAAGGGAGATGGGCTGAGGGGAAGCGGCCCAAAAGCCAGGAGGGAAAGGGAAATTGTTTAAACATTTTCAGAAAAGAGATAAATCAATTGAAAATCCAAATTAACTCCAAATAAGCTCAAACAAATTCGAATAAATTCGCAAATTCAAATCCTAATCTCTAACAACCATGTTGACAAGTCCCATTTTTAATTATTTTCTGAAAGTTCCATTTTCCTATATTCTTGAGCTAATATAGCTTAGAGTTTTCTTTTCGAAAATGCTAAATTAAATGAGAGAAGATAAATCAAACACTTGAGCACAATTTTTATATTTAGGAAATTTCCCATTCTAGATAAGATTGGACTAATTTAGTGCATTTTATTTTGAAAATTCAATTGGAAGGTAAGTGTAGGATCAAAAATTTAAATTCGGAGTGATTTTTATTTCTTTTGAATTTTGGGGTGTGACAATTAGTCAATGCATATAGGATTAATGGAGTATATAGATGCGAAGTATCATCGCCTTTTTAGCGATGTATCACCAAGTGTCGTCATTATTGAGCAACTTGGATGGATTTTCTATTTTTGCATTGGCTCGGTTATTTTGAATGTGAAGGTGACAATACTTTTATACTAACTCAATTGGAGATTTTGAATGAAAATGATAATATACATCTTCGGTGCTATGATTCCGTTGAACAAACATCAATGTTGTTTTTTGAATACCAAAAGTTTGTGCATTGTGAAGACTAAGTTCTATAATGTGCAAATTATACCAATCGAGTTCTTTGAATGTAACACTGACTACTCATTCTCTGCTACAATTGCCCCTGCTACAAAGACGTGTGTGTATAATTCAGTAGGACATATAGTTAACAAGTCATTTGTTCAAAGCGATGATCGTGATGTATGACATAAAATATCATTACTAGCCTTGTCGGAGGTAGATGAGAAACCTATTCATCAAAGTTACTGCTCTAAACATGTTGTTTCATTATCAAGTTGTAATTTGTGCAATCCATGTGCGAGACACTTTGAGAATTAAGTTTGATAATATGAACTGAAAGAAAGATCTCTATTTCATAACGAAAGCCTCATCTTGAATGAGGTGTTTCAGTGCTAACAAAAGATCTGGACAATCCCATTTAACTAATATAAAAATGGAACATTAACTGAAAATTTTAAAATTAAAGTATTGGTATATACATTAAACAATACCAACAAAATTAATATTAACATTTTTTACTTAAATATATAACTTATGGGGCATTTGCAAAAACGATCCTGATTTGGATGCCAATTACGAAATCGGTCTCCTTTTCTGGACTTTGCCGAAGAACGTAGATTTACTTCAATATTGTGAAATGGAAGGGAAAGTTACACGACTTTATTTTTACATTAGTGCATGGCACGGAACAGAATCAGATGGAGATGCTGTTGGGGATGCCCTTGGCCGTGATGCCGGCGGCGGCGCCCTTGACGTCAGAGGTGTTGGGGTAGAGCAGCGTGTATGCGAATCCCCGCGCGCGGCGGTTCTTGAGCCGGGGATCCGTGTTCATGGCCACCACGCGCTTCTCTATGTCGTTCAGGCGCACGCCGAACTGCCTGAACGCCTCCTGCGCCTTGGCGTCCGAGGTCCACTCCGGCGTGTCGCGCTGGCCGAGGTAGACCTCGTCGGAGGAGTGTCTGGACAGGATCTCCAGCAACGAGACGCCGATGAGGGCCTGCAAGCGGCTGGTGATGGTGCGCACGAACACCTTCTCCGGGTTGCGTTCCAGCTCCGCGTACCTCTCCGTGTCCGGCTTCGGCATCGGCAGCCGGCTCACGGACGGCCGGTTCGGGAGGTACCCGGCGTACGGGTACTGCCCAAAGTTGACGGCCGCGTGCAGCGCGGAGGCCGTCCAGATGATGGTGGCGCAGGCCTTCACCAGCTCCGGCACCGTCTGCATCTCCGGCCACCACGCTGCGTCCTTGAGGTCGCCGTGCCCGACCTCGCGCACCTCCTTCCACCACGCCTTCAGCTCCTCGTCGGCCTGGAGCACGCCGTCGTCGGGGTAGTAGATGGCAAGGTACTCAGACACCCACTGCTCGATGGCGTGCCAGATTGCAAGACCGTCGGACGCGTACGGGTAGTCCTCGATCAGAAGCCGCACCTTGTACGGGCTCGAGGGATCCTCCACTGCCATGCCTCTGCGTTTATCACACATTTGCAGTTTTATTAACATCAGGCCCGGTCGATTAGCTGTTGATCTCGTGCTTAATTATGCATCGGTTTAATTTCTATGCTACATCAAGTTGATCATCACTTTACCTCTTGATGAGGTCGTCGGGCAGGGCCTGCTCGGTGAAGTTCCAGTTTTTGTAGACGTAGGATGATATCTCGAGCGCGTACTTGCGGGGGAAGACGGTCATCTCGAAGATGCCGCCGCCGTTGATGAGCGTCTGTCTCGCGTTGGAGTTGATGTTCATGGTGTCGCGGTAGTGTGGCAGAAGCAGCTTGTGCACGGGGTGCGCGACGCTGAGCTGCCGGTTGGTGGCGATCACGAACGGCTCCATCACGGCGTGCGTGTTGAGCCAGTGACTGATCAGCTGGTGCCAACAGTTGTCGTTCACGTTGACGTACGCCTTGGCCAGGTGCCACACCCACGACTCCGGGCCCGTCGTCGACGTGGGCGTGTACACCTCGCTCTTGGCCGTGGTCAAGCCGTCCCGGAGCTCGGGGAGGCTGAGCTCGATGGCCAGCGGCGCGAGCGTGCCGTCGCCGCGCAGGAAGAGCACCGTCCTTGTGGCGTAGATGAAGTTGCCGTCCAGGTTGTTGATCTGGACCAGGAACGGCATGAAGTGGTCGTGGTGGTCCAGGATGTAGAGCCTGTTGGCGTCGAGCGCCTGCGGCACGGTCAGGCCCTCCAGGAACTTCTCGATGTGCGCCGGCGTGATGGTGCTCGTGTGGTCGCCGTACTTGCTTGGTTCAAGGGTGCTTCTCGGAGGGAACTCCTGATGGATCGATTGACGTAGTGTTAGACCATCATTAAGCTAGCTAGCTAATGGGATCGATACTCAGCTCACGTCCCATGCATGGATCTTTTCACTCACCGTGAGACGCTTGATGACCATGGGGTTCACGCCTGCCAGAATCTGCCGCGCAAACTCATCGTCAGCCATCCAAGCTTTCTTGTCCTCTGCATTCCAGAACAGACATCCATCAAATTACATATATTGGTAACTTTCTTTATACTTTCTCCGCTCTTCAATTGATGATGCTGTTGAGTTTTTGAGTTATATTTAACCGTTCGTCTTATTCAAAATATTAGCTCACTCGAAACTATAAGTTATATATTTCAATTTTTTTAGTCATAAATCAAATCATAAAAAATGTATGATAATTTTTTCAAATTTTTTGAATAAGACGAATGGTCAAATTGTAACTCAAAAAGTCAACAGCAACATAAGGAAGTATCAACTAACTAGAGAGATTCGGTGGCCGGGTCTCATCGGGCCAGCAAATTAACCTTTGATGATTTGCGGCATGGGCAGCTTGAGGAGGTAGTCGCCGCCAACGGGGAGGACATCCTTGATGAGCTGGAGCGGGAGCATCTTGCGCAGCTCGTCAAGCACGGGGATGCTGGGCAGCTTGATCCTGCCCTCGTAGAGCTTGATAATGTCCTGGAAGGAGTCGAACTCGCCGGGCGACAGGTCCACGTAGGTGCGGATAGCCGGCACGATGCCCTTCACAAGCGCCTTGATCGCGTAGCCGTAGAAATCCGACTGCTTGATGTGCCCGAACCGCTCGTCGCGCGGTATGTAGATGTCCGTCAGCGACGTCAGCCGGCTCTCCGTGCCCGGGTCTGCGCATTAAGTCAGTTATTATAACGTCAAATTTTGCACGTGCACGCACTGGCGCCCGGTGCTCTGTGCGAAATAATTAGTACCGGTTTTGTTGGGCTTGCGTCCGGTGCGGCCGCGGCGAGGGTAGGGGTGGTCCTTGGAGCCACCGAGGGTGGGGCGAGCGTCGTCGCTTTTCCCCGTGTCCGGTGAACCGAGGTCGTTGTAGACGTCGTAGCGGTAGACACGATCGTGCTCCTGGTACGGGCCCTGCTGGTCGTCGCCCCTCAGGTTCCGGAGCTCGTCCTCGCGGTACGGCTTCAGGGCCGCCGGCATCTGGCTCGGCAGGTACGTCTGCATCCACACAAGACCAATCATGAAATTCTTGTCAGAAATGAGATGCACGCAGTTCATCCTCGCCGTATGCAGTATACCAGCCCGACAGAATAGATAGATGCTGACGTACGTCGTTGGCGAAGAAGACGCGGTTGTATCGGTACTTGGACTGCGGGTACACCCACGAGTTGGCGACGAAGACGATCTTGCCGCGGCCGGGGACGTCGTCGAGGGTGATGGTCTTGAGGAAGAACTCGGACGCGTGTTTGTTCTTCACGATGATGGCGCCCGGCACGCCCATCTTCTCCACCTCCCACTCGAACTTCACGCGGAACTTGTTCTCGCCGGACGTCAGCGCCGGCAGCGTCGTCAGCCATTGCTCCATGCTCGCCTCCGCGCCCACCTTACCACGGTTCCCGTTGCCTGCACATGTGTACGTGTTGCATAACGTTATTCAGTTAAGCATTCTTCGTTCGAGCAAGAAAGGAGTAACAGATCGAACAGGACTCACTTGGGTCGACGACGGTGGAGCTGACGAGCTGGAAGGTGACGCCGCGGCCGATGAACTCGGAGACATTGTCAATGATGGTGGCGCCGATGCTGCTCACGTCGAGGTTGAGGACGCTCTTGCGCATGAGCACCACCGAGCCCTTCAGTCGAGCATGCTTGTGGCGCTTCAGGTCGCCGATGATCCCACTCAACGACATCTTAGCTTTAGCTAGCGCGTTCCTCAGAACAGGTTGCAAGTGTTGCCGTGCAGAGCTCGAGCTCGCTGGGAGTCTTCTTGTGTCAGAGGCCAAAGAGCGAGCCCCGCCTATTTATAGAGCCCCAGACCAGCAAGGAGTTCATGGAGCAGTGAGCGAGCAGCACAGTAACGACGTGTGGTGTGCCATCGTGTGTGCCGCGCGTGTGTAAACAGAGCCGTGCCGCCGATGGTTTGGCCTCACACGTACAATCGGCATGTGCGCATGTGAACTGGATATTTGTCCGTAGCAAACAGTTTGTTTGACATTTGTCGAGACTATGATAGTTAACCACGTGTTACACTAGAGATCACATTATATGTTTGCAGTCGACATACAACAACGACATTTGGGATTATTACCATTTTATCATCAGAGATCCAACTGCAACAAGGGTATATTTATAGGACTATGAGTGTGCTGTGCCACCGACCGGGGTAACATAAAACAAAGTATGTGTAGCTCTCTTTGCGATGGAACATGCTCAGCTGATGGGCTCGAGTCTCTAGCTTATTATCAAGGGTGCTTATATACATATATATCCTTTTCGTAGTAGGCAGACTGCCCATTAGTAAGTGGTTACTTTGTCATTTACCAGACCTGCCAATCTTATCTCTAAGTGTGATTCATGCGGGTATGTTCTGTGTACTATGCTTGTGTGCATCATGAAAAAGAACATGCAAAAGTTTTAGTTCCGAAAAGATGCGAATTTATTCTTAGTTTTGGAAGGACTTTCTTCTCTACAACTACGTGATACTACAAAAATGTCTATCCATGTAAAGCAGGTTGCTTTGCTTTACAAGTTTGTGGAGACATGTTTTGCAGTTGATCTATGCTTACAGTTTGTTGACCTCTAAAGAGATCTATCGTCAATTTATTTTGTAACTTCTAAAATTTCTTAGCGGTAAAGGCTATCATTAGTAATATTTAACAATTTTGATTCATGAATGAGAGCAATCTATCATGTAAGTTGAACCATTTGATTTCCTGGTTGTAAATAAGTTGCACAAATGCGTAGATCCATGTCCTAAAAGAAACTATTGATTGCAAGGGCTATATACTACAATCTTTCCCCTTAGTTTGCTATGAGTGAACAACAGTTATATAAATGCTTCCGTTGATGGACAGTGGTACCGGTGCACACGTTATGGTTGAGGTCTACAAATCAAAGAGATTCCGAGGTCCGATCTGGTAAATTTGACGAGCCGGATTTTTACTAGTACTACCATACTATAATAGTATGCAAAAAGGCAGGACATAGGAAGTTAATTCGTGCATGAAACCGTGTTCCGCATGATGCTTTTTTTTTTTTTTGAGTTGTTCCGCATGATGCTTAGAAAAGGAAACCAGTGCAGAACAGAACAGGCGGAGACGGAGTGATCGCAGCTGCTAAGAAGATAAGATGCTGATTCATCAGACACTCTAGTTGGGTTTATTCAAAAGGCATGGCCTCACAGCCCAAAACGCACGCGTATAGTCCATCGACCGGCCGAACGCCGCAGGTCTTAGATATCACTAGTGCTATGCCCATCTTTGCGCCGCTTATGCTAGGATTGTAGGTAAAAACCGCTTATATATGGTAGAGCAGTTATTCTCGAAACTGCATACGGTAAGGGATGCTAAGATTTTTGAAATTTGACATGTTCGAAAAAATCTAGATAATTTACATCAACTCCAACAATTCTAAAAAAATGAAGGTGGGAAGGGCCATGACGCACACACATATAAAAACCTTTGAAGATACTCAACTTAATTTTGTAGTTATAAAAAGAGAACCATTTTTAGATAATTGTGCACATTCATTAAATAATTATCTTTTTTGTAAATCATAAAATCAAATAAGTTTGGGAATGAAAATTTGTACGCATATACCATATAAATATACACCTATAGTGTTTTTTGTAGATTTTTGAAAAAAATTAGACCATGTGTTATCTTTCACATTCATCAATTTGAATTGCACATTAAGATTTAAAATTTATAAAAATTCAAAAATATTCTTGATATAGGAATGAACATGAAACGTGCGTTCACCAATTTCTAGGATCCAAATCCACATAGTTCTTGAGATATAAAAAGATAAATAAATAATGGATATTCATCATTATTCATTATCGGTTTATCTTTTTGTCCCGGTCCTATCTTGGGCGGACTTAATCCTACAACCTTCCACAAAGGTCGTCCCACACCGGTAGTCATCCAGGGATTTTTTTTTTTTTTTTTCCCTTTGAGACGGTCCTCCTGGGGTTAATTGTTCGCCAGAGTAAGCCAGAGGGGTGTAGGGCAAGGTTTCCCCCAACAAGAGGGAGTCCTAGAGACCGTGCTAGTCATCCAAGTGTTATGCCTCTATATGAACATTATGAAGACCCAGGTTTGTGAAAAGACAAGACTGCAACATACTGTTTAGGATAATTCTTTACAAATGTCATGAATCTCATATATGCCTGTGACACAAGTGGGCCTATTGCACTTGAACCTGCCAAAACTGAAAATTGAAATCATCACGCCTGCAGCTAATGAAATTGGGCAAGATTAAATGTATGTGCTAACCAAAATAAATTCTCGTGGAAAACAGATAACCGTGCCTATCAGCACGGCAATACGTCTCTGTCTCGCTAAGCAACAACAATTGAAATCATTACTCACCGATCTACATGTGGTTGTAACAACTTTTTTTCTTCTTTCGACACAGTACGGAGCGACACTCACAATGTATACTCACCCCTATGAAAACATGCACACACACCCCACCTATATAAGTGCCTACGAAGACTGCGCTGTTAAATCTCGAGACTGACGAAGTCACCACATGCCTTGCTGTCGACAGGTATGTCGCCTATCATTGAAAGAATTCACCGTAGCAATTCACCGTAGCGTCAAACCTAGAATTGCAATCCTAACGAGTGGGTACAACCATCATCACTCATCATCCAAGCTATTGCTTGGTTCTCATGTAGCTCTCAGAACTCGTGCCACTACAGGTCCACTTGCTATCATGATAGTATAAAGACCTCTACATGTGAAAAGACAAGACTTTTTCCTACTCCCTTCGCCCCATTGTTTGTCATAGATTTTTTTTTTTGAAAACATAAGACTTTAAAATCTTTGACCAAGAATTTTATAATGTGCAATGTGAATCTTTGACTTTAAACACTAGATTCATATTTTAAAATATTTTATAATATGCAAAAATATGTTGCTAAATATTATATTCAGTGAGAATTTACGATCAAAGAATATTTTTTAAAGTCATTAAAAATCATGGTACTTATATCATTTGAGAGAGGAAGTCGAATCGAAATAATCTTTATTGCAGCAGTGAAGCGCCCATAGTCATCAATAGCTTTTTTAATGCTCTGGATATAAAAAAAAACGAAGCGGTGAAAATTTATAAAACAAATGCAGCGATGAAATGCAAAAAAAAAAAAGGACACGTGACTGCCTTCGAATATAACGTCTCACAGCCCATGCGGCTGTCCACACCACGCAGTAAATGAATTTGGATTGGGGACCATGGCCTTCATGTGCCTGTCGGGGACAGGTCCGTGAAGCCCACGTCAATCGTTGCCGAGGAAGTCAAGGGCCCAAAGTCGCGTTGCGTGCTAGTAGTACGTCGCGGCTTGAGCCGGTTGCCGAGTCGTCGCGGCGTCGTTCCTTGCTGTGAGCCGAGCCGTGCCTGAAGCGAGCAGCGTGCGAAGTTTGAAACAAAAAAACCGCTCCTGACGTTAGATGGCCTCGATGGCACCAATCGGATTTCGATATGAACAGGATGAGAGGTTCATACCAGATGCACCAACCAGATTTATTTTCCCACTGAAAATGGGCAAACTGAAATATGTGTACCAACCAAAATAAATTCTCCTAGAAAACAGATAACCAGCGCAACATGTGTCGGCCTCGCTAACTAACATTACCTAGCAGCATTAATCACCGATTTATACATATAAAACAATCATTCTTGACCGAGAGAAAAGTCCAAATAACATTAACATCAATCAACCCGCTTTAAAATACGCACGCGACACTGATTTATGCAATGGGTCCTGACTTGGCTGGCACGGTGGTACTACAAAAGGACGCCATATTCATCTCAACTCTAGTTAACTAACTTTGGTTGGTGCCATGTTCATCTATTAATATGTAGCTGTGCCTCCAATTCATAGTGGGCAGCGATGGTGTTGTTGGACGTGGGCTCGGATGGCCATAGGTGATGATGGCAGCAGAGGGATGGCAATGATGGTGGGTTCGCGTGGGCGACACCAGAGTCAGACTGTTGTAACAACAACATGAAGTAACGAATAATCCATTGTTTTTATTTCAAGTGCTAACCTCATTTTGAAAATAATTGATTAATTTACTACTATTTACCATTACACCATTTGTCTCATATGTGTGTATTGGTAAGAGTAGTGATAAATATATGACATACCTAATGTATTTTTGATAACAAAACGAGGAATATTTTATTTGTCTTACTTAATATTGGTAGTCAAAATAAAAACCAGGAGGCTATACCGCACACATAACAAACCATGCGTCCATATGCGGCAAACCAAAGCAATCTGGACTAGAGCACACTAGTGGGATCCGGCGTGCGAAGCGCGCCGCTCGTTTGGTCAACGGTTACATGAGGCATTTATAGTCAAAAATTCAGCTAAAACATGCTCAAACTCAGATACACACACCATCTTAATCTAATATAATACATAATAATATATGCATCCATTCGTCCTATGTAAATCTCAAGGTTTCTGAAAAAAAAAATAAACCACAAATTCTACATGGTCATTGCAAACTGACCATAAGCATTGTTTTCAGCGGAAAACAGCATGAGAGGTGAGAAGTGCATTTGATTGATAAATAAAAAATAAAAAACTGTTAAAGGAAAAAAGAGAACAACACAAAGCAAAGCAAAGCAAAATTATTTGCACATGACGACAATCATAAAACTCTGAAACTCTCTTATCTAGCTATTGTCTAAATGCATGAGTACAGTGTTAGTCTGGTTAGTGCTTGTCAAATGTGTTGATGGCCGATGGACAACACTATCTCTTTTTGTGAATGTCTTCTTCCATTACTTAAAGGTGGCTACTGTTCTTTGGAAGATTCCTTTCATTCCTGTTTCCAGAGTGTCATGCTGCTACATGGAAAAGACCTGCATGAAGAATGGGTTATTGGATTTCACTTTTGCATCTGACATGCGAGGGTTTTTTTTTGACTGAGTGACATGTGAGTTTTATAACCCACTGTTAGGATGCATACCTTATTTCTTTTGTTCTTATGACCTTTTTTATCTCTTACTCTTTAGAGAACTCGCTCTATTTCTTGTGAGGAAGCACTATTCTGCATTTAAATTATAGGAATCAACAAAAGTGTCATATTGATATTGGCAATGTCAAAAACAGCTACTAATGAAAACAATAGACATGAGCCTATCAGCACGGCAATACGTCTCTGTCTTGCTAAGCAACAACAATTGAAATCATTACTCACCGATCTACATGTGGTTGTAACACTTTTTTTCTTCTTTCGACACAGTACGGAGCGACACTCACAATGTATACTCACCCCTATGAAAACATGCACACACACCCCACCTATATAAGTGCCTACGAAGACTGCGCTGTTAAATCTCGAGACTGACGAAGTCACCACATGCCTCGCTGTCGACAGGTATGTCGCCTATCATTGAAAGAATTCACCGTAAAACAAGACACGCAAAGCATCAACCCTAGAATTGCAATCCTAACGGGTGGGTACAACCATCATCACTTATCATCCAAGCTATTGCTTGGTTCTCATATAGCTCTCAGAACTCGTGCCACTACAGGTCCACTTGCTATCATGATAGTATAAAGACCTCTACATGTGAAAAGACAAGACTTTTTCCTACTCCCTTCGCCCCATTATCTGTGATAGATATTTTTTTTTTTGAAAACATAAGACTTTAAAATCTTTGACCAAGAATTTTATAATGTGCAATGTGAATCTTTGACTTTAAACACTAGATTCATATTTTAAAATATTTTATAATATGCAAAAATATGTTGCTAAATATTATATTCAGTGAGAATTTACGATCAAAGAATATTTTTTAAAGTCATTAAAAATCATGGTACTTATATCATTTGAGAGAGGAAGTCGAATCGAAATAATCTTTATTGCAGCAGTGAAGCGCCCATAGTCATCAATAGCTTTTTTAATGCTCTGGATATAAAAAAAACGAAGCGGTGAAAATTTATAAAACAAATGCAGCGATGAAATGCAAAAAAAAAAAAGGACACGTGACTGCCTTCGAATATAACGTCTCACAGCCCATGCGGCTGTCCACACCACGCAGTAAATGAATTTGGATTGGGGACCATGGCCTTCATGTGCCTGTCGGGGACAGGTCCGTGAAGCCCACGTCAATCGTTGCCGAGGAAGTCAAGGGCCCAAAGTCGCGTTGCGTGCTAGTAGTACGTCGCGGCTTGAGCCGGTTGCCGAGTCGTCGCGGCGTCGTTCCTTGCTGTGAGCCGAGCCGTGCCTGAAGCGAGCAGCGTGCGAAGTTTGAAACAAAAAAACCGCTCCTGACGTTAGATGGCCTCGATGGCACCAATCGGATTTCGATATGAACAGGATGAGAGGTTCATACCAGATGCACCAACCAGATTTATTTTCCCACTGAAAATGGGCAAACTGAAATATGTGTACCAACCAAAATAAATTCTCCTAGAAAACAGATAACCAGCGCAACATGTGTCGGCCTCGCTAACTAACATTACCTAGCAGCATTAATCACCGATTTATACATATAAAACAATCATTCTTGACCGAGAGAAAAGTCCAAATAACATTAACATCAATCAACCCGCTTTAAAATACGCACGCGACACTGATTTATGCAATGGGTCCTGACTTGGCTGGCACGGTGGTACTACAAAAGGACGCCATATTCATCTCAACTCTAGTTAACTAACTTTGGTTGGTGCCATGTTCATCTATTAATATGTAGCTGTGCCTCCAATTCATAGTGGGCAGCGATGGTGTTGTTGGACGTGGGCTCGGATGGCCATAGGTGATGATGGCAGCAGAGGGATGGCAATGATGGTGGGTTCGCGTGGGCGACACCAGAGTCAGACTGTTGTAACAACAACATGAAGTAACGAATAATCCATTGTTTTTATTTCAAGTGCTAACCTCATTTTGAAAATAATTGATTAATTTACTACTATTTACCATTACACCATTTGTCTCATATGTGTGTATTGGTAAGAGTAGTGATAAATATATGACATACCTAATGTATTTTTGATAACAAAACGAGGAATATTTTATTTGTCTTACTTAATATTGGTAGTCAAAATAAAAACCAGGAGGCTATACCGCACACATAACAAACCATGCGTCCATATGCGGCAAACCAAAGCAATCTGGACTAGAGCACACTAGTGGGATCCGGCGTGCGAAGCGCGCCGCTCGTTTGGTCAACGGTTACATGAGGCATTTATAGTCAAAAATTCAGCTAAAACATGCTCAAACTCAGATACACACACCATCTTAATCTAATATAATACATAATAATATATGCATCCATTCGTCCTATGTAAATCTCAAGGTTTCTGAAAAAAAAAATAAACCACAAATTCTACATGGTCATTGCAAACTGACCATAAGCATTGTTTTCAGCGGAAAACAGCATGAGAGGTGAGAAGTGCATTTGATTGATAAATAAAAAATAAAAAACTGTTAAAGGAAAAAAGAGAACAACACAAAGCAAAGCAAAGCAAAATTATTTGCACATGACGACAATCATAAAACTCTGAAACTCTCTTATCTAGCTATTGTCTAAATGCATGAGTACAGTGTTAGTCTGGTTAGTGCTTGTCAAATGTGTTGATGGCCGATGGACAACACTATCTCTTTTTGTGAATGTCTTCTTCCATTACTTAAAGGTGGCTACTGTTCTTTGGAAGATTCCTTTCATTCCTGTTTCCAGAGTGTCATGCTGCTACATGGAAAAGACCTGCATGAAGAATGGGTTATTGGATTTCACTTTTGCATCTGACATGCGAGGGTTTTTTTTTGACTGAGTGACATGTGAGTTTTATAACCCACTGTTAGGATGCATACCTTATTTCTTTTGTTCTTATGACCTTTTTTATCTCTTACTCTTTAGAGAACTCGCTCTATTTCTTGTGAGGAAGCACTATTCTGCATTTAAATTATAGGAATCAACAAAAGTGTCATATTGATATTGGCAATGTCAAAAACAGCTACTAATGAAAACAATAGACATGAGCCTATCAGCACGGCAATACGTCTCTGTCTTGCTAAGCAACAACAATTGAAATCATTACTCACCGATCTACATGTGGTTGTAACACTTTTTTTCTTCTTTCGACACAGTACGGAGCGACACTCACAATGTATACTCACCCCTATGAAAACATGCACACACACCCCACCTATATAAGTGCCTACGAAGACTGCGCTGTTAAATCTCGAGACTGACGAAGTCACCACATGCCTCGCTGTCGACAGGTATGTCGCCTATCATTGAAAGAATTCACCGTAAAACAAGACACGCAAAGCATCAACCCTAGAATTGCAATCCTAACGGGTGGGTACAACCATCATCACTTATCATCCAAGCTATTGCTTGGTTCTCATATAGCTCTCAGAACTCGTGCCACTACAGGTCCACTTGCTATCATGATAGTATAAAGACCTCTACATGTGAAAAGACAAGACTTTTTCCTACTCCCTTCGCCCCATTATCTGTGATAGATATTTTTTTTTGAAAACATAAGACTTTAAAATCTTTGACCAAGAATTTTATAATGTGCAATGTGAATCTTTGACTTTAAACACTAGATTCATATTTTAAAATATTTTATAATATGCAAAAATATGTTGCTAAATATTATATTCAGTGAGAATTTACGATCAAAGAATATTTTTTAAAGTCATTAAAAATCATGGTACTTATATCATTTGAGAGAGGAAGTCGAATCGAAATAATCTTTATTGCAGCAGTGAAGCGCCCATAGTCATCAATAGCTTTTTTAATGCTCTGGATATAAAAAAAAAACGAAGCGGTGAAAATTTATAAAACAAATGCAGCGATGAAATGCAAAAAAAAAAAGGACACGTGACTGCCTTCGAATATAACGTCTCACAGCCCATGCGGCTGTCCACACCACGCAGTAAATGAATTTGGATTGGGGACCATGGCCTTCATGTGCCTGTCGGGGACAGGTCCGTGAAGCCCACGTCAATCGTTGCCGAGGAAGTCAAGGGCCCAAAGTCGCGTTGCGTGCTAGTAGTACGTCGCGGCTTGAGCCGGTTGCCGAGTCGTCGCGGCGTCGTTCCTTGCTGTGAGCCGAGCCGTGCCTGAAGCGAGCAGCGTGCGAAGTTTGAAACAAAAAAACCGCTCCTGACGTTAGATGGCCTCGATGGCACCAATCGGATTTCGATATGAACAGGATGAGAGGTTCATACCAGATGCACCAACCAGATTTATTTTCCCACTGAAAATGGGCAAACTGAAATATGTGTACCAACCAAAATAAATTCTCCTAGAAAACAGATAACCAGCGCAACATGTGTCGGCCTCGCTAACTAACATTACCTAGCAGCATTAATCACCGATTTATACATATAAAACAATCATTCTTGACCGAGAGAAAAGTCCAAATAACATTAACATCAATCAACCCGCTTTAAAATACGCACGCGACACTGATTTATGCAATGGGTCCTGACTTGGCTGGCACGGTGGTACTACAAAAGGACGCCATATTCATCTCAACTCTAGTTAACTAACTTTGGTTGGTGCCATGTTCATCTATTAATATGTAGCTGTGCCTCCAATTCATAGTGGGCAGCGATGGTGTTGTTGGACGTGGGCTCGGATGGCCATAGGTGATGATGGCAGCAGAGGGATGGCAATGATGGTGGGTTCGCGTGGGCGACACCAGAGTCAGACTGTTGTAACAACAACATGAAGTAACGAATAATCCATTGTTTTTATTTCAAGTGCTAACCTCATTTTGAAAATAATTGATTAATTTACTACTATTTACCATTACACCATTTGTCTCATATGTGTGTATTGGTAAGAGTAGTGATAAATATATGACATACCTAATGTATTTTTGATAACAAAACGAGGAATATTTTATTTGTCTTACTTAATATTGGTAGTCAAAATAAAAACCAGGAGGCTATACCGCACACATAACAAACCATGCGTCCATATGCGGCAAACCAAAGCAATCTGGACTAGAGCACACTAGTGGGATCCGGCGTGCGAAGCGCGCCGCTCGTTTGGTCAACGGTTACATGAGGCATTTATAGTCAAAAATTCAGCTAAAACATGCTCAAACTCAGATACACACACCATCTTAATCTAATATAATACATAATAATATATGCATCCATTCGTCCTATGTAAATCTCAAGGTTTCTGAAAAAAAAAATAAACCACAAATTCTACATGGTCATTGCAAACTGACCATAAGCATTGTTTTCAGCGGAAAACAGCATGAGAGGTGAGAAGTGCATTTGATTGATAAATAAAAAATAAAAAACTGTTAAAGGAAAAAAGAGAACAACACAAAGCAAAGCAAAGCAAAATTATTTGCACATGACGACAATCATAAAACTCTGAAACTCTCTTATCTAGCTATTGTCTAAATGCATGAGTACAGTGTTAGTCTGGTTAGTGCTTGTCAAATGTGTTGATGGCCGATGGACAACACTATCTCTTTTTGTGAATGTCTTCTTCCATTACTTAAAGGTGGCTACTGTTCTTTGGAAGATTCCTTTCATTCCTGTTTCCAGAGTGTCATGCTGCTACATGGAAAAGACCTGCATGAAGAATGGGTTATTGGATTTCACTTTTGCATCTGACATGCAAGGGTTTTTTTTTTTTTTTGACTGAGTGACATGTGAGTTTTATAACCCACTGTTAGGATGCATACCTTATTTCTTTTGTTCTTATGACCTTTTTATCTCTTACTCTTTAGAGAACTCGCTCTATTTCTTGCGAGGAAGCACTATTCTGCATTTAAATTATAGGAATCAACAAAAGTGTCATATTGATATTGGCAATGTCAAAAACAGCTACTAATGAAAACAATAGACTGATTTTGCAATTCAAGAGTAGTTATAAAGCCTTGGGACAGTTACAATTGTGAACCATTATTCAGTTCTAGATCACACAAAAGATGGCATTACAATACAATCAAAACCAATGGCTGCTAGTTCAATGTGCATTTCATTTTCCCTTATTTGTGTAGAAGAACAGGTCATACCTGAATTTTCAGCGATAAGATAACACATGAGGTGCCTCATTGTGCGCTCACAATTCTGGAGGAAGGCATCTGTGTGACCTGTTTCTTGTAGGGGTGATATTTCAGCAACACCATACGGTGCCAGTGCTCTGAGTTGACATTATCTTTAGGGAAAAAATCAAGAGCACACATAAAATATTTTCAATCTTCTTTCCTTGCTTGTCAAAACATGCTGAACTCACACAGATTACAACCAACACATGACACAAATTACAACCAACATAAGGATTTACCAAGTAAGAATTTGGATCCCCAGCTTCTAAAAGATCAAAGTCTTTTTTTTTGAGTAAATTTTGTAAACCCCCAGGTTTTGTGGTTCTTGTTGCACAAAACCCTTGACCTTTTGGCTATTGTCACTTAACCCCGGGTATTTTTCTCCAATTGTTTCATAAAACCACACCCATATGAAAATATTATGATCTTTTACTTATAAACTGTACTTTAATTTTTGGAGGCTACATTGTTGTCACCTAATTAAATAGTTTTGTTAATCAAATCAATTACAAAAATTGCATCATGCAAGTACAAAAATATAGTTTACAGGTCGTATTTTTGAAAGAAGTGGGGTTTTGTGAAACAATATGACCATAAAATATGGGGTTAAGTGACACAAGCCAAAATATGTGTGGTTTTGTGAGACAAGAGCCATAAAACCCCAGGGTTTTATGAAATTTACTCTCGAAGAAATCAGTGTTTGCCAATGAATTGAACAGCCTTTTACTAAGCTACGGCGACAACAGACAAATAAGAGGAAATGTTATCAGGCCCCCATTTTCAAAGACCATCATACACACCAAGGTTCATTCAAGCCTGGAGAAAATGTAACTGATATGGGATAATCTGGGATGACTGAATGGAATATAGTAAGCAAAAAGCAGGGATTTCAATTTTGTTTAAAAAGATCAAATGTATCTTTTTTAAGATCATTTGTATAATCTTGTTGTCCATGTAAAAATATCAGCTAAAAATTGAAAAGGAGACCTACAAAAGAGATTGTATTAATGACTCAGAATTCCTTAGACCAGAAGAGGCTGCACCACACTAATTTATAGACAAATGACATTAATTCACAGCTCATAAAAGTAGATGAACAATGAACAGTACATAGAGTTTTCTGTAGAATAAATTATATGCCAAAACATAACCCAGCGTCTTGAGCAAGAAAGAAAACATACTGCAAGTTTGGCAACCAAAATCACAAGGTACTCTTTTGCATGTCAGGTTTTTCAACAATTAGATCCATCTACAAAAGGCAAACCAATTTAGCCACAGGGACTATAATATTCTTATATGGCAAACAGAGCCAATATTCCCTCAAAATCTCAGCGTCCCTCGGTCAGATCAAATAGTTTCAAGAAGGGAACCATCTGCTAATTTATTAATTGGGCAGATCAAATGTTCACGTACGTATTGTGGATATAAACAGACTCTGATTATTTTCAAACGCAAGAATCCACCATTTACCATCCAGATTAGTTGTAACCCAATCTCGGTTAAGGAACACACCAATACATGCACAAAAGGAGAGAATTCAAGGAATAACAGAGCTTTCACTGATCATCAATGTTTCTCTTGCCTATTAGCTACGCTTTCATTTTTTTAGCAGTAGTAGAGAAATTCGACACAGCAATTCAATCTAAAATCATGATGCGCTCTCTCTATCTCTTCAGGATACTATTTATGAATCAAACTTTCAGTTCATTAGCAACTATACATCGCCATTGCATGATGAATACACACTGCAACAACTGGAGGGAGCAATCTTATAACCTCTTGGCACAAAACTGTGAGCAAGTCCTCTACATCACATTTTTCGGTTAAATAAACAGATAGGTACATACATGAAAAAAAGTCACATATTTGCATCAATAGCAGTGGACATAATTGGTTTAGCAATTTGAAGTAAAACACCCAAAGATGAGATAGGACAGATGTCAAAGTTAAGCAAGGACCTGCTTCATTCTGCGCAACGATGATACGGAAGCACCTCATGCGGCTCTTGAGCTGAACCAAAATACAGCAAGGACACTTGGGCTTGAACACCCAAACCTTTCAAGGACTAAAAAAACGATCCTGATATTATTTCCACACCAAGCAGCAAATAAATTAAGCCATAGATAACCCATTTCCCTGAAGACAGGAACAAAGAGGATTCTATCTCCACATTCTAATATGAGGAGTCTCAATAAATCATGATGCACCTTGTGAGATTCTTTAGCCATTATATTTCTTATTACTTCTTTTGTCACAGATATATTATTTGTTGAAACCAGTTTTAATAGGGAAGTTTGTCCAATCACAGAAAGAAATAAGTCCTAGCTCTGTACATGATCAAGCAAAATCACCTGTAGTTATTCATGGAGATCGATCAGGAAATGAACTCGTATAGATCACACACCAATAACAACTCAGAGAAGAAATCTTGCCGCTCATCTTATCTTCTATTTTCTGAATTCATTGATGCCACCAATGTGATATGCGGTTCAAATATCTGCGCTGGTTAGAAGAACATCAATGTACAAAACAAAAATAAATAAATAAATGGAAATCACCTGGCAAGTCATGGAACAGCTTTGCCTGATGGAGCTGTCAGCAATCCACACTCCCAGTATGTAGAAACAACAGCTGAAGCTGAATAGAAGCAGCGGCAATCAAATTGATTGTCCATTAATCATAAAGAAAACTGAATTTTTAGACATAATGGAGCAATATTGCAGGAAATTTCCAGGGAGAAGTTAACCAAAGGGAATTATCGGATCAATTACATGAGGTTGTCATAAGTAGCAACTATCACTCGATCACTTATAAAGATTAGAAAGCAAGGCTGTGTAGACTTCAAATTAAAACATGGAATGAACTGATAATCTGGATGTTTATTGATACTTTTACAGATTGACATATAACTTCTGAATGCACTCCTAATTTCTATAATATACCAAGCTCACGTGAATAACCAGCCAAAATGAAAAGATTATTATTGTAACTTTCAGATGAGTCGCCAACGTATCCATGTTTGAGGAGAGCAATTAACCAAAAGAGAAAGAATACCACAAAATATTTATTGTTTATTGATTCATTGCAACCCGGTACCACAAAACTGATTGGGAAAAAATGCGATCAAACCTTGCTGGATCATTTAGATCATAAGGATCTAGATAAGTTCAGGTCCCTTATGTACTGAATCGGGAAAGCTTATGAACTGAGAACAACGGTACTTGTTTTTTTTTCATTTATTGTGGGATAAGGATATGTCTTATGTACTGATATCATGTAAAGTTTACCTACAGAACAATAATGCCTCTTTAATTCCTGTAACATCCCAAGATTAGAAGCCCTAAAATCTTGTAAATTAAACCCTAATTTTGTTAAATAAGGTTGTGTTGATCATTTGAATGTTTTTTAATTTAAACATACATGCATACATATGCATTTCATATTGCATAGCACACTGTTCGAATTTTCGTGGAACATTGGCTTTGCCAAAAATCGTCAACAATTCGCTACAGAGAGGTTTCATGGCGTAGTATTTTTCTTGAATTTCTCATAATTTTTGGAGCTCATTTATATAGGTAGAAAATTCGTCGAAATGTCTCTGGACATGAAAATTCGAAAAAAAAAAGAGAGAAGAAGAAACTCACCTGCTCGGCCCAGTCCGGCCCAATCCAGCCCAGTTAGCCCGTGTCGCCTTCTTCTCTCTCTGGCGCACGCCTCACCGCGCCGTGCGCCCGGCCGTGCGCCGCTCGCTGCTCCGCGCGCCCCGTGGCGGTTTTCGACGCCCTTCCGTGCGCTTCGGCAGCCCATACCGCCGCCTGTGCCGCGCTGACCAACGCGCGACGCAAAGTCGCCGCGACTCGCGAATTCGACTCCGCGCCGCGCTCTGCCATTGGCAGCCCTGCCGCCTCCTTCCTGTGCCGTCGCCATGCACGCCCCGCAGGCCCTGGCCCCCTCCGGAACTCGCGGACGCGCCTCGCTTCCTCCTCTCGCGCTCTTTCTCCCTCCTCTCCTGCACGCCACGCGTGCACTGGCGCGCGACCGCGCGAACCGCCTCTCCAAGGGATAAAATCCCCAGCGTCGCTCACTCTCCCTCTCCTTCTCCCTCCTTCCAGCCCTCTTGGCCACGTCTTGGCTAGAGATAAGCTTCACCTTGCTCCAATTTCAAAAATTCCCCATTTTCGCCGCCGCCGCCATCGCCGGAAATTGGAAGCTTTCCGGTGAGCTTCTCGTCCATTCCTTGCACTTGTGTGACCCTTATGCATATGCTAACCCTTTACCCTTCACCATTTTCCAAGAGGATAAGCGCGGGACTGCCGACACCGTCGTCACCTCTACCCGTCGCCGCCGACCGACAACTCGCCATCTCCGACCACCGCCTGCTCTAGCGGCCGTCTGGTGAGCTTCCTTGCAGCTCATAGATGCTAGAATGGGTGCATAAACTCATGGCCGTGCTTTCCTTCTTGCATCGCAATGTCGCCCTACCGCCGCGCCGCCTAGGTCCCAACATCACCGCCGCGACAGTCCATCCCCGGCGGCGGTACGACCACCGGGTAGTTGCCCTTGATGACGTGCATCGCTTAGGCCAAGCCTTCGACGAGCTCCGCCGCGGAATCGCCGGCGATGAGCCGTTCTGCCGCCGCTTCACTGTTCACGCGCGTTAATTTGAATTAAGTGTTAAGCCAGTGACGTGTCGCGCTACGATTGGTCAGAAGTCATTTAACTGCTTTTAGCTCAAAATAGAAATAAAAATAGTAGGTAAAATTTTGGGAAAATTGCTGGAATGTTTTCTTATGTTTTTAGGCTCCTTTTTATGTAAAAATATGACATATGTGCTTAGGAAAAATTCATAGTGATTAATAAGCTAGCTTTATGCCTTGTTTAAAAATAAATACCTAGGGAATTGGCATATAGAAAATAAACAAATTAGTTTACTTTTTGAATTATTCATAGTCTACCTCCACTGTAGATACATGATTGATCATAGAAAAAGTTTGAAAAGAAATAACTTGTAGGGTTGCTTAATTTTCTAGAAAATCATATGTTTCTTATAGAAAATTAATTGAAATTTACTTGATAGATATGCACACAATCACCATAGATCAAAAACTTAGTTTTCTATTTTGCAAACCACTGATAGTACTGTTTTAGTAGAAATAAAAATATTAAACTTCATTTGTTTAAATAGATATGCTTGTTACATACACCATAAGTATTTTCTTTAGAAAATTAAATGAATTAAAATATTGTCTAAGTGAATATGGCCTTATCAACCCTAGGGGTATGCTATGCTGTATAAGATCAATATTTTAGCCTTGAAATTCATTTAGGAAGAATTTGATCATTTTGGACTAAACATGACCAATTTTGATTTATTTACATATTTAATTTCGATTACGCGTAGAATTGCCGTACGAGCTCCGATTCGAGTGATTCTCGCTGCATGATTCATGTAAATTCATGGTCCATGCATACATGCAAAAATATGCATCATTTTAAATCTTGTGTTTATTTGGATCTTATTTGTATTTATTGGACTTTATTTATTGCATCGTATAGACGATCCGAACGTTTCGGAGAACACCGACGAGCAGGAATTCAAGGACCCGAATTGCGAGGAACAAGTGATTGAAGAAGATCAGCAGCAAGGCAAGCATCCTTTGACCATATCAATCCTATGAAAATAGTTGATTCATATGCAATATATGTAGGATTAAATGATGCATTGATAATTATCCACTGAAAGATGGTTATGGGAAAATGGTTTGTGATCTCCAATAATTGTTGCATTGCCCTCGAGCTATACACTCTGAAACCTAAGGCTTGCTGGTAGATTAAAACTTTCTTTTAAGATCATGTATATTAAGGGATTTTAAGGGCTAATTAAATACGAGAACTTAATTGGTATAAATGTAAGTGCTTGTAATGTCACTAAAATTTCAGATTCAAGTAATGGGAGGTTTATGGTTATGCTGTTACAAAGTGTCGATGATGACGGGTTTGGTGGTGGAATTGTTCTAATGGGTTAATGACTGGATCAACAATGATGATTTTGGGAGACCCGTCATGTCGCATAAGGACCGGTACAAATAAATCTTGATTTAAGGAATAATCGTGCAACCATGGAAGTTCGGTATGGGACGACCATTAGTCAAGTAATTAATTGATGATATGCTTGTTTTCTAGAAGTAGGGATTGTGCGGATAATTCCCGACTTTGGTGGGCTTATTTGAAGGGGCTCCCATTGCTATACGTGTGGGGACAAAGCTTGCCGACACAATGAATTGCACCCTCTGGCCTAATTACCCAATGTTTAAGGAGGATTAGCCTCTGGGGTGTTAGTTGCCCGGTAAAGGAGGGAATCATGTAATTTAGGGAGGACAAGTATAGAATTAATTAATGAAACAACTATGTATGATACCGATGTGCTCTCTTCGTGAGTGCACGGCACCGGCCAGTCCCATAGACGGTCACTCATATTCCATGGGTACAGTGTACTCTGCAGAGTCATAATCCATTCGAATGGCCGTGCTTGCGGTCTCAAACTCCTTAATAATAGATCTTTGTTTAGAAAATGGTGGGAATTAAAAATAACAATGATTATGTTGATATTCGGAATATGATGTTTATCTTTGGAAAATATTCACGCCATGGTGGTAGTGATTATTAGGTTCTTGGCATGGAAGTCAAGATTGGAACATTATACTATGATTATTTACTTGTGCTTATATTTATACCAGTACATTTGAATTGTTCCATTTAGCAACCATTCCATTAAAGTTATTTACTGTAAGTACTTATGTATGATGAGCCTATGTCACTTCTTCTTTTGAGAAATTCTGCATCTAAACAATTCTCGCTGCATACATAAAGTCTTGCTGAGTACCAATGTACTCACTCTTGCAATTTGTTAATCAGAAGATGAAGAAGAAGAAGTTTCGGAGTACCCATTAGATCAGGGGTATTTTGCTGCGGGTTATGATGATATTTCCGGTGGTTCGTTCTAGGTTCATCTAGGTTGTTTGCCTGTGGACTTTTGGGCGATAACCACTAGATGCGCTGCGAATATTTTGGAGTTCTTTTGCTTCTTCGAGTTTTTATTTAGCCGGTCGGCTTATGTATTGTAAGAGTTTGTAATGTTTGAACACACGATGTAAAATAAATAAGGATTTTTATTGTATGTGTGTATGATATCAATTGCTTTCACGTGTGTGCTTGCATTCGATCTTGGGACAAGTACGATAACACGTAGTTTCGGGTTTTAAATTACCCGGGACACCGCAATTCCGAAGCTAATTCTGACATAAAGCATGCCTATCATGTTGCTAGGGACAAGAGGTGTGTTTCACTGCAGGCATTTCCAGAAATTGGTGTATAGAAGAAAAAGAGTTTAGTCAACAATGCATCATTAGGATGCCTGTAATCTAGTGCATTAAACATATAAACACTCATTTCAAAACTAAAGTAACAGAGAATCAGAATAAGATTGATTGACACAGAATTTAATCAAATTAGCACTCTTTCTGCCACCAGAAACTAAGTGCATGTCGAATTCAATGAATCAAAGCTAAATTGAGCCACCAAGATGCAGCCAACGACGGGGAGTTGGGTGCAGGCTTTCTTGTCTACTGTAATGTTCAAATCGGATGTTTGTAGCAAGACGCCCTTACCTGCTTGGTCGCCCTTGGGAAGAACATGCAGCAAGGACTCACCGTCGACCTAGACATGGAGGAGCGGGATGACTCGCCAGCGGCCGAGGTGTTTGTCTTGGGCTCTTGGCTATCTTCTATGCCCTCGGGAAGAACTGCTGCTGCTCTTCCAACTGCCGTCGCCTCCTGCACCGTGTGATGATCACAGCCCAACGAAGGACGAGCGGAAAGAGCCAAGAGGAAATGAATCCACAAGGTGGGCATCAAAAATCGAAGGGAAAAGAACCGTAAGCAAAAGAATCGAGGGAGCGGAGAAGAGGAGATGCAGCTCACCTGGAGATGCCGTGCCACCTCTGGCTGCAAGCAGTGGCGGAGGACGAAAAAGAATTGAGGTATGGCAAAGTCGATAACACATATAGCGAAGAATGACCCCAAATCTGCACAGCTTGCGGCTGGCCGCTGGCTCCGTATGATATTGCTGATAATCCATCCGTCTGCAGCAAACAAGTAGTGCGTCGCCGCGCCTCCATTCGGTTCTGAATTATCTTGACTCCCGTTGATCAGCACAAGTGAAAGAAAGGCTCACGCTGGCCAAGAAGCAACATAGACAAAAGAAATCGCACACAGATTCGCTTGCCTTCGTCTTCTTTTGTCTGTTCAGTTCCTATCAACGAGTCGCAAATGAGGCGAAGGTGGCGGTTCAGCGGAAGGATGAATCCAGGTTAGGCATAGTCGTGGAACTCAAGGTATGGCGAGCGCCCTACCTCGCCATACCGAGAGCTCCGCCACTAGCCTCAAGCCGCCGCCGCTGCGCCGGATCGATCGGGTTGCCATCACTGGAGGAAAAGGGTCAGGCGCTGCGAGATCTGCGGAGGAGAGCATGACGATCGGGTCTGAGTTGGGCGGCCGCGTCCTCCCAGATCGATCGGAGGAGGCGTCGGTGAGGACGGTGCCGGACACGACGAGGAGGGCATCGTGAATAGCAGGCTGATGGGAGACGAAAGGCTGCAGTGGAGAAGACGGCGCCGGTGGCGTGGGCGTAGTTGAGCGTGCTTCGCCCCGCGGCCTCGCGTGCAGGCTTGTGGCGCCGGCGTGCCGCTCGTCCACGCCCCAGCCAGCCGAGCTCGCCCCGCCGACGTGTCGTCGCTGTACCGCCTTGGATAACGTGGAGTACGCTTCGCCCAGCGGCCTCATGAGCCGCGATCCGCCGCGCTCGCCCGGTGGCCTCGGGGAGCCGCGCTCCGCCGCCGCTCGAGGCGGCTCCGCCTCACAGCCACGCGCCGGCCGTCCAACAGCACATCTCGCACCAGCACGCGCTCGCCCGCAGCCCTGCATGCGTCGACGTGCTACTGTGCTAGCCCGCGGCCGCGGCGGAGATGCAGAGGAAGAGGAGACGCGAGGAGGCGGAGAGGTAGGTGTAAATGCGCCCGGCTCAACAACCGCTGTAAATGCACCAACTCGAGCCGGTTCAACGAGGAAGAGGGCGACACGTAGGTGTGCAGTACAAAATTTTTCTTCTCACCGCAGGTAAAGGCTGACCCCGCGAACACACTCACCCACGATTGCGATCCAACGACCCGAATCGTCCGGAAGATCGCCCGATCGCTGAGAGCGCGGTTACGCCGACCTGACTAGAGAAGAAAATATTTCATCATCGGTCCAGAAATACTAACTTAGTTGGGTGGCTGTACCGCAAGTTGACCTCGATTCCCTTGGTCTCCGTCAAGTGAGCAAAGCTTCTTTGTAGCATCCGTAAGATAAAATAATTAATGGAATGAAACTCCCGGCCTAATAGCACGTGGGTGGGCCTTCAATGGAATGTAATCACCATGTCATGTGAGAACCCATTAAGAGGAACTTTTGAGCGCAATGGCAGGTGCTCTGCCTTTCATTATAATGTATTTGAAGTTCTTCCCCGCAAGATTCCTCTTACTGAAAAACCCGCAGATACTAGAGGGCACCGGTTTTATTGAAAACAAAGTCAAATTTAGTGAAAACCGGTAAGATTTTGTTAAAATTACATTTGTTTGAATTTCAAAATCAAAAACGATATACCATCCAAACTGGACCGTTCCCGGTTTCCAAAAAAAAAAAGCGGTCCATTTTGACCGGTTTTGAAATCCCTAGCCCCTAATCCTAGATTAACGGGAAACGCGTAGCACGGCGTGCGATGGAGTGAGTATGTGCCGTCCGTACCTCCACTTTCGCGTCGATCACTTAGATGTATGGTTCCCTGCCACGAAATGCCACGTGAAAGTTTGGCGACCAGACGGAAGGTTTGTGAGAGTTGGGCCACCATACTCTGCAACCGGTGGATCTTCATCCGGAAGCACACTCTTTGAATTTTATATGACGGCCACGGTGGGGTAATCGACTTTTTTTTTAAAAAAAATAAGGCAAGAGCGCTGCCATTCATTAAGATAGGACTATAGGAGTAGAAAAAGATACATCCTAAAGGTACATAGACTAACCCGGCATTAAAGCCAGGCCAGAGCTAAGGTCATCACCCAGCCCGAGTATAGAAGATAACAAAAGAAAATAACCGAGAAGACCGAACTTGATTTGATGGTAACCGAAGAATTCTGAGATGCTTGATACTTTAACGACGTAGGAGGTCACCAGCAATCAGGATGTCCTGCTTGACACATCAACTCGAGTGTCGCAACTCATTGTCTTCATCATCAACTGCTCCGAGAGAGCCCACTTCACATTGTTGTTAATGAAGGAGCGTGCTTGTGGCTGATAGCTTTCTTTTTCTTTTTCCTCAACTCGGGTGCTTGTGTTAGCTTCCTGATTCCTTTCATGAGCATAGCCAATCTGATAGATTCAATGTTGCTCACCCTCGAGAGCTTCTTGTAAGTGTCCAGGAATCGCCTTAAGGGCCAGGACCCCAACTGTTTATACTCCTTGATAAAAATCCACTTCTTTGTCAGCATATCCCGAACCACCCTAAAGGCTGGCTTCTGAGGTATGATGTTGATTGTCGGTTTTTGTCCACAATACTGGTTGCCCTCCACAACAGGAGTTTTCTTCCTGGCTGAGGTGTTTGGCAGCGGAGGGGGCGGTTTATGGGGGGCAACACTCTGTTTGAGGATGCTCAAGGCTTTAATAAGTTCATGCCCAACCTGCTGGTCCGCCTCACTTCTGATCATCAATGGAGTGTGCCTTATACAATCTTCAGTGGGAATGTTGACATAAGATGAGGGCGCGACAATCTGCATTTGTATGGTGGAGGCATCACCGGCTTCGTGTATCTGGTTCATAAGGCGGGCCTCAAGCACCATTGGGTCCAACAACTTTTGGCAGACTTGCGGCAGCGGATCACGCTCGAGGAAAATCAAGCTATCATCAATAATGGCGGCAGCATCTCTTGTGTTGTGGGACGGATCACCCCTCGAGCAATGACCATCCTCGCACCACCCCTTTTGTTCAAAGTGGCGAGATGGGCACTCTGTGGAGATCAGCGACATCGCCAACACCTTGTTGGGTTACAACAGGACACGACCTTGTGATCTCGAGCAAGGCAATTAAAGCATAGCCCCTTCATCTTCCTGAAGAAGAGCGAGCGCCGCTCATCTTGCTGCCGGGGTGAGCCAACTGGATGAGGTGTTGTGCGAGTCTGCTTGCTTTTTGCCTTCACAGCCTGCCAGCCTTCAACGCTGTTCTTCAGCTTGTGACAGGAAGAGTCCCTTCGACATACCTCAGCAGCTACGCCTTCTTCGGTGGTCAGCGGCCGACGCCGTCCTCCACGGTGGTCGGGGCAACAATGCCGCAGTAGCACTTCCTTGTAGGAAGGCATGCCCTGCCGTAGAGCAGCCGCAAGCCTCGAGTCCGCCCCCTGTGCCTCGACGGCCGTGTCGACATTGCGGAGCCGGGCACGCTTCTTCTCTTCTAGGCAGGGATTGGCATCGTCGGGCTGACTCCCTCTTTGCTCCAACTCGTGAGCCTCACAGAGGGTCTGCCCAGCAGGATATGGCGCCTCTGCAACCTCTTCATTCTTCTTCCCGCCGGAGCTCTGCCGGAACTGCCCGCCGGATCGAGTTGGGGGAGGTCCTCCGATCTGCTGTTTTGCTGCGTGGAAGGGCGATTTGGTGGTGAAGGGGTTGGAGGTGGAGGAGAGGGTGGTGGATCTGCGCTCTTGCTGGTGAAGGAGGGTTGGAGGGGGCCGGTCGCCGAGGACAAGCCCGGCGGCGGCGCGGTCGCCGCCCCGGTCGCCAGGGGCGTGCGCTCTCTGTAACGGTCGGGTGTCCTATTCCCTAATATTTTTTCTCGTCAACAGGACCTTGACTCCTTGCTATCGTGGTGGTCTGGGATAAGACGCTGTCAGCGACAAGCTGAGCTCGACCTGCCGGGCACTCCCTCACCGGAGAGGGAGAAGAAACACTGGAATCAGTGCGGTGGTGGCGGTGGCATTTGAGCTTTGGGGTAATGGACTTCAAGATGACACAACGTCATTCTTTCTGAAAAAACCTTATGTGCCTTGGCAGTTGGCACGTTTGATTCTTTTTTTTTTTTTTTTTTTTTTTTTTTTTGAGCTGTCTCCATTCAAGACTTCAAGCAGCGTGTAACGAACCAGCCTCCGTTCACATCTAAGCGGGCTTTATGCTGGTATCCCCTAATAATGTGTAAAGGGAACTGAATTCCACTCAATGGTTCGGTTAATCACCACAGTATAGGTGGGATAGACATTAGAAACTACAAACACATAAATTTCCCTGCGGTACGGTTCACTCTTTTTTCTCTCCATTTACATCAAGTATCTAGACTTTTTAAACTCGAGATGCTCCGATTTTTAGATAAAACTGATGAACACAGATCGACTTCATTATTGTGAAAAGGAAAGGAAGCTTACAACGGCAGTACAACAGTTGGTAATGGCAGCTAACAACCGGTGCCTATCGGCTAATGCGCAGCGCAAGCACACACGCCTTTATTGTACACTGGTGGTGCATGGCACGGAACCGAAATCAGATGGAGATGCTGTTGGGGATTCCCTTGGCGGTGATGCCGGCGGCGGCGCCCTTGAGATCAGAGGTGTTGGGGTAGAGCAGCGTGTAGGGGAACCCCGGCGCGTTGCGGTTCTTGAGCTGGGGATCCGCGTTCATGTTCACCACGCGTTTCTCGATAGTCGGTCAGGCGGGCGCCGAAGCGCTTGAACGCCTCCTGCGCCTTGGCGTCGGAGGTCCACTCGGGCGTGTCGCGCTGGCCGAGGTAGATCTCGTCGGAGGAGTGGCTGGACAGGATCTCCAGTAGCGAGATGCCGACGAGGGCCTGGAACTGACTGGTGATGGTGCGCACGAACACCTTCTCCGGGTTGCGCTCCAGCTCCGCGTACCTGTCCGTGCCCGGCTTTGGCATCGGCAGCCGGCTCACGGACGGCCGGTTCGGGAGGTACCCGGCGTACGGGTACTGCCCGAAGTTCACGGCCGCGTGCAGCGCGGAGGCCGTCCAGATGATGGTGGCGCAGGCCTTGACCAGCTCCGGCACAGTCTGCATCGTGGGCCACCACGCCGCGTCCTTGATGTCTGCGTGCCCGACCTCGCGCAGCTCCTTCCACCACGCCTGCAGCTCCGTGTCGGCACGCAGCGCGCCGTCGTTGGGGTAGTAGATGGCCAGGTACTCCGCCACCCACTGCTCGATGGCGTGCCAGATCGCCAGCCCGTCGGACGCGTAGGGGTAGTCCTCGATCAGAAGCCGTACCTTGTGCGGGCTTGACGGGTCAGGAACCGCCATGCCTCTGCATTTCAATGTATTGCGATTTGATTAGCACCATGAAACGCTTGATTGATTGATTGATTACTATCCTTGCTTAATTATGTGTCCTTGTTGATGCTATCAAATTAATTACCTCTTGATCAGGTCATCGGGCAGGGCTTGTTCGTTGAAGTTCCAGTCCTTGTAGATGATGGAGGACATCTCGAGCGCGTACTTGCGCGGGAAGACCGTCATCTCAAAGATACCGCCGCCGTTGATGAGCGTCTGGCGCGCGTTGGAGTTGATGTTCATGGTGTCGCGGTAGTGCGGCTGCAGCAGCTTGTGCACGGGGTGCGTCACGCTGAGCTGCCGGTTGGTGGCGATCACGAACGGCTCCATCACGGCGTGCGTGTTGAGCCAGTGGCTGATCAGCTGGTGCCAGCAGTAGTCGTTCACGTTCACGTACGCCTTGGCCAGTTCCCACACCCACGACTCCGCGCCGGTCGTCGACGTGGGCGTGTACACCTCGCTCTTGGCGGTGGTCAGGCCGTCCTTCAGTTCCGGCAGGCTGAGCTCGATGGCCACCGGCGCCAGCGTGCCGTCGCCGCGCAGGAACAGCAGCGTCCGAGAGGCGTAGATGAAGTTGTCCTTGAGGTTGTTGATGTCGATCAGGAACGGCATGTAGTGGTCGTGGTGGTCCAGGATGTAGAGCCGGTTGCCATCCAGCGCCTGCTGCACGGTGAGGCCTTCCAAGAACTTCTGGATGTGTGCCTCGGTGATGGTGCTCGTGTGGTCGCCGTACTTGCTCGGGTCAAGGGTGCTTTTGGGAGGGAACTCCTGGTCGATTGATTTATGTCAAAATTTTGTGTTAGGCCATGACAACTAGACTGGGTTGCTAGGCAGTGTCGATCGTTCGATGGATCTTTCACTAACCGTGAGACGCTTGATGATCATGGGGTTCACGCCAGCGAGGATCTCCCTCGCAAACTCATCGTCGGTCATCCAGGCTTTCTTGTCCTCTGCGTTCCACCACAGATATGGTCTTACATTGATAACTTAACTGAAGAGAGAGAGATTCAGTCACCGGCTCAAAATACTAACCTTTGATGATCTGCGGCATGGGGAGCTTGAGGAGGTAATCACCGCCAACGGGGAGGACATCCTTGATAAGCTGGAGCGGGAACTGCTTGCGCAGCTCCTCGAGCGCGGGGATGCTGGGCAGCTTGATCCCGCCCTCGTAGAGCCTGATGATGTCCTGGAAGGAGTCGAACTCGCCGGGCGACAGGTCGACGTAGGTGCGGATGGCCGGCACGATGCCCTTCACCAGCGCCTTGATCGCGTAGCCGTAGAAGTCCGACTGCTTGATGTGCCCGAACCGCTCGTCACGCGGCACGTAGATGTTGTCCATCAGCGACGTCAGCCGGCTCTCCGTCTCCGGATCTTCGCATCGTCGCGCCATGCAGATAAAATACTGTTAGTTCTGTTCGGTGCTGTGCACGCGCGTGGTGCTCTGTTCTGTTCTGTTGCGCGGACGGGCAAAAAAGTTACCGGTTTTGTTGGGCTTCCGGCCGGTGCGGCCGCGGCGAGGGTAGGGGTGGTCCTTGGAGCCGCCGAGGGTGGGGCGAACGTCGTCGCTGTTCCCCGAGTCCGGTGAACCGAGGTCGTTGTAGCCATCGTAGCGGTACACACGGTCGTGCTCCTGGTACGGGCCCTGCTGGTCGTCGCCCCTCAGGTTCCGGAGCTCGTCCTCGCGGTATGGCTTCAGCGCCGCCGGCATCTGGCTCGGCAGGTACGTCTGCAAGATGGAAGAGTAAATTCAGCATGTCAGGATTGAGACACGCGCAAGCGGTTCGGTGGTTGATCAGTGAAGAGGCCTGGCAGATCGGCTGATACTAGCTAGGATAGGTCTTTCGAAAAAATACTAGCTAGGATAGATGCTCACGTCGTTGGCGAAGAAGACGCGGTTGTAGCGGTACTTGGACTGCGGGTACACCCACGAGTTGGCAACGAAGACGACGGTGCCGTGGCCGGGGACGTCCTCAAGAGTGATGGTCTTGAGCAAGAACTCGGACGCGTGGTTGTTCTTCACGATGATGGCGCCTGGCACGCCCATCTTCGCCACCTCCCAGTCGAACGTCACGCGGAACTTGTTCTCGCCGGAAGTCAGGGACGGCAGCGTCGTCAGCCATTGCTCCAGGCCCGCCTCCGCGCCCACCTTGCCACGGTTGCCGTTGTCTGCACGCCACCCAGAACGTGCCATTCAGTACCACGTCAAAACGAAGAGTTTCTGAATTATGTACGACGCGATCGAGAGAGGGAACGAATGCTCACTGGGATCGACGACGGTGGAGCTGATAAGCTGGCAGGTGACGCCGCGGCCGAGGAACTCGGTCACGCTGTCGATCACGGAGGCGCCGATGCTGGTCACGTCGAGGTTGAGGACGGTCTTGCGCACGAGCACCACCGAGCCCTTGAGCCGGGCATTCTTGTTGCCAGTCAGGTCGCCGATGATTCCTCCAAACATCTTCGCTTCAGCGAGCTAGCTAACGCGTTGTGCAGAACAGATTGCAAGTTTTGCAGTGAAGAGATGGCTGTGAGTGTTGTGTGAGTGGTCGAAGAGCGAGCCGGGCTATTTATAGGGCTAGAGCTCAAGGAGTGAGCAGTGAAACAGCATACTACTGTACAATAACGGTGAGATCAACGTGTGCCGCGCGTGCATGTAAGCACTCGTGTAAGCAGAGAGCCGTGCCGTGGATGGCTTCGCCTCTTACGTCCAGTTTGCATGTGCGCGTGCATGTGAACTGGATATTCGGCAGCGCTTGCGCAAAATATTTGCTGGATATTTGTCGAGGCTATAATAATTAGAGCATCATAACAAGTTGTTACACTGAAGATCGCCTTATCTATTTGCCATCGAGGCCAACATGTTATGATAACGACATTTTATCGTCAGTGATCGAACTGATACAACAAAAACACGGAGTGTGTTTGCGCCACCAACCGGGGTAACATCAGACAAACTATGCGTAGCTCTCATTGCTTTGGAACATGCTCAAGTGGATTGAGTCTCCAGCTTATCGTCGGTGCTTACATATATAATTATCCTCCTCGTGGTAGGCATGCACATTAGTCTGTGGTGACTTTGTCAATTCAAATATCTATCAGTCCAATCTCCCAGGGATTCATGCAAGTATATGTTGTGTGTGTAATTATCAAGAAAAGCATGCACATATAGTTTTTTTTAAAATGAGTTTATTCATAATTTCGTAAAACTTCTCTAAAACTACGTGATCCTGTAAAAATGTCTACCTATGTAAAGCATATTCCTTTTCTAAACTGGACTCTTATGGAGATATATGTTTGGTTGTTGATCTATATGTTCACAGTCTGTTGAGCCTCTAAATTGATTATCAGATATTTAATTTTTAAAATTTTCGAGGGCAAATGCTATAATTAGTAATATTCATCTCAATGTTCATGAACGAGAGCAATCTCTCATGTAAGTTGGGCCACTTGATTTTCCTAGTTATAAATAAGTTGTGCCAAAGCGTAGACCCCTGCCCTCAAAGAAGGTGTCGGTTTCAAGGCGTATCTACCACTCCCTCCATTTTTAATTATATGACGCCGTTGACTTTTTTCGTTACTTTGACCATTCGTCTTATTCATAAATATTTATACAAATAACTAAATGTATAAGTTAATCTTAAAGTCCTTTTGATGATAAATCCAACAATATACATTTTATATTAAGTAACTAATTATTTTCACATATATTATTGGTCAAAGTTCAATAAAAAAATCAACAGCGTCATATAATAAAAAACGGAGGGAGTACAAGCTACATAATCTTTCCCCATAGTTCTGTTTTTTTTCGAACCAATCTTCCCGATAGTTCTGTTATAAGCGGTCCTGTCCTCGGTGGCACGGGTCGGTACGGGCTTTGTCACCACATTCAATCGCCAACCACCGTTAAAATGTCGCGCAGCTTTGTTTTCTGTTTCATCCTGTGGCTGTGCGGCATGAATGAATGAATGGTAGTATGACGAATTGGCGATTGACGTTGAACTGTTCGGTTCATTCAGCTGCAGCGCTGCTGTTCTCTGTACAACGTTCTACTGGCTAGAGCCACATGGACCTAACCTGCCCTTCACTTTGGCGCGTGTGGAAAGCTTATCGTAGCTACAAATGACTTTACCGAACTCGGTAAATAAAAAGTCACTAGTGGTATATATTTACAACTGATGGCTTTTCATTCGGCATATTTCATAGGTCCACGCTTATTAAAACACCTTTAAAATATGGAACGACGAGTGGTAAAAAAAAAAAAGTGGATTCCAAATTTCTGCGGACCACGTGAAAATCGTACCGTTGAAAAAAAAGTGGATTCCAAATTTCTGCCCCCAACCAGACATCCTTTGCGAGTTTCTGTATGATGCTCAGCCCTGTATCTTTGAGACACGACGACTAAAATCGTGTCACATCTTTGGGGCTCTGATGAATCTCTGATTGGTGAGTGAGAATCTAGCATCCTGTGGAACCGAACCAAAGCGTGACTCGTGTCGCGGCTGCCTCCGGCAAGTGCCAAATCGCATGGGCCAGGCTACACACTGATGACAACAGAGAAGCAGCAACAGCGAACAGAGCTAGCGACGTGTTGAGTTTGGCAGCAAAACAAAAAGATCTGCTGGTAAATTTGACGACTCAAAATTTTACTACTACTATACTGTAGCATCCAAGAAGGGTTTGTTTAAACGCATGGCCTGCAGCAGACAACGCATGCATGATGATTAATTTAAAACAACACTCGGCCAAACGCCGCGGGCCGTAGTCGTTCGTAGTACTGGTTTTGATAACATATTTCATCTGATTGATGGGCGTATCGCGAGCTGATCTGGATTCTCGACCGGATGATTAAAGTTCCGTTGTGATGGTACCTCCCAGAGAACTGAAATGAAATGAAAATTGGCCTAACTCTGATTATTGGCTGATGAAATGAGCGAATTGGACGTACTGGGACCAACTTGCTATTGCCATGCGGTGCACGAGTTGGACCGATCTGCGCATGGGCACGCCGCAAGCGCAGGACGCTTGCCATCCTTATCGCGTTGCCTTCCCGCAGGCACGTCGATCACATGGCCACGGGCGTGTCGCGTATCGTCGGCGGATCGCCGGATCGGTCCTTCCCGGGAACCCGGCGAAGGCGCTGCCAAAAGCTGGACCGCTTCTTTGACGCTGAATCATCAGCCTTGCCGTGGCAAATGACTGGAGAAAGTCCGAGCTGCTTGCTAGGGTCGACCACGGCTCCTGTTACACACTCTTAGCTGCTTGTGTACCACGTTCCTTTTCTTTTTTCCTTTTGCTTTTTTTTAGAGAGAGAGAGAGCGGGGGGGGGGGGGGGGGGGGGGGGGGGGTTGGTTTGTGCATCAGCATCACACTTTTTTTTTTAGAGGAAACAAGGATACAATTCATTATCCAAAATGTTCAAGGTACATTGAGAAACTCCAGTGGCCTGAGGAGCCAAACATATCTCCAGGAGCCAATAAACACACAGTCCTAGCTAAACGATGTGCTTCTCCGTTACAATTTCTACTTTTCTGTTTGAACTGAACCTCACCTACGAGTCCTTATCTGAAGACAATTTCATTCAAAATTACACTTTAGAGGCATAAATTCCTCTCGTCCCTAAGCTTTTTTATCACCTCCTGACAGTCAATAGCTATCACACATTGCTACAAATTAAAGTCCAGAGCTAATGATAAAGCCTCGTTACATGCAAGGGCTTCAAGAGTAGCAGGTTCAGAAATTCCATCGAACACTCTAGCACTTGCAGCTATGAGTAGCTATCACACATTGCTACAAATTAAAGTCCAGAGCTAATGATAAAGCCTCGTTACATGCAAGGGCTTCAAGTGTAGCAGGTTCAGAAATTCCATCGAACACTCTAGCACTTGCAGCTATGAGCATGCCTTGTCTATCTCTGCAAATAGCTCCAACAATTCCTTGTCTTTGCTACAGGCCGTCAACATTGATTTTCATGAAATAAGGAGGAGGAGCCACCCAACTACGAGCAACATCTCTCATCACTATCTCCTTCACCTTTAGAGCAACATTACATGCCGCACCTACCTTCAAGTTTTCAAAGAACCTATTAATAGTAGCATATGTCGATAAAGAACTCTGAAATAACCCTCATGAGTGGCCCTCCTCCTTGCAGCCCAATAACCTAACATGTGACCAAAAGCATAACAAAAGAATCATCTCTTTTTTTTTAGGTTAACAAAATCATCTGGTTAGGGCATCTCCAAAATATCTTCATAAAATTGGTCCCATAAACTTGTTTTTAGGAGCAACAAAAAAAAATATGAGGGGCAATTTTTCTTTCCTCCTCCAACAGTCCCCCCCTAAAAATAGATCAAAACACTTTTGATAGGACCACATCAGCATTTCAGGTCACAAAAATATTAATTCTATTGTAAAAAGAAAGAATGGAGGCCCCAATTACTCCCCTGTTTTTAGCTACAAATGAGGGAGTTTAAGAGCTATGAAAAATTTGAGGGGGGAGGGGGGTTCCGAGGCCGTGTTGGAGATGAGTTTTTTTATCGAACCCCAATATTTTGGTTTGATGGAGGTTTATGGGGCTTTCTTTAGATGCTCGGGCTTGCATCACACTTTTTGATGCGCTACAATTCGTTTGGGCTCAATTATTTCCTGGGCCTCTCTGGGACCTTGAACTTTGTTCGAACTCCAGGCCCAAGCATACATGGATGGGCTGGCGATGGACGTATGGGTGAACTTCCACCTCAAGCTGGGCCAGCGCGCCACCCGTCACTGACGAGCGAAACACTACTAGCCGTCCCCGCCTCGCACTAGACAGTCCAATAGCTCTTTTTTTCTTTTTTCTTTTTTGCGACCGACAGTCCAATACCTCGGCAGGCGGCAGGCCGGTACGTGCTTGGATTTCCACTCGACTGGTGGGCGGTGGTCACCGCGCCATCTCATGGCCCGGTGGTGAACGCCCGCGAGGCCGTGACGGCAAGGCGCCATCCGACTCTCCATCGTCACATGTCAGGAGTAGAGGTTGCATCAATGCGACACAAGGGGAGCTATCATGTAACTACTTATCATTTCTTTTAAGTGCCGCAATCACCATGATTCTAGCATTTTTATTCAAAACAGGGAGTATTTTATTGATCGTTAGAAATACTTACCTGGCGGTCCTCCCCAAGCTTGAGTCTTTGCGAGACATAAGCTTGTATTGAATCGCCGACTTACCTGCGGGTCCTCCCCAAGCTTGAGCCTTTGCAAGGCTTAAGCTTAAATAGGCCGCCTCCACCATCCTTCTTGTACCTGCAAAAAGAATGGGGTTGATACAAGTGGCTAGCCCCTAGTGGGCATCGCCGGGAACCTTACTATTTTTGGTATTTTTATATTTTATAATTTTTATTTTGTTTTCTAAATTTAATGAAAAAGCAAGTGTCAGGCCTGGCTAAAGGATAACGATTGGGATGGCCTCCCCAATCGGAGGGCTCTCAGTTTTACGTCTTTGAGCTAGACGTTCTCCTTCTTGTTCAGCTCGATTGGACCTCGCTTGCCGGAGAATCAGGCAGTGTAGAGGTTCCTTCTTTCTTCCGCCACACTTTGGTTGTCTTCTTTGTGCTTGTGGCGGCGACCATTGTTGTAGGCGCCAATGTTGTACTCTCCTCTATGGGTACCTTTGCTGCCCGTGTGTTCTTGGTGCGCCTAGCTCTTCTCCTCCTTGGCGACTTTGACTCGTCTGTTGCTTCTTGAAGTGCTGAGGGTGCTTGTGGCGTCTTGGGCTGCACGGGTACTTTCTTCGGACTTCTCCAATAATTGGCTGGCCGTCTTTCCATTTCTCTTGCCAGGTAGTTTCTCATGTGTGTGATGAGTTTGTCTGGCTGCGGCATGGGTGGAGTGATCTCAATCTTCTCCATTTCTCTCGGGTTCTTTCCATAGAAGACCCTCACTTGGTTGCACTGCTCAACTTTAGGCTTGAAGTTGAATGTTTCTTCTCCGCCATTGAAGTCCAAGTGGATCTCCCCTGTTCCCATGTTGATTTTGGCGTTGGTGGCGCTCAAGAATGGCCTCCCAAAGATGAGAGGGATCTTGTCGTCTATCTCCATGTCAAGCACAACAAAATCAACGGGAACAAAGAGATCCTTGATTTGAACCAGGACGTTCTTGGCTATCCCCTCAGGAATGCGTACTGATCGGTCGGCCATTAGTATGCGCATCTTCATCGGAGATAATGGGTGGTTTAACCAATCATAAATTGCCTTCGGCATGATGCTCACACTTGCTCCCACATCACACAGTGCTCGAGAGAAGCATCGCTCGTTGACCAAGCACGGAATGCTCAGGCATCCAAGATCCTTCTTCATTGAGTCCTCAGGGTACGGAGAATCGTCATACCTTTCTTCACACCTGATAGTTATTGCATTTACAGTCTCCTTGGGGTTGACTTCAGGTTACCCAGGAAGTCTTCCAACGACAGGAGGCTGCACAACTGAAGCAATTTACGTAATTTGCGTTTCTAACATTTTATTATGGCTCAGCTGGTTTTGCATTGCAGTGCTGAACGACTCTAGCTTAGCATCTATGCTTTCCAAGGCCTTATCAGTAGAAATAAATTTCTTACTAATGCCATCATTAATCTTAACTTGGCCAAGCACTAGATCCTTGATAGAAGGCCCAAAGCGAGAGAAATTACCATTACCATTACCTCCCTGACTTCTGTTGAAGGAGAGGTCGGGCTTGGTGTTCCAGCCGTAGTTGTTCTGGGGGCGAAATCCATTGCCATTGTTGAGGAAGTTGCATTCCTCCATAGCGTTGGGGCAATGAATTCCCAGGTGCCCCGTGTTGCCACACTCTTCACATGTCATGCGGGAATCCGCAACCTGCAGATTTTGCGAGGTCTTCATCTTCTCAAGGACTTGATCAAGCTTGAGAGCAAGCATGTCCAAGGCCTCCACTTGATGTACTCCACGTCCCTTGCTTGGGAACACTTGACGTTCGTCGTGGCTTTAGTTGGCCACCACCTTCTCAATCAACTTCTTAGCGTTTGTCACGCTAAGCGAGAAGAAAGAGCCGCCCGAAGTGGCGTCGAGATGCTCCCTTGCGGTAGGCTTCAGTCCATGATAGAAGCTTTGGATGAGGAGCCACGACTCCATGCCATGATGTGGGCACGCGAGCACGTAGTCTTGCATCCTCGTCCATGCCTCAGAGATGGACTCATCTGCGAGCTGTTGGAAGCCCGTAATCTTGTTGCGCAGGGCAGTTATCTTGCCCGGCGGGAAGAACTTAGCGAGGAAGGCATTTGAGCACGCCTCCCAAGTGTTGAGAGCCTCAACGTTCGCGTAGAACCATTGCAAGACCTTCCCCAACAGTGAGAATGAAAAGAGCTGCAAGCGAATCTCTTCTTGAGATTGATCCTTGCGTGCAAACGTGTTGCACGTCATCAAGAACCGCTGGAGGTGAGAGTTTGCATCCTCCGAAGGTTTGCCACAGAAAGGACTGGCCAAGATCATGTTGAGCAGGGCCGGCTTGAGCTCGTAGTCCTTCTTGTTGATGCGTGGGAGGTGTCCCATGGGGATGTTCTCCATGTTCGGTGCGGAGAACTCATGGATCGACTTCTCGACCGGCTCACCCATGTTGTTGTTGGTTGAGGTTGAGGCGGGTAGGTCGATGACCGGTGGAGTGGATCCTTCGACAGCCAGAGCTTTAGACGTCGTACGTGCAGAAGGAGGGGTGAGTCTTGCTCTCGCCCTTCTCAAGAACTGCTCTGGGTCGGAGTGGAAGTTTTCTGGTAGGTCGAAACCAGTCATGCACGGTCCTGTTTAAAAGTCCACAACAAGAAAACAGGACAAGGGTAAGCCCGCAAAAATAAGTAAAGTTACTTTCACAATAGTACACAATGTTATACTTCAAAATCCTAGCTGCTACTTCCCCGGCAACGGTGCCAGAAATGCTTGTTGGCAGTGAATATGTGCAAAATTAATTTTCCATTAATTCCGCAAGCGCACGGAACACCATTGTAGCATTTCACCTTGGAGTATTCCAGGGTTATCGTATTTATATTTCTTCAGGGAAGTAGAGCGATAGGAAGTTGAAAATGTAACAAAGTAGATACTATTATGCGAAATAACGATACCTTACTTAAGACAGAGGTAAAAGAGGTACATGATATATGGATGGCACTCACCATATAATCCAAGGAAATAAAGAGATAGTAGAAGTTACATTAGGAGAACAACGAGATAGAGACAAAGATTCCTATATGTTAATCTTACATCCATTTACTTCTAGCAATTAATTCTACAAGGTTATATACTATAGCTAAAGTTATGCACACTCAAGTCATGTTATTTCGGAGCACGGCCATCGTGCCAGGGTTGGTACTGAACCCCAATACTGCAGGTTCCCCCGGGATCTAACCACTATTGAGAACCCGGTTGGTTTGCCTTTGAACGTGGCGGATTGCAAAGACCTGAACACGCCTGTCACACGTGGGGATACCGTCCTCCGTAAAGACACACGCCAATCGTGCATAGGTATAGTTCTAAGCACCGCGCTTACAACTATCCTAGAGGAACTATCCTTGATCGAGAGAATAGCCCTATCTAAGAATGTAGCATAGCTTTCACTAAGCGCGAACTCCATTTCGACAAAGCACTCACTCATACTACTTAGACACAATCATGAAAACCACAACAAGACTATTATGAGCACTAGCTTAACTAAGTAAATAAACTTAAATAGAAAAGAATTACTAAAAGAAATAAATAAAGAATAAACTAAATAATTATGGAAATAATTATATAAATAACTAAAGAGTAATTCTACAAAAGTTAAGATAAAAGAACAATACCGAAACTCCGAGAAGACTTCCGGAACCTCGAGAAGAGCTCTCACACTACTCTACTCTACTCTAACTCCCAAATAATAATCTACTCTAACTCCCAAATAATAACTCTACTTTTACAAATAAGTAATGGATCTCTTGGATCAGTGAGGTGCGAGTTGTTCCTGCGGACACCAGGGGTATTTATAGGGTCCTTAGGACAGGGAGCATCTTATAGCGCGAGGTGGAGTGGCGGGGCCGCCAAGGCAGGCCGGCCGGCCTACCAGGGGGGCCGGCCGGCCGTCCCTTGTGTCGGTTCGCCACCGCCTCTTGCGTGGACGCTCCAGATTGCCTCCTGAAGTCGGTTCGAAGGTCGGTTACTTCGTGGGGGGGCCGCAGAACTTGAGTAAGGGCCAAGTTGAGGCCCAAACAGCCCACCAGACGGTATGTCGGTGGAATTATGCTGAACAGGCTTTGGTTTGTGACGTGTGAGCCCGTTTACAGCCTGCTGGAGGAAGGTCGAGGCCTTTGGCCGCCAAGGGGGGCCGGCCGGCCTGACTTTTCTTTGAGTCAGGGCCAGTTTCCTCCATTATTCACTCATGCATCCAAAATTCACCAAAACTCGTGGAAGTATGTTAATTCCTAACTACTATGCACAGAATCTTGGTGTTTAGCATTTTATTTACCGTTATGTTGACGGTGAATTCATGATTTTTGCACCGTCAACACTCACCAGCCGTCACTTCCAAAACACGGGCGACTATACACCCACTCACACGTCAAGGAGTCATAAAGGTGGCTAATCAGTGTGACACACATGAATGTGTCATATGCCGTGACAACGTCCAATCGATTGAATTTTACACTCTGCAGAGGTTGTACACTTTTCCCACAGGCTATGCTCTCTTGTACGGAGAGTAACATAACGCCTCAATCATCTTCTCCGAGTAGTCCTACAAGCCCACCACGAGGATTAGGAGTTTCCAAATATCAAAGAGGTGTACGACACCATTGGCCAAGAGTATGGGTATTCCTTCAAAGTGCTCCTAACGCCCGTTTGCCACTACCAGCCACCAGATAGAACTTGCTTGCAGCAGTACCGATAAGGTAGGAAGAGGTCCTGCCCATTCAGGGTCTGTGGTTGTACAGAAATCATTATGTATACAGTCACAAGAACCGGTCCTTATATGGCCGAGCAAGCACCATGGCCCACACTAGGGGTCTATCACACCATCATCAATTCACTAGTGGCCTTGCTCGCGATCTAACCCATCCCATCATCACCGTCACCATCATCATCATCACCTAACACAGTTGTGCTACTCCCAACCCATATATTACTCACACCATCAAACTCGTTTAACACATTTATAAAAGCATATATGTGAGTATGGTGTAGCAATGTAGAAACATTGCGAGGGGTCCTAAGCAGTTTCTAGTAGCAAGGTGAATGTGTACCATCATAGAAATGATGGAACAATCCTATGGTTATCAAGGTGATGGGTAAACAATGGTAAACAAGGATTTGTATATTAATGCCTAATACGGGGCATTAATATCAGTGAGCAAGTAGGTTAATAACTACACAAGCAGTAAAATAACAAGTAATGCATAGTACGAGAAGGCCATATGGGTGCATTGCGAAAACAGTAGGCTCAATCATGATCAAGGACAAGTAGAGCTTGCCTGATAAACGCTATCCTAATCTTCAAGTCCTAGATCTTCAAGCTTTTCTGTCGAAGTCGATGTCTTCAAGTCCCTTCTCGAAGTTTGTACCTTCGACTCGTCCTTGGGCTTGTTCACATGCTTCTCGTGGTCTACACGTAGTAATGCTAAAATAAATGCTACGCGTAAACAAAATAAGTCGAATGAAACCCAATAAGAATCAAATGAAATAAAAAGAGACAGATCAGAGGATGTGATTGGGTTCAGGGTGTTGAACAGAGATGAGCGGAACAAGAATCATTAGAATCGGAGTTTGAACGGTGAGGATATGGTTTGAAGGGGCTTAGAGGGGTAACTATGGCAAATTTGTGTATGAAGGGTGTTTGTAAAGGTTGGTGGAGAAGTACCAAAGGGTACTATGTGTTTCTACGAACGCGAGAGTGCAAGAATCGCTCAAAACAGAGATGTGGTTGAAAAGATATGGCTATTTGATGGTTCTAGGGACTTAACTGCAATTACAGAAACATTTTTAGGGCTTAACAGTAAGAACAGAAAGGTGCTAGGGACCTAATGGTAATTATAGAAAGTTTAGGGCTTTGGTGTAAAAAGACAGGGGTTAAAAGATAATTACAGAAAAGTTTAGGGGTGTTTCTGTAAAAGGTAGGAGCTAAACAGAATTATTACAAGGATCATGGGCTTATCTGTAAAAGTACAGAGCCTGGGGATTTTCTGGATTTATTGGAATTATTATTGGTACTGGAAATGGCCGGATTAAATCAGATACGTTGGATCTGGAATGGAGGGCTGTGATTTAATGAAGCGAAGGGGTAAGTTGGCTTCTAATCTGAGCCGTCGATTTGGGAACGGACGACCAGGGTTGGCTGGGACCTCAGCACGTCGGCCGGCGGCGACAGGGGCGGCGGCGCCATGACCGGGCTTCGCCGGAGGTGCCGTTCTGGCGCTCCGGTGGGTCATTTCCGACGTGGTTTGAACCAGGAGAAAGAGGAAAGGGAGGCGAACTCACTGCGGGTACTTGTTGATGACAAGGAGTGGCGGAGGCGCTTCGGAGATGGTGAGGCGCGGAGTGCGGCGGCGGCGCTCGACGGAGGAGGGGGTAGAGCGGTCCTCGTCGTGTTTGTGTTGCACGGGGAGGTTCCCGATGTCGAGGCGGAGTAGGGCGGCAAGGTTTCGAGTCGGGGCTCGTCGTATAGACGACCGGCGACAAGTAGGGTGGCGGCGCGCGGTGGAGCTTCGCGGCCGCGCGTTTGTGGCTCGGGTCCCGTCCGCCAAACTTTCCGAAGAGGTGGAGGTAGGCGTGGAGTTGTGATTAGGCTGGAGGATAGGGAGGTGCGGCGGCCGGAGATGGGGAAGAAAGGGGAAATGTGAAATTGGGTGGCGGTAGAGGTCGGACCTCACCGTGGAGTGGCCGAGGGAGTTCAGAGAGTGGAGGCGGAGCTCTAGGGGGTTTAAATAGGCGCGGGGCGGTCGGAATGGCGGGAAAGCGACAGCGGTGGTGCGGACACGCGCCCGCGTGAATTTGAAAGGGAGCAGGGCATGGGCGCGGCGCGGCGCGTTTGCGAGCGCACGTGGGCGGCGTGCGGGCGAGGGCATGCACGGTGTGGTGCACGTGAGGAATGCCTGAGGCGATGGCGCGGTGGCGCGTGGCGCAGGGCGGACGGCGCGCGACACGCGGCGGGGTTTCTCTGCGGCGCGGCGCGGTGCGGCGCGGGGAGGAAGGCGACGGCGTCGTGCGCGCGGGCCGAGCCGGGCTGGACTGGCGCAGCTGGGCCGGGGAGGAAGAGAGGCGCGCGCGGCCCAGCGGAGCGGGGAAAAGGGAGATGGGCTGAGGGGAAGCGGCCCAAAAGCCGCGAGGGAAAGGGAAATTGTTTAAACATTTCCAGAAAAGAGATAAATCAATTGAAAATCCAAATTAACTCCAAATAAGCTCAAACAAATTCGCAAATTCAAATCCTAATCTCTAACAACCATGTTGACAAGTCCCATTTTTAATTATTTTCTGAAAGTTCCATTTCCCTATATTCTTGAGCTAATATAGCTTAGAGTTTTCTTTTCGAAAATGCTAAATTAAATGAGAGAAGATAAATCAAACACTTGAGCACAATTTTTATATTTAGGAAATTTCCCATTCTAGATAAGATTGGACTAATTTAGTGCATTTTATTTTGAAAATTCAATTGGAAGGTAAGTGTAGGATCAAAAATTTAAATTCGGAGTGATTTTTATTTCTTTTGAATTTTGGGGTGTGACAATTAGTCAATGCATATAGGATTAATGGAGTATATAGATGCGAAGTATCATCGCCTTTTTAGCGATGTATCACCAAGTGTCGTCATTATTGAGCAACTTGGATGGATTTTCTATTTTTGCATTGGCTCGGTTATTTTGAATGTGAAGGTGACAATACTTTTATACTAACTCAATTGGAGATTTTGAATGAAAATGATAATATACATCTTCGATGCTATGATTCCGTTAAACAAACATCAATGTTGTTTTTTGAATACCAAAAGTTTGTGCATTGTGAAGACTAAGTTCTATAATGTGCAAATTATACCAATCGAGTTCTTTGAATGTAACACTGACTACTCATTCTCTGCTACAATTGCCCCTGCTACAAAGACGTGTGTGTATAATTCAGTAGGACATATAGTTAACAAGTCATTTGTTCAAAGCGATGATCGTGATGTATGACATAAAATATCATTACTAGCCTTGTCGGAGGTAGATGAGAAACCTATTCATCAAAGTTACTGCTCTAAACATGTTGTTTCATTATCAAGTTGTAATTTGTGCAATCCATGTGCAAGACACTTTGAGAATTAAGTTTGATAATATGAACTGAAAGAAAGATCTCTATTTCATAACGAAAGCCTCATCTTGAATGAGGTGTTTCAGTGCTAACAAAAGATCTGGACAATCCCATTTAACTAATATAAAAATGGAACATTAACTGAAACTTTTAAAATTAAAGTATTGGTATATACATTAAACAATACCAACAAAATTAATATTAATATTTTTTACTTAAATATATAACTTATGGGGCATTTGCAAAAACGATCCTGATTTGGATGCCAATTACGAAATCGGTCTCCTTTTCAGGACTTTGCCGAAGAACGTAGATTTACTTCATTATTGTGAAATGGAAGGGAAAGTTACACGACTTTATTTTTACATTAGTGCATGGCACGGAACAGAATCAGATGGAGATGCTGTTGGGGATGCCCTTGGCCGTGATGCCGGCGGCGGCGCCCTTGACGTCAGAGGTGTTGGGGTAGAGCAGCGTGTATGCGAATCCCCGCGCGCTGCGGTTCTTGAGCCGGGGATCCGTGTTCATGGCCACCACGCGCTTCTCTATGTCGGTCAGGCGCACGCCGAACTGCCTGAACGCCTCCTGCGCCTTGGCGTCCGAGGTCCACTCCGGCGTGTCGCGCTGGCCGAGGTAGACCTCGTCGGAGGAGTGGCTGGACAGGATCTCCAGCAACGAGACGCCGATGAGGGCCTGCAAGCGGCTGGTGATGGTGCGCACGAACACCTTCTCCGGGTTGTGTTCCAGCTCCGCGTACCTCTCCGTGTCCGGCTTCGGCATCGACAGCCGGCTCACGGACGGCCGGTTCGGGAGGTACCCGGCGTACGGGTACTGCCCAAAGTTGACGGCCGCGTGCAGCGCGGAGGCCGTCCAGATGATGGTGGCGCAGGCCTTCACCAGCTCCGGCACCGTCTGCATCTCCGGCCACCACGCTGCGTCCTTGAGGTCGCCGTGCCCGACCTCGCGCACCTCCTTCCACCACGCCTTCAGCTCCTCGTCGGCCTGGAGCACGCCGTCGTCGGGGTAGTAGATGGCAAGGTACTCAGACACCCACTGCTCGATGGCGTGCCAGATTGCAAGACCGTCGGACGCGTACGGGTAGTCCTCGATCAGAAGCCGCACCTTGTACGGGCTGGAGGGATCCTCCACTGCCATGCCTCTGCGTTTATCACACATTTGCAGTTTTATTAACATCAGGCCCGGTCGATTAGCTGTTGATCTCGTGCTTAATTATGCATCGGTTTAATTTCTATGCAACATCAAGTTATCAATCATCACTCTACCTCTTGATGAGGTCGTCGGGCAGGGCCTGCTCGTTGAAGTTCCAGTCCTTGTAGACGAAGGATGATATCTCGAGCGCGTACTTGCGCGGGAAGACGGTCATCTCGAAGACGCCGCCGCCATTGATGAGCGTCTGTCGCGCGTTGGAGTTGATGTTCATGGTGTCGCGGTAGTGCGGCAGCAGCAGCTTGTGCACGGGGTGCGTGACGCTGAGCTGCCGGTTGGTGGCGATCACGAACGGCTCCATGACGGCGTGCGTGTTGAGCCAGTGGCTGATCAGCTGGTGCCAGCAGTTGTCATTCACGTTGACGTAGGCCTTGGCCAGGTGCCACACCCACGATTCCGGGCCCGTCGTCGACGTGGGCGTGTACACCTCGCTCTTGGCCGTGGTCAGGCCGTCCCGGAGCTCGGGGAGGCTGAGCTCGATGGCCAGCGGCGCGAGGGTGCCGTCGCCGCGCAGGAAGAGCACCGTCCTTGTGGCGTAGATGAAGTTGCCGTCCAGGTTGTTGATCTGGACCAGGAACGGCATGAAGTGGTCGTGGTGGTCCAGGATGTAGAGCCTGTTGGCATCGAGCGCCTGCTGCACGGTCAGGCCCTCCAGGAACTTCTCGATGTGCGCCGGCGTGATGGTGCTCGTGTGGTCGCCGTACTTGCTTGGTTCAAGGGTGCTTCTCGGAGGGAACTCCTGATGGATCGATTGACGTAGTGTTAGACCATCATTAAGCTAGCTAGCTAATGGGATCGATACTCAGTTCACGTCCCATGCATGGATCTGTTCACTCACCGTGAGACGCCTGATGACCACGGGGTTCACGCCTGCCAGAATCTGCCGCGCAAACTCATCGTCAGCCATCCAAGCTTTCTTGTCCTCTGCATTCCAGAACAGACATCGATCGCATTACATATATTGGTAACTTTCTTTATACTTTTTCCGTTCTTAAATTGACGATGTTGTTGAGTTTTTGAGTTATGTTTAACCGTTTGTCTTATTCAAAATATTAGCTCACTCAAAACTATAAGCTATATATTTCAATTTTTTAGTCATAAATCAAATCACAAAAATGTATTATAATTTTTTCAAAACTTTTTGAATAAGACGAATGGCCAAATTATAACTCAAAAAGTCAAAAGCAACATAAGGAAGTATCAACTAACTAGAGATATTCGGTGGCCGGGTCTCATCGGGCCAGCAAATTAACCTTTGATGATTTGCGGCATGGGCAGCTTGAGGAGGTAGTCGCCGCCTACGGGGAGGACATCCTTGATGAGCTGGAGCGGGAGCATCTTGCGCAGCTCGTCAAGCACGGGGATGCTGGGCAGCTTGATCCTGCCCTCGTAGAGCTTGATGATGTCCTGGAAGGAGTCGAACTCGCCGGGCGACAGGTCGACGTAGGTGCGGATGGCCGGCACGATGCCCTTCACAAGCGCCTTGATCGCGTAGCCGTAGAAGTCCGACTGCTTGATGTGCCCGAACCGCTCGTCGCGCGGTATGTAGATGTTGTCCGTCAGCGACGTCAGCCGGCTCTCCGTGCCGGGGTCTGCGCATTAAGTCAGTTATTATAACGTCAAATTTTGCACGTGCACGCACTGGCACCCGGTGCTCTGTGCGAAATAATTAGTACCGGTTTTGTTGGGCTTGCGTCCGGTGCGGCCGCGGCGAGGGTAGGGGTGGTCCTTGGAGCCACCGAGGGTGGGGCGAGCGTCGTCGCTGTTCCCCGTGTCCGGTGAACCGAGGTCGTTGTAGACGTCGTAGCGGTAGACACGATCGTGCTCCTGGTACGGGCCCTGCTGGTCGTCGCCCCTCAGGTTCCGGAGCTCGTCCTCGCGGTACGGCTTCAGCGCCGCAGGCATCTGGCTCGGCAGGTACGTCTGCATCCACACAAGTCCCATCATGAAATTCATGTCAGAAATGAGATGCACGCAGTTCGGTGGTCGACCAGCCTGACAGAATAGATAGTTGCTCACGTACGTCGTTGGCAAAGAAGACGCGGTTGTATCGGTACTTGGACTGCGGGTACACCCACGAGTTGGCGACGAAGACGATCTTGCCGCGGCCGGGGACGTCGTCGAGGGTGATGGTCTTGAGGAAGAACTCGGACGCGTGTTTGTTCTTCACGATGATGGCGCCCGGCACGCCCATCTTCTCCACCTCCCACTCGAACTTCACGCGGAACTTGTTCTCGCCGGACGTCAGCGCCGGCAGCGTCGTCAGCCATTGCTCCATGCTCGCCTCCGCGCCCACCTTACCGCGGTTCCCGTTGCCTCCACAAGTGTACGTGTTGCATAACGTACACTTTGCTTATACGAAGATCAATCAAGAGGGACACACAATTTATACTGGTTCGGGCCTCCCGAAGGATAATAACCCTACGTCCAGTGTTCTTGTATTGCCGTGTCGGCGAGATATGTTGGTGTGTGTCTTCGGTCGTAGACCGGCCAGCCCCCCCCCCCCCCCCCCCCCCTCCGGCGGAGAGGGGTGTTTACATTTATAGGTGGGTCTTACCCCCTTTACAAGTCAGAGTAGGATCGTATTTAAGGAAATAAGAGATCAACTTCCATAAATAGTCCTCGTAACCGACAAGGCGTCCCTCATCGGTAGAGTCCTAATTCGGCGCGTTCGGAATCCCGAAATTTCCGAAAATACGGGCTACGACAATTAGTAATATTTATCAATTTTGATTCATGAATGAGAGCAATCTATCATGTAAGTTGAACCATTTGATTTCCTGGTTGTAAATAAGTTGCACAAATGCGTAGATCCATGTCCTAAAAGAAACTATTGATTGCAAGGGCTATATACTACAATCTTTCCCCTTAGTTTGCTATGAGTGAACAACAGTTATATAAATCCTTCCGTTGATGGACAGTGGTACCGGTGCACACGTTATGGTTGAGGTCTACAAATCAAAGAGATTCCGATGTCCGATCTGGTAAATTTGACGAGCCGGATTTTTACTAGTACTACCATACTATAATAGTATGCAAAAAGGCAGGACATAGGAAGTTAATTCGTGCGTGAAACCGTGTTCCGCATGCTTAGAAAAGGAAACCAGTGCAGAACAGAACAGGCGGAGACGGAGTGATCGCAGGCTGCTAAGAAGATAAGATGTTGATTCATCAGACACTCTAGTTGGGTTTATTCAAAAGGCATGGCCTCACAGCCCAAAACGCACGCGTATGGTCCCATCGACCGGCCGAACGCCGCGGGTCTTAGATATCATATTTCATCGTCGGTCCAGAAATACTAACTTAGTTGGGTGGCTGTACCGCAAGTTGACCTCGATTCCCTTGGTCTCCGTCAAGTGAGCAAAGCTTCTTTGTAGCATCCGTAAGATAAAATAATTAATGGAATGAAACTCCCGGCCTAATCGCACGTGGGTGGGCCTTCAATGGAATGTAATCACCATGTCATGTGAGAACCATTAAGAGGAACTTTTGAGCGCAATGGCAGGTGCTCTGCCTTTCATTATAGCGTATTTGAAGTTCTTCCCTGCAAGATTCCTCTTACTGATGAACCCGCGGATACTAGAGGGCACCGGTTTTATTGAAAACAAAGTCAAATTTAGTGAAAACCGGTAAGATTTTGTTAAAAATTACATTTGTTTGAATTTCAAAATCAAAAACCGATATACCATCCAAACTGGACCGTTCCCGGTTACAAAAAAAAAAGGGTCCATTTTGACCGGTTTTGAAATCCCTAGCCCCTAATCCTAGATTAACGGGAAACACGTAGCACGGCGTGCGATGGAGTGAGTATGTGCCGTCCGTACCTCCACTTTCGCGTCCATCACTAGATGTATGGTCCCTGCCACGAAATGCCACGTGAAAGTTTGGCGACCAGACGGAAGGTTTGTGAGAGCTGGGCCACCATACTCTGCAACCGGTGGATCTTCATCCGGAAGCACACTCTTTGAATTTTATATGACGGCCACGGTGGGGTAATGGACTTCAAGATGACACAAAGTCATTCTTTCTGAAAAACCTTATGTGCCTTGGCAGTTGGCACGTTTGATTCTTTTTTTTTTTTTTTTTTTTTTTAGCTGGCTCCGTTCAAGGCTTCAAGCAGCGTGTAACGAACCAGCCTCCGTTCACATCTAAGCGGGCTTTATGCTGGTATCCCCTAATAATGTGTAAAGGGAACTGAATTCCACTCAATGGTTCGGTTAATCACCACAGTATAGGTGGGATAGACATTAGAAACTACAAACACATAAATTTCTCTGCGGTACGGTTCACTCTTTTTTCTCTCCATTTACATCAAGTATCTAGACTTTTTAAACTCGAGATGCTCCGATTTTAAGATAAAACTGATGAACACAGATCGACTTCATTATTGTGAAAAGGAAAGGGAGCTTACAACGGCAGTACAACAGTTGGTAATGGCAGCTAACAACAGGTGCCTATCGGCTAATACGCAGCGCAAGCACACACGCCTTTATTGTACACTGGTGGTGCATGGCACGGAACCGAAATCAGATGGAGATGCTGTTGGGGATTCCCTTGGCGGTGATGCCGGCGGCGGCGCCCTTGAGATCAGAGGTGTTGGGGTAGAGCAGCGTGTAGGGGAACCCCGGCGCGTTGCGGTTCTTGAGCTGGGGATCCGCGTTCATGTTCACCACGCGTTTCTCGATGTCGGTCAGGCGGGCGCCGAAGCGCTTGAACGCCTCCTGCGCCTTGGCGTCGGAGGTCCACTCGGGCGTGTCGCGCTGGCCGAGGTAGATCTCGTCGGAGGAGTGGCTGGACAGGATCTCCAGTAGCGAGATGCCGACGAGGGCCTGGAACTGACTGGTGATGGTGCGCACGAACACCTTCTCCGGGTTGCGCTCCAGCTCCGCGTACCTGTCCGTGCCCGGCTTTGGCATCGGCAGCCGGCTCACGGACGGCCGGTTCGGGAGGTACCCGGCGTACGGGTACTGCCCGAAGTTCACGGCCGCGTGCAGCGCGGAGGCCGTCCAGATGATGGTGGCGCAGGCCTTGACCAGCTCCGGCACAGTCTGCATCGTGGGCCACCACGCCGCGTCCTTGATGTCTGCGTGCCCGACCTCGCGCAGCTCCTTCCACCACGCCTGCAGCTCCGTGTCGGCACGCAGCGCGCCGTCGTTGGGGTAGTAGATGGCCAGGTACTCCGCCACCCACTGCTCGATGGCGTGCCAGATCGCCAGCCCGTCGGACGCGTAGGGGTAGTCCTCGATCAGAAGCCGTACCTTGTGCGGGCTTGACGGGTCAGGAACCGCCATGCCTCTGCATTTCAATGTATTGCGATTTGATTAGCACCATGAAACGCTTGATTGATTGATTGATTACTATCCTTGCTTAATTATGTGTCCTTGTTGATGCTATCAAATTAATTACCTCTTGATCAGGTCATCGGGCAGGGCTTGTTCGTTGAAGTTCCAGTCCTTGTAGATGATGGAGGACATCTCGAGCGCGTACTTGCGCGGGAAGACCGTCATCTCAAAGATACCGCCGCCGTTGATGAGCGTCTGGCGCGCGTTGGAGTTGATGTTCATGGTGTCGCGGTAGTGCGGCTGCAGCAGCTTGTGCACGGGGTGCGTCACGCTGAGCTGCCGGTTGGTGGCGATCACGAACGGCTCCATCACGGCGTGCGTGTTGAGCCAGTGGCTGATCAGCTGGTGCCAGCAGTAGTCGTTCACGTTCACGTACGCCTTGGCCAGTTCCCACACCCACGACTCCGCGCCGGTCGTCGACGTGGGCGTGTACACCTCGCTCTTGGCGGTGGTCAGGCCGTCCTTCAGCTCCGGGAGGCTCAGCTCGATGGCCACCGGAGCCAGAGTGCCGTCGCCGCGCAGGAAGAGTAGTGTCCTGCTGGCGTAGATGAAGTTGTCCTTGAGGTTGTTGATGTCGATCAGGAATGGCATGTAGTGGTCGTGGTGGTCCAGGATGTAGAGCCGGTTGCCGTCCACCGCCTGCTGCACGGTGAGGCCCTCGAGGTTCTTCTCGATGTGCGCCTCCGTGATGGTGCTGGTGTGGTCGCCGTACTTGCTCGGGTCAAGGGTGCTCTTTGGAGGGAACTCCTGATGGATCGATGTCGAAAATAGTGTTGGGCCATCATGGAGCTAATGGTATGCTAAGTTCACGTTCGACGGATCTATAACTCACCGTGAGACGCTTGATGATCATGGGGTTCACGCCAGCGAGGATCTCCCTCGCAAACTCATCGTCGGTCATCCAGGCTTTCTTGTCCTCTGCGTTCCACGACAGATATGGTGTTACATTATTGGTTACTTAACTGAAGAGAGATTCAGTGTCACCGGCTCAAAATACTTTTTTTTTAGAAGGACCTCCGGCTCAAAATACTAACCTTTGATGATCTGCGGCATGGGGAGCTTGAGGAGGTAATCACCGCCAACGGGGAGGACATCCTTGATAAGCTGGAGCGGGAACTGCTTGCGCAGCTCCTCGAGCGCGGGGATGCTGGGCAGCTTGATCCCGCCCTCGTAGAGCCTGATGATGTCCTGGAAGGAGTCGAACTCGCCGGGCGACAGGTCGACGTAGGTGCGGATGGCCGGCACGATGCCCTTCACCAGCGCCTTGATCGCGTAGCCGTAGAAGTCCGACTGCTTGATGTGGCCGAACCGCTCGTCACGCGGCACGTAGATGTTGTCCATCAGCGACGTCAGCCGGCTCTCCGTCTCCGGATCTTCGCATCGTCGCGCCATGCAGATAAAATACTGTTAGTTCTGTTCAGTGCTGTGCACGCGCGTGGTGCTCTGTTCTGTTCTGTTGCGCGGACGGGCAAAAAGGTTACCGGTTTTGTTGGGCTTCCGGCCGGTGCGGCCGCGGCGAGGGTAGGGGTGGTCCTTGGAGCCGCCGAGGGTGGGGCGAACGTCGTCGCTGTTCCCCGAGTCCGGTGAACCGAGGTCGTTGTAGACATCGTAGCGGTACACACGGTCGTGCTCCTGGTACGGGCCCTGCTGGTCGTCGCCCCTCAGGTTCCGGAGCTCGTCCTCGCGGTATGGCTTCAGCGCCGCCGGCATCTGGCTCGGCAGGTACGTCTGCAAGATGGAAGAGTAAATTCAGCATGTCAGGATTGAGACACGCGCAAGCGGTTCGGTGGTTGATCAGTGAAGAGGCCTGGCAGATCGGCTGATACTAGCTAGGATAGATGCTCACGTCGTTGGCGAAGAAGACGCGGTTGTAGCGGTACTTGGACTGCGGGTACACCCACGAGTTGGCAACGAAGACGACGGTGCCGTGGCCGGGGACGTCCTCAAGAGTGATGGTCTTGAGCAAGAACTCGGACGCGTGGTTGTTCTTCACGATGATGGCGCCTGGCACGCCCATCTTCGCCACCTCCCAGTCGAACGTCACGCGGAACTTGTTCTCGCCGGAAGTCAGGGACGGCAGCGTCGTCAGCCATTGCTCCAGGCCCGCCTCCGCGCCCACCTTGCCACGGTTGCCGTTGTCTGCACGCCACCCAGAACGTGCCATTCAGTACCACGTCAAAACGAAGAGTTTCTGAATTATGTACGACGCGATCGAGAGAGGGAACGAATGCTCACTGGGATCGATGACGGTGGAGCTGATAAGCTGGCAGGTGACGCCGCGGCCGAGGAACTCGGTCACGCTGTCGATCACGGAGGCGCCGATGCTGGTCACGTCGAGGTTGAGGACGGTCTTGCGCACGAGCACCACCGAGCCCTTGAGCCGGGCATTCTTGTTGCCAGTCAGGTCGCCGATGATTCCTCCAAACATCTTCGCTTCAGCGAGCTAGCTAACGCGTTGTGCAGAACAGATTGCAAGTTTTGCAGTGGAGAGATGGCTGTGAGTGTTGTGTGAGTGGTCGAAGAGCGAGCCGGGCTATTTATAGGGCTAGAGCTCAAGGAGTGAGCAGTGAAACAGCATGTACAATAACGGTGAGATCAACGTGTGCCGCCGTGCATGAGCACTCGTGTAAGCAGAGAGCCGTGCCGTGGATGGCTTCGCCTCTTACGTCCAGTTTGCATGTGCGCGTGCATGTGAACTGGATATTCGGCAGCGCTTGCGCAAAATATTTGCTGGATATTTGTCGAGGCTATAATAATTAGAGCATCATAACAAGTTGTGACACTGAAGATCGCCTTATCTATTTGCCATCGAGGCCAACATGTTATGATAACGACATTTTATCGTCAGTGATCGAACTGATACAACAAAAACACGGAGTGTGTTTGCGCCACCAACCGGGGTAACATCAGACAAACTATGCGTAGCTCTCATTGCTTTGGAACATGCTCAAGTGGATTGAGTCTCCAGCTTATCGTCGGTGCTTACATATATAATTATCCTCCTCGTGGTAGGCATGCACATTAGTCTGTGGTGACTTTGTCAATTCAAATATCTATCAGTCCAATCTCCCAGGGATTCATGCAAGTATGTTGTGTGTGTAATTATCAAGAAAAGCATGCACATATAGTTTTAAAAAAAATGAGTTTATTCATAATTTCGTAAAACTTCTCTAAAACTACGTGATCCTGTAAAAATGTCTACCTATGTAAAGCATATTCCTTTTCTAAACTGGACTCTTATGGAGATATATGTTTGGTTGTTGATCTATATGTTCACAGTCTGTTGAGCCTCTAAATTGATTGTCTGATATTTAATTTTTAAAATTTTCGAGGGCAAAGGCTATAATTAGTAATATTCATCTCAATGTTCATGAACGAGAGCAATCTCTCATGTAAGTTGGGCCACTTGATTTTCCTAGTTATAAATAAGTTGTGCCACAGCGTAGACCCCTGTCCTCAAAGAAGGTGTCGGTTTCAAGGCGTATCTACTACTCCCTCCGTTTTTAATTATATGACGCCGTTAACTTTTTTCGTTACTTTGACCATTCGTCTTATTCATAAATATTTATGCAAATAGCTAAATGTATAAGTTAATCTTAAAGTCCTTTTGATGATAGATCCAACAATATACATTTTACGTTAAGTAACTAATTATTTTCACATATATTGTTGATCAAAGTTCAATAAAAAAGTCAACGGCGTCATATAATAAAAAACGGAGGAAGTACAAGCTACATAATCTTTCCCGATAGTTCTGTTTTTTTCAACCAATCTTCCCGATAGTTCTGTTATAAGTGGCCAACAGTTATATCACTCTTTAGCATTTTTCTCGAGTGGTCAACAATTTTGTAGCATGAATTCATATCTTTCCTTACAGTTTTATCAATTTGTCTACAATATCATTCCCTATAAACTCATTACCTGTTGTTATTATGCAAATATACAGATTGAATTGAGTACTGTTGGTCACTTGAAGAGAAAACTGTTGGGAATTCATATCAATCTTGTAGAGATAGAGTGGACAGCGAATCATATAATGAGATTGGAGCAGATGGGGGAACTGGTACTGGGGTGTACGCTATGGTTTAAAATTGGACATGCATATCAAGGAGATTCCAAGGTCAGATCCGCTGGTAAATGACAGCAAAACAAAAAGATCTGCTGGTAAATTTGACTACTACTACTATACTGTAGCATCCAAGAAGACAGGATGTACGAAGTTAATTCGTGTTCCTCATGTTTCTTAGAAAAGGAAAACAGAGCAGAACAGACGGAGTGATCGAAGCCTCCAAGAAGGGATCCGGGTCTCCTGAAGTAGTGAAGAAAATTCAGGATACTGTAGCGATCGGAACAGTAATCTGTGAGGAGAGCTGCAGTACCCTGAATTTATACTGTAGCGAACAGTATCCGGAGCTACTGTGCGTTTGCTTTTACTGTTCATGTTTACTGTTCACCTGTCCCTGTAGCATTCGATCTGGGCCGTTCGTTTTCCATCCGACGGCTGAGATTTCATCTAATTCCGGCGCACTGTAGCGCCTCTGAATTTCCTTCAGTAATTCAGAGGATCCCGATCGTCCAAGAAGATAAGATGCTGAAATCATCTGACACTCTAGTTGGGTTTGTTTAAACGCATGGCCTGCAGCAGACAACGCATGCATGATGATTAATTTAAAACAACACTCGGCCAAACGCCGCGGGCCGTAGTCGTTCGTAGTACTGGTTTTGATAACATATTTCATCTGATTGATGGGCGTATCGCGAGCTGACCGGATGATTAAAGTTCCGTTGTGATGGTACCTCCCAGAGAACTGAAATGAAATGAAAATTGGCCTAACTCTGATTATTGGCTGATGAAATGAGCGAATTGGACGTACTGGGACCAACTTGCTATTGCCATGCGGTGCACGAGTTGGACCGATCCGCGCATGGGCACGCCGCAAGCGCAGGACGCTTGCCATCCTTATCGCGTTGCCTTCCCGCAGGCACGTCGATCACATGGCCACGGGCGTGTCGCGGACGCATCCCTTGCCTAGCGATCGAGTGAGTACGTGTGGCCCTGCGGTCCTGTCCTCGGTGGCACGGCTCGGTACGAGCTTTGTCACCACGTTCAATCGCCAACCACCGTTAAAATGCCGCGCAGCTTTGTTTCCTGTTTCGTCCTGTGGCTGTGCGGCATAAATGAATGAATGGTAGTGGGTGTTTGTTGCATGGGGTGTAAAATTTAAAGGGAAAAATTTTGTCATTTAAAAGTATTAAATAAAGTTTAATTACAAAACTAACTGCAGAACCCCTGGTCTAAATCGCGAGACGAATCTAACGAGAGTAGGTAAACCGTGATTAGACGTTGGTTACTGTAGCATTACTGTAGCATCACTATAGCATCACTGTAACAAAATATAGATTAATTAAGCTCGTTAGATTCGTCTCGTAAAGATGTACCTACCTGTAAAAAGGTTTTGTCATTAAATTTTTAGTACTATTAAATAATAAGATTCTTTTTAATGTGACAGGTCTAAATGCTAAATGTTAAAGCAACGAACACCCTCTGGTACGGCGAATTGGCGATTGATGTTGAACTGTTTGGTTCGTTCAGCTGCAGCGCTGCTGTTTTCTATACAGCGTTCTACTGGCTAGAGCCACATGGACCTAACCTACCCTTCACTTTGGTGCGTGTGGAAAGCTTATCGTAGCTACAAATCACTTTACCTAACTAGGTAAATAAAAAGTCACTAGTGGTATATCTTTACAACTGATGGCTTTTCATTCGACATATTTCATAGGTCCACGCTTGTTAAAACACCTTAAAATGTGGAACGACGAGTGGTAAAAAAAAAAAAAGTGGATTCCAAATTTCTGCGAACCACGTGAAAATCGCACCGTTGCAAAAAAAGTGGATTCCAAATTTCTGCCCCCAACCAGCCATCCTTAGCGAGTTTCTGTATGATGCTCAGCCCTATATCTTTGAGACACGACGACTAAAATCGTGTCACATCTTTGGGGCTCTGATGAATCTCTGATTGGTGAGTGAGAATCTAGCATCCTGTGGAACCGAACCAAAGCGTGACTCGTGTCGCGGCTGCCTGCGGCAAGTGCCAAATCGCATGGGCCAGGCTATACACTGATGACAAGAGAGAAGCAGCAACAGCGAACAGAGCTAGCGACGTGTTGAGTTTGACAGCAAAACAAAAAGATCTGCTGGTAAATTTGACGACTCAAAATTTTACTACTACTATACTGTAGCATCCAAGAAGGGTTTGTTTAAATGCATGGCCTGCAGCAGACAACGCATGCATGATGATTAATTTAAAACAACACTCGGCCAAACGCCGCGGGCCGTAGTCGTTCGTAGTACTGGTTTTGATAACATATTTCATCTGATTGATGGGCGTATCGCGAGCTGATCTGGATTCTCGACCGGATGATTAAAGTTCCGTTGTGGTGGTACCTCCCAGAGAACTGAAATGAAATGAAAATTGGCCTAACTCTGATTATTGGCTGATGAAATGAGCGAATTGGACGTACGGGGACCAACTTGCTATTGCCATGCGGTGCACGAGTTGGACCGATCTGCGCATGGGCACGCCGCAAGCGCAGGACGCTTGCCATCCTTATCGCGTTGCCTTCCCGCAGGCACGTCGATCACATGGCCAGGCGTGTCGCGTATCGTCGGCGGATCGCCGGATCGGTCCTTCCCGGGAACCCGGCGAAGGCGCTGCCAAAAGCTGGACCGCTTCTTTGACGCTGAATCATCAGCCTTGCCGTGGCAAATGACTGGAGAAAGTCCGAGCTGCTTGCTAGTGTCGACCACGGCTCCTGTTACACACTCTTAGCTGCTTGTGTACCACGTTCCTTTTCTTTTTTCCTTTTGCTTTTTGAGAGAGAGAGAGAGAGAGAGAGAGAGAGAGGGTTTGTGCATCAGCATCACACATTTTTTTTAGAGGAAACAAGGATACAATTCATTATCCAAAATGTTCAAAGGTACATTGAGAAACTCCAGTGGCCTTAGAAGCCAAACATATCTCCCGGAGCCAATAAACACAGTCTTAGCTAAACAATGTGCTTCTTCGTTACAATTTCTACTTTCCTGTTTGAACTGAACCTCACCTACGAGTCCTTTTCTGAAGATAATTTCATTCAAAATTACACTTTAGAGGCATAAATTCCTCTCCTCTCTAAGCTTTTTTATCACCTCCTGACAGTCAGTAGCTATCACACATTGCTACAAATTAAAGTCCAGAGCTAATGATAAAGCCTCGTTACATGCAAGGGCTTCAAGAGTAGCAGGTTCAGAAATTCCATCGAACACTCTAGCACTTGCAGCTATGAGTAGCTATCACACATTGCTACAAATTAAAGTCCAGAGCTAATGATAAAGCCTCGTTAGGCCTTCCACAATGTACTGTATATGCGATGCCCAAAGATCATTTTTCGGATTGGGGCACCGCTCCTGCCACTGTGAGATTCAGTTCCAATTCCAACCGGTGCCAGAAAAATGGGGAGCGGTTCCTATTGAAGCACCGGTTCCAACTTCTTAAACAATATTTTCTTTGCCTGCTGCTCTGTACGCTTGGAGAGAGAGCGTCCGGAAACGTTGCATGCCAAGGAGAAAAAGAGCTCTGTTTTCTAATTTTTTACTTCACTGGTGGGTCCCAACAACAGATGCTCACGCTGTGCGTTATGAGGAGCGATGGCTATCTAGCGATGTGGGCTCCACATTTTCTTCATGGAGCGCTCCTCACTGTGGAAGGCCTTACATGCAAGGGCTTCAAGTGTAGCAGGTTCAGAAATTCCATCGAACACTCTAGCACTTGCAGCTATGAGCATGCCTTGTCTATCTCTGCAAATCGCTCCAACAATTCCTTGTCTTTGCTACAGGCCGTCAACATTGATTTTCATGAAATAAGGAGGAGGAGCCACCCAACTACGAGCAACATCTCTCATCACCATCTCCTTCACCTTTAGAGCAACATTACATGCCGCATCTACCTTCAAGTTTTCAAAGAACCTATTAATAGTAGCATATGTCGATAAAGAACCTTTTTTATTTAATGCCGTTATTGACGGTTTAAATTTAAGAGAACTCGAAATGTCTGGGCGGAGATACACATGGGCCAATTCTTTACCGGTGCCAACTTATGAGAGATTAGACAGAATCCGCATGGCCACAGAATGGGAACAAAAATTCCCTTTATCATCTGTGATTGCTTTGTCCCGTGAGATATCAGATCACACGCCTCTGTTATTAAATACGGGGACACCATCGTCCGGTACTAACCAACCTATCTTTAAGTTCGAGCTAGGCTGGTTACTTAGGGATGGTTTCATGGACATAGTGAAAGAGGTGTGGACGGAGGTAAACAGTGGTCGTACCTCAATGGAGAGGTGGCAAGCAAAAATAAGAAGGCTACGTCAGTTCCTTCGAGGATGGTCTAAGAATGTGAGTGGAGCATATAAGAAAGAGAAGAAGGATATTCTTGATAAACTCGATGAGCTGGACAAGAAGGCTGAACACACATATCTCTCTTCGCAAGAGGTTGATGTCAAACAGTGCCTTCGTAACCGTCTAGCTCAATTGTTAAGGGAAGAGGAAATCAAGTGGTATCAAAGGGCTAAGACAAAGGAATTGTTAGAAGGCGATTCAAATACGAAATATTTTCAATTGATAGCAAATGGCAAACATAGGAAGACTAGAATATACCAGTTACAAGATGGGGATCATGTGTTAAGTGGTGATGAGGAACTCAAAAAATACATTACCACTTACTACAAAGGCCTTTTCGGTCCGCCTGTGGAGAATAACTTTCACATGGATGAGACATGAAAGGATGATATCCCACAAGTAACAGAACTAGAAAATGAATCACTAATTGAGCCTTTTACAGAGGAGGAAGTCAGGAAAGCCATTTTTCAAATGGAACATAATAAGGCTCCAGGGCCAGATGGATTCCTAGCGGAATTTTATCAAGCCTTTTGGGACTTATTGAAATACGATATAATGGCTTTGTTTCATGATTTTCATCGAGGCACGTTACCTCTGTATAGTCTCAATTTCGGGACAATCATTTTGCTACCTAAATGTAAAGAAGCAATCAGGATACAGCAATACAGGCCTATATGTTTGCTTAATGTGAGCTTCAAGATATTTACAAAGGTAGCCACAAATAGAATTGCCATGGTAGCCCAAAAAATCATTAGTCCTACACAGACGGCCTTTTTACCAGGAAGAAATATCATGGAAGGGGTAGTTGTGCTGCATGAAACGATTCATGAGATGCACAAGAAGAAACAAAATGGAGACATATTTAAAATTGACTTTAAAAAGGCGTATGACAAAGTTAAATGGTCGTTTGTCAGGAAAACACTTGAGATTAAAGGGTTTTCATCCAAATGGTGTAGTTGGGTGGAATCCTTTATGCAAGGGGGTCATGTGGGTATTAAAATTAATGAGCAAGTAGGACAACAGTTCCAAACTAAAAAAGGTTTGCGTCAGGGAGATCCTTTGTCTCCAATTTTGTTTAATATAGTGGTGGATATGCTAGCCATCTTCATAAATAGAGCAAAAAGGAAAGGTCAAATTAAGGGAGTGATTCCATATCTGGTTGATGATGGACTCTCAATATTACAGTATGCAGACGATACTATCCTCTTTATGGATCATGATTTAGAGATGGCTAGGAATTTAAAGCTACTGTTATGTGCTTTTGAACAGTTGTCTGGCCTCAAAATCAATTTTCATAAGAGCAAAATATTTTGTTTTGGGGATGCCAAACATTGTGAGCATGAGTATTCACAACTATTTAGATGCCAATCTGGTACTTATCCTTTTAAATATTTGGGCATCCCTATGCATCATAGAAAGTTAAGTAATGCAGAATGGAAAGCGATAGAAGAACGCTTTGAGAAAAAACTAAGTAGCTGGAAAGGCAAACACCTTTCGGTGGGGGGAAGATTGGTGTTAATTAATTCAGTGTTAACAAGTCTTGCTATGTTCATGCTTTCTTTCTTTGAGGTCCCAAGGGGCATCTTAGAGAAACTGGATTACTATAGATCTCGTTTTTTCTGGCAAAGTGATGACCACAAGAAGAAATATAGATTAGTCAAGTGGAGCATTCTCTGCCAGCCAAAAGACCAGGGAGGTCTGGGTATCAAGAACATAGATATTCAAAATCAATGTCTGCTTAGTAAGTGGTTGTTTAAATTAATTAATGAGGAGGGCATATGGCAAACTCTGTTGAAGAAGAAATATCTTAAGAACAAGACCATAGGCCAAGTACAAAAGAAACCTGGAGACTCACATTTTTGGGGTGGTTTAATGAAGGTTAAGGAAAAATTCCTGAGCTATGAACATTTCCAACTAAATAATGGGGAGAACATCCGGTTTTGGGAGGATAAGTGGTTGGGGAATTTTACTCTTTGTCAACACTATCCTTCACTGTACAATATTGTTAGGAAAAAACATGCGTCAATAGCAACGGTTTTCAGCTCTATACCTTTAAATGTCTCTTTTCGACGTGGTCTGGTGGGGCATAATTTAACGGCATGGCATCATTTGGTTGCTAGGATTGTGCATGTTAGATTAAATAATGGAGCTGGTGTCTTTCGGTGGGGTTTGCACCAGAATGGCATTTTTACTGTACACTCTATGTATGGGGCTCTAATATGCAATGGCAATGTGCGACAGAATAGAACTTTGTGGAAATCAAAAACCCCCTTGAAGATAAAGATATTTATATGGTACTTACAGAGAGGTGTAGTATTAACTAAAGACAACTTAGTAAGGCGAAATTAGAATGGTAGTACAAAATGTATTTTTTGTTCACAAAATGAGACTATCCAACACCTTTTCTTTGATTGTCATTTTGCAAGGTTTATGTGGAGATCTGTACAGTTTACTTTTAGTTTAACGCCACCTACTAGTGTTGATGAGTTTTTTAATGATTGGCTACTTCGGTTTGACTCTAAATCAAAAGGACAATTGTTATGTGAAGTTTCTGCTTTATGTTAGGCTCTATGGTTAACTAGAAATGATATTGTATTTGATAAGGCTCTATGGTTAACTAGAAATGATATTGTATTTGATAAGTCTCCAATGAAAACATATATGCAGGTAATCTTCAGGGGCACGTATTGGCTTCGGCTGTGGGCGCAGCTACAGAAGTGTGAGGAGGACACCATACTCATGAAGGAGGCATGCCGTTCTTTGGAGACGACGGTGATGCAACTCTTCGCCAACCATGGATGGAGATTTAGCAATAGGATTGCTGCTCAATAATTTCCCATGAAAACTATGTTGGTGTCTCCTTTTAGTTGTTTAAGATTTATGGATGATATGGCAGCCTTAGTTGCTGCTGTGTGATGTAAAGCGACGGCCGTAGCCCCCCTAACGGGGGGTCAAGGCCGGGACTCATTTTTGTTTCCCATTATCTAAAAATATGTCGATAAAGAACTCTGAAATAACCCTCATGAGTGGCCTTCCTCCTTGCAGCCCAATAACCTAACATGTGACCAAAAGCATAACAAAAGAATTATTTTTTTTTAGGTTAACAAAATCATCTGGTTAGGGCATCTCCAAAATATCCTTATAAAATTGGTCCCATAAACTTGTTTTTAGGAGCAACAAAAAAAAATATGAGGGGCAATTTTTCTTTCCTCCTCCAACAGTTCCCCCTAAAAATAGATCAAAACACTTTTGATAGGACCACATCAGCATTTCATGTCACAAAAATATTAATTCTATTGTAAAAAGAAAGAATAGAGGCCCTAATTACTCCCCTGTTTGTAGCTACAAATGAGGGAGTTTAAGAGCTATGAAAAAATTGAGGGGGGAGGGGGGTTCCGAGGCCGTGTTGGAGATGAGTTTTTTTATCGAACCTCAATATTTTGGTTTGATGAAGATTTATGGGGCTTTCTTTAGATGCTCGGGCTTGCATCACACTTTTTGATGCGCTACAATTCGTTTGGGCTCAATTATTTCCTGGGCCTCTTTGGGACCTTGAACTTTGTTCGAACTCCAGGCCCAAGCATACATGGATGGGCTGGCGATGGACGTATGGGTGAACTTCCACCTCAAGCTGGGCCAGCGCGCCACCCGTCACTGACGAGCGAAACACTACTAGCCGCCCCCGCCTCGCACTAGACAGTCCAATAGCTCTTCTTTTTTTTTTGCGACCGACAGTCCAATACCTCGGCAGGCGGCAGGCCGGTACGTGCTTGGATTTCCACTCGACTGGTGGGCGGTGGTCACCGCGCCATCTCAGGGCCCGGTGGTGAACGCCCGCGAGGCCGTGACGGCAAGGCGCCATCCGACTCTTCCATCGTCACCGGCATCCGGGGCAAGAGCACAAGAAAGCCTTCTCGACAGCCCGCACCAGCAACGGCGCGCGGACGCATCCCTTGCCTAGCGATCGAGTGAGTACGTGTGGCCCTGCGGTCCTGTCCTTGGTGGCACGGCTCGGTACGGTCTTTGTCACTATGAAAGTAAAATGTAGATAGACAATAGGATAATGAATTGTGTTCTTTATTGCACTGTAGATCACATATTTATACATAGAGAAGAGTAGCGGTCAAGTTTTTCGGAACGGGTCTGACCTTTTAGAAAGTGTTAACCAACTGGTCACATTTGATTCCTAACACTCCCCCTTGATCAGTTGATCTTCGTCGTACAGTGCGTCTCTTCAAAAAACCTTGTGGGAAAAATTTGAAGAGATATATCGTGCTGATAACGAACAGTCACCACGTTCAATCGCCAACCACCGTTAAAATGCCGCGCAGCTTTGTTTCCTGTTTCGTCCTGTGGCTGTGCGGCATGACTGAATGGTAGTATGGCGAATTGGCGATTGATGTTGAACTGTTCGGTTCGTTCAGCTGCAGCGCTGCTGTTCTCTGTACAGCGTTCTACTGGCTAGAGCCACATGGACCTAACCTGCCCTTCACTTTGGTGCGTGTGGAAAGCTTATCGTAGCTACAAGCAGTGGCGGACCCAGCAAGAAATTATAGGTATGGCGAAGCTACGAGCACTGAAAAATATTTTGGCCAAAGTTCGGCGAAACCGCGGAATTTTGGACCGATTTTAATTTTTTTGGAAAAATTTCATTCAAAACTTTTTTAAAATGAGATGGAAACCGTAGATATTTAACGATTTTTGGTATATCATCCTTACACATTTTTATGAGCCAACTAGTGACACAAACGTAACCAACAGAAAATATGAACCATAAAAAGATATTTAAAAACAAGTATAGATGAAGGAGATATTAGAGCAAACAATAACATTTTAGTTAGATCATTTACCACATCAAAAAGGAAAATATCATTTGAACAATAACAAAAATTATGGAGCATTATAATAATACACACACACCATAACGGTTGAGGACGTCTCTGCTCTTCCAGAAGGCTCAGACGATTTCATGTCACTCTTTCATGGCTTAAAATTCTTAATATTATTCATAATTTTTTGATGTAGCTACCAAGGGTACGAAGGGATCGTCTCTGGGCTGGCAGGCTTCAGCGAGCCTACAAGGCCCATATGATATATACCTCTTCGTTTTGGCCCAGTAAGGCCTCTTCTTCCTCAGGCAACCATCGGACAGGCACAGAGCAGAAAAGCTTCAGCCATGGCGTGCTTGCCGTGCTAAATCCATGACCTGTGTCCAGATCTTAGTGGGGAAGAAGAGGATCGACGCTGCCGCCATACCTCGCCATATTGGTGGGTCCGCCTGTGGCTACAAATGACTTTACCTAACTCGGTAAATAAAAAGTCACTAGTGGTATATCTTTACAACTAATGGCTTTTCATTCGGCACATTTTATAGGTCCACGCTTGTTAAAACACCTTTAAAATGTGGAACGACGAGTGGTAAAAAAAAAGTGGATTCCAAATTTCTTCGGAGCACGTGAAAATCGCACCGTTGAAAAGGGAACCAGGGAAAGACCTGCGAGTTTTTTCTGTTGCTCGTGTCGTGGCAGCAATCGCTTCAAACTGCTTTCTGCCCCCCAAACCATCCTTTGCGAGTTTCTGTACGATGCTCAGCCGCCCTGTATCTTTGAGACACGACGACTAAAATCGTGTCACGTCTTTGGGGGCTCTGATGAATATCTGATTGGTGAGTGAGAATCTACAGCATCCTGTGGAGCCGAACCAAAGCGTGACTCGTGTCGCGGCTGCCTGCGGCAAGTGCCAAATCGCATGGGCCAGGCTACACACTGATGACAAGAGAGAAGCAGCAACAGCGATTAGAGCTAGCGACGTGTTGAGTTTGGCCGCGACCTGCAAACGCCTTCTTCCCACAAACAGTCACAGTTTCACGGTCACGAGTCTAGATGAGAATCAGATGCCGCCATGGCGCCATGGGTCCAAAGAGAGTGACATGCACGGTTGCGCCGGCGACTCGAGAGAGAAGGGAATCGCTCAGAGAGAAATTTCCGCATCTCCGACGCTCACGCCTATTGAGATGTCACTCGACTGATTTGCGCCACGGCGATCACTAAAGTATCTTGGGAAGAAAAGGATGAAAGCGGTGGAAGACTGAAAACGGAAAACGAACAACAGGTTAATGATTGCGTGTTCCTTCTCGTATGATGTCTGGCAATATTCGCCGTTTATCATTCGTGTGACGGCGACGACTCCGGATTGTTGGATGCCGTACGTGTGTTCCGAATCCAGACTCCAGTGACATAGATGCGACACTACTCTGCTGCAGGAATTTGGCTGTCTGCCTTCAGCGAATGGACGCTCGGGACAATGTTTTTGTGACGTTTTGCTTGTCAGTTTCTGCATAGCACGAGTAGAGGAAGACGATTCAAGTTTGGGCACATATTTTGAAATAAAATATCACACATAAGATCCGTGTCTTCCTCGCTGAAACTTGATGAAAGTGACCCAGGTGCAGAACAACAAGAAGTTTAAATCTACAAAAACAACAGCTACAATACGAGAAAACCTAGGAAAAGCCACCTTACTTTAAAGCAGGTCTAGAATTTTAGCAGCCCCCACACGTCACGTTTATGATCTTTACATTTTATACTACGCATAAAAATATTAGTAAAGTGCAAAGTTGTTAAAGCATTGGGATCCACCTTAAGCGGACAGTGTACCAACAATCATATGGGACAGCCTTGCAGATGCAGGGTATATTCAGTGGCGGAGCTGGGGGGGCCGGCAGGGGCCATGGCCCCCCCTAACTTTCGAAAATTTTCAGAGCATGTACTTCTCACCGGGGCTCCGATTCGCTGCTCGCTTGGCTGCATCACCATCGATGGAGTGGAGAGCTTCACGGAAGGATGAGAAAGATAGAAGAAAGGCCAACAGTTTTTTTTGGACAGTGGGCTATACTGCAAGCCCGTGGAGGATGTGGATGCTGGCCCACTGGCCCATCACGCGGAAGGAGCAGCACGGCAGCACCGAAGCTACACAGTTTTCGTTTTTCTTTTTTATATATTATAATGAGGGTCGCGTCGTGTAGTTTTGTTTCCTTGCAGTTGCACCTTATATAACATGCAACTGGCTCACGAAGAGATATCAAGATTGAAAAAGTAAGTGCAAGGAAAAACGAAAGGTTCATCTGACATGCATATAGACTACTTCAATTTTGTATCATTTTGTCTATAGAATTTCGCTACACCTTAGGCTTTTGTAAAAGTAGGATGACCTAAAAGTGACTTAAAAATAATCATAAATAATGTTTGAAGTAATACAAATACTCTTAAACGTATGAAACTGTTTTTCTTTGCAGGGTAAAATATTAGTAATTAGGGCTTAGGAGATTAGGGGCTTCTATGGCCGCCGGACCTAGCTAGAAGAGGGGGTTCGGGGGAAGCGGGAGAGATGGTGAAGGCGGAGGCGGCGGGACGCTGCCTCGCGAGCGGCGTGAGATGACGGTTGGGCCAGTGTTACGGCGGGGGAGCTTGACGGTAATGGGCTATAGCGCGACGGGAGAGCTCGACGGCGATGAGTTAGCGAGGCGAGAGACGCCGACGTCGGCCAGCCCCCCCTGATTTTCTCTTCCAGCTCCGCCACTGGGTATATTCCTCAGCAACATGTCAGGTCTTGCAAAAACATGTGAGTCGAGGGTGCGTTCGTTGCATTAGACTTTAGACCCATCACATTAAAAAAAAATCTTATTATTTAAGAGTATTAAATAAAATTTAATGACAACCTTTTTACAGGTAAGTACATCTTTACGAGACGAATCTAACGAGCCTAATTAATTTATGTTTTGGTACAGTAATGCTACAGTAACCATTATCTAATCATGACTTAATTACCCTCATTAGATTCGTCTCACGAATTAGACCAGAGTTCTGTAATTAATTTTGTAATTAAAGTTTATTTAATATAACTTATCTAAAGTTTAGACCCCTTTAAAGTTTAGACCCATGCAACGAACACCCCTGAACCTCAACCAAACACCACAACAGATCTCACGTAAAGAATCTGATAACCAGAGCCCCAGGTAAGTAAACATAACAATTCAGAAGTTGTTATGTACCAAGATTGCACATATGTCTGATGCCATTGCATTTATCTGAGCTATTTTGACAGCAAAAATCTACAAATAACTGAACACCATCTCTTACAAGGAGCATCATAATAATTTGGAAACTTGGTCAGTTTACACAGGAGACATAAGTATTTCTTCACCTCAGATTGAGAGCAGAAACAATACGAGAGGCATCACAATACAAATGGAACCCCAAAGGCAGTTCATATAACACTCGATCAACATTTCAGTAACAAAAAGAATAATGCTACACTTCAAGATTGGTTCCTTGATCATATCAAAGGCACTGTGATAAAAGGCTTTGCTTATTCAGAGTAGAATTCCAAAACAAAAACCCTTTCAGCAAGGGAACTAGAGTAAACAAAAAGGCAGGTACCTTGGAGTACCACCTGCTCCTGATCAGCATACAATACAATTCCAAGAGATTGAATCTAGTGAAAAACACAGCACATAGGATGATCTAAGCTTTCTCTATCAGCTGCAAGACCTCAGCTTCAGTGGGCAGGGACGGGATAGCTCCTTTCTTTGTGGCGGTGATCGCTCCGCATGCATTGGAGAATTTGATCGCCTCCTCGAGCTTTTTCTGATCCTGTACAAGCAGCAGAGTCAAATTTCTGCAATATGGCAAAACACTGAAGGATGTGTTTGTGGGCAACATACTTGTAGTGAGGATGGATCTTGGACAATCTTGAGGAGCAGAGCACCAACGAATGCATCACCTGCGCCTGTTGTATCAACTTGTTGTACTTTGTACGAAGGGACAGCACCACGGAAATCCTGCAATGCAATCAAGTATAGCAAACTTGTGAGTCTCTGCTACCTTCAAGTCACAATATTAATTAGCTGTTCAAGCTATACATTGAAAATGGACACTTTGCATTTTGTAAAGATACAACCTAGAAGTTTAGATACACACAGGCCATTAGCATAAATAATCAAATTACATTGGACAGATACTAGCACAAAGTTATAAAGCATACCCTGGTATAATACTTGCATCCTTGATCTCCAAGGGTCACCAGGAGTAGCTTCATGTTAGGCCGCCACAGCTTCATGACAACATCATCCTCCACTGAGTCGATGCCTGTCAAGAACTCAAGCTCGACCTCGCTGACCTTGACAATGTCTGCCTGGTCCCAGATACTCAAGATCTGGGTGCGGGCCTCATCACGGGATGGCCACAATGCCTCCCTCAGGTTTGGGTCATAAGAGAGCAGTGCACCAGCCTCTTTGGCAATCTCCATGGCACGCAGATGTGCCGACCGGCAAGGCTCAGCAATCAAGCTTATTGATCCGTAGTGAAAGACTGCTGCCTGAACAAAAATGCATGCCTTGTCAGAATTTGCACAAACAGGGAGAAAATGGACAGTGATGATGCAAGTTCAAGGGTCCAAATCCGAGTCATGTCATGGGTGCACATATTTTCCAGCAAATTCTACCGACAGGTGCAGTTTTTGTTTAACAAATAAATACACATTTTAGTTTCCAGTAAACATGATCATATCAAAAAATACAGCAGCTGGTATGCAGTAATTCTCAAACTAGACAACTAGTTAAGTTTTAAAGAAGTAAAGATGGTAATGCTTACACAATTCACAAATAAATCAAGCTGTCTAGCATCACTAGTTCTTCCGTGTCTTGGCACCATCATCACATGAAACATTCGAATGTTTTCCAAGGTTCAATGAATATAGACAAAAGCTGAACTACTCGACATCAGTTTCAAATGCTCACAAGTCACAAGCACAATTATTGCGCACCACAAAGAAACAAAATTCCACTGCATTCCATTAATACACGGCAAGACTAATGATTTCTACAAGGCCAGCTCACGACGAATGATCCAAGAATCACAGGTTTGACTAGTTTCATAACGGCTCTACTTTGGGTTTCTTATTTGCCTGTCCCAATTTTTATGCACGTTAGGACGAATCACATAAGCCACATGACCAGATCCAGAAAAGAACAATTAGACAACTAGAAGGCACAACAAGATCCGACCAAAACCAGCAACGAAGGCGCCCACTTTGCCCAAGAATCTTTGGATTCCACGGGAAGATTCAGCAGCACAGCTCCCGAATTAGAAGATGGAAAAGGGACACCTTTAAGCGTAATAAACAAGAAAAGGGACCAAGAAAAATTTCAGGCGCCGCAACCTAAACCGCACGCGAAATCAGTGCCTAGCGCTCGCGTTCAGATCCAAGAAACGTACCAAGAAATGGGCCAAGGATTATAACAAACTCGACGGTAAATCAGTTAAGCTGTCCCTAGATCACGGAGATAACAGTAGGAGATGACCAAAGAACCAGGCTTACCCTCTTGATGAGCTCGACGTTGAGCTCGTCGGCGGTGAGGAGCATGTCGGCGCTGGGGTTGCGGTAGAACATGAACTCGCGCTCGCCGTCGGCGCGCAGCGTGACGAAGGCGAGCGCGGTGCGCGCCCCGGCGTCGAAGACGACGCCTCCGTCGTCGACGCCGTTGTCGCGGAGGATGGCCGCAAGCATGCGGCCGAACTCGTCGTCCCCGAGCTTGCCGACGAAGGCGGCCTCGCCGCCGAGACGCGAGACCGCGATGGCGACGTTGGCCGGCGCGCCCCCCGGCGCCTTGACGAAGGCGGGTGCCTCCGCCAGCGACACCCCCGCCACCGTCGGCACGAAGTCTATCAGCATCTCCCCGAAACTGACTACCAACTCGCGCCCGCCCGCCATTGCCCTCGCTTCCCCAAACTACAGTGCGCGCACGGATGCAGAGGTGGAGAGAGAGAGAGAGAGAGAGAGAGAGAGATGGGTGGGCGCGTGTGGGGAATTTTTCTGCTGAGGTGGCGAGGCGGCGTGTTATATAGAGAGAGGAGGGGTTGCTTGGCTTGGGGTGGAGGTAGGCGGACGGGGGGAGATGGGGGTGTGCGTTTGCGCCGCCGTGTTGGGTTTTCGCGGAACGTAAGCAAGGTGACCAGGTGCTGTTGACGGCTCCCTTGGATGATCGGTTAATTTAGGGTTGATCCGTGCCTGCCTTGTAAAACTTGGATTTAGATAGAACCGTTCTACGGATAAATTGGTGTGTGAATCTTCTTTCCCGTATTGGATAAGGACGGTGAAGATCTTATCTATATATATCGAGGAACCAAATGAAGGATCTATTTTTAGATCAATATATCATTGTTAAATGATCTTATCTATATATATTGAGGAACCAAATGAAGGATTTTAGCTTTCATATCATATTTTATGAAGGTAAATGTTGTTGGCATGCTAAAAAACTTTATATTGCCTTAACAATTATGATTGTCTGATATCGATTTTGCGTTCAATATCTCACAAATCTTATTTGATGTGCTTCAATCTACTCCAAGTTACTGAGAATTAAGATTAATAATGTAATTACTTGTATAATCTCACTCAAGAATTCTAGCTCATGACTAATCTAGCCTAGCTAGATCCAGTGTGCTATCGACAAAGCAACACCACGACAAACAGAAGGAGTAAAGCCATACAAGCCGACACACCAACCTGCATACTAGAGAACAGCTGAGGCCGAGGCCTCTGTCATGGTCAAGCCTTGTAAATTTCCCGAAGCTTATCTCATATGAGCCCACACGTCATCGAACCGAGCCAAGCGGGCCAACTCATCATGGTGTGTTTACTTTCGTAAAAAGGTTGCTTACACAAATACAATTCCGCACTAGATATTAAAAACGTGTGTTGCTACCTATGTTGCAATGTCCTCATGATGTTGGTTGTGCTCCTCCCTCCAAATGAAGGTTTAGAATTTTCTCATTGCTTAATTGTGCTAGTTATTTATTTATAAACTCAATCTCATTTGATCTGAAGGTTGCAACCTTTGCCCTCCATAGATCTTGATTTGATCGCGAGAGTGGTTGTTTGGGGTTTCTCGGTATATTCACAATGCATGGAAATTTAGACCATCACCATCCTTACAATACGACTACTTAATAGCATCGAACAAAATATTTTGGAGCTGGACGATTTGCTGTGAGACACTAAAAATGTGCTTATGACAGAAAGGGAAATAAAACATATTCCTAGCGTATCATCACTGTTTTTTTTTTTTTGAGCAATTCATCACTATCAATTTTATGCTTTCTGGTCTTGATGTCCATTTCAAGATCTAGGCACCATTTTGGACGGTATACCAAGAGCGCCCGACACAAAATTGTTGCGAATATTGCTTGGACTACAATGTCAACCCCTAACGAACTTTGCCTAGCTGTCAGTATCCAATGGTCCAACTCGCCACGCTGTTCAGAACGTGATCGGGACAAGTGGAGCCAATCCTACACGTCAGTCGGGGTAAAAGTACAAGGGCCATATGGTTGCACGCAGCTGGGTAATACCCTGGCAAAGAGGGAAGCTGCACTGGATGTGCAGCGTTCTTTGACGATTCTTGGTTCTGTTCTCGCCTCACGAGGTTGCCCATTGGAATGCATGCATCAACCAGAAAGCATTAGCGTTCTGTAACCTTCAGAACAGATAAACAAATGCGCTTGAGACCATGCATTAGTTTCATTTGTGACTTGTGCTTTGGTTCTTTGCTATGTGCAGGAAAAAAAATTAATCCCATGTCTTCAAGGTAGAATTCTGTAAATTTCTTTATACGTCTGTGGCGGGAAAGATGCCCAGATGGGCTTCCCAAGGTTGAAAGAACGAAGCAGAGCACTGTTACTTTTCTGAAGAGCTTATCTCTTCTGCATGATGCTGACTGGTCAGCACGGAGTTGGACTTCCCGAATAAGAGTTGGGCACTGATGCTGCTGCTTTTTATACAGTCCACGGATACGTTTCCGTGGTTAGCTTTATGGTCTTAATCCTATGTTCCATTTTATCCGGTCCAACTTTTGTCAATAATGAAGGATTCTTGTGTTCAGCTTTCATAAACTAGGGATACGTCCTGTTTTCAGAGTATAGGTTTCTATAGCAAGATTGTTAGAGAATTGCTTTATTTGTTAAGGTTATAATAAATTAACAAATAAGAAAATAAAGAGTAAATATCCGCCCGCGAAGGAGATATAAGAGATAAGGTTTCATATAATCATAGCAGACACAAAACAGTCACTGAAAATACCCATGCATATAACTTTATCTGATTACAACCGTAAACCGATATCGTATCTTTTTTAAAAAATTGATTATATCGTATTCTTTTTTTAAAATTGATTATATCGTATCTTAACAGTCTTGTTGTAGGAGTAAACACATCCATCCATCATATAGGTGGGCTGATCAGTTATCTGATCCAAGATCAACTGTACGTTATGTGGCCTGAGAGAGCCGGCACCAATTGCCATTTTGTCAAATTTCTGATCCTACTGTTAACACCTACAGGCTGGCTAAAGGACATGGAAAATGACTATCCTCGGGTAAATATTCAAGGGAGCATACGTGCCTTGACTTTCCTCTTCGTATTTTCAAGCTGGCTGACGCCTGCGTTTCATCGACTTCTTTGACGAATCAGCAGAGGGAGTCACGTTGTTTTCAGGTCCATTCCCCTGAATGATGTAACAACCAGCAGGTGCTGCTGCTGCAAAGCAGAAAAGCGGTTTTCAGTTCAGAATTCTAGATGGCAAATCTGACTTCGTCTGCACCGACGCATGAAAAGGGAGGAAGCAAACCGCAAGCTCATTTCCTTCTGTTCTTGACCTCATCATCATCGTGAGATGCAATCTTAGGCAATTATCAATGGTTAGCCGACATGATTATGTTAATCAACATGCCTGCGTGGGTAAAGCCACCGACAAATATTTTAGCCCGGCCACCGGTTTCTGCAGAGTCTGCATGTTCTGCCTTCCACCTTCGACGAGCAGGAAACCAGTGGGCCTGCGGTTTCTGAATTCTGAATCCACTCGGCTGGTTGGCTGGACCAAGACCAACTGGTTTTCAGAGATCAGGAGAAAAAGAATAAGCACAAGGGCCGGGGCGTACCGCGCGGGGCATTCCCTTCACATGCCAATACGGCGCGCCGAAGTAGAACCATGTGGGATTGTCAATTGTGGATGGTAACATGGCATGGTTTGCAGAACCGGACAGTGCTTGCTACGAACCGAGGAAGTGATGATGATCTGACTCTAACGTTGGACACGTGGCAAAGGTAGAAGTGAAGCATTATCTGTAGCTCAGAAGAAACTAACATTTGTTCTATCAGTTTCGTAAAAAGATTCTCTCAAATTTATTTTTCGACGGCGATGAAAACTGCAAAGGTTCAGACTTTCAGAGTCGCTGTAGTTTCAGACTTGGGCCTTTCAAACTTTGCGACAGGCCGATTTTACGTAGCTTGCAGATCAGGCCCATAATACGGCCCGCTTTTGTATCTCGTACAAGGGCTATTTCGTAAAACAAGAAAGATAGCGGGAGGAAGCCGGAAAGGCCACTGCCGCTGGTCGTCGTCGTCGACTCGTCGCGGTGGTGGTGGTGCTCTCGAGAGCTCGGAGATTCTACGTTCGTTGGGGCCGGCTGAGGCGCGGTAGAGGCGAGAGATGGATCGATCGCTCTACGTAGCGGCGGTCTTTGCCGTCGCGCTCATGTGCTGCTCCGTCCTCGGCAACGGGGAGCGGCTCGGGGCGCGGGAGTGCGAGGAGCTGGGCTTCACCGGCCTCGCCCTCTGCTCCGACTGCAACGCCCTCTCCGAGTTCGTCAAGGACCAAGGTACGGGCGCATCGTCCTCTATCCTCCAGCTGGTTGTCATGCCTTATGCGCCACTGATAAGATCTGCGATCCGAGTCCGGAAGGCGTAGGGGTGAGGAGCCATTCAGATTCGAATTAACTCTTTTGCCTCAATCATTTCATTTATTTGGGGAGCGCAAGGTCTTCTCTGTTTGCCTTCAGCTGGGAAATTGACTCGGTTTAATCTTCAAACATAATTTGAGTGCTACATACAATTTTAAGACCTCAGACCCAATGTCAACTCAATTAACAAAACTTAAAGCACTAGGAAAGCATTGCTAGAATGCTAGGATTAGATCATTAGAGTGCTGACCGCCGAGGAATGGTGGGTTTGTGATGTCACCGTGCTTATTTCTTCATGCGGTCAAGCTTGGAACAGGCTGCAAAGTTGTGATTTGCTGATGTTCGGGGTCATACCCGTCCCGATTAGAATATAAATTTTAAGGATTCCTCTTCTAGCATTTGTAGCTCAAAGCGGCTGTGGTGCTTTAACTGATTCATCCTCTCTGTTAGGCCTGTTGATTTTATTAATTGGTCCATCTAGAAGCATTCTGAAGTTTGTGAAATGGTGTCATCCAAATGTTGTAAGTCATTGAATGTGCTTTCTATAAAGGACCAGGTTGGGTTATCTTTGATTGCATTTGCTTGGGGGTATTGAAAGGTCACACATTTTGCCAACTGAACTCTTAATTTGGAGGATCAGACATTATCTAGTCTGTGCGTCGTTTGTTGGGGTGGAACTTTGTTCAGTTGCTCCTTGCTTCAATTAGAATTAATTCATTGCCTGTTGGCAAAGTGACTAAGGTTGGACTTTTTCTTTTTACTTGTGCTAGTTATGCGTTATGCCATATGATTATGATTATTTCATATTGAAACAATGTTTTGGTTGTTTTAGAGCTGGTGGAGGACTGCCGTAAATGTTGCACTGAGGATTCAGATGATTCCATCAGCAAGGTATGAAATATAAATCTCTGTGACTATGCCGTAAGGATACCTCTAGTATGTAACCTTGGTCTGAAATTATGGCATTTGTTTTTGGATTTATGGTGCATTTTATGCTAGTTGCTCTCTTTCAGTCAAATAATGATTAGATCTCTTAAGGATGGTCAATTATCTGTCAATATAAAATGTTTGCAGTGCAGATCTTTAGGCTTGAATGATGAGTTCAAAGGCAAATGAATGCCAGAAGCAGCTGGAAATCAATAGGATAGCTTCTGACCGTGTTTGCTATTGCCTATTGCAGCTCACGTTTTCTGGTGCAATTATTGAGGTGTGTATGAGAAAGCTGGTGTTTTACCCAGAAGTTGTTGGCTTCCTGGAAGAGGATAAAGACGACTTCCCTTATGTTGAAGCACGTTATTCGTATGGTTCTCCGCCAAAGCTCATAATGCTTGATGACAAGGGCGAAGAAAAGGAGACCATAAGGCAAGTTCCACTTAACTCAATAAACCTCTAGTTATCTTGGAGAATGGTGTAGATTGTTGAACTTCTGTTGCATATACTATAGAAAGTTAGAAACTATCTAAACCATTTTCATATCATTCCATCTCAATTCATTGTCTGCTTCCAGTGGTCCTTTGTCATGTGTTCATGTCATAATTCTCATAGTAAATCTGATGGCTGATGCGATAGGCAAAGATATGTTGGTTTTGTTTGAATCTGCATGCTATTGTTGATTTTAAGTTTCTAGCATATTCTTATGGACACAATGTTTACTTAGTAACCTAAGTGAACAGTACTGAAATGCTTGATAAAGCTGCAGTGGTAGGTTCAGTACCAGGTCATTGCTACAGTGGGCTGATTTTTCCCTTATCACATAGCTCGTTGGTAGATGAAAGATGTTGCTGTTGTACAATAATTTAGTGTTTTCTCCATATATTTCCTGAACATGAAAAAAATGAATTGTTAAAACATGTTATTATTTGTTCATTTACCAATGTCTAAACTCTAAAACCAACTGAAATTGCAGAATTGACAATTGGAAGAGGGAGCATATTCGGCAGTTTCTCAAGGAGAAGGTGAAGCCAGTGAAATCAGACAGCTGAGAGGGGGAATTAAACCATTACGGAGGACGAAGCTGTGTCCCAATAGGGAGTCCACGGAGTTCGGTTAGCATGCAAAATCACAGCCCATCTGTGATGTGCATCTTCTGAAGAGCTTGTGCACATTATTTTTTTAAAATAAAACTTGTGCACCTCATATGTTTGTACTTTGTACTAGAATAGATGCCTTTTGCATCTCACATTTGTCCAATTACAGTCATGTAGCTGGTACTGTGATCCATGCGGATCTAGTTATGGTAACGTGAACTAACCAAAGTCATATATAAAAAATCAGAGGAAGTAGTTTTTTCCTTTCCTAAGAGGATAAAATAATGGATAAAATGATTTCAGTGCCTTAGATTTTTGCCATCTTCATTGCAAGAACCTAACCGTTCACAAGTTCTTCAGAGAAGTTATCATGTGACTTACTTTGATATACTTATTTAAGGAGCGAAGGGTTGCTATTTTGTTAACCGATTGAATTTGTAATGGAACACGGGATATTCCTGCCGGTGTTTGCATGTGGATCAGGTGAGTTGCGAGTTCTGCGACTGCGTACATTGCAAGATCACAGTGTGTGATGGTTCCATGACTATCAGAGACTGCCGAGTTGCTGTTAATGAGTCTCATCACTGCTAACATCAAGACGGAATGGCGAGTGGTTTGGATCGTTTGTTGCAGATTGTGTGACAAAAACATTCTTTCAGAGACAATAGTATACTTTGAGACTGACACGGTATAGCTAGTAAGGTACTGTACTTTACATTCTAATTTGACCTTGTGTGTCTATTAGTATTGGACAGCCCTCATTTGGAGGTGCAAAGATATTATCGTTTAAGAAATAAGTTCGACACATCCGCAGCCGGTTGCATCGACTGAGCTGGCGACGATGGCACGGTCAGGGCGAGCTACTCCTTCTGTCTCAAAATATTAGCATTTTTGGGTTTGGTCAAAGTCAATCTACTTGAACTTTGACTATCAATATCTATTATCTATAAAATAAAATATTTCTGTCGTAGCCCTAGTTTCCAGATATTCCGAACCTTATTTTAAGATTTTTCTGAAGACTTGTCTTGCACGACATGGTGTACAGGAAGGTTTCGATCTCCTTAGATTCGGAGAAGGAACATTGTAGTTTAGGATGGACTCTGATAGGCAGTAACTAGCCTATAAATACTTATGTAACCCCTACGGGGAAATCTATCTGGCACCTTGCGAAACCCTAACGCAAAGGCTGCCACATTATACAAGATCGCACTGGACGTAGGGTTTTTATCCTTCGGGAGGCCTGAATCAGTATAAACCCTCTGTGTGTTCTTAGATCGATCTCGCTAACCACGTTGCTTCCACGATCCAAATATCTGCTGAACAACCCCGTTCAATCGGGTGACGACAGAGGCGCGCCAGGTAGGGCGGCAGCGTCGAGATTCCGTCAAGAGCATCAGATGGGATCTGCGAACAATATGAAGTTTCCTGCCGGCGCCGAGTTCCGCTTCGGATCTTTGGCCTTCGTCGCCGACGGGAACGGAGATCTCCAGCAAGTCAACCTGCCAGAGGCGCAGGAGGCGCTTCTGGTGGAATTGGTGGCCTCGATCAACCTCAACGATGGAGCCGCCCAGGAAAAGCAAGAGACGATGTCTTCGGGAGCGCATATGCCGTTCGGGTTCATGAACTCGGCGGGTGCGTTCCGGGAGGCTGCGACAGGGATATGGGGCTCTCCTTCGGGAACCCTACCGGAGGCGGAATCCTCTTCGGATCCGATCTCTGGCTCTGCCCTAGAAGCGCAAGTCGTCCAGGCAATACTGGAAGGACGTTACTTTCCGGGCTTCGGGATCGGGAGTCCGGACAGTGATGATGAATCATGGAACAGTGAAGATTGCCCCGAAGTTGGAGGCGATTCCGAAGATGAAGGCATCGATCCCGCTCGCCAAGTGTACATGGCCGGGCGGGCTTCGGAGGCGTCCTCCAGCAGCGCACCCACCATCAGATCTATCAGATCTCAATCTCAAGCTCCGTCCAACGTCACACCGCGCAACCTTGGTCCAGAGTTTGACGCCATCCGGCTTCAGACAGCGCTGGAGTCGCTGAACCGGCTGGCTCCCGATGGTTCTCCCTTGGCCCCATTGGTACAACAAGTCGCCGAGATCGCGGGTCGCATCAATACGACGCCACCCGCGAACAATGAAGCTGCTCCAGCAGCTCCTGTCACCAACCTCCAAGGAAGGCTTGGACCAGTCAAGAATCAAAGGTCTGCTGCATCTGAGCATGCGTCATCTTCTGATCGTCGAAGGCGACAAGGTCAACCCCTGGCGCCGTCTGATGCCCGCCATGTCTTAAATCGACAGCATGGGGCTCCCTCCGTCCACCAGCGTCTGGGAGGACGACCTTCACAAGCACCAAGACAGCATTCTGAGTCCACAGGCACTCCTCGCCTAGCATCTGAAACTGGGCCACCTACCTACCAAGCCATTGGTCCCTATCTCCGATCAGTGCGATGGCCCGAAAAGTTCAAGCCAAACATAGTGGAGAAGTACGATGGTAGAACCGATCCCGGGGAGTTCCTGTCCATCTACTCCACGGTGATCGATGCAGCTGGAGGTGATGAAAGGGTCAAGTGCTGCTATCTACCCACCGTCCTAACCGGTGCTGCGCGGACATGGTTGATGAATCTGCCGCCCTATTCCTTTGATTCTTTAGTTGAGCTGACGAAGACCTTCAGAGGAAACTTCCAAGGCTCCTACACTCGCCATGGCACGGTGGACCAACTGAAGAACATAAGGCAGAAGGCGGACGAGTCACTTCGCGACTATACGAAGCGCTTCTGCCAGATGAGGAACACCATCCCGAAGATCCATGATGTGGAGGTCATCGGAGCCTACCGAGATGGGTGTTTAGATGTGAAGACCGTGGAAACGATCGTCGAAAAAGAGCCGACTATGGTCGCTGAGCTCTTCGACATTGCAGAATCTTGCGCTAAAGCGGCGGATGCCCGAGCTCGTCTCAATGATGGCAAGGGCAAAGGTCCAAAGAAGAAGGCGGGTGATCGTGAAGTCATGGCCGTTGAGCAGAAAGAAAGGGGAGGGTCGCTTTCCCCGAAAACGGGGTCGTGATCACGACCGCCCCAAAGGAGCTGAGAAGTGGTGCCCCATTCATAGGCGCACCTCCCACGACTTCGATGACTGCTATAAGTACAAGGAGATGGAGCAGAAACGCCTGGCAGAAAGGAAGATCAGGCTCCATGAAGAAGACCGGGGGAATCACAGAAACAATGGTCCACATCGGGCTGAAAGGCAAGATCGTGATGATGATGAAGAGAGATACCCCGAAATCCACATGATCTTCGGGGGAAGTTCGGCCTTGACATCCCGAACACAGTACAAGAAGATCCAGCGAGAGGTGTTGTTGGCTGAGCCTTGTTCCAAGAAGCTGGAATGGTCAGAGACTCCGATCACCTTTGGCACTGAAGATCACCCGAAGAGCCTGATAAGTGGTCCAGAACTGCCGTTCGTTGCCAAGATCATTGTGCATCGAAACAAGATCGCGAAGACCCTGATCGACAATGGGAGTGGATTGAATCTCCTGATGAAGAAGACCTTCCTGCGAATGGGTCTGCCGCTCACCATGCTTACTCCGGTTGAAGGATCGTTTCATGGGATAGTTCCAGGAGTGTCATCTCGACCCCTAGGGAAAGTTCATCTGGAGGTGACTGTGGGGCCCAAGGAGAACAGGAGGTCGGAGGTCCTTACCTTCGAAGTGGCTGATTTCGACTCTGCCTACAACTCCATTCTAGGCAGGCCTTTCCTGTTTAAGTTCATGGCGGCAGCGCACTTCGCGTATGCCCAGTTGAAGATTCCTGGCCCGAACGGTGTGATCACCATTAGTGCGGACCAATCGGAGGCGGTGAAGTGCGACCTTGATGTTCTCGTGTTGGCTGGACATTTCAAAGACGAGTCCCCGAAGGAGGAACCTCAAGCCAAAACCCAGAAGGGAGATACATCGCAGACTCCAAAGGGCAAGGACACACCTCCTCCGGCGGCCCCGAACAGCCTAACCTTGGCGATAGCTTCGACACCTAGCGGAGCCGCGAAGGAGGGTAATGTTGACAAGAAGGATGTTGGACTCAGTGACGCGGATCCCGCCAAGACGACGTACGTTGGTGGGGGCCTCCCCGACAAATAGGAACTCGAGCTCGTGGCCTTCCTCCGAGAAAATATCGACGTGTTTGCATGGAAACCGTCTGATATGCCCGGGATCCCCAGGGAGTTCATTGAGCACAAATTGGGGATCGATCCGGCTTTCAAACCGGTGAAGCAGAAGCAAAGAAGATATACTCCAGATAAACGCGATGCCATACATGAGGAAGTGACTAGGCTTCTTCAAGCCGGGTTCATTAGAACGGTCGACTATCCTGAATGGCTAACCAATCCTGTATTAGTTCCGAAGCCTGATGGCTCGTGGCACATGTGCGTCGATTACACTAGCATGAATGAAGCTTGTCCGAAAGATGAGTACCCTCTTCCGAGGATAGATCAGATTGTAGACTCCACTTCAACTAGTGAATTATTGAGTTTTTTGGATGCTTACTCTGGGTATCACCAAATTAGTCTCAATGTTGATGATCAAGAGAAGACGGCGTTCATCACGCCCTTCGGAATCTTTTGTTATGTAACCATGCCCTTCGGGCTGAAGAATGCAGGTTGCACATATCAAAAGTGTGTGAACCTTGTCTTCGAGGAGCAGATCGGGAAGAACATCGAAACTTACATTGATGACATCGTTGTTAAGACTAAGAGAAAAGAAAATCTCCTCGATGACTTGAAGCAGACATTTGATAATCTGCGCAAGTACAAGATGAAGCTTAACCCAAAGAAGTGTGTCTTCGGAGTTACCTCGGGCAAACTCCTGGGATACATGATCTCCGAACGTGGCATCGATGCTAATCCAGTCAAGATGGCGGCGATTGAGAAATTGAAGCCTCCCCAGACCAGAAGAGAAGTTCAGAAGCTGGCCGGCATGATGACGGCGCTGAACAGATTCATCTCTAGATCGAGAGAGAGAGGTATGCCTTTTTATAAGTTGCTAAGGCAGAAGGAAGGCTTTGAATGGGATGATCAAGCAGAAAAGGCGTTCCACGAGTTGAAGGCTTATCTCAAGCAAATGCCTACCCTGATACCGCCGCAGCCTGAGGAGCCGCTGCTCTTGTATGTTGCTGCGACAGATGCTGTGGTTAGTGCAGCATTGACGGTGGAAAGAGAAGTTGAAGGCGAAACCAGACAACGCGCGGTGTACTTCATCAGCGAGATTCTGAAAGACGCTCAGACGAGGTATCCGATGGTACAGAAGCTGCTCTACGCCGTCCTGATGACATCAAGAAAGTTGAAGCACTACTTCCTCGCTCACCCTATCAAAATAGTGTCGGATAGACCCCGGCAGGCTGTCTTGCATAGCAAGGATGCAGTGGGGCGAATCGCGCAGTGGACTGTTGAGCTGGGGCAGTTTGAGATTGAGTTCGTGCCACGAAAAGCTGTGAAGGGTCAAGCCTTAGCAGATTTCATTGCTGAGTGGACTGATGATGGAGGAGAAGAGCAAGTCGACCCTACTCATTGGGTCATGTACTTTGACGGTTCCTTCACTTTGAAGGGTGCCGGTGCAGGTGTGGTGTTTGTCTCACCCAAAGGAAGAGTCATGAAGTATGCGATCCAGTTGCTGTTTCAAGCTACGAACATCGTCGCAGAGTATGAAGGCCTAGTCTCGGGTCTACGCATTGCAAGGTCACTTGGAATTGATCGGCTGCATGTGAAAGGGGATTCACAATTGGTCGCCAGACAAGTACAGAAGGAGTACCAATGCTCGGATCAGAAGATGACTGACTATCTGGAGGAAGTTCGGAAGCTTGAGAAAGGGTTCGATGGATTCGAAGTGCGATATATACCATGCTTGGATAATCGGGATGCTGATCACTTGGCTTGGATTGCCTCGTCTCGGTCTGCAGTCCCTGATGATGTGATTCTGGAGAAGCTCACGAAGCCTTCGGTGTCGAAAATTGCACCCGAAGAGGACGTGATGGTGATTGACTCGGGAGAAGGGCATGTTGAAGACTGGAGAGTTCCGATCATACAGTTCTTAGAAAACAACCCTATCCCGGATGATGATGATGCTACGGAGCGTGTTGCTCGGAAGACCAAGCTGTACGTGATGGCTAATGGAGTGTTGTACCGAAGGGCTCGTAATGGGATTCTGCTACGATGTGTATCCAAAGAAGAAGGAGTCAGGCTATTGCATGATATACATGGGGGGATTTGCGGCGCTCATACTGCATACCGCTCCCTTGTGGGTAAAGCTTTTCGTCATGGGTTCTATTGGAACACGGCGAAGCAAGATGCGATCAACCTGGTCAAGACATGTGCCAACTGCCAGTTCTTCAGCAAGCAAAGCACGCGGCATGCCCAGGAATTGCACACCATACCCCTGTCTTGGCCGTTCGCCATCTGGGGTATCGATATTTTGGGACCTTTTCCGAAGGCCAAAGGAGGATACAAATTCTTGTACGTGGCCATTGACACGTTCACGAAGTGGATTGAAGCTGAAGCGGTGACGCGCATCACCCAAGAGGCGTCGGTGAAGTTCATGAGAAGTGTGGTGACGAGGTTCAGAGTCCCGAAGAAGTTGATCTCCAATAATGGAAGGCAATTTGTGGGCAGTAAGTTTGAAAGATTCTGTGCCGATCATGGGATCATACATCCCACCTCTTCGGTGGCACATGCGCAAACCAATGGAGCAGTTGAAAGAGCTAATGGCATCATCATGAGTGGTATGAAGACACGGGTGTTTGACAAGCTGTCTGCTAAGGGAAAGAATTGGATTGAAGAATTGCCAACCGTGTTGTGGTCTGCCCGAACATCAACAAGTCGCGCGATGAGAGATACACCGTTTTATCTGGTGTATGGTGCCGATGCAGTGTTGCCACCTGAGATACACCTGGGGGCTCATCGCGTGACAAATTTCTATGAAGATGCAGAGCCTGATGCTCGAGAAGTTGATCTGATATTGCTTGAAGAAGAGCGTGATACAGCATTAGAACATGTGAAGCAGTACCAAGAGAAGCTGAAGAAACAGTATCAGAGAAAGGTGGTTGGAAGAACTTTAAGCGTGGGAGATATGGTCATCAAGAAGGACATCACCACTAAAGACAAGCATAAATTGTCTTCTCCATGGGAAGGTCCGTTCTTGGTGGTTGAAGATGCTGGCTTAGGAGCATATGTTTTAGCAGAAGTCAATGGAGGCATATTGCCAGGAACTTGGAATACTGATCAGTTACGTCGGTTCTATGTGTAAAGATTTTTGAAGTAAGATCAATAAAGTGCAATGTTCAACTGAAATAAGATTGTCCCTTCGGACCCATGAAATTTGTCCCTTCGGACACAAAGGCCAAGCCCTTCGGCTAGTCTACTAAGTTTGGTCGCTGTCCTGGCCACACGTTTGATTTACAGGCGCGGTACGAACAGCCTTTTCAGGCACTAAAGTGTCGTAAGACTTAGCCACAATGGTGGTTTGATAAGTTATATGCCCCCCTTGTGTAAAGGTTTGGGGGGAGACCCTTAGCCCTATGTTGGTTTTATAAGCTGGATCTCCCCAAACAGGTCGCACGTTCGACCCAAAAACACTTAAAATATGTATAAAATAGGACAATCTACATGCCTTACTGATTTACTACTTTCATGCACACACTTAACACTGTGTACTGAAAAGCAGGGGGGATCATACAGGCATTAAAGCATTGTTCGGGCCTTCGCCCAATTATCATAAAAGCATTGTTCAAAAGCAGGGCTTTCGCCCCATTGTTCAAAACGTTGGGCTTTCGCCCCATCATTACAGAAGACTATTGTTTATTACAAGCTCTTTACAGAAGAGCTAAATCATTCCTGGTCATTACCAGGCCCCTCATCTTCGGCAGACTCTTCTTCTTCGGCAGGAGCAGCTTCAGGGATCAGCTTCAAGGAAGTGACGAAGGCTTCAGCGGCGTCGTGGGCTTGATTCATCAGGGCGTCGCGCTGAGTCGCCTCGCACTTGAAGCCAACGTCCAGAAGGCCGAGGTCTAGACTGGGATAGTGATGATGGAACAAGGCAATGGTGTAGGCACTGCCTGAGATGCATCGGGCGTATCCTTCTTCCACAGCATCCTCCTTCTCCACCTTCAATCTGCTCTCTTCAGCTTTGAAGGTTGACACTTGCCGCTGAAGAAGTTCTGCCTTCGTGCCTTTGAGCACCAGCTTCTCCTCCAAAGTTTTGGATTTATCCTTTAAACCTGGCAAAGGAAGAGATTTGAGAGTAAGATTGTTTATCAAATGATGGCTATGAAGAATTGATGTAGAAGTACTTACCCCCAACCGATGTAGCCAAAGTAGCATTGGAGTCCTGCAGAGCCTTCACTTCAGAAGCATGGGCTGTCTTGAGGTCAGTCAAGGCTTTGTTGGCCCCTGCCAAAGCTGCTTCTAGCTCTGATATCTTGGCCTCTTTGTCTGCCAACGCTGGGCTGGAGGTTGCTTCAGAAAGCTTCAGTTTCAGCTCCGCGTTCTCCTTCTGAAGATCCCGAACCTTGGAGCCATAGGATCTGCAAGTTTTCAGAGTCCAGGTTTCTGCAGCTTGAACATCTGCCATGATCTTGCTGAACATTGCGGGCCCAGGAGAAGAACCCGAAGGTAGTAATGCTGCCGGCAACGACGATACAATCACTGTGGCTGCCTCCGCATCTTCGGAACCGACAGCCACGTCTTCAGTTCCTCCAGCGAGTACCCGACGTCTTTTGCCACCTGGTTTCTTTTGACCCTGGGATGTACGAACTTGAGAAATGCGCGAGAATCCACTGAAGAGGGTGCCAAACACAATTGATAAAGGTACCTGGTTGCCCGAATCAGCGGTGCCTCGAGTAACTGGCACTTCTGGTGGAGATTCTACCGGAGGAGGTACGGGAGCAAGTAGCGGGGTTCGGCCTCTCCTCTTCCTCGGACGGAGTGGCTGCACCTGCGGCACAGCGACTTCTCCCGAAGTGCTGGGCTTGGACGATCGAGTCTTCCGAGAAGTCCGAGACTTCGGAGGGGACAGAGGCTTCGGAGCAGAAGACTTCGGAGGCACATCGGACATCAATGTGGCCTTTACCGCTGCCACCTTTTACTCTAAACTCTGCTGGTCTACATCATGCTCCTGAAGATAAATGCAAGAAGAAAATTAGGTGAAGTCAAGATGAACTGAAGATACCAAGATTGAAGGAATAATTCTGACCTGGCCTTCGGGGACAGTGAGGATGTCGTCCGCAAATTCTTCAGCCAAGTTCTTCTTCTGAGCTTCGCTGGGCTCCTTCTCACTGCTGCTGCTGTCCAGCACCATGGTGCTTTCCGCACCCCCTTCAGAAGGGTCAGGTCCGAACACGTCCTAGAAGCACAAGAAGCTATAAGTGATTCGCATGACAAGATAATAGAACAAATATGAAGACACATACCTCAGTGGCTGGGTTCGTGGCGCTGTATGGTTTTGGGAAGCCTTCGGGTCTGGGCTGCAAATCAAACTCGCGAATGCTCCGACGCGCCTCTTGACCTCTTCTTCAGGTATTTTGTTGACTACAAAAAGATTCAAGACAGTAAGAAAAGATGATTTATTAAGATAAAGATGCGAAGATGAAAAGAAGGTTCAGACTTTAACCTTCGGAAGGAAGCCACTTCGGATTTCGGGGCCCGTCTCCGAACATGGCTAGGGGCTCCCGATGCTGAAGGGGAAAGAAGCACCTACGGACATACTCCTCCACAATGTGTTCACCCCTCAGCCCATTGGTGACCAGTTCAGTAACCTTGGCGACCATCCGCTTGAGTCGCTCGTCCTTGACTGGTGCAGCTTTGATCCATCCTTGGTGATAGGGTAGTGTTCCTTTGCCCTTGATGTCGTGCTTGTGGGAGTCGTCCATGAGGAAGTACTTCCACCGGTAGCTGCTCCAAGACCGCCGGTAGGCAAAAGGGGGATATACAATATTCCTTCGGCGATTGAAGGACACGCAACCCACTAATCCAGAAGAATAGTAGCAAGGTTCATGATAAACCCGCCACAAGTCCAAAGAAGGAGCAGTACCCAACCAACATTCACAGAGAGTGGAGAAAAGACTCAACAAGGAAACGGCTTGAGGTTTCAGATGAATAAGTTCTATCTTGTAGAACTTGCAAATACGCTCAAGAAATTTGGAAGGCGGAAGATTGAAGCCACAGATCATGTGAGATTCGAATACCGGGATTTCGGTGGTGTCGAAGCTGAAGCACATTTCGCCCTTGTTCTCCTTGGTGATGATGAAATCGGAGATCCATCCGGTCTTCCGCAGCTCCAGGATGTAGGCTTCATCGATCTCCCCGGGCTTCCAGTGATCGATGGACTCCGGAATCTCGATGGCGGCCATCATCCGCTGGGCTTTGGTGGGGGAGCCGTTGGAGCTGGTGGCGTCATCTTGGTGCTCAGGATCTTGCTGAGCAGCGGCGGCAGCCCTATCGGGTGAGTTGGAGGCCATGAGGATTAATCTAGGGTTTGCGCGCGGAGGAAGTGAAGCTAGGGTTTAAGCAACAGCAAATGTGATGCGGAATGAGGAAGACAACTGTGGCGATTGGGTTTTATGGGCTCTCGCGACTGTTTAGCTTCTCAAAGAAGGTAACCCTGCCCGGTAAATGCGCTTGGCAGCGCAACTCTGTGCGATATTCCCGTTAATTTAAAAGTTATTCGGATTTTGTTGCCAAGATTTGAGGGATTTGTTATAGCAAGTTTGGAAATATTTCCGTTAAGTGTGCATAAAATTATTGCCGCCGAAAATTATACCATTCTTCGAAGATTGTTACTCTCCGAAGATTGCTATTCTCCGAAGATTGTTATTTCCTGAAGGGGTGTATCCTCCGAAGAGAGTTGTTCTCCGAAGAGAGTTGGTTGTTAAAGCAGTATTTCCCGAAGAAGGTATTCTCCGAAGGGATTATTACATTATTGAGGTTATATTGCGAAGAGGTTCTTCCCCGAAGGTCTTATTTAAAGAAGAGACATTCTCAGAAGATGTACAGCATTGCAAAAATACGAAGATGAGATTGAACACACATATACATTTGGGATTGAAGGCAGCTTTTTATTCAGTAATCCGAAGATCCTATTACAAGATCTAAGTTACATCTGAAGCTTTGGGAAGCACCTGACCCTAACAGAAAGGTTGAAGACAAGGTTGAGGGAGACGCAGGGCTCAGGTGTGAGCAGCACAGGGATATCTCGTATCCCTAGTTCCGTCGCTCATCAGCGTCCTCAGAAGGGGCTCCGACGACATCGGAGGAAGTGTTCTCTGTGCCCCCACTGCTTGCGCTGTTGATGAGGGACACACGAGAGGAGATATGGGTGCCCCCCATGTTAGAGTCAAGGACCGGGTTTGCAACTCCGATAGAAGGCAAAACCGAACCGTCGTTCGGAGGAATAACAGGAGCTGGAGAACCTGCAGGGCTGGGATCTGCAGGGGCATCCATGTCCATTGAGTCACCACCACCAGACTCGTCGTCGCTGGGGTCGTCGATGGAGACGATGTCGGCGTCGGCGGGGATGTCACGTGACCCCTTGTTCAGGGCCACATGAAGACGCCTTGCGTACTCTTCATCGTCGATGTCCTCCTCCAGATTGATGATGTTTGCTAGATTTGGAGGAGGGCTTGGAGGAGGAAGCCCGTAATCCACCGCCTCTGTTGGAGGAGGAGGAGGAGGGGCTGATGGATCAGCAAACTCAGGAGGGCTAGTCGCCGGGCTCTCGTGGGAGGGAGCAGAGGAAGAAGAACCGGATGCGCCGGTGAAATTGGTGTTGAGCCACCGGGAAAACCTAGGGTTGACGCATCTCTTGCGCCCCATGGTGGAACTGGTGGAGAGGATGATGTTTGAAGTAGCCGGAACCCCGAATTTATAGCCTTGAGGGGTGGCGTTTCAGTTGCTCGAAAAGTCAAGTGAGAAAATAATTATTTTGCAAGTTTCCAATGATACAGGAAGACGAGATGACGCATCGCTGAAGATTCCGTCAGATTGGTCAGATAGTAAAGACAAATTTTGACTTGTCAAGTCAAGATCCTTTTTTATTATTGGGAAATTCTTCAGAGAGAGTAAGAGAAGATGGACCAAGATTTTGGTGTTCGGAATTCCGAAGATACTTATTCCGAAGGCACCTGTCCCGAAGCTCTTATTTTTCGAAGATGGCGGTTAACGAATAAAGACAGTTCGGTATGTCTGGATCCTAGGTTGACGGCAGAACATATCCCTCGTCATGTTCTCATCTGAGAATGAGGATGCTAAGTGACATGTTCAGGGGCTTATGTCATAGTTCTAGTTTCCAGATATTCCGAACCCTATTTTAAGATTTTTCCGAAGACTTGTCTTGCACGGCATGGTGTACGGGGAGGTTACGATCTCCTTGATAGATTCAGAGAAGGAACATTGTAGTTTAGGAAGGACTCTGATAGGCGGTAACTAGCCTATAAATACTCATGTAATCCCTACAGGGAAATCTATCTGGCACCTTGCGAAACCCTAACGCAAAGGCTGCCACATTATACAAGATCGTACTGGACGTAGGGTTTTTATCCTTCGGGAGGCCTGAACCAGTATAAACCCTCTGTGTGTTCTTAGATCGATCTCGCTAACCACGTTGCTCCTACGATCCAAATATCTGCCGAACAAGCCCGTTCAATCGGGTGACGACAATTTCAAATATGATGAGTTACATATTTTAACAATTGGTTTCATGATGAATCTAAAAACATCATTTATACTTAGCGAAACATTCTAACTTTTTTGTTATTAGGAGTCAAAGTTAAAAATGATTGACTTTGACCAACGCTAGAAATGCTTATATTGTGGGACGGTAGTAGCATAGTAATTGAGAAAAGAATTTGAAAGGCGACTGCAGGAATATTGAATTTTTTAGGCGACGTAGCAAAGTCAACTTGCAAGGCAACTATACCACATAAAGAAAATTTTGAGGTTATACATTTTTTAGCTGTAAGTTCTCATATGTACACTTGAATTTCACGAAGGCTGCTGTCTTTCTCTAGTCCATGACCTAAACCGTCTATGTTTCAGGAGAGAGATCCAATGTTGATATAGGCTCCAAGCAATAGGATGCGTTACTTGAGCTTCATATATTTTTCTTCGGGGCCCAAGACGGCGTTCAGTTGGAACGCATGGTATTCGTCAAGGTTTATCAGGTCAGTCCCTATACCTGTACAGATAACCAATGTGGCAGATTAGATTGTGCTTTTTCTCTCGGGAGAAATGAAATGAATTGCACATGTATATGCGTCTACAAACAAATGTAAATATGCCAAATGAGTAGCAGTGAACAACATTGCGAGAGAAACCAGTAGACCATAACCAGTTAACCAAGCATAGCTGGATTCAGGCAGCAATAAACGTAATCTCGGGTACAATAGTGGACCATTCTGAGTGAGGGGTAAAAGCCGATTCAGAGAAAAGAATTTCACATGAATAAATTTAACCGGTGGCCTAAAACGTGACTTTATGATAATAGATAGGGCGGTTCCTGCTTTCTGTGATTTGTTTTGACAGATTTTCTTAGTTCCCTGACACGCATAATATGGTTATGTATTATACGGCACAATCTGCTTCATATTTCAGACATGCAAATGCATTATACCCACTACCCATAAGACATAAAAGCCCAAGTTCATGAGCCCATCAGCTTACTACATTCGGAGCATGTTGGTCACAAGTGTTGTTTGGAAATTGGAATTGTACATTTTAAGCGGAAGTTTGGATCTGTACTGGTCGGAAGGAAGTATGTATACCTGTCTTCGCCTTCGGTGTTGTAAGGCATAGCATGAACGTGCTATAACATAACAAGGAAGAAAGAAGCCCGCAAACTGGAGAGTTGCCTGAAATAAAGGAGAGATTTAATTTCCCTTAGAAATATTGCACATGAAAAGAACAAATTGAGTGTTGTTTATCACAAATGGCGTATACAGAAAGTACAAGATAGGATTGTAATCTTGCGAGCACATATCAAAGGCCAATAAAAGCATAATTCAAAACTAAGCAGAGAAAAATCCTTGCTAATAAAATGCTATAGACAAATTCTCTTAAGGTGACTACTATTCCATTGGCCTTCACTAGTGCATCTGGTTCTGTGGAACTTAATTATTTTTACAGCACTAGCACATTTAAACAGAAGCAGACCACGTCATTAAGCATTTAAACAGAAGCAGTCTCATACTAATAGCAAAGTACTAGGCCAATGAACTAGGTCTGTTGAACTCACACTGAATAGCACTGTCGCATCTTGTACCATGCTAACATCCCTCACGATGACAATTACATGGCGCACAAGCAGAAGGAACATCAACTGCAGTAAAGCTGATATCAGATTCCACTCTTCAGCAACAACTGAGAAATGTTTGTGAAGAAAGGGCTCCTTTGACATACAATTAAAGCAATGCTTCGGCAGCAAGTGGCACCACTAGAATTTGAGGGTACACAATCCTCAAATTCAGCTTGCAGCATTTGCTGCTCTGCAATGGCAATGGCTAGAAAATGAGAATCATGAGGATCCATTCGTCCAACCCAGTTCTGCCTGTTACAGGAAGGGTCACCAGTCAGAATATCAACCTACATTGGATAGTCTAAAGGATATCCATAGACAGGAACAGAAAAATCTGCAGCGCTGGTGATTCATGGAAAATAACAGCTCTGCTTCGATTGCAAACGAAAGGATTTGGACCACATTCTTCGAACCATCCCCTAGAGCATAACCAATTTCCCCATCTTTTTATCATTTTGAAATGACTGACTTCAGAAAACTGATCAAACCAGAAAGGATTGTCTGTATGTACCTAAGATCCATGTCCATATCATCTGAACAGCATTTGGAAGGAGGGAGGACATAATTTGGGGAGTAAACCTGAAAGCACGGGGAAAACCAAATATAAAAATTTCTTCAAACCGCGACATAAATGGCATATACATTTTCCCCATTTCAACTTGTTTCTTCTGTGATACAGTTGTCCTAAATTGGATTGCTCATAAACCAACTATATTTACCTAATCAAGTACCCTGGGAGACTGGAAAAACATGACACCACCCAGAAATGATATCCTACATGTGCTAAAAAGGAGAAAAATTCGGCATTTGGTCCTGTAACAGAATAACAGAAGCACCCACCTGATTGCAGATCTCACATGTAATATTCCCTTTCTTGTTGCACCATCTCTGTATGCATTTCCTGTGGGCGAACTGCATACAACCAGCACCAGTAGTTCACCATAATATTAGCATTTCGTTCAGTAGAAAACCTTATCACACGTGCAGGGCAACATCAAGTGCAGAACGAACTTATTGCATAACTGAAAAGGGGAATACAGACCAGGATAAGAATGATTCAAGGTTTCAAAGTCCAGGTGGTCCAGGAATAAAGAATATAATTTCTTCAACAACAAAAATACGGCACTGTTTACAGAAAACAAAAACTGGCTGCGCAAACGTACTTTTTAATATGAAAATGAATACATTCAATCCTGAAGACAATGATAGGCGAACCAAACATTGGCAAAGCACCCTGCAATTAGCATAGATGAAGGCCAGATGACTGAACAGATGAAACACTGTATACCGTTTTACTTCTTGTTACTGAATATATATAAAAAAAAACACTTAATAGAACTTCAATGCTCCAAGAGCACCAAAGCTAGAGCTACTAAAGAACTCTACAATAAAGAATCGGATGCCAACAAAATTCACTAGAAAGAAGGAACGCGATATGAACATGACATCAACATAGCCAATAGAGGCGGGAAACTATTTCCATTTTCTAAAAAATAAAGGAGTTTTCTGTTTCGGAGAAAAAACATTGTAACGGAAATTTAGGGGAAGTAGAACTTCAAGCAGCAACGCAGTAACTGCATCTTTAATCAGTTCAGCTCCATGAAGCAGATAGCGAATAATCACCATATATTTTCACTTCGATTTCACCAACCACTACACTTCAGCTGACCTCGATTCCTCCACATCCAGGCAAAGAAACTTCCACAGGGGGAAAGGGGGAAGAGGAACAGAGAAAACGAGGGAAGCGCCTCACCTTGAGCGTGCCAGTGCAGGCGCACGGGGAGTCCATGGCGTCCTCCTCCCCTTCCTCCTGGCATATCCGGCACTCTATCAGCCCCTTGCCATCCACCCCCACCGCGACCTCCACCTCCACCTGGCCTTCGCAGCCGGAACAGCCATCGCCGGCAACCTTCTCGGTGCGTGCCATGTCCCTGGTTTTCTTGGAGCAGGTAAGCCTAAGAACGAGCGAAAAGGCGGGGCCTTTTGAGCTCTGGGGACAGCAACTCCGAGAACAAGGAGAGGGGAGGGGATAGGAAATACTAAAACTGTGTAGCCTTTCCTTATTTTTATTATTCTAATATTCCATGCTATTTTATCACTTCTTGCAGTTTTTTTTACTGTGTACATGCCTGCAGACTGTTTGTTTATTTATGGGCTCCAATGATGAGTGAGTGATTGGGTTTGTGGGGTTAGTGGACTATGGATAGCTTCCACTCCAGCTAGTGGAAGATGAGTTGATACTGACACACTGACACTGAAAATTCTTTTCCCTTTTTGATGGAAAATGCTTATGCCACTTCCTGTTTTCTCTCCTCCCTCTTCTCATTGTGTCTCTTGCAATGAATTTTACGAGCACTTTCTTCTTCTTCTTCTTTGCAAACTTTCATTTCCCTCTTGTCAGAACTGGGGTTGCGATGGTTGTTTAATATGTGAACTCTGCTGTGATGAAAACGCCTTTTGTTTGGTCTTCCTGATGTAGTTTAATATGTCAGGGTTATACAGTTTGTTTTGCCTTTCAGTTTTGTAGTTTGATTTTATTTTATTCTTTTTGGCGGTTCCGTCATGCTATATAGTTAGGTGGGAGAAGGGCTCTCTTGTTGCTTGTCAGTATTTCAATCATCAATTGCATATCTAAACTTGATTGTAGAAGCAAAGCATTCATTTATTGAAATTGAGATTTTCTGGAAAAGGATCTAAATTGTAAATATAACGGTTCAAATGATTGTAAAGCACGGTAGCTGGATCCCTAAGGAATATAAATGGTACTTCTTTTGCTAACCGAAAGACCATAATAATTATGGTGCATAAGACATACTAGTTGCATATCTAGTACAACAAGCAAAATAGAGTGTACTCAACGTCTACCTTCCATTGATTTTTTTTTACGGAACGTCTACCTTCCATTGTTGAAATGTATTATAATTCTTTCGTACTAAAAACACGTCACATTTGAGCTAACTTACCCACAAGAAACACATACATATATATTTGGAGCAATATTGTGTTAATTCAGAACAGAAACACGCAAATGTAATCACCTGCCTCTGAAAAGGCTACTTTTTCTGCCAAACCTCATAGTCAATGGTGGTGCCGTCTTCTCTGGGAGCCTTACCTTTTGTGAAGGCAGGATTTGATGTGTGTACTTGGGTGGTTAAACCACTCCTGCGTTCGATTTCAACGAGAGGTTGATGTACCTTTGTGGACTGCGACTGGTCACCTTCTGCAACTAAACACCATAACATTAATTCTAAGCCAGCTCGCATGTCACAATTTGTGCAGATATTTCTGGTTCAGAATAATGCAGGTGCCACTTGCGTCTTCATTCGTCTCAACTGATGATGATGAATTGATAGATAATAAGTTGGCACCTAATGTGTCCTGGCTAATTTATCTGCTATAAATCATCTCTACTGAATTGTTTGTAGAAAAATACTAGCAAACAATATGAAAGAACGCAGGTTGGTACAAAATATTCTCTAACAAGCAAAGTCTGTATTTTGTTTTTATTTAATTGCAAGGGAAAGTGTCTGAGTTCACAATGCTTCAAGAATTGTCCTACGGTTCCTCACATCTGGACCGATCGTGGCTGTAAGCCATGCTTGCACTAAAATGGATTATCTTTTTAAACATTAGGTGCTTATATAACTATTCGGTGATCTAGCAATCATGTTGGGAGTTGAGTGTTAAAGGTGTCACTGCTCTTAAAAAAAATTATTGAAAGTGTGACTGGAATATAGGGGATACATCAGATCAGGTGGTAGTCTAAATAATTCCAGTTCCTGAATACAGTAACCTCTCCTAATAAATTTACTTGTTTCTGGCAGAATGATGCAGCTACAACTATGCACCTTCTACCCTTTGCTGTCCTTAATCCATGAAGACATTTCAGCGTCCAATAATAGTGTTTGGAAGTTGGAAAACACTGTCATGATAGGGAATTATCCTAGAGACCTAGACAGTGGAATCTAAGCTGCAAACTGTAGGGCATTTTCCCTTACCCAGAAAACATGCAGTAGATGATATTCTCTGGAGAAGAATATATGTAGTTGGTAGGTCACTGGCGATGTGGGGAAGTGTGAACCTTGGGAGGTGGAGCACCCCAAATGATTGATTGAGTAGTTGGAAGCCAGGGTGCCAACGGATGATACTCCAGACAACGCGGATAAGGTTTCATTATATTGTGCTGGAAGCTGAAGCAGCAGTGCTAGCGCTGTAGGCATGGTTTCCCTGTCTAATGGTATCCGAAGGATAGAATGTTCAGGTTTAGTACTGCTAACAATGTTCTGATTCTCCTATCAAAAAAAAAAAAAAACAATGTTCTGATTCTTCTGAAGATTGTATGTTCATGTTCGGTGCTCCTACCAATGTTCTGAAGATAGTATGTTCAAGGTCAGTGCCGCTACCAATGTCTTAAGAAAAGTTCCAGTTGCGGATCAATTGAAATCTCTTATCCGGAACTAACGTTTGCTCTTTCTAGTCAGTACTCCATTCAAAAGAGACAGTAGTCAGTACATTCATGACTCATGAGAGACAATGAGGACAAAAGACCGATACAGTATGCACGGACAGGCATTTCTTTCTACTCAGAAGTTTCAGATTGCTCCTCAGAATCCTCGTCAGTATCGGACTTCTCGAGCTGCAGCATAACGTTAAACCCAAATGCTGAACCTGGCTTAAATGCCGACTCTATTTCAGCTTCGGACTGGGTCGTCATGATCTCAGGGTTCACCTTGAGGTTTTCCTGGATCATTAACAAGTCAATATCATACCTACCACAAATATGAAGGGTCATTATGCAAAAAAATAATCTGAAATGGCACCCACCTTCTTGACAAATTCCCCGATGGTCATGCTCAGTATTTCCTGAAGAACGAACTTGGTGACCCGGCTTTTTCCGAGCATCTGCAGGAGGATGCTGCTCGGTATCTGAGTAGATCAACACCATAAGCCGCGTTTAGTTGCTTCTGAAGGACTGAAGGCAGAAAGATTCAGTAATGCAAGCTTGCAATTGCATTTTATGTCAGGCCGTATCAACTGTTGATCTGAATTCTCAATTAGTAGCCGACACAGGTGGTTGAAGTTTAGTTGCTAACTACTGCGCGTACTCATGTTTCATTGAAACGACTGTATGCAGCCGAAATTGTGATTTTACAAAAATAAGGACGGCGTATCTTAAAGAACATCCCATGCTTTGAAGATTGATAAAACGGCCTTGAATAGTTTGCACTTTGCAGTGAATGCATGCGTGTGAGAAAAGGGAAACCGTGCAATTAAAAGGATAAGGTACAGAAAGGTTTGAGTTCTGTAGACACTTACATTTGATGTTTTCCCTTGAAACATCCAACAAATGCCCATGCAGACCAGGCAAAACTGTTAGAAGTCTGAATTACGTAGCATGTTTCTTGTAAGAAAAGTTGAATGTAAATGTCAAAGCATTGTCATGTTCCTAAGGTCCATTCTATACTCAGAGTGATGCATATACAGTTTTTCTCCCTTCTTTCGAAGTGAATGCAAAATTGCATATACAGTCCTTGTCACCAGCCAGCTAGACATCATATGACCTCTAACATTCCTAACGTCCTGCAGCTCTCATTGCTCAAACATAAAATTGCAAAGAAAGATGAGGAGATCAACAGATTTCAGCTACTCAAGACTCAAACTCCAAGGGCGATGAGATGAAGATTCCCCGAGAGAATGGAGACAGGTAAGGGCTGGGGAGCGCTCTCCTCGGCCGCGCACCCCCAACCACCTCCTACCCCTTTAACTCCGGTGAGCCCCACGCCGCCGGAGCAGCCGCCGCCGCCCGACCAGACCACCCACCCGCCCTCCCCCACACCCCACTCCCCTACCCCCGCCATCAATGAGACTACGTCGCCAGAGAAGCTGGATTGGGGCTCCATTGAAGACCTGGATGGCGCCTACGGCTTTCACTCGGCTTTAGCCAGTGCGGCAGGCCAGAAGGTGGCAGAAGACCGGGGCACGGCCATCCTCCCCGCACCCGAGGCTGTGGAGCCTATCCGCCACACCACGCCTCCTATGGCTGCATTCACGCCGTCGCGTGTTGAGGGGGGCAGCTGCAGTTATAGCGAGGCGGTCTCTTCCTCTCCGGTTCTCGCCAGGCCTCCTGCATCCACCCAGCTCGAGGCGCCGCGCAAGCTCAAATCGGTGGTGCACGTCCCGGACCGCCATCAAGGCGGCGTCTTTGCCCGCCTGCAGCTGCCACGACCTGCCGTGCCATCAAGGAAACTTTCACCGGAATGGCAAACGGTGAAGCCCAAGTTTTGGTGGCGCCGGCGCGACGCGCCATCTTCGTCCACGACCCCGGGCCGCCCCCAGCACAAGCCATCCCGTCAAGCCAAGGCGCCACCAGCGACGGCGACCTATAAGAAGGAGCTCTGGGGCCGGTGCTTTCGCTGCCTTGCAACGGATCACCGCGTTGCCCAGTGCCGAGATCCTCCTCGCTGCCTCAACTGTTGGGGCAGTGGCCACTTTGCTCGCCGCTGCACCCAGCCAGCCGGTGCCCACCGCACTTCCACCACCAAGCCCGCCATCTCATCCCGCATCACCTACCCTCCTTCCATCCACGACCGCCTCACCTTCCCACCGCTCCCGTGTTCCTCGCCACCACCAGCTCAAGCTTTGACCGCCACCGCCGTTGACGACATGCCGTTCGTGGCGGGTCACCCCCACCGCCGTCCGTTTCATGGCCATTCCACCGTGGTTGCCGGCAGCGTCATCACGGCGGAGACCAAGACCCTGCGGTGCCGCGGCGCGGTCATCTCGGCTCTCGACCACCTCTACGAGCCTTCGGCCGATGAGATGGGGGCTGCGCTCAGCCGGCAACTGCGCATCCCCCGTTTCAATGTCGCCGTCTCGCCTCACATGCCAGAGACCTTCTTCGCCCGCTTCGACCACACCGAGCATCGCGATCGGGCGATTGAGGATGGCAGTATCTGCGTTGGCGGCTCCACCTTCATGATCTCGCCATGGCGCCTCGACGCGTACACCCAGCCGGAGGGGTGGTTCTTTCACTGCAAGATCAACGTCGAGCATCTCCCCCTGCATGCCTGGTCCATGAAGGGGATCAAGCAGGCGCTTGGGGACATACTCGTCATCGACCGCCTGGAGCCGGACACCTTCACGCAGTCCGACACCAGGGCCTTCCGCTTCCGGGCTTGGATGTCCAACCCCGACCTGCTGCCGCGTACCAAGACCACGTCCTTCATCCCTGAGCCGACGCGTCGCGCTGACCCGCTTAGCGGCTGGTCGGAGGAGGACGCTACACCACCTCGCACTGATGGAGCCACGGAGATCATCATCCACCTTGAGAGGTATACTGATTGGACACCACCACACCTGCGCCCCTCCTCTGCTGATGGTGCTCCTAGGCCTTTCCCGTTCCGCAAGCAGTTCGATTGGGCACCGGGGGTTGTTGACGGCCGCCCCGCGCTGCCTGCATCTCGCCTCGACGCCTGTCATGGACCACCACCTCCGGCGGACCGGCGTCGCGACCCGGACGACGACTCACGTGGTCCTCCTCGACGTGACTGGCGTGACAGCTTCCACGCCAGGGGAAAGCCGGTGGACGACCACGCGCTCGGTTACATGGCGGGGGGCCGTCACCGCTCTCGCTCTCCCCGCCGGTACGGCCGACAGCACGCTTCCGGGCCGGCGGACATGGAGGTCCACCGTGGCAGGACCGGTTCGCGGTCTCCGGCGCGCTCTCCCAGGAACCGCGAGCCGCTGTACCGCGCCGACGAGGATTGGGAGCGCCGGCGCTCGCGCTCCCCAGTCCGCCGCCGCTTCCACAAGGTGTCCGGCGACACGACTCCCAAGACGGCGGACGCGGTGTTCGAGAAAGAGGACCCTCGGCTGCCTCACCATCACGGGCTGCCAGGGGTCATCTCGGACTTCGAGTCGCTGGAGCTTGCTCCGGAAGCTCCACCACCTCCTACATCTCACCCAGACCCGGTGCTTGACTTCTTTTCAGACATCTGTCATGACCAGTTTCAGGATTGCAGCTCCTATTTTCGGCATGAGGTGGACCCCATGGTGCACGAGTTTGACTGGTGGAGTTCAAACTTGGCTACCAAGCCTTTGTCTTTCTCTCCTTGGTCTGATGCAGGCACAGCAGACACGGCCTCTCCAGAGTACGTGCCCGTCTTGCAGGAGTGGCATGGGTCGGAAGGGCCTCCATTAGAGCAGATGGGGCCAGCATCGGTTGAGATGGTATTTGGGCCGGGAGTCCAAGCCCAACCCACTGAGGAACAGCTGCGTGATGTCCATGTTGAGGCCCAGCAGAACCAGCAGGACAGGGATGATTTCGTGGGCCAGATCTTTGTTGACATCGCTGCACCGGCTCTCCCACCGCCGGCGCCGCCTTCCCCGCCGCCGATGCCGCCGGTCGCGCCTACGGGGACCTCGGTCAGGCGCAGCAACCGCCAGCTGGCCAACCCGTCCTCTGTCCCAGTCGCCAAGTGGGCCACCCACCGCCTCCTCCGCCAACTCGACTTGGTGGCCGAGGGTGAACCGATTGGAGATGCTGCCCGTGACCGCTTCACCGCCAAGCTCAAGAAGCCGCTGCCACGCCAGACCGTTCCTGCGATGCGGGTGATCACCAACCTAGCCAACAATGAAGTCACGACGGCTACCGCGGCACTCGTGGCTGATGAGGAAGCAGCACAGGCACAAGTCGAGTAGCTGTTTCTTGTGCTTTGTCAGTCAGTTGTATCCTTAGTGTCCCAATGTTAGTCCAATTTAGTTTCAGAGGCTCGCGGCACTCGGCCCTTCAAGCCAGCTGTGGTCAGTTTAGCTTTTGGAGCTCGCGGCACTCGGCCGTTCAAGCTGTTGTTCTTCTTCATGTTAGTAGCAGCTCTCTGAAGTTTAGTGGTCAAAGCTCACGGCGCACGGCCGTCCAAGCTGTCGGGTTGCACGGTTGTACCAAGGTTATGTGGTTATGGAGGCTGCTGGTGTTCAAACTCTGTTGTTTTCAATCCTGCAGGGGTGCGCAGCCAATGTCTGTGGCCTGCGTGATAAGGAGAAGCAATGTTGTTCTGTTCCGTTTCATCAATGAGTGATCAACTGTCAATCCTGAATTGGAACGTCCGCGGACTCAACTCTTCCGCGCGACGAGAAGCGGTGCGTGGTATGGTGCAGGCAGCACGGCCACAACTTGTCTGCCTACAAGAAACTAAGCTCCAGCATATTGATGGGAGGCTGGCTGTGGATTTCCTAGGGCCGCGTTTCACTAAATTTGAATTCTTGCCTGCGGCTGGAACAAGAGGTGGTATCGTGGTAGCTTGGGATGAGGATTATATTGATGCAACGGATTTACTCTTGGGTGAATTTTCAGTTAACTTGTGCGTCACCCAGAAGGTGGCCAACAAAACTTTCTTGCTATCTGTGGTCTATGGCCCCTCACGCGACAATTACAAACCTCGTTTCATGGAAGAACTCTCTAACCTGAAGCCGGCAGATGGAACTCCATGGGTGTGTCTGGGTGATTACAACCTCATCTATGCTGCCGAAGACAAGAACAACACCAACCTCAATCGGCGCCTCATGGGCTCCTTTCGTCGCACACTTGACCGCTGTCATCTCTTTGAGATCGCCCTGCATAACCGTAAGTTCACTTGGAGCAACGAAAGAGAAAATCCTACTTTAGTAAGACTGGATCGGGTGTTTTGCAATAAGGATTGGGACCTCCTCTTTGCTGATATGGGACTGCAGGCTTTATCCTCCTCAGCATCAGACCACTGCCCTCTCTTTTTGTGTCCGCAACAATGGCCGGCGCGTCCGGCTATGTTCAGATTTGAGCAATTTTGGCTCAAGGTCCCGGGTTTCATGGACGTGGTTGCAACGGCATGGGAAAAGCCGGTCACTGGCGTCTCACCCCTTAACATCCTACAGAACAAATTGTGCAATACAGTCAAGGCCCTCCGTCAATGGAGCAACACCCTCTTCAGTGACATACAGGTTCAGTTCCATATGGCCCAGGAAATAATACTGCAACTCGACATTGCCCAGGACAGTAGGCAGCTAACGGAGGATGAGGCACAGCTGCGCAAGGATCTAAAAGTCAGAGTACTGGGGCTGGCAGCCATTGAGCGTTCGAGAAGGAGACAATGTTCCCGGATCACCTGGCTGCGGGCTGGGGATGCTTGTACCAAGTTTTTTCACATCAAAGCGAATGCACGACGGCGAAAGAAGTTTATCCCACGCCTGAAAAATGATGACGGCACTTTTCTTTGGTCCCAAGAGGAGAAGGAGCAAGCTATCTATAATCACTACAAGCACATCATGGGCACCAAAGAACAGCGCACATGTACCTTTCACTGGGATGAGTTGGAGCTTGATCAAGTCAATGCTGATGGTCTAGACTTACCCTTCACTAAGGAAGAGATATGGGCGGCCATCAAACAAATGCCATCTGAGAAGGCACCAGGGCCCGACGGTTTTAACGGCTCCTTCTATAAATCCTGCTGGCACATCATAAAGGCGGATGTGGTAAATGCATTTCAGGCACTCTATAGCCTCAACACAGGACCTCTACACAAGCTGAACACGGCAGCAATAACCCTGCTGCCCAAGCAGGAGGTGGCCGAGACAGTTCGTGATTTTCGCCCGATCAGCCTCATTCATTCTTTTGCGAAGCTTGTCTCCAAGGTGCTTGCTTTGCGGCTGGCAGGGAGGCTAGACTCCCTGATCTCACAATCCCAGAGCGCCTTCATCAAGAAACGATGTATCCAGGATAACTTCTTATATGTCCGCAATTTGGCGCGCGCCTATCAACGGACCAAGACTCCGGCACTTCTGCTAAAGTTGGACATTTCGAAGGCTTTCGACACTATATCCTGGGAGTATATCTTTGAGCTACTACAGCACAGGGGTTTCCCGCCGAGATGGATCAATTGGCTTGCCCTCTTATTTAACTCATCATCCTCTACCGTGACTGTCAATGGTGTGCCAAGCCCAACAATTCATCACAAGCGAGGGGTTCGGCAGGGGGATCCGCTCTCTCCATATCTCTTCATCCTAGCCATTGATACACTGCAAAAAGTCTTCGAGAAGGCCACTGACGAAGGCTTGCTGTCTCCACTCAGAGGTCGGCATGCACACCTACGCTTGTCCTTGTATGCGGATGATGCTGTGTTGTTTGTGAACCCACTGAAACATGAGGTCGGCCTAGTGGCAGAGATCATGAGAAAGTTTGGTGATGCCACCGGTTTGCGTATCAACATGCAAAAGAGCTCCATCGCACCTATACAGTGTGACGGTGTAAATCTTGATGAGATCCTATCTGCCTTCCCCGGCCCAAAGGTCAGCTTTCCATTAACATACTTGGGTCTGCCGCTCACTCTCGGTCGACTGCGTATGGTGCACACACAGCCGCTGCTGGACAAGGCGCTTGGCCGAATGTCAGGATGGGAGGGCAAACTGCTTAACCTCGGAGGAAGAAGGGAACTGGTGCGTACAGTAATGGGATCACAACCAATTTATTTCCTCACGGCGATCAGACCTCCTAAGAAGTTTTACAAAGAATTCAACAAGATTCGCCGGCGGTTCCTGTGGGCAGGATGTCAGCGACTACATGGGGGCAAGTGTAAAGTCAGTTGGGCTAAAGTGCAAAGGCCATTGAATCGGGGTGGACTCGGTGTCGCCAATCTAGAGTTGTTCAGTCGGGCTTTGAGACTTCGCTGGCTATGGTACCAATGGACACAGCCTCAAAGACCGTGGCATGGCATGGATCTGCCGGTTGATGAGGTCGACCGTGGCCTTTTTGCTGCAGCAACTCGCGTCGAACTCTGTAACGGACAAACAGCAAAGTTCTGGACAGATAGTTGGCTTCACGGCCAATGCCCGGCTCATTTGTTCCCTAACCTCCACAAGCATAGCAAAAGAAAGAACCGTACAGTGACCGAGGCCTTGATCAACAACCAGTGGATCCGGGACATCATGGAGGATATGACTGAAAGCTTATATGCGGAGTATGTTCAACTGTGGTCATTGATTGATGATATCCAGTTCAACGCAGACTGCCCGGAACGCGACAAGATCATATGGACGCGAACTGCCAATGGAGAGTACTCGGCGCGGTCAGCATATAACATGCAGTTTGATGGGGGGACGGTGTCAGATTACACGGCCACGGTATGGTCTCCATGGGCGCCTTCGTACTGCAAATTTTTCATGTGGCTGCTTCTCCAAAACTGCATTTGGACTGCTGACCGACTAATGAGAAGGCAGTGGCCCAATGATTATTTCTGCCCATTATGCATCAGAAACTTGGAGACGCCTCATCATCTCTTTACGGAGTGCCCGGTGGCTCGGCAAGTCTGGGAATCGATGAGCAACTGGGTTACATGCTCTTCCTTTTCACCAGGATCTTGGCCAGCCAATGCTTCAGTGGATCAGTGGCACCGGCAACTATCAGACAGCCATCAAGGTGAGGCGGCAAAGGGTCTCCGGTCTCTCGCCATTGTAACAATCTGGGGGATTTGGAAGGAACGCAACAACCGGATTTTCAATCACAAAGAGAGGACGGTATCACAGCTTGTTTCATCAATCAAAGAGGAAGCAGGCAACTGGTGCGCCGCGGGGGCCAAACATCTCGCGAAATTAGGTGTACCGCGAAATCGTGAGTAATCCGTTTTTGGTTTTACTCTTTTGTAAAAGTTGTAAGCCAGAGGCTTTCGTCTCAACTCATGCAGCTTCCGTCTGCATCAGGGCTTCGCGCTACTTGCGCACATGTAACCTGCTTTCTGCTTATTAATATATAACGGCCAAGGTGCCGGGGCTTTTCGAAAAGAAAAAAAAGCATTGTCATGTTCCTAAGAAGAGAGATTATGATGAGCATCAGTACCTCCTTTGGACTTTCTGAAACCAGGAACCGGCGGGGCATCACGAGCCAAGATTACCAAGGCCTCATCAAACACCTTCTGCGTCGCCTTTCCAGGCAACTGCACTCGTACCTGCACATAATTAAAGAAGCGACACGGCCGGATCAAATTATAAGTTTTCAGTCTGCCGATCTGGACAGCTTGTCTTAGCCGAGTTCACAAGCTCACATTGATCTTTTCATCATCGCGGGACACGATGGAAATCTTAACATTCTCCAAGGACAGGTTCCTCTTACTCTCATCTGCAGTGATGGACGAGCCCCGACCTGCATTTCTTGAAGACCTTAGCAATTGAAGCAAATTCTGAAACACTGAACAGTGAGCTCGGCATAGTCTCTGAACACTACGAAACCATCAGACGGCGTTGTCCCGCATTGTACCTGATCCAACTGCAGGCACTGGCAGGAACGTGTTCCTCAAACTTCTTCCACCGGAAACAAGCAGCCTATGAAGCAACCATGAGCGCTTTACAGGAAACTCTAGACTGAAGGTGACAATCAAAAGTGGAAAAGGTGAACTCACACTTTGGTAGGCATCAGACAGCTGCAACCATTGCAGACTTTGATTTGGCTGCGAACTGAATCGAACATCTAAAAGGGGCATATGCAGAGATGAGGGCCTGCTCAAAATTTATGCGAAATCAACAGGGCATGTGAACATCTATTGAGAGAGAACCTGAAAGTCGTTGTGGCATCTTTGCCCGAACCGAAACTTGGGGAAGGTTATAGTTGAAGCCATGGAAGCGACTCTCGCTGTTCGTCCCGGTCCAACTGGGAGCGGCTGGGGAGGCGGAGACTGAGCTCAGGAAGAGCTCGGAGAAATCGGAGCCATAAAATGCCATCCGAAATTATCTCCAGGTAGAGAGAAAGCCTGGTTCGTTAGCTCTAGTATGGGCCGCATTTTGATGCTTAAAAATGGGCCGAGGACGCCAGATAAGTTCTGAGTGTAAATTTTTGCTATGTGGTCCTTTATAAAACGTTTTCCACAAACAGACTTCTAAAAAGGTACTAGAATGGACAATTTTTAAGGCGCTGCATCACCTAGCGTAATAGGTGCATTACACGACGCATGTGATTTGATGTTTTAGGTTGGAACGTAGGACTCGAGGGACATACGACACGGTGCCATCAATTTGCTGTTTTTTCAAAGGTTTTTTTTTTCTCTCATCAATGAAGTTGGAGTTGATTAAATATGCTTCAATATTAATAAAATTCTTTTTTCACAAAAAAATAGTGCCATGTAATTAGAAAGATCATTTTATGTAAATACTTTTAGAAAATTTTAGTGCAAAAGATTATTCGGTGCAATGGTGCAAATGAATGATTGTGGCCATCGGATGTCATTCTAACTATCCACAATCAGACGGGGTGCCATATTAAACAACATGATTTTTTTTTACGGTGCGACATGATATTTATTTAATGGTTGAAATAGCCATCATCGTCGAACTAATAGTTCTTATAAACCTTAGCGCATGGGCGGAGCTACAGGGGGTGGGGGGGCCTGCAGCTTAGGAAGCTATGGTATAATTTGTACTGATCACCGACAGTTTATATCATAAATATCTCCAGTTTGGCTTAATCTATGCTGAAATCGATGCAACCTAAGCAAGTAGCACTCCTTTTGCATGCTTTCTGGCTCCGCCCCTGCCTTTGCGTTTCCGGCGATCATTCTCTGCCAACAGTTACAAAAAGAAAAAGGTTCCATCAAAAGACAATACTCCTAGTTGTGGCTGGATACTCTTCTGTGAGACCTGAGGTGGACAAGCATCATCAAGTTAGGGAAGCTCCTATTATCCCATATACGAGCCCCGTCAGACTTAGAGCTGCGATTATACATATCGCCTTTAGGACGGTGTCTGGATCATCCACCATGATGACAAAGACACAACTGAGAAGATGCCAAAGGTAACAATGAAGGCCTGGAAAAGAAGAAAATTGAGCAAGTCTGTTTGAGAGCATGCAAGCGTACGTACTTTCAAGTTGAGGACTTTTACGTCCCCCGTACTAGGTAGTATTATTTAACAAATACTAGCTAGTATTACGATCCGATGGTTTGAATCAACTTAGACTCCCCCACCAGTACTAGCTAGTATTCATGGCAGGCTGGTAATTATATTGTTACGATGAGGCTAAAATCGGGGAAAAAATAATGACTAATTAAAATATTAATTTGTTGTGTACTTGCGTCTTTAGATTCTTAGATCATTGCTGGCATTCTAGTCGAGGTCCTTACGTAGCTCGTAGGGTTAGGGTTCATTAGCTCTAGACCCGCCGCTGCCTGATGACCTTGATTGGATCGCGGCGTAGGATTCCGATCGATTACCGCCGTATTATTGTGAACGGAGTCGCAGCCTAACAAAATTGGCAGCCGCGCATCTACTACCAAATCCTCCACGGCCCTGGGCGAGGCAGCCGTCGTGGTCTATGCCTGTCTCCGTTCTCCTTCTGCATGAACGAGTTCGTTGATCCTCAATCCAGAAGCACTCGTTTGGTCGCCAAAAAAAAAATCCAGAAGCACTCGTCATGCTGATACTATTCTCCATTCTGTAACCTATCTAACGACAAGGCTTGATGCAGTCGAATTTAAAATTCTGATTGAATAGAACTAAGTAAATAATCTTAAGCGAATCAAGGCCGCACGCAGGCAAATCGAGTTGCGGCGGCAAGGTCACAAGCAATTAACAACGGCAAGCTTGATGCGAGCGCTGCCGCCGACGAACCAAACTTTCGTTTCGATCCGAAAGTTACGACAAGGCAGCTGGGGCGCAATGGTTAGGGCTGGGCCAAGCCAGGCCCAAATATTACATATAATTAAAACTCTGTTTTCCTATAAGGCTGCTTGAAATTCGTGTTAAATTAATCTAACCAAACTATAATTCCAAAACTACCCTCAACAATACTAGCTAGTGTTCTTAAATAATACTAGCTAGTATGGGGGACTGTAAAAGTTCTCTTCAAGTTTCAACCCTACTCCGTAATAGTTTCTTGACCGATCATGATACTGTTGTTAACGGTTAAGGGAACTTAATTCCTTTTTTAGTGTACGTACCCGGGAACAATACTGAACGAAAGGGAACAAGAGGCGGTGCCGTGAAATTCGCAGGGAAATTAAGTGAACACTGTGAATTACTCGATCATTTGTGATAAGTTCCAATCAATAAAGGAAGTGTGTACCCTCATAAACATCCTGCAGAACGTAGCGGCAATGCTTCTCCCTGTAGTAGGCGTAGGTGGTGGTTCGTAGCCGCCGATGCTGGGACTGGGTACGTACCCGATGTTGTCGCACATCACGTTCAAAAAGAAAATAGTTCCAACAAAAGATGATACTATAGTTGTGGCTGGATCTCTCTTTTGTGACCCCACTGTGAGACTTGAGGTTAAGCATCATCAAAAGTCAGGGAAGCTCCTATAGTCGCATAGATAAGCGCCGTCATACTTATAGCTGCGATTATACAGATCGCCTTCAAGACGGTATCTGGATCTTTCACCATAATGACAAAAAACAATTGACAGGATGCCAAAGGTAACAATGAAGGCCTGGAAAAGGAGAAAATTGAGTAAGTTTGAGAGTGCTTAAACTGGATTGGATTCAGATGGATGTCGTGGACGCAAATAAGCCTAATGAGGTATAACATGCAAACGTACTTTCAACCCTAAATAGTTTCTTAGACCGATCAAGAGGCAGTGCCGTGAAATTTGCAGAGATTTTTTTTGGGCGGAGAATGTTCGCAGGGAAATTAAATGAGCATTGTGAATTACTAGATCGTTTGTAATAAGATCCAGTGCCGGCTTTGAGGCATGGCCATAGGGGCGATGGCCTAGGGCCCACGGATGTCAGGGGCCCCTGCCCAGCTGGTCTGTGTATACTGGTTTTGTACGTGAAGTATGCATAGACATGTGACCTGTGTGCAGAAACTTAAGGCCCCTGTTTTTATCCGGTAACATGAAACACAATCAAAAGACGCGGCCGTAGTAGGATTAGTGGACGGGGGGCGCAGCAGGTAGTTGACGGCTGCCTGAATTCGATGAAGTTTCGAGGGATATCTGTTTTTGCGTGATGAAATAACTCGGCTATGGTTTTACATGGGTCTTTTACATGGACTTGCAATCGACTCGTACGAAAGAAACCACTCACGAAAACAGAGGAGTACGGAGTACCTGGTCGCCGCCTCGCCCAATACGACGGATGCGTTGTCATTCACGTTCTCAAGCGACAGGTTGCTCAGCGATCGATTAGTCTCGACCTGAATACTTCCTTCTTGGTCATGGCAATGCCTGAGATTCAGGAACAGCTCGGCATAGTCTTGGAACCTTATGAAGCAATCAGACACTGACACTGTGGTGTTGCGATGGACGCAGTCGCAGGACTCGCGGTGCACCTGTGACCTGAACCAGTTTCAAATACCGGTGGGCTGGCATCCGTTCGTGTTCTTCCAACGGAAACAAGCAACCTATGAAAGCAATCGCGTCGGTCTTGTAGCAAACTGATGACTGAAACTGAAGGCGACAAGCAAATGCGGAAAAGTTGGCCTCGCTGACGATGAGCATCTAACAATTGCAACTGGATCCATCAACAGTGGAATACATATATTAAGAGACGAATGCGTGCTGAAAACTTTTAGTGTGACATTGAGGCCGACGTCCTGCTGGTAGTATGTCCCGTACGACATCACCGCGCCGACCTCGACGGCGGCGAGGCTGCTAGAAGCGTCGGCGGACAGGGACGAGGTGTAGTTCGCCGCGCCGAGGAGGCCGCCCGACGCCGGGAAGCTGTTGAGGAGGACGACGAAGGAGACAGTCGGGTTGGCGCCGCCAGGGAAGCTAGTGTTGAAGGACGCCTCGATGGCCGGCTCCCCGCTGGCGCCGGCGCGCCAGACTTCGACGATGCAGGAGAGGAGCAGGAAGCCCTCGGTGCGGTTGAACTCGGCGTTGTTGTGATCGGGCTCGAAAAGGATGGAGGTGGGCGTGAGCATGGACGAGTTTAACAGGGCAGATAGTCAACACTGAATTAATTTTTTTTTTAAAAAGAACAACCTAGGAGAAGGGTTTTTCATTAAGAAAGAGAAAAAACAACCAAATAGGCAATAGTATGTGGTCAGGAACTTGAGTGTCGTGTGCAATACCAACAACCAGTGGCGGATCCAGACTCAAAATTTAGGAGGGGCTGAGCTTTCATGGTTTCTTTCTTCCTCCCTCCTCCTAACCCTAGTTTCCTTCTTCTTTCCTTGAAACTCCATGGCTCCAATCCTTTTCTACAAAGAAAATGTAGCAACCCCCCCCCCCCCCCCCCCCCGGGCGCTGGATCCACACCTGTCAACACCCTTCATCACCTAGCCAACTGAGACAAGCTCAGCTTCCTAACCAGTTATCTACGGAAGTTTGGAATAACTTTCACCTCATCTTTTTGTGATATAGTGAAGCTAGCCCACCGAGACAATAGGTGAATATTAAGATGCAGCTCAAGACGAACCTCAAGTAGGGATAGAAAATTTAGTATCATGTTGTATATTAGGGTAGATTTCCACCTCCCCTGTATGGCTGTATATAATAGGGGGAGGTTCTCAAGTTGTACACAATCAAATCAGTAATGTTGAGAGGATTGCATTATTTGTTTGTGCTTTTCTTTAATTACCTTTTTTACACAATAGTGTAATTTCACAACAATATTTTTTATTATCATCTCTAAAATATTTATTTCATAAAAGAAACTTATATGATATTTTTATAGGTCAGATAAATGTATAGATATTTTACCATATCTAGGAGTGTATGATAATATAGGGGGCAAATTAAAACTCATAACTTAAAGATGTTTCCAGAGAAAATATATTTATGGAGAAAAAACAACAATAATTGAATATAACAACTGAATCGTTACTAGGTTATAAGTTTTAAAGACGGACACAACAGAGTTACTTTGAAATGTAGGTTAGTCGAATGACAAATTCAATTTTGTCGGGACTCATGTCCTTCTTCCCCATCCAACGACCCCCCCCCCCCCCCCCCCCCCACCTAAAAAAAAGTCCTCTCAGTATTTTGTCTCTCCCTAAACCCTCTTATTTTCCATGGTGCATCAAGTGGTTATGGGGCTCCCCTCATCCGGTTGTTCGTGTGTCGTTGTTTTTAAAAAAAACTTATAGAGCACATATTTAATCAAACAAGAAGAAATTGAGTTTGTTACAAGCAACTCTAAGACCCAAGAAAAGGAAAACAAAATAAAAAAGGGTGGCATACAAGCGATACGACCTAGCCTACGCTTCTATGTACAAGGCGATGTGGTGAGATGAATCACTAGATTTTATATTTTTGCTTGTATATTAGATATCATAATGAGGCATTTAGTAACAAAATATGAATGCTAGAATCATTATTAGCTTCTTGGCATCAGATAACCGCCTTCTTGGACTCAACCAATCTATTGGAGTCGTCAGAGGAGCAGACTGGCTTGTTGAGGCTGGCCGATGAGTTTGATCCGCCTTCATCCTCTCGCATCTCAAATCATCCTCGCAAATGATAAAACAAAGGTCCTGTGTCGTGTTCCAAATCGCTGTCATCGGCGGGAACCTCGTCGGCTTTGTGTGCCGCAAGTAAGGGGATTTTTGTCGACATTGTTCTTGATTGCGGGAGAAAGGGTTGTGACCGGATAGGAGAGGGAAGTGGCCGAACGGAGGGAAGCGGCGGTGGAGCACCAGCGGGGAGGGAGTTCTTGGGGTGGGATTTTTTTTTTTTAGCATGGGGGAGAAATGTCAAGGAGAAGAAAGGAAAGGGGAGATTCGGGAGAAGAAAGGAGGCGAAGGACCCAATGGACCGTCACAGAACTGAGTGCTCAAAATTGAAGAATGGAAAGGGGAGATTCGGGAGAAGAAATGAAGCCCATGATAGTGAAATGGGTTGCTCTTCATTTTGGTGGCAACTCTTCTGTTTGTGGGTTTTCTTCATTTCTGTATGTTCTACCCATGCCAGTGAGGGCTGCTCGAATCAAAGATGCTTGGTTGAGCTCCTTGTGTTTCCTTCATCATGGAATTTTCTTCCCCATTTTTTATGCTTGTTTCTAGTAGTACATATGCAAAGTTTTTCCTTATGTTATAAAAGATAGAAAATCTGATTCGTATAAGGGCTTGCCTAGACCACACCGTGCCAACCGCCGTCTCTGTATAAGGATGCTGAGTGTCCAGAAGAAGCACCTTGCAAAATAATGGTGCCCCTTTTGCCTGGATGGAGCCTCTGTCAAGTATATGTTTTGTCGCCTGAAAAATGTAGGCGAGTCCAGCAGCCGTTCATCGGCAGTCAATAAGTAAAACTTGTCACCGAAGTCCAGGCCTACCTAACACCACAGACAACTCATTCCTCCAAAAGAACAGTTAAAGCAACCACGTACGTAATTCTAACATCTTATTTCTGTCCATCATGCGTGCCTTTGATGAGGAAAGCCAAAATATGACGGAAAAACAAAAACAAGCCGGCTTTCAGGAAACAGGAAAATATGCAAAACCCAAAAAGAGCCCAAAAACTGTAGTAGAACAACAAGGACTGATGAACTGACAACTAATAACTAGTTGTATATTTCTTCATAGTGATGACCAGGGTTTACAAAACCGACCGAACCGGTCCGGTTTACCGGAAAAACCAGACTTTTCGGTCCGGTCCGGTTAGTAAAACCGGTCGGTTTTCGATAAAAACCGACACAGAGTACAGTAGCAAAACCAAAAACCGACCGGTTTTCCCGGTTTACCGGATCCGGTTTGTTCGGTTCCGGTTTTCCCGGTTTTGCAATCCTTGGTGATGACAAGCATCCGTCTATATATATACATCTTTTCGGAGCTACAGAGACATGTTCAAAAAGAATCGTATCGGAGAGTACTCAAGAAACCAAAGAACTGACTACAAAAAATCCGCTTCAGCTCGCTTCCTTTGCGAAACCATGCGTAGTCGATCGATCACATCAGTGGCTGCGCGCGGCTCTCAGTGCCCGGCGCCTCCGCCGCTCGGCCCCTGCGGAAGCATCTCCATCAGCGTCGCCACCACCGTCTCGTACGCGGACGTCGCGGCGGGGCTCGGCGGCACGGGCCTCGCGGCGACCGCGCACGGCGCAAGGCTCAGCGCGAGCGTCGCGGCGAGAAGGACGACGAGGACGGCGAAGAACGAGACGCGACGACCCATGGCTGGTGACTGGTGTAGTGGTGTGGCTTCGGATCGCTGTGTTGCAACGAACAAGTAGAACTAGTTTTAGGTATGCTCTGCTCTGAAGTGGAATGCTCTGCTGCTCTGGTGTTGCCGGACCCTGGAACGAGCCCGTGCACGTATATATAGAGCTTGGCGGGGTGGGCTTGCTGCTGCCGGGTCTCACATGCCACCACTAGCGCGATCTTTCCACGACGCCTCCTTAGCTTTGCAGCTAACTAGGTTGAAATTCTCAGCGCTGGGATGCTGACCCATTAGTGCTGCTCGCTGCCGGGAATCAAGAAGCGGTCAAGAACCAACTCCACGATGAGAACGGGGCACAAAAAATCGCTGGCCCGGCTCACAGGCAGGCTCCGGTGGTGGAACCAGAGAAATGGTCAGGAGCGCGCCACACTTGCAGCCACGCCACGCACGCACGAAGAGGCACGAGCCCCAATCTGAAGGTTCGGGCGGGTTCTCACGGGCGGCAGCGGCCAGGTTGGTGCACCGGCCGTGCCGCCCAGCTGTGAAGTGATGGAAACCTGAAGCGAAGCCGGTGAAGTGGAGCGCTGCGCGCTAGCTGGGAGGGAGCATCATGGACCGGCCGCAGTTCCGAAAGTCAAACACGCATGGGTTCAGCTCGGGAGTCCAACACGTCGGTAGCAGAGGCCACTTTGGAAAGTCAAGACGGTTGAATTCACAAGCGGACGGAACTCGGATGAGTTGACACGCCAACACTAGATCTTACCGACCCTGCCGATCCGTTTTAATGATTTTTTTCCCGTCATCATGCAATTCAAAGTACGAAGCGATGAGCACTGTGCGTAACAAAAACGTCATCATGCATGGAAAAGGTCTACCTTGACATCAGAATTTTTTGTTCAGATGCACTCAAAAGATAGCAGTGTACAAGTGCGGAAGCGGGAATAAAAGATGCAGCACTTACTCCCAGATTCCCAGAACAAAAAAAAAATACAAGAAAGTATGCAACATTCAACAGCATGACTCAATATGAGAATATATCATGCAGTTGTTGTCCCGGCAGAGGATTCAAACATAAATTGTAGACTGGTACAAACGTACAGTCAAGATGATAAGTTTGATATTCCTGACCAAGACATCATGGTCATGACTACTGAACAGTAGCGAATCCATGGGTGAACATGAGCAACACATTAGTAGCATCTGATTGCTGACTTGGACATTTAGACTACCCATGTAAGGAAATCTGATAAACTCGACACTCAATTCTCAAACACATGTTATGACACCAAAACGCACGTGAATGGAAACTTGACTTTCGATTATTGAATTCAAAAAAGGCTCTAGAGCGAGTGGCGATTTACATCAATTTTATAGCTAACTGTACAGTATCACCCGCGGGAAAAATGCTGAGGAACGCGCACACTTTCATACTCTTAAGAGACAGGGCGCCCGCTGGAGGTTCAATGGCACAATGGAGTGTATCTGCGGCTGTACTATCTTCAGGCTTCTTCAGTCATGAAATTTTGTCAAGCCCGATGTATGGACATGAATCATGGAGTCTAGTATTCTTTAGCCTTCCTCCGCAGTTCATTTAGCTCGTTCTCAATCTCTAGGTCGGGGAAAGGGCGTGCTGCACCCGAGTTGCTCACTGATGCTCTGCCTGGAGGAAGCTCTCCCTTCTGCAGGTGACATATAATTCATGTTGTAAGAGGAAAGGGAAAGGAAAAACATAAGGAACAGAAGGAAGTTATTCCTACATATTCATACTTGCCTTATTCTGATAAAGAAAAGAAAGGCAATGGACATCATGTGTGGGCTTTGTTCACAGATATGCAACTTTTTTGGGGGAATTCACAGATATGCAACTTGCTTACATACTTAAACAATACAGTATGCTATACCAGGTATATATTTCTGTGACAGTGTGATGAACTGGAAACAACTTCAGAAGCTGAACTCCTCCAGTCCACCACATAGAGGTTGACCACAATCAATTATAAACAATTGAGATTATAGCAGGTGAAATGAGCTAATTAACAAGTTGGGTTGACCATCCAGGTTTTATACTGTGTCCAGGAGACATATAAGTAGGTCACAATTTGTTTATATTACACATGACAAAACAGAGCTTTATGATTTTTATTGATTTGCGATTTCAGCATCCAAATAAAAATACGTACCAAAGAACTTCCGGACAGTTCCCTTTTCATATTTGCAAGGTCATCATCAACAGAGTTGGTCTCAAGCAAAGCAAACTGTGAACCGGAAAAAAAACACTGATATCAGATATGATTACATCAAAAGAGTTGGGAATAATCAATTTGTACCACCCAATTGTACCTTTCCTTCTAGATCATCGGTTGCTAACTGACCAAGTGCTTCTGCTTGGGATTCCATCGCCATAACTGACAGCACCAAATAAACAATTATTTTTATGACTCAAACGAACATTCAAATGGCTTCCCATGCAATATCAATTGTTGCTATGTACACAGCCAGCAAGAAAGGTAGTGGCACATGTCATTCATCAACTAAGACATGTTACACTAACAATGTACAACACATGAAATGCTAGAAGATGAGAGTTGTTTTTAGGCAAAATCTTACTCATAACACTAACACTTCAAATGCAATAGCTAGAGATCCTTTGACATGCCAATGAAAATCTTACATGTGGTGGGAAATTGTTCAAAGAGTGCCTTTGGGCAAAGGGCTGGAACAAAAAACTTCCAAGAAACTACAAATGTAGGTGTGCCATCCTGTTGAATTTTTATAATGACACGGCCAGTAATTTTGATGCTTACCAGGAGAAAAAAAATACCATTACCTTAGATCTAGTCTGGTGTATTCTCAACTTTTGAATGGTCAGAAAAAAATTTATAATATTAGAAAAAAAAAGGGGGGGTGGGGGGGGGGGGGGGGCATTTGTTAGGGAATTTGAAGTTTAACTATTGGGTATTTTGGCACCAACCTTCCAGTAACTCAACTTTGACTACATAATTTATCAACACATTATCAGAACCAGTGTCAGCACATGCACTACGTAAAAAAGTAACGCAGTGATATACTAGGCAGAAGTGATAATAAGAGTCAAGGGAAATAATATTATCAGAGAGTACCTTTTTCCTCCATTTTCTCAAATGCTGAAAGCGCACTACTTGTGTTTACATTCCCCAACATTTCACTCACTTTTGTTTGAGTCCTGAAGGAAAACAAAAATTCTAATTGCCAGCGCATCCAGAGCACAGGAACAGATGAAGAGTAAACAGCAAACGATAAATACATACTTGGCTGATTGAGCACGGGCTTTTAGGGTATCCTTCTTCTGCTTGGCCTCTGCTATCTTACTCTCAAGAAGCTGCAGAATGGCATACTCCACATGTTACCAAACGTAAGCAAATAATTCAATAACAGAGAATAAACACTTTTCACCACATGGTGCGCGTTGGTCTGACAAACTTCTACTTACACATGATTAAGAAAGAAAAAGGAACAATGCACAAGTAAGGGCTTAGCTTACCCGGGTATTTGAAATCAAATTTTCAACTACACCCTTCTGCTGATCAAGTTGAGCCTTTAAAGAGCTTGCATTGTCCTACGACCCACAACAAGTGTATCAGTTTCAATATGTCAACATAAGCCGCATATACGATATGACCTATATCATGTATAACTGTCAGACTATCGCCAAACAGAGTGATAAAAAGGAAGAAATCACACAGTACTACACAGACACACGGCACCAAGTCAGCGATGGATGCAAGATGCAAGTTACAGCTAAATTGCACATAAAGGTACGATACAGCAGACAATTTTGACCTAGATTGCATGATACATACAGCATATGATTTGCGTCGTTTAAGGGCTTCACGAGCAAGGTCCTCATCCCCCTTTTGAAGAGCGAGTTGAGCCCTCCGATACCTACACTTTTCAGGAAAATGTAAATAATTTACAGTAAAGCATCCAGAAATCAGAACTCAATGTTATGTTGGCATTAACAATAACATTACCAATCATCAGAAGCTTGTTCGGCAGCTTTGTACTTGTTCTCAAGCCGCTTTTGTGAAGCCAAGACCTTCCAAAACCATAATTCATTTCAGCATGACAAATGCAATTGAATGTCAGATATAATCATATAGAGAATCCAACTATAATTAGGGGCAGTTAAGTAATAAAATATTTTTAAGGAAGATGAATGGGAAAGACAACAGAACAGAAATTTGCTGAAGAAGGCACCCTTGTGGCACAAACGGAAAGTAAGAACATGTGCCCCCAATGATGAAATTGATGGTTGGTAGTCAAAACAAACCTGAGCAGTGGCTTGGCGCATCTTTGTTAAATCATCATTCATCTCCAAAACGGCCTGATCTAGAATCTTCTCAGGATCTTCAAATGAACTTAAAACTGCATTCGCATAGGACTAGACAAACCAGCAAAAGAGTATTTTAGGTAATTACTCACAAGAAAAACTGCTGACCATATAAAAACAGAAACAATATAACTCACCCTGACAACTCTACCTAGTCTGTCAAAGAGGTTACTCCGTATGGCATTGCACTTAAGTCTGTTCAAGTTTGATTGTCGTACTTGCACAACTCTAAGGGAAACTGCAAGCAATAAATAGGAAACTTAGTGGTCGTCAAGATCGTCTTTCATAGCCCATCACCATATTCACAAAATTATGAACTAATGCACTTAACTATGATCTCTACTGAAACACAATAATCAAGTTACTGACATCAGTGAAACAGCATGCCAGACTAATATCTGTATAACAGTATAAGCATGTGTAATCAGAACAGTGTCAGTGAAAACCATAGGTAGTTAGGTACAACCAGAATCAGCATTTTCAAAACATTCATCGCACGAAGACATGCTTTCAAGTTCTCTTACCAAGGGTCACTGAACTAATCACTAGGGCTTATTCCATTCTGCCTCTTCAGCCAGAAACGTATCATTTTGTAAAGAAATGATGATATTTATAATGAATAATTCAACGAAATTAATAGTTGTGTGTAGGTTAGTTTCGTGCAGAACTAGAAGTCTAGAAACAGATACCTGGAGTTACAGACCTAGCATTTTCACTTAGCCTAACCATCACATGATAATTCGTAACAACGAGCTATTTAGTACAATCATGTAACGGAGCACATGAACATAACAGGGGAAATGAAATAGCTGCGCTCCACAGTGCATTTGTCACCACTGTTGACACTGAATCAACAACAATAGCACAAATTCTCAAGTTTACCATCCAAATAATCACACAATTAATTACCAAATAAAAACTAGCGCGCACTAAACCAATCTGCAACCGATAGCCCCACTTAGCAATATCCCCCGCAAGCAAGCAGATAAGACGGGGGAGTGGGATACGAACTCGAGGAACGCACCGCTGCCTTTGAGGAAGGAGGTCTTGAGGGCGGTCCGCCGAAGGCTGATGGAGGCCGGCAGCGGCGCGAGCCTCAGGCTCGTCGGCGGAGCCCTAATCTCCATCGATTCGCCGCGCGCAACTGGGAACGAGGTAGACGAAAGGATTTCTCTTTTTTTTTCCTCTGCTCGGTATTTCGCCCTATCTCAAGGGCGAGTTCGTGTGGAGAAGAGAGGCCATGGGAAGCGAACGCGGTCTGGATCGTGCGTCCCGCAGAGACTAAAGGACAAAAGCTTATGGGCTCAAGTGGCCCAAGTACGACTATATTCTTTGTTGCGTGGCCCAATAAGTCCTCTTTTGTGCGACGGAAGCGCGGAAAATCTTCAAAGCCGCACAACTGGTTCCCGGCTAATTTGAGTTTGAGTTTACAATCACCAATAGGCACCTGTATATTTTTCCTTCCCGAGGACAATTACAACTGATTGATATCATTTAGATGATGAAAATCAACATATGAGTATTTCTTGTGGTAACTAACATATGAGCTTGAAATGAGAAATGTTCTGGAAAACAGTGTTTATAGAGAACTGAAGAAGGAAGAAACCAACCATAAGCTAACATCTCCAGTTTCCAGAAGAGAACATATTATAGTACAAAAGCACGCACCAGCTCCTTCCTAATCTTGACTTTAAAAAATGTTCAATCTAAAGCCGAACACACGCCGTCTACTATATTTAAACGTGACGCTGTCTCATCATCGAGTTACTCATAACTGTGCACGCCACGAATCCAAGCCCGTGGTTTCCAACTCGATCGCCAGGTTTGGAAGAACCAGAGCTTCGTGTTCGTGCACGCGCGCACCATGGGCACAGTCGCGAAATCAGCTAAACCATGGACACATCCATGCACGCCACGCCCTCTCTCCTTAGTCCTCCTCATTAATTGCTCTCTGCCTCGCCACTTCGAACCTGCCGTTGGCGAGGTCGCAGAGATCGACGGACTCGTGCAGCAACGGCCTGAGCCTCGGCGGCCTCGTCCCGTTCAACATCACCGGCCTCGCCTGCTTCCAAGCATGGCCCTCGCAAGACTTCATCCTGAGAGGATTAGTTTGTTTCTGTTTTCGCGTAACGTTCATACGCGCGTGCCTGACATTAACATCGGCCGCGCACGGCGGCTTCTTGCGGTGCGGTTCGGCAAGGCGTCCACGGCGACGGCAAACAACGTGTGGAGCTTCGATCGTGCTGTCGGCGCCGGACACCGGCGGGTACATCTCGATCGGCTTCTCGCCGACGGGGCGGATGGTGGGGAGCAGCGCCGTGGCCGGGTGGGCGACGCCGGCGGGCGCGGGGTCGGCGAGGCAGTACTACTTGGGCGGGACGAGCTCCAGGGCCTGCCCGCCGGACCAGGGCACCGCGCCGACGCTCGTGTCGAAGGGGTCCGGCTCTACCTCGCGTTCCAGATCGCCGGCCAGCGCTCACGGACGTCGTCTACGCTGTGGGGCCCACCGGTGGCTTGCCGGGTTCCAACGGGTTTCTCCCGCATCATCAGGACATGACGGCCGGCACCATCATATCAGCCTGTCCGGCGGCAGTGGCGGGGGCAGTCCTGCAACCGGTGGTGGCGGTACGCCGAAATGATTCGTCCAATTCACGCGTCGATCTGTTCCTTGAGTGACATCGTGATCATTGCAACATGTGCAGGTGACGGCGACGGCGACGGCGACGATGATGGCGGAGAGAACGGAGAAGGGAAGGGCAAGAAGAGTAAGCGTTCGGGAGAAGGCAACAGCGACGGCGGAGACGGAAAGAGGGAGACGAAGCACGCGTCAGCGTCCAGCTCGGGCACCAGCGTCGGCGGCGGCCTGAGCGCGAAGCGTCGGCACGGCGTGCTGGCCCTGCTCAGCTGGGGCGCCACGATCCCCATCGGCGTGGCGCTCGCGCGCTTTCTCAAGCGCCTCGACCCGCTCTGGTTCTGCGCGCACGTCGCCGCGCAGGGCCTCGGGTCCGCGCTCGGCGTGGCGGCCATCGTCGCCGGGTTCAAGCTCGACGACGACGACGAAGGCCCCGTCGCGCACAGCCGTCGGCGTCGTCGTGCTGGTCTGCGCGTGCCTGCAGCTGATGGCGCTGCTAGCGCGGCCGGCGAAGGAGACCAAGGCCAGGAGGTACTGGAACTGGTACCATCACAACGTGGGCCGGGCGGCCGTCGTCAACGTCTTCTACGGGCTGAAGCTGGCGAGCGAGCGGCAGGAGTGGAGCTACGTGTATGGGATCATCGTCGGGGTCTTCGCCGTCGCTTGCCTCGGCGAAGAGGAGTGGAGGCGCAGGCAGTGATCCCCTTCGCGCGATCGAGGACTTCAGTTCAGCTACACTTATTACTGCCTCGTGGGTTATTAGCATTGTACACATCATTTGTTGCATGTGAGCCTGTGATGTACATTTCATACACTCGCAAAAAAAAAAAAAAATGTACATTTCATACGACATTCGATACATTGAGGTAATACTATACATGTTGCTATCCAGTCATGTTTAGCATTGCAGTCTCAGACTTTCAGTGCGCAAAAACTAGTTACTCGCCTGAATAGCCGGTCGTCCATTGCACACTCCAGTACCAAATCGTCCAAGAGTCACATTGATGAGGCGAGCGGTCTCGAATTGGCGAGTGATCATCGACAAACTTGAAATGCCAGAACATGACCCAAACCTTCTCCTCGTTCAGTGCTCTGTTCATGTAGTCCAGCACAAAAGACCAATGTTCTTTACCGACTTTACTGACGCTCGTATCAGTATGATGAAGTGACATTATCATTATTGGAACCTCATACGCGCGGTCCACATAGCCATGTCACGCGGCGCAATCTTATAGTAGCAAGTGGCTCAAAACCAATGGGCAGTTCATGGCCAAAACAAACGGCGATGGCGAGGGAGACACGCTCTCACCTGATGACTGGATGCTCAAGACGCCACGCTCTTATAGTACTATTCCTGGCTAGATGGCTGCTTTTTCAGCAAAGTAAGATTGGATTTGTGCGCAACCATGGCTTTACAGTGTGTAACCTTTCGGTGAACTGTGAACATCTTGCGACTAGGACAGGTGATATGATCTGCGACGCCGAGTTGGTAACCTGCAGCGATTAGAATTTCCTGATCGAGAAGCTCTGTGACGACTTGCTTCATGCAGTTAACCACTCTGCACGATCTGAGTGGCATCAAGGCGCGTGGCCACCACACGCCGGCGCTTTGTTAAATCCAGGAAAGACAGGCAAAAGGAAAGTGGATGACGTGTGCCACTTGTACGAAAGTTCTCTTTGGAACGACGACCACCGGTCAGAAGTCTCGTCGATCTTTCTGAATTAACGGTCAGGTTCAGAGTCCCAGCCAAGTGAGCATCCAATACCACCCGAAAACATCATAGTAGCCCACCGGCACCGGATGCGCAGAGGTTTGTCAGGGGACAAAGACTTGACGACGCTGGTAATTTAGTGCCAAATGAGGGATTAAAAATTGCACGGGCTGGAACCTTCGAGTGCTCGAGTTTAACAAACCAGGAAAGCTTCTGCTTTTCTGCTTGTTATGTGTCCAGGACAATGCTCGTGGATTCCACGCCGAAGACGTCCTAGTGTGAAGTTTGTTCTTCAGTTGACGCTACGCAACTGCTACGAGGTAGGCAGTTGTCTATTACTACCTGCATCTCCCTCGTATCGAAGTTACGTATCGATATGTATCTGTAGCTGCTGCACTTGAGTACTTAATCTCTCCTCCCGCTCTCCACTTCACAGCATAGCCAGCACCTAATCTCGCCTGCCAGCCAGCAAGTGAAGAACCAAGCAGCAACGCAACGCAGCAAGCAGAGGAGAGAGTGATCGATCGATACACAGGAGAAATGAAGCTGAGATCATCCTGCTCTTGCAGCAGGAATGGTGCATTGATCCTGTTGCTGCTGTGCTGCCTCTGCGCCTCAACGGCGAGAGCTCAGAAGACCCATTCGTGCGCGTCGTCGTCGACAAGCCTCGCGGCGGTGAGCCGCCTGATCCCTTTCGACACGTCCAACCTCACCTGCTTCGACGCGTGGACCTCCCAAGGCTTCATCATCCGCGTACGTCAGTTTACCCGGTGTTTTTTCCTCTGTATCTGCACGTTGTTTGTTTGCTAACCATGTTCCGCGCGCACGGAACATTGCTTGACGCGACGAGCAGTACGGGAAGAGCGCGCAGGGCACGTGGAGCTTCGTGCTGTCAGCGCCGGACAGCGGCGGGTACGTGTCGGTGGGGTTCTCGCCCGACGGCGCCATGGTGGGGAGCAGCGCGGTGGCGGGGTGGACGACGAGCGGCGGCGTCGGGGTGGCGAAACAGTACCGGCTGGGCGGCACGAGCCCGGCGCGGTGCCCGCCGGACCAAGGCAACCTGGCGCTGGTGCCGGGCACCACGCTCCTGGTGGCGCAGTCGTCCCGCCTCTACCTCGCGTTCCAGTTCGCCGCCGCGCAGCCGACGCCGTACCTCATCTACGCCGTCGGCCCGTCCGGTGCGCAGCTCTCCGGCAACTACCTCGTCCGCCACCGCAGCTACGCCTCCGCCGCCGTCAACTACGCCACCGGTTAGCATTCAGCTCATGGCGGATATAACTAGAGTAGCTGATATCATCGTTCCAAGCCTTTGCCTGACACGTTTTGATCTGGATTGTCAAAGGTGTGGCGTCCAGCGCGGGCGGCGCGTCGTCGTCCGACACGAAGAAGTGGCACGGCGCGCTGGCCGGGTTCGGCTGGGGCGTGCTGATGCCGGTCGGGATCGCGCTGGCGCGCTACTTCAAGCGGCACGACCCCTTCTGGTTCTACGCGCACGTCTCCGTCCAGGGCGTCGGGTTCGTGCTCGGCGCGGCCGGCGTCGCCGCCGGGTTCAAGCTCGACGACGACGTTCCCGGCGCCGACCGACACCAGGCCATCGGCATCACCGTCCTCGTCTTCGGCTGCCTCCAGGTACAATACAGTACGACGCACTAGTCCTCTGTAGGTGCGGAACACGCACGCGATGCAACGCTAACGCCATGTGTGTGTGCACGGTCGTGTTGGAATCCAGGTGCTGGCGTTCTTGGCGCGTCCAGGCAAGGCATCCAAGGTGAGGCAGTACTGGAACTGGTACCACCACTACGTCGGCCGCGCCGCGGTGGCCTGCGCCATCGCCAACGTCTTCGTCGGGCTGTCCGTCGCGCACGAGGCCGCCACGCTCAGCGCGTTCTACGGCATCTTCCTCGCCGTATGGGTCGTCGCCTCCGTTGTTCTCGAGATCAGGCTCTGGACGACCGCTTGATCAACTTGTCCATCATTCGGCGCGTGCACAGATTTTACTTCTCGGTGTATATACGAGGCGCCGGATTACCATGTTGTTCGTAGTATGTCCCGTGCTTGCACGAGCTTAGATGTTCGTCTAGATGTTCGCCGGATTATCATGTTGACTATTTGATTGATGCACCATTGGCTCGTTGTAGTTCATTTATTTTCATTTTATTCATTGTGCTTTAACATTTACGTACTTATTATGTTATCGTTGGCATTTCATTTGCTATGAGCGGGGTTGCCCTTGCTACTGTGTGATTAACACTATGCTATGTAGTAGAGAACCCGGCCATAACCTCCTTGTGAGGCCAAGGCCGGGATCGCTTTTTCCCATTATCTAAAAAAATGTAGTACAGAAGCGGATTTTGTATTGTACGTCTCTTTCACTGCACTAACCTCAACCATTCACAATGCTATCATGAGGGCGTTGATGTAGCTGAGGACATGTTGCATATATTAAGCATCGATCATGTATGAACAACAATTAATCGACGCAATACGCGCATACATATATGTAGTACACTGTAGACGAAGGTGAGAAGACAATTTAGCTAGAAGAATTACATTTTACGCCTATCATTATGCGATGTTACACTGCAATGTTTGAACCAATGAGGTCATGGACGGCGGCGACTCTAGCTTTCATTCCTACGAATAACAGCGGGGGGTGCTCGTCCACCATGCATGTGTAGTTGATCCTCATTGACATCTCCAAGCTGTTGCACTGTAGACACCATGCACCGGGAACAAAGACTCTACCTCGGGATCGATATGTTCCGACCGTCTCTACCGCCGCCTCTCGTGCTAGTGAGGTCTTCTCTATCTTCAAATACATTATCGTCATCATTGAACTTGCTTGATCGATGTTTAATGACAATTTGCAAGGCATGATTAAGTCTCTTCATTTTACATACACTATACCATCAACCAGTGCGACCCCACGGGCTTGTAGAAGTTAACAAAATTGTTTTTGAGTTTAATATTTTAGATCTTGCATACAACAATTTTGTTTCTTATAAGTACACGTATAAGTATAATTTTTAAACAAATACTTGCCACTTTGGTTGAGTATCAAAAAGGCTATATCAATACATCATACAACATAGTGTCTATGTTAACGTTCTTTTAGACAATTTTTATTAGTGCCTTCTAAACAAATCTTTGAGAACATATATATGAATATACTTGATCATTTTAAAGGCTTTTAACACCTCTTGGATGCCAGGCAGAGGTTTGGCAACAAAAATCCAGAAAACTCATTATTGTGGTAGCATGGACTATCTGGTGCCACCGAAATGGAATTGTCTTTGCCTGAGCTTGAATAGATGGAAACATTATTTTAAGGAGGAGTTTGCCTTGGTAGCTTTGAAAGCTAAGCCAAGCACCAATTTTTTATTATAAATTGGAACACTAAGTAGGGTTTTTCTTTGGACCTACGACCTTTGTAAACTATCGACATATTCTTTTATAAATAAATAAAAAATCAGTAAGGGGCTCCTCTAATGTTTCGGTCAAAAAAGAGGGGCTTGTAACATCTGAATTTTAAGCCATCCAATTTTTGATACGTGCTCAGATATAACATGGCATTGATAAATCAGTCACTTTTGCAAGTTCTAACACTTGAAAGTTCTAAAAGGATAATTGTGACTCACACGCTGGGAGGCTTTTAATAGATGATTTTTTCCCTTACCCTATACCCCCTATCCTTAAACAATGTCTTGGGACAAATTTAAACCATCAAATTTACGTGTTGTAGCCCTCTAACACCCCCCCCCCCCCCCCTCTCATTTCCACTTTTCATCCAGTTCGCCTCGTTGTTTTGCAGCAGCTACAGTGTTCGCAGTTATTTCTTCAGCAGCCGCTACAATGTTTGCAGTTATTTCTTCTACAGCTGTTACAGTAAAACGGTTGCTTCGCAGCAAACCGAACAGGTGTATTTGGCAAAAAAAAATGTTAAAATATGATACGGAGCAAGGCCCGTGGAAGAAGGATATTTGTGCGTCCGCGCATCCTCGAGCAGGGTCTCGCCCACGAAGGCACGGGCGCACGGCACGATTACGGCGTCGATGGAACGAGCGGCGAGGCCACGTTGCATGCAGCCGGCGGCGCGGTGGTCGGTGACGAGGGAGTGCGTCCTCGACATTTCGGCTCGGAAGACGGCGATGCGGCGGCGGCCAAAGGACACGGTGATCGGAGTACGACTGAACAAAAACTCTGCATCCAAAGGCCCCCGTATAGTGCGAATTGTAAACAATCTAGGGTGCCAACTGAGAAAGTGCAAGACTTCGCTTGTCGCGCTTCAACTGGAGCATCGTTCCTTTTTGCAATCTAGTCCTAAACCAGTTGGAAAGCGTACACCGCCGTCCTTCCGTCCGAAGCAACGAAAAAAACTCAAAAAATCCCCAACTCGAACAGTCTAGGGCGCCGGACGCTCCCAGCCGAGAAGCCGCTCGAATCCCCTCCAAAATTCCAAGGTGAGAGCTACCGATCCCCCTCGAAACCCATCAAATTCATCAATTCGCATCACCACACACTACCTCCCGCCACCAATCCGCGCGCCAAATCGGCCGCCGGTCGAATCGCGATCAGCGGCGCCCGATCCTTGCGCGGCCTGCCGCTTGCGGCATCTCTCGCTCTCAATCCGCCGATTTCTGATCAAGGATCAGTCTAGGTCGAGTGAGGGTTACAATCTTTCCAAGCTTGATTCTTTCCCCATTGGAGAAAATGGGGAAGCCGCTGATCTATGAGATATTGGAGAAGCCGGCCAGTAGCAGCGTCATCGGCATCTGCTCCCTGATCTGGTACCTCATCCAGAAGAGGGGCATTGGGTACGCGGACGTCGGGCTGAGCTACGAGACGGCCGTGGAGGGCGGGCAGTACTGGCGGATCATCACCTCCGCCTTCTCGCACATCAGCGTGGTACACCTGGTGTTCAACATGAGCGCGCTGTGGAGCCTCGGCGTGGTCGAGCAGCTGGGGCAGCTCGGGCTCGGCGTTGAGTACTACCTGCATTACACGCTCGTGCTCGTGGTGCTGTCTGGGCTGCTGGTCCTGGGGTTCTACCACATGATGATCCAGAGGTTCAAGGTGGAATACTTCAGGAGGGTCACGGCGGTCGGATACTCCTGCGTTGTGTTTGGGTGGATGACAATCCTGGCTGCAAAGCAGCCGTCGTCGAAGCTGAACATCTTCGGGGTGCTTTCGCTACCGATCAGCTTTGCGCCATTTGAGTCGCTGATATTCACATCAATCATGGTCCCGCAGGCTAGTTTCATCGGCCACTTGTCGGGGATCATTGTTGGGTACTCAATTGCCTGGGGTCTAATTCATGGTATGAACAACTATTGGGCGATCACCATGCTTGGGTGGATTGCTCTTGTATTTGTCATGAGCATGAAGCGTACAGGGTCTATGGAATTGAGTTTTATTGAGATTGAGCCAGTCACGGATCCGTCGCTGCCTTCTGTGGGTGTGGTTGCCTCCAGAAATGGTAGAACACTGCAGATGGATGTGCTACCTGGAAGAAGAGTTGCAGACATTGTATGACCTGCAGAGAGGAATGCTCTGTCGCTGAATGAAATGGTTGGTCAATCTTGATTTGGTTCTGAAAATTGTATCATGTAGACACGATGTTGTACCTTCCAATTTTTGAGATTGAGGTGTCAATGATGTCTCTAGTCATTACAACTGTATAAAGAGATTATTTTATCTGCACTTCCAGGTGCATGTTCTTTCGAATAGAATAGAATTATTTGTGTTATAGGCTATGTAAAGAAAGGTTTTCTAACTGAATTTGTTCAATGTTATGATTTTCATGTCGTTTCTGTATGCTAATTCTTAGATCCCATGAACCAAGATGTTTATACATGGTGTCATGAAGAAAAGATATGCTCATTACATTTTGTAAATGTTTTTCCTTATTTTTATTATTGGGCCCGAACAATATTGAATTGTATTGATAGTCATTTCACATTCCCTTGTTTCTACTCTGCTCCTGCACTGTGTTTAGATTGGTGCCACTCTGATGTATCAACCCATAGTTATAAGCATGAACAGGTTTTACACTGTCCTCACTGTAGGTAGAAACTCATAGGTTGTACAACTTCAGGTTTTCTTTTCATGAACTAAAAGCTTGTGCAGCTATGCTGATTACTTGAATAGAATAGGAGTTAAGAAAATCAAGTGCTCCTCGGCAGCAGTTAACAATGTAAGTCCCCATGATTTAATATGGGGTACTGTTTGAAATCATTGTATAGTTAACAATGTTATTCACATTGGCGAACACAAGGTTCTGAGTTTACAAAAGGTACCAGGTCCGTGTAAATTACAAGCACAACACAGCATCTCATTCACTATTTCAGTGCCATATCTAAGGTGACTGGAATGTCCTGCCGAATGACCTTTGGTCTTGTTCATTTCATCTCAATCTTGGGAATGATTTTTTTTTTTTTTTTTTTTGAGGCGCATAACATGTAACGATTCAGGTTGTTCTGGCCTGGCAGATTGATTATTGGTGAAAACTACGGCGCAATGTCCACTGTAACTTCCATCTCATGCTTTGAACAATGCAGTATTTTGGGGACTTCACAGCTCATCCTGAAACATAGTACATAAGCCACTTGTTAGTCACGAGTTAGATCATTCATTATTAGTAATAAAAGCTGCTTCTTGACTTACATGGTAGTCATCCCAGTGATCCCTGTAACGCTGTAAGCATAGAAAGGGAAGTAGAGTTAGTTTGTCATGCATGTAAACACAAGTCACACGTTAACGCATGCCTCTAGCACTAATAAACAAGGGAAAGACATCAAAACAACATTCCAAGATGTATATCTACGTTCATCCACTAAAGGTAGCAATCTCTTCAGGCTTTTTTTCTGTAATATGTTCCATGAAGCATTGCAGGTATGGTGATAATTTTGAAACACTAAAGAACCTCATGAAGAAAAAACAAACAAGTATGTGAGTTAAGAAACGGGAGAAAGAATCATACCTTTTTGTATCGGTCCCTGCCACGGTGTCGATCACCCCTCTCTCTCCGGCGCCGCTCTCCTTCCTCCCTTGCTCGTTCGGCTTCCTGTGGACAAACAATTTTGCAGTTACTGTTAGCCTGTTTGATAGTTCCTAATTGTTCTTCTTAACAGTAACTAAATCCATAATGCTTTAATTCTGACTTTATCTTCTCTAGCTTTCCTCTCCTTTTCAGCTTCTTCAAAAGCTTCCTTTTCAGCCTGCAAACAGAGACGACTGAGATCGTGTTCCCCAGAAATGAGTAGCATGGGCAAATCTGGCAAATATTTCTGTTGTTACCTCCTTATTGGCACCCCAAGTTTCATCGACAACCTGCCTTGCATACTCAGGGTCATCGCAAATCAGAATGTTATCGAAAACTGAACCAGCTTTTACCTGCACATGAGTGAAATGTAAGTCTGAGACGTGCTTACCTGTATATGAAGCAAAACATGTTTGGAAGGAGGGAAAACATTATGTATTTTACCTGCCACACTTCAATTCCAATATATTTCAAAGGTTTCAGTACATAAAGATCTGGATCATCCTCAAACTCTGCAAAACGATACAGCTGAAGTGTCAGATTGATTTTAAAGCTCAAAGTGACTTTCAATTCAATATCAGCTGTTGTATGCAATATTCAATAGTAGACTGAATATGCATGTTAGCATTGAAGACTTTACTGAGTACATGTATAAATCAGTATATTTATTAACCTGGATTATCGATCCATGGGGTCTTCCATTTACCCTTGTAGTTAGGGTTCTTAATCTTCTGTAAGCAGGATCATGTTAAAAATGTGAGCTTTATAACGAGATGAAGAACCAAAGTACCAAGAAGGAATATCTGTCAAAAACAAAACATCAACCTTTCGTTTCCATGGTCCCTTGTATTCTGGATTCGGTATCATTCTAGGCTTCCATATGCCGTCGTCATCGTCATCCCAAGTGTCAGGCTGGTTTAGAAGAGCAGTTATATATTTCCCATACCATGTTGTGTCTATTTATATATATAAAATCCATTGCACGAGTGTTCCTTGCACACATGATTCTCTGGTTATACCAGATTCTAGAAAGCATACCTTTTTGTCCTTAGGGTCAGGAATTTCTTTCGGAATAGAATCATAGCCCTGCCCAACACCGAAGAGAAGTTACACATACACAATATGTGCCAAAATATAAAATGCACCATTCAGAAATATATTATGGTATCACAAACCTCTGGCTTAACTGCAGGATCTTCAATATATTCTCTGTCATCCCAATCCTTAGGCTGCGATGAAGGCATGTGTGTTAGGTTACCATTTTAACACACTGTAAATTCTGAGTACAGTATATCTCTAATTTTGAAAATAATATCCAACCTTTTTGGCATGAACATCCTTAATTTTACGAGGAGGGAGGATGTCCCAGTCCGTATACATGCTCCCGGATTCTCTTTCACGATTATCAACAAGTATGCTATAAGAGGCATCAGGCCTAAGAATGAAAGTGTACACATGTGTTAACTTGTCTGTCTCACACTGCAAATCTTTCTTGATGGGGTAGTTCTGCCCTTGATACGAAAGAATAAGGTGGAGCTTCTTTGTTTGAGTGCCACATAGATCTGGCCCAAACATCAAGCTGCAGAAGAAAATATTATGCAAATTAGCAGGCATCAATCAACAGCGGACAAAAATAAACTGCAAATAAATAGAGGATGGGGTTCGACATTGCATTCAAGTATGGACACGAGGGATTATCCAGGCATCAATGGTGGGGTTATTCATTCATTATTCATCAACTATGGACACGCTAAAGCACACAGCTAGCAAAGGACACAGGCTTTTGCCACCAATAATAATGCATCTTTCTCTAAGAATTGGAAATTTCGTAGAGCCAGTGTCGGTAAGAATTTAACCTGTATGGAGTGTCCCCACTAAATTTTTTCTGGTTGACATAACCAGACATGAGCTTAATATAGCCACCACCGCATTCAATGTCCTGCTCAAACTTTATGGAGTACTGGACTACCAGTGTTCGGTTCTTGTTGCTGAATTCTGGGAATTTGGCTGAGATAGCAAAATGCCTAGCATCCAGTGTTGTTTGTATGCCTAGCGTCCACAAAAGCAAAGGAAAAAAAAAGGATTAGACAAATGCTGCCGTAAGCCATAGCATAAGCAGGGCATGCTATCAACATCATCAGCAAAATGAGAAGTACAAAGGATGACACTAAAACCTTTGTCATCAGGATCCCCAGAGTAACTTCCTGCTGTGTGCTTAAATTTTCCAGCTTTTCCTTCGCTCCTTTTCCAATCGGACTGCACCCACCTAGTCTCCCAGCCATCTGAATGTTCGAAACATAACAGTTCAATATCATAGTAAGAAAAGATTTGAAAATCAAAATAAAGAAAAGCAAACGGGCGGATGCATACTAAGTTATGAAGTCATAGGTCACATAAAACATGTCAGATAAATAGCTTGAACAAGCTTAATTCATCAGCTTTCCATTCCATATCACTCAAGGTCACCATGAATGGAGTTAAAGCACTATTCGCATTATAGAATGATTAACGCACAACAGATTTCACTAGTTAACTTCCACCACATTAGCAAACTGTGAATTAAAAACCTCATATTTGTCATCTGTCCATATCCTAAAGTAGCAAAACGGAAGCAGAGAGATTGTCAAGGACATCATCCATGCCGGCCTATGCAACAATATGCTCTAAACTAAGGGGGGCACATCAAAGAGTACTAGGTACAACCCATCAATCATCCCAAAATAGAAGCACCGAATCCAGTAGTCTGACAGCTACCAATTCGAACCGAAAGAGTACATGTCAGAATAGAAGCATCTTTCTAAAAGTACAACGGAGGAATGGAGCAAAAACCAAGCTGACTATGACTAATCGGGAAGTAGGAAGGGGACACAGGCGCAGAGCATGGCAGCATGGATACCTTCGAAGCGCTCCTCGAAGAAGACCTCGCCGGACGCGAGGAGCAGCAGCGATGATAGGACAAGAAGCCGATGGAGGCCGCCACGGCCGTGAGCACCCATCGCCGATGGCGTTGGCTCGCCGGAGACGAAGCGGCGAGCGGAGCTTCCCTGCTGCTACAGCGTGCAAAGCTCTTGGACCAAGGGAATATTTGTAGTGCGCTTGATGCCGGAAAGGCCTGTGGATTCCGGTTTATTCACAGGCATGCCACTTGACATAAGTCGAGAAAAGGAACGAGGCGTGGATGAGATGGTGGCATTCCAGTGATTCGTCATAGATAATGGGTTATTTAGTACAGGCCAGTAAGCTCAGTGGACGAAGTGTGGAAGCAGACCAGCAGGTACAGCTTCCTGGTCGTTGCTCCGGACCGGACGGATGAAGGCCCGTCATCATCGGGGCAGCCGGGCGAGGCGGGGAAAGAGAATAGTCAAAGTCAACGTCTCCATGGCGGGTCGCGACTACAAACGTCCCTACCTCTGGGGGACCCACGGATACTCTGATTGCGAACCTGGAAAGTGGAACTGTGTCTAATTCCAGTCTGGAAAATCAAATTCCACATAGCCAATGGCAGGTCGGTGTAACGCCGGTGACAGCCAATAAGAAGACGCCACGTCACCGGACTGACGTGTTGTGGCGTTGGCGGCAAATACTGGGCCTGGCTGCCGCGTGATGACTCGAAGTCGCCCTGGAGTCTGGTCATCGTCGCTGTGGATCTTGAATGGTGGCGGCCTGATGGCGCCTGATCGGGCCTTGCCGCCAGCCCAAGCCAATCCGTAGCATGCAGCCCAATTCTTTCTGAGAATCAACAGGGACAGTTTTGAGCCTTCAAGGAACGGCCCATCATCCAGAAGTCCCAGTTCCCAGCTTTGCTACAGCGGCCTCTGCCGTTTCCTTCATCGACATGGTTTGGTTGGCATGCGAAGCGAGGTGGAAGACACAGAAAGCTCAGCTGCCTGCAACCGATTAACCGAAGCAGTGAAAGCCTGAAAGGTCCATTACTAGAGAGGACGATCACTTGTGCGTGCGGCGTGCATTCACATGGGGAGCCTGAACTTTGCATCCCTGCGAAGCTTGTGTGTGATATGTTCAGTTGCTTGCCTCGATTGGCCCAGCCTGGACTGCACGCACCGGTTCTGCAGTCGCAGGGTTGCAAAGCTGCAGCTGGTACTTGATCCCTACTCACCGACAGCTCTTTAGACCATTTGTGTGTCGATCGACCAACTGTGGGAGGCAGCACACAGTCGTTGAACCTTAATGTTAGGTGTGAGAACCTTTCTGTGCAATATTGCATTGGAAACGTGCAGTGAGATAACTACCAGATGAGTTAACTTGAGTTGCATGAACTGTACCTAAAGCGCTTTAGAGAATGGTGTTTCAGCACTCAACTGATTCAGGTATGAAATTAATCAGATATCTGCATGTCACACGTTGTTCATGATAAGAAAGTACGCTTAAAATCTACGTCGAAAAGCACTCGGTATACTAAAGAAACCCTCACCCAATTAAACGGTACAACTGGTTTCTCTTTCGAATAATTAATTTTCAGAAGCAAGCAAAAAGGTGAGCCTAATTTATTCCAAACTGGGGGCGATGTACCACAAGCAACGTTGGGAGGCGACAGATGCAACAGTAGCCTAAGATGAAGACAGAATTGACAATGAGACGAGGCCAGTGGATGGATGGGGGCTACATGCGTTGTTAGGAGCAACTCCCAGCACTAAGCCGCGCCCTGATTTGGACTAGCTACCTAGGTCCTCTATCTCTGAGATGTTAAGCTCCATTTTGTTCTCTGGAGTACCTTGCAAGCAAGACTCCATTTCAGTCCCCTCTCCTGACTTATTAAGCCACTCAATCCCACTCATTTTCTCCACTTTTACAACACGTTTTCACACGTTGTGATCATAGCAAGGATTGATGGATAAAGTTGGATAAGTGTTGTCACTCTGCAATTTGGTCAGTTTTTACAGTTACCGCAGCAGCAGTTAAGAATCAGCGGTGAAACAGTTAAAATCCTTCTTGCTTGTCAATATTAGGTGGTTGGATTAGAAGCTGCTTTTGCAAGAAGGGCCCACAAAGATGCTAGTAGTTGTTGATAGTAACTTCATGGACAAAACGCTAATCAAGATGACAGTTGCAAGTGAATCATCACACTGGTCCGGAGGATTCAGCCTGAAGCAAGTGCGAGCAATGACATTGGCACCAAGTTACCAGATGACTGGCAGCTAGGATACTCCACAGCTCTAGCATAGGTTAGTTGCAGATCAGCTTCCGATTTAACCAACAACCAGCACGATCATGGCAGCATCATTGCCCACGTTAAAAATCCACAGAGCCTTGCAAAACTGAATCATTAACATACTTATTATCGTCAAAAACATGGGATTTATTTTGTAGTTGAGTTTGATTCAGTGACTGGTTCACATAATAACTGATGAACAGGGACTATCAGATGAAGCTAAACACATCTGCCTGACTGACTATGAAGTGACACAGAGTTCAGACTTCAGGGTTCAGAATCATCACCTATAACTGACCAACTAATCTTCAAGAATAAATTTGGACCAGAAATAAATTTTAGTCGTGTATTTACAGACATTCCAGTGTAGACCAATGAATGATAGCGAAACATACCTGCTACTAAAGCCCATCAGAACTTCGTGTAGACTCCCTATATAGTAGGATACTCCGTGAACCAATTAGGTTGTAGCCTTACAAGTTTGTGTACAAGTGCACAAGCCAGTTGTACATGTGCACATCACACATACTTGGCAGTGGTCTCAAAAAGATATGTTTGAAGTACCAAGGCAAGGCAAGCTAAAATAGTGCTCCACAAGTCCTCCCTGCAGCAAAATAGTACCTTTTGAGGCTTGCCAATCAAGCAAGGTTGGTTGGGTGTCACTGAGTGGGGAAGTGGGCACTCCCCTTCGCCAACAATCCTCAGAGAAATCTATAAGACGGCCTGTCGCAAAATTGAAGAGAGTTCGAAAGGAAAGGAGATGGACCAATGCGGTTCTGATCCTTGCAATGACTAGAGAGGAGGCTTGGGTGAGAATGGATGCAGAGATGTTATGAACTTGTTAGGCCAGCAGATAGCATATATAAGGAAATTATCGAAAGGAGTACATTGCAGTTCTGTTGGATTTTAAGCAAGATATTGGAGCGGCTGTGGAACTGTAAACAAGGTATGCAAGGCTCACATCCTTCTTTCATTGTCATTTTGCACATAAGCTTTTGTACTGCTCTGTTGCACGGTCAATTTACTAGGCATGCAGATGAAAACAATTTTCAGCACGTAGCTAGTCAAATAATAATTCTGAGTCTCATGGTATTGCTTCGTGTTCATCATCCACTGCATTTAGAAAACCTATAGCATTGTAGGGTACTGATAGGGTTGCCAAACATGGCATTAGAAGTTCAAACCAGACCGATGGAAGCCACTTGTAATTCAGATGTTAGACAGAGCTACCACTATAAAATACAGTACAAGGTTCTAGTTTTATAGTTGTAATTCAGTGACAAGATACTCTACAGCATGACTTCTGAAATGTTCAGTCAACACTAACCAATATTTTCATATAAAACACACATTTTTTTTTCAGTTTACTCAAACAACATGCCATCAATACAAAAGATCAAACTGTTGCACTCTCAGCCTCTGACGCTAACTGAATCACACAGGGTTGCGGGGCAGGGAGAAATGCTAAAGTATCTTGGCGGGGAGAAATGTTAGCGAGATGGGAAAGAAGGGAAATTGGTTCACTGCGCTCAAGAAGGCCTTCACCTCAAGCCCCAAGGAGAAGCCAACAAATGTAAGTAGTGGTACTCCAAACTCCTAATTATATGCTAGCTTTAGACATACTTGAAAAAAGATTTGTCATCATGCCCCCAGCTGTGAAAAATCCAAGTGGTTGCGCCACTTGCAACCAACGAAGATTTTATAACAGAAAACATACCTGAATGCGAAATCGACTGCTTGCCCAAAATTTAACTTTGCCTGGAAGCAAGCAACTGCTGCAAGTTGTATGCGCATGCAGAGTAGACGCAGACAGACAAACAGTGTGAGTGTGTGGTACTCCCAGCTGACAAGGTGTGATCGATCGATCGATGTCGTGCTGCGTGCAGGTGCATCAGCTGGTAGCGCAGTTCCCGCCGTCGCACGGGCACGCGAGGGAGAAGAAGCGATGGGGCACGTTCGGGCGGCCGCGGGCGCACGCGGAGCCGGCGATCAACATCCCGCTGTACCGGGAGCCGAGCAGCATCGAGAAGATCCTCGGCGACGCGGAGATGGAGCAGCAGCAGCGCCAGTTCTACGCCGCCACCCGGTCGCAGTACCAGGTCACGCCCGCCAGGCCGACCACCGTCACCGCTTCCGCCGCTCCCGCTCCCGCGTCGTCGTCGTCGCTGCCATCGCCGTCGCCGGCGGCTGCGCGCGAGCGCGAGCGTGAGCGGGAGCGGGAGCGTGGGGACGCGAAGACGGCCGCCGTGACGCTGCCGCTGCCGCTGCCGCCGCCGTCCCCGCCGCCGCTGATCAGGCGGTTCGACCATGACCGGGAGCAGCAGCAGAAGCTGCAGCAGATGCAGAGCAGGGCGGAGACCGAGTGGCGCCAGCAGCCGCCGCCGCAGCAGCAGCAGAGGCGACACCGCGTGGCCGTGGCGAGGCAGCGTGTGCCGCCGCCGGACCGCGCGCGCGCCGCGGCCGTGGCGATCCAGTCCGCGTTCCGGGGCTACATGGCAAGTGCATTTGTGATTTGTTTCATTTTTTTTTAGCGTGCGTCGCCGTGATCGATGAGGTTGGTTTTGACGACGCGATCTGCGTTGTGTTGTGTGCAGGCGAGGCGGAACTACCGGTCGCTGCGGGGGCTGATCCGGCTGCAGGGCGTGATGCGCGGCGCGAGCGTGCGGCGGCAGACGGCGCAGGCGATGCGGTGCATGCAGACGCTGGTGCGCGTGCAGTCCCAGGTGCGCGCCAGCCGCGTGGAGGCCATGGAGCGGCGCAACCGGCAGCACCACGGCGCCATGCTCCGGGACGGCGGCAGGTGGCGCGCCGGCTCGCAGGACGGCAGCGGCGTGTGGGACGACAGCTTGCTGGCGCCGGAGGAGGCGGACGCCCGGACCAAGCGAAAGGTGGAGGCCGTCATCAAGCGCGAGAGGGCCCTCGCCTACGCCTACTCGCACCAGGTACGGCAGACACACACACACACACACAAACACACACACACACACACACACGTAACCGGAATTTCCACGACATTTTTTTTTTCGGTGGTGGCGCCGATCGGCCACCTAAAAGCGAGCCGCGAGAGGTGCGCCGTCGTTGTTCGTCGGTTGCAGAGAGTTGTGATGGTTCTCGCCGCGTCTGTCACCTTTCCTCACAGTGCACTGACTGACTAACGCGCTATCGATCCGTTTGTTGTGGTGTCGGCAGCTGCTGAAGGCGACGCCGATGGCGGCCCACGCGATCCTGGCGGACCTGCAATCGGGCCGGAACCCATGGTGGTGGACGCCCATCGAGCGCCGCCACGAGCCCGACGCCTACCGTTCCTTCGAGACCACCAGCAAGCCTCGGCCCGCCCTCGCCGTCGCCCACCGCGAGATGTCGACGGCATTCACGACGGCGGCGACGACCCCGGCGAGGTCGGTGGCGTCCGCCTACTCGACAAAGCCCAGAGCCATGGTGACGAGGTCCTCCGTCAAGGGCGGCGGCGCCCAGCCGCCGCCGTCGAGCTGCCACGCGGGGAGCATCCGCGACGACGAGAGTCTGACGAGCTGCCCGGCGTTCGGCGGCGTGCCCAACTACATGACGCCCACGCTGTCGGCGTCGGCCAAGGCGCGCGCGCGGGCGCAGCTGCTGGAGCGGCAGCGGCAGCAGCAGCAGAAGGCGGCCCAGGAGAAGCCCCGGTTCTCGTTCGGCCTGGGCCAGAGCATCGGGAGCTGGGCCAAGAGCCCGTTCTGGAAGGGTGGCGGCGGCGGCGGCGCGCCGTCGTCGTCGTCGCGGATGGGCACGCCGGCGGCGTCGGTGGCCGGCGGCGGCCGGCACCGGCGGTCCATCAGTGGCCTTAGCGTTGACTCCACCGTCTCCATGCCGGCTGGGATCGGCAGGCGGCCGTTCAAGTAGCATCGTCCTGTTGGTTACGTGGTTGCATTCTTCTTCCATTGATTTGTGCTTGGAATGAACTCTCGGTGTAGCAACATTCTTGTGCTTGTTCGTGTAACGTGCTTGGTCGTGTGGTTTGGTGTTGCGTTTGTTTACATCTTTGTGTTGATCGTCGCATGCGTTTGGTGGTTCCTAGTAGTTGCCGGTTCCTTTTGTTCCCAGCCCTTTTGGGGTTTTTTTGAGGGACCGGTGGCCGTGATGTGCAAGTGTAATTTGTGTAAACACGGCGATTCGATCGGTGTGCCAGCTGCCGCTGTGCGTGCGCCGTGTTTGACACGCCATGCATGGCTCCGTGTCCGTGGTCCATTGTTCGTGCCAATAACTTTGTTGTAGCATTTCATCGCCAATGTAAATATAAACGGATCCAGGGAAAGGTTTTTCTTGTGTTCTATGAGTTGAAAGTGATTCCTTTTTTTACAGGAAAAATACCCCGAAATTTTTTCCAGCCTGAACTAATAAGCAAGAACCTGAGTGAAATACAAGGACATTTTTTACGTGTCAATGACATGCAAAAGGATTAAGCTAACGTTTATTAAGAGGCTAAATGAAGTATTAGAACTTGGCATTTTCTGTCGGGCGTGGTGGGCAACATTTTCCTGTTGCAAAAGGATCGCGTCACATTGGCAACATTTTTCTCATGGGCCTATTTTGTGTGTTTACCACAAACCGACCAAATCTGGCCCAGCTCCGTTGTTCTTGTTTTTGTTCTCTCTCTTGTTGTATCACTCCACCTCGTATATATTCTCTCTTCGCACACTCACTTCCTCAGATTTGGATCTAGCTCATGCTCCACCATCAGAGAGCATGACCAGCCTCGCGTTGGCGCTTACCTCTTCTCTTCAGCAATGGACTTCCATCCATCTCCTCTATCTCCTCGATTGTTGGTTGCCGGCCAATATGGGAATCCCTCCTCCCCCCACTGACCATCTCTCTAGCTGTCCAATGCAACGATTTTGGAAGGTTGTGCTGTTGGTGAGTTTTTCATGAGCCTGGTATAAAAGATTCTCATTTGTCTTTGTTTTGTTTGACCAATTCGCGATACAAGTTTTTATTTAGACGATTTCACGACATTTTGTGAGATAGATCAGTTCAATAAATCATTTTGGAAAAAAAGTTATTATCAAAATATGTTTCCATATTTCTAATTTATTTCATAAAAAATCATGTGCAATTTTCTATCTTCCATCCATTTCAGTAGGCAAAAAAGCACATTGAGCCATCAGTGGAGAAAACAAAAACGAAGTGGCGGGGCAAGCTTTTCAAATATATGCATGAAGAATCACATGTCCAAGAAGGGTGCATGAGAGAGGGTTTACCCTTTGTCTGTTGGCCGACTAGAGATCGTTGAATCGGTCCCTCCATCCGGCTCCCCTACTAGATCCATAAAGCTTTGGTATGCACATTTTTTTCTCGGTCACCTTATTATGTGTTTCACATAAATTTCTGATATATTTGTTTAAACAAACCGTGTGTGAGAACTATATATTTTCAATATTTTTTATTACATTTATCAACATATTCACCATTTTTCATATGACATGATGAAATAATATTTTGAGACACATTCAAAATTTTGATTTTTTTTAACACTTTACATGTATCCATATCGGTTCTTGATCTGTTATACTGTTCTTGAACGAATTTGCCATGTATTCATGTCACCGCCGCCGCTCCCGCTCCCTCCGGCGGCAGCGCGTGAGCACGAGCGTGGGGACGCCAAGACAGCCGGCGTGGTGCTCCCGCTGCCGCCGCTGATCAGGAGGTTCGACCATGACCTGGAGCAGCAGCAAAGGCTACAGCAGATGCAGAGCAGGGCCGAGACCGAGTGGCGCCAGCTGTCGCAGCCGCAGCAGCAAGAGAGTCGCCACCGCGCGGATGCGGCAAGGCCGCGTGTGCCGCCGTCGGACCGCGCGCGCACCGCAGCCATGGCGATCCAGTACGCATTCCGGGGCTACATTTTTTAGATAATGGAACAAAGGTCCCGGCCTCTACACTCTTGAAGAGAGTGTACACAGCGGTTTGATACAAATGGGGAGCACTTAGGCTCACAAATGACAAGCTAACAAATTCAGCTAGAAATACATGAGAGAAGCACTTCGAAAAGCAGAACAACTAAGCTGTAATCCTATTCGAAAACTTCCAATCAAACTTTGCAAACACTTCCATAACCACTGTCTCCAAAAGACGGCACGCATTCTTTAGGTTTGCTCTTGCATCCTTGTCCTTATGCAGCAGCGACCATGTGCGCGTCCAATGCGTTGCTCTGAAAATTACCTGCATGAGAGTGTTAGTCTTACATCGATCAAAAACCATGTCATTTCTATTCAACCATATTGCCCAGCAAACAGCTGTCAAACCAACACAAATTTGGCCTCTTAGTTCGGGTTGGATGTTATTGAGCCAAGTACCGAACATATGTGAAATGCTAGACGGAGGCTGAATTCCAAAAGTAATATGAATAGTATTCCATATGAAACGAGTAAAGTGGCAATCGATAAAAAGATGTTCTATGGTCTCCAAAGATCTACAAGAACAACAACTTAAATTTCCTTGCCAGTTTCGTTTTGCAAGATTATCTTCAGTGAGAATGACTCCATTTTTTAGGTACCATAAGAAAATTTTAATTTTTAGTGGCACCTTCAGTTTCCAAATAGGACAATTATGTGGGACAATCCCTTCCTTAATTGTGGACATGTACATAGAACGTGTGGAAAAAACCCCGCTCTTATGCAAATCCCATATGAACACATCTCTATCACTAGTGAGGGAGGTTGTTAAAACCTTTGCTACCAGCTCATACCATGCATTTAGATTGTCTCCTACTAAGGCCCTACGGAAAGATACATTTAGTGGTGTAGTACTTAGTACTTCGGCCACCGTTGCAGCTCGTTTTCTCACTATATGATAAAGGGCGGCATATTGTAGTTTGAAAGGCCGGTCCCCTATCCAGGTGTCTTCCCAAAATCTAATTTCGGTGCCACTTTGAACCTGAAAATGACCAAATTCAAGGAACTTGTCCTTTGTAACACCCGGTTTTTTTCAAGGGAATTTTTTTTTCGAAATACTTTATTTTCCTTTTTTTCGCATTTCTATTTGTTTGTTAGGATTTTCCGGGGCTTTATTTGGTTCTTTTGCTATTTATTTTGGCTTTCTTGATTTATCTTCCTAGTAGAAAAACCAATGATCTCATTAGATGGCCCAACTAACCTTAGAAGCTACGGTAAATAATTTTAGGCCAGCCTCCACACACATACACACAACTTTCACTATTTTACTTGACAACCTGAGTTAAACATGAGACAACGAAGATGGCTTGAGTTGATTAAAGACTATGAATTGGACATCAAGTATCATCCAGGTAAAGCTAATGTTGTGACGGATGCCCTTAGCAGAAAAGCATATTGCAATAATATTATGATTGATGAGTGTCCTGCACCTTTGAGAAGGGACATTCAAAATTTTTAGCTTGAATTCATTGAGCAAGGCTCATTGATGGACATGGAAGTTCAACCTACTCTGAAGGATAGAATTAAAGAAGCTCAACTGAAAGATGAATGGATTCAGAAACTACGCAAGGATATAAAGGAAAACAAAGTGGAAGGGTTTAGTGAGGATGATGAAGGAGTTGTAAGGTTTAAAGGTCGATTGTGTGTTCCAGATGATAAAGAAATCAAGAAGGTGATACTCTCAGAAGCACATGAATCCTTATTCTACATACATCCAGGTAGTACAAAGATGTATCAAGATTTGAAGAACATATTTTGGTGGAAGGAAATGAAGAGAGATGTAGCTGAACATGTCAACCTATGTGATGTGTGTCAGAAAGTGAAGGCTGATCATAGGAGACCTGCAGGTTTAATGCAACCACTGCCAATTCCAGAATGGAAATTTGATGAAACAGGTATGGATTTCATCACTGGCCTCCCAAAAACAAGAGCTGGTTATGATGCTATTTGGGTAATAGTGGATAGATTGACTAAAGTAGCTCATTTTATACCTATCAAACAAACTTATGGAGGTGCTCAGCTAGCAGAGTTATATCTAACTCGCATTGTTGTGCTTCATGGAGTTCCAAAAAGAATAGTGCCTGATAGAGGATCACAATTTACTTCAAGGTTTTGGGAAAGTTTACATGAAGCTATGGGTACAGACTTAGCTTTTAGCTCAGCTTATCACCCACAGACAGGTGGGCAAACGGAAAGGGTTAACCAAATATTAGAAGATATGCTAAGAGCTTGTGCTTTGGTATATGAATCTGCATGGGATGTTTGCTTGCCTTTCGCTGAATTCACATATAACAATAGCTATCAAGCTAGTCTAGAGATGGCACCTTTTCAAGCTTTGTATGGCAGAAAGTGTAGAACTCCACTTAATTGGACTGAGACAGGTGAACGACAGTTGCTTGGACCTCAAGTGGCTCACAATGCAGAGGCACATGTGAGAATCATTAGAGAAAGATTAAAAGCTGCTCAAGATCGACAAAAGAAGTACGCTGATAATCGGAGAAGGGACTTGAATTTTGAAGTTGGAGACTTTGTGTACTTAAAGGTTCAACCATTAAAAGGGGTACACAGGTTTCAAGTGAAAGGAAAATTGGCGCCAAGGTATATTGGTCCATATAAGATTCTCGACAGAACAGGGGAAGTCGCTTATTTACTACAATTACCATAAGAATTGAAAGGTGTGCATCCTGTTTTTCATGTGTCGCAATTGAGAAAATGCTTAAAGGAACCTACTGATCAAGTTCAAGTCAAAGAGATTGAGTTGCAACCAGACCTTTCATATAAAGAGGAACCACTCAAAATTTTGGAGGTTGATGAGCGTCGCTTGAGAAATAGAACTATCAAATTCTATAAAGTCCAGTGGAAAAATCATACAGAGGAAGAAGCAACATGGGAGAGACATGAGAAGAATCGGATATGCAACGGGACTTTCCGAAGGTTTGCTTGCATCTTCAGGAATCTCGGGGACGAGATTCTTCTTTAGAGGGGTAGGTCTGTAACACCCGGTTTTTTTCAAGGGAATTTTTTATTTGCCTTTTTTTCGCATTTCTATTTGTTTGTTAGGATTTTCCGGGGCTTTATTTGGTTCTTTTGCTATTTATTTTGGCTTTTTTGATTTATCTTCCTAGTAGAAAAACCAATGATCTGTGAAAGGGGTCTTAGCCTAGTGGTTAAGGCATCCGAGTAGCACCTTTGAGGTCCTGGGTTCGACTCCCGGTGGGAGCGAATTTTCTAGGATTTAACGGCATTTGTGCTTTCAGCGGTAGGCGACGTGGCCGTCGACAGCGAGGCGCCAGTGGTGACTTCGGGAATCTGGAGAATTTGCCGGCTCAGTCTTCGAAGATGCTCATAGGGGTAGGGTTTGCGTATGTGTGTTCATAGGGATGAGTGTGCGTACGTTGTGAGTGTCTGAGTTGTACTGTGTAATTTCTCAAAAAAAAAAAAAAAAAAAAACCAATGATCTCATTAGATGGTCCAACTAACCTTAGAAGCTACGGTAAATAATTTTAGGCCAGCCTCCACACACATACACACAACTTTCACTATTTTACTTGACAAAACTGGGCCACCGAGCTACCGGTTTGTGCACTGTGCACGTATTTGTACGTGTATGTACGCCGGCGAGCGAGCACAAACAACACTATTGCACTCCTCTACTGACTGACCGTACTAGGTAGCTACTGACTCATGCATCCTATATGTATTTGTCCGGCACCGTCCGTTTAGCCACCGCTTAATCCAGCGGCAACGGACGTTGGAACTCCTTAGCTTAAAAGACATTGCCGTCCTATTTCTTCTTACCCTGCACACCATACCTACCCTAGGCCCTTGAGCTTTGGCAACAATAGAAGGAGCTGAAGCTCTGTTCGTGCGTCCTGGAAGCTCACGGTGAGCATAGGTTTTCCCAATTAATTCTTCCATCCATTTGTTAAGTTCCTAACAATTATGCACCTGTCGTCTCTGCAATTAGAAGCTGCCTAAATAACTAATGAATCACCGGCAACTTTAGTCAGTTGTTGCCGGAGCGAGCTGCTGCGGACAGCTCGTCGCTTTTCGCTGTTGCGCCGTCGCCGTCCACTGGTTGCCACATCCCAGCGCCACGCATAGATACTCTGCTGCCGGAGTCCATTTTGTTGCATCGCCGGTCGTCGCCGCCGGCAGCGGTGTCATTGCCGCGCGTATGAGCTGCCTTATACAAAGGAGCAGAGCACACGTACCTGTATGCTCTGTTTTCAGTTGGGCAAGCAGGGGCACCACAAGCCCAATAGCACCCTGACTTGCTTTGCGTAAAGGCTAAACCTTGTAGTACTGCAGATCAACGTGAATTAGTTACTAGCACAAATAAACTATAGTTCTTTGACCTTGAGATTTCTCCCGCCCAGCAATCAAATTAGTGCATCCCCATACAGTGCCGTGGTTTGTTTTCAATAAAGATCGATCTGCTGTTGCTCCAATAGTAGAGTGTCAGTTCCTCTCTGGTAGCACTGGTATCCCTTAGAGTTAATTAAATATACAAGCTAACACATCTTAGTCACCAACCCAAAAACCCAATGGCCAATCGTGAGCTTGTTAGTGGTTTAAATAAACTAGTCTTTTGATCTCAAGTTTTCTCCCGCCTAGTGATCAGATTAGTGTATCTATATATACTGCCGTACCTTGGTTCCAATAAAGTCCTTTTACATAATACCAAGAACCATTAGAGCTAGTCTAAAATATTAATTAAGGTATGATGTCCATACTATCTCTGAAATAGAGTATACTCTAATATTTACTAATACCAGAAAGCTTGCCAAGACTAACAAACTTCTTGTATGAACAACAACAGCTCCTGGAACCCATCCAGACCTAGAGTCTATTTTATTTTTCGAGTTCTTTATTTCTATTGGTTTTATTATTTTATTCCTTTCTCTTATAATTCGAGTGCTTTAGCCTTATTGGCTATTTTTATTCCTCACGTTAGAGTACGAGGGAGTTGGACAGGGAAGTCAGGAGGTCTGGGAGGAGAACGACGACGCCGTTGAGCAGGAAGGCAAGTCACACTCCAATCGATCATGTGGCACCTATGATTATTTATATTTGCATTGTGTGTTCTCCTTGATCTAGTCGTGGTCGTAGGATCATGGATATGAATATGATAGAGGTTCCAAACCAAGTATGCATGAAATGGCCAACCTATCCACTTTAGCCAAAGGAGCCGAGATATAAACCTAGCTCGAAGTGAAACTATTAGCAAATGGTATGAGGTATGACTAGGATAAGGTTAATATGGAGTTATCACTGTTGTAGCGATGATCTATGGTTGTGGAACGGATGGTGGTTATGTTGAGGTGGGATGGTGATTAAGCACATGTGAAAGTGCATGTGCACCCCTAGTGGGTTTTGATGTATTGTATGACAACATGATTAAAGGTCTAATATTCTTTGTGAGTATATGGACAGGTTGCAAGCAATATATGTACAATGTCTCTCATGAATACACTCCTTGATGTACAATTGTTTCAAGCAAATAAAGACCATGTGGGCAATATATGATGAAAAGAAATGAATTATTCCAAATACAAGATTCTATATCTAGTGGCTTTCTCATGGTCAAGATGAAGGATGATCAAGTGCTAAATGTCAATAATGATTATATATTTGGAAGCAACTTGATCAATCAATAAATCAATCATCAACATAAAATTGGATGCTTAAGGATGATGCAAAGCAATGTATGGCTTAAATAGCAAGAAGGTGAAGAGTTGACATGACTTGGTCGCGATGAACCATAGTTAGGAGAAGGGCAAGCAGGAGTCTTGGCGCCGAGGCACCTAATGTATGGTGAAGGGCAAGTGGAGTCGATTTCGATGGACCGTTCAAGCTATATGGAGTATATGTTGCTAACTATCAATTATTGTTGAATCACAAGCTCAAGATAGTGATGCTCAAGAGAAGTTCATATGGCTGCCCTCATAAAGCAAAGTTGAAGAGAAGTGGCAATATCAAGTTTCTAATATGCTTCAAGTTGTAAAAAGTTGTTTTATATTTGATCTTGAGTATAGGTATGCCGCTCTATCAAGAGGGATGCTACATGGATAGCTAGCAAGTCTCAGTGCTCAAGAAAAACCTAAGTGAGAAGAGTGAAACACTATAGCCAACAATTTGCACTTAGACTGTGAGCCTGGCAAAACCGGAAGTTCCGGTTTTGCCAGATTTGAATCCCAACGGCTAGTTCTGGGAAACCGAAAGTTCCGGTATGTAAAACCGGAAGTTCCGGTTTGTACTGGCTAGTTTACAACGGCTAGTTTCGGGGGGATGAGTATAAATACCCCACCACACCCTCTCTTTGAGGGTGCTGACCACATCCACGAATATATCCAGAGCCAAGGTGTCCTAGAGCTCTCCCCAACCTCTCTTTGTGAGATTTGTGAGATTATAGCTAAATCCTTTGGATTGGGTTGAGAGAATTTGAATTAGAGAGCACAATAGAGCATCTCATACTTGAGCATTTGAGCACTTCGCCTTGAATCCGTGAAGCATTTGTTACTCTTGGAGGTGAAGCCTCCTAGACGGCTAGGTGTCGTCCTAGAGCTCCCAAGCTTGTGGTGAGCCTTGGGAAAGTTTGTGCAAGGCCCGTTTCGCCTCCGCAAGGAAAGAAACAAATAGTGGAAAGGAGGAAAGTGGTTGAAAGAGACCCGGCTCTTGAGTAGAGCTTCCTCAACGGAGACGTAGGCGGCTTGGAGAGCAAGCTGCTGAACTTCGGGAAACAACTCCTTGCGTGCTTCACTCGGTTTGCATTTGCTTTACACGTTCTTATCATTTATATGCAAATCTTGATTGACTAGGTTGCTTGTGTAGTTGAGTTCTTATTCTCTGTGTATACTGTTGCTAGAGCTCTTTTTCATATCCTAGTTGTTTACTTTCAACCTAGAGGGAACCGGGGATCGAAAGATCTGAACTTCTGTTTTTCTGTCCCGAGAAAACCGGAAGTTCCGGTTTGCCAAACCGGAAGTTCCGGTTTTGGCAGTTTCAGTTTCCGCTCTAGTTTTAATTGCTTAATTTCATATATCGCCTATTCACCCCCCCCCCTCTAGGCGACATCAAGGGACTTTCAATTGGTATCAGAGCCCAACCTCCTTATAGGCTTAACCGCTTGGAGGAAAGATCGATGTCTTTAGGCGAAATGGATCAAAATGATTATGGTTGTCATAGTTACTCGCTTCCTTCTATATCTATACCTGCTTGTGATATTCCTTATTTTTGTGGCTCAAATTATGCTCATTGGAAAGACCGAATGATTTCTTATTTTCGTAAAATGAGCCCACAAATTTGGTGGATCGTAGATATAGGCTTTTCTCATGCCTTGGATTACTATCATCTTACAAAAGGGCAAGAGAAATGCTTATATCTTGAAGCTCATGCATATAATGCTTTATCTAGTGCTTTGAGCGCAGGTGTGGAGGATGTGATATTCAAGAAAGTTGGATTTCTTGAAAGTGCCCATCTTCTTTGGATGGCACTTAAAGAAACATATGGCTCAACGGATGACATACTATTATCCTCAGAATCTGAGCCTGAAATATCAACATCCTCAACAAGCTTCAATGTACAAGAATTGAAGCAATCGAGTTGTGAAGCAAAGAATGTTCAGTCTGTCAGTCCAGGAAAACCGGAAGTTCCGGTTTCCCAAACCGGAAGTTCCGGTTTTGGCAGGACAGAAACAAGTTCAACTCGAAATGAAGAAATTGATTGGTGCCGCTTTAGACCAAGCGAAGAGTCTGTCTCTTCAAGTGACTCAGAAGGTGAACACTTTATGTGTCTCATGGCTAAGGGCAAGAAGAAGCCAATCAAGAAGGATGAAAGTGAGAGTGAAAATGATGACCTTGAATTTGACAAGTTGAGCAGGAAAGACATGTACAAGATTATGAAGCTCATGAAGAAGATTGAGGAGCAAGAGTTGCAGCTAGAGAAGCAAGAAGAGTTTCTCATTGGGAAAATGGAAGAGCTTGAAGCTCTAAGTGAAAATCATGAGAAACTCCACAACTTGCATATATCCTTAACTAATAATTATGATAACTTGAAAAAGGATTATGCATGTGCTATTAACTCTTCTCTATGTGTAGCTTCATTGCAGCAAGAAAATTGCAATCTCAAGGCTCAACTTGGTGTGCTCACTAGCAAGCAAGTGACTTTGCAAAAGAGCCATGAAGAGCTTTTGTGCTCACATGAGAATCTTGTTGAGGCACATGCCTTGCTAGAAATATCTCATGAGGTTGTATTGACTATGGTAAAATCCTATCAACCTCACACATGCAATTGCACAAGTACACAAACGTCTATTGATTTACCTTGTGCTAACATTTGTTGCTCTCAAGTAAAGCCATCATGTGATGAGCATATTATTGTAGAAACTTGTGATGATTTCATTGCAAGTGAAAATGATAATCTTATGAGAGAAGTTGAGAAGCTCAAGAATGAATTGAGAGTGTTAAGGGGTAAAGGTCATGTGCAACCATCTCAAGATAACCGTGATGACATGGTGAAGAAGCTTGAGAAGGGATCAACCGTCACCTGTACAAAGAGCCCCAACAACAAGCTCAAGAAAATTCATGACAAGAGTGACAAGCAAATGTTCAAGAAGAAAGCTCAAGTCACGTATTTAGAGTGCTCATCAATAGGACACTTTGCATCCAAATGTCCTTCAAAGAAAAGTGATCAAACCTCACTTTCTAGAAGACAAAGAAGATTATCTCAGAGGAAGTGTTTTGGTTGCATGGAAGAAGGACACAAGATTGCCTCATGTCCTAAGAAAGGAAAAGGTGTGCTGACCAGTCAAAACGGAAGTTCCGGTTTCTGTAGAGAAGCCTCAAGTCATTGAAAGATGTGGCAAAGGCTTTGTGTCAGCATATGATAGATACATGGGCAAGTGTGGAAGCACAAGAAGGCAAATCAAAGATAAGGAAAGAAGAATCAAATATCGGATTTGCTATACTTGTCGCACAAAAGGACACATTGGTAAGGATTGTCCAAAGGCTCAAGTTTCCATTCCCAAGTTAGTCAATATTGATTCATTAACTATGAAGGCCACAAATGATTCTTGTGCTAATATGGTGATTTGTTCACCAAGTGGTAGCACAAAGCTCATTTGGGTGCCAAAATCTTGTGTGACTAACATTGAAGGACCCAACAAGGTTTGGGTACCAAAATGTGCTTGAAATTGCTGAGCAGGTACACATGATGCATTGATGTCTTGGCATACAAATGAAGTGCTATTGTTATGCAAAGTGCCAAGAGTGAAATCATTGTATTATTATCTTTATCAATGACATCATGGTAACGAGTATCACTTCCAAGTTCTTATGATCTCTCATTCTTCTGCAATTAGTTTGCATGTGCCCTCTTTTATCTTGAGAGATTATTAAGAAACATATGCTTATGCACAATTGTGTAGAAAGATGCAATTAATGTCTCCTATGGAGAAACTTGTCTTTCAAGCCCTTTCAGGTACTCATGTTTCATATATTGAACACCTAGAGGACAATACAAGACACAACTGTCAAGAAGTCACTAATTTCACTGAAATGCAAGTGTTCAGGAAAACCGGAAGTTCCGGTTTGGAAAACCGGATGTTCCGGTTTCCCCTGGAAAATTTGAAGAAGTGACAAAAGCACAAAAGTGAAGTGACCTATGGAAGATCCAGTTGTTCATGTTGATTTCTATCCAAAACATACAAGCACAATATGAAGACAAATATTGCTCACATGTCTAGGTGGTTGTGAGTATTTCTTGACATTCATTCATTCATTGAATATCTTATTTTATTCCTAACTGAGATATAGATTGAATCTCTCCATATTCTTGATTGAACAAGTGCACATACTAAATCATTCAAAAATTTAGTGCAGCTATTTAGGGGGAGACTCACTCTATGTCTTAAGTTAAACGAGACTAACCTTGTTATCTAAGTTGTTTCATGAAAATTGTCTCGCATATGGAGAATGGGTTTATAAAGTGAATGCACCTCATCATGGGATATGAAACTCCTGTTAAACCCCAAAATCCCAGGTTCTTTGTTCAAATTCTAAAGTACATGAATTCTGCAAAAACCGGATATTCCGGTTTGGCAAACCGGAAGTTCCGGTTTGGGCAGATTTCATATGACTACATTTATTTGAGGTCTCTTTGTTATTTCTCCATCTAATTGATCACTATGTGTGACAATTAAGTCTGTGCTACTAATGCTAGTTTGTGCCATTGAAAGTGCATTATATTCTCTTATGAAAAATCTAGCATCGGATTTGTTGAAAAATAAGCACACGACACAAGATTGATATATTCATCCTCATTGATGTGTGTTTGGTTTTTCGACATGAAGGTACACTCTACTCACCCTAGCATTAATTCTTTCCATCATACAGAACTCATGTGCTAGGATGTGCCTTGGTATGTGGGTGACTCAAGTCAACATATACTCTTTGTGAGTTAGGATAGATTTTTTGAAAATCCTTATCTTGCTTTGTGTGTGTTTTCAAAAATTATTGGTTCTTGATCTTTGTGATCGTGTCAAGCTGATTGTGGTTATGGTTCACTTTGGTTGATTGTTGGCTTACCACAATTAGTGAGATTGTCCCTCTCAAGTCCTTAATCCTTTGATATCAAATCTTGATCAAGACCCCTCCTAAGTCAGCAAAATTCCTTGAATATCTCTCAAGACAGCTAGAAAAGTCAGTGGTCGGATTGTCCGGCATGAGGTCGGACTATCCGGTAAAAATCATGGAATTTCAGTACTCAACTTCAGAGACTCCCCACCGGATACTCCGGTAGGATACCGGATACTCCGAGCTACAGTGTTGTGAAGAAATTCATTCTGAGTTTTTCTGTCTAAGTCAGAAAAACCGGAAGTTCCGGTTTCCAAAACCGGAAGTTCCAGTTTTGTCGGGTTTAACCGCCTCCGAACAGAAACTTACCCTTTCGTTCACCATTCACATCCATCGTGTTCCTCTCACCGTTGGCAACTCCCCTCTTCCTCCTTTGGCGATTTCATCTTCCATCCGTGGATTCCTTCGGTTTTTGGGTGGATTGTGTATCCCCAAGACCGGAGACTCCGATTCCACCTCCGGATTTGAAGTTTCCCTCTCCAAAGGTACCCATGATCTCCTTTTTCGATCTTCTTGGTCCTTGGGTAGATTTGAAATTCCTTCCTAGCATTGCTTCCTAGGATGCCATAGTACATATACCTGCAATATCTCTGTGATTGGTGGGTTAAATCGATCGGATTCAAGAACTAGGTTTTCCCCGTGAAAACCGGAAGTTCCGGTTTTGACTAGGAAGTCTATTTCACGAATTTTGGTTGATTTATATTATGGCTAGGAAATCTAGTGCTAACTTGTTATCTACTCATGCCTTGAAACATCCTTAGTTGTTTTAGATGACTAGATGGACATAGGTTTTCCCTGAGAAAACCGGATGTTCCGGTTTGGCAAACCGGAAGTTCTGGTTTCCTCAGTGAAAACCTGAGTGCATATTTTCATCTAAATTTGCTATCAAATCATCTCAATTCCTGTTCTAGCTGTTTCCTAAAATCCTTCATGCATATTTGTTATATCAGGGGCAGCATGGCTGATGATGGAAGCGAAATGAGAAAGAAAGCAAGGCATGATGATCCGAATCCGCGTGTTGGTCGAAAGCAAACAGCGGCTCGCACCAAGAATCTGCCTAGGGGTACTACGGAGATTGCAGATGTTGTGGAAGAGGAGGTTGAGGAGACCTCCAGTGATGATATGGAGGAAGATGAGTAGCAGTCATTCAAAAGGAAAATCAGCAGCTGGTATTGGCAGTGGCAGTGGGATAGCTGGTGGAAATAACAGTGAGTCCAGTGAGGAGGATGAGGAAGATGAAGAGGGAGAGATATTTGATGTGGATGAGCCTGTTCCAGCAGGAAATGCAAATTATGGGGCTGCAAAATTTCATACTCCAGCTAGTCCTCATTGGAGAGCAAAAGTGAGCTACAAAGGAAAATCTGAAGCAGTGAGAGAGATGAGGGCAGTTGATCCTAGGCAACTCCAGAAGGAAGCCTCTGACTACAGATTTCACACATATTTTCAGCAGGATTTCTATGAGTCAGTGATTGTGGCAAAGACAACTCCTGTGGCTATCTCCCAGTGGATTGATTGGCAGTATTTGGCAAGCAAGAATGACCCAATCATTAATGAAGTGATTGCTGCATGCAAAGCTAGAAAGGTCTATGATGTCATGAGCATTCAGAAGGATTCGAACAATGAGATCATTGCTCAGTTCTTTGCCACTTTGTATGTTGAGGAGAATGATAGAGTCAGTAAATTCCATTGGATGACAGAGGGTCGTTGGTTTGAAGTGAGCTATGCACAGTTTGCTAGAATTCTTGGTTTTGGAAGATATGATGCCAACCGTCCCCGCCTTCACTCACATGCTATTCTGAGCACAAGCAGAATGAGTTTCATGTATCCAAGAAGCATGCAAGGCAGCAAGGGTCACTCTACGGGTTTGCTCCCTTTCTATGGATATTTGAACCGGTTGTTTAGGAAGACTCTCACTCCTAGAGAGGGTGATGCTACAGCTATTCCTTCCTACAACAAGAACATTCTTGCAGCTATGTCTGGGACTCCTCTTCATGGCACACCATTCTCAGTGTTTGATTTCATATGGGAGGAAATCAAGATTATTGCAAACAATCCTCTCAAGAGTTGTGGCTATTCACCGTACATCATGCTTATGATTGAGAAAGTCACCGGTGGCACTTTTGAGTGTGAGATGAAGCATTTGTATCTAAAGGTGAAAACAAATCTGAAAATGCCGGTTGAGGACAGCGGGGCAGCAGCTCAAACTCATGAACCATCATCCTCCCAAGGTCCGAGCAGCAGTAGGAGGCATAGGGGCAGCGGATATTCCTCTCCAATCAAGAAGTTCTTCAATATTCTTCTTGGCATGTGTCGGTCTCAATATGATACGGATGTGAAAGCACACAATGAGAGGAAAGAAAAAAGGAAGCTCACAAATACAGTGAAGCAAATAGTTCAAAAAGATCATCCCGATATTGTTTGCTCTCCTATTAGAAATGATGATAGTCCACCTATGGAAAGCTTTGAGGAAAGGATTAGTGGCTATCAACAACAAAATCTCAGTGCTCAGATTTTTTGTGACCAAAGCTTCAATGAGTATGGATTTGGTTTCTTTGGTGGGCAGCCGCAGCAGCAGCCCCCTCCCTTCTCCCCTCCAAGACGTGAAGATGAAGAAGAGGAAAATGATGGAGATGGTGAAGACGACGAATGAGCTTTCTTGCAAGTATCTCTACTCCTTTTTGGTGCTGGATGACAAAGGGGGAGAGAAATATTAAAGCTTCAAGTCGACGCCGTCAAGTTTCGGTCTTGGTCTGTTCTGTCCAGTAAAACCGGAAGTTCCGGTTTGCCAAACCGGAAGTTCCGGTTTGGCTGGGCAGAACACTATCTATCCTTGTATCGTTTTTATCGCTTTGTGGACTTGAGAACAATTGTAATGTGTGAACTATGTGTGTTGAACCTTGTAATAAGTTTCTAAGGACCTCTTTATGCTAGTGTGTGATGCTTTGTTGATTTGGTAAATTGTTTTCTTCATCTGTCTCTGTGCAGCCTGAAAAACCGGAAGTTCCGGTTTGGCAAACCGGAAGTTCCGGTTTTGGCCAGACAGCACAGATGCTTTTTTGTTTATTATGTTGTGTGATTATCTTGTCATATGCATCACGTATTATTTGTTCACACACACTTGTTGCACCCTACAAATGCATACATGTAAGAAAAGCTCTCATGTTTTCCATTCTATATGTGCAAATGGCATTTGAGGCCAAATTCTTGAATTTCACTCAAATATGCACATATTAAGGGGGAGCTTGTTCTACATGTTTGCATTCAAAATATTCTTTGAATATCATTTGTAAGCTTTAATCAAGGTTGTCATCAATCACCAAAAAGGGGGAGATTGAAAGTGCATGTGCACCCCTAGTGGGTTTTGATGTATTGTATGACAACATGATTAAAGGTCTAATATTCTTTGTGAGTATATGGACAGGTTGCAAGCAATATATGTACAATGTCTCTCATGAATACACTCCTTGATGTACAATTGTTTCAAGCAAATAAAGACCATGTGGGCAATATATGATGAAAAGAAATGAATTATTCCAAATACAAGATTCTATATCTAGTAGCTTTCTCATGGTCAAGATGAAGGATGATCAAGTGCTAAATGTCAATAATGATTATATATTTGGAAGCAACTTGATCAATCAATAAATCAATCATCAACACAAAATTGGATGCTTAAGGATGATGCAAAGCAATGTATGGCTTAAATAGCAAGAAGGTGAAGAGTTGACATGACTTGATCGCGATGAACCATAGTTAGGAGAAGGGCAAGCAGGAGTCTTGGCGCCGAGGCACCTAATGTATGGTGAAGGGCAAGTGGAGTCGATTTCGATGGACCGTTCAAGTTATATGGAGTATATGTTGCTAAGTATCAATTATTGTTGAATCACAAGCTCAAGATAGTGATGCTCAAGAGAAGTTCATATGGCTGCCCTCATAAAGCAAAGTTGAAGAGAAGTGGCAATATCAAGTTTCTAATATGCTCAAGTTGTAAAAAGTTGTTTTATATTTGATCTTGAGTATAGGTATGCCGCTCTATCAAGAGGGATGCTACATGGATAGCTAGCAAGTCTCAATGCTCAAGAAAAACCTAAGTGAGAAGAGTGAAACACTATAGCCAACAATTTGCACTTAGACTGTGAGCCTGGCAAAACCGGAAGTTCCGGTTTTGCCAGATTTGAATCCCAACGGCTAGTTCTGGGAAACCGGAAGTTCCGGTATGTAAAACCGGAAGTTCCGGTTTGTACTGGCTAGTTTCCAACGGCTAGTTTCGGGGGGATGAGTATAAATACCCCACCACACCCTCTCTTTGAGGGTGCTGACCACATCCACGAATATATCCAGAGCCAAGGTGTCCTAGAGCTCTCCCCAACCTCTCTTTGTGAGATTTGTGAGATTATAGCTAAATCCTTTGGATTGGGTTGAGAGAATTTGATAGAGAGCACAATAGAGCATCTCATACTTGAGCATTTGAGCACTTCGCCTTGAATCCGTGAAGCATTTGTTACTCTTGGAGGTGAAGCCTCCTAAACGTCTAGGTGTCGTCCCTAGAGCTCCCAAGCTTGTGGTGAGCCTTGGGAAAGTTTGTGCAAGGCCCGTTTCGCCTCCGCAAGGAAAGAAACAAATAGTGGAAAGGAGGAAAGTGGTTGAAAGAGACCCGGCTCTTGAGTAGAGCTTCCTCAACGGAGACGTAGGCGGTTTGGAGAGCAAGCTGCTGAACTTCGGGAAACAACTCCTTGCGTGCTTCACTCGGTTTGCATTTGCTTTACACGTTCTTATCATTTATATGCAAATCTTGATTGACTAGGTTGCTTGTGTAGTTGAGTTCTTATTCTCTGTGTATACTGTTGCTAGAGCTCTTTTTCATATCCTAGTTGTTTACTTTCAACCTAGAGGGAACCGGGGATCGAAAGATCTGAACTTCTGTTTTTCTGTCCCGAGAAAACCGGAAGTTCCGGTTTGCCAAACCGGAAGTTCCGGTTTTGGCAGTTTCAGTTTCCGCTGCAGTTTTAATTGCTTAATTTCATATATCGCCTATTCACCCCCCCCCTAGGGGACATCAAGGGACTTTCAACATGTACCTTTGTGGTTATGTGGCTAGTCACTACAATGAAAGATATGAGGAATGGTTAGCTAAGTCGTGATAAAAACATAGTTTCGTCCAACCATAAGGACCGACTCGACGGACATGGTTTGGTAACAGTCCTACAACATGGTACCCGAGGCTGCCCATGTAAGGCGAATGACCCCTCGGCTAAGTCTGCATTCGTTACTAAGATGGGACCTGTCGTGCCTCAGAGTGAAATGATGTGAGAGAGAAGGAAGAAGAGTGGGTAGCTTGTTGTACCTCTGCCTATCGACATGTTATTCCTTGATGATTGCAAGTTGGGGAATATCCTATGGGTAATGATGGACAGGCTCTGCAGAGTTCATTTTAAATCATTCGAATGTGCCGTGCTTCCGGTTAATGGAGCTATGTTTATGGGTGAATCCAGTTTCATGGCTAAGTTTACTTATTCCTCATGATGATGCTGGATTTGGGAGGTTGGGTGGAATGTTGTTGCTGCAGTGACGCTCATTTACTATCTCCAACAGGGCCCCAAAACAACCCTTAACTTTCCCATACCCCATAAACTCCCCTCATTTGTAGCTACAAATAGGGGAAGAATTGAGGCCCCCATCTCTTCTTTTTCCACAACAATTAATATTTTTGTGGCCCCAAATGCTGATGTGGTCCAATCAAATTTGTTTTGATTCACTTTTAGGGAGGGACTGTTGGAGGACGGAGGACAAATTGCCCCTCATAATTTTTTAGTTGCTCCTAATTAAAAACAAGTTTATAGGGCTAATTTTATGGGCTTCTCTTGGAGATGCTCTAAACTCCCCTTAAGTCAAAATATTGGTATCCAATCAAAAAAACCATCTCCAACAACACTCCAAAACCACCCCCTGTTTTTTCATAGCCCCTAAACTCCTCTCATTTGTAGCTACAAAGAGGGAAAGAATAGAGGCTCTTATTCCTTGTTTTTCCAATGGAATTATTTTTCTTTGGCCCCAAATGCTGATGCGGCTCAATCAAAAGTGTTTTGATCCATTTTTAGAGGAGAACAGTTGGAGGAGGAGAGAAAAATTGCCCCTCATAATTTTTTTAGTTGCTCTCAAAAACAAATTTATGGGGTCAATTTTATGGGAGTTTTTTAGAGATGCTCTAACGTCTAGTTGCTCGAGAAAATAAACCTGGCTGGCGGTAAAATTATGCAGGGACACCAATGAGACGAAGAACAACAAAGCATCATTGAGTAATGGCGCCAAACGATGAAAGGGATCCAACAAATCCACTCTTGTATCACGAATATTTAGTCTCACAAAGGAAGAAGAGAGATTAAGACGAATAGATGAGGATTTATCCCAACGCACAAGCGCAACATCACCTGACGGAGCATCCTGCCGAGGCACCAAGGATTATTAGTAACTGGAGCATGAACAAATCGAGCTTCGCCCTCCAACTGAACTGCAACATGAGGAGACGGAGCTCCGCCTGCGCAATCCGTCATACTCCAAAGACTCACTAGTCATCAATCCAATCGTCCACAGAATAAAATTTCCATCGATCTAAACTAACCACGAAAACACAAGGCAAGTAATCCAACCAAGCAGCTGCAGCTTCCTGATAGCTGTTGTGCAAGCACGGCTGGTTGGAGTTCTTTATGTGCGAGGTAGTTAGGATCTAAGCATCGGCGAGATTAATTGATTTGGCGGAGCAGCCGTTGATTTGGGCAGAGCTGGGCGAATCCAACTTAACAAGATTTGAGCATTGCCGAGATCGATTTGGCAGAGCCGCCATGGATTTCGGTGAGATCGATTTGGCGGAGGAAAGGGTACCGCCGTGAATTGCCAGGGTTGTGCTCCGCGTCCTGGGCCCAAAGAGCAACCTCCTATGAATGAGAAAGCGACACCTGGCGGGAGCATGCATGGAAACAGGGCTGCGGGAGCAGGGAAGCCGCATCCAGTGACAATCGTAGGTGAAAAAAATCGATGCCAGGTTTTTTGAACACGCAATGACGATGTAATGCTCTTTTGTCCCGTGCCGACGGGTGTGGGGTCGGTTTTGGGAAGATTGGATGGTATATTAAAAGGATAGATGTCTAAATCAACGATTGATATACATATAGGGTAGATTCTAGCAGGTCAAAACTATTTTTCTCGCAACTGGTTCTTTATTGGTTTAGATTAGATAGATTAGATAGAATAGATTTGAGAGGAAAAGGAAACCAAAAAAATCTATTCCTCCAACAGAGGAGTTAACGGGGGCTGTTGGCTTCCGACCACGTCAACAGGAAACCACCGTCCGCCCACCCCGCCAGGACGACGCTTCCGCTACTGGAGCACCCGGCCTAGCTACGGCCCAGCAACTTCGCGCGCACGAGTTTCTTTCCGCTGAAGGCGCGTTGAAGGCTGGAGGCGCACGATTTCTAGGACGCATGGTTAAATAGGAATGTCGCTACTGCAATTGGGCAACGTGAATGAAAGGTGTCCTAGAAATGGAACACGGTGCCTGCTGCAGTTTTTTGTACGACGTGACGAAATGAGATGGGTCACGGTGCCTGCTACAATATTTTTTACCGGGCACGAGATTTTTCATTGCTGCGAGGGCGCTTAATTTCCCCCCTAGTATTTTAAGTGTTTTTCTCGTTTATGAAAAATCAAAATTGCTGGCACATTTTTCATTTGTGCACTAAAAATACGAAATTGCTGGGAAACTTTCCCTTTTTCGTATTTGTTTAGGGGAGCGAGGGCTTTAGGGGGATACACGGGAGGGGAAGTTTACAATTAGCAAAGTGAACTTACCAAAACAAAATGAACTTACACTTCCAAATGTTTAAAATGAGTTGGAACAATTCAAAAATATGGCTGGAATAATTTAGTAAAGCACTTGGAACAATTTGAAAGGGGCTAGAACAATTCAAAAATATAGCTAGAACAATTTTGAAAAAAAAAGGCTGGAACAATACGAAAATACAGCTGGGAACAATTTGTAAAATCGGCTGGAGAAAATAGTAAAGCACCTAGAACAATTTGAAAAAGGGGCTGGAACAATTTGAAAATGCAGCTCGAACAATTTAGAAAAGTGGGTGGAACAATTGAAAAAGGGTTGGAACAATTCAAAAATAGTTGGAACAATTCGATAATACACCTGGAACGCTATAAAAAAGCACCTTGAACAATTTGAAAGGGGCTAGAACAATTCGAAAATGTAGCTAGAACAATTTTGAAAAAAAGGCTGGAACAATACAAAAATACAGATGGGAACAATTTGTAAAATCAGCAGGAAAAATAGTAAAGCACCTAGAACAATTTGAAAAAGGGGTTGGAACAATTTGAAAATGCAGCTGGAACAATTTAGAAAAGTGAACAGAACAGTTTGAAAAAGGGTTGGAACAAATTCAAAAATAGTTGGAACAATTCGATAATACACCTGGAACACTATAAAAAAGCACCTGGAAAAATTTGAAAAATAGGCTGGAACCAATTCGATATACACTTGGAACAATTTAGAAAAGCACCAGAAAAAATTGAAAAATAGGATAAAACAATTAAAAAATACATATGTAACAAATTAGAAAAGCACTTAGACCATTTAAGATGATCAATGAAATAAATTATTGTGAAACAAAATCTGAAGTAGCTAGAACAAATAAGTTGATTCATGAATAAATTATTTAGCAACAAAGTGACTTGGAACAAATCATCCGCCTATGAACAACAAGTTCATTTGGTGGAACAACATACTTAGTGGCTTGGAACAAGCAAGTTCTCTTGGTGGAGCAACATACTTAGTGGCTTGGAACAAATCATCTATATGCTTGGAACAAATAAGGTCTCTTGGTAGAACAACATACTTAATGACTTGGAACAAATCATCAGAGACATGCTTACAACAAGTTCTCTTGACAGAACAACATACTTAGTGGCTTGAAACAAATCATCCAAATGTTTCGAACAAAATATCTAGTGCCGTGAGACAAATTAGTTGTATTCATGGAACAAATTATTTAACGTGATGAAACAACTTTTTTGTATTGGAACAAATTAGTAGTATGTTTGGAACAAATTGTCTAGGTTATTGGAATAAATGAGCTGTATGTTTGGACAAATAATTTCTATGCCTGGAACAAACCATTATCTGTGTGGAATATGTTTTAAAAACTTAATAGAATCAATAATATACAGTAGTGCAGCAAAAGACTAATGCCGCGTCGGTCAGAAAAATGAAAAAAAAAAACCAGAAGAACACAACGGGCCCTCGGTGTGAACAGTAAACAAAAGCAAATGCTTGTTGTCTTTAGTTAGGTGTTGCGACCAAGACGGCTTTGATGCTCCGTTTTCAGATTAAAATAATAGAGCATGTTCTAAAAGAACAAGACAAACACACAGCGTTTGGGTCAGAAAAATGAAAAAAACAATGCGAGCCTCCCTCGCGGGCCGGGCAAAACGATGTGGTGTCCGCGAGCGAGGCCGCTCCAGCCTGGACGACGCACGAGACAGTCGAATTAAGCCCAACTAAGGCCCAGGCGGGAGGGAAAATGGGGGTGGGCGGAGGAAGGTTTGGTGTTGAGGTGGTCGGAAGGGAAGAATCCCGGGAGTTAACCGATGCGGTGTTAATAAGCTAATCACGATTAATCAAGTCGCTGCACGCCTGGCATGTTCTCCAAGCCGAACATGTTTCAGAGAGCTCATTTGGTTTCAATTTGCGTTATCTTTGTTTGCAGGCCAAAGCCTCTCAAATTGTTCACAATCCGTAAGTCCACGCAAATCATTTGCACTAATTTCATTTTGATTGGATACCGTGCGTGTTTTTTTTATTTATTATTTTACAATAAACTGCAGACAATTATTTGGCTTATGATTTGAGAAGCTGAAAGAAAATTGATTCCCTCGGTGCCAATTCGCCATCAGCTGATTGAATATACCTGTATGGTTTTATAATTTTCCAAAGTTTTCAGGAGTTTGGACAAAGAAATGGTATTATGCAATTTTTGATCGGTTGTTGTGTTAGTTCTAGTAGTAGATGTTTTGAATTGTTGAACAAGAACAATAAACAACCGAAAAATCTTTCACCTACCTGATTTGTCGTAAGCATTCCCATCAGACATCAACTGCTGAGCCTGTGTACAGGAATGCGTAGGCAATACTAACCTATAACTTGAGCCTGCTGTGCAGTTGCACATTGGCACCACCGTCATTAGACATGAACTTCTGAACATGTACACGAGAGAATGCATAGGCAATTGCCTCTTTGATGCATCTGCTATGCGGTTGCACATTGGCATCAACGTAATCAATCCAAGAAAATTGCATAGAAGTAGTGCTGATATTCATGTCATTGTCTTAATTTTGTTTGAACAGATGGGCTCTGGCCACAATACAGCTATGGGGGGGGGGGGGGGGGGGGTGGCCGTCATGCTGCAGACCTGCCACATTCAACATCAATAAGGTGCCTGATTTTCGCAAATTTTCTTCAGAACGAGATGTCAAAACTACTGCAAGTATAAGATTTATTTCATTTGCTTTGCTTTGCCACAGATCTTAATGTTGAGGCCTATACTCGAGAAGTACTGGCCGTCCCTATACTGCGGCTCTTCCTCAATATGCTTTGGTGGAAGAGGGCCATTTTGGGCGCATGAGGTGCTTGGGAATTTCCAATATTTGATTATGATAAACAATGCATGTCCAGAGTACTGACCACTGGGTTTATTTTTGTTTGTGTGCATGTGTTGACAGTTTACCGGATCTTCTTCAGTGGGGTATGTGATTTGCTGAACTTATTGGCATGTTACTCTACCATGTACTACCTCCGTCCCACAATATAAGCATTTCTAGTTTTGGTCAAAGTCAATCTTTTTTAACTTTGACTCTTAATAATAAAAAAGTTACAATGTTTCATTAAGTATAAATGATATTGTTAGATTCATCATGAAACCAATTGTCATAATACGTAACTCATCATATTTGAAATATTTTATTTTTATAAATATTGATAGTCAAAGTTGAAGTGGATTGACTTTGACCAAACCCAGAAATGCTTATATTCTGGGACGGAGGGAGTATTCTCTAGTACTTCTTAACTCCATTAGGTTTATTTTTTAATTCTGTAGTAGATGATGTAGTTCCATTACAAAGATCTGCATCTAATTTTGAATTTTCCAAATCTTTTGCTTTTCTTTGGCAGAAACCCACGGAACCTGTGCTTACCCTGAAATACAGGATGAATATGACTACTTCTCCACAGCACTTTACCTTTACAGCAAATACAATGTCACGGTTAGTACAGAAATGCCATGTAGAATCCTAGGATGCTATGAGTTATCATCTGAAATTTCAATATAACACCCTCTGGGAACAAGGTATATGATATCATAGCACTTTTTCCGTGCGTTGCTAATGGCTCTTGATCTTGTCTTGCAGAAAGCTCTAAGAAAAGCACATATTTATCCTAGAGGCGGCAGAAAATACTCAGTTGGGCATATCATTGCTGTTATCGAATATGCATTTGGGGCAATGCCATCAGTTGTTTGTAACAACGGCTCAGTTCAAGAACTTAGGCTCTGCTTCCACAAGGATTATCAGGTACTAGATAGCTTTTGTCAGTCACATTAGCAAGTGCGGCATATTGCGGTAAATGTTTTATAATTCTGTAAAAAATCTGTTGTTCCAAGTTCCAGAACTAGCCATGGCTTTTGGGATTTGCTGGTGCTAATGTTAAACAAATATTTATACATCCAAACAACACAGGTATATCAGTGCATCCAAACAACACAGGTATATCAGTGCCTTAACCCTTTAATACCAATGTTCTGAGTAAGTAAAATCAATTCAAACAGAAAACTTATGCTGCTATAACTTGGTGGTTCTGGAACACCCTAACTTCTTAGGAGTAGCGGAGTCATAAAAGGAAGTATAATATCATATACTTTTTTCTAATCTATCTATCTAAACCTCTAAAGAACCAGTTTTGACAAATACACTTTTCACCTGTCACAATCTACCCTTTTTATATATCCACCGTTGATGTAAAACGATCTAAAGATTAAAACCATCAGATTTGGAAAGGAAAACTCCCCCCTCCCCTAGCGTGACGCAGATCGTCACGGGCGTCACGGTTCATGATGTAACCTTGTGACAATCGGTATCAGAAATTTACCGATCACAAATTCTACCCTACCGCAGTACCCACCCCCCGATCAATTACTTTCCTTTTCCTTCTTTTACTTTCCTTTTCCTTCTCGCGCCTGCAGTAAATGCTAGCCCGATTGATTAGCTTTTCTTTGTTCATTCAGATTTGAATTAGTTTCCAATCCGCGGCGGCGGCGAACACCACGAAATCGATTTGCGGCAGCGAACACCACGAAGTCGATTTGCGGCGAACCCAGAACTCCCAAGCTTTGTCTGTCTTCAACCCCGAGACCTAACTGGCTCTTGCCTTCCCCGCAGGATGTCACCAAGGAGACATGGGTGCTCACCGAGGAGGCCAAGGGATACGCCGCCAGGGGCTCCCCCGAGGCGCAGCTCCTTGCAGCCATCCCGCCTGAGGGCGCCACCAAGGACGTGCTCAAGGTGAGTTTTATGTAGAGCCTTCTTTTGTGTTCGAATCGTATACATACATTGGTTTGTTCCCACAACCGCATGTTGACGGGGTGCCTCTGGCTCTTATCAGGAGAAACTGGGGGATGCTTTCGACGTTGGCATCAACGCAGCTGCAAGGAACAAGTGGATTGGGTTCCAGAAGGGGAACCAAAAAAAAAAAAAAAAACTAGACCTGCGGGGGCAAGCAACCCCGGGTTTTCTATTAAGAAGGAGACCTTCTCACGCAGGTCTAGAAAATTCCCGAACCCCCTCCCCAACCATACAAAGGGACTCAGTTGGCCGTGTGAGCTAAGACGCGAGTCTTTTACCTATGCTTTGGCCTGGGGAGGACGAGGGAATTTTTTTACTCGGTGAGAGACATGAGCGCGATTCCTGGGAATCGAACCCACGCCGGCTGCGCGCACACCCGCGCTGCTAGCCACCCGAGCTCAGCTCGGTTCTCCCAGAAGGGGGGGGGGGGGGGGGGGACAAGGACTTTGTGCTCAGGAAGGTATGATTTCAACCTGTGTAATGTGAAATATTGCAATGTGGGTTATCCGTGCTCCAGTTTCTATCTCAATTTGCCTTTGCTAATTTCTTTCATTGAGGTTAATTGAGACTGTAAAGGATGAGTTGCAAGAGCAGCTTAAAAGGCTACAGAATGGGGAGGTTTGTTAAATTGTGATCGTTTGCACTTTTCATTAGAACAGTTCGTTGGTCTGCATTTTGACACCCCAGAAAAAATTGCAGTTATCCGTACTTCTTCTGCATACAAAATGCAGATATCCATACTGAAAATATTGTTTGTTATTTTTTCCCCAATATTTAAGTGTGGATTCTTTCCCTTAAAAAAGAATTTTTTGTTGTAGGCTGTTCCTGATAAAGTGATTGATGATTTGAAGAGCAGAAAGCTTATCACGAAAGAGTAAGTAATATTTTTTACTGGGTGATGAGTTTTAGTAACATGTCCTATGGTGATTGTACTAATTTGTTTGTCTACTTTGATGTTTTACAGGAAATCAAACAATACGGACGGCTGCAACATCACTTGTGGCTGCAGATCGGTTCCTCACCATCACCACGACCGCGGAGCCACTGACGTACCTCATCCAGGTCCAGCCCTTTCCTCAGATCTCATGGGCCAAGGGCCATCGTCTCTTCTTCATCGATCATTTTTTTCTTTCTGTTCTGCTAGATATTTGACAATCAGTGGTGAGTTTTCTTTTTCTGTCAATTGCAGTGGCAATTCTTTGTCGGTTGCAGTCAGTTGTCTGTCAACAGCAAGATGGGATTTGGGAGCAAGTTAGCATACTGCAATTGGTAGCAAAGGTATATGGCAGTTTTTAAAAATTGTTACGTCTCAACTTTTAGCTAGCTTTTCTGATCTCAAATACATTTGGTCAAGCGTTGCAAATATGAATCATTCTCCCCAAGATTCTTATAGAATATAGCTGGAGCATTTTGAGATAATGCTTCATGCAATAGAGTTTATTTGCATTCTGGAGCATCCCTTGCTCATCGATTTTGAATACAATGCCTGAAACTGCACAAGACGATTCTTACTTGGTGCTCTTTCACGATTTGAAGGGATTTTTGCTGTATCATGGATTTGATGGATATGTCAGGGGAACTGGTCAGATTACACATTCCTTATTTCCAGAAGTTCATATGGTAAGTTCAACTTTTATCCAGATACACAATCTGTGCACATCTATTTCCCAGCATTATTACTGATAAGTAAAGTTTAACGTTTAGGCTTCCAAATAGAAAATATAACAATTTATTTTCGACACGCGCATGATTTCTGGCAAATATGTTCCCTTCAGGTTACTTTCAGTTGATATATGAAAATGAGTATAGGATTTAGTGATGGTATGCATCGTAAGCATTTGCCTTTATAGCGAGAGACTTGGAACATCTTAAACTACTGCTTGTGATGCATCATGGAATATAAATATAATTCCTACATCCATGACTGTGATTTAGATGAGGGACTGCTTAGAAGCCTTAGATGGCCATGTTATATGGTTCTTTATTACAATATATATGGTGGAAATCACTTTTCATTATACATATATATTTGAGAGATTTCTGTTAAGTTATTTGAGCTTGAAAGTAAATGACTAAAAGTGATATTTCTTTTCCTATAATTTGATCCATTTCCTGGCACCATGGTTTCAATTGTTCTGGTTTTACAGTAAGAAATAGGGGTTATGTTGTTTGGATGCATCTGTATTGGGTAGTACTGTGCTCAGGTGAGATTGAATGTCGTTGTGTTGGGTTCGGTGGTAACTTCCTCCTGCTGAATGTTATAACATGCTTCCTTCAGCTCTTCTCTGGCATTGTATCTTCCTGGCGCTGAGTATCAATGTCCTATCAAGCAGTTCCTCTCTTATTTACTGTATGATGAACATATTCATTAATTTATTTAATGTTAAATGCTCCCTAGACATTAGCAGTAAAACCATTCGAGTCATGTTTGTATTTTTTTTCTGCAAATAAGCATTGCCTTTTTCATGTGTGCATTTTTTCTACCTTGCTATGGTTCAGAGGTTTACTCCAATATAAGTAGCATGCGAATCCTATCATGATATCAAGGTGTAATTCGTTTTTGTAGAGATAATAACTAATATGTAGGGTATGGATCTCTGTATGGTACCTTATCTCTACAACGATGGAAGATTCACTTAAGGAGGAAATGCAGCTGGTGACCTTAAAAGCCAAAGCCAGTGTCAAGCAATTGCTGAAGCAATGGTTATGTAATATACACTAACTTTATTTTCTTAGGATCTTTCTTTGGGCCTACATCCTTGTACCTTGTGCATATTTTTTACCAAAATTAATAGGAAAAAAAAGGAAGTAGGGGACTCCCCTGCTGTTTGCCTAAAAAAAAGGAAAATGATTGATTTATGGCTTTTCATTATGTAGACTTATATCAAACTTTTAATTGAATGTCTTTAGTTTCCTTTTTCTCCCCCAAAAACTGATTGCAATGCAGCCATGGGGTGAAATGTGACGACCTATTTAACTGTTTCTTGGAAAAAATTGCTGTAAATATCTTTAATACCTTTTTTTTCCATTACATGGATGAAGTAAATTTCTACTTGAAGAGCTGAAATTGTAGGGAAATTTTTAGGAGCATAGATTTGATAAGATTCTCATATAGACATTTGCTGTAGATATCTGTAACTAGCCTGAGCCGCCTTTGTAACATTCAATATACGGGTTGTTTCTTGTGAATTGTACAATTTTAAAAACATGAAAGAAATTGTTCACTTTCTGATTGCCTAATAAAAATAAAGCCAATCATAGAGTTGTCAAAACTTTTATGTCATACATTACGCCTTGTCTAGCTATTTTCTCTGTTCTGTCCAATAATCTTTTATGTATTTTATCTTATGAAATGCTGAGGTATCCATTTTCAAAAAGTTGATGTGGTATTCCGATTTCATTTTTCGTATCTGATAACTTCATGTTTGTAGGTACATGAATGTATGGTTTGCATGGCAAAGTGCACAGAAGCACTGCTATGCTCTGGCTCATGTCAAAATATGGATCCAATGGTCAAAAATGGAACCACCTCTCCCATTTTCTTTTCTCTGTTCAGAGGATTGTATAATGTCCTTTTTCATGGGTGTCAATCAAGATTACCTTGTAATATTTATGTAAAACGAGCTTTTTTTTTAGGTAAATTATGTAAAACGAGCTATGAGATAATTGCAGTGCTGCTTGTGGGCAGGGCTTGCAATGGAAAGAATGTGGTATGGGTGATAAGAGAATTATAAAAAAAAAGCAAGTAATCAAGTTGCACAAAATTCTTATGTTCCTCTCAAGTGATGCATTTTTTTAATACAAAGTTGGATATTATTTTGAAGTCTATGCTATGAAAGAAAATGTAGTCAAGTACATCATAATGCAAATTGTCCTGTCAAGTGATGTAATTATTTAGACACGTACGTGCATATAATTCTTGTTGTCCTGCAAATGAAATCTTTTGATCACGTGCGTGGCGCATGTGCATTTTTACTAGTAAACTAATAAAGCACGAGTCACCTACTTATTGTTGGCTTACCTAAATCTTATGTACCCAACCATTTAATTCACCATTGATTTCATCAGGCCCACAACTTCTAAACCATCTAAACCGTAGATCATCCAAACTCGCGTGATGCGTGACGCTGCTGCGTGATGCGTGATGGTCACCTCTATTGTAATTGTTAACAATCCGCGGTGTCTGCGTGATTTTTTCTCACCCGCAATAATCGGCTTGATTTGATTTCCTTCCTCCCCGCATCCGTTTCCTTCTCCCAACATGATCTTCCTCATTGTTCAGCCGCCGCCCAAGGTAGGGACCAGGCCCATCTTCTCCGTCTCGCGTGCGGCGGTGGCGAGTTGCGGCACAATAGAGCAGGCGAGCGCGAGGAGGACGGATCAGAGGTGGCGGCGGCGGCGCATCAGAGCCGGCGAGATATACAAGCCCCATGCCGCCCACAATGTCGTCCTGGCCCACGCCATCGCCGCCGAGATATACAAGCGAAAGAACCAGGTACGTATAGCCACAGCTGGATCTTGCGGCCGCAGGGTCTTGCCCTGTTCTCACCCCGTAAGGTTGTTTTCTTCGCAGATGTTGTGCACGAGTCCTACGGGATTTGCCATCGTGATCTGCACGGGGAGGCTAACCCTCTGTTCTGGAGAAACTCCAATTTCGTTTTTCTTTTTCTTTTTTGCTCAGTCTACGAATGCTAAAATCGATCAGTGTGTAGATGATGAACTCCAAGCGGTGCTTTTGAAGTTCCATGATGCTTACAAGGCTAAAATGTCTGCCTTTTGCCTAGCATGCTGACAAGCAGACCCTTGCTATTTTTTCAGTATCAAAATGTTTTTGCTCCGCTGATAAAGCTGGGAGGGTGGAGGCTGATTATGACAAGGTACTGTATCCTGATTAAGAGCCAATTTTTTCTTTATCATTTTTCATCTAAGAGCTGAATTATGTCATTGTTTTGTTTTTTGTTGTAGATGATGAGTGAGTCGCAGAGCAAAGATGTAACTAAGTGCTGGGATATTGGATTGATCATGAAGTGTGTACTCCCTCCATTCTTTTTTTTTTTGACATTTCAGACAAGCAATTTGCACTAGCTCCAAATCTAAAATGCCTGTCTGAACATCATCGATTCAAGGAAGGAGGGAGTAGCATATTGTTTTTCCATATGTTCATTTAAATAAATGGTAGTTAGTGTACTCTTTTTTCTCGAAAAATGCAGGAGAACTGCGCCTCATTATATTAAGAAGAAAAGGGGCAAGAGCCCATTACAAAACAACACACACCTCCAATGGTATTAGTTAGTGTACTCACTTGCTTATGTGTTTTCTGATGGACAATCTTTTCTCTGCTTCTCATACTTTTCACAGGACGATATATTTTGTTCTCTCTGCATATGTTGATATTAGCACGAAGCACATTTTAAACAATTCATCTTTTTCTGTTTGTGATGGCTCAGCTATAATAAAACACAGGTGAAGGCTTGGATGTCGTTTCAGAGGCAAGATTGTCAGATAGGCAAGGTTGATTTGCATAGTGGATAGAGGGCTTGAGAAAGCTGGATAACAGCAGTGCGACAGATAAACTACTCAAAGCCGCGGGCGGGGATTCTCAAGAACGCTGTGGAGGTGTTCATACTGACATACTCTGCTATATCACCTCATCCTCGCCTTCTCATCCACCAGGAAGCACACATTATGCAACAGTGAAAGGAGGCACTTGCATGATCTGATTAGTACTTAATTATTTGATGCTTTTCCTAGCAAACAATTTCATATAATTTCCCCAAACCAGATATGCATGCACACTTTTCAGCGAATTCTGTTGTTACAGGTATGTCGTCGGTATGAATCGAAGTGTTAACTGTGTGCTCCATTATTGCTGATATGTATTTTCTAATCGATCTACTCCTATGTTCTGATTTGTTTCTTTTCTGTTGCTTTCAGGCTTGCTCCAGGTGATCAAGGTATGGAGTATGTGGGGACTCCTGATCCGGATAATGCAGGACCATGGGATTGTTCATGGTTATGATTGATTGCAAAGGCGCAGGTCAGGCCCATGGCCATGTTGATCTTGTTTCTCTAATGCCTTATCCACTGTCAAAGGTCACAGGTTGATTATAATATCTATTCTCTAAAGTTTGATTGTTATTTTGTTCAACCTCTCATTCTGGTAGGTTTGCCTTACAGTTTCCTCATTGATTAATGATAAACCTTATACTGCCCAGTCTCCAGTTCAGTATCCCCTGAATGTGCTTACATTCTGTTTGGCAAGATATTAAGTGACTGATTATGCACTTACAATGGAATATGGCTGTTGGGATTCATTGTGATCTGATAATTTAATTTGCTAATATATCTTTTTGAGTGGATCAAAAATCTATGGCGGGTTACAAAAGTAGTGAACATATAGATGAATTGCTAACTGCACTTTGTTGGCTTATCAATAGTAGAGAATATTTAATTTCATTCTATCTAATTTTCATTTTTTCCTACTGAAGATATTGGTGCTGAAAACGACAACAGATTCAACTTGTGATCCTACCATATTATTTGAAATTTCGAGTCAAGTTGAACTTCTCCCATGGCTGGACTGGCGCTGCCGTGGTCTGTCAGCGTCACTGTGCCTCAGCCACCCCGACGACCAGGACCAATCGATCTCCATCAAACATGGCTGCCGCAACCGAGGTCCTCGACATGATTGCGCTATCCTCCATCAAACGACTAGCAAATGTTTTTCAATGAGATGATGGTTCCATCCCTCCCCCTTCCCCATCAACCCTTGTCATCAGTTCTGAATTTAATCTCTTGAATTCTTCTGCTGTTGAATTAGGTATATTGCACTGTATTTTTTAGTCTCTGAATTTTGCAGGTTATCTTTAATCTACACTCCGCATCAAGGACCATGCCATGACAGAGTAAGGAGCATCCATGGCACATATTTTTGATCCCAACATCCACGATGGAAATTTTTGTTTGGTGTATATATAGAGTAGCTATTAATCTTGTCAAGCTTTCTTACAAAGTGAACCTATAGCAGCTTAAAACGAATGACTCATTTATGACTTTTTTAGAATAGATATATTGTCTTATCAGTAAAAACTGTTGTCTATTTTAAACAACTTTTCCCATTAGTCCGGCAGAGGTCATATAGGAAAATTTTGAAGTTTGTTTTGATTATTTTTTTCACAAGTTGTAAGAATTTTGTAGTGCATGCAGCATCTAATGAATGTTTGTTTGCTCATGATTGTCGCCATTTTGGTTCCTTAAAATAACATTCTTTTGGAAGATGAAATGAACTTCTCATATTGAGTTCCTTGGCAGCTAAATGCCAAGCAGTTCATACAGCTTGATTTATTTTATTTTATTTTATGTTTGGAGCAACTGAATCATTAAATAGAGACTTCATTTGACGAATATGAATTGCGATGTGTTTCAGGTCAAGAAGGTTTGTCCGCCAGATTGGTTGACTGAAAATACGTACTGTTATGAGCATCATATAGTTTGTTCAATGTCTTCCACCAGTGTCTTCATTCTCTTTTGTTATATACAATCAAGCCTCTCGATTATTTTCCCCTGTCCATCTTGATATATGTCAGTTCTTTGTATGATATTACTAGCAGACGCTATGGTTATCTAGCTACTCCCAGGATTATTCAGGGGCTTGTCTAGATCGTATTTTAACAATCAATGTTTGCTGGGCTGTTTTTCTAAGTTTTCAGGCATTCCCACTTGTGTCAGCTAATTTACATAACATGTGCCTGGCAAGTAGCTCAATAACTGTTAATAGTTCTTTCTAATCCCTCACAGCTATGCACAGGTTTATCATTTTCGTGTTGCTTGTTGTTCAGTTTGATATCGACACCAGAGTTCATGGTATTTCTATTATGTTCTAGATTGCCTTTGGATTCATATTCTTGTTTTATTTCTTTGGATGTTTTAGGCACATTGTCCTGTAGCTTCGAGAGTAAACCTGGTGTTCAAATGATGCATAGAGAAAACTCCACCCTGATCCTCTCCTGTTAATAAGAAGATGGTGGACAGGTTTCAGAAGTTGTAGAATCAAGATGAATGAGATTAAAAAGGAAGTAATTGGACTATGCTCCACTATCAGAGATACAATGCCTTCGCTGTCCTCCTACCTAGCACTCAGGTGCAACATAGCCTCTTTCCTCTTTCTGTGTGTTGGAATGGGGAAAACTGTCAATTGTATTCCTCTAAACCCTAGAAGGGTGGGATATATAGTCCTATACATGGGCCTCTAGATGGGCCTCTATACATGGGCCTCTATACACCAACACAGTGTTATCGTCTGCTTGTTTTCTTTTTTCTATATCCGACGAGCAATCAACATTGAATTATTTATTTATTTGATTTTGATTGATTGACGGGTCTTCTTTGAAATTAGCACTTTGTTGCCTCATATATGCATAGAATTAATGATGTAACACCTTCCAGTTTAGGGATGGAATTCATGATATAGCGGGTTAGTTGTCTATACATCAGGCACTTTGCTCATGATTTACTTGAAACTGTTTTACTAGGTCCCCTATTTCATTAACAGGTTTCAATATAAAAGTATTAGTTGGTAAAAATATCCCTTTTGGAGGAGATATGTAATTTTATTGTATGATATTATAATAATTGCGTCTCAATATGCACAGTTGGCAAAAAAAAATGTGCATGTCTGGAAATATTGTCTGGAAATACTATATCACAAATGCCATCTAATGATTGCAATCTCTTTATAAGTTAAATATGTCTGGAAATATTGTTCATTTCTGCCATCTTAGCGTTTCTCCTGTTTATAGTGGCTCCTGTCAAAGATAAAGTTTTTCATTTTGTCATTATCTGTGATCAATGGGAAGCTAAACTAATAAAGCTTTTTTGGCAAAGAAACAGTGTGCAGGTTGTGCTCATGGAATACTTCATGCACCCGCCGTGAGCAACTTTGTTTGCTTTGATGGTTGGTGACTTACGCCTCACACAATGCTGTGATGGCTTACAATCAATGTTTGCACAATGCAGGAAGCTAACCAATAAATTAGCTTACTTGAGGTTTTTCAAACTCATTTTTTTGGATGCAGAGTTGAAATCCGGATGATTATTGTGCAGGTACATGGAGGCCGTGATTTCAAGAATTTTTGTGATGGTGGTGGAGAACAATGAAATAAAGGTGATTCAGGAAATAGACTTTTTGTTGTTATTACACGAAGAAAAAAGAAGGTAAGAAATCCTTGTAATCTACATTTTTTGCATGTAGTTCATTGCTGCTTGCATGGTCCCTGCCTTCACTCTAAAAGTATTATCCAAAACTATTCTTGATGTGATTACTAGCGAGTACAGAAAAACAGTAACACATAAGAGGATAGATGGACAAGTCCTTCACATTGTTAGGGGAGGGATTCACAACTCCTACCACCGCACTGCAGGAGGGCTAACCTGAGGAGTTTAGAGTGTTGTATGATCTGATCCTTCGAGCTGAGAGGAGTCACACAGGAGTTGAAGTTACCGTAGGAGTTCGTAAATATAACATGACTATTGGAAGAGTGGCAAGGATTTATTTTTTAGTTTAATGAACCATGCAACAAAGCATATGCATTTTTTGTGATTGTTCTACCAACTTCAGAGCCAATGAAAATAGTTCTACTGATATGTAACTGTAGTGTATTGGGTTTTTATCTTTTCTTATGCACAAGGATGTATGACGGAAAATAAATTATAGCAACTTTGACAACAATTATTTGTAAATATATTTATTAAAGTATTTTGATTGCGAAACAATAAATGGGTTCTATAGCTCTGAAGATAAATATAGCTTGTTCTACAGCTTTTCCTGCTATATCCAGCAATTTTACCTAATTGTGAGTATTGTTTCTTATATGTTCATAATTTCAGAATGGAAGCCACGTACTTAATCAATGTCAGGTTTAGAATGTAAGTCAATAGTTTTTTTTCAATACGAATGTCATAGATGGAGTCATGTTCCGTGCACCTGATTGCAAATTCATCATTAAATTTTAGCCATAAATCTAAACCAATAAAGAATCAGTTGGGAGAAAAATATTTTTAACCTGCCAGATCTTACCCAACCTGATATTATTCTCTATGTAGAGATGGAATACTGTGGAATATTTTGTGATTTCCTACCATCTCAACATTCAAAAAAAGTGCATGTCATGAACATACTTGATATGTCAATAGCTAATTTGTTTCTTTACCCCTTTTTCTTTTTAGGAATCCATATGCATGATTTTTAATTGCTGCAATTTGAATAGCGGAATCGGGAGGGGATGAATCGGGTGTGCAATTGGCTACTTTGCTTTCATGTAGTGCATAAAAAATAGATATGAAAGGAAAAGGTATACACAACATATGAGCAAGGCATATTGTTGTGATCTTAATGATGTTTCGTCTGGTTGTTTCCACATGGGTTGTGCTAAAAGGCTATAACCATGGACCATCTGAGCTTTCGGTTGTGTGTATCTAAGAGTTGTATCTAAGATTCCGCGCAGATTGGATGTGCGGCTACTGGGTTGATGTCAGTGCCATCTTCTTGCCAGGCAGATCGGATGCCAATGTTGCCTGCTTGCTGTGCACGTTGCTGGCGTGGCGCCACTCCTTTGGAGATTTCTTCCGCGAGTTGGATGTGGTGGCGGACTCTGCTCCAGGACGTTTGTTGCTGAGGAGTTCTACTGTCCAAAATAATGGCCATTAGTTTAGTTAGACAAAACTAATGGCCATTAGTTCAAAGATAAATCTGTAATTACATTATTAATTAATTAACGCTTTATGTCAAAAAAAAAAGCTGCCACATAGTATCTTTACAATATTAATATGCATTAGGGATTCATTAGATTTCGAATTTGACTTTATAACATATAACTACTTATTACAATTCTACCACTCTTTATTTTTCCGATATTACCCTTAATTTGATAAAATAATGTCCAATAGTAATGGATTTTTAAGATTAGATATAGACCGTTGGATCAAACTAATGGCCATTATTTTGGACAATAAAACTGCTCTTGTTGCTGGTGTCCTCCCAGAATATGCCTTCGCCAGGTAATTATATCCCTTGTTATGGGCTCATTTCGTGATTATTCTGATGGGCATTATATTATCTGTTGAAACTGCTAAAAGAAAAACAGGATACTGTTAAATGATTATTTGAATTTGGCTAGCAGAAATGTGTTAAGAATTGGAATATCATATTCAGCTCATTATTGTAGTTTCTCACGGGCTTTGCAAGATCCAGGATAGACAAGCATACATGAAAAAATTCTGTAGAAAACAGCTCTTATTATTCTCGCAATACGGGATGCAGTTGGCTGTGTAAGTACCACACTTCCTTCCAGATGAAATGCTACGATGCCAACCTGAAGCTTGCTTCCTCGGCTATCAATTTTTGCATCAGAACATTAGAATTGACTGATTTTTTTTCTCTAAAACAGATGCAGTTTCTTTGTTGAACTGGTTTATGCATGGAAATACATAGACTGAAGGACAAAGCAGACAATGAATTCCTCTTTTGACTTGTCAATAATGCTACTTCAAAAGTTTTGATGCTCAGTGCTGCAGGAATATGTTCACAGCTACCTGTATTTCAGAGAGAAACAAGGTTTATTCAGAGCTGCATTATTTTAACATTTTGTGTCTTCCTCATGACGTGAACTTCTCATATGATACATTTGTTTTCATTGATGTTGTCTCAGGCAGTCAAAGGAGCTTCAAGCTTCATAAGAGCTGGCACAACAGAACGTTACAAACCATAGAAGAAAAGACTCCAAAGATTAAAAAATCTGAAAGAGTGAAGGACCCTGAGCCATTACACAGTTAATCTCCACACTGTTCTAGACCATCAACTGTGTTTTCATAGTGATTTATTGTTTTATGAATTTGGATGGATTATCCAAGACTTTGGTCAAGTAGGTCCTGCAAGTTCATGTTCACACCTGGTGATCTTGTTATGTACTACCATTATGGAAATCATGTTAGTTCAATTGAGCTAAACCAACTATTTCAATGTGATTAAAAATTCTGAAGGGAGTATCTGGACTGGATTCAAATATACCTGTAGCAGCAGTGAGATTACAAGTTGCAGAGTACAACTTCGATGAATAAATTTTATATTATTCACGATGGGCGTGGTTGGTCCAGGGAGCGACCCGCTCCCGAACCATCGATCCACCAGGGAGCTCCGGTGCCCCGCGGGCACCCATAGTTTATTTGCAGCATGACCCATCGATCAAATGGATATTGGTTTGCTCCACTTCTTCAAGGTCAAGCAAACCAACGAACGCACGCAGCACCTGTTGAGCCTCGCTCGAGCTGCCGCGCCGCCACTGGGCACTGCGGCAGGAAGCCCGCGTACGGCGTCGAACAGCTTCTCGAGAAGCGGCGGCAAGACGGCGGTGCTTGGTATTGGCTCTCCGCACTCCTTGAATGGAAAGGAACAGGACGCGCATCACGATGGGCGTGGTTGGTCCAGGGAGCGACCCGCTCCCGAACCATCGATCCACCAGGGAGCTCTGGGGGGGCCAACCCACTCGCATGCGCGAGCCAAGCGCGCGTCTCGCGCACCTCCCGACTCCCGAGTCCCGAGTCCCGCCCTCCCTCGCACGTGGGCTGGCAGCTGCTTCTTCTACTAGGCTTCATTGTTGCTGTCTACTGGGCTTCATTTGTTTGCTGGACGTCCAGGCGGGACCAGTGGTGCATTCAGCCCACCAACGGCCCAACACGCAAAATCAGCTCAGTTTTGGTAGTTCTTTCCGGAGATTGTTCGAGACGACCAAGCTATTTGTTCCAGAGAAAGAAACTATTTGTTTCAGATGAATAAACGACTTGTTCCATGGAAAGACACAATTTGTTCAAGAAGAATAAAAGATTTGTTCCAGAGGAAGAAACAATTTGTTCCACGCGAAGAAACAATTTGTTCCAGGCCAATGAACGATTTGTTTCAGAGGAAGAAACAATTTGTTCCAGATGAACAAACGGATTTGTTCCAGACGAAGAAACAATTTGTTTCACATGAATAATCCATTTGTTCCAGAGGAAGGAACAATTTGTTCCTGAAGAATAAAGGATTTGTTCCATATGAAAAAAAAAAAAGATTTGTTCACGAAACGAAATGGAAAGGAGCATCTCGTCAGAGCAGGTGCAATGGGTCAGTCGGCGGCGCGGGACGATCGGAGCGAGGCCGGGACCATCGCGAGTGGCAGCGGCGGTTCGGCTGGCGGCGTGTCGGCGCGTGGCGGCGGCGGCGCACCTCGCGGACAGGGGCGGCGCGGCAGCGGCGACGCAGGTTGCCGGCACAGGGAGCGGCAGCGGCGGCGCAGCAGCTCCGCGCATGGCCGGGCGCGGCGGCTCACTCGCGCACGGGAGGCGGGGCCGCAGCGGCGAAGCTTGCTTGCGGTGCGGGGACGCAGGCTGCGGCGGGATGGTTCCGCCTGACGTCACAGGGTGTGCGAGACGTGGTTTGCGGTAGCGTATGCGAGTGCGATGGATTGCGGAGCTCTGGTGCCCCACGGGCACCCATAGATTATTTGCAGCATGACCCATCAATCCAATGGATACTGGTTCGCTCCACTTCTTCAAGGTCAAGCAAGCCAACAAACGCGCCCAGCACCTGTTGAGCCTCACTCGAGCTGGCGCAGCGGCGCCGCCGGGCACTGCGGCAGGAAGCCCGCGTACGGGTGCTCGCCGTCGAATAGCTTCTCGAGAAGCGGCGGCAGGACGGCGGTGCTTGGTATTGGCTCTCTGCGCTCCTTGAATTGAAAGGAACATGTCGCACATGAGGCGATGAGGGATGGCGGCGGACAGGAGGAGACGAATAGCTTGACTCGTGGGTCGATCCACACAGCCCTAGGGATCGAGCGGACCCAAACCGATCGCCCCTCGACGGTATCCACGGTGACCCATGGGATCGATTTCATGGTTCGGTTCGGAAGACCATTGGTCCGCCCCGCCCCACGCCCATCGCTATATATTATATCGGTGGATGGTTTCTTCTTTAAAAACATGGATGTCTGACCACAAATGATTCTGATAAATGGGTGGCATAACAATCTGCTTCCCTTTGCATTTTGGTTGTAGCTTGATGTAGATTTTTTGAAATGTTTTCATGATTTACGAAAAACACAACAAATAGAATCAAAGCGTTTAAATTTTGTCTCATAACAAATAGCATAATAGCCAATTTGCGGGGTATAGCGACTGGCCTTGAGTAGGTGCTTATGGCGAGGAGAGGAGAGTTGCCAGATTTTTAGAGATTAATGGCAATTGATGGCCATTTATTGACAAACGGCTCTGGACTTTTCAACTCCTCGTCAGTTGCAGGATCGCCAAACCAGAATACAGTGGGCTGAAAGATGTGGCGAAGTTGTCGATGCATCCTGGAGAACATAGTGCGAGAATGGTGTGGACGGCAAGGATTAATCCTTGAACTTTTTCATGGTAGAATGCTTAAATATAAAAGGCATGAGGACAGATGAACAGGTTGAGTGATTTCTTTTACCTGAATGGCTGAAGAACGTCTTGCTACATCTGGAGGGTAAATCAAATACACATGCTGCAGAGGGTCCATTCACACGAGCAGAACAACTGCAGAGGTGATTCATAGAGGATACCGTAAGGGACGTTGCATCAAACAGTTCGAGTGCAGAAAAGAATGGTATTAATCTAAGACAACAATGGCCAAAATCTGAATCATGGTGAATGCAAGCAACAGCAATGGCAAGCTGGAGCGCAGGGTAATAGCACGAAACGATTGGTAATGGGAGGCAGGAAAGAGCATATAGACTGCAGGGGCGGGAGGGGATGTGATGCTTGGATTGGTAACTTGGGCAATTGATGAAGGATTAGTGCGATTAGAGGCTGCGCAATTAGCAGCTCTTGATGAAGGATTAGTGTCATTAGAGGCTGCGCAATTAGTGCCATTATTGGAGAAAAGAGGGAAGCGGAGAGATGACAGAGGAAGAAGACAGCGGGAGGGAGGGCAGAGCAAGAAGACAGAGGAAGAAGCAACGGACGGGATTTGCTGTTGGCCGGGATCCAATGGCTCAAACAATTCAAGTGACGTGGCCTAATGAGAGTTCAGCTTTATAGGAATAAATGATCCTTAGTGAGTTGCATCTATATAAGATATATAGATACGTGTCACACTAATGGAATGCCGAATTTCCCTGTCAGCCAAAAACAGTGAGATTACAGATTTCCGAGCAAAGCTTTGGTGAAGAAAAGTTTGTCAATGGATGGTTTCTTCTATAAAACCTGAATGATTGACAACAACTGGTTCTACTAAAAGGACCGGATAACAAATCTACTCCCCTTATGCACTCCAGTTCTAGCTATATTGTTTAGTATTGTCCAATTTTTAAGTTGAATATATCAATGGATTCAATTTCCCTCTATTTTGTGAGCAAAAGTTATAGTAGGACAAATTCAAGGAAATAGCTTGCTGCAGTTATGTTTTTTAAGTCTTTTCTCTGGAAATAGCTTGCTTGTCATCGGTGTTGACAAAGACCAGAAGAGCTAGCGATGTGACTGTTTTAAAAAAAGTAAGTGCACGTATCCATAGTTGCGGACTGACAATATATTTATCTAGTTGTTCATCTATGAAAACACGTCACTTTCACACGTCTTTTCTTTCTTACAATTTTGTCACCCATAGCAACACAGGGACAAATCGCTAGTAGCTTGAAAAGTAGGTTTTTTTTTTGTTTTTTTTTTGTTAAGCGCTTGCCAAACGGGCCCTTAATAGTACCCGTTCACAAGTGAGCTTGCTTTTTTTCTTTTGTGAGGGAAATGAAGTGAGTTTGCTTGGCATCATGGTGTATAAAAGGAGCCGAATTGACCTCGGGCTCTCAATCAGAAATGGCTAACATGAGCGGGTGGGATCGTGAGTTGTAAGACTTCCAAGTGAGCGGGTGGGATGGGATCGTGAGTTGTAAGACTTCCAAGTGAGCGGGTGGGATAGTGAGTTGTGTCTGGGGCTTGCAAGCAACTTGGAACGACGTGCAGGTGCCTGCCATAAGCGACTACTGCAATGTACATTGGAGCAAGTTCAATAAAGTCACGTCATCTTGAGACCACAGCGGTGCACGATGCTGAAATGGCACAAGCAAATACTGTACCATTAACGCGGAACACCTGCAATCTAAACTTATTTCAAACGTGAATGGTGAATTAAAAAGTACGAATACATTAAGCACAATGCCCCTACAAATTAAGCACAGCCCACGTGTTATCACAGTACAATTTAAGCACATATGTCCCAAGTAATTACACAACTTTTTCAGTAGTAGAGGGCTAGAGAATGCATTGTTATCATATAAGAGGTGGCGGGTCGTCACATTTCAATGTTGTCAGCTCAAAGAGCAACTAATAGAGTATGAACTGGGGTCTTCTGGTTTGAATTACATATTCACGCTTATCTAGATCATTACGGCGACACCAATATGGCTTCGGTACGGGCCACCTGTCATTCAATAGATTGCCCTAACATTATATTTATTACAAAATATTTAATTTGATAATAATGTCATGATCAGAATACCTGTTAGGGCAAACACTAGGATCTCCAACAATAGTCCAATCAAGCACATTAGATGAATAGGTATCATGGCCAACTTCAGCAACAGTCCTATCAAACACAACATATTTGACAATTATGTTTGATTGAACCTAATTCAATAAACTTCTGAAATTGCATGTACAAGTCTTTAAGCCTAAAAACATTTCATGACAGTACATGAATAACCAAAATAAAAAATAAAAATCTCGACATACCGTTTTGTCTTAAAATGTTCAAGGACATCGAGAATCTCACTCCATGATAGGAATGGAGTTCCTCCTACTCCCTCGTCATAGAAGTTCATGCCAATAAATTTACCATCAAAAGTAAGTAGAGGACCTCCGATACCAGCCTAACCAGGTGACAAGAAGTCATTCAAGATGTCAACAGATATCATACTTGACTCATGCTCCAAAGCATCTATTTACTTCAACCGTGTAGAAGTAGGTAAGAAATATAGCAGCCATACCTTACTGATTCTACATCTAGAATATTCAAGAAATCTGCAATCATATGTCACCACCATGGGAAACCGTCTCCCTCTTGCACCCATTAAGCTACCGGATGTGAAATTACGCCCTACAGCTAGTAATTCACAAGACTCACGCCACTGGTGTTGAATTTTAGCTGGCTGTGGAGCACAAGAATCCTTGACGCTGACTAGAGCAACATTGTAATGTAAATTATAATGTTGTAATGTCCCTTCTACACGCTGTCTATTATTAAGCAACACTTCGATCTGCAAATACCACAACTCAGACTTAAGAAGTTCATTAGAACAGGAATAACAGAATAATTAGTAGCACTAACCCTCAAATTTTCAACTATCTTGTTCTCATAGCCAGAATTTCTAAGCAAGCTTGCTGAAGTCAGAATAGCAGTACACCCATTCCAATCAATAAAAAAACCCGTGCATGCAAAAAGCCTTTTTTCTCCTGCATTACATAATTTTGATCATTAGTTTGTTGTGGTCAGACACAAATATGAAACAGTAATACACCCCAATACTGTGAGAATCACCATTAAATGAAGCAAGTGCGACAGTATTTTCACATATGTTGTTTGCAACTGTTTCACTTAATTCACTCCAGACTCCTGTACCAAATATGTCGCCGAAATTGTCTTCAAAACTATTAACTAACACCATGTCATCTGGTTGAAGATACAAGGTACAAAAGTTAAGTCATGGAAAAACTGCAAACGGCCACAATGCATGAAAAACTGTGATATTTATAGGCATTGACTCACCATTTGATCCTAATTTTGGACAGTCAGGATAACCTAAGGATTCCAAATCTCCATACAGATCATTGCTGAGAACATCTGCATGTGCTGGCACAACAACATCAAGGGATCAAGTTAGTACTTAGTAGCACTAACACATTGTACAATTGGAATGTTAAAGTAACATTCACATAAAGTTCTGTCTACATAACACAATGAGAACCTGAGGAACAAACCATGGACACAGAGCTGTTTATTGACCAACACTAACACTACGTAAGTACAACTGAACAAATTTAACTAGACAATGTAATCATGATAACAATGTAAAAACTAGGACCATTTCTGCTGGCTTTACAAATTGAAATAATCAAAAATGAAGAATGTCAAAATAACGAAATATTTATAGTGGTCTTAAGGTGTCTGTGTGCTCACCTTCTTGATGAGAGTTAGAGTTTTCACGTGTGAGTCTCTCTCCAACACTGGAAAAACATCAAACTAGACCAGTCATAAGCAACACCTACACAAATATAATTGCTGCAGAAGAACATGATAGAGAATAGGATCTCCACTAGTACATTTAAAACAAACAAGAGAAATATTATATAAAACTTCCAGAGTCAGGAGCAATCATGATCTGAACGGTGTACAATTAAATTTGGACGAAAATTTCCTTTATTTGACTAAACTAAAACGACGGCTTCAATATAAAAACAAGAAATATGACTAATCAGCGCAATAGCAGCGGCATTTGCCAATGGCATATAATCAGGTTGTTATTTAGTTAACCATTAAAAACTGCAAGGGAACTACAAATACCAAAAGGAAAAATGAAAACTATGAAAGGTACTCCTAACATCCCAGACTATACCAAAACCCTAAGTCTCACACGTTATTTGGCATACCAGACAGCTAACAAAACAAATCATATACTGGATGGGGAAGCAGGACAGAAGAGAGTAGGCATCCCATTGGAAACATGTGACTGCCTTGAGAAGAATCTTACTGTGCAGGAAATTCAATCTCTCGGAGGGATTTACAACGGGTCAACTGTTGAAAAATTCTGATTGTTGGTAGGAAAATGGTTCCTTCCGCATCAATAGAGAGATTCATGCCAATGAAGTTCCTGTCAGAACCAAAAAGTGGCCCACCTTCGCAATCCTAGCACACAAAAAGAAAAAGTAGAGGTTACAATGGAGCAAAATAAAGTGAAATTGAAAGAGGTATTAAGGAAACAAACCTCTGAGATTAACTTTACTGAGAAACAAATTAGATTACTCATATTGTAATGCAGTGTACCTTAGACATTTTACAAGTGGACAACGTAAGTTTATATTCAGGGCCCTTTGAATCACCATTCCGTGTCCCACTTGTGACCATTAATTTGCCAGAGATGTCACGGCCTAGAGATATGACCTTACTACGGAGCGGGGACTTTTTCAACATATTGGTAAAAGGTACGGGACGAAGATCAGGGATGTCCTTAACGTTGACAGCAGCAACGTTGTGATCTAAATCATATTCTCCCAAAAACCCTACAGCAACATTGTCTTCATGGCGCACTTCAATCTATAATTATAAAGCAAAAGATGAGTGAACAAAGTTCTCAATTATATGACAAAAATGAAAAATTAGTAAAGGATGATTAGCAACACCAACCTTCAAGTTATCAGGGCCTTTCCTATTATCATTTAATGCTTTAACCAAGCTTGCTGTAGTAAAAAACCTAGTGACACAGCCCACACGTTCTACAGCTATGCCTGAGCATGCAAATAACACAATGTGCCCTAGAAAAGGTAGTAATTAAAAACAATTATGATTAGTGATGTTTAAATATATATGTGGAAAAGAACAAAGAGTATAAACAGCACATATAATCACCATCAAACAGAGCAATTGAGACGACACTTTTAGACAAATTTGATACTTCTTCTTCATTGAGCTCGATCTCAGCACTTTGATTTGAGCCCCGATGCAAGTCACCTAGTTAAAGAAACATGATAAAACACAAGTGTTAATATTCAGATAGAGCTGTAAGAAAGATGCCCAGAAGAGACAGACCAGCAGAGAATGGATCAGTTGTCACTCCTTCATTGGATCTTTTGCTCTTTGGTACGCTTCTTCTCCTTTTCTTCTTTGATTTTCTTTTGAGATCATCAGTTGTCACGTTCCTCTTCGAGCTTTTTGTGAGATGATCGTCGCTATAACTTGTCAGCATCTCACCAACACTGAAACAGAAAAGAAAAACAAAAAAAAAAAGAAATGTGTAAAATGTTTGTCAAATCACAAAAACGACACCGTAAGACTAACACTTCTACTATACAAAAAGGTTCCAACTTTCAATACAGGTTTCATATTAAGGCATTGCTCAGGACCTAATGTAAGCTTTCCCTCAAAGCCCCGAAATCAATTGTTTTACAAAGGTAAACCAGCAAATTGAGTAAATAGTAAGTGCTCTTCACTCAATAACTTCGTTACATAGGGCTAAGAAAAGTTACAAAAAATGTACAAATTATCTGTCGCTAGAATAAAGAGATTGTTTCCATTTACTTCACAAGGGCAGATCTATCAGGCATACACCAACACATGATTCACCATCTTTGATAATTGTGGTAGGAGCATAGGCTCATTTCTTAGTGTTTGGATGTCATGGATACCAGCTAATTGTTTCAACTGATCTATTGAAGTTCGCATAGACTATGTATTCCTTAGGATGTGTCCCTAACTTGTATCTAAACACTGTATATTGCCGGCCACAAAGAGAAGAATGTTCCCTCAAATTTTCATAGTTCATACATCTGAAATGAGCTTACTTAAGGAGCCTTATCATCTCTCATATTCCTTAGTCAAAACTACCATAGAAGCAGCTAAAATGAGCGCCACTTTTTTAAGAACCAATAAGAGAATTGCAGCTTCCTCTCATCAATGTAACAATGACATAGTATAAGAAAATTGCAGTATCTGATCCTCTTGTCAATGCAACGACAAGAAATGAAGTAGGGAACCAGCATGGTATAAAAGAATTCCAGTTCCAGATCTTAATCTCAAACATAGTATGGAACTCTGCATAATCTAAAAGCGCCCAAGGATATGATAGTGCTCCTAGTCCTGATTTTGATAGGCGCTAGGCGCTAGGCGGGCGGTGACCCTCCGCCTAGAGCCTAGGCGTGCTTAAGCGCTTCTAGGCGTTGCCTAGGCGTTTTGTACTGTAGCGCAGATTTTTCTAGTAATTGTAAAAATATAGAAGTTCATGCATTACTAGTTCCATGAAACATTCCTAAAGTACTTGATTTGCTTAGTTCAGAATTAGAAGATACGTAAAGAAAGTACAATTCTGTCCAGGTGTCCAGCCCCTTCAATCTTCCATAACGTCTTGATCTTCCTCAAAATCCTCTTGTTCGGACTCGAATTCCTCTTCCACATATATGTATCTCATTCTTGCAATTTGACGCAGCTGAAATTGATCATCCACTGCTTCTCCAATAGCAGACTAGGCAATTAACAAATAATGTAATATAAGTGGCGACGGAGGCCACAACTCACATCTTTAGTACTACGGTCGATACAGTTCACTAATCAGAGAAGTGAGGAGAAGGATTGGAGAAGAAAGGAGAGAGGATCTCACCCTGCTTGCCGGACGGGAAGCGGGGAGACGCCTGGGATGCAAGGAAAACGACGAGCAGCTCGTAGGTGCAGACACGGAGGAGCCGCGCGAAGCAGGGGATGGATGAGCTCGACCTCAGATCCGGCGGCTTCCCTGTAGCGATCCGTGTGGGGCGATCCGTGTGGCCGCACACGTGGAAGCCATCCGTCGAACTCACCATCCGTTAAACCCGCTGCTAAGGAACGAAATCATCTGCCCCTTCCAAAAAAAAATAATCATCTGCCGTCGCTGTTTCACCACGATCTAGCGGGACTCCCTCCACGACAACCACATGATGCTCTCCTAATCCTATGTTGTTGCTTGCACTCCTCCCCGCGTCGCTGGTGGTCGTCGGCTGCTGTCAATTTGCATTCTCCCCATGGGCGCCGGCTATCACAATACTTGCTTCCAGGTGCATCGCGTGCGGCATGAAATTAGAGGATGAAGTCAACGGGAAATGAAGTAGGGTGAGGATTAGAGCCCTAAACACAGCATCTGGTGGCAAGATTCCTAGGTTCCAGAGTTGAATGGACTGGTGCTGTTGTCCTGCGTCGTGAGAGAGCTCCATGGGAAGACGAATTCGGTGCTATGGGGATTGGGAGAAACGAAGGGGAAGACGGCACAGTACCAGAAAATGACTCGATGCGGGGGAAATAAAGTTCAGCGGGCGGGTTTGACAGATAGTGGGTTCGACGGATGCCTTTCACGTGTGCGGCCACACAGATCGCCTCACAGCGCGGCTACAGGGAAGCTGCAGCAGCGGCGCGGCCCGATATTCAGCGGCAACTTCAGATGGGGATAACCGTGGGCACGGGGCCTTCCTTTTATTTGGCTGCCCCTGTGAAATCAAGCTCCCGCCGGCCCTAAATCCATCTCCCGCCCGGCGCCAAATGGATCTCCCGCTGAGCCACCTTGGCAGCCTCGCGCCGCCTCAGTGTCTCTTTTTTTCGCCTCAGCTGCGCGACGCTTTTCTCCGTCGAGGCGTTTCCAACGCGTAACGCACGCGTACCCCCCGAGGTGAGGCGTTTCGGTTACGCCTAGCGCTTCGACGTGCGGAGGCGTACGCAGAATTACGCCTTCGCACAAAGTGCTCCTAGTAATTGTTTCCGATACAGTACACATCATTCCAGACTTTTAAGCAGATTTCTAAACGGACGAAGCATACTGATCGAGTTATAACACCCAGTCAGGCGATCAGGTTCCAAGATAATTTCGTGTTCTACTTGCCAGGTCACCCAAATTTCCATTATAAAATATATAAATGTACATAAGCGCTGGATCTATAAGGAAAAAACGCCATGAAACCTCCATTATCACAGAATTTTGAGGTGCAAAGCGAAGTTTCGTGTTCTCCATCGCCGCAAAAATTGTTAGTCAGATCTAGGGTTTCAGGTGCCTATCATCGCAAAAAGGAAGGGGAAGCAGGATGAGGGCGGTGTACGTACCAGTTGTCCGCCCGCCTCGAGAAGGATCTGGCTCCCGACGGCGCGTCAATCGCAGAGGTATCGCCGACCGTCGCTTCCGGGAGTTGGGCACGAGAGGGAGGGAGAATGTGCTTCGGTTTTTTTTCTTTTTTCTTTTTTGAGAGAGATAGGATCTGCTGGATGACGCGGCAATCGCAGTCTCGCAGACATGTTACGCTGTGCGCTTCAAAGAGGGATTTTTGTGCGGCTGGGGTGGTCACGGTGCGGCTCCAGTAAGTCCAGACAACGGAACGGCGGTGCGTCCTTTTTTTTTTTGATAAAGTAGTACTCATCTCTACTACTCTTTGCTGCTTAATAGTAAGTTCTATATTAATAAGTCTAAACGAGGTCGTCAAACTAGTTTTTTTTTGTCATGCCAAGATTTCCGCCATCGGACTTCATCTCGAATTCAAATTGAGTTTGATTCAAATTCAAGTGTTCGAGTTGTTTTTATTATTACAATTTCAATCAATTTTATGACCGAACCACATAGTGGTCCAGTGGCAAGTGTTTTCTCCTTCCCGTCAAAATAACCCAGGATCGAATGTCATGCCCGGCGCATACAAGATTTGACATTTTTTTTGGCGATGGCTACCATGGTGATGGGCTGGCTAGCTGGGCCGCGTGGGGGATGGGCTGGCAGGTGGCTACCATGGTGTTGGGCTGGCTAGCTGGGACGCGTGGGGATGGGGCTGGCAGGCGCCAAGCTGGGCCGCGCGCGAAGGAATGGAATGATAGTGGGCTGAAATAGGAAGATTTTTAGGGAGATGTTATATTAGATTTTGAAGGATTTAGGGGCATTAAATGTAGAAAAAGATTTGCTATTTTATTTTTAAAACTTATTATAGAATCTAAACCAATCAGTTGTGAGAAAAATTAGTTGTACAGTGCTGTCCAAACGGGCCGCCCGACCCGGCCCGAGCACGAATTAGCCCGGCCCATTTAATTTCGGGCCGGCCCGAGCACGAATTAGCCCAGCCCATTTAATTTCGGGCCGGCCCGGCACGAAATTCTTTTCGGGCCGTGCCGTGCCGCCCATCGTGCTGAGCCATCGGCCCACGGCACGGCCCGAAATTATATAACCGTGCCGGGCCGGCCAGTTAGGCACGTAAGCCTGTTTAGCCTGTTAGGCCCGCTTAGCCCGTTAGTGTAAATATATAGCAAAATGAATGCAAAAGTAGGGGACTTGAGATTTGAACCAAGGACCTCAAGGTCTAGAGTGAAGTGTTTTACCATCAGACCAAGTTTCCTTCTTGAGTCTATAGGAATTCAAAATATATTTACACTATTCTCTATTCGGGCTCGTGCTTTAATAGGCCATTAATGGGCCTTTGCGTGCCAGCGGCTTAAACGGGCCGTGCCCGTGCCGCCCGTCGGGCCACGCCCTCGGCCCAAGCACGGCACGAAAAGTTTTATCGGGCCGGCCCGGCACGAAATTAAACGGGCCGTGCCGTGCTTGGGCCGGGCCAAAAATTTCGTGCTTCGGGCCAGCCCGCTAAGCACGGCCTGTTTGGCCAGCACTAGATGGGGCTGGCAGGCGCCAAGCTGGGCCGCGCGCGAAGGAATGGAATGATAGTGGGCTGAAATAGGAAGATTTTTAGGGAGATGTTATATTAGATTTTGAAGGATTTAGGGGCATTAAATGTAGAAAAAGATTTGCTATTTTATTTTTAAAACTTATTATAGAATCTAAACCAATCAGTTGTGAGAAAAATTAGTTGTACCATGCCATCCAATCTACCATGTCATCTGAATTGTTGTGCCATATTATGGGCCCAAAATCTAACTCACCAAATCGTTTCACCGTTAAAGTGTTGATAGCGGTAAGATTTTCGCCGTTGTGGGCGTTTTCACAGACGTGCTCGGTGAGCGTGAGGCCGCATCGCCTCAACACCGGCGTGGCCACCCTCCCCGTCCGCCACGTCGGTGCCGTACGTCGGTGGCCATTGTGGGCCTTCACCATATGCTACTCATGCTCCTCTGCACGAGACGTGCCTGGTCACCATTTTGAAGTCGTCTGGTTTGTTTGCCGTCTCGTGCGTGATGGGAGGGATAGGGAGGGAAGGAGGAAGAAATCGATCCGAAAGAAATTGACCTCCGACCTTAGGCCGTCCTCTCGCCGTTGCGCTTGTTGTTCGAGCTTGCTACACCAAGCCATTGAGCTTGCTGCTCGCGATGCCGCCTCCTTAGTCCTCTCTCCGAGCGCTGCGCTGCGCTGCTGCATCAGATGTTGATTGCCAGGTAGTGGATTACGCCAAACTCATGGGCCACCTCCGCAATGGGGCCGACTGCCTCCGTCTGCCCTCACCGAAGCCCCGCCCTCTGTCTCTGCGGCTCCAAGCGGACCTTCGAGTGAGAGGGTTGGGCAGTTCAGGAGGCTTGGGACCTTCGCGTGTGGGACCTTGGGCACAGAGAAAGCAAGAGACACAGCAAGCGAGAGAGAAAGGGAACGGAAGAGGCCAGCCGGAGGTGATGGAGATAGAAAGATGTGGACTGCGAGAGAAAGGGAACGGAAGAGGCCAGCCGGAGGTGATGGAGATAGAAAGATGTGGTCTGCGTGTGGCCACGTTTAAGCCTTTGGTGGTTCTCCAAAGAAATCCCTTATGTTGTGTGTATTCGCATTGAAATCAAACAGACATGTGGCCACTGGCCAAGTCATAAAGGGGGTGATTGGTTGGTTGTGCAACTGCTGCCCAGGCTGGCCGCATGCAGGTTCGATTTGTTTGGTTGCGTGCGCACATCTAGCCAGGCCCGTCGTATGCAGTTGCAGGATGTTCGGTTGCCTGTTCCGTCATCTAGCTTGTACGTGCGCATGCAAGAATCCACGCTCAGCTTGGCTCCGGAGAAACGGAATCCAGTTTCGTTTCTCCCGGGCCTGGCTCGCACGCTGCTGGCCAGCAGCGGCCTGGCTCTGCAGAACCGAGTCAGGCAGCCAGAGAAACGAACCAATCACGCCCAAAGACAGTGGTCATGTTCCAAATAAATCCCTGTTGCAAATTATATTTACACATTTCCTCTTATGGACTTCGCATCTTATGGTTCACCCTCCTACCTTTGTTATATCTGCATATTTTTCTTTGTTCTTGCATTGGAGTCAGAAATCTAGCATAATATCATGAAATTAAATGATCCTTTTGCTTACTTGAAAAGGCCATATAATAGCATAAAAAAGGTTTCATGCTTGAATAATGCCTTTCCTATACAGACGCAGCCTAGCGCGCCAAGTTTCCCTAGTTGAATTGATTTTGGTAGGGTTCCAAATTCTCTCTGGTGCCACGCTAGGAGAGGGTTCCTCTCTTTGAAAATAATTCAAAGGCATAATAGTCAACTCCGTATCTCAATTATCGCTGGAAGCTCAACTACGAAACGGTTCAGTTTAGACCCTGGACTATGGATAACCGGTTCAAACTAGTCCCTCATCCCATCTAAGTGCCACGTTGGCGTGCTACGTCAGACTTGGTTATGAAAATATCCCTTTTACCCTTCTTTTTCCCCACATACAAGAGATTTTACCAAACAAAAAAGTACAAAAAGCAACATTGAGATTATCAGCCGCGGAGCCCTCCGTTGGAGTCTCCCGCCGTCGCTTTGCCATCCGACGGTCCACGTTGCTTGATACTGCTTCACTCCGTTTTTCCAAGCCTGTGTCGTCGACCTCGTTGCCCGGGACTCGGGGGGGGGGGGGGCATCGGGTGTCCTTCTACGCCGTCTGTCGCGTCCCCCTCCCCGGTTCCCCTGCCAGAGAGCTCTCCCCGCCTCCCGTGAGGCTCACCGCCGGCGCGGCTGGATCTACGGCGCTGGAGTCTGGGATCCCCGGATCGGCGCCTCCGCGGCGGCTCAGCACACGTAACACGGCCGGATCCGGATCTGCGGCGTTAGGAGCAGGACGCAGGCCGCCGGGTGCTCGTGCCGGCCTCCCGGGACAGCAGCCGCGCCACTGCCGCCCTCCTCGTCCCTTGCCGCAAGTCGCAGTCAGCTCCGCCTCCAACATCAGGCTCGCCGCTCGCGTGACCTTGGTCGCCCCGTCATCATTGGTTGCTGCCGTTGCCAGGGTCAGGTCTTCCTGGTCGCCTACGAGGGGTCATTGCGCTGGAGTGAGGGAAACTCATCTTCATTGCCCTCGTCTTCAATTTCACAGGTTTGCTTCTCCTTTGTGCCAATTCAGGAGATGTTCTTGAACTTTGTTGCTGTGGAATGTAGTTTGAAGTAGCTGATAATCCTAGCGCTAGTGTTTTGTTGGTATCCCTGGTAGTGGTGCTGCGAGTATTTATATTAGTTCACTTGGTTGCTGGTCGCCTCGTTGTAGCTGCTAAATGCTTATTTGTTATGTTGGCTTTGATTTGTTGCACTAGTATTCTAATTCATGAACGAATTCCAGCTTAGAAAATTTCCTTTACAGGTTACTGTGAACCATGGATATCCAGGAACTGGCTAAAGAAACATTAAAGGAGCATGAAAAGAGTGTGGTCCTTATAATTATCAGATCAGCTACTACTGGGGCGGCCCTTAACCGCGGAACCGGCTTTGTGATTGGTAGAAAAGGCACAAGTTACCTTGTGATGACATGCGCCCATATTCTCCAAAAGCTGGATGATGGCATTCTAAATGTTAGACTGGCCGGGGAATCAAAGGAGCATATGGCTACTAAAATGGATAGATATTGTGATGATGGTACTGATATTGCAATTATTAAAGTTGATAATGTGCATCAAGAATGCAACGCGTTGCAGTTTTGTGATGCAGTGGATGTAGCTGCCAAGACTGTTGTTATTAAGCTTGGTTATATTCTTGTATCTGGCAGTTCTCGTCATACATTGAAACCTTCAGTATGCATTGGGACAGTGGCGTAAGTTCCTATTTTCTTACTAGTTATTAGTTTGTCGAGCTAGCCTTAATGGGTACATGTATATAGACTAACATCACTATTCATTTTAAAGGACACAATTGTTGCAAAATGGGTCAAAGGGCATCGAAGATCTTGTTTATTCCGCTAGTGGTAAACATGGTCTCTCAGGATCTGCTGTGATGCTGGGTAATGAAGTCATTGGAGTGTATTATTTTGGTGAAGCTAATTCTGATATTATGTATGCTCGATCGAGTAAAACAATCAATTTTTTATTGAAGAACTGGCTGCAGAAACGATCTGATGTGAGTTTGTTAGATTTTGTGTCAAGGTACTCATAGTTGCTTGTTACTTATATTTTACATGGATTTTTTTTTTCAGAATACTTCTGTTACTTATATTTTGTGTCAGTTGTGGGTTAGCGATTGAGCGAGCGCCGCGCTGCGCCGCGCCCTCACTGGCCTAGGCCCTCCACCAAGCAAGCCAGAGGCACGCCGGCCCCTTCGTGGAAGATGGGTGAGGCTGCAGCGGCAAGCCGGAGCTCGGCGTCCGCGTCGGCGTGGCAGCTGGGCGCCAGCCATCCACGACAAGGCAGAGCTCGGTCCTCCTCCGCGCGCGAGTCCTGTGGCCGCCGTTTTCCCGCGGCTCGCCCTGCTCGTCACGCGCGGTCGTGCGCCCGTGCCGCAGCTCGCCCCGCCTCCACGCGCCTCTGCGCCGAGTCGCCGGAGCTCAAATGCGGCAGTGACGAACTCCCTGCCAAACTTGGCCGCGAAGACCAGCCCCGCCGCGGCCTCCCGCAGCTCCTCGGGGCACTCCCGACGCGCGTCGATGAGCCGGAGAAGAAGTCGAGGGAGAAGGAGGAGATGGACGAGCGTTTGCATAGGAGGAGAGAGGGAGTCCATTTTTACCTTCCCTCTCTCCTCCAAGCCAAAAATGGATGAGCGTTTGCATGGTCTGTTGGAGGAGAGATCGTTGATGCACAGTGCACTCCGAAATGCATATATGCATTTGGCTGCCGCTGTTGAAGTCAGCCTAAGACGGACTCCAACAGAGTAGCCATATCTTTATTTGGGAGATTTGCAAAACCGGACTCCTTTCAAAGGCCAATTCTGAAAATGGATTCGTTTTTGACAGTTTGCAAAAATGGACCTCTTTTTTGAACATGAAGCAGCCGTTTGCCCCTGTTTTGGATGTCTGTTAGCTAGTAGATTATTTTAGATTTAAAACAAAGAAAGAAAACGATTGGAAATTGTAAATGGACCACACTGCCCTTCCTCCATCGATTTCATCTGGCACAGACTTGTCTCCCTCCTCTGTCCCAACTCTCACGATCCGGTGTCAAAAAAAAAAACTCTCACGATCCCATGGCTCGTCTCTCTCCCATGGCCTAACCCTAACCCAATGGTTTGCGGCGGCGCTCGCGGGCGGGCTACAGGCGGTGCACCTAGGCGCAGTGCGGGCTGCAGGCGGCGGGAGGCGCGGCGCGACGCAGGCGGCTGGCGGCGCGACACGAGCAGCGGGAGGAGCGGCGCGGCGCGGGCGGCGGCTGGCGACGCGGCGCGGGCTGCGGGAGGCGCGGTGCGGGCAGCAGGAGGCACAGCGCGGCGCGGGCTGGCGTAAGCAGGGGAGCAAGTCATGTGAGGCAGGGGAGCATGTCGCTGGCTGGCGCGAGCAGGGGGCTGTTGAGGGAAGAAGAAGAGCAGCGCTTCAATGGAATACGAAATGGACTCGTGCGCTGCAGATTCAGAGCCAAATTTTCATCAAAATGTTATCAATTTTTCATCAATTTTTGTTAACATTCGAATTTGTATAAAAAATTCAAAATTCTATCAAATTCCGATGCATATTGACTCTATGTACTGTACATGATAGGGTTATTTGAAAACAGGGCCGGATTTGCAACTTAAAAAGGAAAACAGGTCCAGTTTTGCAAAGGGCGTTATGGTCTTTTGCCACCGGATTTAACACCGTCAAAGCCTTCTCACAGAATAGGGGCAACTCATTGCTCTAGATTTAAAAAATAGGTCCGATTTTGCAAAGTCTGAAAAAGAGGTCTAAATTCAGAATTAGCACCGAAAAGAGGTCCACTTTTGCAAATGCCCCATCTTTATATGCATCTCTATTTGACAATGTGCATCACCATATGTCCTCCCAACAGAGTAGGCAAACAAGACGTGCAGCTTGCCTTCCCAGAGAGTGGGGATGTATTTGACGAGGCGGCGCGGACGCTGCTTCCGTGCAGTCGCAGGACTGCGGCGGCGGCAGAGGCAGAGTCCACCTACAGCAGTACGTGACGGTGTCCGGGGACGCGAAGCTACTGCGGTCGGTGCGGAATGCGTACACCATGGGAGAGGTACGGATGGTCGGTCGGAGTTTGAGACGGCCATGCGTGTCGTCGTCAAGAGCCGCAGTTCCGGCCCCGCTCCGGCTCGGCCGCCGCCCCCGTGGAGCAGCGGGACATTTGGGGCTGGGAGGGACTAAATCAAGACTTGAACGGAATCCAAATTTCTGTATAAGATAAGCAGAAAAAAAATGAAAGGGGCGGCGGGCTGGAGAGGTGGGCGGACGGAGGGTGGCCCGTCGTAACCGACGGCGTGTCCGGGAGTTCCGTGGTGTGCGTTGTCGGCACAAGGGCCCGCGCAAACACGGCGCGGCCTCGGTCGCACGATGTGGCGTGCGGTAGTCGCGGCGTGGCCTCCGCCTCAGCGGCCTCGAGCTCGGCGGCACCATCAACGTCAACGTGCTCAGAGCATGCGCGCGCTGGCGGGTGTGCGGGCTGCGAGCACCACGCGTGGAGCAGGGGCGCACGCGGGGTGCGCAGGCTGCAAGCACGAGTGGAGTGCGCGGGTGTCGCGAAGGGCCGCGGCGGCGATGACCGTCGAGCGCGGTGACGAGGCGGAGGTGGTGGGACGTGCAGGACCGTGGCGGAGGCGGTGACCTTCGGGCGCGGCATAGGCGGCATGCAGATGCGCGCGCGAGTAGGCGGCCGCGCGTAGACGCCGACGCCTCTGGGGGAGGGAGGGGGGGGGGGGGGGCGGGGGAGAGGGGGGGCTAGGGGGGGGAGGAAGGCTGGCGGCTGAAGGTTCGGCGACGCGATGTAGAATTGGTGGCAACATCGAGCTGGGGGCGCGGTCCGGGCGAGCGAGGGAGCTGCGTGTCTAGCTGAGGAAATGACGGCGCGGCGGCGTGCCGGGCGAGGAGCGGTGTGGCTGGCTGAGGAAATGCGCAGCTGCTGTTGGAGAAGGTGGGATGAAAAGGAGAAGCAAACTATTGTACACACTAGGCAAAGGTGCCTTTTCCTCTGAAGAATGCTTGTTGTTGTTGGAGTCAGGCTAACCGCGTGCGAAATGCCTTAACACTTCAGCTCGCACGACCCTCTCAGGAAAAAAAAAACAAAAAACCTTCAGCTCACACGGGTGTGACACAAAGTGCTTCTACTTGTCTAAAAAGGAAGCTTAGGATGCATTTGAATCGAACTCAAATTCAAATTCAGGGTGAACTCGGATGGCAAAGATTTGAATCTGAAATTTTAGGATAACGACCCACTTGAAACTTATTAAGTAGTAGGAAGCTTAGGATGAATTTGAATTGAACTCAAATTCAAATTCAAGGTGAACTCGGATAGCAGAGGTATGAATCTAAAATTTTAGGATGATGACCCACTTGAGAGTTATTAAGTAGTAGACATAAGGACCGTATTTTCACAAAAATATGTAAAGGTTTTGGATGAAATATTTTCTTTAATCACAGAAAGGTAAACTAATATAATAACAGGAGATCGAACAATTTTGCAGGGCTGGGATCACTACAATGGAGAGACTAATAGCACAAAGCAAAGCCGCTTCGGTTTATGAGGGATGGATCCATCTAAATAAACTGCTTTTAATGTTGGTTGGCAGGCACTAAAACGTGCCACATCGCTCACAATAATTAACTCATACAAAATTCAATCAGATCTGCCAGTGCAATTAATTAACTCATACAGAATACACAGGATGTCCAGAAGATTGAATAATTGCATAATACAAGTTTGACAGAATGCATGGATATTTCATAATACAAGATTAGGATTGGCCGAATCATTTATATTACATCAAAACACCTTATTCAAGATGGGACTTTCGCCATTGAACGATTCTTCCAGTCCACATCACTAAACATAATCCTCAAGATGTTTTGCACACGACTTGCACACATTACAACTTTATAACGAAACCCAAGCTCATAATAATAATCTCGATGAATAGATTTCTTCTCAAGAATGGGCCAGTGACGATATTTCAAGTCACTCATCACAATCCCTAAAACCTTGGCATCCATGTTAAATATTGAACCAGAAAATAACCTACTCACACAATTAGGACTTTGATCTCCGTACAAGGTATCAAAGACAAAATTGCTTTCAGAATCCTGAACTTCACCACCATTATCTTCACTTTGAGCAAATGAGTTGTTAACTATATGTCCTGACAAATTATACACACTTGTCTTGGTAGCAGGTGCAATTGAAATGGCGAAGGAGTGATCAATGATACCTTCAAAGAACTCAATGGGTTTGCACTTGTTATGGAACTTGGTCTTCAATATGCACAAACTTTCGGTCAGACGCGGGCACGTCCCGCCGGCAACTCCGGATACTCCTCCGAGGGTAAGGATCCGCACGTGATGCGGTCCAAAGGGCGCTCTTTCCTTGTTGCTTCTTTCACACGGGAAGCACGAAGACCGTGTACAAACTTGTAGAGACTTCCACACACTTTAGCAAGCTCTCTACCAACGCCTAACCGGTCTAGGTCTTGCCATAGACCAAGAGTAACAGCCCTAGTTGATCCTCTCAAGTACTCACTAGCCTAGAGATCAAGGATGCACATGGTGTCACTCTTCTCAAGCACTTGGATCACTCAAATCCCTCAAAAGTGCTTCTTCTCCCTTCACTTGGCTTCTTGACAGCACCTCCCCTCCTTTGGACTGACCAAGAGCACCTCAAAGAGGCAAGTGTAACATCCCACCCTAGTGAAGACCCAAATCTGTTGTTTAGTGCATGTTGATCACAAATGCAAATGATCACTTTAGAAAAGTTATTTAAAAGCAAATCTTTTGAAAATGGTCAAATATGAACTTGCTCTACAAATTCAAAATTTTGTATACAAGTGGGCCCATTTGAAAATTTCCTTGACATCCATGGCCAAAGAGAAATTTTTGGAGAATTTTGTGGATTTTTCTACAAAAAGAAATGGGCTCAAATAAATCAAAGTTCTTTGTCCAAAATCTGTCTTAATTGAATTTTAACTCAAAATTTAAATCGAATTAGGAAAAATTGCAATAAGGTAAGCTGTTCATCTTAGTGAGACCTTTCAACCCTGAGTTTTTCAGATTTTTATGAGCACAGGAACATTGGAATTAAATTGTCGCAAATCGGCACATGAAAAATCATTGAAAATTCGAAAATGTTACTGTAGCACGCCGGGTGTCACCTTCTTCTTCGCGCCGTGCGGAGCGCCGCTGTGGCCGGCGTCACCTTGCACAGCATCGATGACCGGTTCCACGCCCTTATCACCTCCTAGCCGCGGTCAAGTCATCGCCCTAGCTCTCTTCTTCCTCGTTCTCTCCAACCGACCGAAACAGAGCCGCCATTACCGCCGGGAAGAGCTCGCCGTTGCGCCGTCCCTGCAGCCACCTCCGAGCTCGACCCCAACAGCAAAGCAGAGCGCCGAGACACCCTCTAGCTGCTCCTCAACTCCAATCGAAACCTCCTCGCCTGTGGCGCGAGATCGACGAGGATTTTCAGTCATGGCCGCCGGGTGACCGAGCTCCACATCGTCGTCGATTCCTCCCTCCTTGGTGAGTTTCCACTCGATTACTCGCACCCATAGCTTCCTCACATCCCTACGCATCCATTGGTGTCATGCCTCGTGCAATCCCACCACCCAAATCGACGAATTTCAAGGATTTCTGGTCGCCGTCTGTAGGTCTGTTCTGATGAAGACGAGGGTGGCAATTTCGTAAATAACTCGAACTTGCTCAGAAATTGACCAAACTTGTAAATTCGATAAAAATTAAAATATAACTCATAAAAATGTGAAACAAATTTTGTTAGTTTCCTTGTCACTAGATCTACGCTTTGATATAACATAAACATCTGAAATCATCTTAATTAATTTTATAAAATTCTGAGAACAGAAACTGAAAATTAATTTTATAAAAAAATATACACATGCAATAGGTCTTATTTTTGGCATGCGTATTCCCTGTAGGATCCCTGAACTTTTCCCTGAAACCAGTTCTTAAAAATCAACTTGAATTAAGGTTAATTTCAGTTTTCAGTTTCTAGAAGAATCTTTTTATTGATTTTATTCCTGCACCTTTTTGCACCAAATTTTGGATATGTTACTGTACCTAAGGGAAGGATGCTAAATAAAAATACAAATGTAATTTTAGATCTTCCAGAACCCTTTTTAAAGAATTTAGAAGAGGAACCCTTATTTGCGCGTAAGGAAATTCCTAAATCCAAAGTAATTGTATAAGTCACTTGGGACCAAACTGCAAAAACCTGATGAATGGCCCTGCCAGCATGTTGCTTTTTGCATCATAACATCACCATGTCATTTTGTCAAGGGAGTTCCATGAACTATCTTTGACTGTGTATATATTGTTGCATTCATTTAGGAACCGACGCCGGACTCGAGGACTTGGAGATCGTGGCCGAGGAGACCGGTGCTGACCTGAACGTGCTTGAGTGTGCTAACCACCAGCCCCAAGGCAAGCCCCGGTGCACTCCCATATTTACAAAGTTTTATACTTTCTCACGTGTATTTCGAGTCGTGAAATGTGCATTACGTATAGGACTTGATTGAAAACCTAGTTGCATGTATCTCCAGATATTCCTATGGGTTTGGTTAAGTTAAGTTCTACCACTCGTTAGTTTGCTATGCTTAATAAAGTAGTGTCGTCGGTAGAATATCGAGTGGTATGGAGACCGCTCGGTGTAAGTGGGGTCGGATTTAATTTATGTTCTCACATGATGATGGTAATGAATTTGAGACCGAACGGGGAAGTTCATGTGTAGGTTGAGGTGACAAGGCTCACCTTGTTCGCCATAGCCCCGTTTGTGTCGGTTGAGGACCGTTCGTTGTGGCCCCGCTGAGCAAGTTTGAACAGTACCGGATGCATGCTAGGAGAATGGGAACTAGTAAACTTAGTAGCTCGATGTTATATTGTTGGACGGGGCCCCACCTCTCTTTTGGTGATGAAGATGGTATGGTGGTTGCGGGTATGTGTTTGAAGGGAGGGTGCACGGGCGAACCACGGTTAGACCCGGCGTGGCTATCGCGTGGGGAGACGTGTACTCGGGAGAGGTGACACTCGGACCGGCTTTATGATGTCTTGTAAAAGGTTGCCGTGCGTAACTCCTTCGAGTAGCGTACGTCGTGTATTCGGGTTTCGCCTGCAGGTGTAAATCGATTCGAATCGCCGTCCCTCGCGGTTATTGAGTACCACTTGTTCACTGTGTCACATCGTAGTAAGAAGTGCACATGATGATGTTTATATGTTATTGTATTTCAATTAATTGTATTGCAACCATGTATTGCTTAGTTAGGTTGCTAATATTTATAATTATGCAAGAACCCTTTTAATCTGGCTAAAACATGAAAATAAGGATCAAATATTAGCGCCGTTTTTGCAATTAAATTTCACCCCCTGGTCAACCCCCTGCATTTTAGAAGTCGGTCTTAAATGGCCAATTTGACGGGTAAGACTTGCTGAGTATTAGTTGCTCAGGGCTTTTGTTGAAAATGTTTATGCAGGTAATTGGTCTTTTGAAGTGGTTCCTGTTTCTCCTACTTCGGAGTATGAAGAGTGAAATTGTGTCTATGGCCGGACATGATATCACTTTAGTTATATCGTCGTGTGTTTCGCTTCCGCTCGCTTTATGAAATCGAATTTCGAACTCTTTTATGTAAAATAAATCGAACTTCGAACTGGATGTCTTATGTTAATTATGGAACCAATGTAATAATCTGAACTTAATGTAAAATTATTTTATTTATGCTTATGTGTGTGGTATATGCATACTTGCTTCGCCAAGTATTCCCCGATTAAGATCCTGGTTAGCAAACCCCTCATTGATTTGAGGCGGGATGCTACAGCAAGCAACCAGCTATTTATAGCCTCAAGCCACGAAACTAGCCGTTGCAACTTTCTGCCCAGATTTCTCTGGTCACCGTATGATACGGTGACTAGAACCACCGTATCATACGGTGACTATCCAACGGTCGACTGGGACTTCCTTTTCCTGAGTGAGGTACTGTCCTCTTAGTCACCGTATCATACGGTGACTAGCACCGTATCATACGGTGACTTCTTCATTCCAGCTTCAACAAACTTCTCATTTTGCACTTCTCCTGGAAACCTTACGGTGACCCACCGTATCATACGGTGGTCATCATACGGTGACTCTACCAGTGAATCTTCTTTCACTGGATTTTCTGCTCCATAATCATCGTATTATACGCTGACTATCACCGTATCATACGATGACCCACCTCATCTTCTCTTCGACTTCATCCAATTTTGCAGCTCCCCTGAAAACCATACGGTGACCCACCGTATCATACGGTGACCATCATACGGTGACTCCTACCAGTGACTCTCCTTTCACTGGATTTCCTGCCTGCAGTCACCGTATCATACGGTGACTGGCACCGTATCATACGGTGGCCTTCCCGTCAGCTGGAACTTGATCTTCTCCATTGATCCTCGCTTCCAACTCCTTCTTCCTTGGTTCCTGCACTCTTCCTCTGCAACCCTAGCGTCTGAGAAACACACCATGCATCCAAGATCTCTAAACTAGTGTTTACCGAAGAGTACCAACTCGAACCCTCTTGATAGTCCGGTGTTTTCTATGAACTCAAGCCTAACATCTAACTAAGCCAACACTTGCTTGGATCTAGCATGTCCTTAGCCTTGATCCATCTCCTCGACCGCGACTCCTTCAAGTCCGTCCATGAGTTGATGAGGCAACCAATCACCCTTGACTTGGGGTTTTAGGTTGGTTGTTGTAGTGCTCCCTCCAATGTGACCTACAAGATAATATACTCAAAGCACACGTTAGTCACATTTATGGTTCTCATCCAATCACCAAAACATTCATACCTTGGGGTTTCCAAACTCCAATGGTCATGAAGCTTACAGAATCTAGCATGTCCTTAGCCTTGATCCATCTCCTCGACCGCAACTCCGTCAAGTCCGTTCATGAGTCGACGAGGCAACCAATCATCCTTGTCTTGGGGTTTTAGGTTGGTTGTTGTAGCGCTCCCTCCAATGTGACCTATTAGATAAGATACTCAAAGCATATGTAAGTCACAAGCATGGTTCTCATCCAATCACCAAAACATTTATATCCTGAGGTTTCCAAACTCCAATGGTCATGAAGCTTACACTTAGGTCATCTCATGAGGACATCACTATTATCGTTACACCCATGCCTCCACCAGTACCGACAACACCAACTCCGGCTGGTCCTCTTATACCAGCGCTCATGCTCGGCAACTTAACTATCAAGTGAGTTCATTCCTAAACGCATGTCCATTTTTATTTAGACAATGGAAACTCATGCATTCTTGTCTTGCTTAGAAATGATGGAGGGGATAAGAAGGATATGGGATTCGCGCGTTAGAAGGAGTGCATAACAGGGTCAAGACGCCACGGCTTCATCTGAACTCTGGTTGTGGCGTTCTGGTACTTCAATGGAAGCTTATAAGGTCTACTTTCAAACGGACCCGGCCTCAAGTCCGTGAGTCGGCCTCAATCATCGATTTACTGAAGAGGCATTTTTTATCCACGGTGATACGACACCCTGTTTTGGCTTAATAGGTCGTGTATCAAGTTGAGCCTGGTAAAGGCGCATCTTAGGATTTGAGGACGACCTCCAGCACGTTCTGTTCGTCCTTCACTCCCTCATATACCTTCATAGCCATCACAATGGTTTTGTTTGATGTAAGTTTAGTTTTGCTACTTCTCTTGTAAACGCGTGTGTAGGATAGACCACCCGATTTGCTTGATTTCAGAACCCTAAATTCGTGTGTGTATCAGATCCGCCTTTGACAAGTGATGTGACTTATTTCCTTTCCAACTTGTTCTTGCTCGTTATTCGATTGCTTGGAGGTTCGAGGTTGTTCTTGTCACGACAAGAACAACAATAGTCCGAAGACGGTATAACTATCGCTATGGCACATCCCCCTTGTGGTGGTTGTAGTCGGGCAGCACAATGTCGATTCTCCCTAAATCGATTTATCCTCACTCTCATCAAAAACTCAGGTTAATCATGTCTTTATCATCAACACATTTTTGTTGATACAAGTCGATAGCGGTTTATTCATACACAACACTAGCCCACTAAAGCAACGATTGGAGCGAACTCATTAGGTGGAGGTTGGCGAGGATGGCTATGCATCATATAGGGAGGTGTAAAAAGATTAGGCCAATCTCTTGGCTGGATATCAACAAGGGTGCCTAGCACCACCTTGGAGTGCATATGCGTCCGGGCTGAGTCTGTAAACTGCCCTGAACTAACTCTACGTCAGTGAAACAAGGGTTAAAGAGAAAAGGTGAAACTGAGATGATTTAGCAAATATTGAAAGTAAAGTAAACCAAATTTTAGTTTAAAGCTATGACTAAACTAGGAGGGAGCAAAATGGACTTTATCCTTGTTTAAATGCACGAAATTTTCACAGTACAACTTCAAAATATTGTATTCAACAATATGCAAATCTATTTTCTGAAAATTGTGTGGGCCTAAATTAACTATTTCTAAAATATATTCAAAAGTGCGTGAGAACTATTTCAAGCATTTAGTATTACATATTTCAACATGTTCACTATTTTTTGCATGACATGTTGGAATAATATTTTGAGACACATTCAAAATTTTGATTTTTTTCTTAACAGTTACATTTTGTTTGAATCCACCTTTTAAACTTTTAGCTAGCTAATTTGAGTCAATTTAGATCTAAATATGATGACCAGAAATGACTAAACTTTTAGCCAACCCACCTCCTAAACTTTTAGCTCTAGCATTTTGAATGGAGGGCAACAAAGTTTTGGTGTGTAATAAGTTTATTCACAAAACACAGAGAGGTACCAACACATGTTAAGGCCTTGTTTGATCTTCTAGTCAGCTAAAAATTAGCCAAATGTTTCGAAGCTATCTGTTTAGATCTCTGACTAATGTCTTTAGTTTTTGAACTTTTCTTGACTTTTTTATATGTTTTTTTTGCCTTTTTTCTATGTTTAGTCAAGCTTAAAAGGCTGAGGTAAAATTGTCTTTTTACCCTCTATTTGACACCACTAAATGCTACAACTAACGGAAGTGCCACAGAAGGAATTGAAAAATTGGTTTTGGTTCTTATAGAGAAGTTCAAATCCGAAAAAGTCATGGAATGCAACTGCATTTTTTATGAAGCATGGAAAGAATTTTCTTTACAGGCAACCCGCACTCAACATTCCTCCTTTAGTCTCTCTCTCTCTCTCTCTCTCTCTCTCTCTCTCTCTCTCTCTCTCTCTCTCTCTCTCTCAAAAAAAAAAAAAAAAAAAAAAAAAAAAAAAAAAAAAAATCCTCCACCCCTCTGCCGCCTCGCGGTCGCGGGAAGCCAAATCCACGGAACCAAATTTCTCAAAACCTCCGGCCGCGGGAAACATTTGCGCGCCCTCCTCCTTTCCCTCGCGCGCGCGCCTCTCTTTTACAAATACCTTCCGCCCAATCTCTCCCATTTCCCTCCGCCCACGCGCCCACATTGCCAATCCAAGATCCGGATCCGCCACCGCCGCCGCTAGCCGACCATCACCGTCCCGAGGTCGACGCGGACGCCGCCTCCCCTGCTCCCCCGGCCTGCACGCGGCGAGGCCCCTTCTCTGTTGCAATACATCAACAGATCTGCAGGTATCCCTCCCCTGCCTCTCGAATTGTGCGGGAACCTGATGTCATTGTTGTAGTTTATAGCTGTTGAAATGGTAGTAGTACGATGTCCTTAACGTGGCGTCCCCATATTTCTGTATCTCGGTCCAGGTTGGGTTGACGATTGTTCGAGCAAATCTCGGTCCAGGAATGTGTTGCTTGTTCCTGGAGTAGCAGCTTCAAGATCCGATTCCTCGCACGATGGAGAGTACCATGGTTCTTGGCGTTGCTCAACCTGAAGAAGCCCCTAACCGCGAGGCGCGCGACGATTTGGGCCCATTGCAGATGCAAGTCGACGGTCCCGTAGTTCTCAACCGATCCGCTGAGATCGAATCGGATGACTCGATGGCCATCGATGGTTCCCCGTCTCAGCAACCGTCGAGCCAGCCGGTGGCAGCAACACAACAGTCTCCTGCTACCCTGACGGACACCGTTGTGGAGGTACAGAAGCAGCTGAAGCGGAAGAGGGCTTCTAATGGTCCGGCGATTGCTACCGCGGACAAGGACGCTCTCCTTTCTGGATGCCGTGAGGAGCTCGAGGGGTTGCTCCAATATTACAAGGAGGTTTCAGGCCGCAAGATTCAGTTTGAGGGCGGGAACCTGTCCGGCAACGCTTTGGTTGGCTTCTTGCTTGAGGAGAGCAGTCTTGGACTGACCAAGTTGGTGGAGGAGATATATGAGAAGCTGAAGGGAACCGAGGGTGTGTCAGAGGCTTCAGTCCGTAGCTCTGTGCTTCTCATTGGGCAGCGGTTGATGTACGGGAAATCTTCTCCGGATGCTGATGTGTTGGAAGATGAGTCAGAGTTGGCTCTTTGGTGCTGGGAGGTAAATTGTTGTCACTTTACCAGTTGGTACTATTCTAATCCAATTCATTGGTATTTGGGTGACAAAAAAAAACTGATTCTTTTTAATTCATGGACAGATAAGGGATCTGAGACTGTTGCCTGTGAAAATACGTGCTGTTCTCAACACCCGGAGATCTGCCAGAAAGAAAATCCGTGAAAGGATCACTGCCATCTACTGTAAGAAAACATTGTTTTTATTCACATTAAATGTTTCCATTCCTGCTGTAGTACTATGTGAAAATTATTAGTCTGCTCAATTCTTTAAAGTGACATGTTTCTAGTCTGAAAAGGGTGAAAAAGTTGACTGTTTTACTCTAACATCCAAATAACACACATCTAATCCACCGTTGTTTTAGTACCCATAGGATCTGTAAATCTTTAACTGTCCTACATATCTCTCTTGTCTGTTTACTCATTGATGCAAATGTATCAATTGTAGCAACTTTGTCAGTTCTGGAAAACCCTGGAGTTGAAGCTCAAGTAAATGATCTCAGAAAAGCATCACTAAAGTTAAATAAGTCACTGAACCTGGAAGGGATCAGATCAATGGTAGAAAGAGTGACTCAAAAGAATAACACTGAACGGTGTGTACCCTCTTCCATATTGCTGTTGCTTAATTGATTGCATGCACATTTTGTGTACCTAGAGGCTTGGAAAGTTCTAATGTGCATTTCTTTTTTCAATAAAGGGGTGTAAAAGATGCCAGATCAACAGCTATGGAATCCATGCAAGAGTCAGGGAAAAATGATCAAAATGCTAGCAGACTTGAGAATCCATGTGTCTCTGAGCTGCAGATGGGAAACTTGCCTGCTAATGTAAGTTCTTTGCATTGTGCTTGAGGCATCTGGATTTCTAGTGGCATTTTGAAGACCTGTATATTGGTTCCCTTTTGATGTTACATAGATAAAGAAAAAAATGGCATCTATATCCCACTTGGTTTAGTCTGTTCAAATTTCAAGATAACTTTGATTGTGCTAGTATTATCGTGTGCTAATAGTACTTCAGTTTATCCTTTACGAGGCACTTCTTGAATCCAGACAGTGTTACTGCCGCCTAATCTCTGGCTTTCATGTTCTCATTTGACGATTTGGTCATTCTTATTTGACATGAGTTACTATTCATATAACCTGTTATGCTGCGATGACAGACTACATAATTCATATCTGAATTAGGAAAAAAAAAAGATGTTTTCACTTTACATAGAAGATATACTGTTTGCAGGCATAATTTGTTCTCTTTCTCTCTCTCAGTATGGTGTTTTAGAAAATTGCATATCTTATTATTTTTTCACTAATATAGTTATGGTATATCTTTTAATTCTAGGAAAAGGAGATTCAGAAAGCGCAAAAACAAGCAGAGAAGGAAATGAAACGCCAGGAGAAAGAAGAAGCTCAGATGAGGAAACTGCAAAAGAAACAGCAAGAAGAGGCACTAAGGGAACAAAAGCGACGTGAAAAGGAAGAAGCTGAAGCTAAGAAACAGCAAAAGAAGCTGGAAGAGGAAGCACAGAAGGAACAGAAGCGCCGTGAAAAGGAAGAAGCTGAAATGAAGAAACAACAGAAAAAGCAGCAAGAGGAAGCTGAGAAAGAACAAAAGCGCCGTGAGAAGGAAGCTGCACAACTCAAGAAGCAACTAGCCATTCAGAAGCAAGCTTCTTTAATGGAGCGCTTTTTCAAGAGTAAAGACAGCGGAAAACTTCAGAAATCTGAAGAGAAAGACTCAGTTGATGATCCATGCGCTGACAACAAAGAGGCAGTACCAGCAACCACATCAAAAATTGATTCTTTCTTGTCTCAACAGGAAAGCTGTGTTGCGGAGGATCTTTGGAGGTTAGCAACATCTCCTGAACTCTATGTTTTATTTGCTGCTGAGTTGCCAAAAGGTAAAATGATTTAATGAACACTTGTCACAGGTTGCATGTCACGTGTTGGAAGAAGCTATCTAGCCACAATAGGTCCTCCAGATGGGGTATCAGACACAAACCCAAGATGGAGGCTTATAAAGAGCTCAAGCTTCAAAAACCCTCAGATGATATGGCTGATGAAATACTTTCTACTCCAAATGAAGATAACTGCCAGAACTCAAGTCAGGAAAATGAACATGATAAGCTTGAAAGTGACATTGACATGCTACCGGTTAGTGAGATTCAATGCCATGCCACCAGTAATGCAAAACCTCTGCAAACTAGATTGATAAGCAAAAAGCTTCTGCAATTTGACAAAAGTAACAGGCCGGCTTATTATGGGATCATGAGGAAGAAAAGGTTAGCACTCCAATCTTCATGCCACCCGTAATTTATCATCGCATCTCATCTTTAATACCATGTCATGATTTATTCTATGATTATTCGCAGTGCTGTTGTTGGCCCAAGGTGTCCACTTAAGATGGATCCTGATCTTGACTATGAGGTTGATAGTGATGATGAATGGGAAGAGGTACTTCCTGAAACATGCATCTTTATCGTCTTTTTTTGGTAGAGGTATTCATTATTTTTTTTACTACACAGGAGGACCCTGGTGAGAGTCTTTCTGACTGTGAGAAGGACAGTGATGATGTTATGGAAGAAGATTCCAAGATAACAGATGAAGAGGATGAAGATAGCTTTGTTGTGCCTGATGGCTACCTCTCAGATAACGAGGTATAATATTGATTTTATTGTGCTAATTTGAGCTGTGAATTACGTGTCATTTGATCTAGGTACTTAGTTCAATTCCAATTTCATTCAAGAAATTACCTAATACTTTCACTGTTAGGAGGGCAATGCAAATTTTTTAACATGCAGTGCATTAGTTAGTCAAATCAGAAAAAAAAACCTATTCTTTCTCATCAAATATTATATAAATATGTGCTACATTCTGACTGTCCAATATGACCACTGATCCATTCAGTTTTATATTTCTAAAGAAAATGAGTGGTTAGTTTATACAAGAACATGGTGGAATAAGTGTATGCAAGTACTATGTGCGTGTAAACATTTCTCTTTGATTCCATCCCCTTTTCTGTTTGGTTAAAATGCTGTTCTGACATAATGCAAGATCAAAAATTGTTTCAGCTACTGATTGTGCTATTATACCCCAATTAAATGAACAGCATTATGTAATTCAGCGTTGGAGTTTCATTCCTGTTCATTCCTGTAGGGAATACAGATTGAAAGTCTGTTGGATGACAAGGATGAGGAAACCAGTTGCTCACCAACTGGTCAGTGCACAGAAACTGAAGAATTCAGATCTCTATTGCGCCAGCAAAAAGTCCTGAGCACTTTAACCGAGCAGGCTCTCCGTAAGAGCCAACCTCTTGTGATATCCAACATAAATAATGAAAAGGCTAAATTAATGACTGCTGAAGATCTCAAGGGACTGGCAAAGATTGAGCAGCTTTGCCTGCAAGTTCTTTCGATGCGCATCTGTCCGGGAGGTGCGGTTATTGATGTACCTTGCATTGACAGTTCACCTCCAATCATGGAGGGAATTAATCAGTCTAATGTGAAAAACAGCTCCCCACCAACTGCATCTGCTATACCAGAAACGGACCTGCCAGAATTTGTAAGTATGAGTAAATAGCTACAATGAGTATATGTTGTTTGAAGGTAACAAACCGCTTGACGTTCATCTTGTTTCTACTTCAATGCAGGTTCAGGTGATACGTTCATGCCGAGATGGCATCAATAAGGTGGTTGAATTACTGCAACAGAAATTTCCAAATGTTTCAAAGTCGCAACTGAAAAGTAAAGTGAGAGAGATATCTGACTTTGTTGATAACCACTGGAAGGTTAGGATTCTTTCACTTTCTTAAAAACCATACCTGGTTATTCACTGTTCCCTTGTCAGTAGCATGACTATAAGCTAGTTTCACTCATACCTAAGAGCAAAATATTTTGTGTTTAATTTGATTCTGTTTCTCTGCAGGTCAAGAAGGAGATTCTTGACAAGCTAGGCTTAGATTCCTCTCCAGGTACTCTACCTGTTCTATGGAACTATAATTCCTACACACTTCCCCTTCCCGATTCTCATGCTATAATATTTTCTCATGTTATATTACTTGTTTTTCAGTGAAATCCAAAAAGACCAAAGGCATAGCCACGTACTTCTCGAAGCGGTGTTTGCCTCCGGAAGAGGCCGTCAATGCTCTGGCCTCTTCACCTGAGCTGCGCTTGAAATCTAAAACCATCCAAAATGGCAACGCTGGCACTGAAGTTCCTCAGATTAATCTGTTCCCTTCACCCCAATAGAGTTCCTAACAAGATATCTTGAAGAGGTCTTCCTTCGGTTGAATGATGAATGCAGCTTTGCACCCACATGAGCAGTAGGCTCTTGAGTTATAGCGGTGTACAAGAGCTGCAGAAGCGCAAGTTTGGTCTTGCATGTTCGCTGATGGAAGATCCAAGAGTAACTTGGATTTTGGACAACATGAATATCTGGAGTGTGTTTCCGGATGATTACATGCTATATTTTAGCAGAAAATAAGTTAGTTTTGTTACGAAGGGATACTTCGTTGAATCGTTTGATCTATGCATCTGACATGTAATCTATTCTATTGTCAATGCAACGCACGCCTCACATTGAAGTGAAATCTTTCTCTGAAATCTCTAATTGCTTCAACATACGGAGTCCTGTATGTTTTCAACTATTTTTATCTGTGCAAGCAGAGCAGACTCTGCATTCGTGTAACTCTCACCACGCTTCATCAAGTGCCAGGGATTACAATTTTCTTGTATAACCCCTCTGCAGATCAACTCAGTTCGGGTGCTGGGGTGTAAACGGCCTGAACTGAATGCGGCAAAAGTATTGCAATTTTCAGTTAAGTGCAGCTTGGATTTTTGACAACATGGAGCGCCGGATTGTGTTAAGCAAGTCACCGTAAGATGATTACTTAGATCTAAGATCTCTATTTGCTGCAACTTATGGCATTGCCAACATTTTGTGCGTGAGTTCAGTGAGCAAGGGAAAACGTGTTGAAGCAATTTCTGCATTCATGTGATCAGGTCATCACTAGCGGCTATCAGCAGCAAAAGCAAAATATACTGTATGCATCAGCGATTCATCACTAGCAGTTATCAAGCAGCAAAAGCAAATTATATTGCTTTGACAATTGGATCGAACAGATTCGATTACATAGTAGATAGTACAAATGAATTGACAGCAATAGTAATACTACATACTAGAACATTCAGGTAAAAGAATCAACGAATCTTCTTCACATCACCCAACGCGGTGGTGACCAGACCAGGGGCCATGCCATCAGATCAGACATGGTACGAGGACTGCCAGTTCTTGGCGTGGAGATCGGCATCGTCGTCCTCGTCGTCGAGGCGGAGCGAGAAGGCGAGCGCGAGGGTGGCCCACTCGAGGACGAAGATGGCGGTGCCGAGGCCGCCGACCATCTTGAGGATGACGGCGCCGTCCTCGTCGCGGACGTAGGACTGCAGCTCGGAGAGGAAGTCGGAGGTGCGGGTGAAGGCGAGCAGCGCGATGGCGATGGCCGTGTGCGCGTTGTGCCACTGCGCGGGCGTCGCGGGCGCTGTGAAGGAGCCCGAGCAGCCGGCGGCGGAGAAGACGGCGGTGAGGGCGTGCAGGAAGAGGAGGAGCAGGCCGCAGGGGGAGGGCAGCAGGCGGAGCGAGAGCGTGAGGAAGATGCAGCTGGAGGCCGCGCCCAGGAGCATGTAGTTGCAGAGCAGGAACGCCTTGTGCGTGTGCGACTTCCCCGCCATCGCCGCCGCCGGGTCCCGGTCGATCTCGCGCGCGCGGTCGGTCGGTCGCTGCGAGTTGCCGCGGAGCGAGGGAGCGAGAAGGCGAGAGCGGGGATCTGGGTTGGGATGTGAGACTGAGAACCCTCCTAGGTTAACAGGCAGAATATAACTACAGCTACATGCAAGTATAAAGCAATATGCAAGTATGCAATACAAGCTTGTTTCACCTTACTACTGAACTTCTACAGATGGTAAGCAGCAAGAGCTTACTGGATGTAAAAGTATCAAAGTTACACAAAACTTGCCAACTACCGGTAGAACGCTCCAAAGTCTCCTAGTTCTAGGCACTAGCCAGAAAAAGGTTGCGGCAAGGGCACAATCAGCAATCTAGTAATCCGTGGCAGCACCGCAGCAGTCGAAAGATCAGGATTGCTGGCTTGCAGCATGTACGCACTCGGACAGTCAGTTAACAAGTTTGAGGCGATTGCATCAACACCAACTTGGCAGGAAACAAAGGACAACCAGGCAAAAAGGCACGGCTTGATAAATACTCATGGAGTCAGCTGCTTGACCCCACCTCTGCTGGCCATAGGTGCACAGCTAAAAGCAGCGACCGAAAAGTAAAATGATAATACGGGGAAAAATACTGGTAATTTGTTACGTAGCCATTAGTGTATCCTACTGCCATACTACTGCTGGTATGACATCAAGCGCACAACACCTAGAACCGCCCATTAACAACACAATATTACACACTTTTTTTAAAAAAGAACGCACAATATTACACACAGGAAATGACTCAAATGTACCACATAACAGGGCGGATGGGAATCAAACAGAGTAAGAGACAGTAGTAATATGGGGGAAGGGAATCAAACAGAGTAACAAACAGTAATATGGGGGGGAACCACGAGCAAAAATCGAACGGGAGACACACCTTTTTCACTTGCACTCGATGTTGACATTCTCATCCACGACAGGGCGCCGATGGCAGAATCTCCAAGAAGCAGTCTTGGGTTGCGCGTTGGCTACGGGCTCAGGCGGGCCGGGAATTATCCGGGTTCGGCGACGTGGGGTAGAGGGGTACCCCTCCAAAGAGTGTAACAGGCCAAGGCATACCGCGACGACCGACGCGCCACGGAGCGCTGAGCCCGCGGCGTGGCGGGCGCCCCGACGAATATAGTTCAAGCCCGTAGGTTCCAGGCGTCCTCCTTCCCGCGCGCGACGGACGCGGCGATCTCGGCGGCGCAGAAAACCGTGGAGAAGGCGGCGAACGAGCCGACGATGCGGGGCGTGTTCGCGCGGACGGCCCGGGCGCCCGCGGCGAGGCGCCCGCCGCCGCTGGGCGCGCCGCGGAGGCCCTTGGCGAACTGGTAGGCGGGGACGAACCCCGCGGCCAGCACGAAGCAATCGCCGACGAACTCGACGAGGTGGTAGCGGTGGTCCGGGCTATGACCATACACCGGCCTCTCGAAGCCTCCCTCTTCAAGGCAACTGATTGGTCGTCCCATCGAGGTCGGTCTCCGGCGACGGTGAGCCTGGTTGCTAGGGCTGGAAGCGGATTCGATTGCCTGATTATTTGTCGGGTCGGTTTGTCTGCGACCGTCTCGCCTTTTCAGGACGCTCAGTTGGACTTGTACAAATATGGAGTATATATACGCTAGGTCGAAGAGTCCTGTTAGGATTACCGGTTCACATGCCTGACAACAATAACAAAACCAACCTTTCCCTTGTTTTGGAAGCAACATGTTTTGGTGCATCACAATTTCCATGTTTTACATGGGGATTTCCATCGATCTCGTATCAAGGCGCTTTTGGAAATCCATCTGAGCACCGCCTCGATCGACTCTTGGAGCGGAAGTTGATTAGAGGGCTTAATCGAGCAGCATTGCAATTGCAAGCGCCAGGGATTACAATTTTCCTCTGCAGGTCAACTCAGACCAGGTGCTGGGGAATTGTGTAAACGGCCTGAACTGAATGAGCCAAAAGTATTACAATTTTCAGTTAAACAGCAGGTTGGATTTTTGACAGCATAGAGATCCGGATTGTGTCAAGCAAGTCATTGTAAGATGATTTCTTAGATCTAACATCTCTTTTTGCTGCAACTTATGGTATTGCCAACATTTTGTGTGTGAGTTCAGTGGGCAAGGGGAAACGTGTTGTAGCAGTTTCTGCATTCATGTATGCATCAGGCCATCAGTAGCAGTTGATCATCAGATCATCACTGGCAGTTGTATCAAGCAGCAAAAGCAAAATATATTGCTTTGACAATTGGATCGAACAGATTCGATTACATAGTACAAATGAATTGAATACTGCATACTAGAACATTCAGGTAAAAGAATCAACGAATCTTCTTCACATCACCCAACGCGGTGGTGACCAGACCAGGGGCCATGCCATCAGATCAGACATGGTACGAGGACTGCCAGTTCTTGGCGTGGAGATCGGCGTCGTCATCCTCATCGTCGAGGCGGAGCGAGAAGGCGAGCGCGAGCGCGGCCCACTCGAGGACGAAGATGGCGGTGCCGAGCCCGCCGACCATCTTGAGGATGACGGCGCCGTCCTCGTCGCGGACGTAGGACTGCAGCTCGGAGAGGAAGTCGGAGGTGCGCGTGAAGGCGAGCAGCGCGACGGCGCCCTGGAAGATGGCGGTGAGCGCGGCCCCCGCGGTGTGGGCGTTGTGCCACTGCGCGGGCGTGGCGGGCGCGGTGAAGGAGCCGGAGCAGCCGGCGGCGGAGAAGACGGCGGTGAGGGCGTGGAGGAAGAGGAGGAGCAGGCCGCAGGGCGAGGGGAGCAGGCGGAGCGAGAGCGTGAGGAAGATGCAGCTGGAGGCCGCGCCCAGGAGCACGTAGTTGCAGAGCAGGAACGCCTTATGCGTGTGCGACTTCCCCGCCATCGCCGCCGGGTTCCGGTCGATCTCGCGCTCGCGGTCGGTCGATGGAGTTGCCGGTGGAGCGAGGGAGCGAGAAGGCGAGAGCGTGGATCTGGGTTGGGATGTGAGACTGAGAACTTGGGTGGAGGAGCGAGAGCGCGGAGGGGCGGGTACTTATGCGCGCGCGAGCGGCGCGGGGAAATTTGGCCGTTGGGGCGCGGCCGGCATGAGGACGGGCAACGGGCAACGGCTAGTCGGATGGGTGGGGTCGAGAGTGGGGTGCGCAAGTCAGCGGGCGGAAGAGAGACGTTGGTTGCCTCGTCAGGAAGCGGTGGGATCCTATGCGCGCCCTGCCGTTGGCTTCCCTTTTACAACCGTTGGCTGGAGAGCAACGGCTGAGCGGCAACGGAGCAGCGCCTCGTCTCTTCAACTGAAAGTTGGGTCCGGGACTGTCTCAGGCAAAAGAAAGTTCGTCAAGATATTAAGCTTCTTGTAGTTTCACTAATTTCCGTAAATTTTTTCAGCGCCAGTTCAACTCCAATCGAATGATCTGGGACAGAAATTTTCATATAATAAAGCTTTTCTCCAGAAAAAGAAGATTCATACGAACCTTGTGCAGAACTGCAGATAATTGGACCGAGTAATTGGAGCACAAGTTAATTACCAAGAGGCGCTGACGTCACGAAGACCGGCAAAACTGTAAGCATGATTAAAGAACGTTGCAATCTCCTCTTGCTAACACACGCATGTTTGTTACAGATGCTGATCACACGAACTAATTTACAGCTGCTCACAGGGACTCCTGACCGATTACTTACACATCTGAAACATCAAATTACACCAAATTACTGGGAACTAACAACCGGATTCTGATTCAGCTGTGTACAGGTTGCAGCTGATCCGCTCATTGGATCCTAAGCGCCTCCTCATGCTTCAGCTGCTTGGGCTGACGACTCTTCGCTATCAGACGGCTGAGACTCGTGCTTCGCCGCTGCCTGAAGGACCCGGTCTTTCACTGCCGTCGTGGAGGGGGAGGTTGGCAGCCCAACCTTGCTGGGTTCTATCTTCTTAGCTGCCCACGAGACTGCTTGTGCGCCTACTTTTACTGGAGAGAGCACCAATCTACAAAGGGAGGGCGAAAGGAAGGGCTTTAATGATCTTATAGTTACGGCAATTCAATAATTCAAATAAACGGAATAAGATGGGTGTTTCGGCAGAAGGATAGCAATCCGAGTAAACGAATAGTATTAGTACGACTTTACTTTAAGTCTTGCTCAAAATCCTCGGAGCCCTCGTATGTAGAGAACCGTGTGTAGATAGTCTAAAATCAAAGAATATATATATATATCAGCTAAACTGTGTTGCTGCCACTCAACAGAATAATAATATATATATATATTCACAGTTTTTTTTTTTGAGATGTATATATATTCACAGTTAACAGTAATATAAACGTGCAGAGTAGTAGTGAATTATGTTTCAGATATGTAGAGCATATGCATTAAAAATACAAATAAACTAGAGTATGTTTCGCAAAACTACACATACTATGACATAACTACAGATTTAAGCCACAACTTCACAAAACTGCAGATTTTATTTTGAAATTTATCAGAAAACTACAGATTTTAGAGGTGTTGTTCCTGAATCTGATGACTGGGTCCTGCCTGAAGGTTGTGAAGTACATCTCTAAAATCTGTAGTTCTATGATAAATTCAACTCAAAATCTGACGTTTCGTGAAGTTGCGGCTTAAATCGTAGTTTTGTGATAGTTTGGCCAAAGAACCTGTAGTTCAATGAAAATTGCTCAAGAAACTACATCAAACATAATACGTACCAGCAAAACACCTAGAACACCGATGTATTGCAAAGTTGTCTCCCATTCTGCAGGAGCAATGACAAATAATCTAATCAAAATTGATGTTCTGAAGGGCTGTATTACACACATTTATTTCATCCAGATTTTGAATTTGATGCAAAAATATCCATTATGGACTCGGTCGAAAAGATTAACTGTAATGTTCAGGTAGAGTAACAATACTGATTTGTATTTTAGTGGTGTTAGCCTAGTCTAGGAGTGCATTGTTGAAAAGTGATGTTTGAAGTAACCCGTGGACAATTCCTTAGAACACTGCCTTCTTATACCACCTCCAGTTTTATTTTGTTGACGTAGGTTAGTGCAAATCTGCATTACCCAGTGTCAACAAAATAAAATAAGAGCTAGTAGCCAATAAAATGTCGTACAATAATCATGCCACCATTTTCTGTTACGAACAAGTATCAGTTCCAAGAAATCTGCTCTTTGTGAGTTATTTTTCAATACTACTGAGAGATGCAATAAACTTTTTGTCAGGAAAGTCTACTGTGCTGGTAAGACACATTTTGACCTTAGCAAGCAACATATGAGCTGTACATAATAATTTACCGACATACTTACCAAGCAAAGCATAAGAAACTGCAGAGAGGCCCTATCACAAAAAAAGGAAAAGAATCATAAAGTTAGAAACAATGGATGCAACATATTGGAAAAGAGAAAAAAAATATAACGGTTTAAAAAGAATCATTGTGCGATATGTAAGGTTGAACTTTTGACAGCACTAGCATTGCAAAAACATTACATAAAATTGGTCATCGGATATTCAAGAGCAACAGGATAGTGATCCAATACCAAAAGAGATCCAAGGACCAATGTTGGGGTGGGCTTTATTTGTTCAAGGATTTCCTCCGCATCCTGCATATACATTTCAAACAGCAATGTGAAACAACAATAAAAAGGTACATTTACTTCGACCATTAACTGCATAAAGTTAAGTGTTCATCACAAGAGCTTACATCTAAAGAATTACTCGAATTATAGGCCACAGTATGATCAAAGGTACCAAACATGCTATGGAAAGAAAAATGACAGCTGCAAAAGATGGCCAGAAGCAAGAACTGGAACACTGGTAACAGGAGTGTTTCTGGTTCTGATCCTTTTACCTCATTTATTACAGTTAATGCAGTCTCAGGTTTTAGTTCTTTCACACGAAGGTTCTTCGCCCAAGCTTGGAAACCACCTTTAACCAGGTAAGGTCGCTGCATCCAAATATTCAAATTTAGATAGGTGACTGGATACATCCAAAAAAACTTATACACGACAGAAAAGCATTAAACACTTGCCTGCACACCAAGCTTCTTCAGTAACCTAGCAATGGATTTTGATCTGGATCCATTAGCATCCATAATTATGACCTTTGAATCACCCTGCAAAAGCAGGCAAAGGACATAATATTAGTTAATAAAGAAAATTATCAGAAAATAGATAAAACAAAATTAGTCTCAGTTAAAACAGCCTACTTTAACCAGCTTCAAATTTCGGATGACAACTGCAAGCAATGCATCTTCAACATCTCTTCCACCTTTAAGCATCTTCTTTATTGAACCTTTCACCTAAAGAACAAAATCAATGAAATAACTATCAGTGAGCAAGCCTTGTTTACTCTTTCACCACTCTTAGATTTCAGTCAATGAAACCAGGGTTACATAAACATGGTTTTCTCCCTTAGAAAAATGAAACCAGCCCTGCTATTGTGACAAAAAGAATCCTCATTAATTGCCAAAAAACTCATCACATGGAAAATCTTTATCTTTACGACTGGAGCTAAATTCAGGGTAAGTATACTGTATTCATAGAAAATACCAGGAAATAATGTGTGATAAAGACATTTCTTTCTCGACATTTGACAAGATATTTACCAGAACTAAAAGAGGGTTAAGTGCGTATAGAGATCTTTTGCTAAATTGAGACATACCTCAGGGGAGGCTACACTTGCATATTTGGACCGAGCTCCACGACGTAGATCAGGAACACCATCTTTTTCCCTCAAATCCTACATAACATGAATCCAGAATGAGCTGATACAGTCGTTTATCAGATCGTTTTTTAAGCAAACCTGTTCATTTTATCTAAATGGTATATCAAGCAGTTATTGAGTTGTATCTGGTCCTTGACCTCTATACATGGCAAAGAGCTGCAAACCCTCAGTAACCAGACTTTTACCAAATAAAATTGTTGTGCTGTAGCAGAAATCAATAACTTGGCTTTTTTCGAGAGAAAAAAAGGAATAAATAACTTGGCAGTAATTTGTTGTACTGATGCAACAACACTGAAGCTGGCTATTTGAAAATCGATGCAATAGAGAGCACAGATGAAAAAGGACATGAAAGAAAGCAAAGGACAGTGAGATTTACAATCTCTTGCCTCAGGCCGAACATCAACAAGTACGGCTTTGTCATCATTTTTCAATAGCTCCAGTGTTAGCTCAGGTGTCAAATCTCCAGAGTAGCCACCGTACGCGAAGAGCCAGAAGGATATCCTGCAATGTAGCCAAATTCAGAAGGAGCCTTGAAAAAGCCAAATTCAGAACGAGCCTTGAAAAATAAGATGGAACGAGAGGCGAGGTTGAGGTATACAAAGCAAAGGTATGCCATTTACCATGCTGTTGCTGAGCCCCCAAGCACAACGGCCAATTGAACAATGGGGTCAGTTGGATCCAAACCAACATTCTTTTCGACACCTTCGACAACTACATATACCTGAACCGTTGCAAGCAGCAAAGATGTTCAGTGGTTTTTCATCAAACAATGAGCTTCACAGCAGAATGTTGAGCCAAAAGGACATAACAAGGGCATATTCATCGATATCCGGTGAGGAGAGCGGAAAAATTAAAGATTTTTGACACACAGCAAGCAATGCAATTAGGTTCTTGGAACCAGCATACCTGTTGAAGAGCATTTCCGATTGGTTTCAGTACTAGACTAGCTTTGTCCTCAGACGAGCTCAACAAATCCCTAACATCAGGCGGCAAGGATGACTTTGCCGTTCCATAAGAGGACACAACAAATGTGGCCGCACTGCCCAGCGAGTCCTCGGCGGCGACGATCGCCTTCCTCAGATCATCAACAGCCACGGCGCCAGCGCCAGCCACCTTCTCCTGGAACGCACCGGACGCGTCCGTGACCCCGCCGGTGGCCTGCTGCTTGCCGGCATCGACGGACGCCTTGAGCCCGCCGATCGCGCCGCGCACGGTCTTCCTCCAGGCCCCGAGCGCGTCGTACGCCGACAGCCTCAGCTTGTCGTAGGCCTCGGTGAGCGCGTCCTCCGCCTGGAAGACCTGCTTGCCGAGCTTGTCGATGAACCTGGCCACGGAGTCCTCGACCTCGGACGCGTCGTCGGGGAACGTGGTCGGGAACGGCGCGTCCGTCAGGGCCCGCTCCGCGGCGTCGCCGGCGGCCGAGACCTGGTCGGGAGCGGCGAGGTCCGCGACGGCCGCCAGGGACGGGTCGGCCCCCGTGCAGCATAGCGCTGCGCCGGCGTCGGCGCCGGGGAGTTCGGCGGCACCGACGAACCCGCGCGCGATGTCGTCGGGCGCGGCGGCGTAGGGAGAGAGGATGGAGGAGTCGGCGAGCGGCGGGCGGTCGGGCACCTGCGCGACGAGCGGGTCGGCGGCGTGGGACCGGAGCGCGGCGCTGACGTCCACCCTCCGTGCCACCCGCGACGCTGTGGCCGGGCAGAGAGGGGAGCAGGCGGGCGCGGCGGAGCAGACGGGCAGCAGCATGGCGGGCGGGCTCATCGCGTTCGCGTTCAGGCGGCTGCTGCTGCTACTGCCATGCGCTTGGCGGCCGCGGGGAGTAGGACGGGATGGTCACGTGTGTCGCGGCGCAGGTGCGCGAGTGGGGTTTGTTCGTGGTCGCGGGAGAGGAGGGGGAGTGATCCGGGACGAGTGGAGCCAGTGAGACGGGAGCCGGATTTGGTGATCTGCGAGCCGGGATTGCGCGGATTCGTGTTCAGAAACTCGGCGTGTGGCTCGTCGGCGTTGAGCTGGCTGGCGGGGCCCTCGTCCCAGCGCCACACGCGCCACATGTTGTTCGCGCGCGCCCCTCGGTCGCTGCCCCCGGTCGTTTTCCGGGTCCGGTGCTGTCGAAGGATTGAATGTTCTTTTTTTTTCTACTTTTTTTTCCTCAGAATATAGATTGAATCTTCTTATTTTTCTTCGAGGATGTTGCTGTTCAGCTGCTGCTTCTTCGACTGAATGGGTTCAGCATGCATTCCACGGTTCTGCGGCGGCGATGGTTTTTGTTGTACATTGTCGCACACAAGTGCAAGACCAGCTGTACGAATTTTGTGGACTCGCAATGACGCGGATGGAGCATTAATCCCAGTAATGTCGAGAGAGAGAGAGAGAGATAATGCAAAGCATCATTGCATTGCGACGTTTTGGAGTGTAAGCGGCACGGGAGCGAATTTTCTATGATTGTTGTGTTTTCAGCGGTAGACTTTGTCAATCTCTATAATTTACTGACTCAGTCTTCGAATATATTTATAAAAGTAGAATTTAAGTATATGCGTTTATATGATAAGTGTGCGTGCGTTGTGTAAGTGTAATCGAAAAAAATACGACAACACCTTTTGAAAGTTCTGGGACAAGCACTATTGAAAGTTGCTTCGTCATTTTATAGGTACTTTTTTGCCAACCAGGCAACTTTTTGTTATGCAAATGTAGTTTCTCATGTTTGTTTCATCATCATGTAAATAAATATACACTAGCAAATACTTATACCCCAAAGTGGCGGACTTCATTGATGAACATTAGGCTTGGTTTGCTATCTATCGACTGAAATGACAACTAATGAATAATATTCGGAGATGGATAGAATACAACTAAAAGTTTAGCAACCTTACCCACATTTCGAGACTACTAAAGTCTAAAACATGACATTTCAATCGATCACACCCAATTTTTTCATCACTGTCTATTTGTCTATATAATGTAGCTTTGAATACTTTTGTTTTTAGAATACCCGTGTGGACACATTTAACAACACTAGCTTTGATCCCAACACCCTTTGATACGGGTGGTGTTTCTACGAGAAGCAGGTGCTTAAGACGTCGTTATGTTGTACTCATCCCTCTGGATATTAAATTAACTTATTTGTGTCATTAACGTAGATTTTTTTATCAGGAAAATAAAAGAATACCTTATCTTCTTCATTCTTCAGGGGTCTAAGATGAAAGTTTTCCACGGAATGTTAGTAGAACCTTTTGCTAGGGATCAAAATAGAAAGTAAAGGAGTAAGCGAACGTGCCATTTTAGTAAGCAAAAGCCCACAGGCCTCGTACTAGATCGAAGCAGCACAAATACCCAGCCCACTACTAGTGGGACTGCGAGGCCCAGTAATCCGAGCGCCCTCGGGTGGATCTTGGCCGTCCACTCCAGTAAGACCAACACGCGATCCCATCCATCCGCCCGAAGCTAGGGTTTCTCCTAGTGATAAAAGGACCCGCAGCGCCGCCCTTATAAACCCTTCTCTACGCCTACCACTCCCACCTCTCGCCCGCCAGGAGAAGAAGCCGCCGCCGCCGCGCCCCCCAGCCACCGCAGGCGAGCGAGATGGTAAGATCCTGTACCCTGCCGTTCCCTGGATCATTGCTCGAATCGATTGCTGCGTCTTTGCCTACGTAGCTAGCTCTTAGTCGTGTCGATTTGCGATTGTTTCTGCAATTTCAGCTCCGTGGTGTAGATTCGTAAGATTCAAGTTGTCTACTTTATAATTCATCTGCGATGTTGTTACAAATGTTTTTCTCTCGACTTGTTAGGGATCTAACATAGGATGCACTTAGTACCATTTTGGTGTGTTCTTGCTCGGTCTATAGATTTGCTTTCATCCGACATGCGCTATTGGTTATATTCCTTGGATTGTTGGTTCAGGACTTCTGGTATGTCTGCAGTAGCTAGTAAGTTGGATTGCCTAAAAGTTATTTATTCTGTGAATGCCAACGACATGAGATGTCTTAAGAGCAGTTTAAGTTTCTTAAATTCGAGTTCGTAGATTTCTTTGGTCACCTTAACTTTAAAGCTATGCGAATGATATGATCTGTTTAGCCCAACTTAGATGAAACAGCAAACTTGTAAAATGTTTGGATGTCGCAGTGTGCACATATATTCATTCGTTTATTGGATTCTCCAGGCAGGAGCTTTCGTTAAGACCCAGAAGACCCATGCCTACTTCAAGCGTTTCCAGGTGAAGTACAAGAGACGGAGGGGTATGTTTATTCAGCCTTCTGACTTGAGATGCCATCCTTTTCTGATATTTGCAAATTGCAATGATTTTGATGTCTTATTTTCTATTACAGCTGGTAAGACTGACTACAGGGCAAGGATTCGTCTTATCAACCAAGACAAGAACAAGTACAACACCCCGAAATACAGATTCGTCGTCAGATTTGTATCCTAAATTTAATGCCATGTTGTGTTTTTGATCATCATTTTGTGCTTTTAATATGTTTCAATCGAGCATTGGTAGCATATTGTACCTCTTAACTGAATCAACTTAGACCAACAAGGACATTGTTGCTCAAATCGTATCTGCTACCATTACTGGCGACATGGTTCTTGCTGCTGCCTATTCCCATGAGCTGCCCCGATATGGCCTTGAAGTTGGTCTGACCAACTATTCTGCAGGTATATTGTCTGATTGAATGTGTAGAGTACCTTTTGCTATCTTGTTGTGTGTGTTACCTAATTCAACTGTTTAAATGCATATGCAGCTTACTGCACTGGCCTTCTTTTGGCTCGTCGTGTGCTCAAGATCAGGGATTTGGACCAGGAGTACGAGGGCAATGTTGAGGTAACATTCAATTGATGGCATATTAGCATTTTAATTTGTTCTGATGTATTGGTTGCACATCTGTAATGACGGCTAACTTTGTTCAGGCCACTGGTGAGGACTACTCTGTTGAGCCGGCTGATGAGAGGAGGCCTTTCCGTGCTCTCTTGGATGTTGGTCTTATCAGGACTACTACTGGAAACCGTGTCTTCGGTGCCCTTAAGGTATAAGTTTGGTTGTGTTTTAAACTTTGGTTATTTGTGATGGATTGTGCTTTTAAGACAATGATGTTTTTGAGGAAAAATCCTTCGTGATTTGTTGTAGTGCATTATCTACCTGTCTTGCAATGTTAGCACTGATCAATAACCTATCTTCTGTTTTGTTTAATAACCGCTATTTTGTATATTTCACAATCAGTTCGTGGAATTATGAAACCTTCTGTTAAATAGCTTTTGTTAACTCGTTACAATTTATACTTAATGTTAACAGCACTTACAATGGGTACTTTCTTTTTATGCCCCAGGGTGCTCTGGATGGTGGTTTGGACATCCCTCATGGTGAGAAGAGGTTTGCTGGTTTCAAGAAGGATGACAAGCAGCTGGATGCTGAGGTCCACCGCAAGTACATCTATGGTGGCCATGTTGCTGACTACATGAGGGTGAGCTTTGATGTGTCATGTTTCGTTTGTTCCAGACGTAGATATTCAGATGCAGGATCTGATACTGTATATGGAGTTGTTGGGTTCTTGACTAATATTGTTTTGGTGCTGACCTTAGACACTGGCCGATGAGGAGCCAGAGAAGTACCAATCTCACTTCAGCGAGTACATCAAGAAGGGAATTGATGCTGATGGCATGGAAGCTCTTTACAAGAAGGTTCATGCTGCCATTCGTGCTGAACCTACCCTGGCCAAGTCCACCAAGGCTCCACCGAAGGAGCACAAGAGGTATACAAATCCACCATCTCGATGTGTTTCCCACCTGTGAAATGCAGGTTCTCACTCGCCCTCTGTGAAATGCAGGTACAACCTTAAGAAGCTGACCTATGAGCAGAGGAAGGCCAAGCTTGTCGAGAGACTCAATGCCCTCAACTCCTCCGGCGGTGCTGACGATGATGATGACGAGGAGGATGACGAGTGAAGCGTATTTTCCCGTAGTAGTGGTACCTTATGAAGCGAACTGAACTTCTATCGTATTTACCTTTACTACATGTAGTCCTGCAACAGGCAGTTTTGTTTGATGATATGAACAAGGAACCTGGTCCTGTTAGTTTTGAGATTCAAGCTGGAGTCTGGATTATCTTATTTATGAGATGTGCTTCTGTTTGGTCATGGCCCGATTTCTTCGTCGTCATCTTGCCTATTCTGTTTTTGGTTTGATTTCTTCAGGATCGCTGATGTGTTCAATCACCTGTAGCAGTTCGATATCTTTTTATTTTGGTGGATGTATTTTGGGCATTATCTGTTAGTATTGTTGGAAACCGAAAGTCCGCTACAGGTGCGGCAAGCTTATCGAATAGCCTATCGAATACCACAACTACCATTTCTGAGAGCTAAACGCCTTGAAGCGAAGCCATTGCCCAAATTGTTGTTGTGGAGGCCGTGTTCTTGCAACCTTTCAAAACGTAAGCCAAAAGTGAAAAAAAAATCTTTTTGGTCAGAGGATGGAGACGAGCTATCTTCAAAACAAGAGTAAATTTCACAAATTTACAACTATTTGTGCTCTTGTATCACAAAACTATAACATTTGAAGTCTATTTTACAAAACTACAACTATTTTGACCCTTAGTAACACAAACCTACAACTTTTGTGACCTGGTCTCATCTCTCATTCACACAAATGCCAAATTGTCTGGCCACTAAGGGTCAAAATAGTTGTAGTTTTATGAAATAGATTTCAAAACTTGTAGTTTTGTGATAAAGGGTACAAATAGTTGTAGGTTCGTGAAATTTACTCTCAAAACAATCGTACGACGTGGCGACTCTATCAAATAGTTATTGGTTGGACGGAGATCAAATGCAGTTCCTTTTGCGACTGCAAGATAGGACTGCATGCAATCTCAGCCACCCAATTCTACATCAAACGGTCCAGAGCAATTGTGTTCTGATCCATCTGAACCCTTGGATTCGCATCTAACAGCAGCTAGTGCAACTGCGTTGGTTATGGGTGAGCTTTAGAAATTTTACCTTGCGATTTAGGGCCTCTTTGGTAGGGCTGTGACTGTGCTGGCTTCGACTGTGGCTGTGGTTTTTTTTAAAAAAACAGCTGTGCCGACTTTGTCTGCGGTTGTGTCTAAAACGTTTGGCAAAACGGCTTTGTCTGCAGCTTCTTTTTATTTTAGGGACAGATAAAAATAGGGCGTGGTAGGTAAAAAAGCCGGTGAAGTTATTATTTTGTGGCTTCATGCTTCACCTTATTTTTGATACGGTTTCCTCTTTTTTCTAAAGAAAAGCACATGAAGAAGCACCCCTTTTGATTGCAAAACGCATAAAGCCGCTGAAGAAGTCCTACCAAAGAGGCCCGTAATCATCAACAATATGCACCCAAGTATCGCTCTTTTTTTTTTTTTTGGAAAAGTATACAATCAAAAAAGAGAAGCAATTCAGAAAAATTATACGGAGTGTCCGTTTTTTGTAAGGACATATACTTACGGTCTTACGGAGTAGGCTGTGGTTATACCTCACACTCCAAAAAGAAAAAAAAAAGAAAAAACACCCTTAGTAATAAAACATACCATGGGACGGCCTGGGCCGAAGCAGGCTCGGCCCGAAGCCCGCAGTGGACAGTGGACACTATCGTCCTCTTTTCCTTGGGCGCGGATCGCCTGATGTTTTACCGTTTACTGCACGCGCTTGCAGTAAAGCAACATCCGCCGTTGGCTAGCATCCAACGCTGCTCCTGCCTCATGGCTTCAAAGCGGCCCAGTCTGGCCCAAAGCTGCTCTGTTTTGTAACAGAAAACACGTAAAAATATGAAGTACTCTTTCACTGCTTGTTCTTCAGCACCATCGCACGGTCTCATACTCTCATATGGATCGATCGCTGCGACGAGGCTCAGCCTGAGGAGTGCGGGAGACCATCAAAACGGATTCGTGAACTGGTGTAGAAGACACTGTGTTAATCGATTTCGGGTAATTCATGCTTTGTTTTTCGAATTTTGCAGATTCACACTCATGGTCACCAACGCCGCCTCTTGGGAGATGATGGATCGCTAGCGGATAAACTTTGTGGGAGGAGGGTCAATGGACACCGAAATGGATTCGTAGTGAAGTGTATTAGAGAGGGTTGCGATCAATTTGACCTTATTCACTGTGATTTTTGCGAATTCGACAGATTTGCGGCTAGGGCCTGGACTGGAGAATGGGGAAAATGAACTTTGGAAGAAAAAAAAAAGAGCTACTGTAATTTGTTGTATGCAGTAGTTCACGTTATAAGCGGCAGGTTCACAAATCACAATAACCTGGCAAGCACGCTTCATTGGACTGTTTACACTGCTGAGCCAGCAAAAGTCCACGTATTTGGGGGGGGGGGGGGGGGGGGGGGGGTGGTCGATCAGAAGGAGGAGCAGCGTTGGATGCAGCCAACGGCGGCGGATGTTGCTTTACTGCAAGCGCGTGCAGTAAACTGCAAACATCAGGCGACCCGCGCCCTTTTCCTTCGTCTTTCTTTCCTCTACTTCGCTAGCCCTCCCTCGCTCGCGCGTTCGCATCGCCGGCGAACTTGACGCAAGCAGCCCGAAGGAGCTCCGCGGTCTTGCTGCCGGTACCTGGTGGTATTCCGCTTCCTGCCCCGCTATCTCGGTTTGCCGGTATCGAACTGGCGCGGGGTTGGGTTCCGTCCGGAGTCGGCATCGGGTAAGCAACCCTAACTTGCTTGGATGGATTTTGTTTTTGGGCAGTTCCTCCCCCGAGATCTTGTATTGTATTAGAAATCGGTTCCAATCTCTCTCAACATAAGCTAGTGAAGCGCCGTTGGGGTTCTTGGCCGGAGTCACCCATTAGTTTATTTTGTTTTGCCTAGGCCCATCGTACCATAACATAATACTTTACTTATCACTACCGATTTTTTAAGAGGTGGAGAAAAATCACTTGAAAGATGGTCCAGCTCTTTTTGCAAGTGCCGGCAGAAGCTGGCAATGTTGATGCAAATGCTGTGAGAGCAAGGAGATCTCTTCTTAGCAACATTGAGCCTATAATCAAGTCGGTTATAAAGTCCGCAGGCCGGTATGAAGCTCGGTTGTGGCTGTGCAACACCGTCTCATCCATTCATTCGCTCAGTCGTCATGACCAGCGGGAGCTGTTTCTTGATCTTTTGGAAATGAAGAATTCCAGGCGGGATGTTGCTGCTCGCTTGCTGCGGATGATTTTTGAGAAGAAGCCTGAAAGAGCAGGCTCAATTCTAGCGAGAAAATGTCATATGTTGGAGGAGTTCTTCCGAGGCAGGTTCACTAAGAATTCAATGTTATCTGTGTTATTATGCTGCTACTCAGTATTTCAGTCTTTTTACTTTCTTCTTATTATTCATCAACATCCGTGTCTGCAACTTACTTTATTGAAACTCATTTGTTTTGAAACCTCTACAAATTTGCAATTAATTCATTAGTTATTTCATAAAATAGCTAAGCTATATGTTCATCTTCTTAATAATCAGATGTGCATGGGCTCACTTTGAAATAGACTGTTCTTAAGGAGAGTGGTGTCACCTCTCCCACATGGATGTCATATGTTGCATACGACGAACCTTTCATCAGTGCTATGTACTGATAGGAAAATGAAATGGTTGTTTTGTTCTAATAACATTATATATTTAATGCTGTGCCTATTTCTAGCTGCCTTTTTAGACAGAGACCCTAATTTTGTATTTGCTGTAACACTGGGATTTATAATGAAAAACTCCTTGCAATTACATATACAAGCCTCTATTAGGTCTAAATGCTGTTCGAGTTAGTTGGCCCCTTGTATCCTGAATTCACTTCTCAAAGTGAAGCTGTGGACCTGTCGTACTGGTTGCTTCCCTTGGTCAAACATGCATATAGGTATAATCTACTTTAGTAAGCCCTTGGTCAAAAATGCATATTGTTTTTTGTTTCCTTGTTGCAATTTACCAAGAATTGGTTTAGATTCTAGTTGAAATGGCTATCGTTGCTTACATCCTCTGTTATAATCTGCAGGAAACAGAAGGCGCATAATGCAATGGTTTGATCATTTTTCTTTTTCTGGGGAATCTACTCACAAAAGAGGCGCTAGGGCACTTTCTCAGTATGCATTTGTTAATCGTGATATTTGCTGGGAGGAACTGGAGTGGAAAGGCAAGCATGGGCAGTCTCCTGCTGTTGTTGCTACTAAGCCTCATTATTTTCGCGATCTTGATATCCTTCAGACAGTTGAAAATTTTCTGGAGTATGTCCCAGACTTCTGGTCGTCTGATGAGCTTGCCAGTTCAGTTAAAGATGGAGAAATACTGCAAATAGATACAGAATATTTCGTAGATCAATTTTTATATTTGATTTATGAAGAGAATTCCAAAGACGTTTGGCGAGTAGTTGAAGAGTTTTTGATGGAGGAGCAGTTTTCCTCTCTTTGTCAGCATCTTCTTATTCACTTGGATGAACAAAGGCTTCTTGATTTCTTAAAAGCTTTAGGAAAGCTCATCGGTAAAACTTTGCAGTGCAAGGAGTTGGCATTCCAATGCTGCTGGCTTGAGGTTCTTTTGTCAGCACAAAGCGATCACATGTCTCTAGATGATCTCGTCTTATTGAACTGTGTCATTTCTAAGCGTAGGCAACTCTGGTGGCTCATGAATGACGAAGAACAAGTGGAAGAACGTGGCCAAATGGAAGAGTTTCTGAAGGGTGCAAATCACTTGACTGATTCTGATCATTTTTCTCTCATGACAGAATTCGTGGAAACGGAATTTCTTGATGCACTTAAGTGGATAGGCATTCAGTCATGGATAATTTTCAGTGATTTATCAAAAGAATGTAAATCAGCTAATTCCTGTGAATCTTTATTCTCTTGTAACAAAATAGAATTTCGCAAGGCTGATGGTTACTCATTGGTTCAAAGTGATGGGTACTCAGTTTCACATATCTCAGATGCTGATGATGAGGATCTCACTAGAAATGGCCGTAGAAGTAGAAAGAAAAATAGGAAGAAAAAGCGGCCTAGATATGAATCTGACGAGGACCATCTTGATCAGCTGATTGAAGTTGCAGATTCCAACACAACAAATATTATTGGATCACAGTGCAGAAGCTGGCGCCTTTCGATTGATGCCTTTTCTGCTTCATGGGACATTGTATGCTATCGTCTGTCTTGCTCTATTATCTTTCATTGAATTCACTAAATTGCACATCTGAATTTTTATTCTGTGCATTTATTGTTTCCATCTTGCTGTTGCAGGCAGACATACCGGATCATCTTTCTTCTTGTTATTTCACGACATGGGTAAAGTGGGTTTGCTTTCGGTGATCTTCCTCAACCATACCCATTTTTTGTTGGAAAAATCATGGAGCATGGAGCTGTTTTTTCCATGTTACTACTGCAATACTTTTGTCATGAACTATGGTGGTAAGTTCTCCTTTCCGTTACTTTCTTGTTACATACCATACCATCGATTCATTTTCTATTTGTATGCATAATGGATTACTTATAGGTTTGTGATTGTTGCAATAATAGCTCGGCTGTTGCCACTCTTATTTTACTAGCACGTTACCATTGTAAATAGTAAATGCATTTTTTGAGCTATTTACTTCTGTTTCATGCTGTGCTCTCACATCTGCCAAATCTTTGCAGATGCAGGAATTCTAGGCATGCTGAATGCTGCATGAGATCCAGGACTTCAATATTTTCCTGCTGTAGGTAGACATCAGTGGAAGATTTTTGGCTGCTTAGAGAGAAGTGTAATTAGAAATGTAACTTCTTGGAACACAGTCATCGTTTTCTTGTTTCGTAATTGTGCTGTACAGTGTAACAAGTGACTTTCCTCCACAATTTTGGATTAAATCTGTTATACATGGCTAGCCCCAGTGAATACGTCAACTTTGGCTTTGGTTGTACGCCTCTAACTGCAGCTATTTATTCTTGAGTAGCTGTGAGTATGTTTTCTGTTCATTATTTTATTTTATTTTGCGATGCTGATCTATGAATCTGCACGCCTGCGTTCCCTGGTGTTTACAGGCCTTCAATTTGGTATTCATGATGTTTCAATTTGGCTTTTCTAATAAGACATCTTTAGAACATTGTTCATTTAAGTGTTTTCGCGAGATCTGACACCCTAGTCCTCAGCCCCACAATATTATTTACAGTAGCTACATCAATCTTCCAGAATACATAAATCTGGTACTTCAAATTTGAAATGTAAAATGGCCAATTTATCAATAAGTGTACAGATAATTGAATGCTCCAAAGATTAGTTTCCCTGGATCTAGGTGCTCAGGCGAACACCATTGGCTATCCGAAATCTTCGTGGATGCAGCCAGAGCCTTGAAGATGCTTGCTTCACCAGTCATCACAACCTTGGAACGCTCGGCTGCAACAATTGTACCTTAGGCTGTATATAGAGATGCTGACGCCTCGAAGTCGTCGAATTCTGTCATGATTCCTCCAGTAGAATTGGCAAGTACTACAGTATTGCCAAGCGAAAAAGGATTAGCGTATTGCCAAGAGAAAAACACAGTTAAACTGCTGTTGATGCAGGCTTAGGTATTTTTATTCAGCCATTTCAGGAAGCGACTTACCCAGGGGATCGTATGTTGGCAGGGTGATGTACCGTGGGCAATGCTTTTTTCTCAATACACGTTCATTGGTTGTGGTAGTAGTCAGACAATCACGAGGCTGGAAGCATGTAACTGAGGTTAGTAATGTCGTCCAAATAATATATGATTCATGCAATATTTGGCATGCACAATATTTGACATGTAAGGACTAGGCAGAGTTTGCCATTGACAAAGAAAACCGCATGTGCATGCAACTTAGAGAGAACTTAAAGAATAAACTTGCATACATTAATTTGTTAAGAAAACAATTCACAAGTGGAACGCAACAGTATTTATAAAATGGTCGAAACCAACCGCAAGTTCGATTTCTGAAAGGATGGTGTTTTGATAGTAATCAACTACGATGGAGTGATCAAGTTTTTGTTTTGACAGAACTTATCTGTGCAAGGACGCAATGTGCTTGTGAATTGAACTGTATATGTGCACTGGTCAATGTAAACAACAGTACTTGGTGATATTCAGGCCCATAATAACAAATTACAGGTTAATGTTCATCAAGAGCAAAAACGGGGATCGGACCTTCAAATCTTTGTCGAAGCATAATCTGAGCTCTTCGATTGAGCCTTTCTTGCATATAATCTGCGGCGAGCCCCCAAAAGCATGTTTGATGGCATCGATGACATCACTCAATGCATACTCCTTACCATTTGAAATCTGAATACCACCACTTGAAAGCATATCCTGCAATGGCAGGTCAATTCAATTATAGAGAAAGGACAAAATTCTGTAACACATTCTCAACAAATGTGAAACTCATTCGCATTTCAAGGTCAGTGGCTCTAAATTTAATTACATTCCTCCTGATAACTAAACTAATGAAAAGAAAGGTCCTTTAGCTTATTGAAGATATCAACATTCTTACAACCAAAGTGTCCAAGGAATGGTTACTTTTTACTTACCGTAACATTATATTTGAAGTAGAGGTCAAGGGCCATGGAGAAATACTGTAATTCATCCTGAACCACAGGGGCAGAGCATGTTCCATGCTTCTCTGAAACATTGCAAAGTTCATGTTATGGGTTGCTCAGCAATGCAGTTGTTGCCGATATTTGAGAAGTAGAGAAAAAAATAATAGAAGTTCGCTTGAAAACAGAAGTTCATATCACAAAGTTGAGAGAAGAACGTTACCCCACTAAAGACAAGCCATGGTATGAACAAACAACGTGCCGTGATGCAAAAACAACATGCAAAGAAACATCACAAAGGTTAGCTGCAATTCCAACTGAGCTGAAGAGCAGTTTCAGAGTCAACTCAATCAGTTCTGAATTGCTCGAGAGAAAAAAAAAACTCAATCAGTTCTGAATATCGTTCTGAAGATGCTACTGCACCTCGTGAGCCCAGAAGGGTCCCTTGCCGCTGAAGCAAGTGGAAGAGGAGGAGCAGTACAGGGACGGCCAGTACTTGTCAAGCTTCTCCTTCAGGGGCAATATCTACAGCAGACGATGAAACCAGACCATCAACCAACACAGTTTATTCAGAGCTCCTCTACGGAATTAAGCCATAAGCATAACAACGGGATGGTTTAACCGGAGCTAAACACTGCAGGGCTGCAGCTAAGCAAGCACCTTGTCCATCTCGAAGTTAGTGTGACGGCAGCATGAGGGCCAGGTGCCGTCGTCGTAGTCCGGCCATAGCCCATCTGCACCAGCAGCAGTTGCGAGATTGAGAATAAATCCGACATGAAATTCACCTGAAGAAACCGGAATCGAACGAATGGAGCGAGCACTTACGGATCGTGAACGTCCGGAGCGGCTCCGACCTGCACGCGCAACAGAAATCGCATCAGTCCTCGCGCCAATCGGGGGAAAGCAACAGCAATCTTGGGGCGGCGCGCGTGAAAAGAACTCCGCCCGAACGGGGCGGCGCGTGCTGGGAGGAGGAGAAGCGGGGCACGTACCGGCAGCATCCGTTCTTGGCGCAGCAGTGGCGCGTGGAGGCGCAGATGGTGCCGGGCCACTGCAGCGCCAGCGCGAAGTAGTCGAACTCGCGCTGCGGCTTGGCGATTGGCGCGCGGGCGGCGCTCAGGCCGGACAGCCCCGCGGCGACCAGCGCCCACGCCACCAGCACGCACGCCGCCTTCCTCGCCGCCGTCATCGTTGCCGCCGCCGTCTCGCAGGGATCGGACGCAGTTGCGTGTTCCCTCTCGCCGGTGGGTGGTTATAGCACCGGCAGGCAAGCTCGCAGTACGACACAAAGGGGCGGGGCCAGGAGGCGGGACATCATTGGCTGTGGGTATGGAGATGGGCGTGTCACAGGCAGGTGGGCCCCGCGCCGCTGCATCTACGAGATTAGAATATTCGTCGGTACTACTATTACTTAGCGCAATTATCTTGCGGATATTCAAGATAAGATCCCTACAGGATGACGCAACTGGGAACTGTTCTGGCCTCCCATGTGGTCGCGTGGAATATTTGTTTGGCCATCAACAAAACCGGCTGCCGGTAGGAAGAGCAAGAAGTAAAGAGCAGCTGCGCTGTTTATTCTCCGATCAGGGCAAAAGCACACGCAAATAGTCCAGATACCAGTCGATAAAAGTTGCGTAGGTAGCATGGACGGAAGAGAGAGCACGGCGCCTGAAACTCTCGTCAGTCAGTCTGGTATCTTCAGAGTACGATAGGTTCCTATCGTTAACAGACTAGTGTCACTTCCAAGATGAGTTTGGTTCAGTTCCTCGCTGGTCTGGCCTATGAATTTGGGATTTCTTTCATCACGTTCCAAATATAGCTTTATATTTTTCTGGAATTGCTCCGTGTTCCCGGTAGCCAATCAATCGATAGTGTACAAGAATTACAGAACAGTGAAGCCTGTAGCTTTACAGAACCCATGTTTCCCGTGCCTATCTTTACTGATAATCAGTCTATGACCCCGACGGATCATTCGAGATTGAATAAGAATTACATGTACATAACCAGGCTGTTTTACGAATCGTGACTTTGCACTGTACACCTCGGCCATCGCCTGCCTGATCGGTCATCGGAGGAGCGACGGACTGGGACCGAATTCAGAGTACTGCAGATTCTGAACTCTGCTTAGCCGTACGCGTACCGCTGGCTTGGTTGCTGATTCCCACCGTAGAATTGATCAGCACTGCAAATGCATTCAGAATGCTAAATTAGTATCAAGGCAAATAGCATACCTCCAGGTAAAAAAAAAAAAAATGTCAAAATTGGTGAGAATACTTGAATTTCTTTGCCCATGTGTTCTTCGCTGATTTCCAATACCAGTAACTGCAGGGAAACGAGAACTTACCAGATGGATTATACGATGGGAAGGTTATATAACGAGGGCAATGACTTCTTCTGTTCGGCGCATTCTCAGTCTCAAATGCGCAATCACGAGGCTGCCAAAAGATGCAAGCGAACCATGTTAGATGCAGGGTTATCCATGTACTCTCTCCGATTTTAAATTGATGAAGAAAGTTGTCCTAATGCCAGCAATTAAAAACCAGAGAGAAAGTTGTCCTAACGTCATCAATTAAAATTGGAGAGAGTATTGCTGGTCCTTTGTTATTACTGAAGAATGTATAAGATATTGTACTTCCTTTTACTACTCCTAAAAAGTTATGGTGTTCCGAAACCACCAAGTTATAGCAGCATAAGTTTCCTGTTTGAACTGATTTGACTTACTCAGAACATTAGCATTAAAGGATTAAGGTACTGATATACTTGTGTTGTTTGGATTGTATAAATGTTTGTTTAACATTAGCACCAGCAAATCCCAAAAGCCTTGGCTAGTTCTGGAACTTGGAACGGCAGATTTTTTACAGAACTATAAATATTTATTACTACAAAGGTTTTCCCCAAAAAGAATATTTAACGCAATGTGCCGCACTTGCTAATGTGACTGACAAAAGCTATCTAGTACCTGATAATCCTTGTGGAAGCAGAGCCTAAGTTCTTGAACTGAGCCATTGTTACAAACAACTGATGGCATTGCCCCAAATGCATATTCGATAGCAGCAACAATATGCCCAACTGAGTATTTTCTGCCACCTCTAGGATAAATATGTGCTTTTCTTAGAGCTTTCTGCAAGACAAGATCAAGAGCCATTAGCAACGCACGAAAAAAGTGCTACGATCACATATACTTTGTTCCAAGAGGGTGTTGTACTGAGATTTTAGATGATAATTCATAGCATCCTAGGATTCTACATGGCATTTCTGTACTAACCGTAACATTGTATTTGCTGTAAAGGTAAAGTGCTGTGGAGAAGTAGTCATATTCATCCTGTATTTCAGGGTAAGCGCAGGTTCCATGGGTTTCTGCCAAAGAAAAGGAAAAGATTTAAAAATTAGATGCAGATCTTTGTAATGGAACTACATCATCTCCTACAGAGTTAAAAATAAACCTAATGGAGTTATGAAGTACTAGAGTATACATAGATGAGTAACATGCCAACAAGTTCAGCAAATCACATACCCCACTGAAGAAGATCCGGTAAACCGTCAACACATGGACACAAACAAAAATAAACCCAGTGGTCAGTACTCTGGACATGCATTGTTCATCGTTATCAATTATTAGAAATTGCCAAGCACCTCGTGCGCCCAAAATGGCCCTCTTCCACCAAAGCATGTCGAAGAAGAGCCGCAGTATAGGGACGGCCAGTACTTCTCGAGTATAGGCCTCAACATTAAGATCTGTGGCAAGCAAAGCAAATGAAATAAATGGTATACTTGCAGTAGTTCTGACATCTAGTTCTAAAGAAAATTTGCGAAAATCAGGCACCTTATTGATGTTGAATGTGGCGGGTCTGCAGCATGACGGCCAACCCCCATAGCTGTACTGTGGCCAGAGCCCATCTGTTCAGACAAAGTAAAGACAATGACATGAATATCAGCACTACTTCTATGCAATTTTCTTGGATTGATTACGTTGATGCCAATGTGCAACCGCATAGCAGACGCATAAAAGAGGCAATTGCCTATGCATTATCGTGTACATGTTCAGCAGTTCATGTCTGATGACGGTGGTGCCAATATGCAACTGCAAAGCAGGCTCATGTTATTGGTTAGTATTGCCTACGCATTCCTGTATACAGGCTCAGCAGTTGATGTCTGATGGGAACCAATGCTTACGACAAATCAGGTAGGTGAAAGATTTTTCGGTTGTTAATTGTTCTTGTTCAGCAATTCAATCTACTACTAGAACTAACACAACAACCAATCAATAATTGCATAATATCATTTCTTTGTCCAAACTCCTGAAAACTTTGGAAAATTATAAAACCATACAGGTATATCCAATCAGCTGATGGCCAATTGGCACCGAGGGAATCTATTTTTTTTCAGCATCTCAAATCATACGCCAAATAATTGTGTGCAGTTTAATGTAAAAAATAAATAAAGATCGCGCCCCACATCCAATCAAAATGAAATTAATGCAAGTGATTTGCGTGGACTTACGGATTGTGAACCATTTGATAGGCTTTGGCCTGCAAACAAAGATGACGCAAATTGAAACCAAATGAGCTTGCTTAAACATGTTCCGGCGAAGGCAATGCTAAAAGAGAGGACAAGAGGAATGGTACCGGCAGCATCCATTGGTGGCGCAGCAGTTGCTCGTCTGGCGGCAGATGGTCCCCGGCCACTGCAGCGCCAGCACGTAGTAGTCGAATCCCGCCCATCGCCGCTTCATTCCCCGCCCCGCCGGCGCCGGCGACGCTGCCGAGGCGAACAACACGGCGAGGCAGAGGATCGAGAGCGGGAGGACGAGGAGGAGGCGCTTCTTCCCACGCCGCGTCGGCTCCATCACGCTGCTCCCAAATGCAATGGAACTTCTCTTGGCTGTGTCTGGATCTGTCCGTGCCTATGTACTATCCATCAACAGCCGCCAGATCGCAGCAACAAGTGGCGCGGGTGGAGTGGCTTGGAGAACATGCCAGGAGTGCGGCGACTTGATTAGTCGTGATTAGCTTATTAACACCGCATCGGTTAACTCCTCCGTTGGAGCAATAGATTGCTTGGAGATACGTAGATCGGTAGATGGCTTGCTGTGTTGGTGAAGAAACGCTAGCACAAGCTACGACAGCCGCAAAGCGCTCATCTTTTGGGTTTCCCTTTCCTCTCCAACCTGATTACCTCAAATGGAGGGAGAACATAAACCTGCTTCTGTTGCAATGCCAAGCTATAACAGCAAGCCACAGCTGTTATTCTCATTTCCGTTCTTTGAGAACGAGATAGATCAAGGACATTAGATTAACTTTTCTGGATAAAGGCAAAATTACCTATTTTGGGGGGAGTTTAGTAGAAACAAGTTTCCGGGCCGTCAATGGGCCAATGAAATGCGAAATGGAGATATTTAGGCCCAGCCTATCAGGCCTTAAACCCTAGAGAAAGAAACCTCCTCCCTCCTCCACGACAGCTCGTACTCATCCATCCACACAAGGCAGCCAAAAGAACACCTCGCCGCCGCCGCCGCCGCCGAGGACGACGGCGACGATGTGGCGTTCGCGAGCCCGAGCTCTCCTCCTTCTCCGCTCATTCATTCCCAGGACGCCGCCGCCGCCACCGCCACCACGACATCCCACTCCCACCCTAACCCGAGTCCCACCTCCGCGCCTTCTCTCCCGCTTCCTCTCCTCCTCCCCGGATCCCATTCCGGACGCCTCCTCCTCCTCCTCTGATCCCGTCCCGGAAGCCTCCTCCTCCTTCCCGGATCCCCTCCAGGATGCATCCTCCTCGGCCGCCGCTGCCCCGGACGATGCCACCGAGGCCGGCGAGGACAACCTGAGCTCGATGTGGGAGGAGGCCGGGGACGCCGACGACATCTTCGCCGCACCCAGCGTGGCCGAAGCCGTGGCCGACGACGAGGAGGTCGCCCGGGTCCGCGAGGTCGTGGAGGCCGCCCCTGAGGACAAGATCGCCTCCAACCTCGCGGAGATGGTCGTGGACTTCAACGAGTCCCTCCTCGCCGCCGTCCTCCTCGCTGCCGAGAAATGCTCCTGTAAGAAGCTGATTCTCTTGTTCAAGTATGCTGCTAAGAACAACCCTGCGGCTACGAGCCTCTCCAACCTTGAGATCCTCGTGAGCAAGGTCGCTGATTCAGATGAGGTTGGCAAGATGGAAGCGTACATGCTTTGGGATTTGGTTAAGGAAGTTGGTACTGTGCCAGGGTCTGTGAGCACTCCATTGTTGAATGAAATGATTGCAATATTTTGGAAGCTTGAGAAGTCGAAGGCGGCGCTGGAGGTGTTTGCCAAGTTCGATGAGTTCGGTTGTACTCCCGACAGTGACAGCTATTACCTGTTGATTGAAGCAGCTCGAAAGAAGTCCATGTTCCGATCTGTATGTGAAATTTGTGAGAAGATGGTCGCCTCTGGATCCTTCCCTCACGGCGAGAAGGTTGGCAAGATCTTGACAATTCTTTGCGAGGGGAAGAAGGCAAAGCAAGCACATGCGTTTTATCTAGCAGCAAAGGAGAAGAAGATTCAGATCCCAAAATTGGCACTAGATACCCTTGTTGGTTCTTTGGCAAGGAATGACAAGGCTGTTGGTACAGCTCTGGAGCTGCTGGAAGAGTACCAAGGGGAGTCTCTTAAGCATGCAGGAAAACCCTTTGCCACAGTTATACATGCTCTGTGTAGGACAAACAAAGTGGAGGATGCAAATAATTTGTTGGCGAGGATGGTGCAGCTTGAAGAGTACCAAGGGGAGTCTCTTAAGAATGCAGGCAAGACCTTCACCACAGTTATACATACTTTGTGCAGGAAAAAGAAATTGGAGGATGCGAAGACATTGTTGACAAGGATGGTGAATCTTGGCCCTGCTCCTGGTCAGGCCGTGTTTAACTTTGTCATCACAGCACTGTCTAAAGCGGGAGAAATGGAGGACGCAAAAGGTTTGATGAGACTGATGGAGAGTCAAGGGCTCAGCCCTGATATTTATACTTACAGTGTGCTCATGAGTGGCTACACAAAAGGAGGCATGCTTGATGAAGCTCATGCTCTGCTTCGTGAGGCTAAGAAGATTCATCCGAAACTAAACAGGGTTACTTATCACATACTTATCCGTGGTTACTGCAAGATAGAGGAGTTTGAGAAAGCCATTGAGTGCTTAAAGGAGATGAGGAAAGATGGGTTGCTGCCAAATGCAGATGAGTATGACAAACTGATTCAGTCATTGTGTCTCAAGGCTATGGACTGGAGAACCGCCGAGAAACTCCTGGAGGAAATGGAAGACAGTGGTTTGTCTCTTAAGGGTCTAAGTCGCAGCCTCATAACTGCAGTCAAGGAGTTGGAAGAGGAAGAAATGCAGTCAAAGGCAAGCCAGACAGCTTAGTTTCTTTAGTATACACTGGGAGCGATACAGCTGCTAATTAATGTTAGGCAGCTCTTTCTTTTTTTGAGCCCTGCATCTCTGGTGAGCTTGCAAGAAACATCATCTTTTGTACTTGTGTCTGTTGTTATTTGCTACAATAATTCTGCATTTGTATTTAAATGCTAGACTGACAAAGAAGAGTATTTAGTTTTGATCTCAAAATGCTGTTTGTTTGCTCTAATGATTTCCATTTATCCCTCAAAATGTGATCTCATGTGTCATCATGCTGTAAGGCATTGGTTGTCTGATTTTGGCAATTTCTTCTCGTCGTGTCCTAGAACATGAGTGAATGACTTGTGTACCAGTGGAGTTCAACTTAATGAAGTATTTGTTTCATATGTTGAGAATTAGGCCTACATTCATTGATTGTTTAGTAAAACCAAAATGTCACCTTTAATGTTATACCTGTCTTTTGTGTTGCACCCTTTATCATCACTATAATTCTGTTGTATGACTGGAAATCGTTGCTCATAAGATGATTTTGCGTATCCTATCATTTTGTTGTGCTTTTGTTCGGGATATCTTGAACTAGAAACCCTTCCCATGCATGAAAACATAGTTGGTACCTGTTCTGATCTCTCTAGAGCTAATCTTGTTCTTAGGTTTTTGAGGAAATTAGCCTTGGTTCTTAGTTGTGCAGCCATTCCTATTAGCCAGTGGCTGATGGTAACCCAAATCCCAAATTGAATAGATTCTCTTGACAGATTCCTTAGGCCCATATGGGAGCAGATAATACTGTGAGACTGGACTTTTTATTGAAAACCAGGCTATGCATGCTTTCTTTAAGCTGAGTTTCTGAGAATTCTTGCTTATAAGAGCATCTCCAGCAAGGCCCCTACTTGGGTCCCTACTCTATTATTTAGAGTCTTGAGCCAAAATATCATCTCCAGCAGGTATCTTACTTGGGCTTTCATTTTGCATGCCCCCTCAAATTCCACCTCCAGGCTCTCATTCATAGGGTCCTCCAATCCTCCCTCTCATTTGTGGGTCTCATCACTTTTTTCACAAAATAGGGTCTTGGGCTACTTTACTGCTCGAGTTGAAACCAAATTTTGAGCCCTCATTTTTACATGTTGGCTTGGAAAACAAAAATAGAGGCCTTATTTTGAGGTCTATTGCTGGAGTTGCTCTAATAACATCATTCAGGAATGATTCGGAAACAGGTTATCTTAAAAGTATTGTCCCTGAGTTGGTGACTGCAAACGTTCGGATTGATGGAAAGACTGAAACAACTTAGTGATTGCCATCTTTAAGACTATTTATCCAGGAACAATTGCTAGGCATCAAGCAGGTTCTCAAACGCTCAAATCCTGGCACTAAGCCATTGTGTGTGCAGCTCAAATCACAGGCAGGACTAGTCGTTGCTCGCTCTACTCCCCTCTATTTACCCGCGCCAAGATTTTAATTGCGCACTGTGACTGCTATGAGCTCAGTACCTTGTGTTGTCCAGGGAATCAGCAGAAACTGTTACTTTGCTGGTACCATTGCATCGACAAAAATCACTTCATGTTGTAACGATTTTCAGAAGTTCAAATTACGTTTGAGATATATGGATTCACGTTGCTGCAGTTTTGACGCATGCCTTGGCTCCGACCTATGGGCCTGTTTGGGGGAGCTTCCCCAGGATGCTCGAAAAGGGGTCGCTTCTTTAAGCCAGCAAACCTTCTTCTGGAAAACCGGAAAACGACGTACCAGCCGATTTCCGAGCTTTTTCCCATCTTCCTCCGAGCTCGGTCCGGCGGCGCCAGATCTTGGCGAAGGGGGGCGACTCCTGCTCGAGCTCCAGGCCGCCGCGCCTCCCTCCCGCTAACGGCTCCAATCGGTTGCTGTGACATCATAGCCGATTGGGCCGGGCCGGGCCGGGTCAGGCCCGTTCCTCAGGGCCTGCCCGTTCCTTAGGGCCTGTTTGTTTGGGCTGGAGCTTTTGAGCTTTTAGAAAAGCTGGCTGTTTGAGTACCTGAAAAACTGTCTATTAGATTTTTAATATTGGCTTTTGTAATATATATTAAGCTTCTCAGCATGTCAAAAGTCAGAAAAACACCTCTCAATAAGCTTTTCAGCTTTTAGTTCATTTCATTAGACGTCAGCTTTTCAGCACTCTAAAAGCTAAATCAGAAGTTTGCTGTTTGTTTCAGCTTTTCAGCTGGCTGAAACAAACAGGGCCTAATTCTGGGACTCGTATCCTCTGCCTTTCCCTCTCCTATGGCAAACATTGCCTTACCTAATCCTTGCCGCTTATTTTAAAATCAACGCTGACGAGACGAGGTGCCAAAGCATCCATTAATCCGCACTGCATGCGCATCATTTTTGTGATTCAGAGGCATATTTCCTAGGGACCGATGCATTGCCGCTGATCCAAAATGTTTTTGTCTCCGCTGAATCAACAACACGACATCAGAGTTCCTTCTTCGATGAATACTGTTGCTAAATATTTTTATTCTCAGAGTACTTTCGTTGCTAGGCAACAGGCCCCTTAATCATGTGCGCATGCAAACGGTGGTTATTAGTGGAATGTTTGCGGGCGTTGATTGCATGATGAGCGGCAAAGATAGACTAAGGCAAAGTTTGCCATAGAAGGGGAAAGGCAGAGGATACGTACCCCTAATTCTGTCTGCTTCCTTGTTGGGTCAGTCAGTCATCTTCCTCCTCCCTTCTAAAAAAAAAAGTCATCTTCCTCCTGGTTCCATCGCCGCTAAGCACGCAATCAAGCAAGCCAAGCAAAAGCAAACCGGATGCTTTGTTCCCTCTACCCTTAATACCTCGATTGGTTGTGAATGGAGGCGATTTGGGCCGAGGTCAGCTTCTGATCGCCGGAGGAGATGGTGGGAGTGCTGTCGAACCGGGTGGATCGGCAAGAAGTCAAGGCCGGAGATCACATCTACTCATGGCGGACCGCATACATCTACGCCCACCACGGTATCGGTCTTTCTGGCTTTCAAGCTCCACCATTGCTATGCCTTATTTATTATTCAGCTTAGATTCGGAGTTCAATTCAAACCCTAACCCTATTAGGTCTGTCATTTTACTTGGAGGATTCCTGACCTTTATTAGAAGAAGAGGCAATTTTCATGGCACTAATAACACTATATTGTGCTTTTGATATGCTGAGATTTCATATCCTTAATGCTAACTGCATTGTCAATTTAGGGATCTATGTTGGAGATGACATGGTGATCCATTTTACGAGAGCAGCTGGACACGAGATTGGGACAGGAACATTCTTGGACAGTTTCCTTTTCAGCTCCTCTCCGTCTTCAACCGCTGACGGCCCTCCCTGCCAAAAATGTGGCGATCTGAACAGGCGTGAGGGAGTCATCATGTCCTGCCTCGATTGCTTCTTGGATGGGGGCAGCTTGTACCTGTTTGACTATGCCGTGTCGCCTGCTTTCTTCCTCGCCAAAGCACGCGGAGGAACCTGCACTCTGGCTGCCTCCGACCCTTGCGACGCTGTCATCCACCGTGCCCGCTACCTCCTGGACAACGGCTTTGGCATGTACTGCCTCTTCAAGAACAATTGTGAGGACTTCGCCATCTACTGCAAGACCGGACTGCTTGTGGAGACTGCTTTCAGTGTTGGCCGCAGCGGACAGCTCGCATCACTGACGGCTGCTTTCAGTGCGGTGGCCTCATCGCCGCTGCGCTTCCTGACAACCAGTGCTGGGGGCCTGGCCATTGTGACCAGCGGCATGTACTGCATGGGGCGCTATGTATCAGATATAGGTGTTCGCCGTGATGTAGTCAAGGTCCCCGTCGAAAGGCTTGTGGAGCACATCGTTGTTGCTTCTGTTGCTCCGCCTCAAGGCCAGGCTACAGAAACGGAAGTCGCAGCAGTCCAAGGAGGAGGTGAATCGCCAAGCTAGCCATTGCTTGTTACCATTATTCATTGTTATGTTTATGAGTGTATGCCTTTAGCACAGCGGCAGCTGCCTCTTTATGCATGTATGCTATTATGTGTTCGCTTCTTGCCTGAACTACTGTGTTGCAGAGTGGATTCTTGTTCTCTTGCCTGTTACTCTGGTTTTTGATTGATGACATTAGGACAACATTATTATTAGTTAATTTTTTAGGTAAGGAAGTTGCTGAAACGTCATTGATTAAAAACCGGGGTTACTAGTATATGGTATAACATACTGTTGAGTTCGAGATATCTGTCACTACAGACTATCACGGTTCACGGATGTTCATTTGATTTGTGCATGCCCAGTTTTCTATATTTGCAGTCAATTTTTGTTTACAGTTTGTACTCCATTGTTACTACGGTGGTTAAATTTTTGTTTTCACAGATGTCAATTTTCAACGGGTCAGTATTGGCTGCATGATTACCTGAGAATTTTGAAACCCACAGTCACAATTGAAATTGACAAGCAAACATTCATTGGTTGTTAGTAAAACCAACATGTCACCTTTAATGTTATGCCTTATGTCTTTTGTGTTGCACCCGCTATCGTCAATATAAATCTGTTGTATGACTGGAAATTGTTGCTCATAAGATGATTTTTCTTAGCCTATCATTTTGTTCTGCTTTTGTTTGGGATATCTTGAACCAGAAACCCTTTTCATGCATGATAAAATAGTTGGTGCCTACCTGTTCTGATCTCTCTAGAGCTAGCCTTGTTCTTAGTTGTGCAGCTATTCCTATTAGCCAGTGGCTGATGGTAACCAAAATCCCAAATTGAATATCTTGTAATCAGATTCTTTAGGCCCATATGGAAGCAAATAATACTGCAAGACTGGACTGTTTATTGAAAACCAGACTATGCATGCTTTATTTAAGCTGAGTTTCTGATGATTCTTACTTGTAATCACATCATTCAGGAATGATCATTTCGGAAACAGGGAATGTTAAAAGTATTGTCCCTGATTTGGTGACTGCAAACGTTCAGGATGATGGAAAGCCTAAACAACTTAATGATTGTCATCTTTAAGGCTGAAACCTATCCAGGAACAATTGCTAGGCACCAAGCAGCTGTTTCTGTTCAAAGATCTGGAAACCCTGGTAATAAGACATCGTGTGCGCAGCTCAAATCACAAGCAGGACTTAGGGGGTGTTCGTTTCCAGGGGTCTAAATTTTAGAGGGGTCACATCAAAGAGAATTTTGTTATTTAGAAGTATTAAATAAAGTTTAATTACAAAACTAATCGCAGAACCCCGGGTCTAATTCGCGAGACGAATCTAATGAGGGTAATTAAGCCATGATTAAATGATGGTTACTGTAGCATTACTGTAACAAAACATAGATTAATTAGGCTCATTAGATTCGTCTCGAAATGAGCATTTATCTGTCAAAAAGGTTTTGTCATTAAATTTTATTTAATGCTCCTAAATGACAAGATTCTTTTTCATTTTAGAGGTCTAAAATTTAGAGGGGTGGAAACGAACGGGGCCTTAGTTGCTTGCGCCCCCCCCCCCCCCCCCCCCCCCCCCCCCCCCCCCCAAACACACACACATTTACCCTCGCCAAGATTTTAGTTGCGCACTCTGACTGCTATGAGCTCAGTATCTTATATTGTCTAGGGAATCAGCAGAACTGTTACTTTGCTGGTAGCATTGCATTGATAAAAATCACTGCATGTTGTAGCGATTTTTCAGAAGTTTGTATGAGGTAGTATATGTTCATACCTTAAGCTCAGCGGCAGCTGCCTCTTTATGCTTGTATGCTTTTTTGTGTTCGCTTCTTGCCTGAACTAGTATGTTGCAGAGTGGGTTCTTGTTCTCTTGCCTATTACTCTGGTTTTTAATTGATGACGTTAGGATAACATTACTAGTTAATTTTTAGGTAAGAGAGTTCGTGTAAAAAACTGGAGTTATATACTGGATAACATACCGTTGTATTCTAGATATCTGTCACTACGCATTATCACGGAATATGCAGTCTCTGTTAGTTTTTTTCCCCTTATTCTGGTGACTAGTAAGATAATAAGAGCGACAGACACTCATAATTGGCTATTGTTCATTTGAAATGTGTTAGTGACTAGTAAGACAATAAGAGCGACACACACTCATAAGAGCGACACACACTTATGAGCACCTGAGAATTTCGAAACCCACAGTCACAAGTGAATTCGACAGTGCGCTACTTTTATAATTTTAGCTTGTCATTCAATCATTGTCACTGCCCTCAGAAAAAAAAAAACAGCTGTTGAATGCATGATAGCATTAGGTATTGACTTCATGCGTCCTGATTGCTAGTGTTCTTGCTGTCGTTTGATATTTGTAATCACGCCACTGGTGGAGGCAAGATCACTGAAGATATGATAACATATCCAATTGATTTTCACCTACAAATGAATCACGGGTTGATAGAATGGAGTTGTTGGTTACGCTACCAAGGTTTGAAGTTATATTACTGCTGAATTGAACAGGTGCCACTCATGGTGATGACCAGAACCTGATCCTTGATCGTCCCGTATTGTTATATTTCAGTCTATGATGTATGTTGCGTGCCTAGCCGTGCGATTTGAGCACTCAGCAAATGATCCATTGCCTGGAACGTAAGCATTGCTTTGTCTTGTAAAGTGATGGAAATATCGTACGATTTCTTTATCCGAGAGCTATGCTGGCCGTTCACTGTTTTTCCGTTTTTATGACAATGCATCACTGTTTTATAGTGATGTAGCATCAGAAATGGATGGTGGCAGATTTGATGCCAATTTTCTATGCCGAGGCTCGATGTAGACCCTGTAATGCGCTCCGTAAGCCGTACAAAGTAAGAGGAGAACAATGGACACTGAAGATTGTTATGCCAAATAAAAATGATGACGCTAACTTTCTTGTCTTAACGTTATTAGTATTTTGCAGAGGTAACATTATCGATTGGATGGCAACACAAGAACATTCAAGATTATGTGAACTTTCTGAAGCTTCTTTTTAGACTCTGCTGGAATAATATTAATCGATAACTTGTTTTAACCTCATCATTTTGCAACGAAAGATTGTGGGACTAACTTCCTTATCTTCTTATCTTAATGTCATTAGGCAGTTTTATAATTCGGTGTTTTACGAAGTATTGTTCAGATTTAAAGCAGCAAGGTGGAGCCTGGTGACAATCTCAGGGGGAGCCGGTAGTGGTAAACAAGAGGAAAATATAGCAAATATCTCAAACTAGCACTGTTTTTCTAGAGAATTCTCCAAACTCATGGGGGTCATGGTCTACTTTGGCCTGCACTAAGCTCTACCCCTGTAAAGAAGTGTTTCCAAAGGCTGGATGGCAACAGACGAACATCCACAACGATGCCAACTTTCTTGAGCTTGTTTTAGACTAAAAGGTACTCCTTCTGTTTTTAATTATATGACACCGTTGACTTTTTCGTTACTTTGACTCTTCGTCTTATTCATAAATATTTATGCAAATAGCTAAATGTATAAGTTAATCTTAAAGTGCTTTTAATGATAGATCCAACAATATACATTTTACGTTAAGCAACTTATTATTTATATATATATTGTTGATCAAAGTTCAACAAAAAAAATCAACGGCGTCATATAATTAAAAACGGAGGGAGTATAAAATAACATAAACATGTCTTTTCACACACTAGTTCACAAACTTGCTTGCTTATCCTAGGGGAAAAGAAAAAAAATGTAGGGAGTCCAGATCTAAACCCTGACTCTCTCAATGACACGCGGGCCCCGCTTCGACTAAACACGGGACAGCTCTCTACTCTCGCGTGACGCCACGCCATTGGCGGAGAGGGACAAAGGCCGGCGTGTCCGCTCACGTGTTCCCACAGCACGCTCGCCGGCCGGGGCCAAGCGGGGTGCGTCGCTTCCGTGCTCCGGCCGCTATTTATTCAACTCCAGCCGCAACCCCGAGGAGCTCACTCGGCTTCCTTCCAAATTCACCTACTCCTCCACGCTTGTCTCGAGATCGCTCACGCCTTCCACTCACTCCACCACCAGCACCGACCGGAGCAATGGGGAGCGCCGGGAGCGAGGCGGAGGTCACCCGCGCCGACTTCCCCGACGGCTTCGTCTTCGGCGTCGCCACCTCCGCCTACCAGGTACCGACCCTTCCTCCCCGCCCGTCGCCGCACCCCGCGCCCCTTCGCTTGGCCGCGCGGACTGCGCCATAGCTCGTGCACGCGCTGCCCTGTTGGGGACGGTTGTTCGGAGATTGGAATGGGTTCCACAGTTACGCCTCATCCATTGTGCCTGCAGCTCCTGGGTTCTAGAGTGGTTGCTGCGAGTGCTAGCTTGCTCTGCTTGCTGATCAGCGTCGCAAAGCGCTAGTCGGATACTCTGAAATCGATATCTGGTGTTGTTTGGACCTCCACGTTCAGTACATTAGGACGCCAGCACCAACCAGGCATTCTGTTATTTTAGCACTCCTGTTTTGAGTGACATTTGTGCTATGTATCAAGTATCACTCCTGATGAAATGTTTGCTGTTTGTCTGGATGAAATTGAAGTTCAAACGGTGTAGCAACTTAAGTTGAGAGAGAGCAATGCGTGCATTAAGTATTCATGAAATAAGTTGATTCATCGTCATGGTTGCCTTGTGTTTCTCAACTATTAATGGGTAGGATGCATGTACTTTTGATTGGTTTTGAGAATTGCACACCAAGCCTTGCCCCTTTAGTGTTCACGTTCACCACGCCATGGGTGGACTGGACTGGAGGTGGGCGGTGCTGGCCATTGAGGAGGCAAGTGCATGAGGAGATGCACGGAGTGCGATAGATTGCAGTCAACACTGCCAGATGCAGGGTGAGCACTACGGAGATCAAAAAGTGGGAGAGTGATGGAAGAATCGGGGATCATGATGGGGTGCATGAATATTGGGGTGGATTATTAGTTGATCGAGTTTTTCTGAGACTTTGGAGAGCAGTCAGCTTCATTTTTAATTTCTTACTCTCCACACCGGAAGTCATAGGTTTGACATTTTATCTCTGCAGATTGAGGGAGCGAGAAGGGAAGGAGGGAAAGGAGATAGCATATGGGATGTCTTCACAGAAGACAAAGGTTTGTCTACCTGCTTCGTTAATGTTCATGAAATACATCGATTTAATCAACTATTTTAACTGGTGTTTAAATTCGTGCATTTTCAGAACGCATCTTAGACAGAAGCAATGGAGACGTTGCAGTTGATCATTACCATCGATACAAGGTAGTGTCTACCATCTTTGTTTCAGCTTCCAAAAAGAAAGAAGGAATCATAGAAAATAAGTAAAAAAGAAGAAGATTTTTTTATATATATAAACTGTTACTCCCTCCATCCTTTAAATGATGACGTTAGGACAGGTTTTTTAGTGCAAATTTGAACTAAAAACTTTGTCCTAACGCCATCATTTTAAGGATGGAGGGAGTGTGTCATAAAGAGTCCCACGGAATGTATTCTGAATATATTTGAGAACTTGTGCGCTCTCATTTTCTCCATTTGAGAGGGTGTTGCGTTGTCTATGTTAATGTCTTTATACAGTGAATTGCTTCCTAGAAGCAGTAATCTGAGCTCTTGTTTGAAAAGTTTGATATTGATTTTCCAGGAAGAAATTGAGCTCATGGACAGTTTGGGTTGTAGGATTTTAGCGCATACTATAGATTTTCCAAATCGTGGATTTGAAATGTTCGATATTGATTTTTCAGGAAGACATTGAGCTGATGGCCAGTTTGGGTTTTAGCGCATATAGATTTTCCATATCATGGGCACGCATATTTCCTGGTATGTTAACATATAGAGTTTGTCTATTGTCTGCCAACGATAACGCTTCGCACACCATTTTCTTATGTGTAGTATTGTAATTATGAGTTTATTATGCCTGCAGATGGTCTAGGGGAAAAGATCAACGAACAAGGCGTTGCATTTTATAATGATCTTATCAACTTCATGATCGAGAAAGGTGCCTGCTGGTTTAATTAATACCTTGAAGAAAGGTTACAATACAATACTTGTAGTTATTAATTACTCCTCTATCACTGTAGGAATTGAGCCATACGCAACTCTGTATCATTGGGATCTTCCAAACAATCTCCAAAAGACTATAGGGGGCTGGCTTTCTGACAAGATTGTGTAAGTCATTCAGACATTTCAAGTTTGCAATATGTGACTTACAAGGTTTTTTTCTTGAACAATTGAATGAATAATCGCATCGGAGATTCTTTTTAACAGATATTTATTTTAAAAGCCATTGCAACGATGTATTTTATATGAGCTTCTCACTGTCAAATATCCCAGGGAGTGCTTTGCATTGTATGCAGAAGCTTGCTTTGCGAATTTTGGAGACAGAGTAAAACATTGGATAACACTCAATGAGCCTCTTCAAACTTCAGTTAATGGTTATGGTATTGGAGTTTTTGCACCTGGAGGATGTGAAGGTGAAGCTGCTAGATGTTACTTGGCCGCCCATCACCAAATCTTAGCTCATGCTGCTGCTGTGGATGTTTATAGAAGGAAATTCAAGGTATTTTCTAGGTTTTTATCAGAGTATTTGGTATCAGGGTTCTTTTATGGGAGTAAAATTTCTGGTGCTGATCAATATACCGACTACCATAGTTCTCTGCCATCATGCCCGCACACTAATAAACGTGAAAAATTGGTAATTAAAAGTTTGGAACAACATATAATTAATTGTATTTCTTATCAGTATTGTAAATATGGTTGGGAGTTGAGGGTGGAAAAATCTTGTTACTGGTACTTGCCACCCTCCCTTGTCTGATAATTTTACACGTGTCAAAAATAGGCCGCTCAAGGTGGTGAAGTAGGGTTGGTTGTCGATTGTGAATGGGCAGAGCCATTTTCTGAGAAGGTGGAAGATCAAATTGCTTCAGAACGAAGGATTGACTTTCAGCTAGGATGGTACGTTGACGACCATATTCCTAATGGGTAGCAGACATATCTTCCCACATTCCGTGCCAAAAAAAAAAAAAATCACTTCACGACCCCCCCCCCCCCCTCCCCTCCCTCTCTCTCTCTCTCTCTCTCTCTCTCTCTCTCTCTCTCTCTCTCTCTCTCTCTCTCTCTCTCTCTTGTATGTGTGTGTGTGTGTTTCAAGGCTCCTAGGATATTGTATAACTTTGTTGGTTTCCCTTTCCTTGAAGGTACCTAGACCCAATTTATTTTGGTGATTACCCAGAAAGCATGCGTCAACGTGTTGGCAAAGATCTCCCAACCTTCTCAGAGAAAGATAGAGAATTTATCAGGAACAAAATTGATTTTATTGGAATAAATCACTATACTTCGAGATTCATTGCTCATCACCCGAATCCGGGAGATATTTGTTTCTATCAAGTGCAGCAAGTGGAGAGAATGGGTACGATGCTTCAGTTGTGAAGGAATCTCATTATACTGTTTCAACAAATGATGCAAAAGAAACCCTGAAACAGAATTGTTGCTTAATCCCCCCACCCCCTCTCTCTCCCAAAAACAATTGTAAAGAACACTGGACACGTCACGGCTAGTAACTTACAACATAAAGCACATGTAAAAGCATTTCAACTTCAAGAGTGGGAATTTATGCTTCCAATGGGAGGGGTGGGAAGGGGGGGGGGGGGGGGGGGGGGGTTAGGGGTGGTAATCATCCAACCAGGGCCTTATAACAAATAGTTTGATCGACCGATTCCACTTCCAGTGCCACAACCCTTACTAAAAAATATGGAATCCAGAAACCTCAGCTTTTTTTCTTCAGTATATAGTCCATGAATGACACTGCAAACCAATGTAGGGGTGTGTGTGTGCCAGAACTACAATTTTTTTGCTGTTTTTCCCGAGTCATCCTTGATCATTTTTAGAGTTATTCAGAATCATGCCTACAAGTTGATATTATCCTAGTGCTGACATTTTCTTCTTTTGGCAGAAAAATGGAACAACGGCGAACAAATTGGTGAAAGGGTCAGAACTTTTTTTTTTTTTTTTTTGGTAATATCTATGTATCTCTCAGAAATCTTAACATAACATCTCAATATTTTTTACAGGCTGCATCTGAATGGCTTTTCATAGTTCCTTGGGGTCTTCAGAAATTACTTACTCACGTAGCAAAGAGATATAATAATCCAATAATGTATGTCACTGAGAATGGTACGACTTCCATACTTCCTAAAGTGAAAGTGTTGCAACCTGCAACTTTCTCATACGACAACATGCTCATTAGCCCTAATAAACGATTAAGTTCTTTATATGCTTTTGTGTGCTGAGCTTCAAACCCATGTACACTCTGGTTTCTTGAGGATTTCCTTATCTTAATATTTATTTATATTAGTAATTGAGGGATACAATTGATGCATCATTATCTAGACCTTAGTCTCTACATAAACAACAAACTCTGAGCAGATGATAGCTAAAAGCAAAAGGCGGCGTGGGATAACCAGTTTCTTCTACAAATAATCATTGAAAGTAAATTTTGATGTTACTAGACTCGGTGCTATCATGGTTGTTCAACCATTCGTTTCTACCAGTCTAAGTTGATATAGATGGAAAATTTATGCCTCATTTTACTGTTTTGTTTTATCTGTTTCGTGATTGGTGAAGATAATTGGGTAGATACTTGTTGACCATCACATCATACGACTAATGGGTTTCATTGGATTGCTTTTTCTTTACTCCCTCCGTTTTTAATTATATGACACCGTTGACTTTTTTGTTGAACTTTGACCAACAATATATGTGAAATTAATTAGTTGTTTAAAGTAAAATTTATATTGTTGGATAAATATATTTAGCGATTTAAAATTATCAAAAGCATTTTAAAATTAACTTTTAAAATTAACTTATATTATCAAAAGCATTGTTGGAACAATATATTATCAAAAGCATTTTAAAATTAACTTATACATTTAGCGATTTGCATAAATATTTATGAATAAGACGAATGGTCAAAGTAACGAAAAAAGTCAATGGTGTCATATAATTAAAAACGGAGGGAGTACTTTTTATATATACTATATTGTGCATATTTGGAAGTGTAGTTTCAGTTTCCTTCTTGTTTTACAGCATTCTTGCTGGACTGGCTAATAAAAATTTATGCACATCGAAAAGAATATTTTTTTCTTGCATAGCTAAAATGTATTGAATAGACAACGTAGAAGTAAACAGAGTTTGGGTTAAAATTTGTAATCTGATATGTGAAGTATACTGATGTCAGTTGAAGTTTGCTATCACAACTTATATTTCATAATCTGGATAGGATACAAATGTGTGCATGTCCTTACATTGGTCTCTTTACTCTAGGCATGGATGAGGAAGATGATCAGTCAGCAACGCTTGACCAGGCTTTAAATGACACTAAGAGAGTTGGTTTCTTCAAAGGATACCTGGCTTCAGTTGCAAAAGCAATCAAGTAATCTTATATTCTTTACGTCACACAACTAAGAGCATTCGGCCGCGAAAAGACTGATGCAGCCAACTTTTGGGTGCAGGGACGGAGCTGATATTCGTGGATACTTTGCATGGTCGTTCTTGGACAACTTCGAGTGGGCTATGGGATACACCAAGAGGTTCGGGATTGTTTATGTCGATTACAAGAACGGGCTCTCCAGGCATCCTAAAGCATCAGCCCTGTGGTTCTCGCGCTTCCTGAAGGGTAATGCTGCTGAAAACAAAGCTGACACAAACTGAGTAAACTGCAGCAAGTAAAGGAACATGAAATATACATTAAATGTTTCTCCTGTTCTTATATTTTATAGTGACCGCCGATGTACCTACCCATGATCTCCTATGTGCTCTGTAGTATGTGATTGATCCAACATTAGTTCCAAATGAACCATTTGTTGAAACAGAACTCCATAGCAATAATATTGGAATTCATGTTGAGGATCACTCAGTTGCTGATAACTCGCACTTATCTGAACAACCCATGCTACTTGTACCACGGTGCTGTGCTGTTGTTGTATTTATCTTATAGCGATGTATTTGATTGTTGAGGTTCCTTTTTTTTTTTGGGGGGGGGGGGGGGGGGGGGGGGGGTGGGGGGTGGGGGGGGTTGGGGGTTTAATAGTTTAGGTTCAAGACCCTTTATCTTTTGATGGTGGTGGTAGGGAGATGTTCTCTGTTTGGTCACTGTTGGAGAACAAAGTTCCATGTGATCGTTGCCCCCCAGGAACCGGTTCAGAAACAAGGACTGGTTAAAGGATGGAAGCTACCAGCTCACTTTCTTTTCTGTTCAGGGGCTGCTGTAGGATTTGCCTGGTGCCTCTTAATTCCGAGCACTAGGATGCTGGGCAATGGTTTCCGCTTACTTTCTGGACTTCATACTTTGCTGTCGTGTTGCCGTTGCATTCCGGGGTTTGGATGCGACGTAGCGTCAGGATAGGGAATCAGGCCGTTGAGATGGGATCATCAGAGAATTGAGATGCCTTGTTGATTGATACTCTTCTGTGCCCTGCCTTTGCTTCTCGTGCCCTTCTCTCGGTCTGGTCTCCTGCTTGTCCGTGGCTTCGTGCTACTACGATGCTTGCAAATGTATCATTTAATTCGTGTTTTAACCATGTGACTCCTATTTTTAACATTGTCCATGTAAAAACCCGTTTTTGAATCCTAAGAATGTAAGACACTCCCTTCACTCACTCAGGTGCCACCAGGATTAGATATTTGCTCTTGAAAATCGTCTAGCTTGTCTTCAGACATGCTGAATTTTAGCCTGCCTTTAAATGGGCACCGATCTGAAGCAGTAGTATCGAGCTGTCCAGGAGGCACCGGTCCCTTTAATGATAACGTAAACAACGGATACTTTGCAACTTTATCACGATTGAACGCTAAAGCCATGGGGATCTTTGCGAAAAAGCAAGGCGCTGCGCGTAAAGCCTGATTCGTGGGCATCTCGTCCTCACGTGACAGTGTGCATTCTCAGTGGTAGTAACCATGATTAGGCAGGCCCTAAATGGCCTTAACCAGAAATGCCAGGTGTAACCATTTTACCAAGGCCAAACGAATCTGCCTCTCATTCTATACCTGTCAAAGGCTCAAAGCCAAAGCGGCTAGATCAAGCATTGGATACTGCCTGAAGGACGATGCCTCTTTCCTATGTGCTGTGTTTGGGCTGCCATGACAAATTGGGTGTGACTCTTACGCCTCGTTTCTGATATGTACTTGAAATAATAAGTTAGTTATTTGGCTAATTCGTCACTAATTGTCCGATGAATGTCTTGAAAAGAACTCTGATGGAGCCAGCAGCAATTTGCATGTGCAGGTCATGAGACTATGATGAAGCTCACGAGCAAAAGACTGGCGTGATTGTAAGATTGAGCATTGAGTGGTTTCAGGTACCATTGTAGTTGGCTCCCTGCTGCGCCAGTCATTCACAAAGTCATGAATAGCTATCATGCGCGTGTGTGCTGTTTCACTTTGTGCACTCCTTACCAATTTAGAATCTTGCGATCGTGTGAGGTACTCATAAGCTTTTGTCATGGCTAGGCCCTCTCCTCTCAGCCTTCCATTTCCATCTCCAACTACTACCACAAACCTAGTATCGTTACGATTTCGTCTATCTCCTTAAAATGCTCATTGTTCTTTAATCATAGTTTTTGACCCAGTGATACTTATATTTGCTACCAAACCAGTCCATGTGTTTTTGAGGGGCCAAAGCTAAACAATCCAAAAGAAAAGAACTTTTATTCATCGTCCTTTAGGCCAATGATTGAGGCCATTAGACGAAAGCATACGTAGGTCGTAGTAGGAGACAAGAGAGGGCATGTGGGGTTGCGAGATGGGAGCAAAGAAAAAAAGGAGTTTGGTAGGAGGAGGCAGAATGCCAATGCCATGGCGCAACGTTTTGTGGGCGTGCGTCCAAACCGAACCACCGCATGGTTGTCACTCGTGCCCACATGGGGATGGGGACCTAACGATGGCGCCCACCCGAACCACCGGGTGTCTCTCTCTCCGTGCTGCTGTTACCGTGCCCACACGGCCATGGAACTCCCCAATTTTGACAGATGCTCCGTTCGTTGAGCTCCAACAGGTACCCAGTTCTTCAGATGTCCCAACTGGAAGCCTCTTGCAGCTTACTCCATTCATGGATGCCTTCACCTGTATCGCTTCTGACCAATGTACTGTATGAACTTTCAGGGTACCCCTGAAGTATAAAAGATTCTTCCACTGCAGGTAAAATGGTCAGGTGAACTGGTACAGGGTAGAGTTCTACAGATGAGTATGGACCATTTGTTCAGTAGGAAAGATGGTGACAAATCTTTTTTCAACAGAGAATATATGAGGACAAAAGAAGCATGATGCAGATTGATGGGTTTTCTCCCCTTGGCACCACCATGATTCTATAGATTTTAGTCCAGCTACTTTACAATCCTACAGAAGTGCAGATTTTTTAAAACAAATTGTTACTGCATTCTTCTGACAGATGGATAAATCCTCATCCGATTAACTGCTGCATGTCATGTACAGACTGAACTGAATAGTCAAGGTCGCATACATATATGAACTTATTTTCTCCTCTGATCTAGATGTTATCCCTTCTTATATATATAAATAAAAATTTGCAAAAATCTTGTACATTCTATAATCTACAGGTACAAAAAAAGAAGAAGAAGAAATGAACAGCTCGCTACCATTTGTATCCCTCTGCCCGCTGTCGGTGTTCCACTGATGGTCCGCGAAAAATTATATTGGCAGACTACCAGTGATCAAGGAGATGACATTGAAGCAGCCGAGCTCTCGTCGTCGGAGAATCCAGCCCTCAACGCGTGAATCCTAGGAAACAACTGTGGCATCATTGGGTTAACGGGCACTGGGAAATGGCGCACGGAGCTGGCAATGGTGCGGTCATTGATCTTGCCGACTTCCTTGCAAACCTGGTCAAGAACCGAAAGGAAATCCCTGACGACCATGAAGATTCTGAAAGGATGAGCCTCCTCTTTTGCAGAGTCACCATGGAAGTACTCGGTGATTTCCTTCACAAGCGACAGTGCAACGCTCTCTTGACACTGAACTCTGATAATCTCGTCGTCTGCCTTCTTCAAGAACTTCTGCATTCTGTCATGGAACTGCCACGCATCGTCCCTTGACTTCAACTCTTCGTTCAACCGCAACACCTCAGTGATCTTTTCTATTCCTCCAGCAAGTTTCGAGACATAGCTACTAAGAACATCTGAATCCATGGCAGCTGCTTTCTTGACATTGCTGAGCTCGTTTGCAAGGCCAGCAACTACCTGGAGGCCAAGCTTTTTGCATTCGAGTTCTTCTCGGAGAGGATTCGCTAGAGTTCTTGGAGTTGATTGATTACTGGCAGAGAGGCGGGAGCCCTCTGTTCGGATAATCTCTTGCACCACAAAATGCAGAAGGGTTGTCTTTCCATCTGTGCCTTTGACGTCAACCAATTTGAGTAGAGTATCAAGCTTGAAGGCATGTGCATCGCCACGGTTTGTGCCAACATTCATCCTGTTGCCAGTCTTCAGAACAGCTTCAAGAAGCTTAAGAAATAGTCTGCTGCTTCTAAGCTCATCACAGGCAGTCTGTATGTGAGAAAAAATGAGTCAAGTAGAAATTCACTTTCCAACGTTACATTCACCAGTATAATATGCTAAGTAACATGTAATGAAATAGCGATGTGAATGTATATAACGCTCACCTCGAGGGTCTCGAATGACTTCTTTAGGTAATTGACCTCTGAATCAAAATTTGCAATGTAAAGCATTGCATCAACTCTTTTGAAAGCAAAAGGCACATCAAGGACAGCCTTGAGGAATTTCTCAGCCGGACCAAGTTTAATAGGAGAGGTCTCCTCTTTGAATTCTCTCAGTTTAATCTCCTCTTCCTTGGTAGGAGCCATCTTTAGCAAGGTCTCCAGCAATTCTGCTCCAAAGTTGTCTGTGTTACCTGTACGACAGGCATGGGTAGCATGTTAGTGAAGCCCAGAGCCTCCGATGAAGTGTAAAGCAAAGTACATTTTCAGACATTATCAAGAAGCATCCCTTATTGAGGACCCGATAAAAATCCCAAGTTAAATGTCAAATTGCGAGTGTAGAAACTGTGTTATGCAAAGGTGTATGTCCAGTACAGGGAGCAACTGTGAACATAGCATACTGATAACAAACCAGTTTCTCCGGTGCTCTTTCACCTGCTCACCGCAGAAATAAATTCCAGTACCACATTCAGTATTCAGAAGTACCCCAAGCATGGTCTAGCTAATTCAGCAACGACTCTCAGCTGCTCGATGGTTGCATTCACTTGTTCAGACAAACTTATTAAAAGCCCAACCATAATATACGAACAAGCATAGCTGAATTCACTCACAAGCTAAATTTGGTCAAACAACGAATCAGGCAACTCACGGGAGGAATGAATCCTACGCAACCGAAAAGTCAGTGAACACCACCAGGCCATGTTCAGCACTGCTGGCACTGCGAAATCTGAATTGCTGGATCCAATGCAGCATGTGTGCAGCTACTCACTGAATTGTCAGTTCTACTATAGTAGTAGTTACTTTGTGCGAGTGAAGATCTTGCTCACCTTCCCAGAGGGCGTCGCAGACCTCCTCCTTGGTCACATTCAGCGCGCGCAGCAAGATCGCAATGTTCTGCGCCTTCTTCGGATCCAGCACCTTGTTCTCTGCCTTGGGCGTCGGCAGTGCCGGCCTCTTCGTCGCCTCCTTGGCCGCCGCATTCGCCGGATTGCAAATGAACAACGTCTCGATCATCTCCTCGTTGACCCTGCGAGAATTCGGCGAAACTGATCAGAGCACTGACCAAGAACAGTTGAAGGGAATAAAAGGAAGAGTAAAATTTCGCAGAGGTCTTACTGGAATGAACTGGATTTGAGCTGATCCCACACCATGACGCGGTCGGAGCTGGCCCGGACCTTGTCCCAGTGCAGCGGCTTCAGCTTCGGCCGCGGCGTCATCTCCTCGGACTTGTCGCCGTTGTCCGCACTCTCAGGCAGCCGGCTCGGGAACGCGTCGGTGGGTGGGACGCTCCTGAAATTTGCAGCTTGCGGCGGCGGCGACAGCGCCGGCGAACGGGTTTCTTTGGACGTGTCGGGCTTCCGGACGCGGCTCTCCCAGTAGCCCACCGGCGGCGGCGGCGGAGGAGGAGGAGGTGGAGGGCCTGAAGCCGGAGGTGGCGCCTGCGTGTTTGTCGGTGGGGTTGGTGTCTGGGCAAATGGGTTCCTTGAGATGGTGTCGGTGGTGGATCTGATGGCTGATTTTTCGTTGAGGGGTGAGCACGGTGGCGACGGGGAGGGCGGTTTCCGGCGAGGAGGAGGCGGCGGTGGCAGTGTCGGTGCGAAGGGCGGAGGTGGGGGTGGTGCCGGAGGAGCCGGCGGGACGGCGGCGCTGCGCGCGCTCTCTGTTCTTGACTTGAGGGAGCGGCGGCCGGACTCGCCGGGGCTGGAGAAGGCAGGCGGCGAGGCGGGCGCGGGGGACAGCGTCGCGGCAGGCGACGACGGGTACGACGGCGTGCTCAGCGTCGATCCGGGTGACGCGGCCCTCGACCGGTCGCGCGCCTCCACGGCGGCCTGGACCGCCGCGGCCAGCGTCCGGTGCGAGCTCGACGTCTTGGACGAGCCTCGTGGCGAGTAGAATTCCTCGTCTCCGGACGACGGGGAGGCCCCGCCGGGGCTCCGCGACACCTGCGGCCCGCTCTGGCGCGCCACCAGCGGCGGCAGCGGGCGGAGCTCCGGCGATCCGCCGGAGCTCCGGGAATCCTCCTCGTCGCCCGACGACGTCGTGTCGCTGCTCTTCTCCTCCGCTCTGCTCGCCAGCGTCCCGACGTACAGGAACTCGGCCGACGTCGCCGTCGCCGGCGCGGCCCCGCCGCTGCCGCCGAACTCGTCGCGCGAGAAAAGGCTCGTCCTTTCCGGGTGCAGGAACTTGGGGTCAGCGCCACCGACACAGCCGCCGCCTCCGCCGCGCCCCGCATTGCTCCGGCGGTGCGAGAAGAAGAACGCGATGGACAGCCCGAGCACGGCCACCGTGAGCAGCGGCAGCACTATGGCCGGAACGAGCTTGGACGCCTTCTTGGAACCGTGCGAGCCGCCGCCGGCGGGAGGCGTCCCGGCGGCGGAGCCGGTGTTGGGGAGCACCAGAGCAGGGTACGTCGGCTGGTCGGGCCCCGTTGGCATCGCCGGCGGGGGCGGCACGGCCATCGCTGGAAAGAACGGCGGCGCCGGCGCGGGCGGCGGGGCGGAAGCGACGCCTTGTTGTCCCGGCTGATCTGGGAAGAACGGCTGGTGGAGCTGCCTCCTGGCGGTGGCGGGAGCGTCCAGAGCGTTGGCGCCATCGACGCAGCAAGTGGCGAGCAAGATGGGTAGCAGCAGCGGCAAGAATTGGCGAGGAGATGGCATTGTGACGCAAGAAGCAGGTACAGGAGGAGGAAGCAAGAGCAAAAGCTGCTTGTGTATGGTGTGGTATCCGTGATCGACAGATCTTGGAGAGAGAGAGAGGTGAGGGGTGAGGTAAGGTGTTGTAGTGGATACAGCTACATGGAGATGGAGTATTTTGGATTTGTCCTCCTCAGTCTCACTCCCCTCCCGCACTTCCTCTCTTGTTCGCTCTGGTCTCTGGGTTCTCTTCCTGTGCGCCTCTTATTTCGCTTTTGATTAGCACTTTTTTTCTTTTGTTTAGTGCGTTAAGCATGAGGGAGGTTGGCCATTAGTGCTCGTTGAGCTGTGTGGGAACGGTGGTGGTTGAAGCTTGCTTGGTTTGTTCTCATTCTTTGGCATTTTGGTTAGTTGAATAAACTAGTTGAAGGTTGTTGCAGAAGAGTGTAAGAGAGCAAAGGGGAAGTGTGGAAGAACAAGCACGAGTAAAATATTGGGTTGGTTGTATACGTAGTATTTATAATTCACACCTTATACTGAAGTGGGAGCACTATATAAATATATCTCGCATTCTAAATGTGGAGTTCTTATGGCTCTAGGCTCTAGCTATTTATTATGTCTCAAAATCGACCGACTTTTGAAACAACGGGTATCATGAAAACTTGAGTAAAAAAAAAAGAAATTCCTTCCTTTATTACAGGAAGATGCTAAAATAAATGTGGAAGTGGATGCAGAACTCTGTTTTTTCTTCAAGAAAATCTTTTACATCTAATGTTTTTGTCCGAATCGATCCCGATATGCAAACTCATTATGAATGTGCTTATAAAAAATTATATTGATACATGATGGATGGTTGGATCTGCCTCCAACTTTTGGAACACTAAAAAAAAGAATTCAAATAATGATGACAAATTCTTTCATTTAATGATTGGAAATGTTGGTTTCTTATGTGGTTAGTTAGCGTCCGTGCTTGGGTTTGAGTTAGCAACTGAATAGTCTTTAGAACTGAATGTCGCGTTCTGGAGTTGCAGTGAGAGATTGCTTGGCTGCGAGAGACGCTTCACCACGAGAAATATACAACGCCCGATCGATCGCGTGCTTGCTTCCCGTGTAAGTTTCAGCCGCCACGGAAGCTTGATGCTCTGCCCTTTTTGCTTGTTGCGACCTGCTGCCCGTTTTGAAACTCCATGAACACCAAAGGTAAGGTCTGGGGTTAGTACTAAATTCTGATACTACCTTTGGTCCCGTGTGCCGTTGCTCCATATATGCTAGTAAAAGGTTTGGGCAATCTTGGTAGCATCATCGTCGGCAATGTAATGTTTGATCACGGGCTGGATGCGTGGTAGACGGACCTTACCGGGCTGCAGGGTACGGAGCACGCGAGCTGGAATTTTAACATGCCGGCGCCGCCGACAAACTTGACTGCGCGCGAGTCCGAACAAACTTAGCGGTACCACATGCTACATTTTGCTTCGGCAGTAGTACATATGTGCTTGATCGGCTCGTGGTATTGCACGCACCGCCTTATTTCGTCGAGTGTGCCTGCGCGAGCGACGCGCACGTGTGACCGACGCGTATAGGAGTGCGCCAGTAATGCAGTTTCGGCTGTACTACGCGTACAAGCGCCGACCGACGTTCTCACCAATCTGCTAAACCTGCATACCGCGGCCGGCTTTCTGCTGCGATCGACGGGTGGTACAGCGTTGCCCCGACCCGAGCTACCCAACGTGTGGCCGCGTGAAAAAGGCGATCCGGGGGTGACTATCCGGTGGGTGGCAGCCGGGGGAAACGCGGGAATCATCGCACTCGCATACGCGAGTGGACGCAACCTCTCGCGCACCCTGACGACACTCGGCGCCGCGCGCACCAACAGGCGGAGACGTGGGCAGGTGGGACGACGCGCGCACCAATACGCGGTGGTAAGTGCTTACTGTGTCCACCACGAACGTGATTTCTTTTTTTTTTTACCAGATCACTGCTCACCACGGTAGTTACCATTTTTCTTCGTGATTCTCACACACTTAAGTACTATACTCCCGAATGATTCTTTTTTTTTGTTTGCGAAGATACTCCCGAGTGATTGACCACGTACGGGAGTAATTGAATGATGCATCGCTTTGGCTGTCCCTTTTTTCTCCTCTCGATAGATTCTTATTTTAAAACTAAATAGTTTTCTAGATTTCTAAACAATATATTATGCATACATTAATTTATTTTAAATACAATTTATCTGTTCCAGCTATGTAATTAACGTGTGTCGTGTCTTTATAATTTTTTTTCATGAATACAACTTATTTGCGTGGCTTATTTGTTTGAAGCATGTTGATGATTTGTTTCATGTTCTGACATAATTTGTTTCACTATTAAGATTTATTTATTTCAGTTTACTAAACAATTTGTTCCAAGCATACGGATGATTTAGATTCATGTTTCTAAATAATACTCCATGTATACAACTTATTTGTTTCAGCTTCCCAAACAATTTGTTCCAAGCATGTAGACTGTTTCATGTCCCTAAATAATTTGTTTCATATATACGAGTTATTTGTTTCAGCTTCCCAAACAATTTGTTCCAAATATGTAAATGATTTGTTCTATGTCTCTAAATAGTTTGTTCCATGTATATGAGTTATTTGTTCCGGCTCCCAAACAATGTGTTCTATGTATATGAGTTATTTGTTCCAGCTTCCCAAACAATTTGTTCCAAACATGTAGATGATTTGTTTCATGTCTCTAAATAATTTGTTTCATGTATACGAGTTATTTGTTCCGGCTTCCCAAACAATTTGTTCCATATATACAAGTTATTGTTCTGGCTTTCCAAACAATTCGTTCCATGTATACAAGTTATTTGTTCTGGCTTCCTAAACAATTTGTTCCAAACATGTAGATGATTTGTTCCATGTTCAAAACAATTTGTTTTAAGCATGGTTTGTTTCATGTATACGAGTTATTTGTTCTGGCTTCCAAGACAATTTGTTTAAACCATGTAGATAATTTGTTCTCTGCCTATTAAAAATTGTTTGGGCCATTTTACTAATATTCTGCATTAAGAAAAGTATTATAATGTACTCAAGTGTTCCGGTGCATGTATTAGAATGTTTTAGGCTCATAAAAATTGTTCAGTGCCTATTAAAATTTGTTCATTTTCAAAGTTCTCTGTTTACTATGTAGTACAGTGTAGTATTATTTTGTGTACCTGTGGCCAAGGAAAACAAGTGGTGCGGCAGGAAAAAAAATAAGTGTGCGCCTACGGTTTGCGGTGTGGAAAAACAAACTCCTGCCCAGCAAAGCAAATGGGTTTCGGCGCCCGCGGCAGGTGCGCGAGAGCGGGTCGTCGGCTCGTCCACGCGAGTCTGATCGGCCCCCTAGGGGACAGCCGCCATCCATCGGGCTCACCTAGGCGAGCCGAAACCGTCGCTCGCGCACCTCCTATTGCTACACTCTCGCGGGCTTGGCCTCGTGAGTACTTCGTTTCGACCCATGACTCTGTGACGTAGGTCCCCATCAACTAAGTCGGTTGTATCATCTCCAGCAATTGTTACGTTAGCTGTCACGGGTTCCAGAAGTGCACTTCTCCGTTTCTATATAATGATGCACTTCTCCTTTTTTCTTTTTCTTTTTACGTGTCTTATATTTTTCTAATTTCCAATTGATTGTAAGCTATATTTACTTTTTGATGCAATTGTATTTTTTTATTTCTTCTACTGTATTTTATATTTATAATTCATAAACGAATTCAAGTTATCTTTTTCTTTAATTTTGTAAGACTTAAAAAAAATGCATACGTTGGTGATGTGTTTTTTTTTTTTCTTTCATGGAGTTGTGTCTATATTTTCCAATTCTTTTTGTTATGTACTTATGTCACCCTAATAAAACCATAAAACTCTGGTCATAAGCGAGCAGAACATTGTTCATGAGCTAGTGGAACACTGGACATCAACTAGCAGAACATTGTTCATGAGCTAGTGAAACACTGGACATCAACTAGCAGAACATTGTTCATGAGCTAGTGGAACATCTATTGTAAACTTCTAGAACACTAGTCATTAGTTAGCAGAATATTGTTTATGAGCTAATTGAACAATTTGTGGTAAACTCGTGCAACACTAGTCATAACCCCATAAGAGTATTTCTCTTGAGCCAGGAACATTTTTTTTCTAAAACTATTGGAACACTAGTCATAAACCAGTAGAACATTTCTCGTTAGCTAATGGAACATTTTCCATAAACTAGTGAAACATTGATCATAAACTAGCAGAACATTGTTTATTTTTATGAAATAATGAAATGTGTATCATAAACTAGTTATATAAATATTATTAAACAATAAATGTATATTCTGATTAACATATAAGGAATGTAAAAAATATGTAATTCTCGAACGTAAATTTTAACTTGAGCAGCTGTCATAATCATAAGGCAAAAAAGTAATTAAGGATGAGGCAATGCGCAATACGAGCACACAACGAAGTTGAATTCAGCTGCACCACGGGACCCACAAGACGTCATTGTTTTTGGACAGTGCAAAACTTTCGAGCTTAGTTGTTTGGTGGGCCAGACAAAATTCTTTCTCGCGCTCGCGCTGTCTGTCACGACCGCTCGGCCCAGACGAGCCCGTTCGCGGGGGGTCCGCGAGAGGGGCAACTTTCCTCGCGCATGCGAGTGCGAGAGGCCCCCGGGGAAACGGACGTGGATTGCCCGCACTCCGCCGCCGCCTTTCGCCACGATCCCGTGGAAGACCGGTCGGTGTGCCTGCCACGGCGCGCGGGCGACGGAGCTCACCAAAACCACCACCTGCCACCTGCTCGAGAGAGTCGGCGTCTGCTTCCATTTCCCCCAGGTTTTTCCCGTGGTCTGTGCCGGCATCGTCGCGTGGGTGTGGGTCACTGCTCACTCTGAGCCTCTGAGCGAGTGGTACGTAACTTTTGGAAGGCTGCCACGAGAGGAGATTCTACAGTACATAATAATCCACCGATATGCTGCAGGGACTGGCTGCTGCTACCTCGGACACGCCTACTGTTATCTACGCTGACCGCCGGCATGCACGTACGCATCGGCGAGTTTCCGTGGACTGCCTTTTTTTTTTTTTTTTTGCCGTGGGCCAGCACGTTGGGTATCTTATACTGCTCGTCGCCCCTTTAGCCTCATACGTTGGGGCGACGAGTATTTGTTGCAGGTGATAATGTGCTCGTCGCCCCTTTAGCCTCCTCGACACGTAGTTTGTACATATATTTATGCGCGAGTGTGTGGGGGACTACGGGTAAGCAAAGACCAATTACTCCGTCCCCGTGCGCGCGTACTCCAGTATAAGTGCTCATGTACTCCAGAGCATCGCCTCTCGTCTATATGAGTGGTCCTAGCTCAGAGCGGTGTTCGGTGTACCTGTATGTACTATCATGTACTATAGCTGTATCTCTGTCTCTTGCGTGGCATGTAGCCCGGAATTAAGGATCTCCTCCAGTCGTGTGCATGTAGTTTCAGATAACACTGAACTACTACTAGTAGCTAGTGTCCCGCAAAGATATCTGAGAGACAATAGATCGACCCATAGGGCCATAGGAGGCAGATACTAGTAAATCGATCACACCATGGGAAATCATGCTGACTTATTACTTTCTCTTTGTGAAAAAAAGGTTATTCCAACGGCAATGTCGCTAGGCTAGTAGCATATCAGTGCTCGTTTTCCTTTTTCTTTCGTTTCAGAAAACAAAAAGAAAGTAGTAGTATCATAGGAGCATAATAGCATGATTGCTCAACGCAACGCACTTTCCACGCGGTACAAAAGAAAGCAGTATGCAACGGATCAACTCGAACTGTTATTCATCCAGCCCAATGCAAGAGCAGGTTAAGGAAAGTTCAACTGCCCTGACTATATTACGGTGTCACCATGCATTGCTTTTACGCGGGTCTCCATCCGCCACCGATCGATGGCGTCGAACCATCCATCAAAGTGACGGAGACGAGAGGCGCACGGCCGGCGGCAGTGCGTCTCTATGATGTGCTCTCTAGCACGTATGTAGTGGACACTTAAACCTACCGCGCTCTGCTAACTGCTTTGGTAAAGTACGGTGACTATCATGACAGGGACTCGCACTGACACGTACGTATCAGTGGTGCTGTGCAGTCCTACTCCTACGGTCATGTACTTTTACGACTTTTGAGGTAAGGTAGACATACCCCGATCCATGTAGGACTAGTAGTGTGTATAATCAAGCTGATTAGCCGAGCTTACATATTGATGTAGTACAGTCTTATAATAGTGTTCCAGACTGCCGCAAGATGCCCAGCTTGGCATCCATCTATCTTTACTTTGCATTTTATTTGTCACTTTGAGTAACGACCGTTGGAGCAGCGCTCTCTCCTCTCTCAGTGACACGTGGGCCTGGAGACATATGCTTATTCTCTTGCCACGCTTCGCTTTGCCCGTTAGACTGACTCCAACAGAGGACCTTTAGGGACCTCTACACCCAAAATGAGTTCAAAAACAGGCAAAAATTGTCTCCAACAGAGAACCTAAACACCTATCTATTTTGAGCAACACTTGCCCCCGTGACTGAGTGCTAGGGCTCCTCGCGCCGCGACCTTCCCTCTTCCAACGCCGCGCTCGTCGTCCTCCTTGCGCCAGGGGCGAGGGGCGAGGCTGCGAAGGCAGCGGCGCTGGGGGCAGGGGCGGCGCAGGCGCCGGGGCCAAGGGCGACGAGTGGCGGCGGCGAGACGGTACGGGGGCAGCGGACGGCGGCGAGTGGCGAGGCCGCGGCCGCGGCGGCGCCGGCGCCGGCGCGGGAGGCTTCGCGCGGGGGCAGGGGTAGCGGCCCGCGGGTCCTTCCCCGCTGCGCCTATCCTCGCGCTCGGAATCGGAGAGCCGCCGCCGTGCTACTCGACGCGGAGAGGGAGGTTGGGGTAGAGCCGCGCCGCGTCGCCTCTACCACGAATCGAGCTCGGGGAGGGAGCGCCGGCGCCGGCGCTCGCGAAGGGGGTGGGATTGGCGGCGGCGCGGGCGCGGCGGGCGGCGGCGCGGGCGCGGCGGGCGGCAGCGCGGCGTCGGGCGCGGGCGGCAGCACGACGCGGCGTCGGGTGGCGGGCGCGGGGGCGGGGCGTGGAGGCGCGGGCGGGGCGACGACTCGGCGGGGCGGCGCTCGGGCGCGGGCGGGGCAGGACCGCGATGACGCCGGCGACCTCCGGCGAGGCTCACGGCGACGCGGTGGTGTCGGCGGCGGTGGAGCAAAAAGGTTAGGGTGTTCTGTTAGAGATGGAAGTTTTTTAGGTTACTATGTTGAAGATTTTTAACACCTTATTTAGGTATAGGTGTGCTGAACTGTTAGAGTCAGTCTTACGAGTCGTCGCGAGGACACGACGGATGGGTCATGGGTATACGTGCTGCTAGCTGCAGTGCACAGAGGCAGAGAGCATCCCCAGAACGAACGAACGAACGTTCTCCTTCGCCGCCGATGTCGGCCGGCTGGCTCGCCTCACAGTTAACGCCTCGGAAGCTGAAGCAGATGCAGGCGGGAGGCGAGCATGTGGCGACGCGTTGCGGACGTAGCGTGTGCATCGGGAAAATTAAGAACAGTTCGATCTCGGCAGCTGATGATTCTCGGCTTTGTTTTTGTCTGGCGGTGACGTCATTAGCGGATTGATTAGTGGGATGTCCTTGAGGTTGGTAAACTAATCCCTGGGCTTTGTCAGACGAGGACGACTCGGAAACAGCAGGGTAAACGTTGGTGGACGGATGCCGTGCTCCGTCCGACGAGCAGCACTGGCGCGCGCTTTTACTAAATTGATGTACTGTACTTAACTACTGCAGCCACTAATCCAAGCAGCATTCTACGGTTGGTAAGGTGACAGTTTGCCCCGGACGATCTCATGTGCATGTGCTGCTTTGGTGCTTGTTTTCTTTTCTACGCTTGGCATTCGACGGCTTGCACACTTTGCCCTGGCGTGTCCCCGTGCCAGCAGATGTCCGTCCCCTCGTTTGTTTGGGTACTCGCAGTACATAACCATCACGCCGTATGCAGTACTCGCAGTTTCAGCAACCACCAGCAAGCATGCTGCAAAGGTCAAAGGCTCAAAGCCGAAGTACGTACTCGCGCCCGGCACTCGGTTGTTGGCACTTGGCGCGGAGCCGTGACCGCGGCCGATGGATCGACCAACCGCAGAGCGGAGAGAGTACTGTAGTTAGCACGCCCCCACGTGAAAACGTACCAAGTGGTCGCCCCGTGGGGGAGGGAGGTGGGGAGGGGCGACGCGCAGCGCACGCAGGGCAGCAGGGAGGAAGGCACCGTCGTCCGCATGCAGCCACCTCCCCGGTAATTTCTCGCCGCTTTTACGTACGCACGCACTCCCCAGTCCCCACCTCACGGTCACGGTGCCGAGACGAGACGAAGAAGAGTCGGTGACCAACGCCGGCCCGCGGCAACGTGGAGTGGGGGGTTGGACGGATGTCGAACGCTGTCCCACTGCCGCCACAGCCACGCGTCGGTCTCGGACTCTTTGATCCGGCCCCGGAGGCCGAGGAGAGCTGGCGGAGCTTTCGATTCCTGTTAGCTCTTCATTAATTGATCTCGGCTTCGTCTGCTTCGATTCATGGCTTTCTGCTGTGCGGACGTGCGCGACATGAAAGTCTGCGACTCGAACAATGAGAAGTGGAAGCTTCGAACCTCTCGTTATCGTGCGGATTCGCGGGGGTGTGTTCTCAGAAGGGAAGGACACTGCGGTTTGACTCGATGTACCGCGCGTGTTGAACCATGTCGCGTTGGAAATTGGAGAATCACGGCCGCATTTTTATTTTCCCTTCTCTTTCCTTAATCTTGAACTGTGTACTCCAATGCAGTGGAGCTCCTCGAAGAAGCCACTCTCCAAGTGGCACAACAATCCCAGGTGCTGTCGACTCTGATCACTGCAGAGATAGAGCAACATGGCAGGTACTCGTACTCTGACGAATCATTCAGCGCTGTATTCATGCGCAGGCAAATGTTGATGGACGACCTCTGGACGGGACGAGATACTGCTGCGGACCTGACAGCAGAATCTATCACAGCGCTTTCCGGGCCAGCTTTCGCAGACGCTTTTGCTCTGGCCGGCCTTTGCCATACCATACCATTCCACAAAGGATTCTGCTTTTCTCCTCTACTAGTGGATGCAGATGATGCATGGGTCGTGATGTCGACAGGGAAACCGAAGCCCTGTCTCGCTTTCCCCTTGCTTGGTAAGCAGAAAAAGGCAGAAAAGGAATTAGCGGCAGTTGCAGCGTGAGCATTTCTGTTTTATGCGTTTGTTTCGTTAGGTCGTTAACTGCCGCGCATTGTTTATGTTTGTAATTACCAGTGTTAGTGTTCATGCACGCCTAACTGCTGTTTCTCGGTCCTTTTCGGTGTCGCGATTCGACGAAAATGTCGTGCAGATCGGACGTCGTCCATCGGATGTAAGATGTGTCATCACAAAAGGTGCGTGTGGAGGGTCAAGGATAGATCGTTGGGAGTGTTGAAAGGGAGTACTAGCCATGTATCACCTCGCTTTTGACGACAGCAAGAGAAGGCTCTTTTGGCACTAGATTGCAGCGTTCTGAATGAACTCGTTACCAAACTAATTTGACGCCAAATGGCAGGGGCAGAAGTACAAATTCCTAATCCCAGACAAATCTAGTTGCTGATATGGTAAGGGTGACCAGCCTGAAGGAGTGTTCCTTTTTTTCTTCTTCTTCTTATTTTACACAACAAAAAACTGAATAAGGGCTTGACTGAATCGAGTGCATGCAAGTTGGGGCCGCAGCCTTCTCTGCGCGCTCTCTCTCTACCTCCTCCTGACGTGGTTTCTCTAATATTTTACAACCCATGATTGAGGAATTGATGAGGATAATGCTAGCATGCATGCATCAGCCACCCCAAAACAAGGCAGGACAACATCACATGCCATGTGAGCCTTATGCGCCAAATAGAATGATAGTAGTATCAGGGTACATACACCTACCTCGCCGTGGAGCTTTCTGCACCTAATCATGTCCTTCAAGTACAGTATATACTTGCAGATCAAGGGGCAAAAAGGGTGTCGAGATTCGTTACAGAAGCGGCGCTTCCATTCCATGCATGACTGCACTTGAACAAGATCCTGGAACTAATTTTTGTTCAACCATCTTCTTGGAAAAATCCGTTAGTTACTTCTGAAATCTTCAGAAGTGATTAACTGCACGCGGTTTCGGAGGGTAAACGTGGAGTATATACTGGTAAACAAATAAGAGGGGAAAAAAAGTAGGTACAGTGAAAATCAACGCCACCGACGCTGGATGTGTGGTAGCCCTCAGATCATAGACTAACAGGTGAACAGTAGCATCAGTGGCAACATAGTGCACAGAACGATAAGACGCTACTTCTTCAGAGCCATAAGCACAAGCAGCACAAAAATGCTGTAGACAATGGCAACTGTGATAAGATAATCCTCTGAAAAGAGCACCGTGATAGCAGAATAATTCCAGCACCGACTTCGCTACGCTCCGTCCTTTGTGGTTGCTTTCCATCTCCTCCTTTTGCAGAGGCATCGCGTCGGATATGACATGATCTTGTTGCTTGTCCTTCTCTATAGATTTTAATGAGTTTTTCTTGGCTTGTTTTTATTCTGCATCTACTTCCATTTTTTTCTGAGTGAGATGAGAACATGCACTGCATGCTATCTAAAGTTCCACTTTAATTACGCTCCATACGGATCGAAAGTCGCTTTACGAGCCCAAACCCTCTTTATCAACTCAACGATTTTGTGATATTTGTTTGTGTTAATAGCATCGAGATTTGCAGTCGTGATAGAACATTGTACTTAGCGATGCGAAAAAATAATGGTTCACAACAGCAGCATGAACGGTCACTAAAACAGTCTGCTGACCCTCTATCCTAATAAAATATTTCTAGGTTGGTTCAAGTCAACTAACTTAAGTCAAAACTCATCGCTATCAAGTGAATGCTATTTGCCACATCACTAAACACTGCAATTTGCAGTCGACGAGATATGAAACATGGAATTCTGAGTTTTTTTTTAGAATAATGGAATTCTGGGATACATTCGTCACAGGCTATACTTCTACATGGGCCGAACCGTTTAGGTACGCCGCATAAGCACCTGTTAAGGCCTGGTGGACGCGGAGAAGCCCAGGATTTTTTTCGCGACCATGCATATGCATGTTTTTCATTAAGAGGAATAAGAATACAGAGTTGGCGTGAACTAGCAACCGAGGTTGCCTGGACCGCACTGGATTACATGGTGGTACACAAAGGAAAGCAAGAAGGAAACAGAAAAAAGCTTTTTGCGACTGTTGCAGGTAAAGCAACGCCCCCGTTTTACTGAAAGAAAACAGATAACGCCGAATTTCCTGCCTGAATCCAAAGCTTGGCTTCTTCACGTATCCGTGCCGACAGAGTAGCAGCCTGTTTCTGCGCGTTGTTGAAAACTCGATCGTTCCTCTCCTTCCACATATTGAAATCGCCGCAGAGGAACCATGGCCCCGTCCTTGTTTGGCGAATGTCTCTCAGTTCTTGTAAGAACAGCACCTTGTCACGATCGTGCTGTGGGCCGTAGGCGGTGGTAATCCACCAGTCAAACTTACGCGACAACAGCGACACGCGAGCCGTTACGGCGTTCGCGGATATATGGACGTGACTCGCGGACCAGATGTCCGTGCGCCACGCCATAAGGATCCCACCACAGGTATTCACAGCAGGGAGATAGAAATAAGCAAAGGCCGAGCCTAACATGTTACGCACCAAGGCATCATCCACTACATCTAATTTAGTCTCTTGCAAGCAAAGAAAAGAAATGCGTTCCAGCGAAACTAGTAAGCTGGTCGCGTCGCGACGTGCCCGGGCATTGAGGCCACGGACATTCCAGATCAGTAGATTTTCACTATCCATTAACACTACTTGCGCGACAAAACCAGGCAGAGCACTATGGCTCGATGCCCACCACCTCCTCAGCCGCATCCGGGATCGTGTCCTTGATCAGAGTCCGGATGGCCAGTTTGTGCGAGTCCGACAACGGCCGAGTATATGTTGAATTGTACTCAGCTATCGCTTCCGCATCGGCCACACTGCTGGCCGCCGTGTTGGTCCACTTCCTCATCAGTACATTCTGGGCTTGCACCTCCGGACTAGAGACGCGCGACTTATGTTTGGCCGCCACCCTCCTGCTTCTTCTTGGCAGACCATCTTCAGTATCTGGAACCCGAGGACGACGCCGCGGCGGCCTGTTCATGGAGACCGGGGCCGCAGCGGCCGCACGAACCGAATTCAGGAAGGATTCAACCGCCAAGGCCTGATCCACCGGCGGCACCTCATTCTGTAGCTCAAGGCTACTGAACTGAATCGGTGTCGCACCTGGCCCCCTTGTCAGGGTCACGTTCCGGCAGGTTAGCTCATCCGGCATGCAACCATCAGGAGCCGGCGCTTCCGCAAACCGAACGCACTCCAGCTCTGGGCCTTCTTTGCTTTCAATAGCCTTTGCCTCGCCCGGCCCAGGCCCAGTCGCCACCGATTGGACTGAGGGGCCACTAGACACGGTCAGCTCCGGTCCTTCTGGAACCTCAACACCCGTGGAGGTATAGCCACCGCTACCGTCCAGCACGGACACTGGCCCGTCCTTCTCAGAAGACGACAAGGAGTTATCGGTCGCAGCGACCGAAGGAGGCGCCCCCGCCAGACGACACAACGAACTCATGTGCCCTTTCGGTGGCAGGGCCCCCGATCAGGTCCGCGTGTCGCCCCCGTAGCGGAGGAAACTCAGCTTCAAGGATCATTGGGTCCACCCGCGACGCTTGTCCCCCATCCTTTTCCTTGGGATCCCTGCCTCGGAGCAGCAGCCAATCTTGGGCGCGTTGGCTGTTTTAGAAGCTAAAATTTAGAGGGGTTTAAATAAAAAGAATATTGTCTTAAATAAATTTTAATTACAAAACTAACTGCAGAACCCTCCCTCTAAATCGCGAGACGAATTTAACGAGGGCAGTTAAGCCGTGACTAGACGATATTTACTGTAGCATTACTGTAGCATCATTGTAGCAAAACATAGATTAATTAGGCTCGTCAGATTCGTCTCGTAAAGATGTACCCATCTGTAAAAAAGTTTTGTCATTAGACTTTATTTAATACTCCTAAATAATAAGATTCTCTTTAGAGCTAAATTTTAGAGGCTCTAAACACACACACCGAACGCGTCCTTTGCATGAAGTCTCTTTTGGCAAAACGCAGGATTCCTTTTTCTTTCCCAAAGCAACGACAGTCTCCTTTTCGGCTTTACCCCCCTGGCCCACCAAGAAAGCTGCGCCAGTTCCGCCCGTTGGTTCAAACGACTTCTGTGGGGCCCCACCGCACACCACACTCTCCGAAGCACGCCGGAGTAGGTACGGCGCCGCCTCTGCGCGTGACGGCGGAAGGGGGACGAACAACGAACCGACCACCATCCCCTCCAAGCTCTCCACCCCGTCAGCCTGCTCCGGCGTCGGCGGTGAGGAGCCCTCCGGTCCCGACCACGGCTCCGGGTTGTCCTCCTTGAACCTCGTCTTCTTCGGCCACGGCCGGGATCGGCATCGCTGCACGAATCCCGGGTAATCTTCCTCGGAGTCGCTGTAGAAGCGATCTGGCGGGGTGCCGCCGTCATCGTCAGAGCTCTCGGGCGGCAAACTCCAGTCTTGTACCTCGATAATCTCCACCTCGACCCGGTACCGCAGAGTGGGGAGCTCGGAGTGGATGATCTCCTCCGGCCGGAGGTAGAGGTTGCAGCCACCCGCAGGCACTGGCGGCTCCGGGATGATGGTGATGACCTCATTGGGCACGAGATCAGGATCCACACACCACGCCACCACCCGGAATCGTCGCATGTCCACCTTGGCCAGCGTCTCCGGCGTTGGCTGGATGTTCGAGCATGAACCCTTGAGCACTTGGTTGACCGTGGAGACGTGCCACGCGTGCGCCGGAATGTTGCGCAGCTCGATGAGCAGCCTGAACTTCATCGGCGCAGAGTGCGCCAGCGACTATCTGCACCACCGGTTGAAGACGAGGCTGAACGCGGCGCCCGGTGGCGGGGGGCCGCGCAGCACCCGCTCCATGTCGCCAACGTGGTTGAAGATGATCAGGAAATCCTCCGGATGGAACCGGTGGATGGCGACCTCGGAGCCGCTGACGCCGAAATGCTGTCGGAGCCACCGCCGGACCTGAACGACATGGATGAGCGGCCTGGTGCCACCTATGACCGCCACCAAGGCACGGCCCAACCTGGCCTCCTCCAGCTCAACCTCCTCCGACCTCTGAAGGATGCACAGCTTGACCGGCGGCCGGCGTGCCGGTGCCCCACGTGGGAGACATGTTGGCGGAGGCGGCGGCGGAGGCGGAGGCGGGGGTGGGGGTGATTCCGTCGCTGGCGGAGGGGACGCCGCACAGATTCTTGGCGGCGAGCCGTCGTCGGTGGAGCAGGAGGAGCCCGTTGGAGTGGCATCCTCTGCGACGTAGCCATCGCGACCCGCGGCCGTCGGAGCCGCCCGACGCGCCCAGCGACGCCTGGGCCGGCGCGACACAGAACGACCACGGCTCGGGCCGGGTGGTGAGCGGCGACGCTTGGCCAGCGCCGGGGGATGTGGACAGTCCCGCGCGGCGTGTCCTTCTTCCTTGTAGTTGAGGCATCTGGAACGGTTGTAGCAGAAGGCGGCCACGTGGTCCGTGCCGAAGCAGTTGAAGCAGAGACCTTGGAGGCTTGCCGGCACCGGCCTTGCTTGGGGTTGAGGCGGTGGAAGCCGCACCCACGTGTACTTCTTCTTCCTCCTCGCGACCACCGTCTGCCACCCGTCCGCGTCCGGGCCTGGGCGTGATGGCGATGGGCGGACCAGCACCGAGGCTAGGCGACGCTGAGGCTGAGGCGCAGCAGCCGGACGTGGCAGAGGAGGAGGGGCCGTGCGACGCGCCGACGCCATGAAGTCCCCCGCTGGACGAGGAGGCGGCGCCATGGCGGCCGCTAGCTCGAGGGACCTGCGCGACGAAGAGCCCGTGAGCGGGGCCTTACCTTTTCCTTTGACGTCGGCTGGTGGCGGCGGGGCCTCCTGCTCCGCCTCCGACTCCGACGAGGAGGAGCTGGACGGGCTATACTGCATCCATGAAGGGAGCTCGGCCGACGGCCTGCACGAACTGCCACCAGAACTGAAAAGCTCGGCGAAGGGGTTGAGCGTGGACGCCGACGCCGGCGTGGCCGGCGGCGGGGAGGCGACACCGGAGGGCCCCGCCTCATCCCGGCGGAGGGGAGGTGGGGTGGACTGGGAGGCGGCGGCGGCGGCGGAAGAGGCGGCCACCCCCCACGCGGGCGGTACGGACGGAGAGCGCTCACACATCTCACGGCCCTGCATGATACATGTCAATGTCCGTGTAGTCTGCCTATGGTGGAAGAGGTGATCGGGCTGATCCATCAACATAGAAGCCCAGGATAAAGCCAGCCGGACCGAATACACTTGCATTGGTTTTGGCCTGTTAAAATTATCTGGCCATTTATCAACAGTTGAGGGCGGATTAATAACGAATCAGATGAAGCTAAGGAAGCACTAAATTTGCATGCTCCCAGATATACAGTGGCAACATAGTGAAGCAACTGAAGAACTGCCTAACAAGGATAGACTTACTGTGGATAAATCCACCGACAACCAAATTCGTAGAAGACGAAACTGAATGACTGGTCACTTCCGAAAATGGGGCTCTCCCGGACTTCAGCAACCCGGCATGGCTCTCATCCCCACGGATGACGACACGCGGACCCGAGTCACCCGACCCCACGCGGACCCAAGCAATCGCGGCCGTTGAGCGGGAGCAGGCAAAGTCGGCAGATGCGTTCGTCATTGCAGTTGGGCCGCGGATGCAATCGTGGAGGTGCGGCACCCCGGCGTCACAGACGCCGGCGGAGGAAGCAATCACTGCGCGGTGGTCAGTAAATCTAAACCCTTAAATAATCAGTTGGGAGAAATACATTTTTTACCTGTCAAAATCTACCCCATTTATGTATCCACCGTTGATTTACACCCTTACTTTTTTAATCTACTGTTAAAACCTGTCAAACATGACCCCACCCCACCGAGGGGGACGTTACTTCGTCATTCCTAAGCCAAAATTCCTGACATCGTTAAAACTTTTCTCACTCACGATTTTCTCACCCCCGGAGATTTCCCACCTCCCTTGATTATCGGTCAATTTCCTTTTCTGAAATTCAATTCCATCCTCATATCACGCTCCCGTTGCCCTGCGCCTGCTCTCCTCTCCCTTCTCTCGACTCCCACCTCCGCCGCCGCCACCTCGCAGAAGCGGACAGGGGGGCCGCCGCCACCTCGCAGACGCGGACAGGCGCCGAAGTCGGAGCAGCCACTGGTCCAAGCGGAAGTAGAGGGCGCCGCCATCGCTGCGCACCACCCCCGCTCTCCCTGCGTCCTAACCACCACGCCGCGGCACCACCTGCGCCCCTCTCCCCGTCCCCCGACGGGCTCCTCGCATCTCGCCGCGGCAATCCTGCACGGGTCTATGCACGGCGTTTCCTCACGCGCGGGGTGGCGCCGGCGAGCGGCTACTGGTTATTCCTCCAATTCATGCTCCTCGAATGGTCGTGGCGTGAGGAAGGTGGGTGTCGCGGCGGCTAGGCAAGTCCTTAGCAAATCTGCGCTCCTTCACGGATGCAACTATTAACTTGTTGCTTGCTTACTTGCTCCAGGTGCTGGCAATGGACGCATTCATGGAGGCGGCCGGCCAGCAGGTTTCGCTGCAGTTGATTGGGCTCAAGGTACAAAATCTCAGTCATGCTCATAGCGTCTTGGTGGACAGCACCTGATCTCTATTTGTTGCTGCTGTTGTCTCCATCTCGGCGTTGCTTCGTCTCGCCTTGTCTGAGTTAGAATGCACGGATACAGGCGGTGGCCTTGCCCGCCTCCGCCGATTCATGCTCCTCCAGCTACCCGGGGACGCTCGCTGGGTCGGCCCTACACGCAACTTGTTGGACGAAATGCTCTTGCTCCTGGCTGCATATCCTAGCTTTGCATACTACCACCATCATAGGAGAACACTGCCTCCTAATCAAAAGGTACTCCCTCCGTCCCCAAAAGAGTGTCGCTATGCAAATATCAAAATAAATATATCATGGTTAAAGTATATTCAATGATAAAACAAGTTATAAAAAAATAAATAGTATTTGCATAAAATTTTTGAATAAGATAAATGGTCAAACGTGATGTCTAAAAGTCAACAACGACACTCTTTTGGGGACGGAGGGAGTATGTATTTGATATTCATCCCATCTTGGGATGGAGATGGTATAGTCCCTGTTAATTATGTTTGCTGTTTGCACGGGAGCTGTTTTACTATTTTTCTGGGGAGAGTGAATGTTGTTCAGTATTTCTAAAATGATTCAGTTACAGTCATTGCAAAAAGGTAATAATACAATAATCAGTTACAGTCTGTTCGCGAGAAAAAATTGTAACTGCATATACACATGCTTATCACCTTGACATGTTAGTGACGTGGTTAAATATGGATCCCTATAATCTGGCCTATACACATGCTTATCGCCTTGACATTTCTTTTAGTCAATCTTTTGGTTTATATACTATCATATATTCTGTATAGGAAAATACTTTTTATTGATTGATCCCTTGCAAATTCTGGACGTAGGCTTATGATATTCTTATTAAGATTGGCCTGCATTCTCATATGAGTAATTTTTCATGTGCTATTTAACTGAAATTTATCAATTTTCAGTGTTAAAAGAGTAGGTTCAGAATTGCGGGCCTGCATTTTCCTCATGTTTGAGATTGGCCTTGTATGGTTCGGTAGCATTCCATTACTTGATTATAGGCTCATATATTATCACTTGGCACATCCTTGCCAAGCTTGGTCTGGTATAGTTCGTGTTCAGTTTATAATTGTTTGATGGCAACATTTTGTGCTTTAGTGCTGCTAATTCTTAAATATTTACATCAAGTGTTCTGGTGTTACAAAAGTCCTCTGTTAGTAATAAAATGCAACTCGTCATTCCATAGACTTCGCTCTAACCATCTATTACTACTCTTGTTGCAGAAGTAAAATGGTTGGTGCAGCTACTCCTACTGCTGGCAGCGAATGGACACCACAACACAATTATTGAGTCAGATAGCCATATTCTGATTAACATGTTTGAGTACAGGAGGACAAGATTTTCTAGCTGGAATTTGGATCGAGATACATGAGTTCAACAGGTTTGGTTCTTTAGTCTTTTATCATCGTTTAGTCTTTGTTGAGCCAATCAGGGTCTATGAAATTGCTACTTCGTATAGAATGTTTAATCGGACTAAGGTATTTTGATGGACTACAAATTACTTAATGGCCATTATTTTCTCCATTAGCTGCATTGTATTTTTTTCCCAATCCTTGCAGGTGGGTAAAATCACCTTTTGGTGTGTGGAACTACGCCTTTTATGATTCGTGGTTCAGGAGGATCTCACTCCAAAACGAGTTGTTGAGATTGTTAAGATGCTAAGAAGAGAAATTCCCTCTGTAAGTATTCACTAATTTTAAGGTCAAATGTGGTTTAATTTTAAGGTGCAGGACATTATGCATGTGGTGTTATTGTGTAAAAATGGTATATTTGCGTCTCGGATCAATGGCATGAGTGTCTTCTGCCTGATAGTGAAACTTCCTGCTGGTCTGCATTATTCTTTCCTGCCAAGTGACGCTAAATTTTATATAAAAAAGTAACATGATGTCAAGTTGTTCATGATTCAATCGGTTCCTGCCATGTGATGCAATTTTTAGACACGTGCGTGGCGCACGTGCATTGGTAAAACTTGCAGCATCCTATTTTTGTCATGTGACCTTGGTGCCTCTTTTCGTTCCTAATCCATTGGCCAATGCCCAATAGTGATGAAGTAACACACAATATCTTTCAATTTTTATTAGAAATAATCAAGATTTAATTTGCAAGACTTATTGATCTTGATGTCAGTCTTTCAGCCTCCTGTTATAGCCCATATTATAGAGAACAGAGGCAATATTGGATTCCTTTTAGTTTTTTTGAACAAACGTTCTTGTATTCCGTTTCTTCTGATCCCAACATAGTTTGTTTTGTCTCAGATTTCTGTTGCCATGTCCTGATCCTCAAATACTAACAATCCAAGGTTTAAAATTTGCATTATCCCACTGAACCTGTTTAAGCCAAATTATTTCTTTGTTTAAACTCCAATGTCCTCATTGTCTCCCATTGCTTGCATTGTCATTGAGAAGTCATTAGATGTTTCTAGGTTTTATTTGCAATTTTTAAATGACAAATATTTGATTAGCCGAAAAGGAAATGAAAATATATGACAATAAGTTAGAGTAGTGGCTTGCTTCTTTATTATTTTGCTTTATAATGGCAGCTCTTGAGATACATATATTTTTCTATTTTGAACATATTTAGACTTGAGATCCAGATCTATCAAGTGTTGAACTATTTTTTGTTTTCTTGCATATTCAAAGAAAATCAATGGTAATCAGGGATGCAGTATCTGAGGTACCAGAGGAGTGCTTTCCTCACTTCAGCTCCATTGCCTGGCAGATGGTGTACCACGACAGCCTGGACAGGTGCCCGGGCGTCAAAGGAAGATCGGAGCTGCAGAGTACGCCGAACAATGATCGGAGCGTAGGTTATCTTTTTTTCCCCAACCCTATACCCTATCTGAGCCCAATCAACATTCCTGGTCACATTCATATGTTCTTGGTGCCCTAATAATCCAATCAATTTGTGATTCATATAACCATGTTGGTTATACTGATAGTTAATTTAGGATAGCATCTCTGATTTCACCATGTAGGATTTCACTTGCATTCCAATCTTAACATCTGTTTACTAAATTATTTATGTAGTCCCCATGCAATTTGGTCCACGCATATCATTCAGTGGCACGTTTTTATTTTGGGGTGTGCCTGTTGCTTTTGTTGTTTACAGAAAGAAATACACCTTTTGTTTTGTTTTGTTGGTTTCGATTTTTAGCTTCCAGCTAATAAAACTTGTGCAACTATATATTTCTTTTTGAGGAATGTTGACTATATAAGACTCCACTGAAAGTTGCTACCAGGTACATTTATGCAGGAGCAACAGGACACATATACACAGAAACAGTTGGATTATGATGAAGACACCAATCTTTGTCTCGATGAGTGACAGCGATTCTGAATCATAATTCCAGTTGATTTAAAAGACTTGGAATAGTATAGCTGTTAAATTCAGAATCATCATTGGATGAGATTTGTTATCAAATAATTTCAATATACTCTTAATTTTTTTGTGTTTTAACAAATGTGTCACTGTAATATATATATATTTGTTAGCTTTGTGAGTGTGTGTGGTGTGTGTTGTATCGGGCTCTTGTCCCATTTTCATGTTAATATAATGAAGCGCACCTCTTCTGTGTTTTTGAGAAAAAAAAATATATGTTTGCTTATTAAAAGTTTATATCAACGTAAATAACTATTAAGAGCTGCAATTTGAATACTTCCTCCGGTTTTTTTTTACTTGTCACTAGATTTTACTGTAGCAATTTTAACCGTTTGTTTTTTTCTGCAATATTTATGCATACATTTTGATCTTTTATATTGTTAGATTTATCATAAAACATACTTTAGTAGCATTATATGTTTCAACTCATCCCTGTAATTTTTTTAGAAAAAAACGTGCGGTCAAAATTGCTACAGTAAAAAATAGTGACAAGTAAAAAAAACGGAGGAAGTATTATGTTTAGCCTTTTAAACACGTGCGTGGCGCACGTGCATTTTTACTAGTTGGAATTAGGGTGATAGATCTAGAAGGAGGAGAAAACACTTCTTCATCACCATGCGCGCCCATCTTTAGTTTGCTCTAAAATCTCAGCTACAACAAGTTTGTTTGAGAGGCAATAATGAATATCGTGGCTCAACGTGACTGAATGGTCGCAAAGGCTTCCCCATTAGATGTCCCGGTGGAGTGAGCAAGACAACACGCAGAAGTATGCCAAAGCCCGGGTATATAAATATATAATGACCAAAGGACCAGATTCAGTTAAATCAATTGATGCCTTTAGCGGGCATACTTCAGGATCGTAAATTCATGAACGGCATGGTTGAATAGCATGAGCAGCGAGCAAGAAGAGCATGAACAACGTGCTACTTGCTTAAGAGGAGGGTGAAACAAAGTGTGACTTGAACCAAGTACACCAAGTACGATGGTGAATGGTACACCTCCTAAGCAACATGTGAACATGACCATAAGAACATCTTGAGCAGATGACCTAAAATGGATTGATATACATAAAAACCGCCAGAAAGCCTAAAAACTCTAAAAAGACAGCTCCAGCAGATGACCTATATGGATTGCTATACCTAAAAAGTTTAGGCTCTAGCCTAAGTTCTCTCTCTTTGACTCAAATGTGGCAATCCAACCAAAAGTTTTAGGCTACGGCGGGAAGCGCCAACTGCTCGCGCGCGGATGTTTCCCCTCCGACGCGTCCGCCCGGCGCCACCGCCAAAATCACGTCGCGCCACCGACGGAAGCTCGTCGCCCCTCCCTCTCGTAGCTCCTTCTGCGCCTGCCTCGCTCCGGCCCATGTACCAGCACGCGATCCTTTTTCATGTGCCTCCTATGCGCCCTTCTCTTCCGGTCTTTTTAATTTCTTCAGTTCGTCTCCCCCCCCCCCCCCCCCCCCCCCCCTCCTCTTCGTCTGATAACCCAAAAGAACAAACGTTCAAATGCCTGGATTTACCGTTGGGGCGCATGAGAATGGCGCTGGGCCTATAAAGCCTGGCCCAGCTTTAGAGGATTTTGGGCCTCTAAAGCCTGGCCCAGAGCACGAACCAGCCTTTTCACTCAACCCGGAGATAATTTCGGATGACATCTTATGGCTCCGATTTCCGAAGCCTTTCGATACCGCTCGTGCGGTGTTAGTTAATTACCTCGCACTTAGTTGCCAACATCTAGACATTCTCATAGCAGCAACAGCAATGTGAGCAGATATCTAAACATGCTACCTGAATAAATCAGTTGATATTTACAGGGTGCAGCCTCACTCTGATCCTACAGCAATGAAATTGAAATCCCCTGAGAAACTTCACCTACGGAAGTATGTCTAAAGCATTAGCAATGAAATCTAAAACTTCTTCTGGGGCTGGTTCCTCCGGCGGATAGATGTCCCACACGGGAGGAAGGTTCCAATCAACTGCTTCTTCTGGGGCTGGTTCCTCCGCCGCCGCCTCGAATAATGCATCGTCCATTTGTGGCGGGTTAATCTGGCCCAATTCTGCAACCTGGTTCTGCTGCTCCACCGCAGTGGGCACCAGAACCACTGTCTCCGGAATGACATGCTTGATTTGCTCCTCCAGAAGAGATGGATCGGTTGCACCGCTGCTTTCTCCGAGCACATCGGTCGTCGCCCGAAGAAGCCGCTGGTCGCCTTCGCCGCCGTCTTGCCGGATGACGCCGCCGCCGGTCGCCGTCGCGTCGGCGCTTTCCTCGTCGTCGTACTCCAGCGCGTCGGCGTCCGCCCGATGACGCTGCTGCCCGATGACGCCGCCGCCGCTCGCCGTCGCTTCGTCGTTCGCCTGAGGACGCCGCTGCTCGCCGTGGGCGCCGTCTTGTCTGATGACGGCGTCCTCCGGCGCGTCGCTTCGACTGGTGGTCCCTTGTCCACCGATCACCCCGCCTCGCGCCGTCACTACGGTCGAAAGCTCCACCGAGCCTCCTTCGCTAGTGGTCGGGAGGACGCCGCGCCTGGCCTGCCTTCGCGGACGCCGCCGCCGCCGGCAACGGCAGAAGACCAAAAGCAAAAGACCCAGGACTACCAAGCCGATCAGCACTCCGATCAGAGCCTTTGCCCATGTTGGGAGTGGCTCCTGCTCTGTGGAACTCGACGGCGCCTCCGCAGCCATGATCGATCCGAATCAGAGGGAACAAAAGATGGGGAGAGGATGAATGCTATGGGGTGTTTGAGGGTTTTGTTGCTAGCTCGTCACTTCTGTTCGTCGGGGTGTTTCTTTTCTTTTGACGCGGCAAAAAGCGATTGGACAATTATCGTTAGAAAAGAAAATTCAAAATAAAACTTACGCGTGCTCGTGCTATCTCGTCGCTCGAGCCTCTTTTTCCTGAAATGGAATGGCGACGCTTACGCTCGCATCCAATTATTACAGTTTGTTCCGCTTATTTCATCATCTCAGTCTAATTTTCCTCTAAAGCAAAAGCGATATATACATACGGTCCGCACCTAAACTTTTTTGCTCATGTATCGCTCATGTTTTTACGTGACAGAAGAGGTTGGTTCTGCGTCCGGTTCCTTCCGCCTTTGCTGCGCTGGGACGTACCGCAAGCTACGCATAGCCTAGATGTAGTGCGGCCCGTCCCACCAGAGCCGGGCAGCTGGTGGCCCATGGTGCTGGCCAGGCCCATATGGGCACGCCTCGGGCCAGTGACGTAGAGAAAGAGCGCGATGAAATAGACGATCCTTTTGCCGTTGCCTAACTGTCCGGCTATCTTCCAGATCAAAAAAAAAAAAAAAAACTGTCCGGCTATCTTGGCCCGGGCCATGACGAGTGGGCCGGTGACGAGGACGAAGAAGACCGGGTTGAGCTCCTTGGGGAGCGTCAGGCTTGTGGGAAGCCGCCGCTGGTAGAGCGCGCGCGCATGATGAAGATCACCGTGTAGCGTGCGAGGCCGACGGCGAAGAAGAAGATGGGGGCCACACGCGGAGCTCTAGGCAGAAGATGGGCGCCATGCAGCACGTACGTACCACAGGGCGTGGTGCATCTTGGCCACCGGCCACGACGTACGAGCCCTTCACCAGGAACAGGACGCGAAGAAGAAGTTTGGCGCGGATCGGGTGGTAGAGCATGCCTTTACGTAGATGATGGACATGTGTTGTGCCTATTCCAGTAGTCGTCCATATCAAGAAGCCCCACATTGTTGAAGATGTTCTCTCCGGTTGCAAGTCAACCAACCTCAAGGCTGGTCGGGAGTTGGATAGGTTGGGGCTCCAGGCAATGCACCCCTGCAAGCTGGATGCGATGGTTGTTCAGCACAAGGTACCCTCTACAGGTGCTAGTTGGGGCAAGACACAATGTACCTTGAGTGTTCTCCATTGTCCTATACAAGATGGACGGTGGGTGGCCGCAGAATTGCATATCTCAATTTGTGGTAGGACGGCCACATCGTCGTCGCACTTAGACCTGCATTAAAGTAAGCTGCTTTTCCTATGTTTTCTTCGTATTGTAGCTGTTGTTCTGCTGATTGAAACTTCGTGTTGTCCTGCATCTGGGTCACTTTCATGAAGTGTCAGCGGAGGAATACATAGATATTGCCGTGCGCCAGACCTGGCAACCTGTATGGTTGTTTTGCCGTGCGCCAGACCTGGCACACGGCACAGATTTAGTTAGTTCACCGTGTGCCAGATAGTGGCACACGGCAAAATAACTATTTGTTTGCCGTGTGCATCACTGCCACAGAACAGGGCTTCAGCGACGGGTTTTTTGGGCCTCTAGCGACGGGAAAAAGCCCGTCGCTAGTAATACGTCGCTAATGGGGTGGTCGGTAGCGACGGGTTTTCACGCGTCGCTAAGAACAACTGCAGCGACGGGTTTGTATCCTCGTCGCTCTGGAGTCACCGACGTCAGTCCTAAACCCGTCGCTACTGCTCAATGAAAAACCAAAAAAAAAAACTCGTACAGCAGTCTTAATCAACATCTCCAATTACAGCTTTCATCTAAGCAGAAGTTAACTACACAAACTAATTTTTAATTGAGATCGACATGAACCAGCAGTTAACTACAAAAGCAGTTAAATACGCGAACTAATCCAACCAGCAGCAACTTCCATCAAGATCTGAACTGAGCATCAAAAAAAAAAAATCTGAACTGAGCAGCTAATTCGTAGAGGACGTCGTCCGGAGTCCTTCGCCTCGTTGCCATCACGGAGGAGGCCGCCGTCGTGGAGGGAGCCATCAAGGACGGGGCCCGCCGTCGTGGAGGGAGTCGTAGCAGAGGGGGGCGTCGTCGCCGAGGAAGCCCGCCCGGCGTGCCCACGCCGGATCTGCCACCGCGCCGTCGTCGAGGAAGCCGCGCCCGCGCCGGATCTGCCACCTCGCCGTCGTCGAGGAAGCCGTGCCCGCGCCGGATCTGCCACCGCATCGTCGCCGAGGAAGCCGCCCCCGCAATGGATCTGCCACTGCACCATCGATCCCCCACCATGGCGGCACCTTCGAGATCCCTCCACGCCGGATCCGGTACCGCGCCGTCAATCCCCCACCGTGGCGACGCCGTTGAGATCCCCCCACGCCGGATCCATTGCTGCCCGGCGCATGGTGAGGAGGGAGGAGGGGGATGGGTGGCTCTGGTGCGTGGGAGGAAAGGGAGGAGACAGAGGAGAGCGAGAGAGATCGAGAGAGAGAGAGAGAGAGAGAGAGAGCAGTGCGGCGCCGGCTTAGGGTTTGGGAGCCGGGTGCCTGAACTTATATGCGAGGAAGTGGGCTGGGCCGGAAAGCTGTTCCCATATGCTTTACTCCTTATTTGTATATTAGAATTCTTTCTGTCGATTTCAAAGAAAACACGTGATGGCGGAGTGGTTAGCGACGGGTTTCCACCACCGTCGTTACACAATAACACTTAGCGACGGGTTTTCATTACCCGTCTAAAACAAACTAACACTAGCGACGGGGTTGATATTTGTAATAGGTAGCGACGGGTTTTGAGCAAAACCCGTCTGTAATAATTTAGGTTTTAGCGACGGGTTTTTAATAGCGACGGGTTTTTTTAGTTGTTATCAAGTTCAGCGACGCGTTTTCATTTTCCGTCGCTAATTACAAGTCGCTGAAGCCCTGTTCTGTGGCAGTGGTGCAGGGATAGGGCACACGGCGAACTCTGGCTAACGCCGTTTGCGCCGATGCCCTCACACGTCGTCACTGGCATATTGTCGCCGTGTGCCGGCCCAGGCCCACGGCAAACGGCTTTGCCGTGTGCGCGACGTTGGGCTCACGGCGAAACGGCCTTCGCCGTCGGGCCTGTTTGCCGTCAGGCCTTCGCCGTGTGCTTCCTAGGGCGAAAATGTTCGCCGTATGCAATTGTTGCTTTCCCGTGTGGCGCTGGCACACGGCGAACTTGCGTTTTGCCGTAGTGTTGTGTGTGTGTTTTTTTTTAAAAAAAATGTGCCCAAACAAGAATTGTTTTTGCTTGGTAATGTTTTTTTAGGAGGAGTTTTACGGTCCAAAATAATAACCATTAGTTTCTCTAAACTAATGGTCATTAGTTTGATCCAACGGTTCAGATTTAAAACCAGAAATCCTCTACTAATGGCCATTAGTAAAGGTAATATGGGGAAAAATAGTATACTCGCAATAAGTTTTATGTTTTTTATAAATCAAATCAAATGAGTAATTTAATAAATTACCGTGTTCATTAATTCAGTACTAATTTGCTCATTATTAGTGTTATAGCCGGTTAGGGTTCGTCGTGTTTCTCATATCACCCCGCCGCCAAACATGCGCGGTGACGTCCCCGGCGGATGAAGCAGGCAGGCAGTGACCTAGGCGGCGGCACCCGGGTCCCGACGGCGAAGGAGGCATGCGGCGGCGGCGCGGGCCGTGGAGGGAATAGGAGGCGGCGGTGGCATGGTCCACGGAGGGAGAAGGAGGTGACGGCGGCGCGGTCCACGGAAGGAGAAGGATGGCGGCGGCGGCGCAACCGGGAACGTGCCGTGGCCGAGCGCCGAGGCGAGCGCGGTCCGACTTTCCGGCGCCCAGCTCGTGACAAACGGGCCTGGGGTTGATGGGCGGGTGCTGGCCTCGGCGGCGGTGCGCTGCTGCAGGACGGATCCCCAGCGAGCAGTCGTGGATCTCCGCCGTCATCCCCGGATGGTTCTTCGAGATCATGCGGTCTGGCCCGAACCAGCGGCGGCCTCTGCGCACCGAGACTGACCAAGCTCTGTGTTCGTGAACCGTACCTGCGCGTAGCGTATCTTAACGCATGAATCAATCCACCACTACCAGCGAGCAGTTTTCGTGGTGATAGCAGTATAAATAATCCGAGTGTATGTGTATCATGTACAATCCAATTTGATGTTCTCGTGTTTATTGATTGATCTGATCTTATATCTCATTTCTCTGGTTGGGCGCAAGCTAATCTAGACTCTGAAATTGGCACCATAGACATAGATTTTGCTTTATTTCCTCCGCTTGACAGACAGAACACAGATTCTGCTAGGATTGTCTGACGCCGGATACACCTGAAGTATGCAGAAACGAAAATCTCACTGAAGAGCTCCTGAAACAAAATTATACTAGTTGCTCGCTAATCGGAGGGAATTGCAGAAACACCGACTCGTCAAAGGATAAAGTGACGACCCAGCTATAATTTGTCCCACAGTGTCAGCCGACGAGATCCACTCGTTTCTACGCTCTGTTCCGTCACGGTTTTTTAATTAATATAAAACGTAAATTATTTAATTAATGTGTAATTACAAATTTATTCTTAAATTAATAGCTATTAGTTTGGAGAAACTAATAGTTATTATTTTAGACAATAAAACTCTTTTTTTTAGTGGACGTGCTATGAAGAAGCTGACAAGCGAAGTCACCAAGATCATTGTCCAGTGAGTCTACGGCATCCAAACAACCAGGAGTCGTCGCTGTCACAGGAGAGCAACGGCGAATAATGGCCGACGTCGCAGAAGGCAAACGCAATCATCCACCTCTGTCTCGTTTTCCGTCTCAACATTCCACTATACTACTGTACCGTCAAGAATTCATCATTTGCGTCCCTAGGCAGTGTCGCCATCGCCCGTCGCGCCAGTCGCTCGGTTGACATGTCAGTCGGCGTGAGCTAGCCACGGAGACGCGGACAAAATTCTCTCCGAGCGTTTCCAATTCTCTCTCTCTCTCTTTGGACCCATTGCGGCATATCTGATCCTCATCTAGAGTTGTCACAGCGAAATTGTCACTGTTCGTGGGAAGACAAAGAAGGCATGTCTTTCGATCGCACTCAAACCCAACCCGTCGCTCGCTCTCTGGTTGCCGTCGTTGTTGCTTCGCTCGTCTTCAGGGTAGCCTGGCGCAAGCAACTTGGCGCTTGGCGCAGGCAGCCGAGACACGAGTCACGTTTAGGTTTTGTTCGGTTCGGTTCATCAATAAAGTAAGAGATTCAGGGCCCCAACGATGTGACATGAGCAGGGCAGAACGGGCGAGCACATAAATTCGCAAAGAGAATGTTTGGCAGAAGGCAGTCTCAACTCTCAAGCGATTTCTGCCACAGGCTGCAGAGAAACTCGCAGCGCGCCCTTCCATCCTTCCTTTTTTTAAAAAATTTAGTTGTAGATTTGTAAATTTGCAACATATTATTTATTTATTTTGCTGAATTTTCTGGTTAACTGCATAACGAGTCACATAAGCTGGTTCTGTACACGTAATTGTGCGCCGAACCAGAGTCTAGTTAAGGAAAATCGCAATACATAGCACTACCCTAATCGTAGCACAACTGTATATTATTCATTATAGTTGTTCCTTCCTAGCGATATGCAGAAATGCAGCTTATGTGATGGCTGAATGAACTCTTGCTATGAATGTACATGATGCGAGTGCCCCCATTATACTCATGTTTACAGTGCACTTAGTACATATAACTGAATTGAATAAACCTATGAAATGAACAGCAGGAACAAATGATTCATTTTTGCCAAGCTGCTCACGTGTGCATAGTATAAATAAAAGGAATGTTAAGCCTGACCAAATATGCAGAGCATGTGAACATAAACACAAAGACATAATCCTAATCTTCTCACTGTGTCAAATTGTCGATGACCTCTTCTAGCTCATGACTGCTATAGATGGACAAGACTAACTCCCATGGTACATAAAAACTGATACAAGCTCATGAACAGGAACACATCACAAACAACATTAGTGAGTTCTTTTTTCCGTCTTGTAACATAGATATGCAAATAATTCATCCCCCCAAAAGAATAAAACATATGCAAGAATCAGACTCAAAATGTCAGGAGACACCAATATACAGACCACAAGAACAGATGAATGCTCGCTGTGTCATTAGCTGTTTTACAAAACGTGGGAAGGGTTCCACGCTGTGTTAGAACAAACACATGACATCACAAGCCCGATAGGCTGCTGGCCCGCCGCTTGTCGCCAATTAAAAGAGCGACTAGCCCACGTGGCGCTCTTGTCGCCCACCAATCAGGCATATAACAAAATCGCCTGACTGATATGCGATAGTAGGCAATCGCCCGGGCACGAGGGGGAGACTATTTTTGCAAAATTTAGAAACGCCCGGTTATTAATAACAATTAATTAAAAATTTGGATTATTATTAAAAAAAAATCTCCGTTTGAACGTGGGCCGAAATTTTTTAAATTAAGCATGCATGCGGGCCGATTTGGAGGATCAGGCACGCGGGGACGCTATTTCCAAATCTAAGCAGGACGCCCAGGGTTCACGACGTCCGCCTGTTGCCGCTGGACGTTGCAGAACCACGGCGCTCCCATCTCCCGTATGGACTCTACCAAACCGTAGCGTCCTGAGACTCGTCGTTCTACTGGCAGCCCACGACTAGCTCCGTCGTCAGTTAGCGAATGCCCTGACCAATTCAATCGATGAGAATAGATCGTGGCTTGGATTCAGGTACGGACTGCTCACTCTATGGATTAGATTTGGGTGAAATAACATTGATTATACATGATTTACAGTGCTGTTGTTAGATGTGCTAAGCCCGCTGTGTTCACCTATCTGTTGAACTCCCCACATAAAGACACCAGCAGGTTTGGCAGTTCGCAGTTGAACTTCAGAGCGTCCAAGAAAAACAAAGCACAATCACTTTCGTTACTTCAACATCTACTGGCGTACTTCTGATTATTGAAAGGAAGAACGAAACAAAGAAGGCTCCAAAATTACTTTTTCTAGTGTCAAGAACGGAGAAGCGATGCGCTGTGCGTGAGCAATCGCAATGCCGGAGATAGCGCCTTTAATCTTCAACGCCGAGGACCGAGAAGGGAATCGCAAGATCCGAATGCGCGCAGGCACAGGAATTGACGGCCGGCGGCGTCGCCTTTCGCAGCTGCTGCAGTCAGTTTAGTTTGGGCCTCAATATGTTCGTTGGTTTAGGGACGCCGAGAAACGAGAGAGTCCAGCGGCAACGGGCGGACGTCGCGAACCCTGGGCGTCCTGCTTAGTTTTGGAAATAGCAGCAACGCGTGCCTAATCCCCGAATGTGGCCGGCATGCATGCTTAAATTAAAAAATTTCGGGCCACGATGGGCACCCTATGCGCGGAAGACTTTCCGATTGAAATTGTATTCATTTGTCATTTGTGTTTTGAGTCTTACGTGTTATATAGCTACCGCGGCCCAGCAGCTATGGAACCCCGAGGCCCTAGGAGAGAAGAGAGGGCCGGATTCTAGTCGGCGAGTCGTCAGGGTCCTAGGGCCGCGAGCCTATAAATAGGCTGGTCTTGCACTGCACGCCCTACAGCTGACGCCGCCAGTACCGCCGCCAACGCGAAGACGATGATGACCCTGAGGAATTGACACCGAGCCTCACCCACTGGACCCCTCGACGACGAGAACAGAACCGCGCCGCTTCTTCCCGACGCCGCCAAGCACCGGCTGCTGGTCCCCTCCGTTACGAACCCTATCGCCTTCTTCGACCTTGTGCGACCTCTCGATCGGTGAGCATCCTCGTGAGCCTAAGTTCTTTGGGACCTTGTCACGTCGACATTCGAGAATAGGATCGCCGTTCCGGTGAACGCCCATGGCGCCGCCGCCTTCTGCATCACTGGCCACCCCCGAATCACCGGACTCAGAGATCTAGTCGAAGGGATAAGCCACGGTACACAGTAGACCCGTGGACCCGAGCCCAGCCTCCTTCCACGAACCCAGTCTACTGCCTTTTGTGATTTTATTGAAACCCATAATTTTTTATATATTGCGCAATAACTAAAGTTTCCTGTACAGTTTTATTTTCGAAAATGCCAGGTTTACAGGTAATCGCTTATAATCCAAATAAGTATGCTCTAGTGGTGTAGTATCTACGGTAATTTCTGTTTCGCCCCTAATCTTTTATTAAATTCCGTATGACTGCCCCTGTACGTTTAGTTGATTACATACATGTAGCTTCGTTGTGCTTTTACCAATCCTTGAGCCTACAAATTGTCATTACATTTTTCATAGCTCAGTTGTAAACGATTCTCACATTAGTGGTTTATATAGGTTCGTGGCGTAAGAAGATGCCTACTACGTGGAAATCGGCTAAAAGTGTATTTGGGAAGCCGAGTTACACATGCGGGCTGCCCTTTCATTGCTACTTTTCATAGTATAAAAGAAAGATTAGATGTTCAAAACCTAAAGGCAGCAAATCTAAAAGACGTAAGGGCACCTCAGCCTGTCGTCTCTTGGAGATTTTATTTTAATATCGTCACAAATGGACCTGTCGGAAGACACTTTCATATTCTCGTTACGACTAACATATTAACTGTTGCCTTAGATGTATACCTACTTTAATTTCCGTTACTAAAACTATAGCTTTTTGGCTATATATACTTGTGCAACAAGCTAATTTTGTGCTGTCAATTCGCATCTTACTTTACAGCCCCACTCCTGGTTGAGTTGAACCGTTAAATCCAATATGATGGGGCCTTCCTGCCGTGGACAGTACCTGGCCATATTCTGGTTTGTTCTGTTCTTTGCACTAGAGGCACAATGTAAGTATATATGCACCGTGTATAGATGTCTGTTCTTGTAGTATTAAACATTTATTATATGTCCGTGGGATGCTAAATACGAAATATGCAACAGGTCGTCACCAGATATTTGAGACGAAGAGCTATAGTCAACAGGTCGGCAACTCAAGTCTTAACGTTAAAATGTTGACAGAGTCTACCGTATTACACGCCAGCAAAGCTGAATTTGTGTTCTGCATCCCGAGGGAATGTCCCCGCAAGATCACATGCTATTGTTGTCCCAACCAAAAGCCACAATCACTGTGTTACACAACTAGGGACGAATGCAAGTCCCATTGCCCCAACTGCAATCCTAAGTGCCCACCTAGCGCAGCCAACTCGAACATAGTCCAACACAGCTTGGAATAATGAATCAGAACTCAATTTATGTGGTACCTGCATCGAAATAAAGGATTGTTATTTAAATTGTCTACTCAGGTTTAAGATTTGTTCTCTTTTTGATTTCCTAGTTGACTTGCACCTGCTGCCTTTTTTGCCTGCGATAGGATACTTTTAGGCCTGCCTGCAACAAGCAGCCACGCCAATGAAAAAAAAAACTTAATAAATTAATAGTTTAATAGGTACACATGAAGTTTTGAATCGAATATTCAAAATTAGCACCTCACACGACCATCTGATTTTCTCATGCATTTTTCTAATTTGTTACATCAGAGTTTGAACTTGTTATGCTAACAAATTTTGTATGTATTTATTCACTACCATTATCATGAATATCCAAGTTCAGTGTTTCAATCTCAGGATAATTACATAAATAACCTATAAATTACTTGAGAAGATTCTCATCCATAACTCATTTTGTTGCAAATTACTTGGGTAGTACAGTCCATGGACATTGGGGTTGAGTAGCTTCATAGCTTGGCCATCAAGCAGAAAAGCATGAACAACATGCTAGTTGTGTAAGAGGAGGGCGAAGAAACTTCAGGGGATTGGAAAGAGAGAAATCACTTAAACCAACAAGCGCAACAAGTATGGTTTTAAATGGCACAGTACAGCTCATGAGCGGGCTGTGAGCAATCCGTCAACAAGCATGAATCCACGACTATAATGTAACAGTTGCACGAAAAAATGTATCATCTCAGTGTTATGGAGCTTTAGCATGAACTAAGAATGATTCATTGAAGCCCATCTGTTCAAATGGTTTCGCCCAGCCACATTGAACCACGAGGATTTTAACTTGAAAATCGCCACGACTCTGATAATGCTCGTCGAGGCGAACGACGTTTTCAGGAGTCAGGACATCATGGGCCAACTGAACTCGGAAGGCTCGCTCCCCGGTTTAAAACCTAGTCCAGAGCGCGTCGGCGGGGGTCCCGACTTGGCGACGTCAAGCGGCGGCGCGCAGGACTCTGTCGCCTCGGTAACGGGTATCCCCGGTTAACACAGAACCGCGAGATGCGGATTGAACGGCTGCCAGCTACCTCAGGGATGGTCGCTAAATGAAATAGCGACCACCCCGGCTGGCAGAGCGCCGGTGTGGGGCGAGCGAAGGGAGGATGACTGGATGAGGATTGCGGCGTCTACTCTACGCAGAACGTCCTGGAGACTCCGCGGGCTGGTGGCGTTCCCGGTTCAGGCACCATAACCCGCAGCACCTGTGCGGCGAGCCGGCAGTGCCGATCGTGGCTCGCCGCCAGGGCGCCGGGTGCGCTGCAGCAAACACACTGGAGAGTATGTTCAGCAATCCGCACCCGTGGAGCGTTCACCGCTTTTCCATGCATCTCGCCGTGAGCGTTACCAAGTCGATCGGCTATGGGATGTTCTCCAATCTCCACAAACAAAGTGAGGAACGGAACGTGTTATCTAAACAAGCTTTGTCAGGTGATACATTTTAGCAACAAAGGGTCATTTGATTCACCGATATTGGATTTTTTTTTTTGACTGTCACCGATATTGGATTTTGGCGTGCCTACTTTGGCCTTTTCTGTAACAGAGCGTGCCTACTTTCGATACCGGGGAATGTATAATGTATTCCTCCTTGGCAGAGCAAGCGCTTAGCATGTACAGCAAGAAAAACACTGGCAACACTGCAGCTACGTATTGTAAGCAGAGAAGCTGGAAGCTGGTGAAACGGGCTCTTGGCGGATCAACATCTAGACATCAACCACAGCCCACGCCACCTCTGTAGTCAACTGCACAGTGGAGGAGCCAAAAGGGGGCTGGCAGCAGGGGCCATGGTCCTTATATGCTCCAAAAGTATACACTATGCCAACAAATTTTTCACTAGATTATGCAAAAATCTGTAGTATTTTGTCCCTGCTATATATATGAAATCAAGTGATATAGCTTGCTTGGCCCCTGAAGTTTCAGACCTGGCTTCGCCCCTGAGTAATAGTATGCACGCAAAAAGAAACGGAAACGAAATACAGAGACAGCGAGATAAGAGACCAGATTGTCAGCATACATCCGGAGAAGATGTGACCAAACACAACAAAGGCCAATGAAGACAGTGGTCGCATCCATCGCTAGCAAGTAGCAACCGGAACGTGTAGATGACAACCATCACGTTGATTCCTCCAATGCCAGTGATATAAATAGAACTCTAATTTCTTGAAAATGACATACGCACTTCTTACCTATCACGCCGAGACGGTTTGAGAAGTGCGTGAAGGCAACGACCAGCTTTGTACGTGGAAATAGACTGCTCGGGACGACCATGGCGAGTTGGCGACCATCGACCACCACGAACAGAACATGATGGTGAACCACCACCTGTCGTTTTGGCTGAAGATTTTTCGGCGACGATTCTAGTTCACTATATGTATCCATTTCAGTTTCCTCTAAACTCTCAACTCCAACATAATTTTGGAGATGTAATGGTAATGTAGCTCAATAAGGTTGATTGAGTGCCGAGCTGCCCCATTGCATGTACTGACAGTGATAGACAGATAAAGAAAGCAAATGAAGATGTCCGTAAGGTTGGATATATGGGAAAATATCGACTTAAGGTTGGATATATATATATATATATATATATATATATATATATATATATATATATATATATATATATCGACCCAAGGACCGCAACTCCAGTTAAATCAAGCATACTAATGGCAATGATAATTCGAGAGTAGTACAAGTCATGAATAACGCGGTTGAGTGGCATGACCACCAAGCAAGAAGGGCAAGAACAGCGTGCTAGTGTCTTAAGAGGTGGGTGAAGGAAATTTAGCGAATCGGAGACAAAAAGATCACTCAAACAGACGAGTGCAACAGGTATGACTCTGAATGGTACACGCATGAACTAATAGTTGCAAGCCAACTGCAACGATGGCAATCTGGATTTTAGTTAGTCTAGGTATTCAGGAACGCTGCCCCTGTATATATGTAAACATGATGTTAGTTGCAGATATTCACACAACTATTTATCGACAATATCAAATGCCTATTTTTGTGGATAAAATATTGTAGTTTCTGTACAAAGAACCCATTTTTGAAACGGTCTTCATCAGATAATTAAAGGCTCTGCTCCAGCTAACATCTCTGAACCGGGACCGGGACACCTCAAACTTTAGCAGCTGATATCGTTGTTTGGTGGCGCCTTGTGTAGCTGATGGGTGCTCGGAGCTCAGCCGTTCTGTAGCTGATGGGTGCCCGGAGCTCAGCCGTTGGGCAGGAGGACGCAGTCCATCTCTGCAGCAGACAATCTGATGGTGAAGTGGGCAAGACCTGACCTGGGAACAGTTGGTTCCGGCGCCGTCGGGCGTCCCCTCGTCGGCTTCCTGTCGCCTCTGTACCTGACATACCTTGATTAATAAGGACCGCAAGATGCGTATCGAACGGCTGCCAGCTGCCTGAAGGTGTGGTCGCCAAATCGAATAGCGACCGCCCCGGCTGGACGCGCGCCGACACGCGGCGAGCAAAGAGAGGATGACTGGGCGAGGATTGCGGCGTCTACTCGACGCTGTGCGTCCTGGAGACCTCCCGCCGGCGGGTGGCGGACCCTGTTCAGGTACCAGAAACCGCAGCAGCTCTGCGCCGAGAGGCCCGAGACAGGGCGCCGGGTGTGCTGCAGCAACCACGGCGTGCGCTCGGCAAAGCATGCGCGAGTCCACGGCAACGACTACGCCTGCGCCGGACGCACCTTGCCTCGGGACGGTCGGTTCAGCATTCCGCACCCGTGGGACATGCGGCGTTCACCGCTTTTCCATCACGCCGTGAGCGTTGCCGAGTCGGTCCCTGGGCTATGGGATGTTCTCTACGAACAAAATGGCCGGGGAGGGAACGGAACATGGAAGGCAGTTCCGGCATGGTGCGCGCTGTGGGAAACGTAAACAATGCGAACTATGCGAGAGCGGAGTGGACGGGACGAGATACTGCTGCGGACCTGACAGCAGAATCTATCTCAGCGCTTTCCGGGCCAGCTTTCGCAGACGCTTTAGCTCTGCCCCGCCTTTACCATACGTTTTAGAGCCTCTAAAAGTCTAAACAAATAGAATCTAGTACTAATAAAGTCTACTGATAAATTTTTTTTACAGATGGGTATATTTTTACGAGACGAATCTAATGAGCCTAATTAAGCTATATTTTGCTACAGTGATACTACAGTAATGCTACAGTACCATCGTCTAATCACGGCTTAACTATCCTCGTTAGATTCGTCTCGCGAATTAGGGAAGGTTCTGCAATTAGTTTTGTAATTAAACTTTATTTAAAACAAAATTTTTTAGTTTAGACTCCTCTAAAATTTAGAGGGGGGCGCAACGAACACCCCCCATACCATTCCACAAAGGATTCTGCTTTTCCCTCTACTAGTGGATGCAGATGATGGATGCATGGGTCGTGATGTCGATAAGGAAACCGAAGCCCTGTCTCGCTTTCCCCTTGCTTCGTAAGCAGAAAAAAGGAGGAAGAGGAATTAGCGGCGGTTGCAGCGTGACCATTTCTGTTTTATGCGTTTGTTTTGTTAGGTCGTTAACTGCCGCGCATTGTTTATTATGTCTGTAATTACCAATGTTGGTGTTCATGCATGCCTAACTGCTGTTTCTCGGTCCTTTTCGAGGTCGCGATTGGACGAAAATGGCGTGCAGATAGGACGTCGTCCATCGGATGTAAGATGTGTCATCACAAAAGGTGCGTATGTCGGGTAAAGGATAGATCGTTGGGAATGTTGAAAGGGAGCAGCCATAGTATCAGCTTGCTTTTGACGACAGCAAGGGAAGGCTCTCTAGATTGCAGCGTTCTGAATGAACTCGTTACCAAACTAATTAAGTTGACGCCAGATGGCAGAGTACAAATTTGACGCCAGATGCCATGTGAGTGCGTGCGTCGAATAGAATGATACTACTACAGGGTACATACACCTACCTCGCCATGGAGGTTTCTGCACCTAATCATGTCCTTCAAGTACAGTACTCCATGAAGTACAGAAGTGGTGCTTCATTCGACGCATATTTTTTGTTCCTTGGACTTGTTCCTTTTACTTTTTTTTTGTTAAACCATCTTCTTGAAAAATTCCGCTGGTAATTTCTGAAATCTTTAGAAGTGATTAACTGCGCGGCACGAGCACGCGGTTTCAGGGAATAATCGTGAACATCAGAGTCACAATTTTCACGGCACGAGCTTGCAGTACCAACATTGGAGAGATATACTGGTGAAAAAGATCAAAAGGAGAGAAAAATACATCAGGTACAGAAGTACAGTGAAAATCAACGCCACCGATGGTTGAAGGGTGGTAGCTGTCAGATCATATACAGCCTGTTCGGCAGGTTGCGCTGCGACTGTTTACTGTAGCTGCCGCTGATAAAAATAGAAAAGAACACTGTAGCGTATGATAAATGAATAACTGCGAACATTGTAACGGCTGCTGCAGCCCGCTGCAAAGCTGCCTGCCGAACAGGCTCATAGTAGCTAGACTAGCAGAACTGTAGCATCAGTACTACCATACGTAGTGCACAGACCGATAAGACGCTAGTACTATTACTTCTTGAGAGCCATGAGCCCAAGAATCACAAAAATAGTGTAGACAAGGGCAATTGTGATAAGATAATCCTCTGACAAGAGCACTGTGATAGCAGAATAATTCCAGCACCGACTTTCGCTACGCTCCGTCGTCCTTTGAGGTCGCTTTCTCCTCCTTTTACTTGGCACTTGGCGGAGCCGTGACCGCGGCCGATCGGTCGACCAACCGCCATGTGAAAACGTACCCAAGTGGTCGCCTCGTGGGGGAAGGGAGGGAGGGACGACACGTGGCACAGGGCAGGAAGACACCGGGCCAGTTTGGTTGGTGCCCTGGCGGCCTGGCCTGAGCACCATCGGCCATGCACCGATCTGGCCTCATGCGTCTAAAATCGGACACCTGGACGCTGTGCCTGAGTCAGGCATTTTCTTAAGGGCATACACCGTACGTCATCCGCATTTACGCGGCTAGATTTACTAAACTATTAAATTATTTTTATATTATTATACGGTGTTAAATATGGTTTAATATTATTGTTTTTTACAGTAATACATTTCTAACATAGGAAATTTATTTGAGAAATTTATTTTCACCAAGTCCATCAATTTGAGTGTGTGATGAGTCATCATGTACTCGGGTTGTCTCGCTATAGCTAATTCATTGTATGTGACTTCTAATCGGATCCGATTATCCTATTTCTTGATTGTAAGATCCCGCCAATATAATTCGAGTATAGCATGTGGCGTTCATATGTACAACTTCTTCTAGTGCATGTTTGTTGTAACCAAAACATCTGAATACCAAATTCAAATACCCAATTTTTATAAGTAGCATGCAAAGATCATCATACAACTGGCCAACAAAGATATGCATGATTCAAATACCCAACTTTTATAAGTGGCAACAAAGATACCATAATTACCATTCCACAAAGGACTCCTTTTCCCTCTACTAGTTGATGCAGATGATGCATGGGGCCTGATGTCGACAGGGAAACCGAAGCACTGTCTCGCTTTCCCCTTGCTTCGTAAGCAGAAAAAAGGAGGAAAAGGAATTAGCGGCAGTCAGCGTGAGCATTTCTGTTTTATGCGTTTATTTCGTTAGGTAGTTAACTGCATTTTATTTGTCACTTTGAGTAACGACCGTTGGAGCAGTGCTCTCTCACTTGGTGACACGTGGGGCTGGGATATGCTTATTCTCTTGCCACGCTTTGCCCGTTACAAGTCGTCGAGGACGCGATCGATGGGTCAAGGTCATGGGTATATGTGCTAGCTGCCGTGCGCAGAGGCAGAGAGCACCCCCAGAACGAACGAACGTTCTCCTTCGCCGATGTCGGCCGGCTGGCTCGCCGCTCGCTCACAGTTAAACGCATTGGAAGCTGGAGCACGAGCAGGAGCGAGCATCTGGCGGCGAGTTGCGGAGGTAGCGTGCATCGGGAAAATTAAGAACGGTTCGATCTCGGTGGTGACGTCATTAGCTGATTGATTAGTGATATGTCATTGAGGTGGTTGGTATACTAAATAATCTCTGAGCTGTGTATCAGAGGACTTGGAAACTGCAGGAAAATTTATGTGAAAGTTATTAGAGAAATATAAATCTATCCAAAAGATAAAAAACATTCTCCTTTAGAAATTGCCACAAATAATTCATGAAATTTTAAAATACAAACATCTTTGAATAATTTTCAAATTCAAAATTTGAAGTTTCTGGAGGATTGTCCAGCACACCTATCCTCTCACGTGTCAAAAAGGACCCATGCAAAATTTGGTGATTTGTGGAGCACAAATGCTACTTCAAAATGAATTTACAAGTGAGAGTACATAAATTCGAAAAATGAAAAAGGCAGCAGGACCCACATGACAGCCTCTCTTCTCCTTTCTCTCTCCCTCCCTCGGCTCATTCGCGATGACACGCAGACCCGGCGCCGCCCCACCTCAAACCGGTTCCCTCTCACTTCCTCAATTTCTCTCTCATTCAATCTGCCGTTCTTCCTCGCCCCCTCTGCCTCACTCACTTGTTTCTCTCTCGCCATGGCCCGCCGGTCACAAAAGCTCGCCGCGCCGCCATCTCGATCCACCGCAGCAGTCAAGGTCACCCAAAAGGCCTCTACGCTCACACTCACTCCTGGTACAGTTGGAATTCCAAGACGCTCATCGAGGTGCACGAATTTGGACATTTTCTCGACGAGCAATCCTTGACGCCACCACAAATTTTGTCGCCCATAGTGAGTATTGTCTTCCCATTCTTCTTCTATCATGTGCGCGACATTGTTCTTCAGCTCCCTAACATTTTTACCCTTTGGATTATCCCAAGAGGTCGCTGGAATTTCACTTTTCCACAACCCTCACGACGGTGTTCACCCTCCGGCCCCCCTAGACGTCGACACATACCACGCCGAGCTTCTCCGAGACTCATTGAAGCTCTAGGACCAACGTGTGAAGCTCCTCGTCGACCTCAGCAAGCTCGTGACGTCTCCAAACTTCACCTTTCCATCACCGCTCGCGCGCCAATCATTTTCCGATGAGTCTTCGCCCTCGAAAACCTCACCACTGAGTACACATCACCTATATAGTAACGTTGATTCACTCACCGACCCCATTCTCCGCCTGTTTCCCTATTCCGGCAAAGCGCCGCCCATCTCCGGCCATCGTGCGATGTGTGAGCTCTGTTTAGATGATGATGGCAGTTTTGTAAATATTACTTCTAGAATGAATACATTTTAAAAATCGATATATCGAGTTATGGATGTCCACAAATTGCAAACTAATTCGTTTTATGTTCCATATGGGTAGATATATATCCAGTGGGTATCAAGTTGATCAATGTTTCTGCATGTTGTTCTCTGTAAAATATATGGAATCTACACACCATTTAATTCAAATTAAATTATTTTCTTAAGAGAAAAATGCAAACCAAGTCTGGTTAGAATCCTCTTGTTACTATCTGTCCAGTGGTGTACACCATAAACCTTGTTTCTGCATGTATATCTATCTAAGGCTGTTTCTCTGTTAGACTTGTTTAAATTAATACAATTAATATGATGCTAAAAAAATCTTGAAACTGTGTATGCTGGTCACTTAGATGATGCCCTATCTATCCGAATTGTGTCCTGGTCAAAAATGCTTCAGAGAATTTTGTAGAATTTATTTCTTTTACAACCTGGTTTTAATTGCTAAAATAAATCCACATAGGATAAAATCATGAGGCCTGGTTTTTATTTCTTTTACAACCTTGGCGTAGAAGGCAAATGCTAAACAAAAATGATGAAGTTGTCAACTCGTGACAATGGACGTTAGCCGTTGAAAAAACAGGTAACTCGGTTCCCCAATTCCTTCATTCGGATGTTTCCAAAAAAAAAAGAAAAGAAAATTCCTTCATTCGGGTAGGATTTCCTGCCCATCCCCCCTCTATCGATCCCACTCCCACGAGAGGCCGCCGCGATTCAGACCCCTCCAATTACAAACCGTCTCGTACTCTGGTAAAATCGTTTCCTATATCCTATATACTAAAAAAAAAGACCTCCAATTCGCTTCCTCGATCGCCGCCTCCTCTTTCCCCTCCCAACCGACTCGGCTCTCCAGTTCGCCTCCTCGATCGCCGCCTCACTCGGCCCTGTCGCCGGTTTCCTCGCCGCCTCCCCAATACAGCTCTACCTCTCCGCTCGCTGCTCTCGATCGCCGCCTCCTGATCCGCCGCCTCCGCTCTACCTCTCCGCTCGCTGCCCTCTCCCCCCTTTTATCGCCGATTTTACTTTGTATCAGTCGCTTGAAATCTCTCTCGCTTTCAAGCGAGGCGTGGAGCGTCCGATCCGTGCCAAATTCGTGCGCCTGATCGAAGCCAACACCGCACCCGTCATATGTTATCGGGCCTGCTTTTGTTTTCGGATCCACCGGAACCCGGTTAGCTGCCCAAATATTCTCCGTCCAAAAATATCCTCCTCCCCTTCCCATCGTTTCGTTTCGGCATCTCGCTTCCCATTCGCCACCGAGGGAGGGAGGGAGGGAGAGAGAGCGGAGGCGATTCATCGCCGGCGAGTTTTCTCTGTGCCCGCCGGGTAATCGCTGCGGCGATTTGTTGACGCTGCCTTGCCCGCGTCGATTCGTCATCGCCCACATCGTCGCCGGTGTTGCAGAGACATCGTGCCCTGCCATTTCGAGGCGGGATTGCTAGGGTTCGTCCATTGGCAGGTACGGTCTTACATTGGGATTGACATGTTCTTTCGTTCGTGCATCTTCTCTCATCGTTTCGAGCTCATGATATGTCATTTGAGGTAGACAGGGTTAGGGTTAGGTGGGGAGCTGACGATTTGTTTGAAATTTCCTTCCTGCAGCGATGTGTACAATTTGTGTCTCCTATCGATTTGTTCATATGTACGGGAATTCTAGGTGATTTTTCGTTCACAGTGTATATGCCATGGTTATAGCAGCTCCTGCTCACAGTGTAAAATGCTTGCTGATTTTTAGATCGTAAATCTGTGTATGATGTCTGTATTGTTAACTTTTGTTGGAAGTTGTTGCGGATTGGTGCACATAGATTGTCAACATACATTTTTAGATCCTGATTCTGTATATTTTTGTGTCGTCCATTCCCCACCAGCCAATGCTATGGAATGTATGGCAGTGATGGAGCAGTTGTGGCTTCTGGGATCTGACCTTATGGGGTAGGAAGCGAAGGAGATCATGCGATTCATTGACTCTGACGGTGCGGTCAGGGTAGTAGGGGATACTGCGATTCATTGACTCCACGGATGGATGTCAACTTCTCATGTACTTCCGCTGAGAACTTCTGCTTCGCTTGGTATGTTACCCGCTGGAATTGGTGCCTGCTCTCCCGCATTGCATAGTCTTTTTGCATTTGACCCAGTGGAAGACAAGCTTTAGGGTAAGACAAGGCATCAAGTGAAATTGAAATTAACTAATTCTTATTTGGTAATTTAGCAAATAAGAAACCCTTTATTCTATTAATTTGGACAATGTTGTCAGAGCATGAATTTAGATTCTGTATTTCTCCTAAGAACATGACATGGATTTTGTTGCTTTGGTTTATTGGATTAGTTTAAATAGTATCTGTTTGGGACAGTGTTTGGCAGATTTTTGGTTTTTTATTGTTAGATGCTGTGGCAAAGACATTTCGGAAGTAGGAACAACTCATAATGCAATTGATTTTGTTATGGGCAAAAGTTGCCATCAACTTTCAGATGCTAGCAGTATACAAAAGAGAATATCTCAACAGCAACCTGTTCAAACTGAACTCATAGCATCATTATTTGCAGCTTTATACATCTCATTCATGGCTTTATCTTCTGCAACCATTTTTTTTTCCTATTTGTGGTTGTGTGATAGGTCAGGAGACAAATATAACTTAAATGCATGGTCACTTGATCATATAGTTTGTCCAAATTAATTAACCTATCAAGTAATATACTTAAATAGCTCAGTATAGCTCATTGTTTAATGCATTTGATGAACTTATAATCTCGGTGATCTAGTACGGTCCCGTGCTGGTCTACTTAGTTCTGTATTGATTTTGTTTGGATACTAACTATAATCAAGTGTCCGGTAACTACTTTTTTTTTAATTTTGTTCTTCATAATGGGCTTTCAACTCGTCATGCTCTTTAAGTTTATTTTTTCAATTTTCAGGTTAAGTCATTCGAGGAGACTTGTTATGCCACAAATGCTCTTATTGAGGAAAAGATTGGACAACAATTAGGTAATATGTGTTGTCAGCTTATGGTCTACCACAGAAATGTATTGTTCTTAATTTGATACTCATGCATCATATTACTTATATTTTTCTGAAAAGTAATTGCAAACTTGTATTTACAGCAATTATTCAATCCTGTGATATACGGCTTATATAAGAAGTGGTTTAAGTGAGTAACACTTTGTTAGATGAGCCAAATGTGTTTCATTGAGACGGAAGACCTACTGTTGTTTTGTTTATAAAATAATCTGAAGACCTACTGTTGTTTTGTTTATAAAATAATCTGAAGACCTACTTTTATTTTGTTTAGTGAATATGAACTATTCAGGGTAATGAAGATAGTGAATATGAGCACATTTCTGAAGAAGAGGGAACTTGGAAATATGAGGTCAGATTTGTCTTACCGATTATGTAGATTAATGCTTAGCTAGTTTTTTGCTTCACTCTTGTCACGAGTGAATCTCCTTTGCTTGTTTTGTTTCTGTAGCAAAGTTAATTAATCATTTTTTGTTTTGTCGCATGTCAAATAAGTAAACTGATGGTTGTTTATATTCTAATAGTCTAGACTTGCTTAATTCATCACAGTATGGATTCAGTAATTCATCACATATCACATTTCCCTTGGTCAACATAACCACCATATGGATTCAGTGATTTTTCCCCCTTTTCATGCACTTAATGCTATACCTAATATATGATCTTTTAATTGCAATTATTATGTACCACAATTACTCGTGTATTCAATAGTAATTTTAATTTTGGAAACATGCAATTATCTTCAGTCTTTCCTGACCTAAAAACCTCACTTTTTACCTAATTGATTTGTAGAGTTTTCAGAAGCAATGGATAATCAGATAGGGGTTTCTTCTGGGATTTCACAAGTAATTTTGTGGTCCTGAACATGCTGCCTCTGGAGTCCCTAACATGCTGCTGGTGCATGGTACGTTTTACTGAAATATTCTAGAGAGGTTACTATGCAGCCTTTTCAAACTAATTATACATACCTCTTGGTACTAGTTTGGTTGCTCCATTAGCATTACCTTCAATGAATGATCAGATTTCTCATGGCCCCTTTTTTTTGATCTAGCTGAATCTTTACATTAGCTGGCTATGTTTCTTTTTTTGGGTATTAAATGGACTATGGATGCAGTTTATCTAGCGTCGATGTTATTGTTGCAGCCTTGAGCTGCTGTAGGAAATGTATCTATGACCTCTAGTATTTTTTTTTTCAAAGAAGTGTCTTTGTCCAATTTGTGTCTCTGTTATATGTGGTGTTATACTTCTTATGTACATGCAATTGCATTTAAGATATTCCTTAATTGCACATGTAATTTACTAGTAATTTTGAAGCCCAGAACATGCAATTATATAAATCCGATTTTATATAAGTCAATTTTAAGGAACACATAGATTATATGAGTTAATTTTAGTTAATTTTACTCTGTTACAGGTGACTGAAAATTGTTGTTTGTTTTAGTCGACCAATCCTTTGTCCAATCATCCCCTCACGCGATTTGTGTGGTCCTTATCCATTAGAGAATATCAGGTCTGCTTTCATTAGTGGATCAAGATCGTAACACATTTATCTTATCCGGTTATTTTGGACTCATTATTTCTGACTCACCTGAGATAGTGCTTTTGGCTTCTGACTAGAGAGAGAAAGGGCGATTTCATCGGCAATCAGGGCGCAGACGCGATCGCCGGGCAGAGGTTCTGCAGTGATACATTCTCAATGGTGAGCTGTTTTTGTGCTTGTCTTCAACGTGTGCTCCTTTCCTCTTCATTTCATCATATTATGATATGAGTTTCTCGATTCCTTTCAGCATGTTCCTCGATGTCCATGGAGCAGAGGTGGTTCATGGCCACTGTCGCCGGTAAGCTTTGTTTCCATGTTTGTTTCCATTAAGTATTGGGTATGCTACTTCCACCCTCTATTTGTCTGACTGATTCTGTAGATTAGTGCTTAGCTAGTTGGTTTGCTTATATATTGTTGCTGTCATAGATCACTCAGCTTTAAGCAGTAGTATGAAAAGTCTATATCACCTCTAGTTTTATTAAAAAAAATTTCAAGTGTCTTAGTTTTTCTTTTTCTTTTTTTGTATATTTCTGTATTTGGTGCTATACTTCTTATATACATGTAATTGCATTTATGATATTCCATGATTACACATGTATTAACTAGTAATTTTCAAGCCCAGAATCTGCAACTATGTATAATCCGTCAATAATTACCAAATCTTCTTACTGTTCTCAACAATGTCACTAGCTCCTCTGTATGCATGCACTCAAAATATAATTTAATTTTAGTTGCAGATTTCTACATATCAAATTGCTGTACTTATGAATTGTAACTTGCAGGTATTATATCTGCAATTTTTATTTAACAATATCTTTCCCCTAGTATTGAAGCCTGAATGGTTATATCTGAATTTTTTTCTAATAACTTTATTGTGCATTGCATTTTTCAATTAACCTTCTTGTGAAGGATTGGCGTTTCTCTCACTCAGTTGGCATGACTGTTTGATCATGTTTCGTATATTGTATAGCTCAACTCACCATTTTGTATCTTATCGAACCCGCTCTCTGTTAATGAATTCCCATCCACTCCCTTTATTAACCGACATAGTGAGGCAATCCCTTTGTCTTCTCATTATTTATTCTGTCTTTGCTCAAACAGGCAGACAGACTGAGGTGAACCTGTTGCGATCTACATGGTGAAGCTCGTGCTTTGGCGATTTACCGGTGTCGTAGCCTATGAGGTGAATGCTCTCATGTCAAAGGTTTTTTACATCTGTACATGTTGGCTGCCATCTTTTTACTATTTTTTTGTTTGGGTGCACTAGATAATTTTGTGATTATTTCACTTTAGAAAACTATGCTACTTGTTTTTTTCTTTGGTTCACTAACTTATAAATAGTTGATTTCTTATTCCCCTGAAGCCGACTGCGCATGTTTCGAGCTGCACTCAATGGCCACATAATTCATTGGCGTTATCTCATTTTCATTATACTGTTGCTAGATGCATTTTCACACAAATCAATTATGTTACTGTTGCATTAGCCAATGTCTGCAATTTCTGGTTATTCAAGTAAGATCATCACCTTGGTAATTGGAAGGTTCATGTTGGTTTGCCAACCTACGTTCATTTTTATTCTCCTCTTTGTGTAGTTATCTTCTTGGTGTTAAAGTTGAATTGAATTGAACATTTCATTATGAAATTTGCATTTTATATGTGCTAGAGTTGCATGCACTGACATCTGCAATTGCTAGTTAGTCACACTGCAATTACTAGTTATTTAATTTACCTTGTTCATTGCAGATGATGACCCATGATATATTACTGACATCCTTTGTTCTGCACTTGTTTCATTCTTCCTGGTACTCATGTGGTTCAGATATTTTATTCCCTAAGAAAGTGAACAATCAAATTGTAAGTTGCAATAATAATTTAAAAATGTCCCTTATATTGCTTGAGTTGAAGTAAAAGTGCCAGTAATTCCTTGTTCCTTGACCATGTAGTCACCTGGAAAAAATGGAGGAACTTTTTGTTGTTTGATTGTGTTCACTGATTTAATTTGTACTTGTCTGATTAAAGGAAAAAAAAACATGTTCGTTGTGATGTCTTTTGTATCGGTTTGCTAGTTAAATTTGTACTGAACTACTGACTATAGAGAGAACTTGTTCAATGGGTATGTCATTTGTAAGGTCTTGTTAGGTGTTGTCTGTAATTTAGTAGTTCTGTATGGCACTGACTGAACCGTGTCCCTGCATTGTCGCCTAGCCAAATGCAATCATAATATGACTATGCTAGTAACCTGACATATTAGCCTCGAATATAACATGCACTTTCTGAAATAATATGACTGTAGAGATGATGATCGCTTTTACATTCTTCTTTTGTTTGTGCAGGTTCTAGTATGTAGAAAGTTGTTCTGATTCAGCATGAATTAAATCATCAAAGGGTAAAGAACAATGGCTCCACAAACAAGAAAGAGAGAAGCGGGTGTCCTCCTACTTTAATCTTCTTTTTTAGGCTCATCATTCTTAATCTTTCTTGCAATATATTGATGTGATTTGTGTCCTGTTTATTCGACCACCTTTGGTTTAGTGGTATTTTTGTCACTTCACAACGAAAAGCTCCACGTGAATATAATTTGTACATACCTCCATTTGAATATAATTTGTACAAACTTCCATTCTTGTAAATTGAAACATTGCATATAGTTCCATTCTCCTGTTACTTGATTCGGTTACAAAAAGTTGCCATAGAGTTACTGTTTGTCCTTGTCTTATTATGGCTTTAAGTGACAAGGACCCGTTAGCGGCTGGAACAGACTTACGGGTTCGTTTTGTGGGCCTGTTAACAACTGAGTCGAGTTCCTAAAAAAAAAAAAAACTGAGTCGCACAAACGGGTTTCCTTTTGCAAGCCCGTTAACAAAACAATGCACACGATCTTGATCGGAAGGCATAGAGCAAACACAAGTTGTATACAAAAGAACATAAAAGTTCCCCTGCCGTTGGATGAAGATCTAATGGTTGAGGGTGTCGCTTGAAATACCCCCCAGATTTCAAGCGATTGAAAATTGTTCAATTAGATGCGCCCATCGCCACCTCCCGATTCCGCCGCCTCCCCGATTCGCCTCCACCCCCCTCCGTTCTCCCACCCCTCCATCGCCGCCTTCCGATTCCGCTCCGCCGCCTCCCGAGGCCGCTCTCCCCCGTCGATCGCCGCCTCGGGAGTCCGCTCTCCCCCGTCCATCGCCGCCTCCCGATCCCATCTCTTCGCCACCTCCCGCTTCCGCCACCTCCCCGATTCGCCTCCCCCTCGATCGCCGCCTTCGGACTCCGCTCTCCTTCTCGATCGCCGCCTGTCCTCCATCGCCGCCTTCGGACTCCGCTCTCCTTCTCGATCGCCGCCTTCGGACTCGGCTCTCTCCTTCTCAAATCGCCGCCTCTTCCATCTCCGATCTCCCTTCCGGATCGGTGCATTCTTCACTTCGGCAGTCCACTAGTAAATGCAGTTATGGAAGGAACTGGAATCGGTGAAGCGCCGGCTTCGGCGCAGGGACAGCAGCCTACCTCTGCTTTGGGGCTGGTTCTCGTTTACTTTGGTGGCGACCATGTCAAGAAGGTCGGAGGTCTTCGTCTATCACACATCACTTCTCTTCCAATTCGCTCCGAGCACAGTTACCTCATCCATCGGAGGAGGAACTGTACCCACTCCGGGCATGTACTTTCTCCTTACCGAAGGGGACAGTGTCGTTTTGGATGTGGCCCGTCTTTCCTTCATGGAGGGAGCGCCTGCTGCGATGGACACGAAAGAAACGACGGAAGAGGCGTCCCGTGGGGTGAAGGAGGAAGAGGCGAGGGAAGTGGTTTGGCGTGAGGAGGAGGGCAAGAGCATCGTATTCAAGTTATTCCCAGCAAACAATCGAGCCATTCTCACATTGTACAGTAAGTGTCTTAATGGTGTTTATGATAGATGGTTGTATAATCAGCAGTGCGCCTATTTGCAAATTATAATTGCTATAATCTGCTCCTGTTTTGATTAGAGCTTTCTCCTGGTCTTAGTATAAGACTAGGCTTAATTGTGTAGCAGTGGCCGGGTAACTCTGCATTATAATCTTGTTCCTAGTTCGCTGGTGACTGAATATGTTCCAGCATATTTTGTAATCTTCATTGTTTCTAGGCTGTTATCTGAGTATATTAATTCACAACAACAGGATATATGGAAAACTAGATTATCTTATGTTGATTGCTTCAATGTGGGACTAGGAGTGAATCATAATCGTAAAGTGCTTAAGCATAAGCTTGCTCATTCTTAGAGACTGCAGTGCAATCTTTCGCCTCATTTGATTTTTTGTTTTGTCCTCCTTTGACCATAATTTTCTCTGTTGTATGGAGATTACACTTGGGTTAGGGGCTAGTGGTGCTGTTGATAGGCAGAGGCATGCAGTTTAACCATTAACTGAAGTGACAGAAGTTACTGTTGATCTTCAGACTTCCATGGTTTCCCTTGATCTATGTCTATTGCCGCCTTTTCTGCCACAAATAATTCTTAGCTATTCAATGCATGATCATAATATCTGGTTTTCTGGTTAGGTTCTTACAATATTTGAATGTGCTTCATAATATTTCTGGTTATGCCTGGTGATGAGTTTGCACTTAGTTACTAATATGTTAGTGTAATACGGATGAGACTTTTTTTTTGCCAATAATCTATTACTTGAAAGCTGAAGGAAATGTGCACTATTGTTACTATTGTGCACTATTGTTAAAAAGTAATAATCTATTACTTTTTTTTGGGGTCATGTGCACTATTGTGTCACTTCAAAGACGGAAAAGTCCTTGTAATTCTGTTCAAATGATAAAGCAGTCTGAGATGTTCTTGAATTTGCCTGTCAGTAACGAAGTCATATTTCATTAGCTGTCTTCTCAACTTGTGGACTAGACTAATTTAATTCAACCTCATGCTCTGTTAATAGCAAAATTTATTTGTTACAACTGGCATAAGCATTTTTTTTAACTTCCATATATCAGTTATCGGCTTAGTTTTTATTCTATTCCTTATAATTGAAGCTTTCTATCATTCTCTATTTTGTCTGGGGACACCATATGTAGTTGTTCACCATTTAGCATTTAGATATTTTGATAATCTTTGTATTTTGTAAGGAGCACCATCCAATGAAGCCTGTCAAAGTAATTGGTAAAATTGATGCATCATTTTTTTTTTCTTTCAAACCTTTTCATTTATAGGTGGAGGCAATTGGAATGTGACTAAATCATATCATTTAGAGTGGCTAGATCATGACAATGAAGACCTAGTCCTCAGGTTGTTGAACAAAACCTCTTAAGCAAATATTTCTTTCACCTTAAAAACTGAGGGATGAGTACAATACATTCTCCCCATTTCAGCTAATGATTCCGTTAATATTTGTTAACCTAAGCCAATGTTTCTGTAGGCATCTTTATTGTGGGGTAAAGAACTATCGAGTAAGATGAATTTTGAAGGAGAAATGGTAATATTCTTTCATTTTATCCTGCATGACGTTAATTAATATTCAGTTAATATTTCGCATCTAATACTATGAATCTATGATACAGATTTGCTCAGCAGATTGTCTTGAATTGAACCCATCCCTTCGTCAATTTAATCTAACAAAACTTCTTGGTACGAAAATTGTGTATGTCTGCAATGCATTTAATATCACATACATGTATCTTTCATTAGTCTTAATTGTTGAAAAATAGGTAAACGCGGTGAGGGCCGGGTACATAGCTGCAGTAACATCAGTGGTGAATATGCGTTGAAAATCATCAACCCGTCTCGTCATAAGAGAACCCAGGAACCTAGGTAAATACTAAAATTCAGCCTCACTAAGCATGATATGAGTTAAATTGTAACTTTTCTGTTCAGGGAAGTGGATATCATGTCTTGCTTGGACCATCCTCATGTTGTAGAATTTTATCAGGTATTTTTACAAGTCCTCACTTTTCTTACCGCAAGGCTTTACTATGTGTAGATCCTACAACTAGAGTCTTTGTATACTTATAACTACAAATTTTCAATGTAACTAGGCATGGTGTGAAAATACAAGCTTCAGAATTGACAAGAAAGAAGATGGAACACAATGGCACTATATTGCACCGAATTCCATTTGTATACTTATGGAACTGTGTTCAAGGTACATACTGCTATAAACATTATTTGATAAGGCAACTCCATTACTTATTTTGTTTTGATATAATGATTTGTGCTGCAATTAACAAATTTTCAAGAGCATAACTTACACACAAATAGATGTTGTACACCGAGACCTGAAGCTATGCACCTCAATCTGGAACTAGTACATTTTGTTTCCATTTTACTTATATGAACAGCATTGCAAAGTGCTTTTTTCGTTCAAAAAAATTTCATTAACGATTATAAAATTATATGCAGTTCTTTGAAAGAAATTATCTCTGGGGGAAATTATCATTTAAACATTCATAGCAAATGGAGTATTATCGAGAAAATTACAAAAGGCGCTAAGTATCTTCTGCAAAATGGTGTTTTACATCGAGACTTGAAGCCCGAAAACATTCTTTTTGGACAAAACAAGGCAGTCAAAATCGCTGATTTTGGACATGCTTGCTGGAAAGAGAATTATCCAATTGGTAAATCCTGCACACCAGACCGTGGTACAGCGTTCTACCAGGCACCTGAACTTGGGAGACGAAGCATCAATGAAAAGGTATCTGAAATGCTGTATCACCTCTGTGTGTGTGTGAACAATTTTTGAACGTTTTGACTAATGCTTACATTTTAGACTTAACTGCGCGCGCGTGTGAGTGTTTTTAATTTGAATCAGATTACATTTTTTTACTACTATATGTAATGGGCCAGGGCGCCGAGGGGCAGTGGGCCCGGCCCACCCCAGGCGCGGCAGCTCACCGCGCCAGGGCTGCCGCCGCCCTGGCTGTCGCGCCGCAGCAGGGCGGGACTTCGGTCCCGCCTTCCAAAAGTGGCTAAAGGAAAGCCGTAGTTGATTAGGATTGTTCAGGTTAAGTTAGGAAGGAGTCGTTTGAGATTAGGAAAGAGAGAATCGTATCGGAATAGGATTTGGAGTTGAGTTTGCTTAGGAGTCAAGTTAGAGTTGCTTGGAGGTCAAGTCGTCCACCCTCATATATACGTGAGGGGTTGTAACCTGTACAATTAAGAAAGAAGTATTGGGTTTAATCCCTCTCCCTCTCTCTATTGCCGCCGCCGCCTCCCTCTCCTCTCCTGCGCCGCGCCCCCTCCTCCTCTGCCCTAGCCGCACCCCCTCCTCTCTCTAGATCAGAGGGGCAGCAGCCCCTTTGATCATAACAACTGGTATTCAGAGACCGGTTGATCCTCGGCCGTCACGATGACAAAGGGAGATGCCACCGCCGCCTCCAAGGACGCTGCTGCTGCTGAGGCCGGTGACATCAAGGCGTTCTGGCGGACGTTTAATACGTACCGCGAGGGCGTCTCCTTAGACGTCGCCAAGGTCTCCAACAAGATCGACAACCTCGACATTGACAACCGCTTCAAATCCGTCGACACCCGCCTCAACTCCATCGACAACGCCATCAAGCAGATCTCCACGCAGCTGGGATCGACGTCCACCAGCGCCGGCGGAGCGCCAACTCCGGGGGACGCCCTCGCCGCCGACGAGGAGCGCCGCGCCCGGGAGGAGGCCGCGCGCCGCGAGGCCGCCATCAAGGCTGCTCGCGACGCGGCCACGAACATCTATGCTGCTGCAAACATCGCCGCTTCCGAGGACTTCATCGCCAACATCGCGCAACACGCCGTCAACTCCATCCCCGCCCCGCGTCCTCCGCCAACAAGCAGCAATGTTGTTGGGGGCTCTACATCAGCCTTGCGCCCCGACAACCACGCGGTGATTAGCTACCACAAATTGTCGTTTCCGACCTATGACGGCAAGGACGACCCACTTCCGTGGATCAACAGATGCGAGCAGTTCTTCGTCGGGCAGGCCATCCCCGACAACGAACGCGTATGGTACGCGTCGTACCACATGACGGGAGGCGCCCGTCAGTGGTACATGCGCCTGAGCAAGGAGCAGCCGGCCATGTCTTGGTCGGCATTCTCTCGTCGGGTCAATGAGAGATTCGGCCCTCCTACACGCGCCAACCCTCTAGGCGAGTTGGCGACTCTCCGGCGGACGGGAACAGTGGACGACTACACCGACCAGTTCCTCGCGCTCATCGCTCGTGCGGGGGATCTCCAAGAACAGCAGCAGGTAAACATTTATACTGCTGGATTACAGGAGCCATTGAAGACGGAGGTCGAGCTCGCTCAGCCCAACGACATGGAGCGCGCCATGAGCCTTGCGCGCGCTTATGAGAAGCGCGCCCTTATCCTCGCCGAACACGCAACGCAGCCTCGGACTTCCTCACGATCGGCAACGACTACTCGTCCTGCTTCCTCGACTACGGCGCCCAAGGCACCAATGGGCGCCCCGACAAGTTCCACCTTGGAGGGCGCCACAGGAGGTGGCGCCGCTGCTGTTTCTCCGCCGTCTCCCAATCGCACAGTGAGGCGGTTGACTCCTGACGAGATGGCGGAGCGTCGACGCAAGAATCTCTGCTTCAACTACGACGAGACGTTCCACAGGGGTCATCGATGCAAGCACTTGTTCTACATCGAGGTGCTTGACGACCTCATTGACTTTGAGGGCGAGGGATCCCTCATGGTCATGATGGGCGACGGTGGGCGCCCAATGCGCATTCGGGGGTACCTCTTCGACAAGCAGCTCACCATCCTCGTCGACACCGGCGCCTCGCACAACTTCATCGATCTTCCGCTCGCCAACGTGATGCACCTTCCTCTTCGGCGCGTCAACCTTGGCGTCACTTTGGCGTCGGGCGATCGCATCCTCAGCAGGGGCTTGTGCCATGGCCTCCCTCTGGTGCTTCGCGAGGACACGCATGCCATCGACGTCTTCACCGCCGACCTCCCCGACGGCATCGACCTCGTTCTTGGAACGCCTTGGTTGGCATCTCTTGGGACGATCGCTTGGGACTTCGCCGCGCTCTCGATGAGTTTCTTCCTCAAAGGTCAGCGTCGTCTTTTGATTGGCATTGGATCTCCTCTTCTTCTTCACGACGACAACGACGACGCACCTTGGCTGGAGCCGCCCCAAACCACGCCTATGGTAGGGGTGGCGCCTGCCTTGCCGCCTCCTCAGGCGGCCCTGGCAATCATGGGAGGACCGCAGCACGTCCGCGATATCTTCGACATCATCGACATCTCCAGCGACCTCTACACTGACCTTCGTCGCGACATGAGCCAAGACATGGAGCTTGGCGCGCTCTTTGCTCGTGTCGCGGCGGACGATGCACCTCGTGCTTGGACATTGCGCGAGGGGCTGCTCTTCTTCGACGACTGCCTCTACCTCCCCGCTTCGTCCTCCATGTTGCTACGCTTCATCAACACCATCATGCATCATGGCGAAGAACGCCACTTGCAGCACTTGGCGGTTGGTTTGCACAAGACGTCGGCCGTGAATGCTCCTCGTTGTTTTCCGGCGACGATCCTTCTTCTTCGTGCGTTGCCTCAAGCATCGGTGAACAATGTCAACGTCAGGTTTGCTGATATCTCCGGTTGCGAGTTTCTTCTCGTTAATGGAGTTGCTTTCACTGTCCCTCCGGGCATGGCGGATGTTTCTCTTGCTGCTACAGATTTCCGCATCATCTTCGGTCATGCACTGGACTTGACCAAGCGCCGACCCCGTCCAACCAACACTTTCGTGGTGTTCGTGGATGGACACTTGCTGCCCACTGGAGAAGAGCTTGAGTATCACCACTTTCCCATGCCGCCTCTACATGGTTCGGAGTTCACCATCGACTTGGGAGCGCCGAGGGCATTGCTGCCTAGGGCGCCCGGCACGCCGGCAGCACGCAGCGGTGACCTTCGTCCTTCATCGAACATCTTCGTCAACGCAGGCTACATCGGCTCTCTCCGCTACTCCCTCGAGTTCCACGTCGACCGTACAAGGCGCAACTTGCTCAATGACATGGTCTTGGGCGTGGTGGTCATCGACATCGGGCTTCGCACTTCGTCTTCTTCGTCGACTCCTCACTTCGGCCCTGGATGGATAGCAGCCCAGCACGAGGACGCGCCGGATTTTAATGGCGGAGGAGATGTAATGGGCCAGGGCGCCGAGGGGCAGTGGGCCCAGCCCACCCCGGGCGCGGCAGCTCACCGCGCCAGGGCTGCCGCCGCCCTGGCTGTCGCGCCGCAGCAGGGCGGGACCGAAGTCCCGCCTTCCAAAAGTGGCTAAAGGAAAGCCGTAGTTGATTAGGATTGTTCAGGTTAAGTTAGGAAGGAGTCGTTTGAGATTAGGAAAGAGAGAATCGTATCGGAATAGGATTTGGAGTTGAGTTTGCTTAGGAGTCAAGTTAGAGTTGCTTGGAGGTCAAGTCGTCCACCCTCATATATACGTGAGGGGTTGTAACCTGAACAATTAAGAAAGAAGTATTGGGTTTAATCCCTCTCCCTCTCTCTATTGCCGCCGCCGCCTCCCTCTCCTCTCCTGCGCCGCGCCTCCCTCCTCCTCTGCCCTAGCCGCACCCCCTCCTCCCTCTAGATTAGAGGGGCAGCAGCCCCTTTGATCATAACACTATAGGTGGATGCCTACAGTATTGGAGTGATGATATTAGCAGTTGTTCCCAATTTTGAGACTGGTACTCAGATCCAAGATGCAGTGTATAAACTTTATATTAACAAGTTCGATGCAAAGTGGGACATTGACATCAACTTTTTGAAGGCGGCAACTGCCAAGTGCCCGACAAAGCGTCATTCGGTGGATGAACTTTTGGTATATTGTTAACTATAACAGTAAATAATCTATTCCCCGTTTTTTTATTGTAATTGTAGCATTGTGATATGTGATGTAATTTCAGGAATATATCAGGAATCAGCTTGATGGGGATGGTGTTAGTATGGAACTAGATAATACCATGCTCTCCACGAAAGACGCTGATGTCCAGCCCACATCAATCCCAGGTTTTGTGTAAAAAAAACTATACAATTTTCTGTAGTAGTAACATAGAAAGAACATGCTTTTTTTCATTCAAACTGGTTGTGTAATACTACTTTGATTAACTTGTCATCCAGAAAACGTATTTTAAACTTTGTTTAAAGCACCATCTTTTAATTGTCTAATCATACCTGGCAGTATATCTGGTTCATGTTTTTTTTTTAACTTTCTGGTTCTAAATTGTTATCTGTCAAAATAGTGTGCATCTTATTGCTTAGATGTATGTCACCTAGCCATTGCTGTTTTTTTGCTAAAGCATGAACATTTCATTTTGTCATAGTTGAAAAATATGTCTTCATTGTTCGGTTTTTCTTTTCAGGTTCCATGTCCTTGTTGTATTAGAGATGTAGCTAATGTTGGGCGTTTATTTTGCTAATTATTCGTTTAATTTGTGTTATATAGTTACACAAATGGATTGTCCTGCATTACATGGTGGCAGTAGCAAGGAAAGTGACAATTCTGTCCGTGTGACTAATCTGTCAAAGAGGATTCGTGACTGTGACATCCTCGAGCTGTTCCGCATATATGGCGATGTTACAAGTGCCTATGTTGCAACTGATGACAGTACTGGAGCAAGCAGGAGGTTTGGTGGTCAACTTTGTTCGTAAGGAGGATGCTGAGAGCCATCATAGGGTTGAATGGGTTCTCTTTCGACAATCTTACCCTTCAACTCGAGTGGGCAGCACCAGGACCAAACTAGTTTTTGTGTATTGCTTGTAGCGTTACGTTCGTTGATGAAGGCTGAATTAATGTCCAGCGCTTGTTACTAGTCAGCTAGTACTAGAATTTTCTTTTGCAATCCTTGTTAACTTGGTATATTAGTCCGATTACTGTGCAACTTTGTGGTTGCGGCAGCTTTGTGCTTTTCTGAGTCCATTGTCCGGCAGTTGGAGAGTTCCGTTTTGTGTTTGCCTTTTTGTTCGCCAAGCAATGTCATTGTTCATATATTTAGCAATATACAGCCTGTACAGCATAGTGGTAAAGAGATCCTTTTGATTGGGTGCCACTAAAATTTACTTGGTCCATGCTACTTTCCTAGATCATACTAGGCTGCCGAAAGAGCAGTTTGTTTAGGGTGTTGTGCAAGTAAAGTGAAGGTGCAGATTAAGTATGGACATGGTTTTTCCTACGGCGTAATGACAGTTGTTATTGCCGCGTGGGGGCGCTCTTAGAGCAGGTAAGCAGTAGCTGCGAAGACGATGACTCCGTTCATCAACCGATCAATTTCCACGTTCTCTATCGGTACCGATCACTGAAATACGACATTGCTGATTTCGTGACGTAAACGCTACAACTTTGCTAAACGCCTTCTGCGTTGTCATTTAAGAGCTTCATTTGCGACACCACAACTTTGCTGAACTTGTCAATTGATCAGAAAACACATCGTTAGAATAAGTGAAAAAATATCTGCAGAGACCACTATCTGTTGCTTCATCACTTGAAAAATGGCATTTCAGAACCAGCAATGCCCAACAGAAAAAAGGGAGCTCTGGCACGGCACCTGCGTGTGGTCCCACACACGCCGTCCATACGGCCTAGGTTAGCGTAAGAGCAAGCCCATCGGTCGGCGCATCGACAAGCACAGCAGGTTTTTTGTCAGATAAAGTAAGAGAGAGAGTGCACTTCGTCGCTGCAGGACGCGCCGGTCCCCCCGACTCGCGTGAGCAGTTTTTGTGAGGATTGGTGGAACCCAGCAATAAATATTGAGATAAACTTGTTGCAAATTTATTTGTTTACTTGTCTGATAGACAAGCAAGCCTGTCTTAGCATTGGCCTTGCTCTTTAAGCGAGAAGGTTCCACATGGAAGCTTCTGAATCATCGGGAGCCATGCGCGCAGCAGTGTGATGCGTGTGCAGACTGTCACGCACCGACAGATAGATTTTCTTTTACTTCTTTTCTTTACGCTATCCCGTCGCAAGCTCAGCAGCGACAATGCATCGCCATCACAGTGAAATAAGTCGCTTGTAGCAGGGTAAAGTTAAGAATTCCGATCAGATAGACCAGTACTCCGGGCTTTCAGTTTGACTCTTCTGGCGCGTGATGGTTCATAAACTGATACGGAATGCGCCCTTGAAGAAGGTTGAATTCATAAACCATTTTTCAGAAATGAATTTTTTTGAGGAAATTTTCAGAAATGAAATTGATAAGCAATCAAGACTTTTCTGCAATTTTCAACTTTGTAGTACATCATAATCTGCAGATTTGTTAATGCAAATGTCATACAATGTCTTCTAAACAAGATAGCCAACGAAAAAAAATTCTGGAACTAATCAACCCATGGTTTAGCAACCAAACTCCACCCGGAACATTACAGCAGAACAACTAAAGCACCTAGTGATCGTTACAGTGGAGAGCTAAAGGAGACAGAAGGTCTTGCACTTGCAAACGCTGCAATATGCAGACCACCCTCATGAATGGCAAGCTTCTGACTGTTTCGTAGAAGCTCGATCAGACCATGAATCGCATGACTGTGCATTCAGCAAACTACAGTTTATTGGCTGCTCCATCCTAATGGACTGCTTACGATTTTGTGAATTTTTCTCGTTTCAGATGCTTGCATTGTACTGGATCAAACTGGTAAAAGTACGGCGAAACTGTTTACTGGAGTGCTGATGCCGAGAGAAGTGTAGTAGTATATGCGATGATAGTAATCTGACACCATTCTTCTGAAACATACTCCCTCCATCCCTTTTTATAAAGGATTGGAGCATTTTGCATTTGTCCCTAAATGTAAGGTATTGGGGTAGTGGGGCCCATAGCCTGGAATCTTTCTCACCCACCGCACAGCAGCCTGTCCCAATTAACACGCGACCTTATCGTCTCCGCAGCGCACCCCTGCCGCGCCGCAACACGCTTGGCCCTGCCGTCGTCGCCGTAAGGTAGCCCGCCCTGCCGCCTCCTGCGCGAGGTCGCCCAACCCTCTACTCTTCTGCAGTTGGTCGCCTATGGAGGATGCTGGCGCCCCTGCAACTGGATGGATAGGGGCGGATCTCGCCGACGCCTGTGGGCTTCCGGAGGCGGGGGCGCGAGGCGATTCGCCGCCGGAGGAGAAGGGTGGGGTCGCGAAGAAGGCCGGCGCGCCTGCATCTTCCCCGCCCGACATGAATTTGGGCGCCGTCGAAGACCACCGCCTCTGCTTCTCCCCTCTTCTGTTCTCCAACTGCATCGAGGTCAGGCCATGGTGAGGAGCTGCCTAAAGGCGACGCACAGCAGCGTAGGAGGCGGAGCTCCTCCTCGCGCCTCCTCAGCTGCCGCCATGGTGGTGAGTTCGGGCGGGCGAGCTTGGGAGCCGCGGGCGCCATGGCCATGGGCTGCGGCGACCTGGCATGGTGGCCGTGGAGTGGGGACGGGAGAGGGAGACTTGGCATGGCGGCTGAAGGGCCCTGCTGCCTCGCGTCGCGGGCTCGCCCGGTGCGGCCTTGGGGAGCAGAGCGCGGGACGACGTCGCGCTGGCGGTTGTGGGGCGCGGCGCGGGCGCCTTCTTCCCCGGCTGCGGTGTATCCAGGAGCTTGTGCGGGCCGCGGCCGGCGTCGAGGCTGTGTCCGCCGGGACGACGTCGACGAGGATTGGGAGCCGCGGACGCCATGGCCGTGGGCTGCGGCGACGAGAAGATGGTGCGACTGCCGAGTCGGGGTGGGAGGAGACCGCCCATAATGAGGGGCATGCTCGTCTTTTCATCGCTTTGCTGTTTTTCTCGGGGAATCTCCCGATCCCTTATATAAAGGGACGGAGGGAGTAGTAGACTATAGTTCTGATTCCTCCATTTTTGTGTCTTCCAAAACCATTGATTATTGTGCTAACAATTAGCATATCAAATACCAATTCTTGGCACAATTCTTGCTGAGAGTTGCCACCAGTAATGCGAATCTGTAATAATTGTCTTGCCAAATTAATTGTACTCTTATGATATTCTTGAGAGTTTGTCGAGGCTGTAAACTGCAAGCCTCTGTTTCTTTTGAAAAGGCATATCTGTCACTCGATTGAGATCATATAAATTTTATGTACATATAATAGACGCAACTGGAGCGAGTGAACCGAATGCTCTGTTGTGGTCAGTTACCCAGGGGAAATTGGTGGCTATCTACTGTGGCGCACATGTACATAACACACCCGATTTGTCAAAGGGATTGGATTGGTGAAGGGAAAATTTTGAGGATTGGATTGGTGAAGGGAAAATAACATTTCTATCACAGATTTCGAAAACAGTTGTGGTAAAAGTGAAAAATTCGAGATCACAATTAGAATTAGACTCCATATAAATGATTAAAACACATTGTTCCTTGTATGTAGATATGGTGAAGAAAGTAAGGCAAGGTAGCTCAGGTTGTTACTGAGGTTACAGAAATAAGCGTTTATACGACTGTTACACAGAAAGCTGCTACACACAGGATTAATAGCAAATCATATAAATATTTTCATCGTCTCCAAGTAAGCTTATTACAGAAAACAAGCTTGAAACTATTCAATCTTACAAATATCACGAATGATTTCCATACAATGTCTGACAGCCTTTTCTTTTTCTTTTCACCATATAACTAATACATATTTTGAGCGATCCAGACATCACAAGGAGGATATTCAAAGTGGTTCAATTCTTTAATATTGAAAAATGCACACTCAAATTTTCTTCTTTTGAGGTCATATTTTCTTACGCCTCCCCAATTGCGTAGTAGCAAAAGCAAATCAAATGCATGCGGCATCCAGGTCCGGGAAAAATATATATTGTTAGGTTGTATCCCGGGCAACCTTTGGGTAGGTAAACATGCAGAGTGATTCAACCCAAGGAATAACGCATGATCCACCAGTATATCTTCTGACACCTTGCATCCATCCGTACCAACCTTGCAAATTTTGAATCTGATACCATCCGGGTAATCAAGTGCAAAAATTCCACAAACCTGCAGAAGATCTCCCCAGGGCGTAGAAACCATGTGCCTGGTAAGGATAGATCCAGGTGGCTTTGAGGAAACCATCTCCTCCCTTCTTGGTCCACTTGGTTCATCAATATGCCACTTCTCCACCAATCCGTAATATGTCACAGCATAGAAACTCCCATCATGGTATGCACAGTCCAGGTATCTGTCTCCCACACGCCCAGCGCCAGTTGAAGCGACTTGCCACTTGCTTTCTCCAGCCTTAACAAAAGAAAGCCAGGAACCATCACGATGGATAACCATAACAGCATAGTCTCTGCGTTTCGATGGACTGCAGGATAACACTGCCTTTGCATAGAATGATATTCCTAAACAATTTGCATCATAGAGTTTGCCAAATTTCTTCATGCGGTAATATTCCAAGTTGCCTCCACTACCATAGATCGCCTCCACACCTGCAAAATCAGTTATTGGCGGGAGGGGGATCATCTTCATTGTGAAGGGGTTGTAAAGCACAAGATTGGAGAGGCCATTCACCAAAACCAGCCATCCATGGGAGGCTCCGCAGCACGCAACAAAGCAGCTCTGCGGAAAACTGATATCATATTTATTCTTAACATCAAGATGGTGCGAGTTGCAGGTCACAGCTAGTATTCTGCACTTGCCCTGTGCTTCCTTTTTCTCAAGATGGTTAGCCCAAGATATGACCCATGGGGTGCAAATATGCGGGATACCAGCAATAGTGGCAGCAGTTCTCCATGTTTTGCAGACTGATGCAAAGGCAATTGCTTGGGGAAGCTCCAAGCGCTGCAGGACACTGAGGAGAATATCAATCGGGAGGTCCGACCAGCTAGGACCTGTACCAGATCCTGCCATTGCAAATATTCCATGTTATATGCAGCAAAGTACATGTGATGATATTACATATGAAAAATGCAAATAAATCTATGATCTATCCAAGTTTTGCACAAAATAGTCCCTTCCAAGGATCTGGTATAAAACCATCAAAGAAATGGGGAAACTAAGGGCTTGTTTGACAAAGCAGCCGGAAGTGAATTCAGAGTTGTGCCAAACGACAGTTTGTAGGAATCAATCTAAAACGAACTAAGATGTAGGGAGCTTCCCTTCCACATTGAATTCCCTCATCGATTTTATATCTTATAGAATCACTTCAGAGAATCACTTCCCGCATAGGACTTTCAGGGAGAGTTCCAGCAAACAAGCCCTAATAGGAAATCGAACCGAATTCGAGTTCGAACACATGAAGAAATCAATACATAACTAAACAGGACTCTGAAAAGGACTGGATCCCAATGATCCCATCTCAAAGTTCAATCAAGAACAAAGAAAAAAAATGATACTATAATATCATGATAAGTTGAAAGAAATTTGATAAGTGATACAACTGACGACATTAACGAAAGGAATCACTAATCAATAGGGTAAGGTTTTAGTACAGTGAATGCTAAGAAAGTGCATCTTGAGAAACTACACGAGATACAAAGGGGGAACTGCATCTTTTGAGAAATTGCATCCGAGATCCAAACGAACTTTTGCATCTTTGTCGAAATACATGTGAAGTTCTAAGAATAAATCCCAGGTTGTCACATTACATATGAGATTTGAAGGAAAAAATTGCATCTTTAAAGCCCAAAAGTTGTCTCATATGGGCAATGACTGGCAAAAACGATTAATCGCTAAATACTTCCTGAAAATCGTTTAGATCCGTGTCTATCTGTTATTTGAACCGAGGGCAGACAGACTTACCAATCGTAACCTTAACGAACTCATCACTGAGGGAGAAACCAGATCTAGTAGGCGAAGCGGCAGGTGTTCCTCCCGTACGGCTCGCATCTGGGCGAAGAAAAAGTGTATGTGAGGTTCCTTCAAATAACACGAGTTTCGAAGGAAAATTTGCATCTTTAAGGCCAAAAGAAGTCTCGTCTCAGAAAGGATTGACAATACCGATTTAATTGCTAACTCTTCATGTATTTTGGATTGAATACAAGACCGACATAGACGTTACCAATAGAATCTAAAATTTAGAGAAAAGAATCTTATCATTTAAGAATATTAAATAAAGTTTAATTACAAAACTAACTATAGAACCTCCGGTCTAAATCGCGAGACGAATCTAACGAGGGTAGGTAAGCCGTGATTAGACGCTGGTTACTGTAGCATCACTGTAACAAAATATAGATTAATTAGCCTCGTTAGATTCGTCTCGTAAAGATGTACCTATCTGTAAAAAAGTTTTATCATTAAATTTTATTTAGTACTCTTAAATAATAAGATTCTCTTTGATATGACAAGTCTAAATGCTAAATGCTAAAGCAGCGAAAATCCCTTAGGTGAACTACTCGCCAAGGGATAAATTAGATCCAGGAATTGGATCTGGAGGGTAGGAACTTACCCATTGTAACCTTGGTGACGTTATCGTTGAGAAAGAAATTGGATCCACGGGGCGAGGTTGGAGGTGATCCTCCCATGCTGCTGCCTTAAAAAAAAATCGTGAGACCGATGCTAATGTAAACGGAAAGATTTTCCTCTTGTGTTTCTCAGGACTCGGCGATGGTAGCACGACCCCTCCTCCTCGCCGGTTTAGAAGGATCGACTCCGTGGAGAGAGAAGGATATGCTCGACCGGAGAAGGTATAATGTAGGCCGTCTCCGTAATTGGGCCTTTGTGAAAGAAAAGCTAGCTGTCCTTTTCGGACCACCTTAAGTCCTTTTTTTTACTCTATTTTTTTAAAGAGTGAATTGCATAAAACTATAACTATTTGTGTTAAGATTTCACAAAACTATAACTTTTGAAACATATTTTAGAGAACTACAATTATTTTGATCGTGTGTTTCAGAAAACTACAACTTTTGTGTCCGGTCACATATGTCAGCCTCACAGATAGGAGTGTTCTGAAACCGAGATTGACATGTGGGGTCGAACACAAAAGTTGTAGTTTTCCGAAACATATGGTCAAAATAGTTGTAGTTCTCTGAAATAGGTTTTAAAAATTATAGTTGTGAAACTTTAACATAAATAGTTGTAGTTTTGTGCAATTCACATTTTTTAATAGATTATTTTTGTTGTGCGATAATCACAGAGGAACTCACTCAGAACTGTTACGCTAATAACTCTACTCTATCTATATAAACTAATAAAGTACGAGTTACCTGTGTTTTGTTGGCTCACTAAAATCTTGTATAGCTAACTTCTAATCCACCTTTGATTGTTATCTTGAATCACCACCTCCACCTTCAGATTTTAAAAAAATGAAAGGCCATTACAGAGAATGCAATACCTTGCGACACGATTATAACAGAGAAAGTTTTGTTGTAAAACTCTTATTGGGCCAGGCCCATCTTCTAAGAAGATGTCCTGGTCCATATGGGCAGCTTTATCGAATCCAGGCCCAATACGAAGTTAGGGTTCTCCCCTTATAAATAGTTGAGGAGACCCCCCCTGTGTACCCTGACACCAGAATTTCGTAATAAAGAATTTCGTCTCCTCTATTCCAATTTTACTTTTTGTTATCTGTCGTGATCTACGTGCCGTTGTCCCGCCGATAACCTAACAAGTTTAACATTCGAGGGTAAACAAATATTTTTTTTCACCGGCCTCCTAAACTACCCGCCCGCAACACCCACCCGGAAATTACTCGCACTTTTACTTCCTCCTGATAACATTCTCTGTTTTAGTTCCATTCTTCTTCTTCTTCTTCCCCGGATCTCTAACGCCTCCTCACCTCGTGTCCACCAAATCTCGATTCAGGTGCCGCGCCTCGCCGACGCAGTCATTCCCCGCACCAAGCGGCACGCGCCAGGAAATCCACAGGTCGATGGAGTTATCGCCGCGGGTTGGACGTTCTTGGGTCTCCCCCGGCCACCTCGATCTGCCGCTCTAGCCATGGGTCACAAAGTCAAGGAGATGACAATGGCTGATCTCCTGGACAGGAGGGCGAGGCCCTTCAACCCCATGGACGCGTGGGCAGTGTTTTAAAAAGCAGAAAAACTAAGCGGACGGTTGAGCACCACCTAAAGCCTAAGCGTGTCTAGGCGATGTTTAAGCGGTGCTAGGCTGTCCTAGGCGTTTGTATTTTTAGCAAATAAATATAAAATGATAGAGAAAAATAGTGAAAAGATACATATTAACACATATTTGTTAGGAAATTTGAGAAAAATGCTTAATTAACAGCTTAATTAAAAGCGAAGCGGTGGAGCACCGCCTAACGCCTAGGCAGCGCTTAAGCGGTCTAGGCGGCGGCTTTTTTAAACACTGCGCGTGGGAAACCTTCGAGGTCCTCGACATGTGCGTCCAGGCGCTCCAGGACTCCCGATGCAAAGAAGGAAAAAGAAGTCGACAAGGTCGGCGGCGCATTTAGCGCATCGTGATTTCAAACGGCTCCAGCATTGCTGCAGGTTAGTGACAACTCGTGCATATCTTGGGTCAGTTTGTTGCTTGATTACTGCTTGTTGGCGTTTTATACGCATAGATATTAATTTCAACTCCGCAAGCGCACGGAACACCGTTGTAGCATTTCACCCGGAAGTATTCCAAGGTTATCATATTTATATTTATCTACAGGGAAGCAGGCTAAGAATATCATGAATTAACAAAGAAATATCTATTATTTATAACTCGCAAACTAGGCCAAAGTAAGGATACAATTATGTGGTGTATGTGTGGTACTCAGAAAAATGATCCATTGATGCAGATAACAAGGAATTAGCAATTAGTTTGGGAGAACAACGAGCAGAAAGTATCAATTAGCCTAGGGATTAGCATTTAGCTTTTCTGATAGTTTACAACTATTTACTTAAGCTTTCATTACAGATACATTCAAGTGCGTCGGGGCACGGCCTCCACCAAAACACGCAACCCGATAATTAGGTTCAACGTATCTTGACAACAGACCGAGTCTAGGCCCTACACACTCAACCCAAACGTGGTGGACTACAGAGACCGGTGCAGCTGTCACATGCACTCGCGGCTACCACATCATCCCGTGGGGTTGAGGGCAAACTCATGTCTAGAATAATTCCTTAAACCATACAAGCAACTATTCTATATAACTTACTCTTAGCTAAAAGATCGAGCAAGTCACCCATGAACGATAAACCCAAACAAAAGCAAGGTTCCGTAACAATAAGGTGATTATCATGTCTCTACTGCCTTCCTCTAACAATTCATTTAAATCTATCGTACACAGACGTGGATCCAACACAAGAACTTCTCTATAATAATTACTTAAATAAATAAATATAAACTAAAAGGAAAACTAAATTAAATAAATAAGAAAATAATTCTATTAACGAAAATCTAACAAAAGAAAAGATACAAGAGAACTTTACCGATTTCCGAAGAGAACTCCGGAACTCTGAGCGAAACTCTCACTTCTACTCTAACTCCCATAACTAAAACGCTAATCCTATTCTAAACTACAAGAGTGGAATGCTTCTTCCATGAGGTACGAGTTGAACGAAGCCGGCCAGGGGTATTTATAGCCTCCTCAGAACGAGAGGGTATTTATACCCGAAGGTGACTTGACGGGGCCGCCAAGGTAGGCCGGCCGACCACCCTACTAGGCTGTCCGGCCCTCCATTGTCTTGGATGGCCACCGCCTTCCGTATGGACGCTCTAGATCGTCTCCCAAGGTCGGTTTCGAAGTCGGTTACCCCGTGGGGGCGGTTGTGGTAGAGTAAAGGCCAAGTTTAGGCCTAAACAGCCCACTCTACAATGTCGGTTGGTCTTCCACCTTGATGGCAACTTGGGATAGATGTTTTGAGGTGTATGTTGCCCACTGAAGGAAGTTCGGGACCAACGGAGACAAGAGTATGCCGGCCGGCCTAGAGTTTGGGCCGGCCGGCCAACAGTTTTCAGCCCGACTCCCAATCTTTGGATTGGCGTAACTTCTGCTCCTGGACTCCGAATTGGGTGATTCAAAAGTCCGTTTTGGCTATCTCGGCGAGGGCTTTGACATGGAAGGATCAAATCTCTGATTTGAATAATTGTTTCCTATGTCATTCCTTGATTCTTGCTTTGAGTGTTGCTGAGATGTCGGAGCCGGATCTTGTGCTTTTGCATACTTGATATTTCTCTATGAGTATAAGCACATTTGCACCAATATTTCATTGTACCTTGCAAAACAAGCTTACATCCAAAACTTGTGGAATTCTATTAGTTAAATGCATAAAACATTGGTGCATGTCTTTTATTTACCGGTAAGTTGACGGTAATTTTCTGGTTTTTACACCGTCAACAATTACTTTAATTAGGGATTCGGGAGAATGATCCACCGGAAACAACAATTTTTTATATATGCTATCAGATGTGAGGAAATCAATCTTTGTGTGCTACTCTACCATCGCAGGGGATGTTTCGCGTGGTGGTAACATCAATTAAACTGATATTGTAGAGAATTTAACCAGAAGAAGAAGGAGACCGTGGATTCTTTTCCTCTTTCCTGAATATTTTTTTCCTTTCTTATTTTTTTGTACTGTTTTAAGCTATGGAATGATGTTTTCCATTTCATCATTACCTGCACTTCTTATACTTTAGGATCCGTACTCCATTCCTTCATAGAAACTACAGTTCAGTAAGTACAAATTCCACAATTTTTAGAATTCGTGGTTGTTGAATAAGGTACCATCAAAACACTACGTAGCTGAGGAGGCATTGTGTATGATTCGAGAATGCCACCTGATGAAACTACGAATGTTAGTGATGGAAATTGCTGAAGAAACTATCAATATGAGTGATTGACTGTACATGGATTTACTCTTCATAAGTGTTGTCTATCTCAACGTAAATTGCAGGTGATGCTCTGAAGAAGCTTAATGAAAAGAGTGTAGTATTCAATTTATTTGTGGTTGGAGGTTTACTTCCAATTTGGAACTTTGAGCTCTACTTTCTGTATATATGTTCTTGCTGATGTGTACTATTTGGAATCTGCAGTGCAAATAGAAGGGATAGCTTGGATCACAGGATCGCTGATGAAAATCGACGAATGAAGGACTTCTTTATTTTGTAAGTTTCTATTTATATCATGTATCATAGGTGCTTGCGGTAATCCTTCACAAATTGTAATTTATGGACATAAAGTGCACTTTACTCTTTATTATCATATTAACAGACCAGTTCTGATTCTTTGTTTATCCTATCTCATTTGACTGTCTTTAATTTGTAATTTGGTCATGTATAATTGTATTACGAAAACATTTAATCTATAATATCTATAAAGATCATACCCACTAACAGCAATTAATATTTCTAAAGCTCAACTCTCATGCAGCCACATCATCCAAACAATGTCAACCATTGGATCAGGATCCACATCAAATCGTGTCCGTCACTTTCTCCCTTCCTCACTCCCTCCCGAAATTTTCTTCCTTCTGTGCCTGTGCCCGCAATTTCTTTTCTTAGTGCCTCACTAGGCTGAGCAGTTAAGGGCTCTAATGGCATTAATACTCCATCAATCACGTAGGTTATTACCCACTATGCATGTTTCATCTATTCATGCATGACACCACCTTGGCGCTATCTTTTATTTCTTCGTTCATTAATCTAAATTATTGTCAAAAACTGCCGCCGGTACTCAATAATAAGAGCCTTTCTACTGTGCTTGGAAGGAACCTCCGGTTCCTCTCCCACCGATAATTCCCAGCTGTTGATCTAATATGGCTAATTAAACAACCCAATTTAACATAAACGGGGGTAGTTTAGTAATTGCATCTATCTAACTCCTCCCGATCAGTACGGCTCCGATCCCTATAACGAACCGTTGCCAGCCGCCATCAATCGCACGCGTCGCTGCTCCGATCCCCACCGCCGGCGAACGGTTGCACGCTGTCGTCGCCCACGCTCGCATGCGCTGCTCTTCCCACTCCCCCATTGTCCCACGCTCGCAAGCGCCGTCGTTGTTCCCCTTTGACGTCGAACGGTTGCCGGCAAAGGAGTTCGTTGTGTGCTTCAGCCTTTAGCGGCGACATCAGAGTGACCACAATTCGAACGGGTTGACTGCAGAGCAGATTAGAAGCCGCAGCACAATGGAGGAGAACGGGAGCCGGACAGAGTTGATCTTCCCTGTAGTCCTTCCTAGCAGTGGTTTAGCCTTGGGGTCGTTCGAATTGTGGTGTTCAGTCTCCAACGATTTTCAGTTCTGCTTTGTTTTCGGGGTGAAAACAGTAACACATTGATTCAAAATTTGAGCAATTTACGTGTCGTATTTTAAATTCTGGTAATAATTAATGTTTTAGAGCATCTCAAAACCTTTCCAACGAATGTTTATATATGTTTTTTGGTTGCATATAATTGAAGTTATTGCATTCTGAAGATTGGTTGTCGAGCTGTTGTGCAGCTATTTTTCAGACCGCGCTTGGTAGGTCGAACGCAGTTTTGGAGTACTTGACTTACGAGTTTGAAAATCTTGTAATAAGGAAAGTTGTAGAGATTTTGTAGATCTATCCAACGAGTATTTATTCATAGTTTTTCGTCCAGTGTAACAGGAGTTATGAGTTTCTGAATATTCTATGGCGATTTTCAGTTCAGACTGAAACAGTTTGTGTCAGATACAGGATAGGTGAAAGTACTAAAATGTCCTTGGTCTATTTTAAAAAAAATGAAAATACTAGTACCGGGCCCACCATTTTTTGGTACTGGTCCACAACTTAAGGTTCCTTTTATTAGGTTCCTCTATATTTATAACCGTTAGATCTGACAAATGAATGGTTACAATTAACTCCAAGCACCATAGAATTAACCATTCTTCAATGGCGCTGTTTCTCTTTCAATTCCTCTCCAATAAAAAACATACGCTACTCACACGCTGTAGCTACTGGACATGCCTCGCTTTTTGAGAGGTCATCAGAAGGACAATCCCCATGGATCCTTCTCACGTTCTCAAGCAGCCACCGCAAAGGGCCAAAGGCCCCATCAAGCATTTCCTTTTTGAAGAGTTTTCTATGTATCGTGTGTTTTGACATCGCAGGTATTTGAGCACAAGATTGATATCTTCTGTTTTCCCCATTGCTAAAGGTAGTTGTCTCTCAGCTAAATCCATTGGCATGGCAAATCAGCTTATTAATACGTGAGTACACAATGCAAGGACACAAATCAGCTTCTTCCTCTGGCATCAACTCTCCGGTTCAGATTGCTTTCATGTTCCTTATGAGTTTTGATGAAATCACATGCGTTTAATTTTTTTCTCCTGGCTCAGATTGCTTTCATGTTCCTTTTGAGTTTCAATGAAAGGCATTTAAATATTTGTCTCCCTCTTCTCCATTAATTTTCGTACTATATTTTGAATGTCCCTATATTACAGATTCTATGGTTCCTTTTTTTTAGAAAAGGGAATATATTCAATATTCCAGCCTCTGCATCGACCAATGCATATAGCTGTTCATGATTCTATGGTTCCTTGCATATGAATTTGAGTATTGTTAATCACACTGACCAAATTATTATTTCAGGTGTATATAGGATGGAGTATCACCAGCCTCTATCAATCAATGTACCACGCATGCCAACAGATAGTTCTAGATTCTGGTCTCCACCTTATTAGTTTTTGTTATGATATATTTGTCCTCTCAAGGTCACTTGGAGGCAAATAGATAAGTAATCAGATGACCTCGAAGTGGCTGGATCCTACTATCCATAATTTGTATCCTCTTCCTTCAGTTTAGCCATCCACTTATATTTATTGGTCAAAGATCGGAAGCAGTTAGTTGTTCTCTTGGACGCTATACCAAGTGGACAATCAATTTTGCATCTAGAGCAGATAATTGAAGAGGAAGCACATAAACATAAGACACTTTTTCCAGTTAAACATTTTACCATAATGTCACATTGTATATTGTCTGCCATAGGTAAATTCATTCTTAAGTACTATGTTTTACATTATTCCCCTTTCTCTCTGGAGTTCCCGCAGCAACGCGCGGGGTTGTCAACTTGTTATTTTTTTTTGGTCATACCTCACCCGTAATTTGTGGTGGATTGAATGTGTGAATTCAATGGTTAATACATGATTTTGCAGGAAAGTCGGAAAAAAGCAAATATTAGTGCAAAATACTCCAATAGGTTTTACTGCTGGTTGCTGCTACTGCAGGTATCCTTTCTTCGACTGGTTGCACGTGTGCCACACCAGATTGAGAAGGTATCCTTTCTAAAGTACCGCATCATCCTCTCTGATGGCATCCGCTTCCAGCCAGAAGTGCTTATTGTACTCTTGCCCTTGATGGCATCCATGTTGGCATTGTGTTCATCTCCCCAAATAACTACACGATCAATTCTACTGCATTAGAACAGAACGTATGTAAGTATTCCCACTCTTGTTCTCCTTTTTTTGAAAGAAGAAAATAATTGATTCTGTCTTTTGATTAGTTGCCTCTTCAACTATCTTGACAGGAACTGACAACTGATTGAGCCTGTTGGAGTGTGATCTTTTATCTAAATGTTTGCTTGCTCTGGCAAGCAAGTCACTAAGTAGCAACTGAAATAAAAAGCTCAAAATATGTTCCCATTTTGCGCGGAACAGATATACTATCTGGAGCACAGGTTGAGGTTCGTCCTCAGCCAATGACTGAGGTAATAGAATAGCATATCTTGAAGCCTTACTATAGTCATTCCCTGATCCATATATGTGCATATTTTTGTATTTCATTTTTCCAATGTCACTGCTAAGCTTAAACAAGCTTTGAATCATATGTATATGGATTTGTGCTTCGAACACCTGCATGGAACTTCCAGTACGATCATATTTACTACTGGTCTGCGTATAGGTACAATTCGTACGACTGTCCACAATGCATATAACCATTTATCAGCCTCCCTTTTCGCCATATGCAGACTTCCATTACCATTTAAATGTCTTGACTATTTTTAGGATCTCTCTATCGACATGATTCTTTGATATGATACCAGTATATATGACTTGTCCATGATGTTTTGGTTAAAGATTGGTGTATCTAACAGGAACATTCAGATGAAATGTCGAAATTGTTTTTAGAATAACTAGCTTAATTTTTATCTTTTCCAGAGTAACCTAGGATGAATGATTCATCTTAACTTTAAGAATAAAAAAATTGCAATCTAACCTTCACCAAATCAGTGTTGCTTGCTTTTAGATTAGGGGATGAACAGCATAAGTTTAGGATATCTTCGGAGGTCGACCCTAAGAATGTGCTGGCAGCCCATACAATTGTATGAATGCTATAGAAAAGCCCAAGAAGAAACTTGTTTGGCAGGCGATTAATGGAATTATCTTGGGTTTTGATCAAATTAAAAGTTTTAACTATAATTAATAATTGTCCAAAGGGACATGGTAATTATTGGAGTGGCTGGTCTACCTAGCAGAGCAGAAATGCATGCCTTTTTCAACAGACATTGCTGTAGCCCTCCCAAATTTTGTTACTTAATGATATGTTTATATTACAGTAAATAGGGAATCATGGCAAATTAGGCCGGAGATGCAGGGTTCCTATAACAGAACAGTAGATAAGCCCCATTGGGGCGCTTGATTTGCACATGTGTTTTATCTGATAGGAAAGAATGAGTACCAAAATATGATTTAATTTAAGATTTTTTCCTCTAATTTTCTAGGCGTCCAAAAAGATAGTTTCTACTCGGTCTGCAAAATGGTTTAATGAACTGTCTACTCGGTGCTCTGTATCAATCTTTTTGTGATCAGTGACTCATTGTGCCTTGCCTTGCCTTGCAGGTATCTTTCTTATTTCTGTTATAGGAAAATTTATTGTTAGCTAATGTAATATAGATTGGCTGAATGCGACCATTGACCTAGAGTAATTGAAATCTGTAATAATATTCAATTACTCGAAGTGTTTTTAACATGATATCACAAGAAAATAACTTTTTTTGGTCGGGAGTGACAGCACAAGTAGATAGTTAAGCATCATGTATCTTCAAAATAATCTCAGATAAAATAAGGCACCCTATAGCTTGCATTTTAGTTGCAGTTTCATACAAGTAGCTTGCATTCCAAAGTTAAATCATTGCTGGTGGTGGACTGGAAAGTAGGAAGTTACATAATCTGACTGGAAACTTAAATAATTTAACTGCAGTCTGTAGGTGAGACATCATGTTGTAAATAATATACTATGGACACATGCCTATAACAGACTGTAGGTGAGATTCTGTCACACTCCAAAATTACTATTTTGGGGTTTGAAGCATTTTTGCTAGTTTTTATTTTAGAAAATAAAATGAATTTGTTTTATGTGATGAAAAATGAATTATAACATAATATTTTAGATTAAGGATTTTATTGGTTGGATGATTCCTTGATTAAATTCTCTTTTCCGATATGGTTTCCTTTAAATTTCTCAAGTTTTATCCCTCTCTTTTTCTTTATCCTTTATATTTCTCTTGATTCTAAATCCTCGGGCCATCCTCCATCTTTTTCCGAGCCAGCCCAACTCTTTTTGTTGTTGGTTCGCAGCAGTACGAGCCCAAAAACTATCAGCCCACAAACTGCATGTATTCAAAAAGGAAATAAAATGAGCATTAAACAACGAATTAATGCTTTTCCTTTATTTTCCCCTCTTTCCTTCCTTTCTCCCACCAACCCCACCTCTTCTATAAGTACCAGCACCTCCCCCACGTCCTTCCCACCCCCTCAAACCCACTCCACGCCGCCAGGCTGCCGCCACGCCTCGTCGCTGTCGTGTACGTCCAGCCATGCCGCTGCCGACTGGCATCAGCGCTCCCGATGATCTACTCAACTAATTGAAACCAAACTTTGCCAGGTGGTGCGCCTCTCATTCCTTTCAATCATATCCAAAATTGGTTGGTAGACGAGGTCTGAAGCCTCCGGGATCTGCATCTCAACAATCGCCCTCTCTGTTGTGGATCTGTCCAGCGCGCTTGATGGTAATGATATCCCTGATCCAGCCACTTTAGTCGCTTATTTGTTGTCACGACCATACTGATTTGTGTTCCACCAAGTTATCTTCCATTTCTGTAGAGGGGGACTCTTTGATCTATTCTCATGCCTCCAGGAACGCAATGACATCACCAACTGTCGCTGCAGGACCTCATCAGTTTCCAACCAACTGATCTCCTTTTCAGGTGAACCCCTGACCAAATCATATTCTCCTTATCGTGTGCCACATGATTACCCACATTACTGTGAAACCTTGTCCAGAAATATGCAACCAATTGACGGGACGCTCATGTTTCTTTCATTGTCTGTGCACAACCTTTCTGTTCCATTGCTCATATCTTTTTGTTGGTAGCTCCGATTTAGGTGATTTTTGCACCTAAATCTTTGTTGCAGCATAAGCTATCCAACCATAGTGTTTGTATGATATGTTTGTACTGTTTGGTGTACTGTATTTAATTGTTTGTGCTTTTCTTTTATCGTTAGTTACGTTCTTGCGAATCGATGATGTCGTGAAGAAGCGGTACGAGGATATGAAGACCAAGAGTAAAAGACCACTGAGCAGCATTACCTGAACAGGCAAGTGCCCTTGACGCATTTTGTGGCTATTTCTTTTTCCCTCTAGTTTAGTTTTGCATCGTGTTTAATTTGAATCCCATGTGTCATATCCTGTTCCTTTACTATTTCCTTGTCGCCTGGTTGTGATAGATGATAGGGGTGTCATGGGTAGATTCATGCTTAGTCCTGCTGATGTTTGGGATGTGAGTTCTTAATTTTGACTAATGATCTATGCAACCTAATTGGGAATGGTAATGGTTAGTAACATGGAGCTTAGGAATCAAGGCAGGACGGTTGGTTTGGTATGGTGCCGGCGTGCACGAGATTATGGTTGGTGCTAGTTTCCTGCTTTAGATTCTAAGGACCGGTTCATGGAGCATGTAACCCGGCATAACCGCGCCATCACAAGACTGCTATGGAACAGCTTGGCCAATTAATTAGATGCTTTTCTTATTCTGTGTGCATCATCCGGTGGTATTGTGGCGCAAGAGGGGGCTTCTGCAGCGGAGGTAAAATGGACTCCAATATGTTGTTAGCGGTGGAACCTTAGCGGGTGCATACAGGATTTGGAAGCGTTTTGTAAAAGCCTCGTAGTGATCTCTTGGACGCACACCATAGAAAGTGTGCAGTGGCATAATGGAGGTTTTAGTCACCGACGGGTGATGAAATCACGACTTGTGGGTAAAGTGGTGCAACCTCTACAGAGTGTAAAACTGTCTTGACAGCCGTGCTCAAAGTCACGAGCAAGCCTGTACTTATTCATGATTAGTTGATGGCGGTTTGGTTGGTTGTTAATCGGGTGGTGGGAACCCGATGAGTTGGTAGCACTGGCGGAACTGCTTGTATTCATAGGCATTCACATGAATGCCCAAAATTCTTGAGCACAAAATAATCACATGTAGTATGTAGACCCAGAGCCCACAAAATCTCCTTCACAGCTCCATGCGACTCGAAGGCAGAGGACTGAACGCTTGCGTGATGTTTGAAAGTTCTTGTCTCTGTAACTTGTTGCTTTCTAACGAGTCCTTGGTGTCCTGACCAGTTCTATGTACTTTCTGATCAAACGATCTTATGACTCCTTTTTTGTGTAAAATAACCACACCCACAATACCACAACGAGATGTCGACCATCAAAATATGCCAAATTTTTTTAAGCTTACATGTTTTTTCATCACTTGAGAACCAGCTGAATTCAGTGTTGAAGGTTGTTCATTTGAAGCTTAGTGCAGTTGCAAACAACTTAAGGATTGTAAAAACGAAATCCCGTGTTGAAATCTCTTCATTTGAAGCTTAGTGATGTAAGAGTATCTCCAAGCCCTATTATTTTGATTTAAAAGAAATTTATGGGGCTTTTTTGGAGATGCTCTAAAAAATATCTTGTGACGTCTCCAAAAATTTTCATTGCCCTCGCCAAAATATGAAGAGGAGTTTTACGGTGCCCTATACTAGTGATATAATAGCACTGGTATCTAGTGGTATTTTTTATCCGACGGTTTAGATTAGTTTCTTCTCCCACCTCTAAGAAACTAATGGCAACATTGTAATTGTTAAGGGCAAAATCTTTTTCCAAATAAAAGGAAACGGCAACATTGTAATTGTTGAGGGTGAAATCTTTTTCCAAATAAAAGGAAACGTTGTCAAGTTCATTTTTCCTCTTTTTCCCTGTCCGCTAAGGTTCGATCCGAGGGAATGACGGCGGCGGCGACAGCTGCTGCGATGGAGATCCGGGCGTTGGGACGTCATCTACCTCCTGGCTCGCCGAGATCCGGCGATGAGCAATGGAGAACAGAACATCATCGTGATCCAGGTCCATGGAGAACGAACGCAATTCGCTTGCCTTGCTTGTACGTGCAGAAATCCTCTGCATGTCCCTGCTCGTTCAAGTGTTGAACTGTAATGCTTCGGTAATCATTGGTTGAGAATGCGATCCTTGGTCTTTGTATGAGAAGTGAATATTCATAGTGGCCAAATCAAACACAAATGACAGTGCTTTAGCTAGGAAAGCCCGTTACTATAGAATCAAATCCTTGAATAAATAAAGTGTTATAAAAATAGACTGGAACGACGTGTTCTTGGCGAGTTGTGACTGCAATTGTAGCCAGATTCGAATCAGGTGGCCAGTTCCAGGTGCGAGGTTAGGGCTGTGATTACGGGATCGGCGGTTACGATGATTCACTACGGAGGCTAGGCGCAGGGCGGCGAACAAGGGCCGCCGTGCACCAGCTCCTTGCTGGGCCTGCTGGCCATGATCGCTCCAATCCGGCGAAGGACGTCTGCAGCGTGAAATGTGATTTTGTTTCGGCGGCGGCAGCCGGCAGTTGTGAAACTCTGATGCGGAAGTGCGACAGAATGATAATTGTATCGTGTTTCCTTGACAGACTTAATTAATTCAGTTAATATATGTGCTAATTACAAAAGTACCTCTGGTTTTGGGCACCGTAAAAGTGCTCAATATGAATGCCCAACCGAGCAATCTCAGCTCCGCCACTGGTTGGTAGCCACGTGGTGGGAACCTGGTGAGCGGTTGTATGTTGGTTTTGGGGGTGATCATCACACTTAGTAATATAGGTGATTTGTGTCATAGTAGTAGGTTGCTTTCTGCTATTAACCATATATTAGCCTTCCTTTCATATAAGCCAGCATATCATATTTTTCCTACACTTGCGGAGTACGGCATGTATTCACGCTTGCTTTTTCCTCCACAACTATCAAATGTTGCCCAGTGGGGAAGCCAAAGACAACATTGAAGACGATGCACAGAAGGTCGCGTTGCCGCCAGTCGATTGCCTGTGGAGTGCCCTGGAGTCTTCTTCCGCTGACGTGCTTTTACGCTGGTTTGTTGTTTTTTAATGTTGTTTTACTCGTTATAGAACTGTATCACTGATATTGTCGCTACATGTATGATAAAACAGATCCTGACATACATGTAGAATGCATTCGATTTATGCTATATAAAAATCGGGTGTGACAGATTCAGTTCTCCCTCTTTTCTGAATAGGGTCACATCACTAATGAATTCTAAGGTGCTAATGTATTGATGGTGTGTACATACTTCTTTTTGTATACGAGGATAACATCAAGTATACGAGCATACTCTGTTTTCTATACAGGAAACATGGCATATAACAAAGTGCAAAAAAAGTGAGTTTTACTTAAAAAATTTCATGGTTATCACTTTAAAAAATCTTATTTTGGGTATATGTTACTCCTGGGTGTAGTTACTCTTGGTTTAACATGATGTTAAGTTTCTTTTGAGTACATGGTCGTTGATGCATTCATCCATTGCTCTGAAAAGTCTCTTTCCTCTTGTTAGTATATATATGTGCAATATTAGTGTTTAAGGAGGTTATGAATCACAGTCACTGCATACTTTCAAAATCGGCATATGTATTCTCTCTTGCTGATACTTAGCTGAAGAGATAGCTTTACTATTTGGTATATCCTGCAATTGCACTTAATTGTATACCACATTTTGTTATTGAACCGTGCTGTAGATCATGGATACACGGGATGCTGTCCTTGATGTTGGGGGCATACATGATCCCAGCTGCCATTACGATCTGAAGATTTTGTAAGTGAAATTTTGGCCTAGGTAGGTTTAGGCTTTTCCCTTGCAATCCAAATTGGTTATGCCACTCATTACCCTGGTAATTAATTTGCCATTTAGATGGAATAAAATTATGCTACATGTGTTAGTGATCTGATCTATCTTTTATTTCCCATCTTGTAATTTATTTGCATTCCAATTTTTTTTTATGTTCTTGAGAATAAGTTTAGGATTTGTGTCTTTTTGGCATTATTTTTTTGTATGACTTTTGCATAGTTCACCAATCAGTAATGTATACTTGATTTTTAAGTGGGTGAGACTGATTGGGTTGAATTGTAATGTATCGTTAAAGCATAGTTTTATGTTCTACCAGTCATTTTGTTAGGAAGGGTACCCACTGATTCTCCTTTCTAGTATAGCTGGGAAGAATGCATTGTTGGAAGGAAACCCACTCAACATTTTGCACGCTTAATAAGAGACAACAAATTAGTTAATAAATTAGTTACGAAAAGAAAGATTCAAAAAGACAGTGGAACTGCTAATATAATAATGAATGTAAGCAGAGGTGTAGGTAATCAGAGGTTCTCGCCTCCGTTGTCTTCGAGAGCTCAATCTTCACAGCAAGGTGCTTGATCATTCGCAGCTATTACCCATTTACATTGTTTTCCTCTTGAAAATTTAATTACACGGTGAACAAAATGTTGCTACCCATAAAGCTCTCTTCTTGATTGTAAGATGAACTTGTTAACGCTGCGACTACCGAGAAACGTGTTTAGGGTAGAGAAAGGGTATGTGGGTATCATGAACGACAAAGGGTTGGTGTTTACAATGCACCCAACAAGGATATGCACACTGAAGTTTTGAAACCGGGCACTGTCGTGTTGTTTTAATGAATTTGGCATTACCATATAAATTGTGTTGCCTTAACTAAGGAGCTTTTCTTAGGACAAATTGCATATCAACCACACTTTTGAAGTCTAATTGTGAAACAACCATCGATTTTCAGATTTTGCGATTTTATACCATAGATTTTCAAAAAGTTGTGGTGATCTTGCAAAATAGTATTGCAATTTTACAATAGATTTTCAAAAAAAATCTATGGTGATCTTGCAAAATCTAAAGGCAATCTATGGTGTATAGCTGGCTAGGTGGGCCGGGCTAAAAGGGCCATCTCCAGGCCCAGTCCTTTTAGCCCGGTCCGAGCACGGCCCGGGCCCGGTAGTCAACGGGCCGTGCCGGCCCGCAGCCCGTTACGGGCCGTGCTTGGGCCTGGGCGTAGGCCCGTCGGGCTGGTCCGAGCACGGCCCGTTTAGCGGTGGCCCGTTAGCCCATCATTCGGGCCGTGCTAAATGGGCCAGCACGGTCCGTTTAGCCCGTTTATATTTTTAATAAATAAAAAACAGTGTAAAAATATTTTTTTTATCCAGAGGGCCGGCCCGGTCCGTTTAGCCCGTTTAAAATATACCGTGCCGTGCTTGGGCCTAGACGTAGGCCCGTCGTGCCGGCCCGGTCCGTTTACCAAAAGGGCCGTGCCAGCCCGTTAAGAAAACGGCCCGGTCCGTGACGGGCTCGGGCCGTGCCGGCCCGGTCCGGTCCGTTGGCCAGCTATACTATGGTGATCTTGCAAAATTTGAAAATCGATGGTTGTTTCACAATTTGAGTTCAAAATTGTGGTCAAAACGCTATTGTCTCTTTTTTTTTATCGACACAGCATGTCTTTTCACCTACATGGTAAATATCGTATTTGAATATTTTAGACACGTACATGTTGTAAGTTTATGATACTACTATTATTATGGAACCAGGACATCTGATGTATTATATGTGAGGCATGCACATTTTTGTAAAACTTTGGGCTATTGCTGCACAATTCTTTGTAAATGATTTAATTCTAAATCAATTATATAAAACAAGGTGTAGTCAAGTTGTTCATAATTCTTATGGTCCTACCAAGGAAAGGAAATCATGCTACATACTCTGTATAAAATTACATCTCATACGTGCCATATATATTCTATCTAAAAATATTAAAAAACTATGTGTAAAATTAATTCTAAATATATGAATACAAGGAAATCATTCCGCATAAAGAGCAGTTGTTAGTTGCCGATCATGGTGCAGAGTAATGCAATTAATCTGATCACACAGGGAAACCAATTCAACCAGGTTATTCAAACTTGTGTGTAAACTGAAACAGTGATGATCACGTCTACTTTGCATGGAAACCCATCCCTATGAATATGCCACTAGAATTGTGATTTGTTTGTTTTAAATTGTAGCAAACATTTAGGCTCGTTTGTTCTAGGGATTATGCGAACTTGAAATGGATTAGATTTGGACCATCATCGGATTTTCCATTATCATATTTCATTACCATCAACATCTTTATCCGAACTAACCGTAATTTCCACAAAAATGCAGAAATAGGAGTTGCGAGGAAGCGTTTTCTCTTGGATGTCTTGAGGTACGAGTCGAATCAATCTGAAGAAAGCATACCTATTGAAGTGAAGGAGTTTTTGAAGAGGATTTATGACCCTTTTTAGATGGGCATGAAAGAGTGCTCCTCTAGATTTGAGTAGTCTGAATCTTTGGTTAGTGTGGTACTGTGTAATAATTAAATATTATTAGGGAAACTCATTGTGTGAGATACTTTGGAAACCTATTTTCTTTTATAATTAAATATTATTTATGTTTGATTGTTATTGCCTCTTTTTCGTACAATTGATTTATATCGGTGGACATGTTTTTTAATTAAACCAATTTTTTCATTTCTCTTCTTTTATTATTTTAAAAAAATAAAAGTGAAGTCATCAGCCTGGCAAATAACTTTCTTGTCGGAGCTATTTTTTATGTTCTTGTATTGTACAATGAAATATTTTCATGTCAGCGATACCATGTTGAACAATATTCGTCCGTGCGTGTCACACGTATATTTTTACTAGTTGGAAAAAAAAAGGAGTTCCTATCCTAAAAGGAAAGGAGAACCTCCACCCTGGATATAAATAGTGGAGCACCCCAAGCATTGTAATCACTAGTTTATTCTGAATAATAAAGAAGAGGCTCCAGTATCTTGTCTCTTATCTACTTTTGTGAGTTGTTTTCTCTGCCAATAGAGTTAGCACAACACGTTATCAGCACGCTCAACCCTGAGCGTGTCAAGTCGACGAGAAGGAGAAGTCGCCGAGTTCTGAAGCTGTCGCCTCGGGAGTCGTGCCTGCCTCGCGATTCACGCCCGCCTCGGGAATCAAGCCGCCTCGATTTCCGTGCTCGGCGACATCGACGTCCGTGCCAACGTGAAGCTGTTGGACGGAATTAGGAAGAACGACTACACGGAGTCCTATCTACACTACGTCGACTAGCGCCTGCATCAACTCGCGATCGTCTACATCATGCCAGAAGGTGATTTCCTAGCTACTCGTAGTGCTAGCGATCGCGATGGCTGGGTGCAGCCATGGATCGAAATCCCCATGCAACACCCGGACCAGATTTTTCTAAATCTGGATTTATTGCGTCCCTACATCTAGTTTTGTTAGGGCGACCAAATTGAAAAGAAAAAAACAATCACAGGAGAGGGACTTGTAGCCACCGCTGCCGCCGACGACATCACCGCCGGCGGCCACATGCACAAACTCGTGGCTCGCAGGCCACCACACGCATCCGTCAGCTAAAGAAAAAGGGAGAGGGAAGCAAACCCTAACCCTAACCCTAAGGGATGAATCAACGGTCCCTCATGTGGACCTGCATGTCCCGGGACCTCCTAACGCCAACCCTAGCTCGTCGGCGACGAGCCGGACCTCACCGCCGACCACCGCGCTACCCCGGAGTCGCTGCGTCACCACCTGAGCCGCGCCACGCAGCCGCGCGCTACGCTGAGCCGAGCCGAAGCTCGAGCTCGGGCTCGGACTCCTTCCGACATGCGGGGCCCGCTGACCTCGCTGACGATGCCTTCGCGCCGCCACACGCCGGCGCCGAGCCACCCCGGATCCGCACCCGAGGTCGCCGGATCTGACCTCGGGGCCGCCGGATCTGGGGGGCCGGGACCCCTCCGCCGCATGGGGGCCCCGGGCCTCGTCCTCCTCGCGCCGCGACGGCAGTGAGGCGCACCCTCACCCACCGCCGCGGCCCCGCCTCGCCGCGCCCGCAGGCTGCACGCTGGCGACCCGCCACCGCGGAGCTCCTCGCACCGGAGCACCACGCCACCGCCATCACCCCAGGATCAAGCCTGGCACGTGCTCGCCTTTTTTTTTTTGGGAAAATTCCTTCAATGCTATTGGTATAAATCCTTATCCCTTCTCAACTATCGAAAAAACTTCAATCCCATCGGTGCCAGCGACCAAAAACTTTTATCCGCTTCCTACCACTGGTGACCGGCTTTGCCCAACAAATGACGGGTTGTATTCTTTCTCTGCCGCGCCAAGCCAGTCGAGCGCGCCCATGAAGAGCGGCGGCAGTGCCTGAAGCACCGCGCGGTCACACAGCTTCAGCTTGAAAGCCGTTCGTTCTGGAGATGTTAAGCAGAGGCGTTTCCGGTGTTGCGACACGCGCCCATACAGAGTCCATAGTTTTGCCTCTCCTGAAGCCGGACTCTGTGCCGTCGATCACCCCGCGGCTTTCGGTCCAGCTACTGCGACACGCGAGTGCGCTCCATGGCTGTCTTCCCTGGCTTCCGTCGCCGGGCTATGGGATGTTCTCCACGAACAAAATGTCCGGGACGGAACGGAACTTGGGACTGGAAGGGAGTTTGGCATGGTGCGCGCTGTGGGAAACGTGAACAACTAGTTAGTACCCCGCGGCTTTGCCGCGGGTCCGGTGAATCACAAATTATACCACATAGATGCACTGAGGCATAGAATAGTCACCATGCAAACTTGTATTTATATTTTTAAGTAGTGGTTTACACCACACAAAACAAAGATCCATAATATAGTAGCACGGGAAACAAATATCAAACTAAGCAGCTAATTAGAAAGCTCATGATTCAGTCCAAGCGCTCCGAGACTCTCCTCATCAAAGCACAACTGATAATAATTCCTGCTGCTTCGATGTCCTTTACAGCTACACTCAACCTCAGAACATATACATCTAAGAATGCGCTCATATGAAAGAGAACATAAGCACGCTACTCCCTTGAGAAACATAAAGAAAGTGCAAGCGACAAAGATGTTCGCCTTTTGTCATTTCAAACAGAGATCGATCGCATGGAAATGAGCTATCTCAATCTTCATATATTCTCTCGTTGTTCAGCACCAAGATGTGCAAATAGATCATGGCCTGCAGTAGGAAACCATCCTTTAGAAAAATGCTCTGAAGTCCTATAAGTAAACTGATTTACTTATTGATAGATGTAATGTGGACGACATCCATATTTAGTTGTCTGGACAATGAAATCACATCCATACTATGATGATGGATTTCTATGGACACGCTCGATTTTGTACAAATAATTGCTACACGTAACACGCTGATCCTCTACACTGTCATAAGCATATATCATTAAGTGGTTTCAAAGAGTAAGATTGTCTGGTGCATGAGGGTCGGAGCATTATGGGCTCAAATTTTTTTTTTTTATCTCATTTATGGGCTCAGTTGATTTGCACGATATGGCAATAGTAATTACAGGATAGTAAAGCAATCAACTAATTCAATCAGAACAACAAAGGACAGATTCTCAGTTAGTTTGCAGAGAAATATAGAAGAATCTATTTAGGTAAAGCTACAACTCTATTAGTTCAATGAAGCTGATAGTCTGAAAGAAGCAAATTACCGTATTACAAAAATATCCAAAAATAAATCTGAAGATTGAGGTGAAAGAAATAAAAACAGAGGAGAAAGAAATAACAATAAATTGCACTTGCCTGGGATCTAATACAGCTCTGATCGTCTGAATTTGGGGTGAAGAAAATTTTAAAAAAAATGCCTGCTTCAGATGCTTCGTGACACAACGATTGGACATTAGACATCTCATTGAATAGACGCCTCTTTACTGACATAAACCACGCTCTTGCAGTTCTCAACATGGGATAAGAGAGAAGAAAGGAGGGACCAAAGGGGTCTCACCAGGCGGGAACATGGTGTTTCAATCAACGGAATTGGAGCGCCACAGCTAACATGGAAATCGAGCATCCGGAGCGTCACCATCAGTCCGAGGCAGGAATCGCAGGATCAAATTGCCGGCGTAGTGCAGGAGGCCTCGTGCAGTTGCCGACGCGAGACCCGTGAAGCCGTCTCAGCAGGGGGCCGACGGCGACGGGACAGTGCCGTCGGACGACGCGATTTGAATGGCCATCGCTGCCGGCGCAGGGACGCAGGGTTGAATCTTGGATGGATCAGCAGATGTGTACTGGGACTTGGAAGCCAAAACGAAGACGAGGACTTGAAAGAGCGGTGCCGGTGGGGCCATCGTGAGGAGGTGGCGGCCTCAGAACGAAAGCCAGGGACGGAGCTTCGGATGATTTACACGCAAGATATCTAACGGCTTCTATTTGACGTGACGTAGCCAGCCTCGGAGGCGAGATTGGAACAGAGCCTGGTATACACAAACTATAGTTTTTATAGATAGAAGATGCGAGAGCAGAGTACTAACGGGCTGCGGGAGGACAGAAATTTAGCTATGCGCGAATGATGCGCGCGGGTTTCGTGCCCGTGGAAACTGTTCTAGTCCGACACGGAGGCATCAACGCTCGCTCCGTACGTGCATGCCTTTTGCTTCGAACTCGCCGTATCTGATCGCGTGACGCGACCCTACGCGAACATGTACGCCGGCCAGCCGGGCACCGAGCTCCATGGCTTCCTGTAGTCCCGCAGTCGCTGGGCCGAACGACCCACGGAAGCCGCAGCCCGGCCGACAGGCCGACGCGGATGCCGCTGCGGCAGAGGACGACTTCCTGTTCAACGAGATGGAACCCGGCGGCGTCGAGGCTGCCGCGCAGCCGCTGCTCCAAGCGTGACGGGGTAGGGTATACTTGACTAACCAACGTCAACAAATTAGAAACAAAGGAAATACGTTTGATACTTTGACACTTGTCATTCAGTAATCAGTAATTTTCTTAAAGTGCACTTCTCTAAAAAAAAATCTGAACTGGATGATACGTGGCATCATGTTGACCATCGTTGTTCGGTACTCCCTCCGTCCCAATGTAGTTGTCACTTTGGGCTTGAGCACGGAGATTAAAGAGAAGTGAGAAAAAGTAGGTGCATAGAAAACTAGAAGGAGAGAGATAGAGATATAGGTGTATTGAAAAGAGATAAATGTGTAAGTGAGAATGCTAAGTATTTTGAGAAAACTTGGTTTGGCTATGATGCCAAGTATTTTGGAACAGAGGAAGTATAATTTTGCTCGAGTATGTAGAGACAAAAGGTCATCTGTTTCACCAATATTCAATGATTTTAGCGTGCCTAGTTTGGGTTTTTCTGTTGCGTGGGGAAGAGACAGGTTCGAGAGACAAAAGGTGCTTTGAATGCTAGAACTAATTATATTATAAAACGGAGGAAGTATCTAGGATTATAGAAAAAACAAACATCGTTCCAATAGTATCAAGTGGGGGTCAGCGCCCAGTAGCAGTAAAAGCAGATCATTAAGGTCGTCCATGTATCAAGTGCAAAGCTTGCTGCTATCAGAAACTGGATTTGCTCAAATGGCCCAATATGACTGAACAAAATTGAAAATGAGATTTACCTAGTATCGACACGCGACTTCAGATCCGAGCATACTTCACCAAAGGTCTGCTGGCGATGTATCCCGACAGGGATTCCCAGTGCGATGATGTCCCAGGTACTAGAGAATATCGTGCTCATCCACCAAATACAACGCTCTGTGGCGTCCTTCAGAAGGCCATCGCGCCCAATGTATGGTAAGAAGTTCAAGGAGAACGATAGAGCAAAATTGATCACTTCGATCTACAGACACTTCATCCGGTTAAGCCACGAGAACTAGACATTTCAATTCATTCGAAAAGAAATCACAAACATTAAAATTATTTATCATAAACTGACAGAAATACTCATCAGATCCTCTTATCTCAATCCTACTGTATGTTCATCAAGTGTCATACTTTTACGTGCTACTAGGTTGTAAATATCAATCCAACTTTTATAGTTCAGTCACAAGAGTTCAGACATAAAACAGAAACACACAAGTTCAGTCACGCTAGTGCTGTCTGTATGAGAGAACTATAGAACATTTCTTTTTTTGAACGGATCCAAAAGAACATTTCACTGGACAGATTATCAGCTCACCGCCGGGTTGCTCAACGCCATAAATTTCGACCATGTTCAGACAGTCTGATCGTCGGTCTCAAAAAAAAAAAAAAAGAAGAAGAAGAAAGAAAGAAAGAAAGAAAGAAAGAAAGAAAGAAAGAAAGGTGTGATCTTCCCTTGACTGCACCGAACAGTTTAAGCTGGCTAAAGTGTTATGATTGGTGAAGTGAATGAACTGAAACTGAACGATGCACGTACTGTACTTTTGCAGGTATGAGGTAGCCCGATCATTGTGCCCTCCAGGCAAGTCGCCATGACACAGCCCATGCCTGGCACGACGACGAGCCATAGCCCATAATGGGCGTAGAACCGGACAGGTCTGCCTTTTTGCACAGAAAAAGGAGAGAGAAGAGGGAAAGATTCTTCCCTTGGCGCGTCTACCGGCGCCGGGCGCGTCGCCTGCTACGAGCTGGGAAGGAGTCAACTTTGCCGGCGGCTACGTGCTTCGGCAGAGAGAGAGCCTGAGACAGAGTGGAGCCATGTTACTGTTTATTAAACAAATGGAGTACTATCTACAGCGAGTTATTGTATGGACCTGACTTTAGTTGCTTGGCTTGGAGCCAAAAGGTTGACGCAACCGCTGGGCTTGCTCTGCCCATAGGAGGAGGAGCCGCTTCCTTTCTTTGCGAGCAGACGTCAGAGCATCTCAGACTGCAAATAGTTGAGAGATCGTACAACAGACACCGTCCATAGTTCAGAGCATCTCAGACTGCAAATAGTTGAGAGATCGTACAACAGACACCGTCCATAGTTCAGAGCGTGCAAAACCTGGGATTGAACAGCGACTGGGTGGTGGACTGGTCGTCAAATGAAACAGCGATCACCCCCTGCTTGTCCAGCGCCGTTCGCCACGGAACCCGAAGGCGGAGACGGAAGGGAGGTTGAGGGGCGCACTGTCCACTCTACGCCAAGAGTCCATAAGCACATCAGGTGGCGCCGAGACTCAAAAAAATACAAGTAGTTCTGTAATTGTAATCGGACACGCTAGAACACAGATAAACGGAGGCCGACACACGACGATAGAGTCCTCGAGTCTTACCTCCTGATCCTGACGCCGGACTCTGCCATCGATCTCCGCGCGCGCGGCTTCCGATCCGGCCACCGCGCGTGTTCGCTCCATGCCTGTCTTCCCTGGCTTCCGTCCCTTCCGCGTGTCACGCAGCAGCACCGCCGCGTCGGCCGATGACCTCGCGTACCGCAAGATGGAAGAAGCCCTGCTCCCAAGGGCGAGCCAGGCCACCACGGACTTCTACAGAGTCTTCACTAGGGTGTGCGCCGTTCACCTCATAATCTGTTCTTCGATCAAGGGTTAACCTCCCGTTGCTGTCGTGCGCTTCTGCCTTGCATCACAGGTTTATCTGTCATGCCTTTTTGCAGAGTTTCGCAACCGTTGCTGGCGTGTTACTGCTGGCCTACGTGTTCCTGGGGCGATTTGCGTACCATGATCCTGAGATGCAGAACAACTTCATAATGGTGTTTTAATTCTCGGTATGATCGGAATTGCTTACTGCATGACACAGGAAGGTGATCTAGAGGTGTAGAACGACGCATCAACAATGTAAAGCAGAGGCATGTCGGCAGTCTGACTTATGTGGAGCACTTCCTTGATATTCCCATGTAACTGTCGGTTTTTGAATATAGAGGTATATTGTTCATTATATTCATCGTAGTGGTTATATTTCAGTGGTTGGTTGATACATAACACAATTTTATGTGGCGCCTGACGATTTATTATTCAAGTAAATTACTTTTTGCATACAGGTGCACTTTGATCTTGTAACGCATTCTGATCAATCTCCGTTCTTTGTGCATGTTTCAAAAAGCCAGCACATAATTCTGATTGTGCAGTGAACAGACTAACTAAACATAACTTCTTATTTATCTTCCATCAAAGTAACACTTGCATCATGATTGGTTGCTAGCTGATTCATAGTTCACTATGTTAAAGTAGTAATATAACCACACACCCTTTTTTGTGGGGAAAGTCCACAATTAGTACAGCTGCAGCTTCATGGCCCGACATCAGATATTCTAGAAAATGTATTTGCATGAACCACAGTGCATTCCAATGCGGCAAGGTACCAGTTTCAGTGGTATAAATATTTCCTGTCGATGCGAAAGACGGCACAAATAAACTGATTCGACTGTCAGCTGTATATTGCAAATTGCAATGCATCCATGCACAATTTATGTGTGAAAATATTCCTTGAAAAACTCCTGCAATTAATCTCCTCATGAAAATACGGACATATAAATGTCAAAGATTACTGCATACTAGTACTCCTGTACATCCTGATATCAGATACAAGATGGATCCGTCCACCAGATCACGCATCCTCTTGTTGATTGCATCATCTCTATTGGATCCATGCTCAGTCAACGCATCGATATTGTGCTGCACTGTTGTATCATCTCCTATCCTCGGCTGAAATCACAGTCCTCCCTCTCTACAGGACTGCATCGCGAGGGTATGGCGGCATGATCCGAAGAGAGCACGACCGTGCATAGCAGACATCCTGTCCATAACCTGTTTCAATCGAATGGTCAGAGAATGTTCAGCAAAGCAAAGCAGACATGCATGCATGCGCTCTTCGGATCACCATGACATTGCAAGTACAAATTCCCCTAGTGGCCATGAACCTCCGTCCGTCCAAGAACATCTCAACACGCGCGCGCCATCGATCAGACACTCTGCACACGACGAACACGCGGTCGAACACCATGCGTTGCGTGCGCATCGGCACCCGTACGGCTCTTCCTCCATCTGGACCACCACGCCGCAATGCGTGCTGTGAACCCTTCATCTGGGCTGCGCATCCTCCTCGCCGTCGCGCACCATCTTGATCGCACTGACCAGGCGGCCGAAACCGTCGAAGGCGCGCGCGAGAGTCGCCGCCTGCTGCCCCAGTGCCGCGGCGGCCTTGCCGAGCTCGGTGACGGCCTCTAGGCGCCCCTCTTCTCCCGCCCTGGAAAGCTTGTCGGCGGCAGCCACCAAATCTTTCTTGGGAATGCCGCAGCGGTTGGCTGACCGCCCGAGCTCCTCGGCCTTCACCAAGAGCTCCTGGGCAGGGATGACTCCGCGTAGAGGAGGATGAGGGCGGTCGCGGTCGCGGTGGATCCTCCGCTGACCGTTGTGCGGCCATGGCGCGAGGCGGCGCCGGAGTGTCTTATGCTGAACACAGGCAGCCCACCGCGGCCATGGCGCTCGACCGATCGCTGGCGTTCAGCGACGACAAGAGCTCGTCGGAGAACGTATTGGCCGCCTCTTGTTGTCGCTGCGGGATTCAAACGAGTGGGGATCGAGAGAGGGGAGGATGGTACGTGGTCCCGCGCGCCTAGCGGGGAGGACGACGGCGGCCCAGCGGGGAAACATTCTGTAAAATATTTGGATCGCGATTATTAATCACGATCCACATATTTACACAAGAATAATTGCGATCCAAACAAAGGGGGTTTATGTAAATCGTTGGATCGCGACTATTAATTGCGATCCAATCCAGAGGTCTTTCTGAAAATATTCTTGTCCGGCTAGCGGCTGCCATTGCCGGCGGCGAGCGGCGAGGTTGCGCCGCCGCCGGCGACCTCCGTTCAGGCCCACCGACGGGCGATCTGCGCTAGACTCCATCGATTAATCGCTATTTCATCCAACCCCCTCCCGCCCAAGGGCCTAGGCCTAGCTCCTCGCGGCGGACGACGGGTGCCGTGTGCGCGATGGCAGTTAACGGAGCGGATGGCGTCCAATCTTTAGTCCCCCTTCTTCACTGACCGCTGAAGTGAAGATATCGTATCGGGATTTCAGAGGATCACGGGCTGCTCTGCTTCTCTTCGGCGGCGGCGGCCTCCGTTGACCGTTGTGCGGGGTGCGGCCATGGCGCAAGGCACATGGACCATGAAGCAAGAATTTTTTTTTTTCTTCCTCTTCCCACATTGAGATTCTGCCCTCGCGAAAATCTTCTTACTCGGTGTGGCTGATTCGTCTATGCAGGCTGCCGGGCAGGACTCGGCAGGAACTGAACGTGCATGAGTGGCTCTTCACTCGGGCGATAAGACATTTCATCCTTTTTATTTCTGTCAAGCAAAAGTAACCAACTTGTTTGTGACTTCCTCTTGCTAAATGGTAACTGATGCGATAAAACATTCTAAAACTGATCCATAAGAAGGTTGATTATAGATACTAATAAAAGTAACGCAAAGCTGCAGGTTGGAACAACATCACATTAACAATAGTTCAGGACGAGGAAGAAACGTACTCAAACCTCAGAGGCGCGCCATCTGCCACTCGGGCCTTATCTCGGGCTCCACTCATGAGCTTTTTATGGGTTAGTTCGTGGGTGGCATGGCGCTTCGTTGCCCTCCTCTGCTTCAGGGTGGTGTCGTGTTCATGCCCACGACGCAGCTTGTACGCCTTGCGGCCTGGGGACGCCGACTGCCATCGCCACTCCGTCTATCTTGCTTCAGAACCTGAGGGTTGCATCCATAGAGTGCTCCGTGACGGATTTGGAAACCAGAAGCTAGACAGACCAAGTTCAGAGAACATGTATAGTTCGGCAATCAGTTGTAACCGGACACGCTAAACACAGGTAAACAGAGGCGTTTTCGGTGTTGCGACACGCCCATACAGAGTCCCCAAGTTTTGCCTCACCTGACGCCGGACTTTGCCACCGATCACTCTGTGGCTTCCGATCCGACCATCGTGTCCATGACTGCCTTCCCTGGCTTCCTTCTCTTCCGCTCGTATCGCTATAGCGCCGCGTCGGCCGATGACCTCGCGTGCAGGAGGATGGAAGAAGCCCTAGTACGAAGGGCGAGCCCGGCCACCCGGAACTTCTGCAGGGTCTTCCTTAGGGTAAATAGCCCCACTCAGATTTAAACATGCCCCATTCTGTTTTGAATCTGTTTGCACATTGTCTTGCTCACAGGCTTACCTGTTACGCCTTATTGCAGACTCTTTGGACTGTTTCGTGTGTCGTGTTGATGGCCTACCTGTTGGTGCGGCGATTCGTGTACCACGATCATGAGCTGGAGAACAACTTCCTGATGGTGTATTACAATGTTTTAATCCTCGGTTTGATTGGAATCGGTTACTGCACAACACGTGAAGTTGATCCAGACACGTAGCGATATAAAAGCAGAGTCACGTCGGCAAATTTGCCTAATGTAGAGCACTTCCAAGCCTAATGGTATCTCAAGGTTCTACCACGTACTAGTAGCTATTAGTTTCGAAGACAGTACAATATACATGTACTGTTTCCTTGACTTACTCTGCCGTCCCTGAATAAGAATATACTATTGTGCCACATGATTTTTTATTATTTTTTTGAAACTGTGTCTAAGATTGTAAAAGATTATACTGAAAACTAGTAGTTCAGGCAGATACACCTGTATTCTGTCTTCTCCTCAAGCACTGAGATATGACATCTACCACATGGTTCACACAAGCATCGTCTTGACTTTATCAAAATCTTTCTTTACATTCACTGTATCGGTTACTCCTCACTGGCGTGAGTGAAACTCTGAATTGTTGCTATCCAAAAGAACATTTTTGTTCTTTTACAGGTGTTCAGACAGGTTAATCCAAAAGAAAAGTTCACTGGACAGATTATCAGGTCACCGCCGGGCCGCTTGACGCCATCAATTTCCACCATATTCAGACAGTCTGATCGTCACTGACTGCACTGACCAGTTTAAGCTGGCTAAGCTGTTGTGATCGGTTAAGTGGGCAGAGTCAACTGAAACTGAATGAGGCACGTACTGTAGTTTTGCAGCGATGAGGTAGCGCGATCAATGTGCCCTCCAGGCAACTCACCAGTCACCATGACTCCGCCCATGCCTAGCACGACGAGCCATAGGACCAGGAGCGCCCGCGTCCTTTCTTTGCAAGCAGACGTCAGAGCATCTCGGGACAGATTGTTCGCTCCTCATCAGACTGCAGATAGTTCAGAGCTCGTACAACAGACACCGCCCATAGTTCAGAGCGTGCAAACTGCAAAACCTGGGATTGAACAGCGGCTGGGCGGTGGACTGGTCGGTCACATGAAACGGCATGGAACCGGAACGGAGGATGAGGGGCGCACGCTGTCCACTCTACGCCGAAGAGTCCGTAAACATATCAGGCGGCGCCGAGAATCCAAAAAATATAGGCAGTTCGGTAATTGTAATCGGACACGCTGAACACAGATAAACGGAGGCGTTTTCAGCATTGCGACACACGACGATACAGAGTCCCAAATCTTGCCTCTCCTGACTGCCATCGATCTTTCGATCCGGCCACCGCGCGCCCGCGCCATGCCTGCCTTCCCTGGCTTCCGTCCCTTCCGCGTGTCCCGCAGCAACGGCGCGTCGGCCGATGACCTCGTGTACCGCAAGATGGAAGAAGCCCTGCTCCCAAGGGCGAGCCAGGCCACCACGGACTTCTACGTAGTCTTCATTAGGGTCTGCAATCTGCATTGACCTCTTAATCTGTTCTTCGATCAAGGGTTAACCTCCCGTTGTTCTCGTGTGCTTCCGTCTTGCTCATAGGTTTATATGTCTTCGATCAATGCCTTTTTGCAGAGTTTTACCACCGTTGCTGGCGTGTTACTGCTGACCTACGTGTTCCTGGGGCGATTCGCGTACCATGATCCTGAGATGCAGAACAACTTCATAATGGTATTGTACATTGTTTTAATTCTCGGTATGATCGGAATTGGTTACTGCATGACACAAGAAGGTGATCTAGAGGTGTAGAACAACGCATCAACAATGTAAAGCAGAGGATCTCAAAAAAAAAAAAAAAGGTAAAGCAGAGGCATGTCGGTAGTCTGTCAACACTTCCTTGATATTTCCATGTAACTGTCGGTTTTTTAAGGTAGAGGTATATTGTTCATTATATTCATTGTATTGGTTATACTTATACTTCAGTGGTTGGTTGATACATACATAACATAATTTAACATAACTTCTTAGTATTTATCCTTCACCAAAGCAATACTTGCGTCATGATTGGTAGCTACCTGATTCGTACTTCACTATGTTAAAGTAATCATAAAGCCACACGCCAGCTTTTTTTTTTCTTTGGTGAGAAAGTCCAACAACTGGTACACCTGCAGCTTCATGGCCCGACATCAGATATTATGGAAAATGTATTTGCATAAATCACAGTGCATTCCAATGCGGCAAGGTACAGTTTCAGTGGTATAAACCTTTCCTGTCAATGTGTAAGACTGCACAAGTAAACTGATCGACCGACAGCTATATATTGCAATGCATCCATGCACAATTTCTATGTGAAAATGTCTCGAAAAACTCTTGCAACTAGCCTCCACATGAAAATATGGACATATAAATGTCAAAGATTACTTCATACTACTCCAGTACATATAGCACTTTTGCTCCTGTACATCCTGATATCAGATACAAGATGGATCCGTCCACCGGATCACGCATCCACCGGATCACGCATCATCCTCTACTGGATCCATACGCAGTCAACGCATCGATATTGCACCACCCTGTTGAAGCATCTCCTATCCTCAGCTGAAATCACAAGTCTCCCTCTCTACAGGACTGGATCACAAAGGTATGGCGTGCAGCAATGAGTATGAGACAATGACGGAAAAAAAAGCATTTGGCGGCTAAATAAGAATTCATACCCAGATGAAGAAGACTGTGTGCAGAACAGTTGCAATGGAAATCAGTGGCCAGGGAGTAGGTCCTGTCGGGTCTAGTTGCCATTGGCAGAAGAAGATAACAAATATGGTAATGCCTGCAATGAAACATGACAGTTTGCTAATGTCAGAGCCACAGGAATATCAACTAATTCTGTTAAAATTCACTCGCAGAAAAAAAAACTAATTCTGTTAAATTGTATATGTCAAAGTGCCTACCAAGCATGCCAAAGCGGCTAGACAGCCGAGCATATAGGCGCTGGTAACGAGAGCGTGCGAAGCTGCACGACACGCCTAGCCCCACCAGGCCCCAGCAGGAGGAGAACACCCTGCAGAAGCCTTGCCTGTAGCCGTTGGTGAAGTCCTTGAGCAGCCCGGCTGGTCCTCCTACATACGGAATAAGAGAAAGCGATCCGAAGAGAGCACAACCATGCATAGCAGACATCCTGTCCATGACCTGTTTCAATCGAATGGCCAGAGAATGTTATTGGTACCAGCAAAGTAGATGTGCATGCATTCTGCTGCGCACGAACCCAAACCACTTCTAGTCTACTACTCCAATTGCAAGTACAAATCCCGCGCCACCCTAGTGGCCATGAACCTCCGTTCGTCCAAGAACATATCAGCACGCGTGAGCCATCGATCAGACACTCTGCACATGCGCCACAGCATGCTGCGCACAACGAACACATGATTGAACACCATGCGTGCGCATCTGCACCTCAGCCCACGGCCGAACATTAACACCCAAGAACAGCAACCGCCATGAATTCCGCCCAAGATAAGCCTCCGTTCGTCCAAGAACACATCGACTCGCGTACACCACCGATGAGACACTCTGCGCGTGCGCCGCCGCACGCTGCGCACAAGGAACACGCGGTCGAACACCATGCGTGCGCATCGGCACCCGCAGGCCACAGGCCGAAAATTCACCCCCCAAGATCGCCGCCCCCATCAATTCCACCCCAAGAAAGAGCAAGAAGATCATAACAAGGGCATACCGAGGCAAGAGTGTCGCCGCCGGGCGCACTGGAAGCAGGAACGTCGCCTCCGGGCGCTCCCTGGTGTGGCGAGGTGATGTCCGTGTCGATGAGATGCGCCTCCAAGTCGGCTTTCTTGTCGCCACGGCTCTTCCTCCATCTGGACCACCACGCCGCAATGCGGGCAGTGAACCCTCTGGGCTGCGGCTCCTCCTCGCTGTCACGCACCATCTTGATCGCGGTGACCAGGCGGCCGAAACCGTCGCAGGCGCGCGCCAGAATCGCCGCCTCCTGCCCCAGCACCGCGGCGGCCTTGCCGAGATCGATGACGGCCTCTAGAAGCTCCTCTTCTCCCGCCCTGGAAAGCTTGTCGGCGGCAGCAACCAAATCCTTCTTGGGAATGCCGCAGTCGTCGGCTGACCGCCCGAGCTCCTCGGCCTTCGCCAAGAGCTCGTCAGCCTTCTTCGGCAGGGACGACTCCGCGCAGAAGAGGACGAGGGCGGTCGCGGTGGCGGCGTCCATCTCCGCGCTCGGGCAGGCTCTCCCTCGCTCGCTCGATTCTTTCGATTTGGGGGATTTCTTGGCAATGGCGGGGTTGGGTTTGTTTCGGCGGAGGGAGGGAGGAATGATGCGCGAGGGGAAGAAGTGGGTTGGGTTCGATTTGCTTTATAGTTTCACGCGCGTATGGGCCAAGCGATGGGCCAAGAGGAAGGCCTTTTACATTTCGCGGATCGAGCCTGAGCATGAAGCCTGCTCTGTGGCTGAATCGTCTATACAGGCTGCCAGGCTCTTTTTTTTTTTTTTTTTGAGCTGCCAGGCAGGAATTGAACGTGCACAGTTCAAGAAAAAAAAAAGGAATTGAACGTGCACGAGTGGTGCTTCACTCGGGCGATAAGACATTTCATCCTTTTCATTTATGTTAAGCACAAGTAACTAACCAACTTGTTTTGACTTTCTATCTTTCTAAACGGCAAGTGATGCGAGGAACCGTACTGCTAAAAATGGACCATGTGAAGGTTGATTATAGATACTAATAACAGTAACGCAAGCTTCAGGTTTGGAACAGCCTCACATTAAGAATAGTTCAGGACGAGGAAGAAACGTAATCAAATCCTCGGAGGCACGCCATCTGCTGCCACTCGGACCTCATCTTGGGCTCCCCTCCTGTGCTATCTCACAGCTGTGGTAAAGAGTTTGCTTTGCCCAAGGATCAAACTTCAGATGTTTCCAGGAAAAGAGTTTGTCAGTGACAATTGAAGCTTTTATTAGAAACTGATGAGTTACTCCCAACTCCCAAGATCAGTGCAACAGTGCCAAACCTTGCGGCCGTGCAGACTGGGATGGGCGGGTTCTTCGGCGGCGGCGACGTCAGCGGCAGCTTTTGGCCTTGCCGCGGACTCTCTGAGCCTTTGCATAAGGCATGTAGTAGTAAAACAGACCGCGTGATGCGGATCGAACGGCTACCAATGCCCAAGAGCTTGTCGCTGAATGAAACAGCGACCACCCGCTGGTTGTCCGACGCCGTTCGCCATGGAGCCGAGAGGCGCCAAGGGGCGCAAGCTTCCACTCAACACCGAGGGTCAGTAACTCAGTATACCCATATGGCCGCACCAGCTCTGGGAACATCAGCCTCAGCCCTGCGCCATGCGGTTCACCAAGTTACGGCACGCCGTTCGCGCCCGCGCCGGGCTGTGCGGCAACCACGACGTGCTGGCGAGTCGCCTCCTCTTCGACCGCCGCGTCCAGGTTGGACGCGTGACACGGCATGCCGCACACAAGGAACACACTATCGAACACCCTGAAGACGAGACATTTTGAACCCAACTACATACATGGGTCTTTGAGCCGTGCAACCCTGATGGACGTCCCTGACGAGTGAGAGTGTGAGACGACGGCCGACGTTGAGTTTGGATTGCTGTTTGCCCCGCGCGCACGTTCATATGCCCACAAGACATGTCGTACACGTCTACAATCACGAGCCGTGGACGTGAAAAGCCATATGTTTATACAATCCGGCTCGGATTTTACTAACCTGCTCACACGAATAAGTAAAAGGGAAACCGGCCGCCGTTCCCACGGGACACTCAGATTTACCGATTGATCTGCTCATCGTCTTCGTCGCCGGCGGGAACGCCACAGCTGTCCATGGGAGCGGGTCCTCCGTCCGTCTGGTCGACCACCCGCAGGAACGATCATGAAGCAAACCTGGTGACGCCGTACGCGGGAGCCTCCACGATCGATAGTCTCTTCTTGGGCATGGAGGAAGGCGTGATCCCACCACGGCCGGAGACCGAACAACAGCAATGCCCGGGTTTGGGCTACGCCATCTACCAGGGCTTCTGCAAGGTACGTCAGGACTGAGGTCCCTTCCTTTCTCCATCACAACCGTTTCTTTGATGAACTGAACCAATCGAGTTCGGATGAACAAGCGATGGGCAGAAGCCGAAGATCAGGAAGTACCCTGCTTTTTGGGTGCTAATTTTCTGCAAATATTTTTTTTTGGAAAATCCAATGTTCTGATATCTGAAGAACGACAAAGGGCCCAAAAAAATAATAATCATGTGTTACTAGAGTTGTGTGCCGCTGACTTTTTTTTTTATGTTCATGTTTCTGCAGGGATTCATAATCGTAATGTGCATTGTATCTACGACCTTCATTATACTGATGACATCAACATCGTCGTCGAGGGGGCCTGGCCAGATAAATCCCTACCAGTCGGCAGCTCTTTTAACTTTTGTTATATCGATGACATTGTTCCTGTACAAAGTTATCGATTTAGACATTGAAGAAGTAGCTAATTAAGGAGCTACATACGTGCCCTTACACATAGAACACCTATTTGAATTTGGTGTGGTTTAGTGATCGGTCGGTGCAGATTTGACACTATTGGATTCATTTTTTTCTACAGAAAAACAGCATCGAAATTGGCTGGCTTCTGTTACTCGGTGAATTTGGTGGTGTCCACGAGGCCTGCGGGCTGCATATTCAGTCAATCAGCTTCATCATTCCTAAACTTTCACAACACCTTTACACCTTCTTTTTTGGATAGAATCCTTATTTACCCATCCATTATTCCCAAGCACGAGCGATAAATGTTATACCTCTTTCTTTACCCATTATTCCCAAGCACGAGCGATCATGAAACGGTTTAGTGATCGGTCGGTGCAGACATTATGTTTTTTTTTTGTGTGATTATACCTCTTTCTTTACTTTTTTCTTCTTCTTCTTTTTCATTGCAAGAGGACTAATGTTCTACCCCCTTTGAGATACGCGTTAGTGACACTTGGAATTGTGTTACCATGAGTCGTTTTAGTGACATATTGTATGCTACGAATCCTATACCTCACCCAAAGATGAACTCCAGCAAGCAATAATGCATTGAAAAAAAAAATCTCCCATAAATCCAATTTCGTGCATGTTGCCAGCGACCATTTGAATATTTGATTATATCGACAAATAAATAAAAAGTTATTTTAGTAATCACATGATTTTTAGGTCACTTGTTCTGCAATCAGCAGCGGGTTTTGTGCATTTTTTAGAAGTGAATTGGCAGGTGCTCTGCCCTTGGATAGGAGGAATAAAAAGGACTTTACAAAACAAAAAGAGTTTGACAACCGGTTGTTCATTTTAGTTTCACGGACCATTATATTTGAGCGGAGACGTGCATTGGATTTGGCTTTCGCTGTTAGTTTGTTTCCTGTTTGTACTATATATTGCGTGATGGAGCATCCCCGTAAATTTGTTTGGCTGCCTGGATCTTTTTTTCTATGCAGATGCTAGATGCAACTTGGTAGATGATGTCGTGGTTTATTTCCAACTGTTCCGCGGTCTGTGTTTCATTGAGTGTTCCGAAGAAAACACGGGCTATCTTCATTTACGGGATGACGGTAAGAAGCAATAAAACATGATTTTTTGCTGATTGTTTTTATTTTTCATCTAAGCCCGCAGCGGTCTTCTAAGTTTTTTTTTTTTTGCGTGGATTCTAAGTTTAACGTACTGTCAAAAAAGTTTAAAGTTTAATGGAGGCTATTTTTATACTTTTATGGATTTTAGATATTAAAGTTTATGGGTTTGTGCCCTTTAATCTTCCTTGCTGCTGTGCTGATTGTGAGCTTTGGCTAATTAGCGGTTTCAGATCGATGTGTCAAAATTAATACTAATATTATCCTGCCACCCGCTCCCAACTTTCAAAACTCCCGTGTAGCAGATTTTTGGTTTCCAACATTCAGTGTGCTGATTCCTTTTCGTAAACAGCTTCCATCACACACCTGTAACCGTTTCATGATCTTACAAAAGACAAAACTAGTCTGGTATTACATTAGCGGATAAATAACGTGTGCCTTATAACTTCCAGTATTGCAGCATTCAGTATGATACTTCTATGCAGCATTCAGTATGATACTTCTATGCCTGTGAGACTTCATCTAGTAACTTCCCATTTTGTTTTCAACAACGTGCATTTTCTCAGCTCACTTTGTCATTTCAACTTTTCAAATGTCTATCAGACTGAAGATCAATCAGAGAACATTAATGAAAAATGTGAAATTTCAGCAGGAGCATTATGTTCCTTCCATTCATGCCTCAGAAAAATAACACAAGGGGTGCAGACATACATCAATTTATTAACTGTATGCCTGAGTTCTATTATAGCTATAAAAACACATGCCAGATGATATATACTTGAGTAATGTTGCATGCAGATCTGGAATACACATGGATCGGTATCAAAAAAGGAGTCAGCACATAGATAAAAGAAACAGCCAAGGCACGAGGGAAAAAAAAACATTTATGTCCAACTGGGCAACTCCTAGGTTGCTGGATGACCTCATATTGAGGACACGAGTAACAGTCAGCACTTTCGTCTGTTATACTAAGCTTGAGTCTATTTTTGTTACACTGAACCCCGTGTGAACTAATCTTTCATCGAAAAAAGAAAGTGAACTAATCATATTTGCAATCATATTCCAATGCTGTACAATTGTATTTTGTTTGGAAAAAGACAGGACCAGTCGCTCCGTGATCTTCAACCTCATCAAGAATCAATGAATCATCATCGAGTGTCACGTCTCCAGTAAGACTGCAAAGGGTTATTGCATATGTGTAAATATAGATAGGTAATAACAAAGACATCGAGATAGATGAAATAGAAGTATAGTGTTAAGAGTCTTAAGACGTACCCTGATGAAGAGTACTACATGAACCACAGTGAAAAAGGCGCACAACAGGATAAGCATCCAAAAGGATTTGGGTGTGAGCATCCAATAGCAGTAGAAACATACAAGGATACTCATTCCTATCCCATAAGAGTGCAATATTATCAGATAAAACTCTCTAAAACTAATGTATGGCTGAACGGTGTAATAACATTTGTATTGAACATACCAAGTGTGGCCACATGCCGTGAGAGCTGGGCATACTCGACCAGGAACCTGCACCCTCCATCCATGGAAACTGGAATGCCTAGAGCAACCAAGCCCCACCAGGTGGAAAAAAGCAAGCTCAGCCACCACAAGTATGCGTCAGGGTAGACGGGCAACAATAGAGTGTTCTGCGCATAGGCGGCGGCGCCGGCGGCTGCAGCCTTGAGAATGCCGTCCCTCCCCATGTATGGTAGCAAATTCAGCGAACTGGACAGTGCGAGCCCAATCGAATCAACCTGCATAAACCAAAGAAACGGGAGTTCATATTATGGTTGGTTCAGTCAATGAAGCGGATTGGCTACTGTTTCAGGTATGCGTGGAAATAACAGTAGACAGAGGAGATAAAGCAAAATTTCGGCATGGAAATAAATAACAGTAGGCAGAGGAGATAAAGCAAAATTTCGGCATGGAAATAAATAACAGTAGGCAGAGGAGACAAAGCAAAATTTCGGCAGGCTCGGTGGCTACAGGGAGATGCTCCAAAAGAAATCGCGCCTACAATATATAAACCAGCACTAGAAATAGCGTGCGGCATTGCGCACTATTCCTGGTTTTGATACAGGTTGGATGACCCTCGATTTGGCATTGCAAATGTATGATCATGGTCTGCCCCGGTCACCCAAGTCTTGCATGTTAGTAACATACTAAGAGGCAATTTAGGACCACAACTCAAATATGTTATGACAACGGCATGAAAACATAACTAAGTAGAGCACAATTAAGAAAATAAGTCTTGACTGATTGCTACAGAAAAAAGGTCATTCTTTAAAAAGTGACAGGATGGCCACCACCGGATCCAAAACTAGACAGAGAAGCCAAGCATAGTTTCAGTTAAGATGGCGATGGTTGCTATCTAAAGTAACAGTTCCACATTGCGAACATTGCTAATCTTGAAATTTTGACTCGCTATGCATGAAATCACAGATAATGGCCTTGAGGAACTAACTACTTGAAAAACTTCTGAACATGGTACTGAATCTGCACAAATATTTAAATCCCTCCAATGCACGCAACCAAATATACTCATTTGTAATGATTTCATAACCTTTATACTAGTCTTGCTATGTATGTATTGTCCTCGAGTTTCGTCCAGTTACAAGGACATAGTACTCCTCATTCCTCAAAGAGTAGATAAATGAAAATATAGGGAATGAGAACAAAATGCATCTTATGGCTAAAACCATTGGGCCAATTGCCTAATTAAGAATCTGATAGCAAGAGCATTTCACCCTATTCTTTTATTCCAGTAATATACTTTGTTGAGAAGGAAGCTCAGCTTAAGCTGAATGCCACTGGGGATATGCAGTCTTGTTATCAGAATCAATCAGCCATTGTACCTAGATATGCAGTTCACCATCGACAAACCTACAACTCTGAGCATCTCTCCTAGAATTGTCAGACACCAATGTTGCTAAGGCTAAAGGAAGATTGATGTGAAATACGTCTGAAACAGAGCAGGGCGCAACAGGCATTACTAAGACCTGCCAAGTCGACAGAATGCGCAACTTGTGCATTGACACATAATGTCACCCGCTTCCCCAACAATTTTGCTCATAAACGGTTCTTGGAGAAAAGATTGGATGTTAGTTGTTACACCGACCTGATTGTTGATGGAACAGGCCCGGGGAGGTGTTCTGGAGCTGCAGGTCAGCCGTCGGAGCCATCCACATCGCTCTCCCCGGGGGAAAGGAAGGCACCCCCTCCTGTACTCGGAAGCTAGCCGCACGACCTCTGCGGCCTCCTCCACGAGGTCCAGGGCGTCTTTCTGTAGCACCCCTAACCCCGCTTCGCCGACGGCGAGGGACATCTTCACTGCTGCACGAACTAGCGCACCGGCCTTCTCGGTTCTCGTGTAGGCGTCGGCGACGTAGAGTTCCTTCTCGGCAAGCTCCAGCGACTCGGCCGCGGTCACCACCTGCGCCTGCCGAGTCGACTGCCGCGCAACCTCGACCAGGTCCCTGGCGCGGCTCACCGCCCTGATGGCGCGGTCCACCACACGGGAAGCCCGAAACATCTTCTCGACGTCATCCTCCTCCATGTTGGGAGGCGGAGAAGGGGACGGTGCGCTTGCTCGGAGATGTTCTTGCGGCGGAGACAGGGCTTCTTGCTCCAATCCCGTGCGGCAAGTGGGGGACTCTTGGGGCAGGCGGGGGATTCTTGCGGCAATCCCCTTGCTTCAATCCCCGTGGGTCTTCTTGCGCTCGCAGCGGTGGGAAGAGCAGGTTTGGTGGCCAGGGGGGACGGGGAATGCGGGGGGAGGGAGGGGAAGGAGCGGAGGCGAGAATCGATCGCGTTTATATGGGGTGATCGGGGTCGGAGGCAGTGCAGAGGACGGCGTTGTGCTTGGATTAGGCTAGGGATGGGGATTTGGGGACGCCTGGGGCGTGGCGCTCGCTTGCGAGTGTTAGTTTTCTTGGTGAGGCATGTGGTGGCAGGGTGTCGGATTGCTGCGGCGAAGCGGAGCATTTGAGAAAGCAGCATTTTTTGCAGGTTCAGGCCGCGGATGTTTGGTGAGTCTGGCTTGGAAGGCGGCGGGATAGGGGGAATAGAGGTTTCGTGCTTCTGTGGCAGCCGATTCTACTTGTGCTCCGGCGAGGAGAGCTCTGGTGAGGACCATGGCGCCGCGGCGGTGTTGTTGTCAATCTCCTTGCTATGTTCTTTGGTCGAGCTTTGTAGGCTGGGAGGCAAAGCAGGCGAATTTTTTTATTTTTAATCGAATTTTTTATTATATTTTTATTACTAACCGAACGTTTTGGAAAATTGCAAAAGTAGTCGCCCAGTCGCCCGAAGGATGGGCGATTGCAGCCAGTCGCCCCACCCGCGGGCGACAAGGGTTCAAATGTCCCGTTGAACGGGCGACAAGGCCGGGGCGCGGGTGTGGTGGGGCCCAGTCGCCCGACGCGCGGGCGACAAGGGTTCAAATTTCCCTTTAAAAGGGCGACAAGGCCGGGCCGCGGTCTGGTGGGGCCCAGTCGCCCCACGCGCGGGCGACAGGTCCTCAAATGTCCCGTTGGACGGGCGACAAGGCCGGGGCGCGGGTGTGGTGGGGCCCAGTCGCCCCACGCGCGGGCGACAGGTCCTCAAATGTCCCGTTGAACGGGCGACAAGGCCGGGGCGCGGGTGTGGTGGGGCCCAGTCGCCCAACGGTCGGGCGACTGGCTCCGAGGCCTATAAATGGCCGAATTTCGGCCTAAATTGGACATAAATTCGGAAAAAAAAAAACAAAAGAGAGGGGGAGAGGGGAGGAGAAGAGAAGGAGGAGAAGAGAGGGGAGGAAAGAGAAGGGAGGAGAGCGTGCTGCCCGACGAGTCGCAACTTCGGTAAGTTTTTCAATTCGTATAGAAAAGAGTAGTTACAAATGTAGCTTTAGATGTAGAAATAGTGTATTTTCAGTAGAAGCAATATTTCTTGATTTACTAGTATTTAAATAAATAGTTTAGCATAATATAGTTGTATTCATATTTTACGACTGTTGTAGCTATAGATTATGGAAATAAATATTTAGATATAATAGAAGCAACATTTTTATATAGCTGTAAATTGTGTAGTATTTATATAAATAGTTTAGATATAATAAAAATAGTAGTTACAAGAAAAATAGTAGTTAATAGATCTGGATGTATTATAAGACAGTATGTAATTTGAGTTAAAGATCTAGTAGTTAATAGATCTAGATGTATAATAGATCTTAATATAGTTAATTTGAATCTCGGTGGTTGACAGGTATGTCAGATAAGATAATGTTTCAAATTTTTTATGGAGAAGGGGATATTGTTCATGGGGTAGAGGGGGTTGATCTGTCTGGGTTTTCATCAGTTTATAGAGGAATCACAAGACCAAATGAGAGGACAATTACTGGTGTGCACAATTGGTTGATGCGGCTGTTTCAGCTTGACACAGACCAACACGGACTGAACCTGATGGGTATGGTCAGTCGTGCACGGGAGGGATTTTACTGGGAATTAGTGCCTTTGAATGCAACATCGACATGGAGGAAATATGTGAACAAGGCTGTAGAACGTGGGTGGCCTCTTGTCCTCCTTGCTCAGGCATATCTGAAGGAGGTGGTTGAGATAGATGCTGTCGATGAGGTTGGTGGTGCAGACATGGTGAATGAAGAGGAAGGCGAGACACAAATTGAGACGGGTGAGCAAAATCCGTCATCTGTGGAAGCGACCGGTGAAGCAGACGAAGGAGAACGGATAAAATACATAGTTGAGGAAATGAGGAGGGAGGACCAGGAGTATGAGAATCTTCCTGAAGTTGACTCTTCAGACGACGAGAATGAGATTCCTATCCCAGCTGAGTGGAACAATCAAAATTTTGCAAATTTGGCTATCAATGATGGGTACTCTGTCCCATGGGAGTACCACGAGAATGAGGTGACAGAGGGAGCTCTGTACAAAGACAAAGATGATGTGATGACTGCTGTGAAGTACTGGTCTCTATCAGTGAAGAGGTCCTTTGTGGTTGTCAAATCAAGCAGAAAACTGTATGACGTTAAGTGTGTGTTCACACAGTGTCCGTTCAGGGTGCATGCTTACGAGCAAAAGTGGAGTCTGTTCTGGAAATGCTCTATAGTGAAGGATCATACATGTCAGTTTGAAGAATTGGAAAAGTGCAATTCAGCTCTGACCTCCAAATTCATTGCTGATTACATGTATCCTAGAATTGTGGATAACTTAAGGTATGAGCCAAAATCTATAATCAACACTATAGAGGAGGATTTTAAGTACACCATAAGCTACTCAAAGGCTTGGAAAGCTAAGCAGAAGGTGATAGAGAAGAGATTTGGTTCATATGAAGCTTCTTATGAGAACCTGCCACAGTTGTTACAAACCATCAGACAGAGGAATGTTGGTACGTATTACGATATCATGGATTTGCCAAATCAAAAAAAGCCTGGGAAATTGATCCTTCACCATGCATTCTTTGCATTGGGTCAATGCATCATGGCATTTCGTCATTGCAGGCCAATTCTCTGCATAGACGGTACCTTCCTCACAGGAAAGTATAAAGGGCAGATTTTGACTGCCATTGGAGTCGATGGGAACAATCAAGTTGTACCATTGGCATTTGCCTTTGTGGAGAGTGAGAACACAGATAGCTGGTATTGGTTTTTGGAGCGTGTGAAGCTGGCAGTGGTTCAAGGAATAACTAATGTTTGTGTCATACACGACCGACATCCAGGTTTGCTGAAGGCGATAATGGATATGCAACATGGTTCCGTTGAGCGTGGTGTTCCAGCTCGTTGGCCTGACATACAATCCAGGTGGTGCATGAAGCACTTGGGTGCGAACTTTTTTAGACATTTCAAAAATAAGCATCTGATGAACATGTTTAAAAGGTTATGCAACCAGAATCAACAGAGAAAGTTTAATGCAATGTGGCAGCGCCTTGATGAGTTGACAACAAAACAAACTGAAGAGCTGTCGAACAGGCCGAACCCTAACCCTGATGATAGCTTTGTTCCTCTTTGTGGCCTTCCCACGGATGCCCCGAGGAATGTTGTCCGGAGATCAGGGTCATCTATTAGGTGCTTTTCTGATTGGATTGAGCATGAGCCAAAGGAAAAGTGGTTATTGTTGTACGATACAGATGGTTATAGGTATGGAATAATGACATCAAACTTGGCAGAGGTGTACAACTGGGTTATTCGTTTTTTGAGAGGATTGCCTCTTGTTGCAATAGTCGAGGGGATTTTGCATGGGATATGCAAGTACTTTCGTGAAAGACATGCAGCTGCTTGTCATGCTATGGCCGACAACAAATTGGTATTTTCGTCATTCATGACAAGTTACATGGAGAAAAAAATTAAGAAGGCAAGTTTCCACCGTGCTCGACCTATGGGCACAGCAGAGAATCGTTTTGAGATTCTTTGTATAGACAGGGGCCGTCGTGGTAGCAACCGCGAGAGGACAGTGCAAGAGTGCATTGTCCGCAATGAGTCATGCACATGCTCCTGTATGAAGCCAAAGCTTCTACACAGGCCATGCTCCCATGTTATAGCAGCTTGTTCACTTACAAATTTGGCACCCAAGCGTTATGTGTCGCAATATTTTTCAAAGGAGATAGTCATGACAACATGGAATGCAGAGATCTATGGGTTTGCTATATTTGGCACATTCACAAACAACCCTGGCCGTAACTACCTACGTGGTCCTGATAAAGAAAAATTGAGGCAGAAGCGTGGTCGTTGCAAGACACGGCGTATTAGAAATGATATGGACGAGTCTGAGACAGGAAGACTGGAGGACAGATGTACGAAGTGTGATGGGACCGGACATACCTACAAGAAGTGCCCCGGTAAGAAGACAACAGAGGGAGCAGCTGAAGCAGGCCCTTCCGGGAATCCACAAGATGGTCGTCGTCCTCGTACACGTCGTGGAGTACCAAGGATGGATGGAACAGTTCGTTGAAGCATTGTTGTTCTTTACTCTAGATTGATCCATGTTGTTGTATGTCAAGTAACGTCTTTAATGCGTTTCGTGTTGTGTCATGCGAACTAAGTTATTATGGACATTGTATTTCGTGTTGTAATGTATTGTGAGACTTTGAGTTGTAATGCGACTAGATTCCTATAATGTGTATGTTATTTCCTGATTTTATAAGCAACGTGTATAGGTATGGCGACGGGGGGTGGAGCTGAGTTGGAGTTACTGGACTCCAATTTGGACCGTCGGCACTGATCCTACTTGAGTGCTGTTACTGCAGCCGAGCTGCCTGTTCTACGCCCGAGGGTACCTCTGGAGTTGTTGCGGTTAGACGATCGATGGATACCGAGGTATGCATCATTATGTGTTCAATTTTTTTTTTATTTGTTTCAATTTTTTGTCGAAAACTAATCACTTTAACTTTTGCAGGTTACAGGCAACTGGACTCCTACCACTTTGTAGGCTTCTTGAGGCCACCGGGCCTGACGAGCAGGCCGATCCTGCCAGACGGTTTTCGTACGACCGTTCTCTGCTAGCTGCACTAGTGGACCGCTGGAGGCCTGAGACTCACACCTTCCACTTTCCTTGTGGGGAGATGGCACCGACACTTCAGGATGTGTCGTTCTTGCTTGGAGTACGCACTGCTGGTCAGGCGGTCTCCTCTCCCGACGTGCCAGACACTTGGCGGCACGACCTTCTTGTCCGCTTCGAGGGTATCGTTCGTGCGCCAGGTGCTCCATCGTACCGGACTATTCCTGGTGACCAGCACCACGGGCCAACGAAGAAGTGGCTACTACAGTTTCAGGTAAAGTGATACATCATGTCGTACATTTCATCTGCATGTTCAATTTTCGATACCTATAGGTAACATTTGTTTTTCTATCTTGACATGCAGGCGGACTACATTCACCCGGATGCAGATGAGGCCACTGTGTCGAGGCACTTGGAGGCGTACCTCCTTTGGTTGTTTGGTTGGATCATGTTCACAAGTTCACACGGGAACTCTGTGGGCAAGCACCTGATCCACTTTGCCCGTGCGATTGCGGACGCACCGCTTGACGCTGTTCCCCAGTACAGTTGGGCTTCTGCTATCTTGGCAGTGACGTACCGAGGCCTTTGTGACGCTTGCACAAAGACGGACCCCAACGCTATCCTCGCTGGTTGCCCATTGCTCCTCCAGATGTGGGCATACGAGCGATTCAGTATCGGACGTCCACACATGGATCTGTCGACTTACGGAGGAGTTTTGTACGGTGACAGCGAGGAAGACGGCCCAACCATGGGCTCCTTGTGGTGTCGACGTCGGGTTAGTTCTTCTCACTTGCCGTGATTTTGTACACTTTTATTTCATTGTGTATATCTAATTGATTTGTTTTATTTCTATGCAGCCTACTTGGGCAAACCTGCAGGTTCACAGAGCTTATCCTGAGTACGTCTGGGAGTTCGATAGGATTCGAGGAGACGAGGACGTGCGCTGGACACCTTACAGCCCAGAGGACGTTGCTGCCCGAGCACCGGCTGGGTTGTCGACGTTCTGCACGATCGACAGCGAGTACTGGCTTACGCGGAAAGCCCTCGTCTTCGACATCTTCGTCGACGAGTACTCACCTGACCGGGTGATGCGTCAGTTCGGTCTTCACCAAGAGTTCCCATTGACGGTTCCTCGTGTTGTTACGCCGTCAGTTCACTCGTAAGTTATTCAACTACATCTACTAAATCTATAAAATATTTGGTTTTTTCTGTCTAATTCCACTCTTTATGTAGTTACACGCGGAAGGGGCAGGCGGCAGGCACCAGTTGGTGGACACGTTTGGAGCCGTGGGTGGTACAGTGGGGCCAGACGTTGGAGGACGTCATACAGGAGACGAGGCCGTTCACCTCCGAGGCCTACGAGGACTACCTATGTTGGTACATTCCTCGCACACGGACCAGGGTCACGCACACACCCACGGTGCGACAAAGCCACACCCCGACCCTGAGAGACACGTACCCGAGCCACAGGGACCAGGCCTCGTCGCTAGCGGTACGATCTTTACTAACTTATGTCTTTGAAATCATTTTCTGTTATATGTCAATACTCATTTTAAACTCGATGTCCTCTTAATAGATTGATCTAGCACAGCGGATCGCCGTGGAGTCTGGATCAGTTCTACAGCGCATGAGGCAGGGCATTCAGCTTACCGGACACGAGATCTCTCTTGCGATGAAGAGGATTTACGACTCCGCCACAGACATCGTCAAGCTCAACTCTTGCACTTCCTGTTGTCGGCATACCGATGCCGTCCCGCACCCCTCTCAGTCAACACCCAGGGGGGAGCGACCTATGTTTCAGCATCCGACCTACACTCCTAGGACTGCAGCACCACCTCCTCCTCCTCCTCCGATGTTTACAACAGGTCAAACCCTATACTATTTCATTCAAATGATTATTGACATGTTTTCGTTACTGATATGTCTCATTTATTATGCGCAGGTCCAAGCTATAGTGGTTGGCGACCAACTGGCGACGTTGCTGGCTCGTCTTCGCAGGTGCCACGCATGGCTCCAGGTAAGGTCTACTACTAATTTCTCCTCATAGTATAAATTATTGTTAGCTTTTGCATAATAACTTTCTTCTTATAGGGTCTGAGATGGATGACTACGACTACGACGACGAGGAGGTCTCCGGACACTCCGAGCGTTATGGCCGACGATCTCCGACGCCTTTCGACCTGGACGCGTACCTGGCTGAGGGGCAGCACGACACACTTCGTCCTTCGCAGTTGAGTGGCGCACCACCAATGACACAGCCTTCGCAGCAGTACGACGACACACCAGCGCCTGCTGGAGGTCGACCCACACGTCAGGTGGTTCCTCCTTCGCCGTTGACGTACTCAGCCGGTCACGTCAGAGCGGGTCGCAAGCCACCTAAGCCTGGCACTGTTAGGGGTGTGCCCCCTAAGCGTGGCAGGCACTAGCTATCTCTTGTATTATTTGTGTGTGACATGGCTTTTATTTTGTATGTATGTACTCATGTGCACATGGCTTTTATTTTGTATGTATGTACTCGTGCTTTCAATTTCAGGAACCACTCCTACAAAACCTTATCCTCTACTCACACTTTCATTCACAGCAACCTCTCTTGCATCACAGCGGCATCCACTCTTCTTCCACGCTTCAACAACACCATCCATGGCAGGACCATCTAGTGGAGGCTTTCCATGGACACCACAATACATCGAGAGAGCACTGGACGCAATCTGGCGTGCCGTGCGTGAACACCGGGATGATCCTTTCAGGGAGAACAATCTCGCACAAGCTGTCTCGAGGTTAAATGCAACAATCCCTACGACCTCACACACTATGGCGCCGCAACATCTCACCACAAATCACCTTAGGGCCCTCTTAGAAGATCAAAGGCAGTTGTATCATAGGGTTTGCGAGCTGGCAAACCACCCGTCAGTGTTAGGTTTCTCTAGCACTAGATTCAAGATAATGATGCTCCCCGATCAATATGCCTCCCACGTTCAGGTACACTCAATTTTTTTTATTTTTATGTTATCAGTTTCTATTTGTTTTGCTCATTCGACTGCTTCTCTTTTGTCAGGCATTTCCGGAAGACAAAGAATTGATCGACAACCCTATCCCAAACTTCTTCTATCTATTTATGTTCTTTGGTGGAGGTTGCATGCCAGGTTCACGTAGAAGGCGACATACCTCATCCAACCGTAGTGTTTCGGAGCCATCTAACACAGCAACATCCCGTCGAAGAAACACTGCAAGAAGACGCGCTCCGGCAACACGCGTGCAACCAAACACCAACGACGATGAAGACGACGATTTCATGCCCATGCCACCCTCAAGACCTCCGCCTCCACTCGAAGACCCTGACGACGAGGCATTTAGTGAATCTGTTTTGCGAGAACGACCCTCCAACAGCGACTTCTCAGCGCCACCTCGCCCACAGCCATCATCCAACCCCTACAGTATGGACATTAACTTCAGTAATATGTCTCGGCGGTGGGATCGAACATTTCAGTAAGATTAGGTGGCATAGCATACATGTGTAGAATCTTTTATGTGTGTGACATAGCTTTTATTTTGTATGATATGTACTCATATGCACATGGTTTTTATTTTGTACGATGTTTTATCAGTTTTCATGTTTCCTATTTTATTAAGTTATGCCACAACAATCGAAAAAAAATTATGAAAAACAAAAACGAAACTCCTGTCGCCCTCCGGGTAGGCGACTGGGTCCTGTCGCCCCCCAGGTGGGCGACTGGCTCCTGTCGCCCTCCAGGAGGGCGACAGGAGCCTGTCGCGCTCCAGGTGGGCGACTGGCTCCTGTCGCCCTTCAGGTGGGCGACTTTCCCTTGTCACCCACGCGTGGGGCGACTGGGCCCCACCAGACTGCGCCGTGGGGGGTTTGAACCCTTGTCGCCCGCGGGTGGGGCGACTGGCCGCAATCGCCCATCGTTCGGGCGACTGGGCGACTACTTTTGCAATTTTCCAAAACCTTCGGTTAGTAATAAAAATATAATAAAAAATTCGATTAAAAATAAAAAAAATTCCAAAGCAGGCTGTGTGGAGGAGCGCGCTATGGCCCATCTTCTTCTCGCAGCCGAGCGCAATATTGGCCCATCCAAGACACGCGCCTTCTCGGGCTGCGCTAAATTGGAACATGCCGTGGCGGCAAGCCCATATATCCGACACTGTCCATAATGGAAGCGTATTCCACATGCCTTCCGCTTTCGTTACCCTTGTCACGGGCCTCGCCAAATCAGTAGTTCCCCAGACTTGGTGCGTCTCCTCCTGGCTCCTGCAGAGTCTGCCGTCGCCGAGCTTAGGTTTTACGGCGATCCGTCGTCCATCTGCCAAAAGCCTTCGGCCACCGCGCGCTCCATGTCGGGCGCCTTCATCCCGCCCTTCTGTGCGTGGGTAAAAGTCAGCCGACTCAGACACGGCAACAACCCTCAGCAGCCATTGCTGGCCGAGGACATGGCGTGCCGCAACATGGAAGAAGGCGTGTCCGTGACCCTGCCATCGTACCAGCTGTCCCCAACGAGACTTCCTCTGCTGGGCCGCGCCAGCTGGGTTTGCTGGAAAATCTTCTTCAGGGTTAGTTATTCGATCATATGCCTCACTTCTCCATCCTGATCTCCATCAGAAACCAATCAAATTTTTGAATACGTATGATCAGATCCCTCACAAGCGATAAAATTTATGTTTATGATCATGTAGTACACCATGTCATGCTGAGGTTTTTTGTTACAACCGTTCTGGGCATCGGAATGATCGCTGGTCTTTTTGTTTCTCGTTTTGTGTACTATGATCCTGAGTTGAGTGACCCATTCAAAATGATAGTGATTGTTATGTTATGTCTCATGCTGATTGCAGTTGGGTTCATGGGAACACTTGATGAATGTGTGGATGTGTAGAGCATACCATCAACTTTAGACTGATACATGTATTATGCGTCCTTTTGGAAGGAACGAGTATACCAATTGCTTTGTAATTGAGAATTCTTTTCTGTCCCAAATGTGTATCACGCGGCTGATACTGTTATTTTTGTATGATATTGTAATCCATGGTTTGCTTCCTTGTAGGAGTAGAAGAAAAAAACCACCTTATTCATTAAGCAAAATGTTACTTGAAATATGACCAAAATGAAGAAAGGGAAAGGCAAATGATATTTGTATCTTCAGGCTTTCAGTTTATGCAGATGTTCTTGTATTTGGTCTATTCCTTTAGCATTACCAGGTTTGTGCCATCTGTAGTATCTGCCATTGCTGCAAATTAAACTTCCTGAGGGTCGCAAATTTCAAAAGCTAGCCAAGATCCTTTTCGACATGTGACATCTCTGCAGGCAATTGGATGGTACTCCCTCCGTCCCTAAATGTAGTTCTTTGTTGACTTTCAAACATCACGTTTGACCGCTTGTCTTATTCAAATTTTTTACACAAATATTTAAAAAAGTGTATTTTGATTAAAATATCTTTAATGATAAAATGAATTATAAAAAAAATAAATAAAATTTACGTAAAAAATTTGAATAAGACGAGCGGTCAAACGTGATGTCTGAAAGTCAAAAAAGAACTACATTTAGGGACGGAGGGAGTACAACTTAATATCACCTAATGTCTTATGACAGGGGCCTCTCCATGTGCACTTCGTACTATATGGTATTATAATAATCTATTGTGAAAGAACAATTTAGATACTATATATTGTTTTCTTCAATAATTTATATCTTCTATGGTAACTTAAAAATCTACTTGATTGTGATTAGGGTTGGCAATGCATAAACGAGAAAGATACATATTTTTTCGTTCTCTTGGTATATGCAGATGCCCATGTGTTTAGTTTTCTGCATTGTATTGCCAGTATTGCCAGATGTGTACCATCTGTGTCACGTGCCTTTGTTAAAAGTATGGTTCTTTCTATTCAACCTAATGTTTTGTTTCTCTAATATTTTATCTGTCATCTGTTTGCTCTAAGCATTGATTTCAGCGAAAAAAGAATCTTTGTTACATATTCGTTAGGTTATTTTTCATTGCGTTATTTAAATTCAGATAGTTTTTTACCAAAAAAAAGAGATGTCCAAATGAATATTACTTTATTTGGTAGAGATAGCTTCTATTGTTACTTATATGCTCACATCAGATTTTTGTATCATTAGAAGTGTCTAAAGTACACTGAATAGCAGTCCTTAATGTCTACCTTTGCGTAACTAATTTTCATCTCACCTGACCTCCAGATCTGATAATGCATTGGAGTACTATATTGTATCAAGTGCAGCCCTAGAGAATGGGGCAACTTTTTCAGGTTGAGCCTTTTGAAATATTACAACCTAGTTGAGTACAGTTCTTTAACTTACAAATCAATGCAGTTATGCATCCTGTCTGTTCAGATTTATTTTCTTGGACAAAATGTTCTTAGCTTTTGGCAAAGCTGTGTGGTGCTTGAAATGACTTCATATAGCTGGTCTCATGTTCCAATCGATGCTGGTAGATTTATAGTGGCCATTTTCCGGAGCTGTGATGGAGTCTGGACTACAGAACTGAATTCATGGGCTGTACCTTTGCCTTTTAGAAACCTCTTGCATAATGGTTTACATCTGTGGGTGATCGAAGGTACTCCCTCCTGTGTTAAAAAACTTGTCGTTTTGAGGTTGTCCTAAGTCAAATTTTTTAAACTTTGACTTCAAATATTTTTTTATGCATTAAGTTTAGAAATGTAAAAATGATATGAGTAGATTTGTATTGAAATATGATTTCGTAAAAGTACACTTTCGCTATATTTTATAAATATTTTATAGCAAAAAGTATTAGTCAAAGTTGTGTTTTGAAGATCGTGTCAATGTCCTAAACGATAAGTTTTTTAAAACAGGAGGGAGTACAGTTTACTCTCTCTTAGAATATTATTATGACAGAGGCCTCGGTCTGCGCATCCCAAAGCTCCGGCACATCTGTTATAGAGCTTTTTGCCTTTTTTATGTTTTGATTGTGATGTGGTAAGTTCTGATCGCTCTTTTTCATGACAGGATACACCCCAAGAAATTTATGAAAGCATGAGGTTTACTGTTTCCAAAGATCAGGTCATGTCTATTCTGTTTGATTTCCCCTGCTTCCATTCTACTAGTGGAACTTGTTTATGCCCCATTTATTGTTAGTATTTTGCAACAGATGTGATGCATTTTCTTTATTTTCCAATCGATGCTGCTAGATTTATAGTGGCCATTTTCCTCAGCTGTGATGGAGTCTGTACTATATAACTGAATTCATGGGCCGTCCCTTTGCCTCTTAGAAACCTCTTGCATAATGGTTTACATCTGCTCACAACTTTCTTATGCTTCTGCATGCAGTGCATTACAACCTTTGTGGGCATCACATTTGTGACTTGTCTTCTTGTGTGGCGGTTCGTGTACCAAGATCCAGAATTGCAGGGCCCCTTCGTTTCGTTTAGGACTAAAGTTTAGGCCAAAATTCTTGCTATTTAAAGGTATTAAATAAAGTGTAATTATAAAACTTTTTGCAGAAACCTAAGCTACTTTACGAGACGAATCTAATGAGGGTAATTAAGCTATAATTAGACGATGGTTACTGTAGCATTACTGTATCAAAACATAGCTTAATTAGGCTCGTTAGATTCGTCTCGTAAATTAACACCTATCTGTAAAAAAGTTTTGTAATTAAACTTTATTTAATACCCTTAAATAACAAGATTCTCTGGACTAAACTTTAAGACTAAAGGAAACGAACAGGCCCGTAGGTCTCAGTATGATCGGAATGGGATACAAAGCAACACGAGACGAATGTGTGGATGTGCAAAGCATACCAACAACTTTAAAGGGACGTATGTCTTACTTGATGGAATGATTCCAAAAAAAAAAAGAAAGAGGTGTTATTCGGAGTGATGTTTATCCTGAGCATCCATCATGTGAGTTCCAACCGTTGTGGCAATCACATGTCATGTGGCAGTGTGGCGGTTTGTTTACCACGATCCTAAATTGGAGACATACGATGCTCTCCAATATTAAAAATCCATTCACTTTCTTTGAAATGAAATCCATTTAGCAATTTTAGTATTAGGTCATATGTAACTGTTAGCAAAATGATTCGAGTCTTAAAACGTGCTCATGATTTGCTCAGGAAAGCACAAAGGCCCAACTTTCCCGCTCGCTCCTTGGACCGAATCCACTCACCACATGCCATAGCCCAAATAGTCTACGTGTACCAAGAAACCTTTCCGGTACGGGCCTAGCCTACTAAGCCTAATCACTTGCGAATTGCGATCCCTCTCCTCCCCAGAGACTTGCCTCTCGTCTCGCAGAGAGATTTCGCCGTCGCCGTGCTTAGGTTTCCCGGCGATTCGTCGATCTTCGGCCTTCGTGCAGTCCCCGCCGCGCGCACCATGTCGGGCCCCGCCTTCATACCTCCCTTCTGTGCGTGTGCAAGAGTCAGCCAAGAGAAACAACATGGCCACCTTCACCGGCCATTGCTCGTCGTTGTTGATGACCTCGCTTACCGCGAGATGGAAGAGGGAGTCCCACTGCCGGTGAAACGGGACCCAACAGTCCTAAGGCCGAGCTATGCCGTCTGGAAGTGCTTCAATATCTTCTACATGGTACTAAAGCTAGCTCCTTCCCCTTCCCATCTCGGTCCCTTTCATGTCTCATCTTACTTAAAAACGCCTGGATGATTAGTGTTTCGATGAACAGCTTCTGGATGCAGATGTTTTAGACCTAAACTTTCTGTTCTGTGAACCGTTGTGCTCACACCTTTTTTATATATGATTATGCAGTGCCTCACAACCGTTCTGGGCATGGCAATGCTGGCTTTCCTCTTCGCGTCGCGATTTGTGTATCATGATAATCCTACACCGCAGGACCCCTTCAAAATGATTGCACTTACTATTATAGCTCTTTGTGTGATGGGAACTGGATACATACCAACACTAAACCAATATTGCGGGGAGCTCTAGAGCATACCAGCAATATTAAGGGGATGCATATCTCTTATTCAGAGGGAATTATCCAAAAAAAAAAATGCTGCTTCAGAACATATGCCTATTGTGTGACTGTTAATTACACCTTTAGGGTATTGTAAATTTAATTAGTAAAACAAAAATTGAGATGTTACACTTTTTTCAGTAAGATATTGTTTTTCATCCTTGACCATTTCTCTTTCATGATTCCATCTTTTGTGTCCACTTAACAAAACATTACATGGAATTATGCCTGATATTAAACAATTGACGGAAAAAAAGCAAAAGGTGCCTATGTTCTAAGGTTTTCAGTTTATGCAGATGCATTTCTCTTCTCCGTTAACATTTACCTGCTTCATGTGTCTTCACCGCCGTGGCTCCTTTGATTCTGCCGTAGTTTGATCTCTCGGTTATCTGTTTCATTTTTTCCACCTTTTACTCCAGCAAAATCTTCCCTTTATATATTTATTATTACGGCTGTTCAGTGGCTTATAATTGTTGCCAACAAAAAGTTCGTTCGGTTGGTAGAATGGTTTTGAGATATGTCAAGACGAATGGACATAGTCATGTCACTTACTCAATTTTATACAATATGCCTGTATTTAGGGAACTCCGCCTATGTTGTCTCAACATAGCCGGTCCCAAGCCCGGATAAAGGAGAAGGGAGGGTCCCGTCCCTAAAAGGTTGTGATAGGCTTGGCGAGCCAACGTAAAAATCTAGCCACCCCGTTGGGGCGTAACCCTCTTAGCGACGCGCCACATCGGAACCCGGGTGTGGTGTTAAATGAGCAAGGGCCGGGTCGTCGCAACCTTAGTGACGCGCCACGTCGGAACCCGGGTGTGGTGTTAAATGAGCAAGGGCCGGGTCGTCGCAACCTTAGTGACGCGCTACATCTACACCCGGGTGTAGTGAAAAATGAGCAAGGGTCTTCGCACTTTCCTCGACGGGTGCGAAGGGTAAGGAAGTTAGCCGAGCCAACTAAGATTCGTCTAGGTAGTTGGAACGTAGGATCCCTAACGGGTAGGTTACGAGAGCTAGTCGATGTAGCAATTAGGAGGCGTGTGAATATCCTATGCGTGCAGGAGACTAAATGGAAGGGCCAAAGGGCGAAGGAGGTGGAGGATACCGGCTTTAAGCTTTGGTACACAGGAACAACATCGGGTAAGAATGGAGTGGGCGTCTTGATCGATAGGAGCCTGAAGGATGGTGTCGTAGACATTAGGAGGCAAGGCGATCGGATTATCCTAGTCCGGTTGGTAGTGGGGGGTTCGGCTCTGAATGTGATCAGTGCTTATGCCCCACAGGTGGGTCTTAGTGAGAGCACAAAAGGTCAGTTTTGGGAGGATGTGGATAGCATGGTTAGCTCCATGCCTGTCAGCGAGAAACTCTTCATAGGAGGAGACCTTAACGGCCATGTGGGAGAGACTAATGTAGGTTTCGAGCGGGTGCACGGAGGGTTCGGGTACGGTAATAGGAATCAAGAGGGCGAAGATGTCTTGAACTTCGCATTGGCCTACGACTTGTTAGTAGCGAATACCCTGTTTAGGAAGAGGGAATCTCACCTAATGACTTTTAAAAACGGACATCACTCAAGCCAGATCGACTTTGTTCTGGCAAGGAGGGAGGACAGGCGTGATTGCTTGGACTGTAGAGTGATACCCGGAGAGTGTGTTGTCCCTCAACACAAGCTTGTGGTGGCGGATTTCTGCTTTCGGGTACGTATCCGTCGGGATAAGCGTGCCAAGATCGCGAGAACGAAGTGGTGGAAGCTTAGAGGGGAAGCGATGCAAAATTTTAAGGAGAGGATGCTAGACGAGGGGCCTTGGGAGGAAGGAGAAGGCGTAGATGACATGTGGCTAAGGATGGCAACATGTGTTCGGAAGGTGGCTTCCGAAGTGTTGGGTGTGAGTAGGGGACGCAATCAAGCAGCGAAGGACACATGGTGTTGGAATGATGAGGTGCAAAGGGCCATCAAGGAGAAGAAGGAGTGTTTCAAACGCTTACACCTCGATAAGAGTGCAACCAACATCGAAGGCTATAAAATTGCAAAGAGGGCTGCAAAGCGAGCTGTGAGTGAAGCAAAAAGCAAAGCCTACGAGGACCTGTATCAGCGGCTAAGCACAAAGGAGGGAGAGAAGGACATATACAGGATGGCTAGGACCCGCGAGAGGAAAACAAGGGACATTACCCAAATCAAATGTATCAAGGATGGGGGAGATCGGATTCTAGTGAAGGAGGAGGAGATCAAGGAGAGATGGCGAGAGTACTTCGACAACCTGTTTAATGGGGAGAATGAGGGTCCTACCATTGAGTTGGATGACTCATTTGATGACACCAACAGATGCTTTGTGAGGAGAATTCAGGAGGCAGAGATCGGGGAGGCTTTGAAGAGGATGAAGGGAGGCAAAGCGATGGGTCCTGATGGCATCCCCATCGAGGTGTGGAGATGCCTCGGTGCCAGAGCGATAGCATGGCTAACTAAGCTTTTTAATCTCATTTTTCGGTCCAACAGGATGCCTGAAGAATGGAGAAGTATTTTAGTGCCAATCTTCAAGAACAAGGGGGATATTCAAAGTTGCACTAACTACAAGGGAATCAAGCTGATGAGCCATACGATGAAGCTCTGGGAGAGGGTTATCGAGCATCGCCTAAGAAGAGGGACAAGTGTCACCCAAAACCAGTTTGGGTTCATGCCAGGAAGGTCGACCATGGAGGCGATTTTCCTAATACGACAATTGATGGAGAGATACAGAGAGCAGAAGAAGGATTTGCATATGGTCTTTATTGACCTCGAGAAGGCGTACGACAAAGTACCAAGAAGTGTCATGTGGTGGGCATTGGAGAAGCACAAAGTCCCAACTAAGTACATAACCCTCATCAAGGATATGTACGAGCATGCGACGACGTGTGTTCGAATTTGTGATGGCGACACCAGTGACTTTCCAATTACAATAAGACTACACCAAGGATCAGCTTTGAGTCCTTATTTATTTGCTTTGGTGATGGATGAGGTCACAAGGGACATACAGGGTGATATCCCTTGGTGCATGCTCTTTGCTGACGATGTGGTGCTAGTTCATGATAGCAGGACAGGGGTTAATACGAAGCTAGAGTTGTGGAGGCACACGCTAGAGTCGAAGGGATTCAGACTTAGTAGGACCAAGACTGAGTACATGGGGTGCGAGTTTAGCGCGACTAGGCACGACGATGGAGGCGTTAGCATTGACGGGCAAGTGGTGGCCAAGAAGGATACTTTTCGATACTTAGGGTCGATGTTACAGAAGGACGGAGACATCGATGAAGATGTTAGGCATAGAATTTCAGCTGGCTGGTTGAAATGACGTCAAGCTTCTGGCGTACTCTGTGACAAGAGGGTGCCACAAAAGCTGAAAGGTAAGTTCTATAGGACGGCGATTCGTCCAGCGATGTTATACGGTGCTGAATGTTGGCCTACAAAAAGGCGACATGTTCAGCAGCTGAGTGTAGCGGAGATGCGTATGTTGCGTTGGTTCTGTGGGCATACAAGAAGGGATCGTATCCGGAATGACGATATCCGGGACAAGGTAGGTGTGGCACCAATTGAGGAGAAATTGGTGCAACATCGGCTGAGATGGTTTGGACATGTCCAGCGGAGGCCTCCAGAGGCGCCGGCGCATAAGGGGATTCTAAAGCGAGTCGACAATATTAAGAGAGGTAGAGGTCGACATAACTTGACTTGGGATGAGTCGGTTAAGAGAGACTTGAAGGAGTGGAATATCTCCAAAGACTTAGCTGTGGATAGGAGCGCTTCGAGACTGGCAATCAACGTGCCTGAACTGTGATCTTTTCGATCTTTCTTTCTTGCTCAGTTTACCTCTAACTCGTTTTGCACTGTGTCTGAGTGTTCTTGTGTCATTGTTTCTTATGGGTTTCATCTCTAGCCTACCTCGATTTGCTTGGAACAAAAAGCTATGTTGTTGTTGTTGTTGATGCCTGTATTTAGGGATTTTTTCTTTTGGCAAGAATACTCTTCTTATTCATTAACCAAATCTTCTGTTGTCACCCTGCAGGAATCAGATGGTAAGCACAATCGCTATATAAGAATGGCAAAAATAAGACACCCTCACTCAAAGATTGTATTTAAAACGCGTCTCCGATTTTTCTTTACAGACATGTATTCATAAAACATTGCACATTGGTGACAAACTGAATCAGTCTCCCAAGAAAGCTAGGCATACCTCACCGAGACCACGGGCTGCCCGCCTTATTCTGGACAACAACGCCCTCCAAGACTCTCTCAGAACGCCGGTGAAGTCCCCACTACATCCACCAAACGTCATTAGCTTGGCCCTGCTCTGTCGCAGTGCGCTGCACCGCCGCCTTGGCTTCCGCGCCTTTCTCATGGTCCTGGCATGCGCGCACCAATTCTGCAACCGGGCGACGGAGATCACTAATACGACTGCCAAGTACTCCATTCAGGTCCGTTGTAGCCTTGCCCAAGTCGATTACAGTCCATGCGCAGAGTAGCAAGAGCCATCGCAAGCTCACTGTGGGCGACAGGAATTTTATCAGCAGATGACACGATGTCTTGAGCCTTTTTCACCAGATGGTCCGGTTTTTCGGCCTCATGGGTCACGAAGTCGATGGCGACAATTGCCTATTTACACAACCCCCACAAAATCCAAAAAAAGGTTCTCATAAGCATTGTTTTTTCCCTATGTACTAGTATACATGAAAAAATAGAGTTTTTGTGATAGCAATTTCCTTAAATCTACTGGTACATCATTTTAATGTTTTTGTGAAAAGTGTCTAGAATACTTCTACTAATACAGGGCCGTCTATGAAAATTCGAGGCCCTTGTGCGAAATATAAAATGAGGCCCTAAAATTTAAAACTTTATATAGCTAAAATGTTTTCAATTAATTGTATAACTTTAATACATGTTAAATACTGCATTATTGTACTGATTAAGAATGACATCGAGTTTGTTTCATAAAAAAATAATCTAGAGAACCCTTGATATTGAGCTGCTTCTATTATTTGTTATCTTCTCATGTTTTTCAAAACCAGAATGAAACTCCCTGATTCTGGAGGACATGATGATTGATGAGGATTTATGATACAAAGTCTTCCTGTTTGATAGACCCAAATACGAAATTAAGAAACCATGTACGCTTAGCTAAAGGAAGAGGAAGTCCTTCCTAGCTTTCCCTCTCCTTATATACTTGCAGATAAACATTAATATGCAACTTTAGTTTGGTTCGGCAGTTCCATATTTCGTCGGTTGTTTGAGTCACTGCAATTACAACGGCTAATCGGTGATAGAAAATGAAGGACCGAGAAGGCGACCAGAGGGGGGTGAATGGGAGCCGATAAAAATTCTTCACAAGAACTTGGCCTATGTCCCAATTACAATTCAACGCGCCTCTCTTTCAACCATCAAGACCACACACATCAATTGGAGATGATGTGCTAATCCTAGGAATGGTTGAGAAGTGATACAAGCAAATGCGGAAGCAAATTGCACAAAGCACGATCAAAAGAGAAAGTATCAACCTTCGAACCTTGTCGGATGTTCCGGACCTCTCTCGGATGTTCCGATGAGAAGTTTCTGTAACTTCACGGATGTTCCGACATGTCTCGGATGTTCCGGTGAGACATTCACGGATGTTCCGATAAGTCTCGGATGTTCCGACAAAAACAATCTGTAAATTCCCGGAAGTTCCGTCAAGTGTCGGATGTTCCGACAGAAACTCTCTGTAAATTGTCGGAACTTCCATCAAGTGTCGGAACTTCCGCCAGCTATAGGACAGCTCGGGAAAACTCAAGAACGGATGCTCCAAAACTCAAAATCCAACCAAACGACCTCCAAACTTCACGAAATTTGAACCGTAGCTTCACCTTGAGATGGAGAACATCATCCAAAAGGATCCATACCAAGAACCCCACAAAATCACCACGAATTTTGAATTTCACCGGATGAACTAGGGTTTGGGAGAACTTCACCAATTCACGAAATCAAAGGTGCTCGTGCCATGGATTTGGTCAAGGACCTATCAAGAATTGTTCTAGCACGTCATAGCACCAAGATCCCCCAAGAAATCCATCCCAAAACACATCACACAAGGCAAATCAAAAATCACCCAAAAATAGCTCCGAAAATGGGGAAAATAACAAATTCGGTTTTCAAGATGAGAAGAACACTTTGAGGACGAATTGATACTTTGTATTGCTCAAAGATGTATATGTCAAGCCACTCCCTAGCACACACAAACTAAAGATGACAAAAAGCTCAATCAAAGAGCCATCTCCTCTCTTCTCCCCTCTCCTTTCTCTCCTCTCTCAAGCCCTCCCTCACAAACACAAGTGAGAGGCTCCAGGGGGCAGCCACAACCAGCCACCCACCTTATCATCTCGGACATTTTCACATTCAAAAATGCCCCTCACACTACAACACACTTACCCTTCCATAAGGGCATTTCCGTCCATATTCTTCTCCATCATCCGAACGCTGTCGGGACCTTCACAACTTAGCTTCACCTCGAAGCCACCTTCGTAATGGTGCCACATGCACCACCATCCGCCGCCACCGGTTTTGAGGCCCAAACCGTCCACCACCGGTTTTGAAGCCCAAACCGGGAAACCGCTCACCACCGGTTTTGAGGCTAAACCGGGAAACCGTCGACCACCGGTTTTGAGGCCAAACCGGGAAACCATCCACCACCGGTTTTGAGGACAAACCGGGAAACCGTCTCGATGTCGATGCGTGTCACCTCGTCCCGCGAACCTCATTGCCGTCAAGTCTCCTCGGTCCCAGCCCGTCGGGACCCTTCACTTGCACCGGCCTCCTGTTCGCCTTGACCCTGGTCAACACGCTGTCTTCATCACCTCCACGGTTTTGAGGCCAAACCGCGAAACCGTCGATGCTTCTTGTCATCTCCATGTGTACGGTGTGGATCACCCTTGACCTCACCCGGCCTCTCGATCGTCTGGCCCCAAGCCCCCGCTTGGTCCCGATCCTCCTACCGTTGACCACCAAGTTGACTCCATTGACCTACACATCATGAGACAAGAAAACACATTTCCTTCTCCTCCAAATTTGCCAACACCTTCACCAACTCTGGTTAGTCATAAAGCAACACTCAAAGTTGCCAAAACGAACAAGCTAAAGCGATATCAAAATCCGCATTTCAACCCAACACCAAGTCAATTACTCATCACAATCATCAAGCCATGGCACATATCAACATGGCTTCTCAATCTCCCCCTTGATGAGTAAATTGACACAAAGCATATATCATGCATTCCTCATAAACTTAGATTTATATTTACGTTCGATGAGGAAGAAACTAATGTCAAATACTCATCACAAAGCCAAGCCATGGCACATCTCAACATGGCTTCTCAATCTCCCCCTTGATGAGTATCTTGACAAAAACCAAATCTCATGCAATCCCTATAACCTTGCATTTACAATTAAGCTCAACAAGGAAATAACCAATGTCAATTACTCATCACAAAGTCAAGCCATGGCACTTAACAACATGGCTTCTCAGAAAATCAGATAAAAGCTTGCTCCTAACGATGCTTCTAGGTAGAAGATTTTTTCAAAAGAAAAAAGGACCTACATAGACTAGCTATATGAGGGGAGCAAATTACTGGTGTATTTTTTTTCGAAATTGTATATCAGCAAATTAATATCAGTTATATCTGGTGTATTTTTGTTCCGAAATTGTTTATCAGCAAATTAATACCAGTTATAGCAACAAATTAATATCAGTTATATCAGCAAATTAATACTCACATTCACACAATTTTTTTAATATAACCGATGTTCATTCCAATTCAGGGGTAAAATGATACTTTTACCCTCTAGTTAACACAATTAAGTCCTAAAACTAACGGAAAGGTCAAGAAGAGAATCGGAAATTGATTTTGGTCCTCATAGGGAAGTTCAATTCCAAAAAGGCCATAGGATAGAAGGCAGCTGCATTTGTTTCGAGGTCATAAAAAGAAGGAATTTTCTCTAACAAAATGCTAGTCCCAGCAAGGTACTCCAGCCAGCAGCCAACGACATGGCAGGCACTGACGCCATAAGGAGAGGAAAGGCCAGCTCCACCGTCACGGTCTTTCCATCCTTGATGCTGTTGTGTTGTCTGTCTTCGCGTCGGCTGGTATGCCCTCGGAGGGATGGCACCAGAGTTGTGGAGCCGCGCTGCCCGCGCACCACCAAGAATGAGAGCGAGCAGCGCGACTGACCTGCCCAACTGAGCGACCGGCGTGGCGAGCCCAGAGATGGCAGCTCGGTGCGGAGCGCTCATTTCCCTTGTACACGCGCGCGTTGCAGGCTTCAGCTGTACGAACACGCCAGGCTCTCGCGACAGCCCAAGAGCTCCGAGTTCGAAGCCTCCGACCGCGTCATTCCCTCAGCCCCGACGATGGGCGGCACCAGACGGTGAAACCATGGCAAGTCTCCTTCAGGAGTTCAGCGGCGTAGTGCCTTGCACATTTGACGTCGTCTTTGATGCTGGCACGTTGTGGCCCCTGCATCCGCTGCCTTTCGTGCCTTATTATTTTGCAGTGCAGGCAGCTGGACGAGCCGGCTCCACGTTGTTTGTTTTGTTGCTCACCTAACAGGGCTCATTTTCTGCAGATTAAAAAAGAACACAACCGAACTACGCGGCACGTTCCAATATTCGGGACAGATATTCTTCCGGCATATCTACGCTAGCTGTTCGCATCCAAGGCTCAAAATCTCACCTTGTGGCATGCTGCACGTCCTGTGCGTGCGAACTTAAACTAGTTTCCTTGTCTTTCTACAGTCTCTGTCATGAACGAAAGCTTTTTACAGCTGCACTGTCTTTGTTCCGCCCGCGTTTAGTTTGTACCGAACCTCTCTCTCTAGTCGGAGCGAGCAAGGCTTGTTGGCTCTGCCCAGCCCCGTTTGTTGATAAACCTCGTGTCATAGAGTAAGAATCTACCAGTACAAACTAGTTTGCTTCCTAATCTTTGTTGATCCATAAACAAGAAGCCAGCAACCAACCACCGTCACCCAACAAAGCAAGCACTTACGCCACGAGAACGACACGGTCGTAGGGAACGGGTACGGCGACACAGGCAAGGACAGGTGGTGGCCCAGCTCAACCGTATCGAAGGGGAGACATGTTCCTTTCCATTCTTGATGCTGCTGTCTGTCTAGGCTCCCGCTGCTTTGTCTCGTACTCTCGCACCAAAATATTGGAACTGTTGCGCGGCACGAAGAATGAGCAGAGCAGCACGGACGAAGCAAAGAGACACAGAGCACGAGGAAAAGTCTCCGCCGCCCTCCCAGCTCCACGGAAATGGAGGGCACTAACACGAGCGGGTGTTGGTTTCTTTCGCTAAAATTTTAACCATTTTAAATTTTATTATTTAAAGATACTAAATAAAGTTTAATTATAAAACTAATTGCAGAACCTTGTATTACTTCGCGAGACGAATCTAATAAGGGTAATTAAGCCGTGATTAGAAGATGATTACTGTAGCATCACTATAGCAAAACATAGATTAATTAGGTTCGTTAGATTCGTCTCGTAAATTAGCCCCCATCCGTAAAAAGGTTTTGTGTTTAAATTTTATTTAATATTCCTAAATGGCGAGATTTTTTTTGATGTGACAGGGCTAAAATTTTAGCCTGTTCGTTTCCTTTAATTCTAAAGTTTAGTTCAGAGAATCTTATTATTTAATGGTATTAAATAAAGTCTAATTACAAAAAAAAATTTACGGATGGGTGCTAATTTACGAGACCAATCTAACGAGCCTAATTAAGCTATATTTTACTACAGTGATGCTACAGTATCATCATCTAATCACAGTTTAATTATCGTCATTAGATTCATCTTGCAAAGTAAACCAAATTTCTGTAAAAAGTTTGGTAATTATATTTTATTAATTTCTTCCGTCGCTGACCTGCAGAGCGGAAGAACCTCCGGCGCAGCGAGCCCGAGAGCTGGCAGGCTTCCCGTCCGACGAGGCCGATCTGTCAGCGATCAGAAAACGTACCTTTTCCGGAAAAGCCCCCCCGAAATATTCTCGCTTCCCTTCCACGTACTCCTACACGCGCAGTGGGGAAAAAGGAAAAAAAAATCGCCACGCGCCTGCGCCGCACCCGCACCGCACCGCGCGCCGGCTAACCAGTATCCAGAGCAGCAGCAGCTGCAGAAGCAGGACAGCCGAGTGAGGCGACCGTTGCCGTGCCAGCCTCGCATTAAACCACCCCCGCGTGCCGTCCCCCACCTCACCTCAGCTCCACGCCGCGGCGACCGGCGGCGAGGTGTCCGGCCGGCCAGTTGAGTGAGGCAGCCGCGCCCGCCGAGCGGATCGCGCTGAGCGCGGATCCGTGGAGTTTGCTTCGGCTTTCTCGCGCGGATCACTTGCGCCGCTTCACCTGCCCATCTGGGGGTGCGATCTGGGCCTGCGCGGCGAGAAAGTTTTCATCTTTGGCTGGAACTCGATCTGGTTCGGCGGCCTTCCTCGGATTCGCCGGTCCCAGCGACAGGGATTGCTGGAAACGAGCTGTTTCTCCGCGTTCTTCCCTTTATTTTCTCTTTTTGGGTTGTGACGCGGGATTTGACTCGGCAATTTGGGTTACTTATCTCGAATTGGAGTAGAATTGGTCAAAGTCAGACACGTCAGAGGAATTTTCTCAGGTTCCTTGTTTTGGTTCGGATCCAAAAGATTTAGTAATAGTTGGCTACACGAGAGGGTGGACGGCGACTGATTCATTGTTGAATCGCCGGCTGCTGGATTTTGTGCTCTTTGAGACCGGTTTGATCAAAGTGAGTTCTGTTCAGCTGTGCAAGTTGGTTGGTGTTGGTTCAGCGGCGGCCAACATATTGGGAGTTCTGCTGTGAAATGTTAGATCGTCTTGTTTGAGCCGAATTGCATCCAAAAGCTTGGTTTCTGGGTCTACTAGAGAATTCAAGGAGGGAAGCAACTGGATACTTGGAGTAGCTGCGGAAGAGGACTCAATTGAGCTCGTGATCTGTGTCTCATTTGTTTGTGGAAGAAGAATCCTTCTTAAGCTCGTGATCTGAGGACCGGAAGAAGATGGGGGTCATGTCGCGCCGGGTGCTGCCGGCCTGCAGCAGCCTCTGCTACTTCTGCCCTTCGCTGCGGGCGCGCTCCCGTCAGCCCGTCAAACGGTACAAGAAGATCATCGCAGATATCTACCAGCTGCCACCGGTATGGCTGAATGCTGCATTGCTGTTAGGATTTCAGTTATTTCTGATCTTATTGTGGGATTTCTGCAATTTGTTGTTTGGTGAAAATTCTGCAATTTTGGTTTGGTAATTGAATTTCTTGGAGCTGCAGGATGGGGAGCCAAATGATAGAAGGATCGGGAAACTCTGTGATTATGTCTCGAGAAATCCCACACGCATACCAAAGGTAACACATTCTGCATCCTCCCCCTTTCTCTTAGAATGGAGACACCGAACCATTGCTAGATTTTAGCAAGAGTTAGGACTGAAATCTAAATCAACTGAAAACCAAATGCAGTGGTGCCAAAAGGAAAATAAAATTGGTCTTGAGGTGAAGTGAACTGTCACTACAATGTTATCATGTGAAGTTGACGGGCTCATTCTATATTTAACTGGAAATCAGTGGAAACAATGAATGTAGAAGATGGGGGGAAAATCTTGAGGTCAACTGAATATTGACTGCAATAGGATTATGAATAGCTGATCTGCTGATGTCCTGTTACTTGTTCGGTGCTAAATTATCAAGAAATAATTGAACGAGCTTGGTAAAACTAGGATTTATGTTCGCGCTATTTTTTGTGGGCAGATCACAGAGTATCTTGAGCAGAGATTTTATAAAGAACTGCGGCATGATAATTTCACATTGGCCAAAGTTGTCCCATGCATCTACCGGAAACTTCTTTGTTCCTGCACGGAGCACAGGTAAGTGTCAAAGCTCTTCTCTGCTAATGATATTTCCATTGCCAATCCTTGCTCCTGTTTTGATCATACTGTTTTTGCCAACTCAGGCCATTGCTAGCCTCAAGCTCCTTGAGCATCATACGCACTCTTCTTGATCAGAAAGCGCATGATGATTTGCAGGTTATGGGTTGTTTAATGCTTGTCGACTTTCTAAATGGCCAGGTGGTTTATCTAACTTGCAAGCATTTGCATCTGTTAATAGGCTGCCATATACCTAACTTTATTAGCCACATTTTGTAGGTTGATAGCACACATATGTTTAATTTAGAAGGCCTCATACCAAAACTTTGTCAAATTGGACAAGAGCTAAGGGAAGATGACCAAGGTCTGCGTCTTCGATCTGCTGCACTTCAGGCTCTTGCTTCTATGGTAAGAACTTTCAAGTACTAAGGTGTTCCTTATGAAATCAAACAGCTATCTTAATCCAGCCATTGTAATGCCTACTTAATTGAAAAATAGTAGCCATTGAAGGGTTGATACACAGTTACCAGAAATGACAATGTAAAAGAAACACGTCTAGCCATTAGATATTTCTTGCGTTTTGCATTCTTCATTAATGTATATTTTTATGTTGACTAGACTTATTAAACTTGAAGATTCCTAGGTTCTAACATGTATATTATACTTGGTATCTGCGGTTGGGGTTTCTTTTCTTTTTCCTTTTTTGCAATACTGATTCTCTTTGTCCTAGCAAGTAATATCGTGTCTAGCATGATCAAGTTGGGGGAAAAAAGGTTGAGTTTTAGAATAATATGGCTTTTATTCTTCTTTGCGTTCATGTTTGTATTCTCTTGTACCTTATTTTCTTGTGTTGTATAATAATGTATGCATCCCACCTTGTTTGATTAATCTTTTCTGTTTTGTGGTGTGTACCAACATATAATCAGGTCCAATACATGGGTGATCATTCACATATCTCAATGGAACTTGATGAAGTAAGGCTTTGTTCCTATATTGTTGCAAGGTGCATTCATGCATGATGTCTGGATACTGTCGGGCATTTTTTTTAAAGTTCTTGCTCACCGTACAAGATTATTTTGATTTTTTTGTATGTGAGTTGTTGTACGTAGTTGGTGTAATAATCTTGAATGTGAATGGATGTATTTGGTGCTACAAATAGGGTGATTAGTAACTGTAAGCCAGGTGAATCCTGGAATCCTAGGACTATACCACCACTGTTTATTTTTACAGGGTATATCAGGATTTGTAAAAGTCAAACATTGCAAGTTTGTACTGACAATTGCTCACATTACATGCATGTTTACTTTGCAAAAGTTTTATCAGCAGACTGTAGATTCATATTTCATAATTCTTCTATGCAATCTGTTTTTGTCGCAAATGATGACATATTGTAGAAGTTTATGGTCAGTTTATTGACTTCACAAATCCTAGTTAATATAAAAGAAGTGGCATGCTAGTTTTAATTGATAATTTGTCTGAAACAAGTCAGCAAAAGTTTATAAATTGAAGTAGCATTGCAAGATAGGCGCACTTTGTTTAAATTCTGAGTTCATTTTTGAACACAGGTTGTCTCAGTGGTCATAAGCTGTTATGAGGCTAATCAAACTCTCTCCATAAAAGAAGTTGTCAGACTTCAAGATGATGATGATTTGGTCATCAATGGTAGCTTGACAGTGCCACCAATGTCTGGGCAAAGTAATGCCAAAGTGGCATCTGATTTAATGTGAGCTCTCCTGCTAGTGTAATAGTCTCATGTTCAGATTTGATATGTATGTTTAATTGTTTTGATTGTTTAATGCGACAGCAGGCCAACATCTGAAAATCCAGCACAATGGGCACGGGTTTGCTTGTGCAACATGGCCAATATCGCAAAGGAGGCAACAACAGTACGGCGTGTTCTTGATCCTCTTTTCCGTCTTTTTGATAGCCAGGACTATTGGTCTCCTGAAAATGGGATTGCCCTTTCTGTTCTGCAAGAAATGCAGAAACTGATGGACAAATCAGGTGCAACAATTTTCACTCATGTAATTTCTTTTTCACCTTTTTCCTTTTTTCCCCCCTTAGTTCTCAATTGCGAGTTCCACACCAGACAAACTGAATACCCCGTGAAATATTTATTTCCTACTGTCAGGGCAAAATGGACACTTGCTGTTATCTTTCACTATAAAGCACATAGATCATAAGAGTGTTGCCAAGAAACCAGTGAAGCAAATCAACATTGTAAAAGTTGCTTCGCATCTTGCAAGGCATGCAAAATTGAAGGCATCAGTGACAATAGCAGGTGCAATCAGTGACTTAATAAAGCACTTACGCAAATGTATGCATTTTGCTATCGAAGCATCAAATGTGCAAGCTGATGCGCACAAGTGGAATAATGCACTTTATCTGGCCCTGGAGGAGTGCCTGGTGCAGTTGACAGAAAAGGTTGTTGTTTTATTGTTTTGGCTCTTCATTACCATGTCTTGCTCTCATCTTTGAGATCTTTAATTTTTTTTATTACACTGAGTAGATTGGGGATGTCGGACCTATTCTTGACATGGTTGGGGTGATGCTTGAGAATCTCTCTCATACTTCTACGATTTCCAGAACAACAATCTCATCTGTTTATCGCACATCACAAATAGCAGCTGCTGTCTACAAGTCATCATACAATCAGAAGGCAAGATCCTGACATATCCATTTTTGTAGCATTAAATAATTTCGTTGTAACTAACTGAAATGTTCTTGTGCATATCACAGGCATTGCCTGAAGCTTTGTTTCACCAACTTCTTTTAGCAATGATGCACCCAGATAATAAGACAAGGATAGGTTTACATCGTGTTCTGTCCACCATTGTTGCTCCTTCTCTGATGTGTCCATGGTCAGCCATGAGCTTTCCTATCCCAATGAAGGGCAGTGGTTCGCAGGACATACTTCTGTTGGTCCTCTCAGCTTTCTCTTCTGAGACTACAATAGAAGAAGTGCGGGCCAAAGATGGAATCCAGGAATCCTTCCAGAAAAACGAGAAACCAGAAGCTATGGTCGGTGCTGAGAATGGATATGCAGATATAGAATCAAATACAAAGCAGTGTCCAGGGAGCCCATATCTCAGTGATATTCATCTTACAGCATTTGATGAAGTATGAAACCAGCTAGTATATTGTATATTTGTTTTTTCTAGCTCTGAGATTTTTTAATACCCAACTGACATGTCATATTATTTTCTTCCGTGCTAGCAGAACCTAAAGTTTATGAAGTTGAACAACAACCAGATTGTTCTTCTTCTTTCCTCTATATGGAGCCAAGCATTCCTGGAGGATAACTCACCTGCAACTTTTGAAGGAATGGGCCATACATACAGCATTGCTTTATTACGGACGATAGAAAAAGTAAGTGACACAATTTAGCATATTAATATTACCCTGTAGGAAAGGAGATTTTATCAAATAGGATCTTCTTTACCCGGAATGCCTTGAAATAGTATCAAATACGTCTTGAATTTGTGAACTTATTAGAGACCATTAGTTTGTTGTGAACTCTAAAGGCCCTGAAATAACCACAAAACATAGAAATACGAGGATCTTAGCTATTCTTTTGTTCCATTAGAAATTTTGTTTTACGTAGACCATTTTGGATAAGTGATATGTAGGAAACATGGAATACCTTCTAAATTCCCTGGTCTAGTCGGGCTAGCAATTGTCAAATTCCTTAGACTTTATCTAGTATAGCCTATGTCTGATTGATGAATATTTATAGCAGAGCTCCAGTCATGTGGCATTAGTTCGCTGTTTTCAGCTGGCGTTCTCTCTCAGGAGGAAGTCCCTTAGCCAAGAAAGTAAGTTCCTGTACCATTACCAGCCTTTACTTTTTCGCTTTTATGTAGAAGCAGTACAAGAACTATCGTTATCTTTTGATCTCTTCATATTTCATTCAGTATAGCTGTCAGGTTTCTGATTCCCTCTTACTTTTTCTCAATGCAAATGAAGATGATTTGCAGCCATCTCGTAGGAGGTGTTTGTATACAATGGCATCGGCAATGCTAATCTTTTCAGCAAAAGTGGCTGATGTTTCTCAGATAGTTCCTCTCGTGAAGGCAGCAGCGCCAGAGAAAATGGTTGGTTGATTGTCATCATGTTTATTTGCCTGCCCATGTAGGTTCTTATGCAATTTGCTCTGGATAGGTAATGGGATATCTAACATGTTCAAGTTGCATTTATGGTTTTGTTATTTCTGCAGGTTGATCCTCATCTTCGCATTTCGGATGACTACCGACTCATTTGTACGTCTGCACTGTCACCTAACACTGGGATAGCTTATGGTTCTGAGGAAGATGAAAGGGATGCACAGGCTTTTCTTTCAGCCATAAATAAGGATGACACAGAATTAATAGAAATTGTGGTATCCTGCTTTAAGGAGAAGTTTAAAAATTTACCAGAGGTGTGGATATTCAGATTTCCTTGGTATTTTGATGTATTTGTACATGACTAAGACCATAACTTATAATTGAGTATCGTTGTGTGTGATATGCAGAAATTTAATTGGATTGAAGAGCAACTTCATCAAGAGTTTTCCCTGGACGATTCATTTCCTCTTGGTGCTCCGCTATTCATGGAGACACCACACTCTTGTTCAATGTATGCAGACAAGGATGACCACTGTTTTGATGAGGTGCGTACTGATCCCTCGCAAATAGTTGATCTTATGTTTTGTCGCAAATATTAGTACTGACAACTTTTGTTTTTGAGGAAATACTGACAATTATGTTGCTGTTCTAACTTGTCCTTTTTTGTCTGCTTGTCTTTTGCCCTTAGGATGATGTTCCTTCTGAGCTAGATGATGATGATGATATCTTTTTTGAACATAGTGGATCTCAATCCGACAGGAAAACATCAGGTTCAATGGCCTCGTCAGATGTTCTAACCGTCAATCAACTAATGGAATCTGTATGTGCTATCTCTACTACCTGGGCATTTTGCAAAACTTCATTTTGTTATTGTTTGAGGCCACATGTAGACACAACATATCTTAAGCTTTGACGTTTCATTTTCAGGTTCATGAGACAGCAAGGCAAGTCGCTAATGTTCCTGTCTCTGCCAACCCTGTACCTTATGACCAAATGAAGAGCCAATGCGAAGCCCTAGTTATGGAAAAACAACAGAAGATGTCTGTTCTCTTGAGCTTCAAGCATTCGAGGAGTGACTCTCGTGGCTCAGCTGGACTGGAAACGAATGAGGTATGTATACCTTATCAGAAGAAGCTACCTTCAAGTTCCCTTAGAAGAATAATGTTCATATATATTACCGTCACTCCCTTGACATCTTTTAACACATTGCAGTCATCCATGCGTTCCGAGCCTGAGTTGCAATCAACAAGGAAGGAGCGTATGCAGCGCAACGATTCAGCATCAAGCGAATCTGACCGTTCCTTCAGGCTGCCTCCAGCTAGCCCATATGACAAGTTCCTAAAAGCTGCTGGACGGTAGGCTGGTATAGCTGAGCTAGTCAAACTTCACACTTAAGATGCAAGCCTGTATACAGAAGAGTTTAAGTTATTGCGGCGACATTTCTTAGGCCCGTTTGGGAATATATATTCTTTCAAGTGTACATTTCTCGACAAGATGTAAAAATTTCTGCTACTTTGGGTGACCCAGAATAAAGGAAGTGTATAGGGGATGGGTGCATGTTCATGGATGCTACTGTATTTGTTCATTTGGTTTTGGTGAAAAGAAATTGAGTATTTTTGCCAAACTGTTTGAAGTTCTGATCGCTACCACACCTTGCTTGCTTGAGTTGACATTATTGAAAAATTATCAGGCCCAGTTGTCTTGATCACACAAAGCTGAAATTCAAGTACTGAAGTACCGTAATGAACTGACCGAGCGTACGAGACAACGCTAACGAAAGCACGAACTCTTTCTGAAACAAGGAATTGGAATACGCAATCGTGGAGTTACGCCTATACCCTATGTTTGCATAACTCATGTGTTACGTAAATGCTCTTCGCATTCTACTAGTCCGTAGTCCCCTTCTCGTCGGACCTCACTCCTCTCCTCACAGTCCTGAGTCCTGACCTCAGTGCACCGAATCTTTTCTTCTTCTGCTTTATTCGATTGTCTTGTAGGATCTCTTTCTGACGGCAGAATTCCCGGATTCTATCATCATCCGTAACCGAGAACTCTCCAGTTTTTCGAGGTATTAATCATCTTGCCTCCAAGAATTCGTGGTGAACTCTTTCTTCGCCTGAGCTGGGGCATGTGCTAATGCGTTGCGTCGCCGTTTTTGTTGATGCGAAGATGTTTATGGCAAGACAAGAAGTCCGAGGGTGCTCTCTGGGCTGCAGGTCTGTGGCGGTGGCGGGCGGCAAGAAGGGGATCTCGCCATCTCGGCAAAGTTTGGAAAGCTCCGGCAACCAGGGCTGCAGGGAGGGCCATTGCAGTAGTCCGCCGGCAGTTTCGTGGATCTAGCAATGCGGTGAAGCCTGGCCGTCGGAGTGATGAGGAAATGTTGCCTGCGGGCTCAGGGTGGGCAGAGGCATTGACAGGAGATAAGCCAGGACAGAATATGATAGGCAGAAAATGTTTCTGGCGGCACTTTATGATTCAGAATCAGGCAGAGGGAACGGGGAAGTGGATAGCAGGAAAAGCCAGTCATCGCTGTGCAAGGGAAATCACGTTACTGATGTACCACATCACAGGTATATATATGATCACTTTTGGTTACTTTAAATGCTATCTGAAGTGGTTTATCAGTGGTTCACCAGAAGCTGAAAGTTTTTAGTCGTTCCGACCACTTGATGGTATAATTTCATAGGATAGCTGATGTCTTTGCACGGTACTCTCTTGCGTGGTATTATGCAAAAAGGAGCTGATGATTACTAAATATTTAGACTCGTATACGACTTTGATTCTCACCAACAAATTTGTGACTGCTCCTGTTAGGATTTTATTTATAGTAGTGTATATAAATGGTAATGATAATTATATACTGCTTCGTTATGGCATATTCTCCATAATTGCTGTAAGATCGAAATTGTGTTATGCAAGTCTTGACACCTTTTCTTATGCCATCTTAATGAATGGAGCTCCTGTCTTTCTTCGAAAATAAAAAAGAAAACAAGAACTCCTGATACCTTTTGCTGGCAAATACCTTTTAATATAGACTTTCTCTATTCTGTATTCTGTGCCATGTTTGCCAACCTGCCGTGCTCCTATGTTTCTTGCTTGCATCTAAATGGTAAATTGTTGCTATCAAAATGATTATACATGACTCTAGGTTGATGTCCACGAATTAGAATTCTGAGTTTATCAACAATGACTCAATGACTTTCTCCAGGGTTTGAAGGTTCTTCTTTTTGTTTCTTTGCCACTCACAGGAAAGGATAAGTATTAATTAAACTAAAGGCTGAATACAGTAGCATATCAAAAGCATGAAGGATACAGTAGCCGACAGAAGGCGTGAAAGTTACGTGCACACCAGTCTACAATTGTGTGTCAACATGAATGGCTTAGTCACATGATAATTCTATTACATGTGAACCTAAAACAGAAAAACCATGGCCCCTAAAGGTTTAGAGCGCATGAGCAATCGCTTATATTTTCATTTCATATCTTATCGGACAAATGCATGATGTTGCTTCCAGAGGAACAATGTGACAATCGTCTTGGATAAACTTGCCAGCTTTTTTCATCATTGAGTGTGAAATATGTGCAACCATTACATGTGCTACAAAATTGATATCATTATCTTTTGGATGAGTTATGTTTTCCTCCATGCCTACAAATAGGTTCCCTCGAGCCAGAATTTAGAACTCAGAAGTAGCTCTTACGAACTGCTGAGAAAACAAACTGTGGGGAATTGCTGCGTTTCTTTGCCTCTGCAATGAAGAAATATGCGTGCCCACCACCGAGCAAGGGGAACCTGATCACGGTTTTGAGCATTGATGGTGGTGGGGTAAAGGGTACCATCCCTGCTACCTTTCTTTCATTCCTCGAGTCCAAACTCCGGGTTAGCCTTACGTTTCTCCGATGCATATAGTTTTACAATCAGTTGCTTTGGGTAAATTTTGATGGAACTTAAACATGTTTTGAAGTTCTTTCTACTTTTGATAATTTTAAATTAGTATTATCTATGTATCTATGTTTGAACTAAGCCTCTTATCATTGGACCATCGAACTTGATCTATTTTCGGTGACCAATATGTGATCTTTGCATGCGTGCTCGAGGTAATTTATTGGTTGCTATGTTTTGCCTTTTTAGGAGCTTGATGGGAGTGACACACACATAGCTGACTACTTTGATGTCATTGCTGGCACAAGCACAGGTGGCCTCATTGCTGCTATGTTAGCAGCTCCACTGTTCAAAAATATTAAGGAACCATTCTACGATGCCGATGACATTATACCGTTCTATTTCAGGCATTGCCCTCGCATCTTTCCACACAGGTTTGTAAGGTGTCAGTCATAATCCTTGCAATACATGTTTGGGTGATTTTCTATTTGAGATTTTTTAAATTTCAAAGTAGTTTATGTCCAAAGTGAACTATGTTTATCAGTTGCCTTATTCCTTCGTCTTATTTCGCAACCAGGACCGAATTTTTTGGTTGGTTCTTCAAGATCCTAGACATAATTAAGATGACTACTGGGCCGAAATATGATGGAACATACCTGCACAAAATAATCAACAATCTGCTTGGTAACACGAGATTGACAGAAACATTGACAAATATTGTGATCCCTGCTTTTGATGTTAAGCGTTTAAAGCCAACAATATTCAGCACTTTCAAGGTTTTGTTTCTCAATTAGTATGTATGATCCCTTTCACTTATTTCGCTCTTCTTAACTAGTACTTTGTTTATGGTTCAGGCGAGATCAGATACCTTGATGGATGCTCGTCTTGCTGATGTGTGTATTGGCACATCTGCGGCACCAACCTTTCTCCCTGCGCACTACTTTAAAACTGTGAATCAAAACACTGGTGGATCACATAGCTTCAACATTATTGATGGGGGCATTGTTGCAAACAATCCTGTATGTTTAATATATTTTCGTTTTGATGTTTGATTGTCATTAGCCTTTTAGCATTAAGCTTTGTTTACTAAATTGGACTCGTTTAGAAAATGTATATGCTAACTTCCCATGATGTTCAATAATTTGACAGACACTGGTCGCACTGAGTGAGATAACAAACCAGATTGGGCTGAAGAACAAGGAATTTCCTGAAACCAAGCCGTTGGATTACCATAGATATCTGGTTATATCATTAGGCACAGGTCTTCCAGAGCAAGATATCAAATTTGATGCATGCCATGTTGCCAACTGGGGTATATTCGGATGGCTTGGTGGCAAGAAAACGGTGCCTTTGCTCAACATGTTTTTACATGCTAGTTCGGATATGACTGATGCTTATGCGGCAAACCTTTTTGAAGCCATCGGGTGCTCAGATCAACTGTTGCGTGTACAGGTACGTGGGACCCCATTCACAAGCCATGGTCATAGTTCCATTCAAATTGTTCTGGCAGTCGATGTCATGTGATTGAATCTCTTATGTTCATTTCTACATTCTTTTGCTGTTGCAGGATCACAACATACCGATAGAAGCCATGTCACCCGACCTATCAACGGAGGAGAATCTTAAAAGGTTGGCTGAGATTGGAAAAAAGCTTCTGCACAAACCACTAAGCAGGAAGGAGCGCATGAGCAACTACATCGAGCCAGAGCCGAAAGATGGTGGTACCATAACCTATGCAGATCTGCTCACACGGTTTGCAAAGCTCCTTTCAGACGAGAGGAAGCTTAGGCTCCGGATCTTGGAACTGGATGCTGGTCATAGCAGCACACATGAAGAATGAGCTATCCAGAATAGATTTCCTGTATCTGTCAAAGTGATCCGTGCCCTCCCTACTATAAACTGTTGTTTGTAAGACCTGTTCTCAGTGTCGAACCTTGTGTTGTAATGCTGAAGTGATGTGTACTGTATGTGTGGAACTAGAACTATGTGTGGTTATTTATGATAGGTTGATGTATCTTCATCCTATACTCTGTATATTATATATGTACTGTTCATATTGAAGGTGTTGTATCAAGTATGTGACTCCAGCAGTTCAGCTTTGTAATTTGCAATGCGAGATTGTTGATTATCATCATTTTAGTAGCGAGGAGCGATCGAACGGCCTTTGGCCCCGAGCTCCACCCCTTTCCACCGGCGTCGAGCTTTTTTTTTCTTGCGCCGCTCCCTGTCGCCATGCGCCGGCCGCCGGAAGCAAGCGAGGATCTAATGTGAAAGGTCGTGGATGTTTTTGGGTTTTTGTGTAAAATATTGGATCACGATTAATAGTCGCGATCCAATTTAGGGTGTTATGTGTAAAATTATGGATCGCGATTAATAATCACGATCTATTTAGGGGGGTATATGTAATATACTGGATCGCGATCCATAATCGCGATCTAGTTTAGGGGGTTTCATGTAAAAGTTGTTTTTGACCACAGTCAAGCCTCTAGCGGGCAGCCGTCTACCGTTGGATGGCGAACGGCCGGCCCAGATTGGGATTTGACGGGTCAAACGAGCTCAATCCCGCCGCGGCCCCGCTGTCCCTGCGCGCCGATTCTGCCGGCGGCGGCCGCCGCCATGACTTGGATGCCTCGAGCTCAAGGCTCCGTGCAGAGCAACTGAATCCATGCCGTCGCGACCTGTGTCTCCAACTCTCCATGACCGAGGCCCTCCCGTACCTGGCTTTTCTCGGTGGGGAGATGGGCGGCGAAGCTTCAGCACGTACGGAAGCGTCACCGTGGCCGGCGCCTTCCGATGATCCTCCGCACGTGGGCCATATGGATAGGCGGCGGCCGGGGTGAATATGTGTTCTGGCTATGGAAATCTTAAGGACCCTCGCGAGCGCTGCTTGCAATGGCGCGGGCGTCAAGACAGAGGAGGAGGTGGTCCATGAGGCATCGCCATCCATGAAGAACGAGGTGATCGAAATGCCGTAGGAGTGAAGAGATTCCTGGCATGTGAAGACGACGACGATATCTGATCAGTGGTGCTGAAAGCCTGACACTGAAAACACCTGAAGTGCCACTCTTCTTTTTGAGAGGAATGTACCAATTCTCGAATGAATCTATTGCTCCCATCGAAGCTTCTGACTTGTCTGAAAGATTTCAGCTGCCAACATGGCTGAGCTGCTCTTGAATTGTTCAGTGAAGTAGTCTTGGCGGGTTACTACCTGAATATCTCATTCTAGCGATGTGCCTGTTAGTTTTGTGGTACTAGGTAACTCTGTTACTGTATTTAGTTAGGCGAAGATACTTTTCCTTGTTGAAAGTGTTGTAAAACTACTCTTATTGGACCAGGCCCACCTTCTAGAAGAAGAAATCCTGGTCCATATGGTCACCTTTATCGAATCTGGGCCCAACACGAAGTTAGGGTTCCACCCCTATAAATAGTTGAGGAGACCCCCCCTGTGTACCCTGACATCAGAATTTCGCAATAAAGAATTTCGTCTCCTCTATTCCAGTTTTACTTTTTGTTATCTGTCGTGATCTTCCAGTTTTACTTTTTGTTATCTGTCGTGATCTACGTGCCGTCGTTCCGCCGATAACCTAACACGTTATCAGCACGCTCTACGAGGAATCCACCCAGCAGATCAGTGAGCTACGGTACGTTCTTATTTTTCGTATGATTTTTGCTATCTTTACTCGTTGCAGCCAAGATCTGTCCAAAAATCGCCACGACGACCTTGACACGATGCAGTCAAGATCCGGAAGGAAAAGATCAGATCCGAGGGCCAGCTACAGCCGCCCGAAGACGATCTGAATCTAAAGAATCGTCAAAAACAAGAATCATCAAATAGTGCCTCTGGCACCCCCCTCGCTAGGGCCTTGTGCCCTGGCAGACTTGTGCGCCGGTATACCGCGCCAATCGATCTAGATCGATGTTGAAAATCGAAACAAAAAGGGCTAAGGGTTTCATTCCCTAACCCTAGATCAACAGAAGCAAAACGGGGAACAAAGTTTCTAAACCTAACCCTAGTTCGTCGCCGAGTTCAAGATCTACAACAAGAACAGACGCAAAATAGCGATCTACAGACCTACCCGGCACGAAGTCCGGTCCAGCAAGGCGCAAACTCGGCGAGTTCAACAGATCGAGACCTACATGCATCACAGAAGCATCACAGAGGGTACTGGGTTCAACACCCTAACCCTAGATCCATGAAAAAGAAAAAACGAAGAAAGAACGCGGGTCGCCGCCGACGAGCCGAGCACAGCCACTACGCACCGGGCCCCGGGCCTCCAGCCCACGCGTCGGGCCTCCGCGCCGTGCGGGCGCACCGCGCCGCACAGCCCTGGCCCGGCAGCTGAGCCGCACGCGCAGCCGCGGGCCCCGGCCACCGCGCGCCAGCCCGCCGCCAGCCCAGCACGCGGGACCCGGCCGACGCGCCTGCTTGGGCCCGGCCCCGACCGGACGCCACGGCGAGCCACCGAGCAGCGGCCCGGCCACCGCGCCGCGGGCCGACGCGCCGCGCCGCGGGTTGCTACGCCGCAAGCAGCAGCGCCACGCGCCCACCGCCGCGCCGCACGGCCTGCTGCCCACCGCCGCGCCGCACGGCCTGCTGCACAGCGCCGCGCCCAGCGGGCCTCGGCCAGGGGCGAGCCGCTGCGGCGAAGGTCGGCCACAGCGCCGCAGCCGCACTGTCGCGGCCAAGCGCCGGACGGCGTGCGCGCCATGGCTCCGGGTCCCGAGTACCCATGGCCGGCTTGAGCCCTCACCTCCACCTACCACTCAGATCTGGAGGAGAAGCAAAGAAAGGGAGAAGGAAGAAGGGTGGCGGCGGCTGCCTGGTGGGAAAGAAAAGGAGAAGAGTGAAGTGAGAGCTAGGGTTTCGGCCCATATATGCTCCAACGGAAATTTTATGAAAAAGCCCTCGAAGATTTCAGAAATTGCGACAACGTACTCCCGCAGTTCTGAAATACAAGAAAACGTCATTTATTACTCTCTTTGTTTATACATTTCTTATGTATGAATTACAGCATTGTGGAGGAAAACGACTATGGATGAGGAGCTCTGTCTCGTAGACAGTTGCACCACCGCTACTATTCTAAGGGACACTTGTTATTTCCAGACACTTCGAAAGTATACTGGGAATATTCTTACTGTTATTGGCAATAACAATAAGATTGTTGGCACAGGAAGGGCCACATTTGTCCTACCAAATGGTACGCAATTAACAATCCAAGAAGCTCTACTTTATCCGGATTCAACCCGGACATTGTTAAGCTTTAAGGATATCCGAAGAAATGGGTTTCACGTAGAAACCAATGACGATGGAGGTGAAGAACGTCTTATCATAACCAAGAAAGAAGGCAATAAGAAGACCACTATTGAAAGTTGTCCGTCAGTCAAAGAAGGCTTGTACTATACGTACATTAAGCCAAACAAAGAATTTGCTACGTTCAAGACTATATTTACCAATCAAGAAGCATATAGATTATGGCATGACCGTCTTGGTCACCCTGGCCTTAATATGATGCAGAGAATTACGAAGAATGCAACGGGGCATAATTTGAAGACAAAAGATTTCCCAAATCAAGCAGATTTATTGTGCATTGCATGCGCAAAGGGGAAGCTTATTACTCACCCCTCGCAGCTTAAGATTCCAGCAGAATCTATGCCATTCCTTAAACGAATTCAAGGTGATATATGCGGACCAATTAGTCCCTTATCAGGGCCTTTCCGCTATTTCATGGTGTTAATAGACGCTTCCTCGAAGTGGAGCCATGTATGTCTATTATCTACTAGAAACCATGCATTTGCACGATTGACTGCCCAGATCATACAATTGAAGACACATTTTCCAGATCATAGAATCAAATCCATTCGAATGGATAATGCTGGAGAATTTAAATCGAAGGTATTTGATGATTATTGTATGAATATGGGCATCAAAGTGGAACACTCCGTACCACACGTGCATACACAAAATGGTCTTGCAGAATCATTAATCAAGAGGATCAAATTGACCGCTCGACCATTGTTACAGAATTGCTTATTGCCTACCTCTTGTTGGGGGCATGCGGTGTTGCATGCAGCAGCACTTATCCAATTACGACCATATGCTACACATGAAGAATCACCATTAGCATTGGTGCGTGGTAGAATACCAAATGTTTCCCATTTACGGAGATTTGGATGTGCTGTATACATTCCAATCCCTCCATCTCAGCGAACTGCTATGGGCGTACAACGGAAACTCGCAGTTTACGTTGGATATGAAAGTCCGTCCATAATCAAGTACTTAGAACCCTCCACTGGAGATTTGCATACTGCAAGGTTTGCTGATTGTATCTTTAATGAAGATCATTTCCCGGCATTAGGGGGAGGAAAGTATCTCTCTAGAGAAGAATGCCGGCAAATAGATTGGGATGCTAAAGGAATTCTAGGAATGGATCCTCGCACTAAAGAAGCTGAACTCGAAGTTCAGAATATACTCCACTTGCAGAGAGTTGCTAATGAATTGCCTGAAGCTTTCACCAATACAAGAGACATTGTGAAGTCTCATATACCGGCTGTAAATGCTCCTGAAAGAATAGAAATCCCATTTGAAGAGGATGAATATATGGAATTCCAACCTTCTTCCATAAAAGCAATGAATGCTAGGAAGAGGGGGAGTGAACCGGTTACAAGGGCACCCAAGAAGCTTAGAGTACAAGCTCAAGCTAAAGCTCCTAGGAGACGTCCTACGGAGAAAAAACCTAAGCAAACTGCTCAAAAGAAAACCAAAGAAGGTGAAAGTGATCCACATGAAGTGGTGAGACTTGAAAAACCAAACCCAAGTGAGAATGTGCATGAAACTCATGAGAGGATACCGGAAATTCCTGACCTCAATGTATCTATCGATAACGAGGATCAAGGAAACGAAAACTCAGCGAATTATGTTGAGACGGGAGTGGTATATAATAGAAAGACACTTGAAGTCAATACATACTTTGCTGAAACGATTGCAACACAAATTGATTTGGAATCTGAACCAAAATCAATGAAGGAATGCAAGAAGCGTCCTGATTGGCCAAAGTGGAAAGATGCAATCTGTGCAGAGTTAAACTCGCTAAAGAAAAGAGAAGTGTTTGGTAGCGTAAACCTTACACCAACTGGCATTAAACCAGTGGGTCACAAATGGGTGTTTGTCCGGAAGAGAAATGCTCAAAATGAAGTGACTAGATACAAGGCGAGACTCGTAGCGCAAGGTTTCACGCAGAGACCTGGCATTGACTACGAAGAAACCTACTCTCCCGTAATGGATGGAATCACATTCCGGTATTTAATCTCAATGGCGGTGAATATGAATTTGCAGATGCGACTTATGGATGTGGTCACAGCATATCTATATGGAACATTAGATACAGAAATCTATATGAAAGTTCCAGAAGGTATAAAAGTCCCAAATGAAGATGACCGCAAATTATATAGTGTCAAATTACAGAAGTCACTATATGGTTTGAAACAATCAGGGAGAATGTGGTACAACAAGCTCAGTACATTTCTCTTGGAAAAGGGATTTGTGAAAAATGAAGATTGTCCTTGTGTATTCATAAAGAAATCAGAGAAAGGCTTTTGCATAATCTCGGTTTATGTTGATGACTTGAACATCATTGGTACTACCAATGAAATTGAAGAAACTTGCTCATACTTGAAGACTGAATTTGAAATGAAAGACTTGGGTAAGACTACATATTGTTTAGGTTTGCAACTTGAACATACTCCTGAAGGGGTACTCTTGCACCAATCAAACTATACCAAGAAGGTATTAGAGAGATTTAATATGCACGAAGCATATCCACTCCGATCACCTATGGTGGTGAGATCACTTGATATAGATCAAGATCCTTTTAGACCGAAGCAGGAAGATGAGGAATTATTGGGACCTCAATATCCATACCTCAGTGCCATTGGAACCTTGATGTACCTTGCGAATGGTACAAGGCCCGACATAGCTTTTGCTGTTAATCTACTTGCAAGATATAGCTCAGCACCGACTCGAAGTCATTGGAATGGCATCAAGCAAATCCTCCGATATTTGAGAGGAACTGAAGACCTTGGATTATTTTTCAAGAAGAATGGGGAATTAACCCTTTTGGGTTATGTTGATGCTGGATATTTATCTGATCCACATAAATCAATATCTCAGACGGGATATGTGTTTTTATTTGGAGGAACTGCAATTTCGTGGAAGTCAACGAAGCAAACATTGGTTGCTACATCGACAAATTACTCGGAGATCATCGCATTGTTTGAAGCTGCAAAGGAGTGCGCCTGGCTCAGGAGGATGACAAGCCATATAATGAAGACCAGTGGAGTGGCGTATACTCCATCCCCTACAATTATCTATGAAGATAATAAAGCTTGTATTGCACAAGTACAATCAGGATACGTAAAGTCGAACAGGACAAAGCATATGTTACCTAAATTCTTCCACACGCATGAAATGCAAGAGCAGGGAGAGATTTTAGTAACACATGTCCGATCTTGTGACAATCTTGCAGATATGTTCACAAAGGCCTTACCTTCCCGCACTCTCGAAGAGTGTCGGCGTGGTATTGGCATGAGAAGACTTAGAGAAGTGCTTGGAACAGGGGGAGAACTTCCCTAAGTACATCACATTCCCAAACTAAATGAGTTATCTCGAAGATAATTCATATCAGTCATGAAGATTGATAAACATTAATCATGAAGATTAAAAACATTGCACTCTTTTTCCCTTATGAGTTTTTCACATGAAGTTTTCTCAATAAGGTTTTTAACGAGACAATGTGTGCATACAAGTGGTAGTAATATGTGCTCTTTTCTCCAATTTTTTCCACTGGGTTTTTAGGAGTTTTTATGAGGCATATTTATCACGATAAAGAGCCCAAGGAGGAGTGTTGTAAAACTACTCTTATTGGGCCAGGCCCACCTTCTAGAAGAAGGAATCCTGGTCCATGTGGGCACCTTTATCGAATCTGGGCCCAACACGAAGTTAAGGTTCCACCCCTATAAATAGTTGAGGAGACCCACCCTGTGTACCCTGACATCAGAATTTCGCAATAAAGAATTTCGTCTCCTCTATTCTAGTTTTACTTTTTGTTATCTGTCGTGATCTACGTGCCGTCGTTCCGCCGATAACCTAACAGAAAGGAACCAAAGGGGCACAACCAGCCTAGTGTATAGTCCCTCCAGGGTCCAAAAAGAAGTCGTTTTAGACACAATCTCACATACCAAGGAGTAGGTAAGAGTTGATGTGGTACAACTCTAGAGATAACTTTTCCAGTGCTTATTAGTTATCACCAGGAAAAAATTCATAGGCTCCAAAACTGTGCTTATGTCTTTGTATTTTTGTCCTGCACATTTAAAGCAGAGAAGGAGGAGCTGACTGATGATCAAATCGAAGTGGTGGAGGTGGCACATCCATAGATCGACAGCATCATTTTCTTGGTTGTATTGTTATGTTCAGTATCTGTCGAAGCAGCTGTTGTTAATACCTGTCTTGAAATGTCGTAGGTAATGACAGTGATTTGCTTGCTACAAGCTCTGAGATCGCATAACAGAATATATCTTGGTGCCTGGCTCTGTATATTGTGACTAGATGTGTTTGTATCCTAGTCTGTAAATTATGTGTCATATTGAAGTTTACGACCATCTACACGAGTTCAGCAGTCCAACTCTGGCTACTAGAATTTCAGATTGATGATTATGGTTACTCTGATACTACCCACATAAGTGATAAAGAACCGCAAGAGACTAGTACACTTTTAGGTCGTGATGCTTTAATTTTCCTTTGGAAGTACGAGAGAAGAGCTTCTGAAAGCACCTGAATACATACTCTGAACGGTCGCCTGTGAGCTTGGTGTCCCGAAACCTACAAAGCACAAACAATGGTCATCTGCTTCTTCCTTTCTCCCTCTCCCTTTCTCTCTTTTCCCGTAAACAAGGAAACTTTTTTCCTCTCCAGATGTGCAGGTTGTTTTGCTTCTGTACTAATGATTGTTCCTCGCGTCAGTACTAATGGTTGGGCCTGCAACAGTATTGTGTTGCTGGTAGTGCAGCAGGTCCGTGTTTCCAGATCATGCTAATGATTGTTCCTCGCGTCCTTCTAGTTTCTGTTATCTCTGAGCTTCTACATCGGTCTCGATGAATTTATCCGCATCCCTCCGGCTCCAGTTACATCTTTTCAGAACACACTGGACCCAATAATACACTCCTACATGCATATCCTGTAACCTACATGATTTAGGCAAAATGCTACTCCTACAACATAAACGCCAGTGGCTGGGAGAGAAAGCCGGGCTTTTGCCTGCCCATCGTTATAATCAGGCTGGTTATACATGGATGTCGCTTGGCTTGCACGTCACAGCTGGTCAGATAGCATCGTATCATCATGCAAGTATGCAACTGCAACATCGATCACCTTCCAATGGTTACACCTAAACAATTATAGCTATCTCGAGCTCGACAGCTGATTCCAACCGAGTGCCGTAGCAGTTTTGACGGAAGGCCTGTTGTTGGGTGTACCCGTTAATAATTAGCTGCTACTAATATAGATTGCTCAATTAAAAAACAAAAAAACAAGAACAATAACCTATAGCTAAACTCAAAGGCTAGGCTAAGTGCGTTTTGGCCTTTAAGCTTTCCGATCCATGGGCCCGATCAAACTAGAATAAGTAGTCAGGTTGTCTGCAACTGTTTGATCGAGGAGACTGATGAACAGATGATGAAATTGGCCAGCAACGGTCTGCATTATTTCCTCAAAATTTTGTATTCGGTCTCGAGTCCCACATTGACCAGAAAAGGCGGGTGAGCCATAGAGACAGGTGCAACAGAACCGGACGTGATCGATCAAATTGCGGCAAGATAGCTTTGTTTATCGCCGGAATCAGTTGCCTAGAGCATCGTGCAATGATCAGGTTGGGCCTGCAATGCATGCGGCGCTGTGCGCCGCGTGGAACGCAATGATCGAGCTTAGTCGTTAGATTTGGTACCAGTGCAAGATCATCTAATTAAGAAATAAGCTTGAGGGTGTCTCATGATGAGTGTGGCTAGGTAATATGTACTTCTGTGTATTAAAGAGAAGAACTTCCGTTCATAAAGTGTTTCACAAAAAAAAAACTTCCGTTCATATAGAATCAATATATAGTATATAGTATAGTGCATCAATTGACACACCTCAATCGTTTTAGGACTTGATCACTTGGGGCCATCATTAGCACTAATCGCAAAACATGGTCGCTGCGTTCCGCGTCGAGGCATCCTTGATGCTACAGGCGGATAGAATTATATTCGATTCATTTCAAGTACGTACCTCCAAATTAATTTGAAACCGGCTGTAAATATTAATTCTCTGGTTACCCTATGACGAAGTAAATACAGGAAAAGGAGGGGGTTGGTTTCCATTCGTACAGCATATTTAACCCCCTCCATTTCTTGTGCGTTTTTCATTTGGCCGTGCGTGCTGATGCACGATTTCACTTACCGCCGTCGGTCAGCGAATGTGACTGCCAACTCGTGATGATCATCAAAATGATATCGATCGATGTGAATGGTACGTACATGAAGACATACAAGTGACACTTCATTCCTAAGTACTCAACTTCTTGAACGAATCATGTTTAGTTCCTTATTTACATGCGTTTTATCATCACTTTCTTGATGATCTAGCTACTGGCTAGTGATCAGGAAATTTAATTTTGTACCGACATACCTTCCAAGTCTGATCAGCTGCTAATATACTCATGAGCAGTCTAGGTGCAACTTTCACTGGTGTCTACTCGGACGTTTGAGAAGAACACCGACGCATATGCCCAAGTCGACATCCAAAAGCAGACACATCACAATACATTGCAGGTCTCTATTCGAAAACAAAAGGTTGAAATCAAATCACCAACTTTGTGTGACCGTAGAAGGTGCGCTGCGATGGGTGGTCCAGTAAGTGAAGCATCGTCTTTAATTCGAAGATGGACGAGGAGACAGTGACCCGGTAAATTTGGATTTAAAAGGTTTTTCCTTTTCTTTTCCTTTCAAATTGGCTCGACTTTTGGCCACAGAAAGGTTTTTGTGGGACCGAATCCACACTAGCTAGTAGCTGGTTCGTGCGTGGTCCAGGTGGACTGGATCAATAGCTAGCAAGCGCACAAGATTCTCAAGGTCGATTGCGACTCTTTTGGAGTGATGGATAAATTGATGGATATCGCTTTCGCTGCTGAAAAACCCTTGCTGGCAATGACATCCATGGCAGCATGTGTAGTTTGATACGTAGTATACGGAAAACACAGGCATTTACCCATCCGATTTGTAAGAAGCCCTTTTTTATTTTGTTTTCTCTTCCTGCTGGCACGGATGCATGCATGGTACACGGCACGGCACCAGTGTTTCTTTATCTTCTCTTTTTCTTGAGTTTTTTTTTTTGTTGCGAGGAAAACACTTTAAAGAAGTATACGCTGTTGCTGATCTATCCCATGCTACAGCTGATGATCCGATCGAAACAGCTAATAAGAGAGTAAGGAACATCTGTATAGTAATAACTATTGATAGCGAGGCATGCATGGGATATACAGTACAAACTATACGTACAAGGTACAACTAGCTATTAGATCGACCGAGGGACAACTGTTACGTGCCTTGCATTGTTGCCACAGGGGCAACGTGCCTCTGCTGTTACGTGCCTCTGCTGTGCGGCCGAGCGCAGTTGGATCAAAATCGTGGCCAGGGAGGGGCGGGGTCGAGCCGGACCGCGTCGAATCAGTGCACCAGATTCCGTTGGCTGGGCCCGGCCGGGCTCCACGCGCCACATGCAGGCAGGCGTCCGTTTTTCGGTACGCCCTGCGGAGGCGCGAGGGGACGCCGTCGCTCGCCGTTGCTCCTCCGCCACAAGCTCGCCGTCCCTCTTATCCATCCACGTCGGTACAGCCTGCCCCCTCCTCCCGTGGGCCCGGTCAATGTCGTCCACGTCGGCATGCGTGTGTGCATGCATGTTTATGCTATGACTGAACAGGCAACCCATGTACAAACCCTTTGCTTTTGGAGCCAGGTCAGCTCCATAAAAGAACAACACTGGAGCACGGATGCAGCCACTGGTGGTCTGGTCTGCGATGAGGCCACAAGGGAAGGAAGGGAACATGCGGTCGTTTTCTTTTCCAGCTCGCTCCTGTTTTGTTCCGGTGGCTGTCTGTCGCCATGTCCATGACATGGTGGTGCCCGTAGTAATTTTCAGTCAATTCGCGGCTTCCTTCTACTTCCCATTCCCTCGAAAGCTGCTTTAGGGCACCAGCAACGTCTCAGCGAACCGAGCAGGCATGGTTCGGTTCGATTTCGTATGGTTCGATGCCCCTAACGTATGTGGGTCCCATCTGGAATTAAAGATTACTTCCTCTCTCTTGCTTTTCCCTGAAACATGTGCTCATGCTCTCACAGGCCAGCTGCGACGCGCATTGTTTTTCTTTTTCTAATGGCTCGGTTCGAACCGAGTTGAGAGTTCGATGTTGGACTCTGACAACCACGGTTCGACTCCCCTAACGTGTATGGTTCGCTTATCATCGAACAATGTTCGCTTTTTCATCAACGTTGCTGGTGCTCTTACATAATATCTTTACATTCAGATAATTAAACGCTTTCCCCTTTTTATACGTAGATTTCTGATCGTGTACAAAAGTCCATCAGCGAAAGACGGGCCTATGCACTGTCCGCATTGGTGCAGATTCAGGTATTGGACAGAGCAGTATTGACGGAAAGCTAACAGCTACGTATACTTTTTTCCGAGAGAGTAACGGCTACGTACACTGGAGATTCATGATGCCGACATTGATACTGCGAGGAAAGTAGGCAGCTGAACGGTGTGCAGTTGTGAGATCTTCGTAGTAACAAAAGAAACGTAAAGTTACTCCTTCCTTAACAGCGATTCTTCCTCTTGTAAATTGTTATTCCCTCCAATTTTTTTTTTTCATTTGATAATTGTAAATCCATTGTCCTAAACGAAAATGGCAGGGGTACAACTGCTGATGGCAGAATGCGCTCACAACAAGCTGTGAACACTCACTTAATGATTACAGCGTGGTTCAAAATAATCAAGAAACTTTCTCGTTTTATTAAAGAACAGCTAAGACATTTGATTAAGGCACTAAAGACTAAATAAAAACTTGTGATCTTAAAATATTGCACCTAATACTACAATAAATTACTACAAGCACTACTACAATATACTAACACCACCCAAAAAAAGGTCTTTATTTTAACCAAGAAATTGTTACCCGTTTATAAATAGGCCCAACCCAAGCCAGCCCGAGGCACCAAACAAGAAACAGACCAGCGAAGCAGAGAAATGGCGGCCATCTCCTCAACCGCCTACATCTCCTCGCAGCCCGAGCTCCCGGCCTACCACCGCGAGCCCCAGCACCAGCAAGAGCAACGGCGTCAAGCCGGCGTGCACGCGGCGAAGCAGCAGCTTCGTGATGGTCGAGGCGGCGACGCCCTCCGTGAGCGGCGGGGTGGTGAGGACCAAGAGCCTGACGGAGGAGGACCTGGCGGACCTTAAGGGATGCCTCGACCTTGGATTCGGGTTCGCGTACAGCGAGATCCCCGAGCTCTGCGGGACGCTGCCGGCGCTCGAGCTCTGCTACTCCATGACCCGGAGGTTCCTCGACGAGCAGAGGGCGCCGGGACAGGGGCAGGAGCAGGAGCCCGAGGCGACGACGCCACTCCCCAACTGGAGGATCTCTGGACCTGGTAAATCAATTTTGGCGACCCACGCTTCTATTTTTGAAAATTCTTGGTCTTACGATGCCTTAGATGAATGGTTTCTCAGATGGTCTTAAAAAGTTCAGTTACCTGTGGATTGCACCTCGGTTAGTTGAGTGTCTTCTGTTTTCTCGAACTGATGCATAACTGAATGATGAAATGAGTACAGTATTCTGATTTTTAGGTAACGAAATGAAATGATTCCAGCCAGTCCCAGTGTATAGAGTATTGAACACTATGCGCCCGAATTGAGGGTGGAGATCGGGATGACCTTTTTTTTTTCCCGAGCAATGATCGGGATGACCTTTCAGCTAACAAAACTAAGTATAGATCATGAAGAGCATCCTGCCATCCATTTCGTTTGGGTTGCCCAGTTGGTTGGAGAATAGGAAAAATCGATAAGCAATTTCAAGCAGATTTTGGTAGAATACTAAATTGAGGCGTGTTTGGAAGCCTAGTTTCTGATGAAGAGTTGCTCTTTTAGCTGCTATAAAAATTTGCTGAGTTCATTCAACAAATCCTTTGTTCTTGCTCTATCGGTTTCTTTGATAACAAGCTCGATGTCTCTTAATTATTTTGCAATGGTGATTTTTTATCTGAGAATATGTCACACCAAAAAATTTGTTACAAAGTGCTTTATATGAGTTGGAGAGTGGGTTAGTGTATTTTTTTTCTCCAAAAGAAGTAAGTTGAAAATTTAAACTTAGTTCATATTGATGTGCTCAGACTGAGCTTCAATTTATTTGTATTCGGTGCCTACCCCAACTTACTTGGGACTAAAAGGCTTTGTTCTTATTGTTTAACATTTGACGTGATGGCTGTTGCATTTTGCACTCAATAGGATGTTTGTCATAGAGAATAACAGTTTTCTTTTACTTCATTTCATAAAGAACTGAGGATGATAAACACTCCAAGATTTATATAATTTTTGGTTGTCGTCCATTCCCTGGTTTCGGTTGCATATATTTTGATATTAAATGGATTTTTTTTTTATCATTTTGATTCATAGTTGAGTGTGAAAAATTATACATTTTCCCTTAAAAAATAGAAGGGAAAATAATACATGCATTCTCGGTTGTACCACAAGACACACAAGAAAAGAGGCTTATCATGCATTTTCTTCATTGATGTCACTTTTCTTAGTAAGTGCTAACTGTCTTGTCCAAGACAGTCTTCGCAACAAAGCAAAGCAAGAGTAGGCTCCACAGAATTGGGCTATCTTCTTTCCAACGCATGTTTGCTCCTCGAAAGCAAATTTGAAGAAAATACTATTCTCCCCCAAACCTTCCTTTTGGTTAAGAAAAGAGAGAGGGAAAAAAAAAAACCTCCAGCTAGCAGTGCTATTGCACGAGCTGTGTCCCCCATGAGACCATAGTATTACCAGGGTTGTCCCTTTAGTCATGATATTCTGTTCTGCCTGTTATGGTTCACGTTTTTTTGTTTTGTTTTTTATGAGTAAAGAAAAATGTCTTCTAATGTTCTTTTCTTATCAATATTGACTCTTGCAGGTGACGATCCAGAGGAAGTGAAGGCCAGACTTAAGTATTGGGCTCAAGCTGTTGCATGCACTGTCAAACTCTGCAGCTAATGGTGGTTGTTTGTTTGCTAGCTCATCACATAATGTGTATGCTATGACGGTCTGAACTGGAGGTTGGTTGAGGTTGAAGAATCTGCTTATAGTATGGGTTTGGGATATGGGGAGCGAATGCTTTTCAGGAGATGCTTCTGCTCGGTGGCATTGAAGCAACACAAATGACCATTGCTTTAGCAAAACTTTGGAGGGGAAGGAATCATGACTTTGAAACAGAGAGAACAGTCAGAAGCTTGCCATTCATGAGGGTGGTCTGCACACTGCAGCGTTTGCAAGTGCAAGACCTTCTGGTTCCTTTAAGCTCTCCACTGTAACGATCCCTAGGTGCTTTAGTTGTTCTGCTGTAATGATCCGGGTGGAGTTTGGTTGCTAATCCATGGGTTGATTAGTTCCAGAATTTTTGTTTTCGTTGGCTATCTGTTTAGAAGACATTGTATGACATTTGCATTAACAAAATCTGCAGAAAATTCTTGATTGCTTATCAATTTCATTTCTGAAAAATGGTTTATGAATTCAACCTTCCTGCAAGAGCGTTCTGTATAAGTTTATGAACCAGCATGCGCCGGAAGAGTCAATGTGAAAGCCCGGAGTACTCTGCTCTATCTGATCCGAATTCTTAGGCCCCTTTGGAATGCAGGATTTTCGCAGGAATTGTACAGAAATTTCACAGAAATCAGTTGACTGTTCACAGAAAAAACACAGAAATATGAAAAACTTCCGCAATCCAAGAGGCCTTAACTTTACCCTGCTACAAGCGACTTTACCATACCGCATTTTCTTTTGAGTATAGACTAAGTAAAAATGCACGTGCGACACGCACGCGCGAATATTCCTCAATACAATATTGCGGGCGTGAAAAGCATTTCGTTGTATAATACAAGAAAATAGGAGCAAGACGAAGGTACTGTACCGCGTCCGGCACCGATGATTGCCGAAGATAGGGAATAAAACGAATAACAATGTGATTTTGTATTCGTGATTTTGGATGACTCAATTGAACCCAGCAAACAAACAAGTGTTCATAACATGGTCCCTCTTTATATCAAATATAACGATTGTTTTATTCATTTATTAGATCGGCACTTATGAGGTAGCATGGACAGCTAATCGACATCTTCCATGCTACTCTGAGATACATTTTCTGGAACCGTACGATGGCTCGCTTCATAACTGGGATTGTAGTCTACAATAAGGCCGTTCATTTCATCGCTTCTACGAGCTACATGTTGATACAGAAGCCACGTGGGACGGTAGAAGGGCATGCTATCATTGCGAGGATTCAGCTCGAAGTCATCGCCATCATCCAAATGATGACACCTGTATCATGAAAGTTTGAAAATAAATCCAAGTCGTTCAATGCGTGTATAAACATAAACAAGAAGTGAGATGAAATCATGGCTCACTCGTACCCACGCAGCAGTTGGATCAGGAAAGCGTAGTACACAAGCATGTTGGGACGACGAGGCCGTCGACCAAACGTAGTGGGCGGTGGCAGCGTGGGCAGTGCCATTTCTTAGAGGGTGGAATGGTATGGAGAAAATTAAAGTGTATACAATAACTTGATAGGATGGAGCTGCATATATAAAAGCTCGGCAATCATTGAAAAGTTGCATGCGAATGGAATAGTGTACCACGTATCCGTACTCACACGGAATGTGTATCAAATTAAATATAAATTTTGCATACTTATACGATGATAGTTTGGCAACATCTTGAAAAATCACAAAAAAAATTAAATGCTAAGGCCACAGGTTATTTCCAAAAACATACGAGGATAATCCGGCAACATATCAGAAAATCACCCAAAAAAGATTATTGTAACGCCACATGTTGTTTCCAAAATCATGCGATGATAATCTGGCAACATATAAGAAAATAACCAAACAATAAAACCAATGCTAATGCCACAGGTTGATTCCAAAATCAAATGTTGCACGTCTGCATCTAGCCTGACATATATATGCAATGGTGTTTTTTTTTTTTGCAATTCAGAAAGGGTGACAAAAAAACACATTCGAAATTTATTTCCATAGTAAAGTCTCACACGTCTGCTTCTTGGCCAAGATATTGTAGACTCCCACAAAATATAGCGCTAATACAATTCCAGAGAACTAATCGTTTAAATTCCCAGGCGCAATACAAATCCAGAGAACTAATTATTTTAATTTCCTCAAAACATTGCGTCGAAACATTCTCATACAAGAAAGCCTCAAATCATTTTACGGTTACCGTCCACGGCTCTCGTAAAAATGCATGTGCGACACGCATGATAACGAACAAAACATAGATAATATCCAGTATTGAGGAATTACAGATAATTATAAAAGGAAATACGTTTCAAAAGTATCTCACACAATGAGTTTCCCTGATAGTATCTAATTATTGCACGGTACCACACTAACCTAAAGATTCAGCCGAACAATCAAATACAGAGGAGCGCTCTTTTACGCCCATCTAAAAAGGGCCAGAAATTCTCTTAAAAAACTCCTTCACATCTACAGGTATGCCTTCTTCAGATTCATTCGGCTCGTACCTCAGGACGTCCAAGAGAAAACGCTTCCGGGCAACGGATGCGTTATGCATTTTCATGGAAATTACGGTTAGTTAGGTGAAACATTTTGATGATAACGAAATATGCAAATGGAAAAAGCTACCCTTGACATCCGTTGATGGTCCACAGTCAATCTATTCCAATTTCGCATAATCTCCAGGACAAAGAAGGCAGAATGTTTGCTACAATTTAAAACAAACAAATCAGAATTTCAGTGGCTTATCGGAAACCAAATAAAGTTGGTGCATTTGCAAACACCTTACCTTTCGTGATGACTGGGATTGTATATGGTAGGCATACTTAGGGGCCACTTTGCAATATCAACCAAATTGTAGTCATTTGCCTCATCCATGGCAACCTTAAAATACTTTGATATCGTCTTATGTTTACTGATGTAGTTAGATTCATAAGGGAATGTGAACCACGAGGGACGTTTATTTGTGTCAAGTACATGCACAACTTGTCTCTCCATGTTCACGGAGAATAGGTAGTAAATCCCATCGTGGACAAATGGCAGCATAATCTAGATTAAGCGAATGAAAATATCATGAATGCATTGTAATAATAATAAAAACAAAATAGATGCGTCATGGGATCTTACCAGTTTACAGTCGGATATATGGTAATCGAGTACCCCACAATGACACAGAGTTTTCGCGAGACGTTGAACATCAAGGGATTTACATGAAGCTGGAGGCTTGAAAAGGTTGGAGACCATCTGAGGAGTTCAATTGTGAGATAACAATACTCGTACATGCAATATTTAATTTTTGAATTAAATAACTTACACAAAACTCAACGTCCATGTAGTGGACAAGGGGTTCTACGGATACTTGTGTTTCATCGCAAGCAAACACACGAACACCCAGGTTAAACAAGTCAGGATGCATGCTACCCGGGGGCATTAGTAAATCCTTGATTTTTTTGAGTGACAAACTAATTGGATATGGATGCTTGCTCATCACCCATTCTCTCCTGTCAAAAGAATATATTTTGACCACATGTCGTGAAAAAATTAGAGATGCGCAAAATACATGAGGTCTGTATTAAATAACACATATGCAAAATAAGTATACCGAATGCTATACAGGACATACTTTAGGGCATCAGCAGCGTCTGTGCCGCAGATATACCACCACAGCTGGTGCATTAGCTCCACGACGGACATAGGCACATCGGCAATGGAAAGAGAATACCTTGAGGAGTAGACAAAATCCGTCCTGATTCTCTTTTGATTTTTACTATGGAACACAGCTGGGGTTTCTATAATTTCCACACCATCTAAATCTCCTTTATCGCCTTCTTCAGTATCTTCGAGTGTAAGATCAATTCCTTTCCTCTCATTGAGTTCCGAACCCAACAAAATAGCTGCTAGTTTAAGCCTGAAATTAACCATATCGGTCTGCAGGGTAGAAAACAATTAAAAGGCATGTAGAGTACAACGAAATATAGGTTATTTCCGGGAGGGCTAGTGGGTACCTGGTTAAAGTCGTCAGACAGCGCGTCACCCGTCCAATACTCCATGAAGTTTAGTAGGAATAACCCACAAGACCATCTTAAAGAAATAGATCAATAAATTTGTAAATTTGAAATGGTAATTGGGCTTTATATATGATATATATATATAAATGAAACGAATAGCCGAGAAAATACCCATCCATCTGCATTATGTGTCCGAAATCAATCTCCTTAACAGGCCAGGTAGCAACTTGGAGGTTAGGCCACTTGTCCGTGCTGAGTTCTTTAAGGTTATTGGCGAGGTTTATATGACTCTGTAAACCCTGCAACTGTGACGTAGCAAGAATTTGCCTATTAGAGGTTAACAGATGTAAAGAATTACTGAAATAATGAGATTTTGGCTGCGTAGCTTACAGTGTTGTGGAGATCTTGCCGTCCGAAGGCTACACCTAGTGAGTCTAGCACCTGTATCTGATCCTTCCGGGCGTTTATCACAGCAAGGTACCAGTGTGATTTTTTTATATTTATTGGAAGGAACACCTGTTATCAAGCAATAAATAAACAAACACTATATTGCTTAGAAAACAATAGCTAAAAGGAAATCTACATGTCATAGATAGATTATTGTTACCAAATCATGTTGCAGGTACTTGTCCACTCTGCGTTGGATGGGGTGACCATTGTTGATGTTCATGTACTGAATTCCGTGTCATAGAAATAGAGTTGCATGTGTCTGGGACCATACTTCCCATGCGAAAGCTGATCAAGCATGTGGTAAACCTGACCCTGTATCCTAAAGGTATACACCCCGGTACCCGCAGCAGTAGCTACACGACGATCAACTTTGGCTCCCAAATTGGTGAAAGAAAAATGAGAGTTGAAATATCTGATGTTCTTGCGGAAATATTTAGCGTCTGCGTCTGTCTGACTTGTGAACAACCTCTTGAACTCGGCGGGCACCTCTGGTGTATATATTTTAACCATGCCTGATTTACAACAGAACGCGGCACCTTCGCCCCTAATCCTTTTGGCTCCACAATGAATGCAATCTTTAGCACGCTTCAGAACATGGTGTTTTTTCGGCAAAATTGGCATAAACATGGTCATAAGGATCCCTTCCTTTGTTGCTTCTGCCGGTGTCCACTTGATACGACTTGTATTTAACATCTGAAATTGCATAGATGAGGCATTATAGACTGATCTTGTAAATCATCGGTCCATAATAAAAAAAACATGCTCTTGGCTACACAATTATCGGATATACATACCACGTAATCCATAAAGTCTTGCCTCTTCATCCTGATCTTCTATGGGTAAGTCATACTGAACGCCGGGGTCTGCGGCATCAAGATCCTCCTCGCCTGATAATCAATACGAATTAAAACCAGCGGCGCATACACGTCATAAAATTTGATTGAAAGCCAATCTGTGTACGTATAATTACCGAAATGGATATTGTCGTTTTCATCAGGCTCCCAATTTCCATGATGTCCCACATCATCGTCACGTGCAACACCTTCAGCACAATGAATAAAATTAGCTCAACGACTAACATCCCTACCATCAATCAACCATCAAGAAGAGTAGTGTTACCTGTCTTTTCTGAAGCAACCCTGGCTGGTTCTTCCTCCTTCTGCTTCTTCCTTCGTTTACTCATATATTCTCTCATATACACAAGCCTATTACCCCCCTGTGTCTGATCAGGTGTTACACCTTGATCGCCTTTGCCATCATTATTCCGCATTACTGCCGAATAGCTTGGAAGGTAATCATCGTTTATGTGAAGCCAACCATCAACTACTACGTGCCCGCCCTTCTGGTTAAATTTTGTACCGGTCTGACCATGCTCTCCCGTCAGTGCACTAACAGGTGTAACATCAACAGAAAAACGATTTACTGAGGCCGGAGTTTGCTGTTGTTCTGTAACCGCAGAGCATGGTGTGGGATCTAACATACAAAACAAAAATAAATCCGACAAACATATTGGCAACCATAATAAACATCATGTAATATGCAATATCCAGTGAGGATGTTCTTACCTAATCCCTGCAGGTTCGGGGTCGATAAATAAATTTACTGACTTTTGCAATAGTTAAAATTTTCAACGCTTACGACACATTACCAAGTATTCGCAACTCACCAGGCATGGTTTTGTTTTTTCTGACATATTTTCTCTTCTTGGGTGGCTGGTCCTGTTCATTTTCCACAGTGGGTAGCGTGGGAGTCTGAATGTTATATCCTAAATAGAGAGACAAAATATATATGTAACTTGCAAACTGACTGACCATAGTCATGTTTAAAATGAAAATGCAAATTGCCGGTCTATACCTTCCTCTGCTTTCTCCCGTTCTTCCCTTTTCCTTTTACGATATTCTTGCTGGCGGATACGATTTTTAGCCTTCCGCATTTCTTCACGTGCATCAGAATCATTCTTGACATCAGATATACGTTGTTCAGCGGAGATTCCACTTGCGGTGACATCCACAGGGACATAAGACAAAGGCGTGCAGTGAACCTTCCGATAAGTGGAACTTGTTACTGCATTTATATCCGTACACAAAAAAGATTTATCTCTGGTATAGGCCTGAACTGAACAAAAAAGCTGATTCAGCGACGGTACCTCGTGATGTAGACTGGGGTGTCGACAAAGTAGCTACGCTAGCGCTCTTACCATTGGCCGTAAGTGTATCTCCCCCCCTGTTTTTGGTTCAAAACAAACCAGAACATCAATGGAAGGGACATCGAAAACATCAATGGAAGCCGCTTACATAAGAATCATTTTTAACATCAGTTATACCTTGTTCATCAGAGCTTCCAACTGCGGTGGCATCCGCAGTGACAGCAGACAACGGCGTTCAGTGAACCCTCCCATCAGTGGGACTTGTTCCTGCGTATGTATCAGTTGAAAAAAATGATTTATATCCGGAATAGGCATGAACTGAATTTTTTTTTGAATTTAGCGAGTATACCTCGTGATTTTCTCAACTCATTCTGGCAACTCGCTACCACCGTTGGAGTTACCAGGTTTGTAACATCGGACAAAGGAGACAGGCCTAAAGAAAAATTTCAGTTAAATAAATGTGATAGAAAACATGACATCTAAACATACAACATCACCTGTTGTTAGGGGTGAGCATCGTTTTCTCGCAGCTATTGTTGACCTTTCTAACACAGAAATACGCTTGTTTGGATGCTGGTTTTCATCGTTGCAACCTAAGTATAACGGAAGAATATATCAGTTAGCAGTGATAATTAGCAGTGACAATTAATCAAACATAACGTGAATATGCATGTGACAACACACAACACCCACCAGCTGGCTCACAAGCATTCACCGTCGACAGGGGACTGTTGCTTCGCCCATCCTTTTGCCGCGCACGGTACCTTCTACTACGTTCTGCACTATCCGCACGTTTCTTCAGAAGAACAGGATCAACGGCATCACCTGAACAAATCAAAATTGATGTAAACAACAAGATGAAGGCCCCGGTATATAAGGGCGTGTTGTCAATAATGAGCTGGAGGCCGCATTTGCGATTCACACACCTGCGAAGTCTCCTTGATCACCCAAGGGTTTCTTTCGTCGACGATCCATTGTCCAATTGTGGATGATGAGCTGTGAACAGAACTGAAACGAAATATGATGAGCTCGACCCTGCAGAGCTGGAAGAAGAGGGCGACGTGAAACAATTACCTATTGTCAGTGATGAGCCTCGTCTCCTCACGGCTGCTGTCGACCTTTGTAACACAGGATTACGATCCTGTGGACGCTGGTTTTCATCGTTTGAACGTCAATAATGAAAATGATTTTCAATCAGATCTGACAGTAGTAGGAAAGGAAATAAAAGTTAGAAATCAAGTTATACAAGCATGACCATGGTGCTCGAAATGCAATTCAGGTTCTATCAAGTATCAACCCCTGTAACTTTCACCAGTATATCAAACAAGGCTCATTACATCAAGTCACCGTACCCATCCCTCAAGTTACAGCATGACAAACTGTTATCAGTTCACTGCTAAAAAAAATTATCCTTTTTCCCCAAGTTAACGCCATACTTCGCAAACTCAATAGTGATTTAACATCCAAGAAGGATGAATGGTAAGATCCACATGTTGCAAACATTCTATATTTTCAGATTCTCCCAACTATTTTAGCAGAAATAACAATTCTCAGAACTTACAGAGAACTTACTTTAGCACGAAAAATGAAAAAAAAATGAAAAAAAATGAAAAAAAGAACACATGATTAAAATTTACAAAGGTTGCAGTGTAGCACAGAAGAGAAATCTTTAGAGTAATACAATCAAACTCATATATTACTCATTGGCATATACCCCATGACGCTCACACTATCAAAACTGTCAGTGAACCAACATTGAAAAATATTCATTGCAGTCCCAATTATTTCTTCCCCCTAAACACATAACAGATCCCATTTCAATAAAAGAAGAATAATAGTTCAGTTGTTTTGAAGAAAAAGAAAATGACTTAATATGAGTTGTTTCTGCGACAAGTTCATCTTCTGAAATTATGATTTGAAGAACAGTGTCATGATATGACTTAAGCACACCGTGCAACAAATAAAAACCATAAAATTAAATGAGTAACAGATGTCACCTAATATAAATGGCAAAAACAACATTTTGCAGTGCCAAATATTTCTCCAAGAAATAGTCAAAAAACACTACGATCTCAAATTAACATTTCAAATGTTCAGACTCACGAAAAGAAAGTTACCTAAGTCAGTGGTCTGCAGGGTGGTGCCCGAAGTTCAGAGAACATGCAGTTGGTGGCATGTAGAGAAAAAATTATTTAAAAGGATTTGGATGATTAAAAATTTATAAATAAAAGGAAAGGATTTGAATAGTCATATTCACTTTTACAAAGAAGCATGATCATAAAGCAGTAAGCATTTAGAGAAAAAAAATTATAAAAAAGGATTTAGATTGTGAAAATATAACCGGAACAACATGGATGCATCAACTTGCTGCTATGCTTCCTTATTTCTTATTCATATCCAAGTAAATTTCCTTCCAGATGGCAATGGTTCAAAATAGCAGGAAAAATCTATAGAAGAAACACTTGAAAGCTTGCTAGCTAGCTACGCATCTGGATGTTCTCAGCAAGGCCATCATTGGTGTCAAACACAGGAAAAGCTAGCTGATAAATTGTGCTATAGATTCATTACCTGCCATCTAGCCTCTCCATCCGATCAGTCATGGAGTTAGAGATCATCGCCATCGTCTCCTTCCAAGAAAGGCAACAATTAACATTGATTAGAATTATGGCCAGTGTGATCAGGTTGCAACATGCATGCTTACATTCTTTTCATATAGACACATTATAGGCACAAATATATTGCAGTTCTGCGGCTTGATCACAGTGAGATTCAAGTAATCGTTTGGAACTATTCTTTTGCCCAACACTGCATCACGACAATCAGCAGCCAGGTGACCAGAAAAACATGAGGAAACGGGACTTAGATGGAGTTCTCCTCACCTCCACACCACATGTCCTGCTGGGAAAATCAGGACCTCATTTGGACTCGATTTTCTTTATAAGAATATGGCTAACAGGAACATTCAATACCTTCGTGGTGACTCCTCCCTTGAATGTCTGCCCTCTTCTTCCAGCTCTGGGAAAATTGAAAGAATACCTTCGATTTGCTGGAGGACTCCTCCCTGAATGTCTGCCTGTAAATGAAGAAGAAATCCATCGAAACTATCAGGAAAATATAATTTCGGGGAGAAAAGGCACAATTCAGTGAAACAAATCTAACCTTCGTGGTGACTCCTCCCTTGAGCTCCGTGCGGCTGCAGGTGATCACGAGCTAACCTTCGTGGTGGATGGCGGCTTTAATTTGTCCTCACCCGCTATTAGATCATCATCAAGCTTCTTTACAGCCGTCGACGATGGCGGCTACCCTCGTCGCTCTCGGCTCCCCTGGGCGATCGCGGCAGGCAGCAGGCGCTCGTGGCAGGCAGCAGGCGATCGCGGCCACTCTCGACGATCGCCGGCAGGCAGCAGGCGATGGCTCCCCTGGACGGCGGCGGCTAGCGACGAGCAGCAGGCGATGGCGATGAGCAGCAGCCGATGGCGACGAGCGGCAGGCGTGGATTCGTGAAATTTGAAAACTCTTTTCGCTAGAAGATGGAAACTATACCTGCGCTACCAAATCAATTCTGGAAACTACCAAATCAATTCCAGAAACTACGCTGGCGGGTCGGGGTGGGTGGGTAGAGTCGATGCCCGGTGAAAAAAATTGCTCCGGAAGGGTGCTTGTGTTAACAATTGCTATGTAAATCTGCTGTCACGCGTCACGCCGTAACGCATCACGCTCGGGATCAACGATCTAAACGGTTTGGAAGATGTGGGCCCGATGAGATCAAAGGTAAAATAGATGGTTGGGTACACAAGATTTTGGTAAGCGAACAATATGTAGCCAACTCGTGTTTTATTAGTTTAGAGATTAGAGATAGAGAAACATCAGGTTATCTCACTGTGATGGCGATGCGACGGGATAGCGTAAAGAAAAGGAAAATCTATCTGTCGGTGCATGCCAGTCTGCACGCGCATCACACGTGCCGCTCACACGGGTCCCGATGATTCAGAAGCTTCCATGTGGAGCCTTGACTCGCTTACGCTAACCTAGGCCTCGTCGTACACTCGTACCTGCAATTGATTTGATCTTCCCCTAATCGGTATCGCTACACCAGTGTCACATAAATACCAGAAACACCCTTGCCTCTTGGAACACAATGATAGTGGTGCTTGAAAATGCAGCAAAATACTGGGGTTACTTTTGGAATGCCAGCTCTTGTCCGGGTGGTCTCCACTTTGTCGTCTCTATCCTCAGCAAGTCAGCGATCTCCCGCACGGTGACGATGCCGGCCGGTGCCGAAGCAGAAATGGCCGTGGCAAAGTTTCAGTTTGACCCTCCTGTTTATGTTTGTTTCAGGATGAAAATTTGTGCGACACTTGATCTGATAGTTATTTTTGCGACATCTTATAGGATTTGATTCAGGATGCAAATTTTTGCGACCTTTAATCTGATTTTTATTTCCACGACGTCTAATAGGATTCGGATTCATGTACACATTTGATTTTTTACCAGGCAACTGAGACACGAAAATTCAAAGAGTCAAAACCATCGGTGAAGTGCTTTATTGTAGCGAAAAAGGACATAGACACTACGTTAAATGATATAACTATTCCTTGAATAGTTATATTCTCATGTGTTCTTCTTTGATAGAAATCTTCATCATCATGGTTCAGCTAAGTTTTAGAGACATGCACTTAGACTACCAATTTTGTTAAAAACTAGGTGCTACTTAAGCTTATTTGGAACGCAGGAATTTCACAAAAAATTTCAAAGATTTCACAAGAAACAATTCGATTCCTGCAAGAATGGAGAAGAAATCTTCAATTCCAAACGGGGCGTAAGTACGAAGGAAACTAAAAATTTAAGGCTTGTTGCAAGAATGCAGCGGTGACTTTTGTTCAGTTTTTTTTTCCTTTTTGAACTGGGACCCTTTTTTCAGTTTGAAGAATGCAATGGTGACATCTGTGAAAGTTTGTAAAAGCGAGGGCCTTTTAACGAACGTAAATCTGACGGAAAAACCCTTTCCCCTTTCGTTCTCGTGGGGATATTCCCTCGGAATATCAATTTCCGCTCCCCTCTTCTCCGCACCCCATTGCCAACTCCCATCTCGCGCACCCGCGCCCTCGAGAACCTTCGAATCGCGATCGCGTCGGTCCCCGCGAGCTCCAATGGTGGGCGCGCCCGCTAGCTGCTAGGGTTTCTGTTCCAACCTTTCCCCCGGTTCGTTCCGGCTCTCTCCTTAATTTTCCCGTGATTTTTGTCGAATTTCCCGTGATTTTTCCGCCGTTTTGGATGCAGCTGATTGAAACCGCAGGGTTTTGGTGGGCCTGCCTCGGCGGCGGCGGCGGTGATGAACCGGGAGGTGGAATGCCGCGTGTGCCACGCGAAGGTGCCAGTGCCAGCGGCGGTGTCGAAGGCGTACGACATCCACCGGAGCACCGTGTCGTCGCGGCAGCGCGCGCTCAACGTACTCCTCGTCTCTGGGGACTGCGTGCTCGCCGGCCTCCAGGTGAAGGCTGCCTCTCTACTGCATTTGTTCTGATTTTGGTCATTTCGTTCAGTGTTCAGTGTTGTTGAATTGTGAAGTGTCGCATAGAGATTGTTGATTGGATGCTGGACTTTGGACCGTTACTAATGACTGATGATTGCGATTACTGCATGAAAGGCGAGCTGAGTTACTTTTTATTCATGATTTGGTGGTTGGTGAAAGCATAGGGTCATGACTCTTTGTACTTTGTAGCCAGGTGAATTTTGTTAGCAATAGTGAATGCTTAGTAACTTCACAAGCAATGATTGCTCTCCAAAACTAATGTTGCTACTAGACTCTGTGAATATTACGATGTTGCAGATGGTCTTGTGGTTAGAAACTTGCTCTCTCTCTTTTTCTGAATTTAGTACAATAGACATGCAAAATTGTAATGCCAGTATATCTCCTGACCTGCTGTTACTACTGCTCTATGTACATTCACCGAAAGTCTAGAAAGATAACTAGCATTTAATAATTATCATGACTTCAGCATCAGTGCATTATTTGCATCTGTAATGGTGAAATCATTCCAGTTCCTGGTTTTCTGAAACACCATACTCCTACTCCATGTTAATTTCAAGTGTTTACTGTTGGAATATTGCAACGGCATATTTGCGTGCAACTCATATAGCTAAATAATATGCATACTAAGTATTTTCATTCATTGACTATTTATCACATTGTAATTTCTCAAGTTGATTGACACATAACTGCCTCTTTTTTTTTCTTTCTGTAGCCTATATTAGTATACATGTCTAAAGTGGACGGGAAATTCAAATTTAGCCCGATAAGCGTGAACTTCTTGACTGAGATTACAAAAATGATCTTCGCCATCATCATGCTAGTAGTCCAGGTATGTGACATCTCCATTTTAGTGCTTTACTTGCCATAATTCATTTGATATCCATATTATGTAGTCTGATGTCAATGAAGTCACATCACCTGCGATGCCATTTTTGCATGGTTTTCATCATGCAGTTACTCTAATATGGTGCTAAGATAGTGCATGAACATTATGTGTAAACATTCCATTATTCATTTTTTTTTTGTGGGGATTCCATTATTCATTGCAGTCTTACCATTTTAGAATTCTTCCACCAGTATTTTTTATGTCCTTACTGAATTGGTTTTGTGTTTTGCAGGCTAGACGTTTAAATGTGGGAGACAAGCCACTCCTCACAGTGTCAACGTTTGTTCAGGTAATATAACCTCATATCATGTCATGTTTATACCTTGGATCTAGTCAATTAGTTCCCTGATGAATTCAGTCTTGAGAAGTGAAAACAAATTTGTTGGAAATTCAATTCTCTGTGTTGTGAAATGGATAGATTTTTCATTGCCTGGCCATATGCCATCATGTTACTAGAAATGTCTAAACTTCTATAGAAACTGGCCAGTAAATCATGTACTACTTCCTGAAGTTTATCATCCTCTCTTCATCTGCTATAAAATATAAGTGCACGAAGTTTGTGGTTTATCTTCCACTCTAACTATCCTTGTTCACTGGGCAGGCTGCTCGCAACAATGTTCTTCTTGCGGTTCCTGCTTTTCTGTACGCTATCAACAACTATTTGAAATTCATAATGCAGGTAAAGCATCCGTAAGCACCAGATTCAGGACTTAATGTACTGCTGTTTTATCTGTCGCTAGAAACCAAAATAGTAGATACAACAGTTGTTTGAGCCTAGCACTGGTACATATTCTCTAATTACTCCTGTGGTTTGTGCAGCTGTATTTTAATCCTGCAAGCGTGAAAATGCTGAGCAATCTCAAGGTAAGGTAGTTTTGATTAGTTACTATTTTAGCCTGTTTTTTAAAACAACATCTATGAATATTAGTAGATACCATGCCTGCAATTGTAGAGGTTAGTGCACCGACCCACCCCTCCATGTATGTGGGCATGCACACTCCATATTAAAATATCTTATTAACTGTCACCATGATATATGTTACCCTTTGGTGGTCAACATCTCTTTGGAATTTGGAGTTTGGCTGCACATGGCATACATTTCAATCGTAGTGATCATGCATTCATGTTATACTGACATTTTTCAGGTTCTGGTAATTGCTGTGCTTCTAAAGATGATAATGAGGAGGCGCTTTTCCACAATCCAGGCAAGTTTGCTCTTTATTTTTATGTCTAGTTTTCAGTACTTAAAAAGTGATCCAAACTTAGATATTTTATTTGACCGTGCGGTTTCAACTGTTGCAGTTCATAGATACTTGATAATTTACAATTCTGGCATCTATGGATTAGTCTCTTGAGCAGCAATTCCAAGAACTTGTGTAACTGACAGCTTGCTTTTTTGTATTGACAGTGGGAGGCGCTTGCACTTTTGTTGATCGGAATATCTGTTAATCAGCTAAAATCATTGCCAGAAGGTTCTGGAGCTTTGGGTCTTCCTGTTGCAGCTGGAGCCTATCTATATACTCTATTTTTTGTAAGTGTGATTTTCTCATACTTGAATTCTTTTGTAAAGTGGATCATGTGCGGGTTGAATCAGAGCGAAGCATAGGTCCTGTGGGGAATATTACACACTCAGTTTTCATCCGCACACACTTTATTGGATGTACAGCATATGCGTGTCATTCTAGCAGTCTACACCAGTCAATTGACCATAGCATGGTGTTTGCAACTGCACTGGACATTAGCTCTAGTAATCATCCATTCATCTCTTTGACACAATTCTTGGGTCTTCCTATTGGTACTTCCTGGTTCCAGTTATTTTCTGTTCAATCATACCAATTGATTGAACTTCAATTGTTTTTCTCTGAAAAATTTCAGAATTGAAACTGAACCAAAACAGAACTAAGCACTCTGGGACTAATATATACAATTATATACTTCACATAGAAACCTTTTGGGGCTTTCTATTCGTTTGATTCAAAGGGAAAATTACAGAGAGTGAATTCTAACAACTGGCATCTCGTGCTCCATTCTCAATCAGGTAACAGTTCCTGCGTTGGCTTCAGTTTACAATGAAAAGGCTCTGAAGAGCCAGTTCGATACCAGTATTTACCTTCAGGTATGACTTTATTCGTGCGTTAGTTTTGATTGTTTTCTTTTTGCGGCATTGTGTCTTGAGCAATTTTGCTAATGTTTATGTTCATCTATCTGAAGCTACCTTTTGACATCAGTATTTGCCTCTTGTTTTCAGAACTTATTTCTGTATGGATATGGTGCGATATTTAATTTCCTTGGGCTCATGATTACTGCTATCATCCAAGGTAGTCTTCTTGGATATGAGATGCTTATTGCATAATATATAAGCTGGTTTGAACCTATTCTGCCTGTGCTTTTCATTGTTGTCAATTGCTTCAACTATTTGAATACTAGTAATTTTTTTAGCACATTTTGTGACTTGGTATTTTTTGGTTGATTTTAGTTTAACTTTGTGCAGTTAATGATTTATTGATTATACTTGCACTTTGATCCGACACTGGTTCAATAAAATATTAAATGTATAGCCTAAGATATCTAGTTCTCAATCAACTTATTGAAACCCTTCTCTTTTTTGTATTCACTTCCATTGCAAGAGTTTCACCCAAGTATTCTTCTGGGATGCCACCACTGGACAACACATACTATAAACTCTTGTGACTGAACTGTGTTGAGAGCTCGAATGTGTTGCCTAAAGTGTTTTATTGCATGATAGCCACTTACCGCAGTTGCTCTGGAATTTATTATGCTACTTTAAGAAATAAGCTATTGTGTAAATTTTCAGGGCCCGGTAGCTTTAACATTTTGGAAGGACATTCAAAAGCCACGATGTTTCTTATTTGCAACAATGCAGCACAGGGCATACTATCTTCATTTTTCTTCAAATATGCAGGTATATATCCCACATAAAGAAAAAAACTCCTTCGATTTTCTATGACAACGCGCTAAATATCATACATGTATCTTTGAAATATCTGTTGCACAAGCAATTGATTCTGCATCTAACCAAAAAGTCTCGCCTAAAGTTGAATTTCAACATTGATTATTGAATTCAGAGATTACAAATACTCATAAGTAACCTATATCAGTGACATATGCGACAAAATCAATATATTTTTTAAAATTTTGCAGATACAATTTTGAAGAAGTACTCTTCGACAATTGCTACAATCTTTACCGGAGTAGCTTCTGCTGTATTGTTTGGTCACACACTCACTATAAATTTTATTCTTGGAATATCAATAGTAATTATATCTATGCATCAGGTAACTTTCTTTCATTCTTGTAACGATTCTATGGTGTTGAATATTTCCCTTCTAATATTTCTATTTCTTTGTTCTTTCAGTATCTTTCTAACCAAATAAAGGACGAAGTGCCAAGCACCAAAATTGAGATGGCAGATGCTCACGATAACAGGTTTGGTACTCTTATGAATATCCATTCTGTCATCTACCCTTCCACCTGAGACATTTCATGTTTTCTATTGTAGTTACTGTAAACGTGGTGCAGTGCATTTTATTTCATTGAACTTTGAAGTTTATTCATAACACAACTTGTTTGATGGTGCCCAACAGATTAAAGGAGCCCGTGTGTGTCAATGTGACTGATTCAGCTGTAAGTGAGGTCAGTAGCTTCTACTCAAAATTTCAAGTGAAGTAAGGAAACCGTTGTTTTCCTTTCTCTTACGGATAGATAATGCCCGTGCTATCCATCATGAAGGCTAAACAGCGCCATGGATCTGATGAGAGGCAGCCTCTTCTTCCTGTCTGATTTTACAGCCAAGGTTTTCCTCTTTGACATCCAGATTGCAACTTCTGTATCGCTTTAGAGATGTGTTATAACTTTTTAACAAATGCACATCCTCAATAGCATCTCTAAATTCTCCCATTCTGACGGCATTTTCTTGCAGCCTCACCACCTGAGACACACGAATTCCTCGACAAGAGCAGCACGTAGCATACCTATGTTGCATAACATGGCATCGACACGGCAGAGGGAGAATAGTGTATTCTTAGTGGTATTTTTGACCAATTATCTTGGAAGACGCACTGCTATGACACTGTTCTCTGGGAGCAACCGAGCAAGGATATGCGTATCCGGCAGCTGAACGGTGAGCTTACTGAAGTAGTGTAACGAAAGGTGCGACACATCTAGCTTAGCAATGGTGAAACTGATCTGGTAGGATTGCCATTAGTGAGGAATAAAGTCGGTTCAGTCTCCACTTTCGCCATTTTTTACCCTTATCGTGACAACAATCAGCAGTGGTCCTATATCGGGTACCATTCTTTTGTTGCGCCACCAATGTAAATAGCAATTCCTTACGTTAGGCTCCTGCCGAGGAGATAGATTCATTTCCTGTATGTACGAATTGCATGAGGAGACCATGCGGCATGTTATTACATGGAGACTTGCATGTTCCTGATTTCTATAGTAAATGGGATTATCTTTAAAATTATGTTTGGAATGTTTCGCTGGCAAGCCTGGCATGGCGTATGACAAATTAATGACGGTGCGTATTACAAATTTACATTTGCACCAATGGTTTTCTACGAGCGCGTTGTATACTTTATCTAAATATTGTTTCACAGATTCTGCCTGCATTTGTCACCTTACAGTAGCGATACCTATTAAGCTCAAGTACCTTTTCACAATCTTGCCAACAAAGAGAATAATGTCAACGCAAGAAGAAGTGAGGCAGCAATTGTTCACACTACAGCTCACGCCGACAGCACCTATATTGACTTTGATACGTGTTTTAGGAAATTAATACAAGCATCAGTAATCAACAATGCATGTAGTTAACTGAACCAGTCCATCTCCAATAATATACCAAAGCCAGCTCAATTATTAACGATATCGTGTGACTCAAACCAGGATTATGCACAATTTCAGTCTATATTTGGCCAAAATACAGATGCATGATTCCAGGAGATGGCCAAAATACTGTCTAGCTTCAGTCTGAACGATATGTGAAAATCAATGACATGAAGATAATCTGCTGCCACTGCTCTCCTAAAGACAGTCCGAAAGATTATGTGAAAATTGTTGGTATGGTGAAGATAACCCGTGGCAATTGGTCTCCTTTTGCGGTAATCTGAATCAAATCGTCCGTTTTGTGCATTATCCATGCGTCCCTAGCATATCTGCAACCTGGAGTAACAAACATTGGAGGGAAAAGTGAAACGTTTGCCCAAATCAAAGTTACAGGCAATCTGTGCCACTGCACATCATCGTACATAATCACGCGAAAAGGAACCCAATGCATGAACTTACTGTGGTTAGTTCTATACATCAAAGCTCAGGAGGAGGTGGCTGTGCAGGAACCGGAGTCTGCTTATTTACGAGTAGTGGAGATAACGCCTTAACCACGATGCTCATATTTGGGCGGAACTCAGCTTCATATTGCACACACAAAGCTGCTACAGCAGCAAGCTGCAAAAATGCGAAAGGAAGTAGTATGATTAAGAAACAGGTCATTAGTTACTCCAAGATTATGCACGCAGCATATGCCAAGAGAATAAGGGGGACCTTAGCGACTCCTTTTGGTGGATATTCACCCAATCGAGGATCTACACACTGCTTCACCTTGTCTTCGGTTAATCTCGGTGTAACCTGCAGAACAGAAGCAAGACGTTATCATAGCGAGAGAACAATGTCTTAACAACAGATCGGACTTAAATTAAGCTCACAAAAATGCCGCATTATTCTGATCTGAGGGCAAGCACTCGGTGCTCCGATGATCTCATAGATTCTTTCATACAACAATGCACTGCAGCCTTTGCAGCAAATAAAGTCCTTCAAATAACTATAGTTGTATTGCAGTCACTTTCTGTGAGTTTGAGAAACTCCGGTCCAGATGCAGTCAAACTCTCCACAGGCCAAAACGCTGAAAGGGACCACACTAGCTCTACTAAACTAACTAAAAAATTGTCAGTATGCATGAACACCGAACACAACAAGTCTGATCTTTCTGATTACCAGCCTACCTATACAAGATATCTGAGGGCAGTTTTAATATATTTGATAACACAGGATGTTGAAGTTAATCATCATCAAATTGATTGTTACCAGAATAATAAAAAGACGATCATGATATTTGTGGGCAGAAGAAATGATGATCCCTTTGATAAACAGCTACATCATATTGTACATCAAAACGAGGGAACTAGAGTTCGTCCACAACATTAATTTGAACAAATAATGTGCCAATTACAACCACTACTAATCAAGCACAGATTCACATAAACACATAAAAAAAGAGTTATCAAGTGATTATTACCCAGGTTACCAGGCTCTGCTGCCCTCTTGGCATTGTATGGTCTACCGGCTTTCGACCTGTCAAAAGTTCCAAGAGAACTACTCCAAAGCTATATACATCACTTTTCTGGGTCAGCTGACCAGTCATTGCATATCTGCAAGAGTTTATAAAATGCACAAAGTTAAATGAATGTTACATGAAACAAGTAGATTTGATCAGACATTGTCTTTTTTTTTCCACGAATACTTGATCAGACATTGTCGTCATTTCTGGCAAGAAACCAAAAAACAATAGCCAGTATCAATCTGATTACTAAGAACATTAGATTCAAGCTTGTGAGAAGTTACAGAAGTAATAGGTTGGTAGCAGCAAATATGGCACAAAAGACTTTATCCAGCCTGCTCGTCTATGCTAAACTAATCAGACAACACATGCAAAACTCAACAATAAGAACATATATATAGTCCAAAACTCCAAAAATTAACTTATCATAAACGCAGTCATTTAAGCATAGAATATTTACTCTGGTGCATGATATCCGAAGGTTCCCAACACACGAGTGGAATGCAGACGTGCAGCCATATCTGGTGCCTGATTGGAGAGATTGAAGTCTGCTATCTTTGCCCTGAAGTCCTCAAATAAGAGGACGTTACTTGATCTGATGTCCCTATGGACGATAGAAGGTTGTACTTTCTCATGCAGAAATTCAAGTCCTTTCGCAGCATCGACAGCAATTTTCACTCGCTGCATCCAATTAAGTGCTGGACCAGGTTGTGCATCTTGAACCCCTTTTCTTCCTAATGACATGAGTTTTAAAAAATATATAATTATCTGTTGCAGCTGCAGTTTTCAAATATGAGTAAGGAGTTATCTAACATATTGTAGAGGTTATGAAGAACCATACCATGTAGAACATCATGCAGAGAACCCATGGTTGCAAATTCATAGGCTACTATACGCATATCACACTCCGTGCAGTACCCCAACATATCTATGAAGTTTTCATGCTTCAGCCTTGAAACCAATGAAACCTAGCATCAGAGCGTAAGCATCATTGTTTAATACAAAACCTTTGCAACAAGAATAACAATAAGAGCAAGTCCCATCTTCAGTAGCAAAGCCAACCTGGGTCAAGAATTCTGTGGTGGGTTCATTTTCATTACAATCCAGTTTCTTCACAGCCAATTTTGTTCCATTATCAAGTACTGCATAGTAAACTCTCCCGTAAGAACCTTCACCTATCAAAGCAGTCGACCCAAAGTCATCAGTTTTCTCTTTCAGTTCATCCAAGGATAGAACAGGAATATTTATAGCGGGAGCTGAACTGGGCAGCTCCACTTTTCCAGTAGCAGAATCTTTCATCCCTTTCGCAATTCCTGAAAAAAGGTACAAAATAACCATAAGTTATCTGTAGAGAAGTGATTTTTAGATCCAGCAGCAGAACCATAGTACACTTTTTCAGTAGCAAAGTACACGAGCCAGGTAAGAACAGAGCTCGTGTGGAAGGAACATACCGTCAACATTATTGGTTGTGGCCTTGACATGCCCATTTTCACGCCGATCAGATTCATCCACTTGACAACTGCAACAAACCCAGCGACGCCACATCACTAATTTCACTGCAATTCAAATGTAACCTGCCAACCAGAAACGTATTTCATCAGGAGAACGGTCACATTGTTTGTGTAAACATTGGGGCATCATGCATGTAAACACAAACAGTAAAGAAGACGAAACTGATATGCCAACAAACCAATGCAGAACAACAGAGCATAGCTAACCTTCATGTCAACATTCAAATACAAATTCACGTACATAAGTATTACTACAAATTCAAAGGAAAAGTCACTCCACCAGAATCACCTCAAAGAAATATCAACAAGAAAAAAACACCCAAGGCAAACCTCCACAATCAGAAACTCGCTACCAGATGATCATCTACGACCACATCATACAGACATACACAATCCTCAGCACCGCACGATGGCTCAGATGGCTCACCGCAACCAAAACCCCAAGCACCACCGAGATCCAAGCCATGGACTACACGAAACAACCGGCGCGTTCCCCCCAAACCCTGGCCTAATCCCACCCCGATGCACCTACCACCCCACTGCAAATTTCACCGAATTGCGCGGTTTCGCTGCCCGATCAACCGCATTTCGCGGGGTCACAAAAGCTCGGACGAGGGAGCAATTCGGAGGAGGGTTTGGAGCTGAGGTACCTACTGGAGGGGGCTCGCGGCGTCGGCGCTGCTGAGCTCGTCGGCTTCGTCTCGAATGCGAGAGGTGGGAGGCGGAGGCGGAGGCGGCGACGGGGGACGCATTTTATAGGGCGTTTTTGTTTCTGTTTTTTTTAATTCTCTCTCTCCGTTTTAAAGAGTTTTTAATTTTTGCGCGTCTAGTGCAAATCGAGCTGTGCTTTGTTGAGCAGTTTTTGGGACGCGCCGAAGAAGCTGGTATGGGGGCGGCGTGACGGCCGTGTGTGGGGCCACACGCAGGTAGGGGCCGTGCCAGAGCTCCTTTTTTCTGTTGGGCATTGTTGGTTCTGAAATGCCATTTTTCAAGTGATGAAGCAACAGATGGTGGTCTCTGCAGATATTTTTCCTTTTCTTCTAACGATGTGTTTCCGTCAAGGAAGTTTCTGCGAGCATTGCACACAAATTTCAGCGAAAAGTGATCGAGGAAAAGGTTGGCCTATTTTTTTTGTTTCTGTGATGCATACTTCATAGAGGACTTCTTTTTCCATCGAAAATACGCAGGAGACCTGCGCATCATTCTATTAAAAAAAATAAAGTGAGTTTTACAAAAAATCACTTCTCCGAATGTGATTTGTTTACTCACTCAAGCAAAATCATGCCTTTGTCAAGATCATCAGGGAAAGAATTTTCCGATTTCTAATTCCGTGACAGACGTGAGTGAATACGTTTCTCCCTTGACTTCTGGAGATTGCCTATTGTGCCGCAGCGCGTTAGCCAAAAATAGAGGCTCGATTGACAAGTTGAGCAAAGTTGCGGTGTCGCAAATGAGGCTCTGAATTGACAACGCAGAAGACGTTTAGCAAAGTTGTAGCGTTGCAATTGGAGGATTTAACGTCAGGAAATCAGCAATGGCGTATTTCAGTAATCGGTATCGATAGAGAACATGGAAATTGATTGGTTGATGAACGAAGTCATTGTCTTCGCAGCTACTGCTCCTGCTCAAAGAGCACCCCCACGCGGCAATAATAACTGTCATTACGCCGTAGGAAAGATCATGTCCATACTCGATCTGCACCTTCACTTTACTTGCACAACACCCTAAACAAACTGCTCTTTCGGCAGCCTAGTACGAGCTAGGAAAGTAGCATGGACCAAGTAAATTTTAGTGGCACCCAATCAAAAGGATCTCTTTACCACTATGCTGTACAGGCTGTATATTGCTAAGTATATGAACAGTGACATTGCTTGGCGAACAAACCAAGGCAAACAAAAAACGGAACTCTCCAACTGCTCCCAAATGTACTTATCTGACACAGAACATGTACAGCTGCTATACATAAGTACAGTCGATACATTCTACGGAGTCCGGCTTGTTTGGTTGCACCTGCACAACCAGTAGTCAAAGCTTCAGCAATCTGTATGGCAACCGAAATGGTGCCTCTTGGAATCTTTGATGCACATTGGACTGAGCATACTGGATTTGTAATCTTGCGTGCACAATCGCTTATACCCTTCATCTGTACAGGTATTAACAACCGAAGCGCCTGTATGGCTGGATATACCCGTCATGATCATCTGTACAGATATTAACAACCGAAGCGCCTGTATACTCTCCTCATCTCAACCCACTACTCTAGCTGGAGCTTGTTGTCATGAACAGACCTGTCTGGGAGAGGAGGAATGCTTTAGGAAATTGTCATGAAGTTCTTACTGATCCTGCTTCTTGCTAATCCTTTTAGCTAGATTTGTCCACAATGAGAAGCTTGTCAGGATAAAGGGCCCCATTTTCAGTACTAACTGTTTGGCTACGCCATCCTAGACGATCGGCATCCTTCTTGACTTTCAGAACAATATCAGCTCTGTCCCGAACTATAACAGCACCTCCGGGCCGCAGAATGCGATCTATCTCAACCAGGATGTCGATGATTCCACATCTGAGGATAGTTTAGTGTCAAAATGGAGCAGTGAACTAAAATTTATCTTTATTATGCAAGTGCTTATGTGAAGTTAATGGTTTATGTGCTTTGTGAGAGTACTCTAATCTTTGGACGTTCCATCGAAGATGATCGACTCACATAAGTCCGCTTTAAAAAAAAAGAAGTGCCGTACCAAGTAAGTGTTTGAAACTAAAAGATTCAAATACTGCCTTAGCTTTTCTCATATTAGCCACTTGGCTCCATTCAGGAAAAAGAATTCAGCAAACCAGTTCCAGGGGATGGGGAGTGGATACTTAATTTTTAATACACTTTAGCACGACTAAAACCAAGTGAACTAGGTGTAATAAGTAGAGTTTATTGCTCCTAGACTGAGTGAAACAGAAGAGTTATAACAGGTAGCTGGACCTCCGACCTTTTTTGTTCTCTTTCAAAGGCATGAACAATGGTAAATCACGAGGCAACTTACTTGTGTATATATAAACTGAACATTCCATAAGCATGTAATAGGTCATATGTACGTGGATACGTAGAGAAAGCCTCACACCTGAAAGCAAAAGCAACAAGGCAGCGAGTTATTTTCTATGTGTTACTGGATGATTGGCGGAAAACTACTTTATTTTGAAGAAAGTATCTTTAAATCGACACTAACCAGTCCATGTATGTTCCAACCAAACCACGCTCATAGATGATACCAAGAGTATTGTTTGTTACATTTGCAGGAACAACATTCATGACCCAAACAGGATACTTGGACATTGCAGCAGCAAAGCCACCAAAGCCAGCATTCATGTCCATGACATTTCTGAAAGTTCCATTAGAAAAATTATTTAAATATGTTGCGTAGAAATTAACCCTTTCCTCCCAAATCAGACTGTCATGTTTATATGTCTGAATGGATAGCCACGTCATTTCTCCACTGGCTATCCTTGGCGGCAATGCACCAAGTCTTTTAGGCCACTTTTCCACAGCACCACCATTACAACCATTAGCAAGTTCAACTCTCGGAAGGCATGTTATACACATTGAAGTATTTGTGTACCTGCAACATTACACAATTTAGATCGCGTTTATTAGACTGCCTTGTTAGAAGAATTGTGTGAGCAAAAACTGAATGCAGGAGTCAGAAAAAAGTTGAGGACACATTATTGTTTCTCGTCATTGCCATGTCCAAAGCCAATATAAGATATTTATTTATCCACCAAACTATTGTTTGAATTGTATATAGAAAGGTTGTGGCACTGTTGATCAGGCCAACATTCTGAGATAAGTACCATCCATGTATAATGTTTTTCAACTTCGGTGCATTTCAGCCCCCCTCAACTTTTAAGTGCTAAAAATAGCCCACAAATAAAGGTGCAATGTTATGTTTCATCAAAAGAAAATTCTTGGACAAGAGAAGTGAGAAAACTGATAGTAAAAACGTTACCAAGCACTATCTGGGTCATCTCCTGTACAGAATGGTGGCGAACCGGATAGCTTTTCTTTCAGGTCACAATGGAGATGATTAGTAGGCTTCCTCCACACAGAAACTATATCATTCTCAGTCAGCTTTGTCCAACGAAGCTTATTTGCCATATCATCCATGGCTAATTGCTTGCCCTGCATGTCATTGACTGTTTGGTTGGAAACATTGTATGGTGATTTCCAGATCATGGGTGGCCTAGAGAAAATCCAATAGCCACCAGGTCGAAGAAGGCGGTCAATTTCCAGCAAGTACAGACCATCTGGAATCAGCTATAGGTGAATGAGAACAAGAGCTTTCCTCCAGAAATGCTATGAATTAGTGCCCACGTAAACGTATTAGCAGCTGTTCTGTTCACTAAATGCTACATTTGCCAGTAGGAAATTCACTTTCAGGAAAGTACTGAGGTGTAGATTTAGTTATATGATATGCCTTGTCATTTAGCATGAGGTGCATGTCCTACCATGAGCAGTCCGTGGCACAAGGCAGTCTGCACAGTGCACCATGTCGAATGATCGCGACGGATATGGCAGCCTGCGAGCACCAAGCGCTCCAATCATGGCAGGCAATCCACGCTCCAACGCGAGCTGCACTTGCGCTCCATGTCTGTTCCTCTGAGAAATAGACATGGTCAGGATGCCGTAGTTCAACAGGTAGTCCCCAAAGCTTGCAGCCTGTCAGAGACTCTCAAAAACAGAGAAACATCAAAATTACGAATCTAAACACAATCCATTCTTCAAAAAAGCAACGTATCGATTGCGAACAGAAACGATCTCGTGCAAGCACTCACCCCGCTCCCAATGTCGAGCGCCGTGCGCACCTCACCGCCGCGGAGCGGCACCACGCGCTCCAGCTGCTCGACGTAATTCCCGACCCCCTTGGGGAAGACCAGCCAGTTGGCCAGGCCAGCTGCCACCTCGGCCTTGGGCAGCGGCGCGACCTCCACGTTCGTATACCACACGCGCTCGCGCCGCGCGGGCCACGGCGGGGGCGGGCGGTACCCGGGCGGCGGCGGGACGCGGCAGTGCGGCGGGGGCGGAGGAGGGTGCGGGGGACGCGGCGGAGGCTCCTTCTGCGGGTGAGGAGGGGGCGGCGGTGGGCGAGGCGGGCAGTGGCGCTCGTCGGAGGGCGGCTCGTGGCAGGGGACGAGGTGGGTGGCGTTGGGCGGGCACGGGGGAACCGGCGGCGGCGGAGGCGGGTGGTGGTGGTGCTCCGCGTCGGGGAGCGGCGAGGGGCCGGGCGCCGGGGGAAGCGAAGCCGTAGTGGAGGAGCTGGTGGACGGCGGGGCAGGCGGCGACGAGGAGGAATGGGCGTGGGAGCGGGAGATGGCGATCGAGATGAGGAGGAGGGACGTGGTGGCCGCCGCGACGGCCGCGGCCGCGAGGGAGAGCGCGCGCGGGAGCTTTGCCATCGTGCCGGCCGGAGATGGCCACGAGAGCGGCATGGCCGCCGCGTGACACTGTGGAGTGTGGAGTAGAGTGGACAGTGGAGAATCGGATGCTGCTCGGAGCCTCGGAGCGAGCGAGGTCAGGTGAATTGGAGTGGCGGCGGCGTCATCGTGTTCGTATTTGAAGAAGCACGGGACCCGGCCGTTAGCTTCAGGTCGGGCCCATACAGCAGCGGCACACGTGTTTCGCTTGCGAGTATTCCATTTTAATTTTCGTCATCAGGAATTGAACATGCGTCATGCAACAACAAAATCTAAGCGCAACACTTTGCACCGCAACGACGCAAGATATTGCTAATTTACTGCATGAATAATGACTGAAGATATTTGGGCTAGCACTACCTTCATTAGTTCAATTTTGTTTCCTTGACAAGTTTCCTAATGGTATAAACGTAAACTGAATTAAACTGAAAACAAAAGTAAAGGTGGTACTTAAAGAAGCGATTTGATCGGGTTTAAATTAGGAGCTGGACAAAACTAATTGTTCAGCTGACGTAGCACACACCACGAGTCCAAAAGGGGGATATGGTACTATTGACTATTCATTCATGCACGAATCATGATTTGTGAGTAGGAACCACTGCACGAACACATGTACTCAGCAAATCTTTTGCCAGAAGAAGAATCAGAACCACGTTCGTCTATTCTCTTTCTCGCGTCCGTCCGCACGGCGGAGAAGAGTACGTGCATATGCGCCCCGTTCGCCATTACTGTGTGTCCAGGTCCAATTATCACGCGCGTACGTAGTTTTCGACGACGGCGACACGTCATGATAGTAGCATCGCTTGCAAGCAAACAGGACCGCGGCCGGGGGTCGGGATCGCGTCACAATGGCGCCGACGACTCTTTGCGCGATCCAGCGCGTTCTGCTCGTCGCGGCGTGACCAGACCAGCTGCGCGCATGCATGTCGTAGCTTGCAAGCTACGAGCGAGAGCGGCCGGCGGCGACGCGATCGAACCCCCTGTTTGTGGCCGGCGTCCCTCACGTCGTCGGCCACTTGTGCGCCCAGCCGGCGACGGCGACGACGCGCTCTCGACATGACATGGCGCCATGGCGGCCAGGGCCTCGCCGCGCGCAGTCGCCGTCGCGGGAGTACTACGGGTACAACGAGACGACGAGAAGATTTATCTTTTTCCTCCCCCTGATATTTCGTTCTCTCTTTGCTCCTTTGTTCATCAACCTGCTTCAAACATGAAGTGATAGATATGCAGAGCCTTTTGGGATGGCGCCAAAGGGTTCCGTGTCAGCTTTGATGGGACGAATCCGGGCGTAGATGAATACCAACGATGAGGTACGTACCTAGTGGGCGCCGGCCGTGTGTTTGGTCCAATGGAGCGTCACCGTTTCGTTTTCGGACGGGGACTGCCACTATCGCTGTGGGAACGTTATCTCCTAAGTTCAGTCACAATCGGACCAGAAGGACGGCAGTAAAAGGTTGCAGCTTCATATGGCTCCACCATAGCTCGTGGTGCCAAAGTTCTTTTTGTCCAGTAAATCGACATGGTTATACTTCCTCACAGATGGAAATTTACTATTACTCACTTTGTTTCATGAAGCGCATGAGAGTTCCACGGAGGGCTTTTAGGGTTGAGTCAAGAGAAGTACCAAGATGAGTGAAAACAAATTTTCATTTCTGTAGGTTAATGATGATGACATACTCACAGTGGCGTTACATTTATTCAGGCATGAAACAAATGAACTGATTCAGTAGTTACAGCTTGAGGTAAAATGAACTGATTCGAGCTACAGAGATCTCTTATTAATCTGCCTTTTTCTGCGGCTCGTTATTTTACAGGGAAATTTATTGCTGACGAAACTTGGTCCCGCCGGCATCAGATGGAAAAGAGTTCGACGATGCTCCACGAACATCTTATTTGTTAGCAGCCAAACCTTTATTTTGAAGGCATGTTATAGACAATACGTGATCAGCCTTCATTCACCGGTGATGTCAAAACCTCGATCCTTGAGGTCATTCTCAGAGTCGACAGGTGTGCTACCTCCTAGCAAATTTGCATCAGATCAAACCAACATCTTATGTTGATTTCCCTTGACGCCCTTGTCTCTGGGCCAACCATTTTTGGCGTTACAGGGAAAATCTGACAGAATTAAGTTAAGATTCATCTCCAGTGGATGCTTTCACGGTTTTACGTTGATAACGAGGAAAAAGCATCCGCCTGATCTTCTTCTCAGCTGAACGTTCGGAGAGCGCCTGAAAACAAAAGCTTCCAGAGGATTTTACTCAAAGTTACGTCAGAAGGACAAAGGTAATGGAAAAGTTTATATGCATAACAAGTAACCTGTGAGTTAAATGAAAATCGGACGGTCCTAGCTTCCAAGCCCGAAAAGGCTCGTACATCAATACCAAGGCTGTCGACTCCAATCAAGCTTGCCTCCTGCAGATATATGAGATTGCAAAGTCAACTTACTCTACATGAATACTTCTGTTGGATATACAAACAAGAAACATTATATTATGGCTAACCAACATATGAAAAGAAGGTTAAATGTGAGGAATCAAAGAAAAGAAACACACCTCGACAGTTAGGCTCTTTTTCCTACGACACAGCGACCGGAGAGCCACCGCACACTGATCATTGTTTTCTTTGATCCGTTCTATGATCGCTGAAGCAGAATTTGAAAGAATATCTGGCTCTACATCTTGAAAATCTTGTGGATCAATCATCAACTGCAGCAATTCACAGAATATAAAACTACAACGATCATGGTACCAAGAAAGGTCAACTAGTTATACAATATTCAGAAACAACATTAACTGATATCAGATACAGGTGGAAGGGAGGAAGCATTACCTGCTTCCCGTAGATGGAAAACAGCTCAATTGACATTATCTCCAGCTTGTAGATCATTGAGTCAGTGCTGGTACCGACATCATTGAAGTCGAACCTTGACTTATCATCATCTGCATATTCACGTACTACTAGTCAGATAAAAACTGAAAGAATGTGGTTAACTAAGGTGCAAGATTTCAACTGATTTTACCAACTAGACGATTGGCTTCAGAAACTGGCTTTGTTTCTCTGTTGTATTCATCTGTTTGATTTACTAATTATTAGAATTAATAACTCGATTGAACAACAAGATATGAGAGAATAAAAATAGATGTTATTTGCTATGGATTACCTTTCAAATCAGATGAATAACCATCATTGTTGCATTCACCACGAAATAAGCTCCTCAAATAAGATTCTTCCTCTATAAAAGCAGGTCTCAGATATCCTACAATAGAGACACCATTTGATGGACTATCCATCTTCTCCTCATGATTATCATGAACAGCCTGTACAGTAAACGGACATGTAATGTGACTCCCTAGTTCTCTGCAACTTGAGTGATTCAATGAGCAAAAAATTCAGGGCAGTGCTCTTGTGACTCATGATTGCCGAAGCTTTCACTTTACAACAAACTGATAAATGGAAGTCCAGAACTGATGGGAAACAAATTCTCATAAAAAGGCGCTGTTCTTTAAATAGCAGGTAGCATATTTAAAAGCGTTGCTCTTTAAAATGTTCCAAATTTGAGCACTAAACTCACTATTTAGCACAGTTTCAATCCGCAAAAAATATGACTGATATTTATATGACTACAAACTGATGCCAACCTTTTATATGACTGACATTTTCAGTCCCAGTTGGGAGAAAGCGCACTTTGATTAGAACTAACATGTGACCATCTGATTCTCTATCTTCAACTATTTATTGGATCTTGATGTGTGTCAAACTTAGTGGCGTGGACCGTCAGTTATCTATCAGAACGATCACTTTGCTGATGCACTGTGGCAGGAAAGGTCAGCAGCAAGCTGAAGTGTCGAGGCTTCAACTCGCTTGTTATCCTAACAACATGGTGACTGTGGAAGCACAGGAACGTCTTCCACAGCAGTGGCACAACGTGTCAGGCGGTACCATGGTGGCTCAGGTCAGGGAGCAAAGACGCCCATGGATGCTGGCTGACGCAAGGGGTTTGAGTGCCTTATGGCCACGATGTCTGTTCTAGTTTTTCTGTCCTTTCTCTTGACATGCCACGCATGTAGCTGCTTGCCTGGTGTTGGAGTTGTCGGCTGTTTTGAGTCACATTTCTATTTTTTTCCCTTTCGGTTTTGTGTCTTGCTGTTTTGGTTTTTGTTCTGTTTGTACTTGTTATTTCATCTACTTTAATGCAATGACACACAGCACAATATTACTAGTATATAGCCAATCAAAGCGCAGGATGAAGGCTCAATTCAACTAACCACTTATAACGTCATCTATCTGTTTGATCATTTCGCTATTTCAAGGGAAGCTGGGGCTGCTGTGTGATGTCTGCACTCTGCAATAATGTTTATCACGTACCTTTGTCAAACATTTGGCAAAGTAAATCGGATGTATAGTGCACGCATTGTTGCTGGCATCCCCCATTCTATAAGAGTATCAGTTATTTCTGTATCAATCTGTGACATTTCACAAGGTAAACATCAGCAATGACAGAGACTGTACCTGTTAAAAGCAGAAAAAAGAACTATCTTATACAAACCTTGTTGTAATCATCAGGAACATCCATAAAATTTTCACCATCTGTGTAATCACTAAAATCGCTAACCACCACACTATTTTCTCCAATAATGGGTCCGTCCATTCCAATCAAAACTGTCTGTAACCAAAACATCAATCAAGCAAGTAAAACTATCAAAAGCTGATGCACAAAATTTCTGACTTTACAAAAACAACATCACGTTTATAATCAGCTGGTGAGTGCAGCACTACGCTTGCAAGAGGGATAATGGATCCTAGGGTGTAAACTGTGGGAATCTCAATAACCACAATCCTTTGGCATTGTGTAACTGACCATACAATACAAGGTACTTACACAGCAACCCAAAAAAAAAAAAACAGAGAAGGGAAAAGAAAAGGGAAGATGAATGTTGCGAACATGAGTTTATGTGTCACTATGTCACATGGCACCTAGTATCAGATATGATTTACACTGTTATGACATTTGGTGGGCAGTAACTCATAATTATTGCATGATTCATAACGTATATAATGACTCCACTTGAACTCTAAGAATGAACTTATGAAAAATTGTCCATATGTCAACCTACTAACAGCGAAAATCAATTATTTATCCATTTTCCAGCTAATATTGCACAGGTGAGCAGCACTACACAACGTCTTACCACAGGGTTGTTCGCAGCGTCATCTTCCAAGATGTTCTCACTGTCAGGTACTTCAAAGAAAATGTCTGTAAATAAGATCACAACAGGTTACTGCTGGAAAAGCAGTATGAAGGTCATATTGTAAAATTATCCCATTGACATTAAGGCATTACCTCCATAGTCATCAACAATATATTGAAACTCTGACCAGGCAACATGCCCATGAGGTTCATTGTGCACCCTTGCAGGAAATACAAGCAACCCCTTGCTATTGGCCTAGAAAAGATGGAATATTAGCAATGTTAGTTAGGCTCAGACGCTCGGAAACATAAGTCATGCACATAAAACTATAGTTTATTTGTTATACAGCAGGAGAGAAGTTGTATAAGCTTTTACAAACATTATATGGATTAGTTTTGAGTATTATATACTATGTATCAGGTCATCGTGATGCAAAATTAAATGAGTAAGTGCATTAGTAACATGAGTATTATTTAGTTACCCAAAGTTACCTCTACTACTGTTCTAGCTGTCTCAACATCTGTTAGCAACACGTCCTTCTTCTTTGGACGTTCTTTAACTTCTTCGAGGGGATGATAACCTCGATCTCTCGTATATTTTGAGTCTGGAACTGAGTCTGAATAATCTGCAGCCACACGAACCTTGGTTAGGGACGAGTCCTGATCAGTAGCCAACCAGCAAGGCTGCATTGATCCAAAAGGGTTTCGGCATCGAAAACTGCACGACATGACTGCATTTGTTAGTTTCCAAAATGCAAGGAAGACATTCAAACGAACTAATTACAATGAGGACTGGTAGAACCTTAAACTAGGTACGTCTTGAAATCTCCTGGCATTAAATGGGGTTTTAATCAAGCTTAAGGTGGCTCCTGCCGACATTGATAAACTCCAGCAGAGGACAAACAAATGTGCTCTGCAAATGGAAATTGTATGTTAAAGTAATAAAAGCAAAAATACGCAGAAAGATGAAATCAATAATACTCAGTTACCAAACATGATGAGGCATAGATGGTATTTCTCTCAACACAATCAACTAAGTTTACATGATTGTCAAAGAATATAGCATGACTAAAGAGTAGACTGAAACAAATAGTGAATAACAACAATTTAAAAGGTTGATTGATTTTTGAACGAGATGGCTAATTCATCTAAGCAAAGGCAGGAAGCGGAACGTCGCCTCAGGCAACAGTGAGCTAAGTGCCATGCTCATTATCGATTGAAGGATAACAGGTCGATGAACAAGTGCCCCCCAAATTAGAACATAAAGCACACAGAAATGCATCTAATAAATGGAACAAAACTGAACATACATCTTCCTCAATCAGTCTTCCTCCCAATTGCAATTCCATGTTCTATTTAGTAAGAATTGCACCACCCTGAATAAATAAAGCTCCTAGGAATTTGGGATAAATGGGCACTCACCCTCACCACGATCACTTCCGAACTAATCCAAAGCGAAGCAACTAATTCCTGCACACATGCTGTACGTTGGGACCCAGTGGATCGAGACCATTTCACGAATTGAACTAGCGTAACACAACATACCACACTTCATCTCTATGTACGGAACTAATATCAAAGCACTCGAACCATGTCTCTGACTAATACCAGATCAAAATCACACACGAAACAGGTACAACGATAAAGGAAAATCTCTAGGCTGTCGAGCCCTATGACCGGAGCAGTTCCAGATGGAACAATCGAATCACACTTGCTGATACCAACACACTTCATCTCTATGTATGGAACTCATACCAATGCACTTGAACCATGTCTCTGACTAATACCAGATCAAAATCACACACGAAAGAGCTAAACGATCAACCAAAATCTCTAGCCTGTCGAGCCCTATGACAGGAGTTGTTCCAGATGGAAAAATCGAATCACACTTGCTGATCGCAATCCAAAATTAAGAAGAAAAGGGGGAGATCAACAGTTCGTCAGGGCTCACCAACAAACAGCCGGAAAGGCCGGCCCCTGAAACAGGGGAAGGACCGGAGGATCACGCAAAACTCGGCGCGCGGCGGCGAGAGCGGCAACGCCGGCGCGGCGGACCTCCCAACGCGATACGGATCGCTGCGTTCGCGAGCTAAGATGGAGTCGTGAATCCTTCCTTCCCCTGCCCTGCGAGGCTGCGCGGCGCTTGCTTCGTACTCCACTTTTTCTTTTCCGCTTTGAGAAGGGCCAGGAATGCAAGGGTGTTTTTGGTAATTCGCGCCTCGGGCAGAACGCTGGGTAACTACTTTATTGCTACTGCTGAGCGCCAACCCCGTTTTATATTGCAGTTGTGCATTTTTCCCTTCAAAGAAATGTAGTGATTATTAACAAGAACATGGATACATCACACATGACTTGATGCAATTCAACATTTAGCAAACGCATTCTGATTTTTTTTTCCTTCCGAGCTTAGCAGCAGCATCTGGATTGGAGTTGGTAAGATTTGGATCTCGAGGTAAATTCCAGCATTTATTAGTGCTCCTTGGTCCCATAACAGAAAACAATGATGATGATGGGTGCAGTTTGCTATACCGTGCTCCCAGCTTTAAATAACACGTGTGTACACCATACTGTGTGTCCGTGCAATACTAGCCACGAACAACTGAACAAGTAGTGTCGTCGTAGCAGCAGTGACACACAATTCAAGGTGCACCGTGTACACAATTCAAGGTCTCATATGGTGCGGAGTTTTGCAGTCTTGACGGTACCCTTCTACACTTACTGATCCATCATTCTTGCTGTTCTAATATTCAGCAAATTAACATTTGCTTGGCACATTGGAATACTGGATAATACAGGATTCAAGACGTATGGATAGCATTCAAGTGTGGGAAAGAACAAAAGAGAAGAGATAGGAGTAGCTTGTATCTGTATGGCAGTTGGACTTGGATGGATGTGCCTTCTTAGCCGCAGGCGCAGCGAATATTTCACTCATATTCCATTGGCATCAAAGTTTCAGGGCTTCTGGAGCCTGTTTCTGTGGCCCTCGTGCAACGCCAGCCGCAGGCTCATGATCGGCGCAAGAAAAAAGACCGAGGTCGAGGTGTTTGCCCGTGTTTTGTTTCGTCCGCATGCTTGTCACTTTTTTTTGGCGCCATGCTCGCTTTTCTGGAAAATGATGGGCAAGCAGCCTCAGCCTTCTAGCTCTACGTGCGGAAGCCAGATTAAAACCACAAATAGTTCTCTTTGTTTCCCCCTGTTTTGTGTAGCAGTAACTAAATTGATTTACATGGGGCTCGTGTAAACATTATGCAGGTCCACGCATTATTACATATAAAAATATGAATGAAATAGGTAAGTTTCGAGGACATGAATCTTCCCCAGAGAATTCTTTCCATGTGAAGGATGATGCAATGGATCATGTCTCCATGTGCTGCATGCAGGTAGAGTTTGGTGGCGTATTGATCCGTTTGGAATGTGCTGCTTTGCGGCACAGAACCTAACCGTGGAGCGAGATGTAACAGGCCCAAAATAAGCAACGGCTCAGCTGAAATTTAGGCCCAAGAAACGCCCACTGCAGCCAGAGAGGCCCGAGCCCAATCGAACCGTCCGGATCTTCTGCGTCGGGCAGATCCCCGTTCCCCGCACCCGCAGCCGCCGCGGAAGAGGCGCCGGAACTGAGCGTCGCCGTCGCCGGAACAGGCAGCGCTAAATGCCGCTATACTACCATTACGTAGCCACCTCCTTCTCCTCCGGTGAGTTCTCGTGGTTGCTTTCCATGCCAGTAGCCCGCGTAAGACAGGATGCGTAGGTTTCCTCGCGTGGAGGCGAAGAAGGCAGCATAAATGCCGCGAGATCCGTGCTAAAATGCAATCTTCGAATGCGTAGAGGTTTTCTTGAAAATTAGTCCAGCTACTTTTGAATGTCACATGTGTGCGATGTGGTCGCCTACGTGGCCAAGTGATTCTGAAAATATTTTACCTTCATGTGCTCGGTGGTGGCTAATGAGTCAGCATCTTCGTCCTATAAAATTACTAATAGTTGATATGAGTCATTTTGTTATCTTATGGTTGAGAGTATAGGTGGTTGGATTCTGTACTCGCTTAGTGACACAGTATAAACTGAGGAACAATTTTTTTTTATATGGAACAACGGAGTAACAAATCGTTGAGTTTTTTAATTTTTATAGGACCAACTGAACTAATCAGAGAATTGGGCCCATTTTCTTGAGAAACAGGTGCACACACAAGAAAGGTCGTTTGGGAGCTCATATAAATTGCTGAAATAGCTCATTGAACTTATGACAACACACACCATATAAATTGGATTGAATAACAATCACTACTAAGACAGCTCATCGAACAATTGATAATATTGCTGAAATAGCTCTAGGCAATGAAATGAAAGCTGAAATAACTCTAGGACACACAGATGGATTCTGAAAATTCTAGCTACGATGCTTCTTCCTCTTGAACATCAACTAGGCTTTCCTTTGTTTATTCTGCTCATGCATGGTTCTGCAAGAAGATCAGAGTCGTAAGGTTAACATGTCATGTCATATCATTACACTTTAGCAATATAACTGCACAATGATTATCTCAATAATTTAGTTGCATATTTTATCTAAAATCAGAACACTTTGCCTTTTTTTGAAGGGGTGATGTATAACTCTGGTCATGTTTGAGATGGTGTACTATACCAGAAAAGAAAGCTTACACTTAGATCCCTGTATGATGCTTAAGACAGCTGATTCGGTGCTGGTGTTGGCTTGTAGGAGTGCAGAGGTGGCGCTGTTGATGACATGCCTTCATTTGCTAGTGGTGGAGAGTTGTACTGGTAAAGAGGCTGTGGAGATGCCGAAGATGCTGGCGGGGACTTTTCGTGAGGGACTTTTGGATGGAGATGTTTTGGTAAACTCGGAGGTAATGGTGGAGAGTACTCAGCAGGTGGCGGTGACGATTGATAGTAATATGGAGGTGGTAAATACTGGTTAGGGGGTGGAGAGTTATAGTGAGGAGGAGTTGCTGGTGATGATGGTAGAAGTGGTGACTTGTGTGGAGGTGGTGGATACTGGTAAGCTACTGGTGGGGATACATTGTTGTTTGGAGATGGTGAATAATGGTGTTGTGGCGGCGGAGTGTTGTAGTAGTATGGTGGTGGTAAAAATGTTTGGGGCGGTGTTGGAGATTTCAAGCCTTGTGGGGGTGGAGGGTAGTTGTAAGATTTTGGTGGAGATGGATAGCTGTTTGGAGGCGTTGACTGATGGTAAGGTGGCGGCAAAGGGTAGTAGCTTTGGGGAGGTGATGGGAACTGATAAGTTGGAGGTGAAAACTGGTTGGAAGGTGGTGGTGAATACTGATAAGGCAACGGCGGGGACTTGTAGCTGAACGGAGGTGAGGGATTGTTGTAAGGGAGGGGCGGGGAATTATAGGGATGCATTGGTGGTGCCATATGTGGTTTCCAACATCCAAAAGTCTTCTTGGATGCAAATGCCATTATCTGGTTGGCTTTGAGAACCAGTTCCTCGTTTGACTTAGAGTAAACACTGAGCCCAGACAAATTTAACTCAATTGGCACATTGCACTCGGATCCTGCTGGTGCGGCATGGAGCTCAACCTTGCAAGAGTCAGCCCCATAGGCGTTGTTCATTGTCAAGCCCTTAAGGGTCACACTGTATTTTCCATTGTTTTTTGTGTAGCCAAATCCCACGAGGGCCTGGTCATTTGCCTGACAAGTAACCTTGACCATGGCTCCTGCACCAGATTATGGTAAACAATTAAGATATGGAAGTATGAAAGGCAGAACGACATTTGTGGATAATTTGCAAAATAATAATAATAATAAAATCATCCATCTTCTAATTCAGTCTGTTCTATCCTATGTGGTTTAACTATGCTTTTTTTGGCTTCAGAGCTCATGGTTCAGAATAATGCAACTCTAGACCATTTGCATCCTTTGTCTACTCTTTGACCTATCTGGTCAGCAACTAAACTGCTTAAGTATGTACAGGACTTTTAAAACATAAAACTGCTTCCCTGCCCTGTCATGAAAGAAAGCAGTCCCAGATCCTTCTTATACAGCCATTCATAGGCTTCTGCATGATCTAAGCACAACATGCTGAACGAAACCCTCATATAATTCATTTCATGTTGATATTTGCGCAGTTTTCTTTTTAATGTCAACAGCTGATGTTTATGGATAATATAAGCAATATGCAACATGAATAAATTTCTGAGCTAACTCCATAGCCCATTAGCATGATTAGATCAGGTAGTAGCAAAATTTCACCTTCCAGGTGCTCCTTCGCATGGGATTCTTCTGGGTGTGCCTCATTGAAGCACCTATAACAGTACACCTTTCCAATCACCTTAACAACGGGAGCATAAGTTGGCGATAAGGATAGAGAAGGTGGCGAAAAGCTGGTAGCTCCCTCGCCGAGCATCACAGAAGTGGCAAGCAACATGGTGAAGACCAGCCATAGGTGACCCTTTGGCTGGCCTGTCAAGCTCATTTTCATGGCTAGATGGTGCTTTGTCAAGTGAGAGGAGCTGAAGATGTTGTTGGTTATGGCCTTGGTGTGGATCGGTATTTATAATGGCCAAGGTAGCAAGATTTGAGGCAGGGAGGGGGAGCAGGTAGAGGAGAAACAGGGCCATTTGAATGTTTCAGTTGCGCCCACTTAATTTCAGGTTGGAAAATACGGCTTTTCACTTTCAGCCTCTCATTCAAGATAATCTTTTGTAGTTAGCATAGAATTTTATATAGCATATTTTGAATTTTATTCTGCTTCATTTCAAAGATTATTATTGTAAATTTGGAAGAAATTACAAATCTGTTATTAGTTAAAGTAATACCCTTTGAAAGTCATTAGATCTTTAGTTTAACCTGTACCTGGTTTAAATAAATTAATCCCATTCCAACTTCATCCAGAATAATCCTTGATTTAAGGTGGGTGGTTAAGTTTGTCAAGTGTGATGAATTCAGACTGTATTTTGCTGCCTGGTGTCTCCTGAGTTGTTAGCTATGTTGTGATAGATCTGTTGAAGTGTATAAGTGAATTGACTACCTTCTCCCATTAGCTTAAGCTTTTGGGTTCATTTGGTTAGTGCGTTCACTCTAACATGGTATGAGGGCCAGGAGGTCTCGAGTTCAAATCCTGGTAAAGGCATTATTTGTGCCTGCATCCCTTTATTTCCACGTTTGCGCCTTTATCTCTGGCTGCACGTGACTGGGAGTGTTGAAGTGTATAAGTGAATTGCCTACCTTCTCCTATTGGCTTAAGCTTTTGAGTTCATTTGATTAGTGCGTTCACTCTAACAAGATCGAGTTCGATTCAAGTACTTAAAGTTCTATACATGTTATCTATAATCTATATTTCAGTTGCTTATAAAGTCCCATGTCTCTGCTTTGTATCTTGTATACTACTATCATTTGAGTATAAAAGAGCAAAGTATTCTGATATGCTTGATACATATATATAATGGATATTGGATAGTATGCAAGCAATGGATTCACTCTTTTACGATGATGTGAAATTGCTTATGTTTATCTAATTATTACAGTGCAGGTAATAACTAAAAGTGCAACGCAGAATTTTTCAAGGCCTTTAGTTCTAGAATCTGAACATGGTAGATTGGGGGCCAAAAACTGCATTTTTTCTCCTTACCAAAAGTGGATAGATTTTCCGCAGTGTTCCCTTCAAAGAAACATGCTATGGCAGGCTATGTCCTAATCATCTTCTTGTACGCAGATCTGTAATTGTGACATGATGGAAATTTTTGTCGCGTTGCCAATTCCTTATGCACCTCATTTTCCGTTTTATGCTATGTTGGCTGCAGGTTATTAGACAACTATTCTGAGAAACATGTACGCCTTAGTTATGCTACTTTTTTCCTCATACTGTAATCTTTTCTGGTCAGTTGAATCCACAATCCCTGCAGTTTCAGGGCCTGAACATATCAACCTGCAAAGGTCCTCTGAATCCACGGCAACTGTCGATTTCAGTCTATTTCAGAAAAGGTCGATTTCATTGTCTGTTTATAGTTGCAATCGTATTTTAGTGATAAGCAGTTATGACTGCAAATCAATCCAGTCCAGCGGAGAGATCCTTTGCAGGTTATGTACCGCAGTGTGAAAAAATGAACTGCATCATTTTATCCTGTCAAAGGTTTAGGTGGTGCGTGTAGTTTCAACTGCTCAAACATATAGCCCGTTGACCTCTGCGTAGCAGTTAGCAGGTAACAAATCTGGAGTCAAAAAGGCGTCCTTGATCAACTCAAATGGTTCAGGCGAACAAACCTGCTCTGCTCCATGAAGGAGTCAAGTAGGTTTAACGAACAAATCACTTTATTCTCTTTTGTTTCATCTACATGCTGTCTGATTTGTCTCATTCCTTTGATATGCTTGAAAAGATAGAAATCAAGCTGAACCCCTGATGTTGGCTTCTAGTAGTAGGAATCTTCATTTGGTGAGGGAAAGAAGCTGTTAAGCATTTGGGTGGATTTGGTTTAGTTGTGGGTGCAGCCAGTTTGGGTTGGTGTATTGGTGATAAGCCAGTTCTTGGGCTCCCAAATTGTACGATGCCTTGAACTGGGCTGAACTCGTAAGAAAGAAGTATGAGGTGCTTGACAATTGACTACATCATGCATTGCTAACAGGAGTGGAGATTAACAAAATTTTCTTGAATTCCCTGCTTAATTTGATCATATGAATGGAAATAGACAAGATGCCATTAGTTTTCACCTCATGTCATGTCATCCACCCTAGCTATTGCATTGCCCTAATTTACAAGCAGGCTAGCCAGCTTCCTTTCTAGTTCATTTTTCTTCCCTAGCAACCTAACAACTTGCTGCTACTACTAATTGGTATCCATCCTTCTGAGAACCCCAAAACGGCAGGAGGTGAAGATATCATCATGGAGGAATTACCATGACTACACTCTTCACAAACCATCACCCTCCCTTCAGAAGAACCCCTAGCTTAGCTTTCCTTCCAGCTACTACAAAGAACATAAGCATATAACAACTCAACGGTCACCTCCGGAACCCTAAGTGGTTACTTATGTCAGTGGTTTTACCGCGAATCCAGACAGCATACGGTAGAAACTTATGTGTCATTCCAGACGCTGAAGATCTGCGCGCCGCCGTGGCCAACGCCGCCGCCGGCCATGTCGTTGCTGCTCGCCGCGGCCGCCACCGGTTGCGCCGAGGCCGGCGTCCAGGAAGACATCCTCCCGCCGCCGCCGTAAGCCTCTGCATTGACCAGGTAGTTCTCGTACGCCATCTGGGCTTGCTTCGCGTCGTCATGATGATCACCTTGTGGAGCGCTCACCATTGCCGTGGTGGTCGCGGATGAAGCGTTCATCGGCATCATGTAGCCACCGCCGCCGCCGTTGCTGTCTCCGACACTGTTGTACACGACGGAGTTGGAGCCGGTGCTGTGCTCGAGCGAGGCGTTGTTGTCGATGCTGCCGAGGCCGGCGTGCATCGCCCCCGCCGGCGAGAAGAAGTCGTGCGCGCCGGCGGCGCCGAGGTTGAGGTGGTGCAGCTCCTGCAGGCTGTGCGCGGCGGCGATGACCGCGTGGTCCTGCTCCTGCTTGCACCCCCACCCGCGCAGCGGCTGCGCGTACGGGTGGTACAGGCCGGCGTGGTGCGCCGGCGCCGGCTGGAACGCGATGGTCGGCCAGGCCGCCGCGGCGGGGTGGTGGTAGTGCGCGCCGTACGCCAGGGCAGCGGCGGCGGCGCCGTCGGCGCCGAGCTGCGAGGCGATGCGGCCGACGTCGTAGCCCACCACGCCGGCCGCGGCGGCGGCGGCGGACGCGGCCTCGGCCTCCTTGAGGCGCTTGGCGGCGCTGCCGATGGGGAGCGCGCTGCTGTCGAGTATGCTCTTCACGTCGTAGCGGCTCATGTCGAAGTTGGTCACGGCGTTCAGGCCGCGGAACTTGATCGCCGCGATGTCGTACGCCTCCGCCGCCTCCTCCTGCGTGCCTGCACATCATCGAAATGCCGCTTCACTAATTAGCTAGCTAGCACTCGCGGTGCATGGTACGCGTGAACAAAGCCATGCACATGCAGAACGAAGAAAGGTGCATGCATGTGACGTAAATATAGTTTATTTATGCGGCAACTCAAATCAGTCTACACTAGGCTCGCACGGCCGGCCGGGCTTGTTTCTTATTGAGCCAGTGGTACTATTTTGACCCGATGCACGGGTGAATGGGAGACAACAATGGCACCGACATGGGGGGCGTTGAAAAAAGCCACATGAGGAGCATGCACCAAGTAATGTATATGGCCCTACTGCAATGCAACTTGGCATGACGTGATGGTCACATTTTTAATACTCATATATGCGTCCATATAAAGGTCTAAATGTGTAGCTAGCTAGCAAACACTCACGCGCGATCATCGCATTATACTAATGCGAAGTGGAAGCCTTTTGCACTAGATATATGAACTCTGTACACGCATGTACTTACTGAATGTGCCCAAGTAAAGATCCTTGTTCCCTGCAACTCTTCCGATTCTTGCTTGCCATCTCCCATGTTGGTGATGCCTATATTTACATAATTCAATTAAGCATATGCATATCAATCATTTTTTCGATCAATTTACGCATTTTCTTTATCAGAGTACATGTATATGTCTGAATCAATATATGTGTTCGTACCTAGTTACTCCTCTGTAAATGGATGCACCTCTTGAGAAACCACTGCTCTTCCTGCACTCAGAGAAATTGGCACGCAGTTAGTTAGGATCTAATATGATGTTGTCAACTTAGATTTCTCGATCAAATCTGTATAATTTTAATGAAAGCTGAGATCGATTAAAGATTGATATTGTAGAGTACCGACCTTCTCAGAGACGCTACAAACTCCTGCCTTGTCATGTGCTTCATCTCCTCCAGCTCCTTCTCGTAGTTATTTACCTAAAAAAACAAATGTCTTGCTTTAAGTACAATCTCAGCAACGTAATTAGTATTACAGAATGTTATCATCCACTTCAGATCAATAATATTCTTCAGTAGTGCATATAAACATACCGGAAAATTTGTTGTCGTCGTGGGGCCCCAATACTTAAGAGCAGCCAAATCATAAGCTCTAGCGGCTTTATCTTCTTTGTCATACCCCCCTATAAATGTTACAATGCAGAGAAATTTATATGAGAAAAGCAAGACAAAATAAGAAAGAAAGCAATGCTGTCCTATATTAACTAGCTAGTCGGATCCGAATCGGGGGAAATCGCGTACCAAGATAGACTGTAGATTCAAGAGTTGAGTTCAATCCCGCAAATAGTGATCGAACGATCCAGAAGTGAACAAGAGAAGCAATGTCAGTTGACAGCATTGGAGAAAAAGCAGGATCAAAGAAAAATAAAAAGATTGATTGGAGATCACTATCTGGCATTAGTACCTTGACGACCCTTGCGAGTTTGGCCTTCCCTTCTGCAACTGTTGTCCCATAGATGAGCCTCGTACCTCCCCGTCCATCTATGCCTGATACCAATCAGAAGCACAAGCTTTTTGTTAGCTAATAAGCAGCTAATATACCACAATCATGCCTAGCATAAAGATACTACGTACTCATTTGATTCAGAAAGAGACACTAGCTAGATGCACTCAAATCTATCATAGCTTCTTGCGCATTACTAATGATGTGTACGTTAGATTAATTTCATGATTACTTGATTGATTTTTCGCATTATATGATATCGAGTTCCATTCTTCCATGATTTGTGCACACTGCCCGGTCCTACCTGGTGACGCCACGGTAAATCGACGTGCGCTGCCCGAACGTGTCCACCGTCTTCCTCGGCGCCGGCGCCTCCCCTGACGCGCCGCTGCCACCCGTGTCCGTGCTCACCGCAACCTGCAGGGCGCCGGCACCACCGCTGCCACTGCTATCTTCCTTCCGAGCGGCGATGGTCCCGCCTCCCTGCACTGACGTGGACAAGCTCTCGGCCGGCGCGCGGCCACGCTCTCCGGCGATATGTTGCATGCCGGCGGCCTGCGCCCCTGCCATGTTCATGGACAGCGAGAGCGCCTGCGCCGCCGCCTGCGCGCCATCGGCGGCGGCCTCCGCCCTCTGCTGCAGCGGCGGCGCCGGCTGGCTCCGCAGCCAGTTCTTGATCATGGACAGCCCGATGCTTCCGCCATTGCCGCTGGCCGCGGAAGCTCCGCCATTAGTGGCTGCGCTCAGCATGCCACCGCCGGCGTCGTGGACGCCTGCAGCCGAAGAGGCCACCATGACGGAGTCGGCGAACTGGAGCGCGGAGCTGGGGTGGTGGTAGAGCTGGTGGTGGTACCCGGTGCTAACGCCCGAGCTCGCGTAGCAGGTGCTGCTGCTGCTGGGAATCATGTTGCAGCTGTTGGCCTTCTGGTGCTGCTCTGAGAACGAGATGCCGCCGAGGAAGTCTTCCAGCTTCGGCTCCGCGACGAGCGCCGAGAGCTCCGATCCCCTCATGCTCCAATCTGCAGGAAACCGAGATTTCATGCTAACTTCGATGAGCATGCGTGTCATAGATGTGGATTTGTGCACAGCTTGCTATATATGCACATATTGATCGATATAATCCAAGTATACCTTGAGGGATGTTGAAGCAGACGTCGCTGGAGACATCGTCGGTGGCGGTGGCGGAGATGAGGGTCGATTCCGTCTGGGATGGCGGCAGCTCCTGCGGGGAGAGGGAGAAAGCCAGCCAGTTGTTCACGGTAGCCATGGTTGATTGATTGAGAGAGCAGTGATTAATTGATCCCTAACAGTTTGCTACTTGAGTTTCTTGTTAGATTGATAGGGAAGTAGAAGACGAGATCAAGGAGCCATTTCTGTGAGTGCAAGGTTAGGGAAGGAAAGGGGAAGTCAAGACAGAGTTTTGGAGCACTAAGCAACAGTGCAAGTACTGGTAGATATTTATACAACTACTGATACACACACACACATCATAAGTTTGTACTACTATATTGGTACTGTGTGAGATACTACTGTAGTCTCTATAGCTAGAACGATGGAGTATGATATAGTACTATCTAGCCAGCAAGCTTTTTAATTCAAAAGAAAAGTTGTATGTGTGTCATATATACAACAAAAACAGTGGCACGATTTAACTGAACAGAAACCACTTTCTGCTCTGCTTTCTGGGGGGAGAGGCCACTATATTTTGTCTCATTTTCCCCAAAACATGTCTATATGTGTGCCGGTATCAATACCTGATGATGTATCTGCGCATGCATGTACATGTCGTACTAAAGTGATGACCTTTTACTCGATAATAGTCTAAGATGTCACGGTCATTTGACTAGAAAGTCGCTGTTATGAATGATTAAGAAATCCTTCATGGAGAAAAGAAATAGTGCAGATCTAAGCTTCATTCTATTTGTCTAGGATCTCAACTCGTAAGCAGATGTTCTTGTATGATCTTTTCAAACATATGCAGGATGCTGCACATGCACGCACACGGTTGGATGCTTGTGTGCCTGGACATATATGCATCCACAGTTGACATATGCATATATGTGCCTCTCCAAGCTTCTCCAGCAATATTATTATTATTCCCAGCTATGAGCCAAAACACTGTTCAAGAACGCTGAAATATGCATATGAACAATTAAAGCCTGGTCTGGTTTGAGCCTCAACCTCAAACCCTAACGCCACTCACAGCTCACCTGCAGAAGCTGAATCCCTGACACAAACACACACACATATACTACAATGATACCCTAAAATAATTCCTTGATCATAAACATGAGTGGTAGTGACTCTAAGGTGAGAAAGGATTAATTTGACACGTACAAATATTTTTAATTACACGGGTTGCAAAAAGAAAGAAACAAGCTACAATCTCTTGAACCAGTACAACTAATTTGACACCTCATTGCAAAAAACTACAACGTCCTCATTTGCTATGAGTCTCTGACATGTTACCATGGATAGTGAACAGCATGAGAGAAAGTAGTGAAGTAATCTCATACAAGAGCAATGTAATCTCTTCTCTTCTTTTGATTTAGTCTATGCTAAGCGTAGTGCAAACTGGGCAGCTCATTTGTGTGCTCAACATGCTATGCATCATAAGGCTTCTTTTACTTGATTAGATCCTCCAAACTTCTTACTGCATTGTCTGCAGTATGATTGTAACCCCTATGATTAATGAAGTGAAGATCTCTTGTTTCCCAAAAAAAAAGCATGAGAGAAAGTAGTATTTTTTTTGTAACAACATGTAAAATAGGTACGTAATTCTGTAACAAGCACGGGAAGCGTTTTTTTTTTGCAATCTATGTCAAAATATTTGTAGCTTTTCGAAAAGTACTCACAAAATTATTAATTAGCACAGCCAACATATATAGGTACATTCAACAATTACAAAATGCCACAACGGCCACAATTTAGAACAAACATATTTTAACAGAATTGTGCATGATAATTCTTTCTTTTTTATTCATGAAGAAATGATAAACATTGCTTTGCATGAATTGATACATTAAAATAAATTGAGTACACTAGATTAGCCTCCTTAATTTGCTTCAAAAGAAAGGACAGGCAGAAAAGATGAAAAGAAAAGGGTTAAGGTCATGCATGGTCGACGGAGAGGGTGTGCCACCTGCACCCTAGAAGAGGACACGAACCCTTGTCTTCCGGCCATAGAAAAGCTTTGCGTTCCCAAGTCCTTCGTCTAGCTCCAGACGCCGCGCATAGAGAAGTGAGCAAAAATAAGCCTAAAAACCTCGCATAGGATCCTCCATGACGACGAATTGTTAACAAACTCTCTCTCTCTCTCTCTCTCTCTCTCTCTCTCTCTCTCTCTCTCTCTCTCTAGACGCGAGTACAAAAAAAGTAATGTTTTTTCCTCTCTCTTTATGGGGGAAGGAGAAGTGGAGGTTAAGATAGGGCGTGTGTGTTTTTATCTTGGTAATTGCACCGCTTGCCTCCCCTCTCTCCGCCTAAAACTTTGACCGTCAAAGCTAGCTCTCCCGGGGTGGCCCTCTAAGCCGGGTTCAAACTGGCAGCAGCTGGTTAAGTTCATTTTAGAGCCTGATGAAGCTCGATCGTTCAGTGGTGTGAATGTTGATTAATTTGATCATCTAATCATTAAGGCCAGTTGGGAATGGGACTATATCCGGCTTGCATGCATGCCTTGTGTTCGCAGTATATGCCATTATTGCCGACTAGGACAACGTGTAGAATATTTATCGTGTGCACTGGAATTTTCTTTTTCCAATTACTATAGGCTTGCAATTCTGAATCACTGAGGTACCAAGAACGCTTCAAATTTCACTTGATTTTGTGGAAAAAGGAACCATGCATGCGCACGTCAAATCAACTTTCCAAAGTGGTACACGCATGTTCCTGACAAAGACAACTGCATACATGCTGTAATAAGGTGCCCGTCGTGTGACATATACGTGTAGGAGTACACACATCTGAGGGTATATGACGATCTGAGTTGTTCAATGTTTGCGAACTGAACACACATGATACCGTACTACAGAAATCGAGAGTTTTATCACCTCTCACGTGCATACACTGATCACAGTCCACCATCGACCGCCCAATCTTCTCTTGGAACGATAAAGCACATGTGCGCGTCCATTTGGCATGTGCATGCTTTGCTTCTACTCAAGTACTCTCGCTCGATCACAAGTATGGACACTCACACGTGTGGGTCGTCTTGGATGTAAATGGAACGGATCATGAGTCTCTCATGACTTACGAGACAAAGCCCACATGCCAGCCACTTTAATTTGCGCGATCTCACTGTCAACTTGCTAATGTGGTATATGAAGAACTTCCGCACACGTAAAACCACACAAAAAGTGAAGAAGTGGAAAATAAAGTTTTGAATGTGCTTTCCTGTGCCCATATATCCAACACGAATCTTCTTCAGGTGCATTACCATCTGTATGAGCTAAGATACACAATTTCTCTTTGAATAAAAAAAAATGTTAGTATTTTAAAAGAAATGCTATTGAACCATGATTTCATGCACAATCTTTGAAAAATGTTCAAGTGAGATCGTATTTTTGTTGGCGCAAAGAAACATCGTAAAACTAGAGAAAATGGTTCGATATATAGACATGAGTGCCAGCTATATATATACTCCATCAAAGAGAGTACATGAGTGCCAGCGATAGAAAGTGGTCTGATAGACATGAGTATATCCTGACAGATATACAAGAACAATGTAATTCCCTTGTCTTCTTTTGATTTAGTTTATGCTAAGCGTAGTGCAAACAGGGCAGTTTATTTGTGTGCTCAACATACTATGCATCATAGGGATTAATTTCAGTGGCCGATCCAGATCACTCGGGCATTCAAACATCCAAGATAGCAAAAGATTTTCAATGAAAAAATTTGTAGATCAGTACTTTTTTTAAAAAAAATAAGAAGATGAAATATGTAATCTTTGCCTTCATAGTTTATGTTTTACACTTTAGGAGACATGATTTTGATGCAAATTGCTTGCACACACGTACATATGCTAAGTACACACACATAAAGTCTATTCTTTAGACAAGTATTTGGGCATTCAACTGAATGCCCTTGAATCAAGGGAGGCCCGCCCATGCTTCTTTTACTTGGTTAGATCCTTCAAACTTCTTGTTCCATTATGTGCAGTACGATTGTAACCCCTATGATTAATGAAGAGAAGATCTCTTGTCAACCCCCCCCCCCCCCCCCCCCCACCCCCAACCAGCACAAAAAAAATGACAATGTTGGCACACACGACCATCAAAGAGATGCATTAATTTTGATCCACACAGAGAAATAAGCAACCATTAGGAGTACACACAAAAGATTGTCGATGTCACGTTCTATAGATAACCTTTTCCTCTCTCCTCCTGTTCTATGATATTCATGGTAAAAGAAAATAAATTGATATTGACTGGCTAATAGCAAAGCGGTATGCAATGTTGAAGATGTTGTAATCGGCAATGGTGGAGCTTGACCACAAATTGAAAGGGGTGGCAGTTTTAATTTCATGCTTATGCCTTAGTTTATCCTAATATTTAACTAGTACTCTTTTACATAAGCCAGCAATATATTATTGTCATCTGAAGAAGAAAAACGTGTATATAATTTTCCCTTTAGATGACAGTATTTTTCTACAATCATGGCGTATGGCTACGTTCATGTAACGTTGTATAATGTAGACTTCAGTGGACAAAGCAACGGATTACGTGCGTGTTACTGCTGCTAGGAGTGTTACCCACTGCTGTTGTGTTAAGAAGCATGCACCAAGAAGTTCCCTTCATTGAACTTTGAGTTAACAATAGAACTAGTACTCCTGCCAAGTTGGCTTTAGGTAGTTTGAGATGCAAACCAAAAGTTAGCGGAAGCCGGACTGCATGCAGTACAAAATAATAATAAAGGCATCCATGCATGCCGTGGATCGTTCAAACCCTAGTTAGCAGCATGCACTGGCCTAGGAGAAATCAACGGAGAGCACCCGTGCGGTGCCGCCTCGTAAACACTGTAAAGATAACCGTGCGTATAATACTCCATAATTACCCTGCTTTGCATGCAGTTAACCACGCATCATATTGCATGAGAGAGAGAGAGAGAGAGAGAGAGAGAGAGAGAGAGAGAGAGAGAGAGAGAGAGAGAGAGAGAGAGAGAGAGAGAGAGAGAGAGAGTAGTGGAGGGCTGGAGGCAATCCCACTGAAAACACTTGCATTGATTTGGGCGGCTTTTGTGGGAAGGCTCCTTGTCGAGCCGTTTGAAGAACGATCAGCAGTAGATCAGGCTACTATACTACTCGTAGTAGCTCTATTCATATAGCTATAGTAGTAGCAGCGGAGCAGTAGCTTCTTCTTAGCTCTGTCACAGTCCACGTCTATGGCCGCATTTTCTGATGACCCATGCTCCAACTTTTTCCTCACCTCTTCTTTCTCTGACACAGTCGCGCAGGCATGGAATCTGAGCAGCATGCATCTCTGGAATCAGAATGCTATGCAAATCCAACACTTTCTGCAGAGCCATACTAGGTTGCAGAAGAAAATGCCCGGGAACGGGGGCATGCTGCTTCAACGTTTCGTTGCCCATGCATGCATATGCTTTTTCACCGGCGAACAAAGAAACCGCGTCCGTTTGATTCTTCATCAGGAAAATTATCAAATCGATGTTTGTAAACATATAAAATTCAAATCATCAGGAGCGAACCTTTTCTGCCTAAAAGAGAGCGATTAGGGTCTTGTACGTATCTGCCGATGCCACGCCTGTTTGACCATGGGTGTGGTGCAGCTTTGCCGGATGCTAGTGATCTCACGTGATCTTGTCCTCTTGCTCCTGTATACACATATGCATGCTTCCTTTCGTTTCCCTTGACACGGAGTAAGGACAAATGGGGTCGTTCGTGGTCAAATCATAGGGATAAAGCTCAGATTCTACGTGGTCCTACTATTTGTTTTTCTGTTTTAGATCAGGCTACTCCTTTTTTATTATTCCATTAAACCTAGCTAAAATGATATTCCATTAAACCTAGCTAAAACGTTTAGCACCTGTTGGAACTGAATCGTGTCAGGCCGCTTGTTCTGGGGCATGCACTTGCAAATTTGCAATCGGAGCCACTCCACATTTTGATAAGCCATTTTGTGTGGGTCACATGTCAGCAGGTTGTGCTGATCATCGATCCCATGTGATCAAATTATTGAGCACTCAAGTACAATTCAGAATCCAGTTTCCAAGTGGTTTGAGGTCATGCTTATTTTCCCCCAAAGCTCCCATGAAGGAAGGCATTCCGTAGGAACTGTAAGAAAAAATATTTTGTTCCAAAGGCTTGTGTCGTGAGTCACCCAGCCCTTGTGTGATAATTTATAGGACTATGCATTACAGAGTCGATCCGTTTACTGACCAGCAGGAGTCTCACTTCCCTGAACAAATACTTACATGAAGCATAGTCAAATTCATTACTCTACAAGGCATTTTTCAATATATTTTTTGGTGCATCGAAGAAAACCTCTATGCATGCAAATTCTTGTCCATGACTAAGGTTGTATTGCCTTCGCAAAAAGAGAGAGAGAGAGAGAGAGAGAGAAAGAGAGAGAGTTTTTTTTTCTAGATTACACACGCACACTCACCTCTATGAACGCACATAGGCAAACCCTACCTCTATGAGCATCTTCGAAGACTGAGCCGGCAAATCCTCCAGATTGAGGAAGTCACCACTGGCGCCTCGCTGTCGAGGGCCACGTCGCCTACCGCTGAAAGCACAAATGCCGTTAAATCCTAGAAAATTCGTTCCCACCGGGAGTCGAACCCAAGACTTCAAAGGTGTTACTCGGATGCCTTAACCATTAGGCCAAGACCCTTTGAGAGAGAGAGAGAGAGAGGGGGGGGGGGGGGGGTTGTATTGCTGATTCCACTGCAGGCATACTTTGTGATCGCGCAATGACGCCCTCACTCCCAACATTCGTAGATCTCACGGAGCCACGGCCCACTATGATGATTCACAAGTCTTAATACCGGCCCAGGAGATGTACTCCCAGATCCGACTCCGAGTGGAAAAAGGCGGAGATCCTTGCGGGCCATGTTGCGTGGGCCCGCACTATTTAGCTCATACTCCAGCCCACAGGCTAACTTGCTCCGCGGGCCTATGACGTTCAGCGGGCGGTCCAGGCCCATCATGCTTGACCGAGGGGAATGGACCGGATGGTCCCGCCGCATTGACGAGGTGGACAAACCATAAATCGCACAACAAATGCTCGTCGTGCCAACCACTAACCACAAGCTTTATCCCTGTCCACACTCACCCCTTTCGTCACAACCCAATGACAAATGGGTCCCAGAAACACCGTTCACTCCTGGCCCACAAGTCACACCGAATTCAAGAACTTTCTTCTGGAACTCGTAAAGGGCACTGGACGCGTCTAAACAAAGGATTCAACGAACCTTACACTTTCAGCAACTGACAAGTGGGATCACATCGAGGTTGTTCTCTTATGGGCCCGCCAGTCAGCGAAAGGATATAACCAGGTCTTGCCAATCATTTGCTTTCGTCTTCGTACGCATAGCAGTCCTTCCGAGAGACAGCGTGCAGCAAAAACGAGCAGCTCAACTGCCAACCAAACAAGTGGATGCAGGAGCCCACGCTCACTGACGCTGGGCCCACACCTCTCCTCCCCTGTCAAACAGAAACCTCGGCAGTGCCCCATGGGCCATGGCATCTCGTGCCCCGCTAGTGCGAGCCGCGTGAGCTTGCACGCACCTCGTCGCCTCCGCCGAGGTCGAGTTGAGTCCCCATGGCCACCAACGTGCTGTCCACCATCCGGTGCTCCACCGCGTGCGCAGCGCTGCTCAACGCCGCGGCTGCCGCCTCGGGCGCCGCCGTCGCAGCCGTCGCGCTCCGCCGCTGCGGCGGGGGCGCTCTCGGTCCGGCCGCTGCCGCCGCGTCTGCTATCTCGGCGGTGAGGCTTCTCGCCTCCGCCGTTGCGGGGTTCGCGCAGGGTGCCGCCGCCTCCGCGATTGCTGCCGGCGCCATCGGGGCCCACGTCGACAGCGAACGCGACCTCCGCCAGCTCTCCAGGGTATGCTCCGAGCTTCAGAGCTTAGTACAATCATTTGTTCTAGTTACTCCCCTTTCAAATCGCAAATTAACTCTAATGCCTAAAATGTTAGACATTTAATTGTTGAAAAAAAAATGGTGTGGGAAGTAGATGAGTAGTACTATTAAGGCCGGGTGTAACGGTAATACGTCATCAATGATCCAAAATGAGCGAATTCGAGCTCAAAATAGCCGAACTGTATTGCCAAATCCACAAGTTCTACTTGTCTTGCACCATTTGGGTATCCAGCAGCAAAGCGAAGGAGGTGGTGATCACGCTCAAAGCGCAGGAGGTGGTGATCACGCTCAATTCAGCAGCATACTACATTAGCATGTCCGTGTTTTCGACATGTCTGCACATCAATAGAAAACTATATTCCGAATGAGGAAATAATTCTATTTTCGTGACTGATGATGATTTGAGATCACTTATGCAACTTGATGATCTAGTATAAAGTGCATACGCTTGGAAGTAACTAAGAAATGTTTTATTGGGAGGGGGACCACAATCTAGGTTGGCCTCTATGTAGCTCCACCCTGAAGTCATATACCATGCCTCTGAATTTCTGGATAACTTTACCTTCGTACGTGAAGGACATTTGGGATTACTTCTTAGATAGAGATTGATTCGATTTATAGCTTATCTTCATATTATTTTCATTTTCTGAACTCACATTGAAGCGTCGTTAGTGTCTTTTGAGATGAACTATGGCGGGTAGGTTGCCAGCCTGAACGTTTGTATTAACATGCAAGTAAAACATGCACATTTGTGTAATCAATGTTGACAGAATGCATGCATGACTCAGATTTAGACTCCATATTTTTGTATCTGGAGCTTGAGATATTCTTTTTGTGGACAGCTAAGGTATAAGAGATGGCTATGGTGGACGCGGTTTGGAATGATCATTACAATGCTACAATTTGTGTTGGCAATTTATTTGATGTGTATTATCGTAAAGGATTTCTCAGACGGAGGGTCATCAAAACAGTGTTTCTCAGGTACACGAGTGACATGACAATCTATTCTAGGGGATTGTTTTTTTTATATATATCTGTTGAGACTTTGACTTATGTTTCTTCCCTGAAATCCTAAACTGTTAACTCAAAGGTTTAGCTTTGTGGCTATCATGCTGCAGTTTGGTGACTCTAAATCAGAATAGTGAATTATTTTGGGTTAAATTTGGTTACTGGAGAAACACTGCCGATTTTCCAATAGTACATATATTAGTTATCATTTACTCTCTTTTTTTTGGAGTTGTCCTACACGCTTAAATTGTATTTGCCAACGTTTGAGGCTGATATATAACAACATATAACCTTTAACGCTAATTAACAGTGTAAGGCTAACTTTGGTTATTGGAGAAACACTTGTGATTTTCCTGTCCTTCATGCTTATATTGACTTTGTGTGTGAGGCTGATGCATATAACAATATACATCCTTTAACACTAATTAACCAATGAGCTATGCAATTTATCAGAACATAATCAGGACAACGTGGACTGGAAACGCGTCTTGTTGATATGTTTCATTGTCAGTATGTGGGTAGCAAGTATAGTTCAGTGTGCCACTGGTTCCGATGTCTTGAGGTGGAGGTCGTTTTATGCATCCCATGATATTGCGTGGAGGGCTCACTACCGAGAGGTGTTTGATCATGGAATCCGTGAGGTTTTGTGCTGTTTAGGGCGAGCTAAGTATTCGTATGTTCCTGTCCAGTGTCGATTCTTATATGAAACATCATTGATACCTGAACAATCTCATTAACATGGTTTTTGTCCTTGTTAGGAGTGTGTTGGAAGATGATGATATATGTGTTGTGGCAAAGTTATTGGGTGACCTTATGGCTTATCGTGCATCTGGAACTGGTCATCTTGAGCTTGTAGCAGGTTGATTTTCTATTTACCTTGTGATCCAAAACTCAATCCCATTCAGTCCTTTTTGATACATGATTTATCTTCACATAATCTATGAAAGCACATGACGTTAATGCAATTTAGATAGTTGCTACTTTAGACGGGTGTTTAGCGAAAATTATCAAGAAGATATGATATGCTAAATCACAAACGTTTTAAAGCCGTACTACACTAAAGAGCCATGATCTTTAATTATATTTCCTGACCAGTAAAAGAAATTGCAACGTTTTCAAACAGAGCATGATCATATGATTTCACGATATTGCTGTTCACCATTATTATCTTTATCTCAAATGATTTTTCTTCAGGGCTTTCACTACTGCAGAAATCTAAGTTGTCCACGGCTGTTTCAAAAAAGCAAGTGGAGGCTCCTCAAGATCTCATCCAAGAGGCCGTTCTCTTTCATCCATTTGCTGAAGCTGCCTATACAGTAATTCCCTCCATCCGCTTGGTCTTATTATCAGTTCTTGCCAGATATATTGAGCATATTCATCTTTCAGGGCCCACTGCTTGATTTTGGAAGGAATCCTCTTATGTTTCCGTGTGTATGGCTCAATAGGCAAGGTGTTTTGACTCCATGGACCCGTGCTAGGTAAATATTGCGAGTTATTGGAAACTTTGCTGTCAATAATTAGATTTCATCCATGATACCTTTTGTCAAGGGCGGAGCCATGGGTAGGCGGGCAGGGGCCTCCCCCCGCCGCTTCATGTACACCTCCATTGTACCCTTAAAATTACCATGTAAATTAGAGAAAAATTGGGTTTGGCCCCCTTATGAGTCAAATTTTGTCATCTGGCCCCCCTCGTGATCAATTCCTGGCTCTGCCCATGCCTTTCGTCCATCAGTATCATGGTCTACCATAAAAGTGCTCTTAGAAAAAGGAAAGTCAAATTTGCACCTGCATCCAAATAAAGTTTAGGAGATTTTAAGTTGAGGCTAATAAGGCTCTGTTTGGATCTACCTCCTAAACTTTTAGCTGGCTAATTTTAGTCACTTTGCATCCAAACATCACCTCCTAAAATCTCCTAAACTTTTAGCCCACCCCCTCCTAAACTTTTAGCCCCTAGTCACCTCAAAGCTACTAAAATCGACTAAACATATAAAAAAAAGGCAAGAAACACATAAAAAAGACAAGTACAAAAGTCAGATCCAAACAAGCACCTAATTCTAAAAATTAGTTAGCTAATGTTTTAGTTGGCTAAAATTAGCTGGCTAAAGGATCCAAACAGAGCCTAAGTTTCAGTTGCTGTCTGATCCATATTCATGCTTGATAAAACTTTACTTCTGCAGACGGCCAATCCTTGAAGGCGATAATTGGTGGAGAGGGCATGCAGCTGCTTTCTTAAAATATGTCAATGTGGACCCAGAATTCCTCCGAAAAGGTCGTGTTAACCAGGTAAATCTGTTCATCCTCTACATCAAGTTATATTTACATTTTCTATATAGGAGTATATCAAGATTTCTTATTTTCTGCTTGCAGACAAAGCGCGAGGCCGCCTATTTTGTTGTTGTTATACATGATCTCAATACAGTAGTGATTGCCATCCGTGGAACTGAAACACTAGAAGATGTTATAACTGATGGCTTGTGTAAGGAATGCTCCCTTACCATGGATGACTTGGATGGGTTAATAAAGTAAGTCATTGTACCTTTACCTGTTTCTTGTACTGTATTTTTATTGAGAGTTGCCTGTCCTTTTGCCAAAAGGCATAAATGAACGAGCAAAGGACCTTTGCAGTTCGTATCATCAGATAACTTCTTATGCACTTATATTAGAAACAAGTCTATTATGATGTATATGAGAAGCCGATGCTCTTCCTCACATATGTGTTACCATATGACCCACTGGTTAGGGCACATGATGTGGGCATTTAGACCTTTGATCCTTCTAATTGACTTAAACGAATAAACATGAAAATTTGTTCTTGGAAGTTAATTTAAGTCACTGAGGTCTTGAGGTCTCCTCTATCCTCTGAATTGAATTATGAACTCATCTTTTGCTTAATAACATCATTTCTTTTATTGCAGTTCTGATCGGTTGTCTCCTCAAGTGAAGAATGATGTCCTCTCATCATTTCCACACTATGGACATGCAGGAATTGTTGAATCAGCTCGAGAGCTATACACAAAACTTGAGGGAGAGCCCATACATCAAGGTTAACACAAAACCATCTGCATTATTATTTTCTGTTTGTACATACATCATGTTGGGTTATATCTATATGTTTCTTGTGTCAGAATTTTAAATAACTTCATTAAGTCACCTAATATTGCATTAACCAGAAACAATAATACCGCATCGCTGTAGCAAGGGACTTATTTCTACTGTAGCATTTATTTTTTACTCTATCAACCATTAAGTTTACAAATCACACTGGAACACCATACCATTAAATTCTATCGTGGAACTGCCTGCAGATAAGTCAGATACAGTGACAACTGGGTTTTTATCTTCCCTTCTTGGTGATGGCTGTGAGTGCCACGGATACAGTATTGAAATTGTTGGACACTCGTTAGGAGGTTCTGTAGCTGCGCTCCTTGGTATCCGGGTAAGTTTATTTATTTTTTAACTTATAGGGGATTTATTTCAAGTCAGTTGATGGTGTTGATTTGCCATATTTGCTTAGAAACTTGAGTGATCTTTTTAGCTGTTCCACTTTCTTCGCTAATGTGGATGCATGCCCGTTGGGAACACAATATTTCTATATCGATCATTTGTGGATTTTATTTCTGTGGTACTAGATGAAGAGGCACCCCGACAATAGAAGCTTAGAGGGATCTTAAATGGTTTTATCTAATTATTATTTTAGGTCAACGCTATAGCATGCAATGCCTTTTGAAATGAGCTCATTAGATAGCCATCAGAACAAATAGCCCCTGTTTTGCATTATTGAGTTAATAATATGCCAACTGCTTGATGACTGAGCAATAGTAAAACTTGAATGCTGATGTGTTTCTGGATGGCATAGCTTGTTTGTTATAGAATGTTTCCAGTCATATTTGTTTCCATGCAAGCACACTTTGACAGTAATTTTGGTGTCAACGCAGCTATATGGACGCTTCCCAAAATTGCATGTGTATGCATATGGACCGGCACCATGTGTGGATTATGTGATAGCAGATGCTTGCTCACAATTTGTTACCAGGTGAGATTCAAATTCCTGTCCAATTAAGTTTACTGCTTAGACATTTGCCTATACTGGTAACTGGCAGCAACATGCCATTTCTGATGAACTACCATCAATTACAGCATAGTCCACAATGATGAATTTTCTGCACGATTGTCCATGAATTCAGTAATTAGATTGCGTGGCTCAGCTGTGAAAGCTCTCTCAAAGAATAGTTCACTCAGTTCTGCTAAAGTTGGTAAACTAGTTGGTGGAATCACAAGTGCCAGATCATATGAAAGAAATGCGGTAGATCATCGTATTTCAACTGGTGCTTTGCAGACAGTTGGTGACCAAATCCATGGAAGGAATCCAGTGCATACAATTAGAGGTGGCTTATTTCTCTTTGGCCAAGCAATATCTTGCTTGATAAATACTCCAAAACATCGAGTTAGCTCCACAGCAGTGATTAACTATGAATTGGGCAGATCAAGAATGGTTGCTGCTAGTGATGGTGGGAAATGTATGGCTGTTTCCCGCGGTTTTCTGGATGTGTCGCACGGTGGAGAAGTTATCGATGCACACAGAGATGATCAGTTTCGAGAAGATGACTTGTATGAATGTGGTAAAGAATACAGGTCGCCTCATTCAAATAATGGCTCTGAACTCATATCCTCCTCTAACGATTGCATCAGTACAATAAGCTCATCCGAAGGGCAATCGCCAGAGGTTTATATCCCTGGCCTCGTTATTCATATTGTTCCAGTAAAGAAAGGTACTTCTTCGATGCAGAAGACAGTTATGACTCGTCACAAGAACAAGAGTTACAAAGCATTTATAGCTAACCGAAAAGATTTTATGGACCTTGTTGTGACGCCTCGCATGTTCCTTGATCATCTCCCTTGGAGGTATGTCCTCAAACTCTCCACTCATATGGTAGATCTACCTATTTATTGAAGGTATAGATCTATGTGTTATTCCAAATGAAACTAGCACCTATAAATTCAGGGATGAAATTTACACTGGTTTGATAGCTGTTTATTCAGTCCAACTCTAAGTTAACTATATGGATGTATGTTCTGTTGGAGTAATAAAACGCAGTATGGCAAAACAAGTGTCGGACTTACTTGTTGGATGGAAATATGCATCCATTTGTTCTTTTTTGAACAAATAGTAATTCTATAGAAGTTGGCAATGCAAATGCAAGAATGTCAGTATTTTCTGAACTAACAGGATTCACTTTTGTGGTTTTTAGGTGTCACTACGCTATGCAAAAAGTTATAGAAACATGGAAATGCGACCAGCTCACCCATGATTCGTTTGGTACAGAGGATGCTGTGTAAATCTACTCGGAAGCTTGCCAGTTTTCTTGTACATAAGATAGGAAAATAGGATTGCATGTCCAACGCTTGGTGCCAGTTATTGGTTATTGGTTACATGTAAGTTGCGACCTGTAAGTAGAAGAATTTCGGGCCAAAACAGTCTGTCTGATAATTCAGCGAAAAATTGCTTGAGTCTCAGAGAACTGTTGTACACAGTCATTGATAGGCTTACTCTGAGATCAAGGAGACCCCAATTATTTTTAGAGGATACCAGTGTAACAAATTAGAGCCTGTAGCGTCAAATTTTGTTTGAAGCGGTGTTGTAACTTTAATTTTGGCGCAGTCATGTATGTAACTTTGAACAGTGAAACTATGAATGCCAGATACTAATACAATAGATCTTACTGAATAAACAATGTGCCTGTTGTGTGAGGTTTCCCTCACACTACGTTTACCTTCTGCTGGTCCGAAGTCTGAAAGAATCACAGCCTTCCTGTTCCAATCAAAGCCTTGTCTGTAGTTCACCTGCATTGATTTACGACGAGCATTTTGACTTGTTTGCCACATGTATGACTTCTGAAACCAGGTCTAAATGATTGAAGGTGAGTTTTACTTGCAATTGCAACTGCGTACACGCTGGGGTAACTCCCAATCCGGCCGGTCAAAAGTTGTAACTTGGATGTTACAAGACTTTCAATGTCACTGGATTGTTCTTACTAGTTTGTTTAGTGATTTTCCATGGAGACTAGTTGCATTGAATTCCGGTTGTCAGAGAATTAAACAGTTCCATGGATGGATGAGGTATTCTAGACTAGTGGCGGCAGTGTATGACACCCAGAAGGTGCTGAGGATCCAGCCATGGCCACCATCGAATTGAATAGACAAAGATGGAAGCCGAGCACCTCAACGCCCTCATCCCCACCACAATAAAGCACCAAGCACGAATGCCGGCCTGCCTGGACCCAGAACGGAAAGCAAGTGAAGCTGCTGCCGTGGCGTGGACCTTTTTAAGGGACCCATTTCCTATCGTCATCTCCTGAAAAGGGCAAAATGATTCGTCGGTTTCCGTCAGATTGGAAAGAACCAAAGAATCTTGTGATGACGCGAAGGACCCGATCGAGCTAGGCGAGTACGTAATCCATCTATCGATGGCTTTTCTTAACACAAGTTGCTGGTGGTGCTGATGAGAGAGGATATCGAAGAACTGATCTCCGGACAAGGCAAGAGGGCAGGCAGGCAGATATATTCGATGCGATCACGTAAGCGTGTCTATCGTTTTTAGTGTTTTATGCGATAGATAGAGATGTATATAATTCCAAGTACGATTCCGGCGACTGCTTTGTGTTGTGTAGGCCAGTCACCAAGAATTCAATCAAAAAAGGTAAAAATGCAGCTTTGTTCCAATAATATCTCTATCTGACTGTACGTAGCAAAGTGAGACACATGCACGCACGTACCTCGTTGTCCATTCGTTTCCTCATGCAGGTCCCGTTTAAATTAAAATCTCCGCACTCCGGCGGGCTAATAGCTAGGCGCCAAGAAGCTTCACCTCACAGGTTACCTCCCCGTATCGAACACCGCCGCATCCCCGGATTGAAAATTTGGAACCTGATGATCGAAAGCGCTGGTTCTTTTCGTCGACTTGACCGAGAAAAAAGGAGAGAGAGAGAGAGAGAGAGCTCCGGACTTTTTCACCATTGTCATTTCCAGGCTTCCAGCTGTGGCTTTATTAACCCGTCTCTGTCGCGTCCGGCGAGTCGCGGCGGCGATATGCGTACGGTCACGGGGCGCCGGTCACTTTTTCGGGGAAAACCTTTGCCGCGTGTCACGTTTTTCTCTAGCTTTCCGGCAATGTACGTACGTATGGTTGGCATCTGAGTGACCGAAAAGGAAGGCGAGGAGCAAAATCCGGGAACGATCGATCGAGCACCGGCCTGCTGGCTTGACTAAAGTTTGTCAAGCGGAAGACGTTTGAATTGATTGCCCGGCTTGCGTTGCTTGATTTTGCTCGAGCGATCGTCCTCGGCCAGCTAGCTAGTCTGGCCGCCGACGACGCGCTGGAAACTCTCTGCGCGCGCCAAGCGGAGACGACCATGCATGGCGAGGCAATGCAAGCAAGCCTGGCCGTGGACTGCACCTACCAAACAACGACGTGGCCCAGGTCAAACGTTAGTGGAGGCCAGGTGTCAGAAGGAGGCAGGAAGGTGGTGTTGCCGGAGCACGGGGCGGCGCCACCCCACGCATGCATGCGTGCGTAGTGTCAGGGGGGGAAGAAGGGCGATCGGGAAGAAGAGCACGATGCACGTACGTACGTCGGCGCCGTTCAGACACGCATTTTGTCAATCGGGCACCGTCCGGACGGACAGGTGGCCAGTGGCCTACGAGTATCATGCGTCGTGAGGCAAGCATAAATGTTGTGGCACGAAGGGGTGGCTAGGGTAGTGTGTACGTGTATGAAGTAAGTCCCAGTCTCTTACTGTACTATGGCACGCCTTCGGCCGGAAGGAAGGAAACGTAAGGTTAGCTCGCAGTTCGACCTTCCGCTGAGAATATTTATCACCTGTACCTGTACGTGCAGTTTGTCGTCGGGAAAACGCGCCGTCGGTCGGGACGACGATTCAACCGCCTAGAATGTACCGTACCGAACAAAAGACAAGAGAGACATGTTAAGAACCCACCCAAAACAAAATAAGAACTGTAGCATGTCACTGTCGTCGTAGTATGCGTCTTCAGTAGTGCCGCAGCTGCCAGTAACATGCCCCAACCACATCAAAGTCTACTAGTGATGGGCCCCATAGTATATATATATAGCAATATGTGTCTCGAATTTTTCACCGCATTCCGATGCACCCAACCTGCTCGCTCGCTTTCAGGGGACGAAACTGCCGCCGGAGCGCGGACACCCCGACCCGACGACGGGGCCGGCAGAACCCAACAACTCAACAACAAACAAACTCGCGTGCGTGGCGCTTTCGCCCGCGCTTTTGAATGAATATCGACTCGCTGCGCGGCGGTCAAAGGTGGCCTTCAATTTTCTTTACGTGCGCTCCCGACCTTGACGTCGCTGATCATCACCGGCACGCATTAATGCCCGGCTCGCTCGCGCTCTCTCTCTCTCTCTCGATCGAGCGACCTCGACAAGCATCGCAGCTGATGCTGTCCAGCCAGCTCCGTTCCGTCGCGAGCGCACACATCTGTGTGGCGCGGACGCCGTCTACGCCGCCCACACGGAAACCCCAGAACTCTGCAGCTGTGCTGTTACTATACTGCAACGACAAGCAGCAGCTTCTTGACGCCGATCGATCTGCTTGCCGCGCTGCTAGCGCAACTGCAAGCAGCTTGGAGGGCAACGCAACGGGGCGGGCTCAGCTGGACGCGCGTACGTGCGTGTGCTCAGCTGCGATGCTTGTCGCGCGACGTCGCTCAGCGAGCGGAGCGGGTCACGCATACACGTAGCACGCACTACGCGTCAACCGACGACCGACCTGGCGGCAACGGGGTTGAGACGAGACCTGCGTACGTACGTACGTTTCAGAGACCGTTACGTATGGAACATGTTAGCGTACTAGCTACTACCCGACCCAATTAAACGGAACTAGGTACGTAGTAGCAACACACGTACTACTTACGTGCGTGCGTACGTACGCACGATTAGATTTATTTTTTTATAGAACGAGATTAGATTAGGCTAACGACTAATCAATCGATCGAACTTTTAGTACGTCGCCGTCACCACGTACCGTATACGTATGTGCGCCCGCAGTAAAAAGACCGGCTTTGTCAGGCCTCCAGGCTTCCGGGAAGCCCCGATGCGTACGTATGCAGCTAGGCCATCGACGACGGATCGGAGCCGGTGTTAATTGCGTGCCGCCGAACCGCAAGCGCGCCACTTGATGTCTCGCACCCCTGGCTGTCACGTACGTTGACTCGTGCCGGACTCGCACACCAGTCGCGTGGTGGTGATCGGTCGAGTCGCCGGGTCCAAAAGCGCGCGCCAAGTTGCTCCGGCCCGACCCGGATCGGTGCATGCATGCCTTGGACACACGTAATAAGTTGCAATGCACCGGGTCCGTAAACAGGGGGTAAAAAAGGGGTCTAAGTCTAACCGTGACCACGAACGAAAGAGATTCAAAGGCCCCATCTTCTCACGACCATGCATGGAAAGTCGTCGATCGAGTCGAGTCGTCGGCGACCTCTTTCTGCCGGCCGGCCAGATCGACGGCCGCCGCCGGCGAGGGGCCCATCAATTACCGAGGCGCGCCGAACAAACCGTCGGCGCCGGCGCACATGTGACTGTACGAACGATCGACGTCCACTGCTCTGTAGGATCGATCGGTCGACCGGCGCGATCATTTCTTCTGTTGGCCGCGACCCGGAGGAGGTCAATTAATTAATCACTGACGGCGAGCGACATCGATCGATCGGTTCGGCCGGCGATCGCTTTCGGTTGACGGGGGGGAATTGAAGGGAGAGGTTCGCGTGCTTGGCTGGCTGGCAGCGCGCCACGCCAGAGGTCGACGCCGGTGTCGATCAGCTTCAGCGAAGTCAGCCATGTTCACTCTCTCGGCTTAATGCCCTGTCATCGCCTGTAGGCTGAGCGCGACGTTCTCCGATCCGGCCTGTTATCTCATTATTCACACTCCATCGATCGATCGATCCATCGATCACACATGCAACGCGAGCGCTCTCTCCCCGCTAACCCCCCGCTCGCTCCACTAACTAATCCCGTGTGTGTAAACAGGTTAGCATCAGGGTGAGGACACAGAGAACTTGACTATTTACTGTCAGTAAGATACTGGATGTATACCCAATGTACTTGACTATTTTTATGGCTATTGGGGATAGCTATCTACTAGACAATCACTGCTAATTACTTTTCAGGTGTGACTTGGAAGAGCTAGTACGAGCGCGCCTATGCATGACGCGTGTATGTGCGTGAATTCAACGAGTTGTACTCCTTACCTGTAACACTGATGATCAAGCACCACAGATTTGTTTTTTGTTTTTATCTAGGTAGTTTCTTGCTTGGACGATATGACTCTGTTTAGCCAGCCCACTGGCTTAGCCGGTTGGTGAGCCAAGTAACCGGTGAAGGAATAATCCAGATCCTGCTGGGAGAAGCAAGCAACTGATCAATGAAGAGAGGACCAACCGAACAAGCAAAAGACTAACGAGAAAGCTAGTCTAGCTATTCTATGCTAAGCTGCAGTGCTGGATGATTAGAGAGAGAAACTAGTAGTACTAACTAAACCAGCTAGGTTGCTTAACTGGTGCTCTCCCAGACCAGCACGCAGAGGCCACAAGAATGGGTAGGTCTACAAACCGGGGGACGTCACCCATTGTAGCAGCTGCAGTGGTAGTGCACTGTGCCCTATTTAATCAGCGGAAAGGCTCCTGTCAATGATCAGTGCGTCGAATGTTCACTCGGGGCCGTAGTACGAACGAAGCGAGAGAGAAAACTTCTGGAGAGCGAAGGGAGGAGGGAAGTGGAGAAATCGTCAACGCCTTGATGACCCGATGCCTACACCGCAACCACGAGTCGAGCGCGAATTCTGCAACCGTGTCCGTCCGTGTGGATGGATGGACAGATGCCTACAGCCAGCCTCCCCCCTGTTGTAACAGCGTTCAGGTCAACACGCGAGCTGCATGCCTGCACTTCTTTATTCTTGTTGGCTTACTACCTTAAATACAGTCAACTGATCACTCAGTCAATCGCGGCGCATAAAGTCGTCTGCCCGCTTGCCTCTGTTAAAAGGATTTGTACAACTGATCACTCAGTCAATCGCGGCGCATAAAGTCGTCTGCCCGCTTACTACCTTATATCGTCTTCAATTTTCATTTGGAACCTGAAGGATTCATTTCATTCCAGGTGTTAACCCTTCATGAATCATGATCATACTGAATTCCTTCCAAGTATTTCAGCGGTGCAGGTCGAGCAAAGCAGAGCGTGTGTTCCATCCCCAGGAACCGGGCGTTGGATCATCCATCACGTCAATCTTCACTTCATCGATCGAGATGTGCTCGTTGGATCCATCCAGGCATCGCCCCATTCAATGGCCGAAAGACGCTGGTGCGGCCAGCGACAGACGGGTCGTTGACCCTCCCTCCTTCCCTCGCCGAGTGCGTGAGTGAGTGATGAACCAATAAAGCAAGGGCCCGCCGGGACGAGACGACAGCATCAGTGCCGCTAAACGTCTCGCGACAGCCAGCATCAAGGCCATTCCTTCCTCGCCGCGTCCGTCGGCCACGTCGTCTACGCGCTTAAATCCGCAAAGCGTTCGGCCACGTCGTGCCGCGGGGGGAGCGTCGTGGGCGGCGCGGCCGGGGTTCGGCCACGTCGGCGGCGACGACCATGGCCTTCGCCGGATGGATGGATGGATGGATGGATGGATGGATGGGCCGCCTGCTCTCCAACCAGCGCCCTTAATTGCCGATTTGATCAGGCCCTGATTTGCAAACTTTTCGGCATAAATATCTGACTTTTGCGCGGGAGTTGGATGTATGGGGCAGTCGTACTATTCAGGCTTCCATGTACTAGCAGCCTTGAAGGTGTCCACACTCTGCCTAGGAACCACCACAGTGGCAGACAGTTCGACAGAATTAGAAAAAGAAATTGGTACTATTGAGCATATATTATTTACCAGTCGAAAACATAGCTCAGTTCTCCTTGTTACATTCCTGACGCTGAAACTGAATGACACATAAGGTGAGCGAGCCCTTTTGTATGTAGCTGAAAATGATGAAGCAATTTACAGGTAACCAGTCGAAATCCAGCACAAGTCATCTGTGTAACAGTAATAACCGGTCGTCTGAAACTCACGGGTCACTCTAATTTTTCCTGAACGCAGTGCTGGGTTCACTGTTAGTGTTATTACTTTACCAATTGATCAGTTTTCCTGCCTGCGCCCAAACTAATTTGACCGGGACGTGGTACTGGAGTTCAGCCTTTCAGAAAACTCACGTACTCCCTCCCGCTGAAATGTCTACGAATGGAAACATCATTTTGCACATTGTGAGTGTGCGATCTCTTTAAACTTCAGAGGAAAAGACCGCCTTTCGAATCATTCTCTTCTCCTCCGTCGCCTTCCTTGTAGGAAGGGGACATGTACTACTTGCATTGTGAGGGAGGGGCAATTACTGAGTGAAAACCATCACCAGCTTGGACACAGCAGAGCGTCCCTGCTCTGTTCGTCTCTGCCTGCCTTGCACCGCTTCAGAAAGACAGGCTCCAAAAAACAGGTCTGCTGAGATTCCATCCCCCCTGGTCTGACCCTAGTCGTGACTTGTGACTATGACCATCCTTAGGAATCTGCAAATTTCTAATCCCAGTTCATGGACCAACCCCAACCAAACCGAAAAGCAAATAAAGAAACATCTCCTCGAAACCATGAGCGAGCGACGCCGTTCATCTCCCAGGGAGGAGAGACGGTCAATCGCTTGCCGAACCCCTGCTTTTTCTCAACCTTTTCAATGCAGATGAAAAAAAAAAAACTTTGATTGCATCACCCATTTTGTCTCTGCGACGCAGTGACTGACTGAAAGAAAACCCAATAGATTTATCGCAATTAGTCGTTGTTTTGCTTATCCAATCGCCAATTATTCGCGGCAACTTGGCGAGGCCAGGTCTCCCTGTTGCCCCCCAACAAGTTATTGCGAAAAGCGCGCGCGCGGCCGCCGCTGCCGCTGCTAGTGATCGGATCCTCCTCCTCCCTCCCCCACCTCCACCTCTCTCTATTCTACTGTAGCAGTGAGACAGTACTGTGCGGGTCGGATGGCTGGAAGGATTGAGACATGCGTGCAAGCCACCCCCAAGTGAAAAATTTTCGCGCGATCTTTATAAAGCCTCCCACCTCCCGCCACCATGCAGCACTCTTCTCTTCCTTCCTCTTCTTCTTCCTGTCGCCGCTGCTTGTGTCCGTCTATGGTATTCGTGTTCCCACTGCCTCACCGTGCGTAGCTAGCTCATGGCCTGGGCAGCGACAAAAGCAGCGGCGGCGCCAGCAGCAGCAGCAGCAATGGCGTCGATCCATCCGCAGCAATGCGTGTCCCCTGGCGGCAGGAGCCGCAGCGCGCGCTGCGCGGCGGCAGGCGGCACCGCCGTCGCGGCGACGGCGTCCGCGCCCGTCGAGGCGGCGGCGGCGGCCGGAGTTGCGCGGCGCGCGTCGTCGTCGGCGGCGGCCGGGAGGACGAACAACAACGTGGCCGGCATGTGGAGGCAGGTGCAGGGGTGCGACGACTGGGCGGGCCTCCTGGACCACCCGGTGGTGCGCGGCGAGGTGGCGCGGTACGGCGAGCTGGTGTCGGCCTGCTACAAGGCGTTCGACCTGGACCCGGCGTCGCGTCGGCACCTCAACTGCAAGTACGGCCGGGAGCGGATGCTGCGCGAGGTGGGCATGCCCGGGGCCGGGTACGAGGTGACCAGGTACATCTACGCGGCGCCCGACGTGACGGTCCCCACCATCATGCAGCCGTCCACGAGCGGGCGCGGCCGGTGGATCGGCTACGTGGCCGTGTCCACCGACGAGATGACGCGGCGCCTGGGGCGACGCGACGTGCTCGTCTCGTTCCGCGGCACGGTCACCCCCGCCGAGTGGGTGGCCAACCTGATGAGCTCGCTCGAGCCGGCGCGGTTCGACCCCTGCGAGCCGCGCCCGGACGTGAAGGTCGAGTCGGGATTCCTCAGCCTCTACACCTCCGCCGACAAGACGTGCCGCTTCGGCGGCGCCGGGAGCTGCCGGGAGCAGCTCCTCCGCGAGGTGTCCCGCATCATGGAATCCTGCGCCAGGGACCGCCCCGGCGAGGACGTCAGCGTCACGCTCGCGGGGCACAGCATGGGCAGCGCGCTGGCGCTGCTGTTCGCGTACGACCTCGCCGAGCTGGGGCTCAACCGCGGCGCTCCCGTCACCGTGTTCTCCTTCGGGGGCCCACGGGTCGGGAACGAGGCCTTCAAGGCGCGGTGCGACGAGCTCGGGGTCAAGGCGCTGCGCGTGGCCAACGTGCACGACCCGATCACCAAGCTCCCGGGCCTCTTCCTCAACGAGTCCACCAGGGACGTGCTCCGCCCGTGGCGCGCGTCCTGCTACACCCACGTCGGCGTGGAGCTCCCGCTCGACTTCATCAAGGTCGGCGACCTGGCCAGCGTGCACGACCTCGGCACGTACGTCTCATTGCTCAAGAACGGCAGCAGCACCACCACCAAGCCGCCTGCTGCGACCAGCAGAGTAGAGGACGGCGGCGTGCTGGGGAAGGTGATCAAGTTCGTGGCGCGGCAGCGCGCCGGCGCGGTGCCGTGGCAGGACGCGGCTCTGCAGATGGGCGGCCTGGTCCAGACACTCGGCCTCATCTGAGCTAACCAACAATCAACCGGCGGTCACGATTTTGTCCTCTTTCACAAATTTTTTTTTTGGGAGGATTAAAGGTCGTTTTTTCGGTGGGTTTTTCTTCTTCTTCTTCTGTATAGATCAATCGATTAACTTAACTCAATCGTCATAGGAACGAGATAACAAAAGAATTCTTTCTTCATTCCGTTTTGTGCTCTGCTCAGACACACTGTGTACAGTACAGCTAGCTAGCCGGTCAGCATGTTTCCAACGCAAGGCTCGAAACAGAGCAGACAAACACGCAACAAAAATCATCAGATTTGTTCGATTACTCTCATGGAGGAAACCTCTTCTCTGTTCATGCCGGTGCTGATGCGATTGCACCGCCGTTGTATCTGGCTCATCTGCCGGTGCTGACAGGGGCGAAGCTAGTGGTTGGATGAGCCGAGTGTCATTGAGTGCACGTGAACAGTCAAGGTGATGTATACATGGTGAAAATTAAACGCTGATAACTGATTTTTTGTTTTTTACCTAGCTTCGCCCCTGGGTGCCGTTCTATCTGGCTCATCTGCCGGCGCTGATGCGATTGCACCGTCGTTCTATCTGGCTCATGTGCCGAAACGGAAAACCTGTTGATCGTTGATCTGAATCGGACGGCCGTCACCAGCCCAACAGGATGGCCGATCAACACCTGGTGCCTGAAACTCTTATCTCAGAGCGGATACGGTTACCATGCTAAAAGTAGGACGCGATGGCATGTCGCAACTCGCAAAATGCATCACCGCTTATTTTTGTTGCTTGCGAACATACGACGTCGACGATCTGGCACGGCTTAAAAAATTATTCGTTTTTTCTTTCTTTCAGGAGAAAATGACATCCTGCCTACGCATTAAAAGATGCTCTAAATAAAATAAAATACGGGTGTATTTCATCTAAAAAGCATATATCATTTTGCCAATAAAGAAACAGAGAGTGATGTCATGGACAAGACAACCGGGGCCCAAGAAGCTGTGCTTTGCAGGATTCGGACATGTTTAGCAGCAATCTCGATGAGGTGTTGCCGATCCTTTCCAACTAATACTCCAGGTTAATGAGGTACTTATCAGTTTGCTTGTCCCCTGGCCACAGATTATTCCTACCGATCCAATCCCATGTCGCTTCCCATTAGGATTTTGTTCGTCCTACTCTTCCAAACTGCCAGGTTGTTTATTTGGTTTTGACATTTTCTTTTATATGTATTTGTTGGCAAAAAGGTCTTGAGAAGCCTTTAGAAATGCAGCTCATGAACCGCCATGAGATGATCAAACTACAAACTGGGATATCATTGCTTATTTGGTCAATCGCTTGATCTTCCCCCTCACCTACCACGGAGCCGCTGTTTTTGTTTCCCCATTTCATAGGAGAATCTCTGTCCTGCACCAACACGCATCAGGTCCAAACTGCAAATGTTTCTTTAAATAATACCAGCTGGGTTTCATAAATAAAATCAATAGTTGATATGAACATTTGTATTCCAAGGAGTTTGTTCTTGGTGTGGTGGTGGGTGGTGACTCTAGTTAACTTTCGACTAGTGTGTCTATCCCCCGACAGATTATATTTATGTAAACTGCGTTTTAAGTACGTTCCCTCGAGTTGTGAACGAGAGTATTGGTCTTCTCAAATCCCTGCAAATTCCTTTAGTATGGCTATAGGTTGGAGTTTCGAGGACTTCTTCCAAAAAAAAAAAGGCGTTAGATAACTACTCCTTACGAAATATGAGCCTGTTCGTTTCGCTGCAGCTGCGGCTGCGGCTGCAGAAAAATAACTGCAAACACTGTAGCTGCTGCTGAAGAAATATAATTCCTCTCAAGAGGGCCAACATTGTTACTGTACAGGATTACACTAAAATTCTGACGGGATTTTGAGTACAGGATTACACTAAAATTGTTAAGTTTCTGTCGCCTTTTGGGTTCACGTCGTCTGTTTACCATAGAAGCAGGACAACTCATGGCTTTCCATTTCAGTTGTAACAAACTGTCAGTATGGGCAATTTTTCCTTGATTAGCAAGTTCTAAACAAGAAACCATAAAAAGGAAAAAAAAATAACCGTGACCCAAAAATCTAATTGTGTCAAGGCGTACTTGCTACACATATATAAAGGTGTCTTAAATTTGTTCTATAAGAATGAACTGAAAAATAAAAAGACAACGCAAAATGAAGGGTTGGATAAGGTGGTGTTGCTCTCAAATGGTAAAGATCAGGTCACCATCTCTCTATCTTTGATGTTCCTGAACAAATAAAGAAGCAAATATGGGTACTGTTTTCTCTTACGCATGAATGGTCAATTAATCTTCCCACTTCACGTACTACTTAAAATTCCAATCGAACGGTTTAGATTTTGTGAACTGTCCAATCAGTTTCATAAAAATCTTGTAAGTCGACGAGAAATCATGTTCTTGAACCCATGACATGTACAATGGACACAAGCAGTATGTTATCAGTGGAACATGGTTCATGAAGTAAACCACAAGTTGTATAGTTGTGTGCGATAGAAATCCGTTAGCCACTGGTTCAAACGAATAAAACTGTTAAATCACTATGCAACTTGACCTTTCATATTTCCCACTGGTATATTACAGAACGTTGAAATCATTTTTATATTTGAAACTACTTTTCATACAAGATTTTAACATTTTATTCTAGGGCAATCCACAGTTTTCATGTGATATTCTTGATGAACTGGAAATGTCGATCTTTTTAGTAAGAGAGGAGGAGCAAGCCCCTATGCTGCATACACTTTAATTTCATAGCCTGAATGATTTTGTAACATGTAAGACCGCAGCATCATATGTCACAATACTACACCCTTGCCAATCACAAATGTTCCCTTCTTTCGTTACCAACATGGGTTCGATTTAGCAAATAGGCAGTTGACACAACAATGACCTGTACTAAAATCCAGATTCATAGATTTACTAGTAAACGACAAACCAATTGTCAGGATTTAAATCCATTTAAATCCTACCTGGCGCGCCTCTGTCGTCACCCGATTGAACGGGGTTGTTCGGCAGATATTTAGATCGTGGGAGCAACGTGGTTAGCGAGATCAATCTAAGAACACGCAGAGGGTTTATACTGGTTCAGGCCTCCCGAAGGATAAAAACCCTACGTCCAGTGCGATCTTGTATAATGTGGCAACCTTTGCGTTAGGGTTTCGCAGGGTGCCAGATAGATTTCCCCATAGGGGTTACATGAATATTTATAGGCTAGTTACCGCCTACCAGAGTCCTTTCTAAACTACAATGTTCATTCTCCGAATCTATCAAGGAGATCGTAACCTTCCCGTAAACCATGTCGTGCAAGACAAGTCTTCGGAAAAATCTTAAAATAGGGTTCGGAATATCTGGAAACTAGGGCTACGACATAAGCCCCTGAACATGTCACTTGGCATCCTCATTCTCAGATGAGAACATGACGAGGGATATGTTCTGCCGTCAACCTAGGATCCAGACATACCGAACTGTCTTCACTAGTTAACCGCCACCTTCGGAAAATAAAGGCTTCGGAGCAAGTATCTTCGGAATTCCGAACACCAAATCTCGATCCATCTTCTTTTGTTCTCTCTGACAAATCTTCCAACAATAAAAAAGGATCTCGACTTGACCAGTCAAAATTTGCCTTTATTATCTGACCAATCTGACGGAATCTTCAGCGATGCGTCACCTCGTCTTCCTGTATCCTTGGAAACTCGCAAAATAATAATTATCTCACTTGACTTTTCGAGCAACTGAAACGCCGCTCCTCAAGGCTATAAATTTGGAGGTTTCGGTTGCTCTAAACATCATCCTCTCCACCAAGTTCACCATGGGGCGCAAGAGATGTGTCAACCCTAGGTTTTCCCGGTGGCTCAACACCAACTTCACCAACGCATCCGGTTCTTCTTCCTCTGCTCCCTCTCACGAGAGCCCAGCGGCTAGCCCTCCTGAACTTGCTGATCCCTCAGCCCCTCCTCCTCCTCCTCCTCCAACAGAGGCGGTGGATTACGGGCTTCCTCCTCCAAGCCCTCCCCCAAATCCGGCCGATATTATCGATTTGGAGGAGGACATCGACGATGAAGAGTATGCAAGGCGTCTCCACGTGGCCTTGAACAAGGGGTCACGCAACATCCCTGCCGACGCCGACATCGTCTCCATCGACGACTCCAACGACGACGATTCTGATGGCGGTGACTCCATGGACATGGATGCTCCTTCGGATCCCAGCCCTGCAGGTTCTCCAGCTCTCGTTATTCCTCCGAACGTTAGTTCGGTTCTGCTTTCTACCGGGGTTGCAAACCCGGTCCTTGACTCTAACATGGGGGGCACCCATATCTCTTCTCGAGTGTCCCTCATCAACAGCGCAAGCAGTGGGGGCACAGAGACCACTTCCTCCGATGTCATCGGAGCCCATTCTGAGGACGCTGATGAGCGGCGGAACTAGGGATACGAGATATCCCCGTGCTGCTCACACCTGAGCCCAGCATCTCCTTCATCCTTGTCTTCCATCTTTTTCTTAGGGTCAGGTGCTTCCCAAAGCTTCAGATGTAACTTAGATCTTGTAATAGGGCATTCGGATTAATGAATAAAAAGCTGCCTTCAATCCCAAGTATATATGTATGTTCAGTCTCATCTTCATGTTTTTGCAACGATATATATCTTCTGAGAATGTCTCTTCTTTAAATAAGTCCTTCGGGAAAGAACCTCTTCACAATATAACCACAATAATGAAATAATCCCTTCGGAGAATACCTTCTTCGGAAAACACTGCTTCAACAACCAACTCTCTTCGGAGAATAGACTCCTTCAGGACATAACTCTCTTCGGAGAATAGACCCCTTCAGGAAATAACTCTCTTCGGAGAATAGACCCCTTCAGGAAATAACTCTCTTCGGAGAATAACAATCTTCGGAGAGTGGCAATCTTCAAAGAATGGTATAATTTCCAGCGGCAATAATTTTATGCACACTCAACGGAAATATTCCTCAATTTGCTATAACAAATCACTCAAATCTGGGCAACAAAATCCGACTAACTTTTAAATCAACGGGAATATCGCGCAGATATGCACTGGCGAGCGCATTTGCCGGGCAGGGTTGCCTTCTCTGAGAAGCCAAACAGTCGCGAGAGCCCATAAAACCCAATCGCCACAGTTGTCTTCCCCATTCCGCATCATCCTTGCTGTTGCTTAAACCCTAGCTCCACTTCTTCCGCGCGCAAACCCTAGATCAATCCTCATGGCCTCCAACTCACCCAATAGGGCCGTTGTCGCCGCTGAGCAAAATCCTGAGCATCAAGTGACGCCACCAGCTCCAATGGCTCCCCCACCAAAGCTCAGCAGATGATGGACGCCGGCAAAATTCCGCAATCCATCGACTACTGGAAGCCCGGGGAAATTGATGAAAAATACATCCTGGAGCTGCGGAAGACTGGATGGATCTCCGATTTCATCATCACCAAGGAGAACAAAGGCGACATGTGCTTCAGCTTCGACACTACCGAAATCCCGGTATTTGAATCTCACATGATCTGTGGCTTCAATCTTCCGCCTTCCAAATTTCTTGAGCGTGTCTGCAAGTTCTACAAGATAGAACTTATTCATCTGAAATCTCAAGTTGTTTCTTTGTTGAGCCTTTTCTCCACTCTCTGTGAATGTTGGCTGGGTACTGCTCCTTCTTTGGACTTGTGGCGGGTTTATCATGAACCTTGCTACTATTCTTCTGGGTTAGTGGGTTGCGTGTCCTTCAATCGCCGAAGGAATATTGTTTATCCTCCCTTTGCTTACCGGCGATCTTGGAGCGGCTACCGGTGGAAGTACTTCCTCATGGATGACTCCGAGAGTTACGATATCAAGGGCAAAGGATTGTTGCCTTACCATCAAGGATGGATTAAAGCCGTACCAGTCAGGGACGAGCGACTCAAGCGGATGGTCGCCAAGGTTACGGAGCTGGTCACCAATGGACTGAGGGGTGAATACATCGTGGAGGAGTATGTCCGTAGGTGCTTCTTCCCCCTTCAACATCGGGAGCCCCTAGCCATGTTCGGAGACGGGCCCCGAATTCCGAAGTGGGGCTTCCTTCCGAAGGTTAAAGTTTGATCCTTATTTTCGTCTTCACATCTTCACTTTAATAAATCATCTTTACTTATTGTCTTGAATCTTCTTGTAGTCGACAAAATACCTGAAGAGGAGGTCAAGAGGCGCGTGTACACTATTCTCGAGTCTGATCTCCAGCCCAGACCCGAAGGCTTCCCAGAGCCATATAGCGCCACGAACCCAGCCACTGAGGTATATATCTTCATATTTACTCTGTTATCTTGCCATGCGAATCACTTATCACTTCTTATGCTTCTTGGATATGTTCGGACCTGATCCTTCCGAAGGGGGTGCGGAAAGCACCATGGTGCTGGATAGCAGCAGCAGTGAGAAGGAGCCCAGCGAAGCTCAGAAGAAGAGCTTAGATGAAGCATTTGTAGACGACCTCCTCACTGTCCCCGAAGGCCAGGTCAGGATTTATTCCTTCAATCTTGGTATCTTCAATTTTTCTTGACTTCAAATAATTTTCTTTTTGCATTTATCTTCAGGAGCATGATGTAGACCATCAAAGTTTAGAGGAAAAGGTGGCAGCAGTAAAGGCCACATTGACGTCCGATGCGCCTCCGAAGCCTTCTGCTCCGAAGCCCTCATCTCCCCCAAAGCCTCGGACTGCTCGGAAACTTCGATCATCGAAGCCCAGCGCTTCGGGAGAAGTTATTGTACCACAGGTGCAGCCACTCCGTCCAAGAAAGAGGAGAGGCCGGACTCCGCTGCTTGCTCCCGTGCCTCCTCCAGCAGACTCTGTACCAGAAATGCCAGCTGTTCGTGGAACTGTTGACCCAAGCAACCAGGTACCTTTATCAATAGTGTTTGGTACCCTCTTCCATGGATTCTCGCGTATTTCTCAGATTCGTGCATCCCAGGGTCAAAGGAAATCTAGTGCCAAGAGGCTTCGGGTGTTAGCTGGAGGAGATGATGATGTTGCTGCGACTTCAACTTCTGCCGTGATGATGCCAGCAGTTGAGCTTCCTTCGGGTCCTTCTCCAGGGCCCGCAATGTTTAGCAAAATCAAGGCAGAAGTCGAGGCAGCAGAAACTTGAACTTTGAAGACCTGCAGAGCTTTCAGCACCAAGGTTCGAGATCTTCGGCAGGAGAATGAACAACTGAAACTCAAGATTTCTGAAGCAGCCCCCAGCTCACTATTGGCAGAAAAGGAGACCAAAATAACTGAATTAGAAGCTGCTCTGACTGGGGTTAATAAACCTTTGGCTGATCTCAAGGCTGCCCATGCTTCAGAAGTAAAGAGCTTGCAGGACACCAATGCCACCTTGTCTACTTCAGTTGACAGTAAGTATCTTTGCACTAGTTCTTCATAGACATCTTTTGATCAACAATCCATCTCTTATGTCTCTCCCTTTGTCAGCTTTGAAGGACGAATCTCAAGCCTTGAATGAGAAACTAGAGCTTAAAGACAAGGATGTGCAACTTCTTCAGCAGCGAGTTTCAACCCTTGAAGCTGAGGAATGCAAACTGAAATCAGAGAATGACGATGCTGTTGAAGTAGGGTATGCTCAGTGTATTTCTGGCAGCGCCTACACCATAGCCCTGTTTCAGCATCATATTCCAAACTTAGATCTCAGCCTCCTAGATCAAAGTTTCAAGTGTGATGCAACTCAGCGTGACGCCTTGATGAATCAAGCCCATGCTGCCGCCGACGCCTTCGTGACTTCCTTAAACCTGATCCCCGAAGCTGCTCCGGCTGAAGAAGAATCCGCTGAAGATGACGCGCCTGGTGATGACCAGGAATAATTTGGCTCTTATGTAAAGAGCTTGTAATAAACAATAGTCTTCTGTAATGATGGGGCGAAAGCCCAATTTTTTGAACAATGGGGCGAAGGCCCTTCTTTTAATTAATGCTTTAATGATAATTAGGCAAAGGCCCGAACAATGCTTTAATGCCTGTATGATCCCCCCCTTTGCTTTTCAGTACACAATTTTAAGTGTGTGCAGGAAAGTAGCAAATCAGCAAGGCATGTAGATTGTTCTATTTTATACACATTTTAAGTGTTTTTTGGGTCAAACGTGCGACCTGTTTGGGGAGATCCAGGTTATAAAACCAACATGGGGCTAAGGGTCTCCCCCAAACCTTTACACAAGGGGGCCATATAACTTATCAAACCACCATTGTGGCTAAGTCTTACGACACTTTGGTGCCATGAAAAGGCTGTTCGTATCGCGCCTGTAAACCAAACGTGTGGCCAGGACAGCGACCAAACTTAGTAGACTAGCCGAAGGGCTTGGCCTTTGCGTCCGAAGGGACAACTTTGATAGGTCCGAAGGGACAAATTTCTCAGGTCCGAAGGGACAATCTTATTTGAGCTGAACGTTGCACTTTATTGATCTTATTTCAAAAATCTTTACACATAGAACCGACGTAACTGATCAGTATTCCAAGTTCCTGGCAATATGCCACCGTTGACTTCTGCTAAAACATATGCTCTTAAGCCAGCATCTTCAACCACTAAGAACGGACCTTCCCACGGAGAAGACAATTTATGTTTGTCTTTAGTGGTGATATCCTTCTTGATGACCATGTCTCCCACGCTTAGAGTCCTTCCAACCACCTTTCTCTGATACTGCTTCTTCAACTTCTCTTGGTACTGCTTCACATGTTCTAATGCTATATCACGCTCTTCTTCAAGCAATATCAGATCAACTTCTCGAGCATCAGACTGTGCATCTTCATAAAAATTTGTCACGCGATGAGCCCCCAGGTGTATCTCAGGTGGCAACACTGCATCAGCACCATACACCAGGTAGAACGGCGTATCTCTTGTCGCGCGGCTTGTTGATGTTCGGGCAGACCACAACACTGTCGGCAATTCTTCAATCCAATTCTTTCCCTTAGCAGACAGCTTGTCGAATACTTGTGTCTTCATACCACTCATGATGATGCCATTGGCTCTTTCAACTGCTCCATTGGTCTGTGCATGTGCCACCGAAGAAGTGGGATGCATGATCCCGTGATCGGCACAAAATCTTTCAAACTTACTGCCCACAAATTGCCTTCCATTGTCGGAGATTAACTTCTTCGGAACTCCGAACCTTGTCACCACACTTCTCATGAACTTCACCGATGCCTCTTGAGTAATACGCGTCACCGCTTCCGCTTCAATCCACTTCGTGAACGTGTCAATGGCCACGTACAAGAATTTATATCCTTCTTTGGCCTTCGGAAAAGGCCCCAAAATATCGATACCCAAGATGGCAAACGGCCACGACAGGGGTATGGTGTGCAATTCCTGAGCGTGCCGCGTGCTTTGCTTGCTGAAGAACTGGCAGTTGGCACATGTCTTGACCAGGTTGATCGCATCTTGCTTCGCCGTGTTCCAATAGAACCCATGACGAAAGGCTTTACCCACAAGGGAGCGGTATGCGGTATGAGCGCCGCAAATCCCCCAATGTATATCATGCAGCAGCCTGAGTCCATCTTCCTTAGATACACATCGTAGCAGAATCCCATTACGAGCTCTTCAGTACAACACTCCATCAGCCATCACGTACAGCTTAGTCTTCCGAGCAACACGCTCCGTAGTAGCATCATCATTCGGGATAGGGTTGTTTTCTAAGAACTGTATGATTAGAATTCTCCAGTCTTCAACATGCCCTTCTCCCGAGTCAATCACCATCACGTCCTCTCCGGGTGTAATTTTCGACACCGAAGGCTTCGTGAGCTTTTCCAGAATCACATCATCAGGGACTGAAGATCGAGACGAGGCAATCCAAGCCAAATGATCAGCATCCCGATTATCTAAGCGTGGTATGTACTGCACTTCGAATCCATCGAAGCCCTTCTCAAGTTTCCGAACTTCTTTCAAATAATCAGCCATCTTCCGATCCGAGCATTGGTACTCCTTATGTACTTGTCTGGCGACCAATTGTGAATCCCCTTTCACAAGCAGCCGATCAATTCCAAGTGACCTTGCAATGCGTAGACCTGAAACTCGGCCTTCATATTCCGCGACATTGTTCGTAGCTTGTAATAGCAACTGAATCGCATACTTCACGAATCTTCCTTCGTGTGAAACAAATACCACACCGGCACCGGCACCCTTCAAGGTGAAGGAGCCGTCAAAGTACATGACCCAATGAGTAGGGTCGACTTGCACTTCTCCTCCATCATCAGTCCACTCAGCAATGAAATCTGCCAAGGCTTGACCCTTCACAGCTCTTCGTGGTACGAACTCAATCTCATACTGCCCCAGCTCAACAGCCCACTGTGCGATTCGCCCTACTGCATGCTTGCTATGCAAGACAGCCTGCAGAGGTCGATCCGACACTATTTTGATGGAGTGAGCAAGGAAGTAGTGCTTCAACTTTCTTGATGTCATTAAGACGGCATAGAGCAGTTTCTGCACCATCGGATACCTCATTTGAGCATCTTTCAGAATCTCGCTGACGAAGTACACCGCACGTTGTCTGGTTTCCCCTTCAGCTTCTCTTTCCACCGTCAGTGCTGCACTAACCACAGCATCCGTTGCAACAACGTACAAGAGCAGCGGCTCCTCAGGTTGCGGCGGTATTAGGGTAGGCATTTGCTTGAGATAAGCCTTCAACTCATGGAATGCCTTTTCTGCTTGATCATCCCAGTCAAAGCCTTCCTTCTGTCTTAGCAACTTATAAAATGGCATACCTCTCTCTCCCGATCTCGAGATGAATCTGTTTAGCGCCGTCATCATGCCGGCCAGCTTCTGAACTTCTCTTCTGGTCTGAGGAGGCTTCAATTTTTCAATCGCCGCCATCTTGAATGGATTAGCATCAATGCCACGTTCGGAGATCATGTATCCCGGGAGTTTGCCCGAAGTAATTCCGAAGACACACTTTTTAGGGTTAAGCTTCATCTTGTACTTGCGCAGATTGTCGAATGTCTGCTTCAAGTCATCGAGGAGATTCTCTTTCTTCTTAGTCTTGACGACGATGTCATCGATGTAAGCTTCGATGTTCTTCCCGATCTGCTCCTCGAAGACAAGGTTCACACACTTTTGATATGTGCAACCCGCATTCTTCAGCCCGAAGGGCATGGTCACATAACAAAAAATTCCGAAGGGCGTGATGAACGCCGTCTTCTCTTGATCATCAACATTGAGGCTAATTTGGTGATACCCAGAGTAAGCATCCAAAAAAACTCAATAATTCACTAGTAGAAGTGGAGTCTACAATCTGATCTATCCTCGGAAGAGGGTACTCGTCTTTCGGACAAGCTTTATTCATGCTAGTGTAATCGACGCACATGCGCCATGAGCCATCAGGCTTCGAAACTAATACAGGATTGGCTAGCCATTCAGGATAGTCGACCGTTCTAATGAACCCGGCTTGAAGAAGCCTAGTCACTTCCTCATGTATGGCGTCGCGTTTATTTGGAGTATATCTTCTTTGCTTCTGCTTCACCGGTTTGAAAGCGGATCAATCCCCAATTTGTGCTCGATGACCTCCCTGGGGATCCCGGGCATATCAGACGGTTTCCATGCAAACACGTCGATATCTTCCCGGAGGAAGGCCACGAGCTCGCTTTCCTATTTGTCGGGGAGGTCCGCGCCAACGTACGTCGTCTTGGCGGGATCCGTGTCACTGAGTTTAACATCCTTCTTCTCAACGTTGCCCTCCTTCGCGGCTACACTAGGTGTCGAAGCTAACGCCAAGGTTTGGCTGTTCGGGGTCACCGAAGGAGGTGTGTCCTTAACCTTCGGAGTCTGTGATGTATCCCCCTTCTGGGCTTTGGCTTGAGGTTCCTCCTTCGGGGACTCATCCCTGAAGTGTCCAGCTAACACGAGAGCATCAAGGTCGCACTTCACCACCTCTGATTGGTCCGCATTAATGGTGATCACACCGTTCGGGCCAGGAATCTTCAGCTGGGCATATGCGAAGTGTGCTGCCGCCATGAACTTGAACAGGAAAGGCCTGCCTAAGATGCAGTTGTAGGCAGAGTCAAAATCGGCTACTTCGAAGGTAAGAACCTCTGACCTTCTGTTTTCCTTGGGCCCCACAGACACCTCCAGATGAACTTTCCCTAGGGGTTGAGATGACACCCCAGGAACTTTCCCATGAAACGATCCTTCAACCATTCGCAGGAAGGTCTTCTTCATCAAGAGATTCAATCCACTCCCATTGTCGATCAGGGTCTTCGCAATCTTGTTTCGATGCATAATGATCTTGGCAACGAACGGCAATTCAGGACCACTTATCAGACTCTTCGGGTGATCTTCAGTGCCAAAGGTGATCGGAGTATCCGACCATTCCAGCTTCTTGGAGCAAGGCTCAGCCATCAACACCTCTCGCTGGATCTTCTTATACTGTGTTCGGGACGACAAGGCCGAACTCCCCCCCGAAGATCATGTTGATCTCAGGGTACCTCTCTTCATCTTCTTCACGATCTTGCCTTTCAGCCCGATGTGGACCATTATTCCTGTGATTCCCCCGATCTTCATCAGGGAGCTTGATCTTCCCTTCTGCCAGGCGTTTTCGTTCCATCTCCTTGTACTTGTAGCAGTCATCGAAGTCATGGGAGGTGCGCCTATGAATGGGGCACCACTTCTCAACTCCTTTGGGGCGGTCATGATCACGACCCCGCTTTCGGGGAAAACGTCCCTCTCCTCTTTCTTTCTGCTCAACGGCCATGACTTCACGATCATCTGCTTTCTTCTTCGGACCTTTACCCTTGCCATCATTGAGGCGGGCTCGGGCATCAGCCGCTTTAGCACAAGATTCTGCAATGTCGAAGAGCTCAGCGACCGTAGTCGGCTCTTTTTCGGTGATCGTTTCCACGGTCTTCACATCTAAGCATCCATCTCGATATGCTCCGATGACCTCCACGTCATGGATCTTCGGAATGGTGTTTCTCATCTGGCAGAAGCGCTTCGTGTAGTCCCGAAGTGACTCGTCCGCCTTCTGTCTGATGTTCTTCAACTGGTCCACCGTGCCATGGCGAGTGTAGGAGCCTTGAAGTTTCCTTTGAAGATCTTCGTCAGCTCAACCCAAGAATCAAAAGAATAGGGTGGCAAATTCATCAATCACGTCCGCGCAGCACCGGTTAGGACGGTGGGTAGATAGCAGCACTTGACCATTTCATCACCTCCGGCTGCATCGATCACCGTGGAGTAGATGGACAGGAACTCCCCGGGATCGGTGCTACCATCGTACTTCTCCACTATATTTGGCTTGAACTTCTCGGGCCATCGCACTGATCGAAGATAGGAACCAATGGCTTGGTAAGCAGGTGGCCCTGTTTCAGATGCTAGGCGAGGAGTGCCTGTGGACTCTGAATGCTGTCTTGGTGCTTGTGAAGGTCGTCCTCCCAAGCGCTGGTGGACGGAGGGAGCCCCACGCTGTCGATTCAAGACATGACGGGCATCAGATGGCGCCAGGGGTTGACCTTGTCGCCTTCGACGATCAGAAGATGACGCATGCTCAGATGCAGCAGGCCTTTCATTGTTGACTGGTCCGAGCCTTCCCTGGAGATTGGTGACAGGAGCGGCTGGAGCTGCTACATTGTTCACGGGCGGCGTCGTATTGATGCGACCCGCGATCTCGGCGACTTGTTGTACCAATGGGGCCAAGGGAGAACCATCGGGAGCCAGCCGGTTCAGCGACTCCAGCGCTGTCTGAAGCCGAATGGCGTCAAACTCTGGACCAAGGTTGCGCGGTGTGACATCGGACGGAGCTCGAGATTGGGATCTGATAGATCTGATGGTGGGTGCGCTGCTGGAGGATGCCTCCGAAGCCTGCCCAGCCATGTATACTTGGCGAGAGGGATCGATGCCTTCATCTTCGGAATCTCCTCCAACTTCGGGGCAATCTTCACTGTCCCATGATTCATCATCACTGTCCGGGCTCCCGATCCCGAAGCCCGGAAAGTAACGTCCTTCCAGTATTGCCTGGACGACTTGCGCTTCTAGGGCAGAGCCAGAGATCGGAACCGAAGAGGATTCCGCCTCCGGTAGGGTTCCCGAAGGAGAGCCCCATACCCCTGTCGCAGCCTCCCGGAACGCATCCGCCGAGTTCATGAACCCGAACGGCATATGCGCTCCTGAAGACGTCGTCTCTTGCTTCTCCGGGGCGGCTCCATCGTTGAGGTTGATCGAAGCCACCAATTCCGCCAGAAGCGCCTCCTGCGCCTCTGGCGGGTTGACTTGCTGGAGATCTCCGTTCCTGTCGGCGACGAAGGTCAAAGATCCGAAGCGGAACTCAGCGCCGACAGGAAACTTCATGTTGTTCGCGGATCCCATCTGATGCTCTTGACGGAATCTCGACGCTGCCCCCCTACCTGGCGCGCCTCTGTCGTCACCCGATTGAACGGGGTTGTTCGGCAGATATTTGGATTGTGGGAGCAACGTGGTTAGCGAGATCAATCTAAGAACACGCAGAGGGTTTATACTGGTTCAGGCCTCCCGAAGGATAAAAACCCTACGTCCAGTGCGATCTTGTATAATGTGGCAACCTTTGCGTTAGGGTTTCGCAGGGTGCCAGATAGATTTCCCCATAGGGGTTACATGAATATTTATAGGCTAGTTACCGTCTACCAGAGTCATTTCTAAACTACAATGTTCCTTCTCCGAATCTATCAAGGAGATCGTAACCTTCCCGTAAACCATGTCGTGCAAGACAAGTCTTCGGAAAAATCTTAAAATAGGGTTCGAAATATCTGGAAACTAGGGCTACAACACATACTTATCAACAGATCCTTCGATCATGTCCGAATATTATTTTGGTCTCTGATTTAGCGTGGTATCTTAATGTGATAGCTTGCATGCGTATCATTGGTTACTAGGCTGATTGGAACGTATGAACTTGAACTGGGCAGATATTTTACACGTATCACATATATAGAAACTGAAATTTTCTCAAAGAAATGACGTATAACTTGGGTCATGATTCTGACATGCTAAGCTTGGTTTTGACGTGACGATCATCTTTTTTTTTTTAACGAACAGGAGGGGTCGCCCCCTACTGATTATATTTTATAAATTTGAAGGCATCGTACATATTATAGAAAAAAAGAGTTCACGAATAAAAGAAAAGAAAGAAAAAAGCAACAATGATCAGATTGAGTCTATCCATTGCAAAATTCTAGGGAAGTATTTGCTCTTTGCTCTGTGCAACCGAAACTCAGCTCCTTTTTGTAATATCGTCTGCAACCCTGAATGCTGGGATCAATGTTATTAAACATCCGATCGTTTCTGGACTTCCAAATACTCCATGTCAAGAGAATGATGATTTCCATTAAAAATTGAGAGAATTCCTTTTTTGGCTCTAAAAAAGTTGCCTCTTCCTTTCTTGACCTTAAAAATTTTGAACTTCCCTATCTGGACCAAATTCCATTTTATGTTCCTCATTTGGCCTTCCGTTCATATCTGTTAGCTTTTGCCGTCAAATAGTGATTCCGAACACAGCAAAATCTTGAAACTACCCTTGTGGCCCGCTTCCCCTTCCTCCATGGCTGTTGCTCCGAGGTCGAATCCCCTTCTTTGACGGCGGCCGCGCCGAGGTACCGCGCCCTGGTCCCCTTCCTTGACGGCGGGAGAGCCGAGACGAGTTGACGCTCCCTTCCTGGACAGTCGTGGCGGCGGGCGAGATCCCGCGGGTCCACGGCGAGGAAGCAGCGACGGGATGGAGGACCCGATGCATTTCGTGCCGTGCGGGGGCTCGGCATGGCCGAATCGATTGGAGAGCCCACGCTCGCCATCCATGCTCGCCGAATCGACGATGTTGACGCGTGCAGTTCATGCTCGCGACCCCGACATGGCCCTCGACGAATCGGGCTGGAGCTACACGCGTGAAGATCAAATTACCCAAACTAGTGCGAGAGCAGCAAGGTAAAAGATCGAATTTGTGTTCGAAATTGTTACTGCTACATGCGTGAATACAAAAGCAGAGCAGGGCAGAGCTTCGGAGGTGCCGCGTGCGAGGTTGCTGAACGTGGCGCTTGTCATCCCAGTGGAGGTGCTCGCGTGCTCACGGAGCTGCTGCAATCTCGCGCGCTCCGGCAGCCGCGGCGGCTCCGCCACCCGGCCATCCTCTGCCCGATGTTTAACAAGAATCAGTTCCGCCGAACAGGGAAGAGGCACGGCGATGAAGACGGAAGGGGTAAAATTGTCATTTGGTTTTTCAGTTAACACCGTTGCAGGCCTAAATTGACAGAAAGGTCAAAAAATGAATGAAAAATAGCTTTTGATCCAAATAAGGAAGTTCAATTTGAAAAGGGTCAAGGAAGGAAGAGATGAATTTTTTAGGGCCAAGAAAGGAATTCTCTCTTAAAAATTCCTCTGCAATTTGTTCTTTGAAGTTCTGTACTATCTCCTCTTGTGTACCCGCAACAGGAACCTGTACCCCTATCGATGCCCAACAGGCTCTTGCAAAGTTGCATGCTAGGAACAGGTGGCACAGCGTTTCTCTCCTCTGCCAAATGCACAGATCACAAGTGTATGAGTCTAGTGCCATATTTCTTCTTTGCAGCATGTCCCGTGTGTTGAGCATATAGTGACGATCATCTTGTTGCAGGATTCGCATGGCAAATATGGACATAATCCATGGTAGAAGAAATTCCGAGTCGTACGGACAGTTGGAATGCGTACGCCTGGAATTGCGCACAACATATCCAACTGCAAACAAATCTGAACCGAACCAGATCATGCGACAAATTTAAAGCCAAAAACCGCGTCCTGTCCGATGCTGAGGATCTTGGGGACATGGCATGGCAGCTGCATGCTTGATTGAGCTGGAACAAAATCTTGCAATCCCAGCTGCTAGCAGTGCAGGAAGTAAATCCCATAAACAATGTAATCCTTCGCTTCTGCATCCTTCTCATTGGCCATCAGACGAAGTTCAGTAAGCCACTTCAGTTTATATAGTACCACTTGTCTGCTCCTCTCCATCCCTGTGCTGCTTTCTCCGAGTCACATCGGACACCACCACTGCAATCCTTTCCAATTTGCGAATAAAATAGCTCAGATAAGTCTAGTTTGATATCATAAAAGTAACAAGTCTCTTGACCAGCCCCTGATATGTTTCTGAACCAGCAGGAACAGCTTGGATACGCACGGCACGGCCATGGAGCAAAATTTGTTTTCTTATGTTTTATTAGGTGCGCTTTTCAGCTTGGAATCCGGCAGCATATACAGTTGTACTACTACGCGGTGCAATGCACATTCAACCACTCCTCTGCAAGGGAAGAAAGCTAATGGAGAGGAGAGACCCTGGATGTCGAATGCAGTAATTAATGAATACAGCTGAAATGAAAACCAAGTGTTCAGGTTGGCAACACCACAAAATGTTGAGTAGGAGTAGTAACTAACGCTGTCGATTCTGAGCAGACAGTTACATCTCTGTCAGCTCGAATTAACGACGCCAGCCGCAGGATAAAAAAAATCTCGTGCGGATTTGCAGACACTAATGAGCCGGTGACAGCTACCTGCGTGTCACTGTTGCGAGGTTAACTGCAGGGGAGGGGAGGAGCTCGTCGTACCCTCCGGCCAGCCGGCGCCGGCGGGTCGGTTTCCGGCGAGCTGACCCATATGATTGCGCGCGAGGGCGTCGGCGCCAGCCAATCAGCGTTGGGCGGATTCGAAACGGGCGGGATGCGTTAACCGACGGGAAATCTTGGGAGCATCCTTTTCGTCGATCGGGTCGTCATGGACGGGACAGCTCCCGTTGATCTGGATGGCCAATAGCAAGCCAGGTCGACCTGCGACTGCGTAGGTCGTGCCCTCGACTCCGACGGCTCGGCCACTGCGACTGTTCACTCTCGCTTTCTCTCAGTCCATCCATCCATCCGTCGCGCTCTCTATCTCTGTTGCGTCGCCGTTGGTGTGAGAGCGACATGTTTCTTTCCTTGCAGAATGCAGATGCAGATCGATCGCCCATGGCAACACAAGCTGCTGCTGCTGCCCAGCTTTGGTTCCTGCTACTAGTAGTAAACAATATGATGAGCACGAGTAGCGCGCTGCACGCATGGGTAGCGAATCTTGTGTTACGATCTTTTTTGCCATTATGAGTTGTTTACATGTGAAAGCGCGGTAGGGTATCATCAGCCGGCCGGAGAAATTGAAGAGCCGCCCATGCATGATGAGTCCACTGCAACTGCAAGCAAGCAAGCAACGGAGACGCCATCGCGCAGGGGATGATCGATCAATGCGTCCACACCAAGGCACAGGAGAAGGTGCCAGCGCGGCCGCGCGGGCGGGAAGAAGGCCACGTCGCGTCGTTTTTAAATCCGGAAAGGGCAGCGTCGCTTATGTCCATGGCCGCAGCGAATGTCCAATGAATGACAGGCCGGGCGGGCGGGGTCCATGCGCACGTCGCAGCTGCGACACACTGGCCGGCCGTCTCTCTCCGGCGCGAGATACCTACGCCACAACAACAACCGGGAGACCGACATATATGCATACGTATACAGTGACACTGCTGCGATCAGTGTTATGAACTTTTGAACGGTGCTACTATTTGGTTTGCCGTACTCGACTTTGGTGCCGCCAAACGGCAAGATTTCACAAGACAAGATGCTAAGGCCAAACCAACAAGCATATATAAGGTGTTTTCTACTGATTTCTCTCGCATGTTTGCAGATGCGATGTGGTATCCTAAACAAAGTCTAAGTTCATGCAACTTGCAACAGAGTGACATATATTGGTGTGTGCATCTGATCTGAATGTATGGTTTTGGGTCCTTTTCCCACCACTTTTCAAGCTCAAATGAAGCACAAACCGTACCTTTCCATCGTCAACCAACCCCAATTAATTGTAATCCTCAAAAGCGAGCGAGGGAGGAGGCCACGTACCTACGTAAGACCAAAGGAGAGGCAGCATCATATCACCCTAGATCCGCAATTAATCGGCGTTATGGGGTGCGTACAATTGAGCGATATGGCCGTTGTTCGCGCACGTAGGGAGGGCATTGTTGTTCATCAAGGAGGGTCAGGCCTGACTTGACTTGGATTGATTGTCCAATCGACGTTGGAGACGCATCTCCATCGTGTGCACGTCAATTCCGTTCGTTGTGCTGCAAAAATTCTCACAGGAGTTGCAGTTGCAGGCCCACTGGGCCTAGTGCATTAGTAATCCTAATCCAAGAGGAAAGCCTTTTGTGTGTTGATAGGTGAGCCCAAGAACTTCCTGAGGATCATCAGTCTCAGTATGGTCTTTTTTTCGTGTAAAGACCATCTGCTCCACTGGGCTTTGTGTAGATGTACCTCATTCACCCCCTTGTAAAGCGGAAACTCTATAGCGCGTACAGACGCGCTTGCGCGTTAGCGCGCGTCCGGGTGCGGCCCGGCCCACTAGCGAGTGGATAAGGCGGAGCCGCGCGAGCGGCGGCGGAGCGCGGTGGCCGGCGACGGTGGCAGAGCGCGGGCGGTGTGCGGGCGGCACGACGCGGCGGCGAGGGCGCCGCCGTGTCGCCGGTGGCGGATTAGGGCGGGCGGCGGAGCTCAGGGGTGAGGTGGCGGCGGAGCGCGGGTTGATGGCGGGCGGCCGCCGCGTCGCCGGTGGCGGATTAGTGCCAGGCGGCGGAGCGCGGGGTGTGGGCGGGCGGTGCGACGCGGCGGCGCCCTCACCGCCGCGTCGCGGGTGGCGGATTAGTGCCGGCGGGGTTAGGGGTTCGGGTTGTCGGGGGCGGCGCCGGTGACGAGGAGCTCCATTCCGACGACCTTAGAAGGAAAGGTTCGGGGGGGGGGGGGGGGGGGGGGCGGCACGGCGGTGGGAGGCGGCGCGGCGGTGCGGCGAGGCGGCGCGGGCGCCGCCGGAGCCGCGGGCGGCTGGAGGGCGGTGGGCGGGGCCGGAGGGGGGGAGCTCGTCGGGAAAGAAGACCGCGCGGTGGGCGGGCGACAGCGCTCCGACCGGCGTCGTTCCGACCGCCGGTCGGACACGTGGCGGCCTCCGGCGTGGTACGCGCGATTCCCTATCGCGCGTACGGACGAGCGTTAACGCGGTCCTTGTAAAGATTGTTGGGATGCCCTCTTGCTGTTGGAAGAAAAATCAGCACCCTGCTGAATCAGTGATTCTTCCATTCAGATACTAAATAGGAGATGGACAAGAGTGATACAGTATTTGATTCATGGGTTATGTGTTCATGAATATTGAAATATATTTTTTTTTTCTAAAAAAAGCTGCTCAAAACTGAAAACATTGCGGCAACAAGACGATATACACGGATGTACAAATGTCATGGCACCTTCTACTAATAGATGGATTTAGGGTCAGGTGATGGAGCACTGGCGGAGACGGCAAAAGGGCAGGCAAGAGGCAACCCCACAAAATTATCAATACGAGAACATATCACTTCATATTTCTACTATGCATGGCTCTAAAATTTCAGCAATTTCAACATAGCAGTGGCGAAGCCACATTATACAATACCCAGGTAAACTAAAACTTTCACTCGTAAAGAAACCTAATTTTCACCATATACGTGAAAGTGCAACACCACTGCTTTGTTTCTAGCAACACGTACCGCTACATATTTGTATTTGTTCCCATGTAGAATCTGACATAAGACTCCTTATATTGCTCCTAATCTTTGGCTCATATAGCTAGGGCTGGCAATAAAACTCGCAGCTCGCAAGCTAGCTCAGCTCGAAGCAAACTCGACTCGAGTTAGCTCGACTCATTTCAATTTCTAACGAGCTGAGCTAGGTTTTTAGCTCGTTAATTTTACGAGCCAACTCGAGCCAGCTCATGAGCAGCTCGCGAGCCAAAACGAGCCGCGTGAGAAGAAAACCTAGCCAAAGGACCAAGCCCCTGGTCTTAATTCTTCTTTGCAAAAGCCCATCCCGCATACAAGCCTAAACTTATAATTAAGGGCAGGTCACGACACATGTTGTGTTTCTACGTATGCATCTACGCACGTCACCGCCGCTGCAACCGTCACTATCGGCAAAGGAGCACGCACGATCGTTGGTCCATCATCCTGCTTGAAGACTGCAACATGTAATTTTTTTTATTCGAATACTTGTTTAAAACATTTAAGTTACCTTGGATAAATAGACATATACGAGTGATGATATATGCAATTTAAGCACGTGCCATTGTTTTCTCCTTTTAAAAAGCTATTGAAAATGTGTTTTTTATCTTTAGCTCGTTGAGCCATAATGAGCTAGCTCGTGAGCATATAGAACCGAGCTGAGCTACGATTTTTGCTCGTTTATCTTAATGAGCCGAGTCGAGCTAGCTCGATATTGTAACGAGCTAGAGTGAGTTGAGCCAAGCCGAGCCGAGCTGGCTCGGCAGCCAGCCCTACATATAGCCACCACATAATACTCCTGATGAGTCAGGGCAGGGCAGGGCAAGACATCGTCGTGGGCGTCAGCAAGCGGGCTCCAGAGCGTGCCACGGTATGAGCCCCGCTCCTCAGCCCCCGTCATTGTCGACCAGCTTGTTTCTTCCTGCCGACGTGGCCCAACGAAGTACGTACGTGCTCGATTCAAAACGACTATATATATGTAGTACGAGCACGTACGACCTCGGACTCCACACAAGTACTTCTAGCAATCTATTGCATGATCAAAATGGTTTACCCCGCCCCCTTCCAACTGAGGCGCACCATGCAGCCGGCCACAAAAGCACCGAGTCGTGCGCGCTTCACCGCTGCCACCTCACGTACCATGTTGGCGATCGCCGCCGCGAGGCCACCAAACGCCACCCCGTCCGCGGCGATCAGGACGGGGAGGAAGCAGGCTGCGGTCGTTGCCAACATGTGGAGGCAGGTGCAGGGCTGTGACGACTGGGCCGGCCTGCTGCAGCCGCTGGTGCACCCGGTGGTGCGCGACGAGGTGGCGCGTTACGGGAAGCTCGTGGGCGCCTGCTACGACGCGCTGGACATGGACCCGTCCTCGCCGCGGCACATGTGCTGCAAGCACGGCAAGGAGACTTTGCTCCACGGCGCCGGGTACGAGGTGACCCGGTACATCTACGCGACGCCGGACGTCGTGGCCACCGCCCGCGGCCGCGGCCGGTCCAGCTGGATCGGGTACGCGGCCGTGTCCACCGACGAGATGACCCGGCGGCTGGGGCGGCGCGACGTGCTCGTCGCGTTCCGCGGCACGGTGACGCAGGCGGAGTGGGCGGCCAACCTCATGAGCTCCCTCAAGCCGGCGCGCCTCGTCGACGCCGCCCCGGACGTGAAGGTCGAGTCGGGTTTCCTCAACCTTTACACCTCCACCGGAAAGCAAGCGTCCCGCAGCATGGACAGCTGCCGGGACCAGCTCCTCCGCGAGGTCTCCCGCCTCATCAAGTCATACTCCAACAAGGACCAGGAGGACATGAGCGTCACCCTGGCCGGCCACAGCATGGGCAGCGCCCTCGCGACGCTGCTCGGCTACGACCTCGCGGAGCGCGGCCTCAACCGCTGCGGCGCGTCCGGGCGCCGCGTGCCCGTGACCGTGTTCTCCTTCGGGGGCCCGCGGGTGGGGAACGCGGCGTTCAAGGAGCGATGCGACGAGCTAGGCGTCAAGGCGCTGCGCGTGGCCAACGTGCGCGACCCCGTCACCAAGCTCCCGGGCGCCTTCGTCAATGAGCGCACCGTCGGGCTGCTCGGCGCCGCCTGGGCCGGCGACTGCTACACGCACGTCGGCGTCCAGCTCACCCTCGATTTCCTCAGCCTCAGCGATCTCGGGAGCGTGCACGACCTCGGTGCCTACGTCGCGGCGCTCCAGGCAGAGACAGGCGCGTACTACTCTTGCATTTCCTAGCTACCTGCCAAAGTTCGAGAAATTAGTCCACTACTACTCTGGCTTTCGAACCATTTCGTTCGGGTTTGCCACGATGAAAGCAAAGTTCGAGAAATTAGTCCAGTACTACTCTTGCATGTCTCCTCCATGTCTTTTATGATATATTTGTAGCTATCTCAAATACCAACAATATATATTCACATTTGATATTTTTATACATGATGTGGTATGGCTAATTAAATACCCGACTGAGATTTGTGTTGCCGATATTTAATATTGATTACCGACCAGTACCGCATATTTCTGTCGTGGTAATTTCATTTTCGATATTCCCGTAATATCGACGTCTTATATGTTTCCGCAAGTACCGCTATCGATTTCGCTATCAAGAAAAAAATATGAAATTGAAAACAATTTAGCATTTTCCGACCGTTTTCATCCTAATGTTTTTTTTTTAAAAAAAAGCAAGAGCACTGCTATTCATTAAGGAAGAAAATAATGAGTTACATCATAAAGTTACAGATACTAACCCAGCAGAAATGCTAGGCCCAGACCATGGTCATCACCAAGTCCGGGTAAAAGAAACAAAGCACACTGAGGCTAGCTGATAAGATCAACGCTCGGTGAAGCAGACAACGACTATTGAGGCCTTACTTTACTCTGAACTTTTGTTCTTTTCAGAAAACAAAAACTGACGAAGTTCTGACTTGATAGTTTAGCTTCTGAAAGTGAAGTAAAACCACTACCAATTGAGATTCTTAGACACGTATCAACCCAGATTCACGAAGCTCCGCATGGTCATCAGAAGAGTTACTGGACAACTTGGGGCAGCCACCCCCTTGTACCTTCTTCTTCCTCGCTACTCAAATCCTTCTCTTATTTCTGAAAAACTAGGCAAGAGTGCTACTGGTACAACTGCACTTTGTGCTCGGATATGACACACTGATGTTGGAGGCAAGGCTTTCATTCGGTCCGCTTCCTTTCCTTCCTCTTCTTCATGGCCACTTCTGTGCGCTTCTTACTTGTCTTCATGGTTGGTCCTGTCATCCTAATGGTTAGTTAACAAAGAAAGAGACACCTCGGAGGAGGAGCCTTTTGTTTTTTTGACGAGAAAGGAATATCGATCCTTTAATGCATGTCTACACCATGGACCCGTTTGTGATTGTGTTAAGAATGAACATCAACTTTAAACTTTCCTTCGCCGAACCAAGGTTGTTAGCCACTTCCAAGAATTGTTCGGCAGAGCTCGCCTGTGTTGAGCGGTTTTCCTTTTCACTCTTGAATTAACGAACATGTAAAGGATGGAAAGGCAGGCATGACTCGCCGCTCAAGTGCGTGCTCGACCGATCGTGGTTCACCGGCCACAGAGGCTCCAAATGGCAGCGTCGTTCACGGGAGCTAGCTAGGTGTCGTATCGCGACGAAGAACGGCGCGCGACGAAGCGCATCGCAACGAGAAGCAGCTGTACGTTCTTGTGTCGAACCTTTACGCGATTAATGGAAGTTGGTTCACGTCAATATGTTGTGGTCATGTGTAATGTGTTTTTCTGAACGCTACCTACGCAAGAGATTTTGTTCCCTAGCTCCTCGCGTCATGTACCATCCTTGATTCTGCTGGAGACGAAAGCTGCCTCTCGCTGCAGCAAAGGTGATCGCGATGGGGGTGCAGCGCAGGTGACAGTGCTCTGCTGCCTGTTGTTGTTGCTCAAGTGCGTGCTCGTTGTTTCACCGCGGAGGCTCCGCATGGCAGCGTCGTTCTCGGGAGCTAGCTAGGTATCGCGACGAAGAACGGTAGCGAGGCGAATTGTAATGAGAAGCAGCTGTTCTTGCCGAAGCTTTACGCAGTTCATGTTTTCTTGTGGTCATATTTTTTCTGGACGCTACGAAAGAGCTTTTGCTCCCTCGTAGCGTCATGTACCGGAGTCGATTTGGCTGGAGGCGAAAGGGAGACTGCTCGCAGCTCGCCGCAGGCAAAGGTGTGTCGCGACGGTGTGCAGGCGACAGTGCTGTTGTTTTGCTGCCGAACACGCATTTCGCAAGGATCGGCGGGCCGGAAATGAGAAAATGGGCAAGGCAGCCAGTGGTTAGGCCAAGAACTTTTTTTTTTTGTTTGAGAGGGAACTTAGCAACCTCGGGCCGGTAGGTAGTAGGTTCTTGTGTCAACATGGGCCGAATGGGCAAGATTGAGGTGGGGGCCAGCCATGGGCTGTTGATCTGTTACGGGTCGCAAAGGCTTCAGAACAAGGATTTCGCGTCGCCAGTGGACTTTCTTCCTGTCTCAAATCACTTTCGAGTATGAATACACGCTACTAGGGTCAGCATTAGGAGCCGAACGCTAAAATTCAGTCGTTCCCGACTTTCAGTGGAGGCTATCGTCAAGTTCATCTAGGAAGGTACGCAAGGAAAGTGTGTACCGTCTTTTTGGATGCTTTGAACTACTTCAGGTTTGTTTAGAGCTGGATCACCAGGAACTTCCCTTCACTTCCACCGACTTTGTCATTGTCGCCTTGCGTAGGTGCGCACCTGCACACTTCCGCGGGCGACGCACGACCTGTCTTCCAACAGCGCAACTGCTCCACTTGCTCGTCAATGTCGCAGCCGTGAGTTGTAACGTGCAAGTGCAGATAGATCTACTAGCTATATTGCACAATGTAACTGTTGCATCAACGTGCTTCTTTTGTAGTATGTGAGTTTTTTTTTTAGTTGGATGGATGAACAATGCGTACACATACTGTTAGATCTCCTCGCAAAAAAAAAAAGGAGTTCTCTAGGTTCCGAACCTTTTGAGGTTTGACATTGTTAGCAAAGAGGGAGACAGCTTTCCAGTTTTTGACGAGAAAAGAATTCCTTTCCAATATATCGAAACCTCATAGACGAACATCAACTTTCTACTTTCCTCTTTGAAACAAGGTGGTTAACCACATTCAAGTTCCGCTGGCTATTCCCAGGAAGGACCTGGTGTGTGTTGGCAGGTTGGCCCAAGAGCATGATCCAAAAAGATATATTCCCTTCTGGAGCAGGAAAATAATGACATATTATTTTGCCAAATCTACCCATTTTTTAACTAAACGAAGTAAACTTATTTCCCCATGAAAAGAGTTTTTATTTCGAGGTCATAACCCAAACCAAAATTGGGGTTATGGTTTAATACTCCAAGTCTCCCATGCATGGTCTTTTGTTGGTCACGTGTTGAAAAATACGATGTTAAACTGTGAAAACTGAGTACGCGGGGGATTAAATTAAAATTACAAATTTGTTGGTTTCTTATTGCTGTCCATGGTCTTTTGTTTTGCTCTCAAGAGTTCGGTAGAGGTTTGGTGGTGAGCAAACAAGAACTAGGAGCATGGGCGCCGCGTCAGCGAGTCACGGTATCAACTCTGCCTGCCCCTCAGCCCCTGTCATTGTCGATCGGCTCGGCTTGTTTCTCCGTCTCGACGTGGCCCAACGAGGTGATGGCGCGCGTACGTACGTGCTCGATTCAAAACGACTTATATATGTATGTATAGCACGAGAGAGCACGACCTCGGACTCCACACCATTGTACTACAGGCCAGTCTTTTTGCATGAACAAGATGGCTTCCACCGCCACGCTCCAACTGAGATGCACCATGCAGCCGGCCACCAACGCCGCCGGGCGTCACGCACCGAGCCGCGCGCGCTTCGCAGCTCCCGCCAAAGCTACGTCGGCGATCGCTGCAGCGAGGGCGAGGAGCACGGCCAACATGTGGAGGGAGGTCCAGGGCTCGGAAGACTGGGACGACCTGCTCCAGCCGCTTCACCCGGTGGTGCGCGACGAGGTGGCGCGGTACGGGAAGCTCGTAGAAGCCTGCTACGACGCGCTGGACATGGACCCCTCCTCGCCGCGGCACATGTGCTGCAAGCACGGCAAGGAGACTTTGCTCCACGGCGCCGGGTACGAGGTGACCCGGTACATCTACGCGACGCCCGACGTGGCCACCACCAGCGGCCGCTCCAGCTGCGTCGGGTACGTGGCCGTGTCCACCGACGAGATGACCCGGCGGCTGGGGCGGCGCGACGTGGTCGTCGCGTTCCGCGGCACGCTGACGCGGGCGGAGTGGGCGGCCAACCTCATGAGCTCCCTCAAGCTCGTCGACGCCCGCCCGGACGTCAAGGTCGAGTCGGGTTTCCTCAACCTCTACACCTCCGCCGGCAGCATGGGCAGCTGCCGGGAGCAGCTCCTCCGCGAGGTCTCCCGCCTCATCACCTCCTTCTCCAAGGACCAACCCGGCACGGACATGAGCGTCACCCTGGCCGGCCACAGCATGGGCAGCGCCCTCGCGACGCTGCTCGGCTACGACCTCGCCGAGCTGGGCCTCAACCGCGGCGCGTCCGGGCGCCGCGTCCCCGTCACCGTGTTCTCCTTCGGGGGCCCACGGGTCGGCAACGCCGCCTTCAAGGCGCGGTGCGACGAGCTCGGCGTCAAGTCTCTGCGCGTCGCCAACGTCCGCGACCCGGTCACCAAGCTCCCGGGCGCCTTCGTCAACGAGCGCACCGTCGGGCTGCTCGGCGCCGCCTGGGCCGGCGACTGCTACACGCACGTCGGCGTCGAGCTCACACTCGATTTCCTCAGCCTCAACGACCTCGGGAGCGTGCACGACCTCGGCACGTACGTCGCGGCGCTCCAGGCAGAGACCGGCGACGACAGGCAGGTGCCCGGCGCTGCAAATGTCATCCCGTTGATGGGCAGCTTCTTCGCCCTGGCTTGAGCTGCGTTTTTGAGGATCAGTCCTTTTCCTTTTGTTTGCACAAGACCCTCTTCCCGGCTGATTGTTTTAGGGTCGTTTTTTGTGTGTGTCATTCACCCTCTTGTAAGGCTTTTTGGGGGGATACCCCTCTTTTTTTGGTGGAAGAAAAATCAGCACCCTGCTGGTTCTTCCATCCATTCACTTGCTATACAAGAGATGGACAAAGAATGATGTTTGATTATTCATGGATTAATTGTGTGTTCATTAATTGCTGTTGTCACTTGTCTCTCCCGCTGCATGAATAATTATTGCGGTTGCACGGGCTATATGTATACAATGCTGCATCAAGCTAACCACCAGATTGTGTTTGTAGTCAGTGAAAATGGATGTATGAACGATGCCTACTCTTGCATCTCCTAGCTAGCTGCCAGAGTTCGAGAAATTTGTAGTACTCTGGCTGTCGAACCATTTCGGGTTTGCCATGGTTAACAAAGAGGATGACAGCTCCGAGGAACAACTTTTCAGGTTGGGTTTTTTTTTACGAAAAAGGAATATCTTTCAATGCATGTCTACATTATGGACCCGGTCTGTACTTGTATGAAGGAAGAACATCAACTTTAAACTTTCCTTCTCCGACCCGAGGTAGTTAGAGCATTTTCAAGAGAATCTTATAAAATTGATCTCATAAATTTATTTTTTGGAGCAACCAAAACTTACGAGTGGCAATTTTTTCTTTCCTCCTCCAACAAGGTTCATCTAAAAATGGATCAAATCAATTTTGATTGAGCAACATCAGCATTTGGTGCCACAAAAATATTAATTCTATTGGAAAAAGAATGAACCTGAGCCCTAATTATTTTCCTGTTTGTAGCTATAAATGAGAGGAGTTTAGAGGCTATGAAAAAAAATTGATGTTGTTTTGGGGTCCTGTTGGAGATGGGTTTTTGAATAGAATCTTAATATTTTGATTTAAGAGAGATTTATAAGTCTTTCTTAGAAATGCTCTTATCCACTTCCAAGTTTCGCGGACTGTTCGGCAGAGTTCGCCTGTTGAGCAGTTTTCCTTTGCTCTCTTGAATTGAACGAACATGTAAAGGCAGCTCCGAAACGACAACTAACAGCTTTCTAAAAAAAACCGACAACTAACAGCAAGGATGGAGGGCGGGCAGTACCCGCCGCTCAAGTGCGTGCTGGTGGTTCACCGCAGGGGGTCAGCATGGCAGCGTCGTTCTCGGGAGCTAGCTAGGTGTCGCGACGACGAACGGCAGCGAAGCGATTGCAACGAGAAGCAGCTGTTCTTGTCGAAGCTTTACGCAATGTTTTCTGGACGCTACGCAAGAGCTTTTGCTCACTGTCGTAGCGTCTTGTACCGGAGTCGATTCGGCTGGAGGCGAAAGGGAGACTGCTCGCCGCTTGAGGCCAGCCAGTAGTTAGGCCCAGACGTTAGCAACCCCGGCCGAATAGGTTGGCCGGTTCATTTCCACGGGCGACCACGGCAAAGCCAACCGAGACCGAGAAAGCACTGACGTCGCTTTTCGTTGGATTCGTCGAGCTCACTTGTTCAGTGTACTTAAAACAGAGAGCTCCTGTTAGATAAAGTACTATCTGGCGATCGAATTTTTTAACAGAGAGCCTGAGCGCAGCCAGATGATTAGCTTATCCTCTGTGCCAATTTGGGGGCGGTGAACACCTCCAAAAGTTGCAAGTATCTCGGATTCTCGATCAAGGGCTTTGTTTATCATATTCCTGATGATGGTAACAGACCCTATTGCCCAGTTGGCGTTCGCGAGTTGGAAGCGGATGCCCCCTGTAACCACATGGAAAGCAACGTGCTGTGGTGCAAGTAGGAGTTGTTTTCCTGCTGGTTTGCCTCTCGGCTAGGGCAGGCTCCCCTCCTTAGGACTCGGGACAATCAAGCGAACTAAGCAAGGATAAATAAACTGCCACATGCTTATGCCTTTTGTTGAGAAAACAATCTAGTCAAAATCAAAATATTTTAACCAGTTGGTGCAATAGACAATCAAGTGAGCATGCAACAGTGGTTTCTGCTCTTCGACGCTACCCTTTTACGAAGTCATAAAATAAACGCAACGTTTTAGGCTGAGTTTTGGTCCGAATTTTCGTAAGGTGGTTTTTTTTTGTGAAATTTTTGTAGAGTGTAGATGCATGACGTCCTAACTGTTTTGCGAGGAATTTTCAGATTTTTCCCGTAACTTTTCGCTGGCGCTGCACATAAAGTCTCTATGAAAGACTGAAACTTCAGTCCCTGTCCACCGCCCACCGCGACCGTCCCATAGAAAATTTGCCACTATGCCAACTGGTTTGCCGATCCAGCCCACGCACGTGATCATGGCTCTCGTTTGCTGCAGTAATCTATCATTAGATTGAGATGATCATTAGTTAATAACACAGGTGCACGCAGGCTGTAAAATAAAGGGTGGTGGCCATGAGCTTTCTACACCTCGCTGCCTCCTATCGACGGCGTGCGCGCGTCCGCCCCTCACATGGGAGCTGCCGGGAAACACGCAACAAATTAAGCGAGGTCCCGTGCCGTGCATCCGTGCGCGCGACGCCCTACTAGTCCTTGTACATGGTCGGAGCTGAACCTGCTGATTACTGGACCTCACTCGCAGTCGCACGCGGAGTATTTAGCTGGAAATCCCCGTTCAGGGATTGAGGCTTCGCTGTTGAAAAGCACAAAAGATGTGTGTACGTACGATTTGACAAAACAGCATGGCGCACTCCAGTCACCTAACCTATCGTGATTTGCAGCAGCTGTTTTGCAGCATCTACAATGTTTTAAACAGCCGCTACAGTGTTCGCAGTTATTTCTTCGGCAGCCGCTACAGTAAACACAGCTGTTTCGCAGTGAGGCGAACATGCTAAGGCTGCCCGCACCGGGCTCCGCTACCGCTTCCTTCAGGAAGCAGGTAGCGGAAATCGTGCTGCACCGGCTTCCTCTCCCGCCTCCGCTATCGAAGCGGAAGGCGAGTCTTCCGCTATTTGTAGCGAAGCAGAGGAACGCCGCTACCGCACGTGGGGCCCGCGCGCCGACGGCTTGCCTCCTCCTCTGCGCTCGCTGGTCCTCGTCGACGCCCGCCACGCCTCGCCTCGCGTGCTCGGCCGACGTCGCCGCGTACTGCCGCCGCCGCGTACAGCTCGGCCGCGTACTGCCGCCGCGTACAGCTCGGCCGCGTACTGCCGCCGCGTACAGCTCGGCCGCGTGCTCGGCCGCCGCCGCCGCGTACAGCTCGTCGGCATGAGCGGCCTCTTGGTAAGCACTGCGCCAGGTGCTTGATTCCCCATGCGGGGCAAGTGGTTCTTGTTCTTGGGAGCTGAGCTTTGGTTTCGATTCTTGCTGGTGGAAGCTTGGATTTTTATCGATTTCCTCTGATTGTGTTCTTGTTGCCGTCGCGGATTGCTAGGCGGTGGTGGGCAAGATCGGCACCTTCCTGCTCTGGGTGCTCTTCCTGGTGCTGCAGACGGCCACCAAGATCGTCGGCAGCCTCCTGGCCCCACCAGGAGAGCCGCAAGAGGACCAGCAGCAAGAAGCGGCGGCGGCGCGGCGCAGGACGCCGCCAGCTTCGCCGTACCACGACCCCTACCAGCGAGGAGACGGAGGCGGCCTTGCAGGAGAGCGGGCGGCGCGACGGCGAGAACACCGGCGAGATGGAGATATTTTTGTAATTTTTGCAAATTGGCCCGTGTGTTCTTTTGTAATTTGTTACGATATTTCTGTGTCTTAGATATTTATAAAAAGACCCCTACAGTTTTTTATATTTAGAATAACTATTTTAAATGGTTGTGTTATGAGAAATATGTTTGTTAAAATGAGATGGTAGTTGAAGATGGTTGAATAAAATATGTGGTAGTTGGGATAGAGGAAGGATATAGAGGAAACATAGGTGCGGAAGAAATTGGTTTAGAGGAAAGAATCTTGATGACCAGGACGGAATATTCCTTTTAGAGGAAGGAAATAGAGGAACATGAGTGCGGAGAGCCTAAATAATACTCCTACATCTGTACAGTATCCAGTCATCGTCGTCTTAAGTTCCTATCCGGTCCTCCGGTCTAGAAAGTCTGCACAGAAGAATATTGACCATTGATTCAAATGATCATGCGTTAGTAGTTAACAAACGATGATTCTGAAGTGTGCCTGTAACGGAGAAATTAACAGGATATCTGACGAGTGGGTGGCCATGCCTATGCCTCTTCCGGCAGCTTGCTTGCTTTCTGTCGAGAAGTTGCAGAAGTCGTTCGTTTTCTTTGCCCCTGAGGAAAAGAAAACAGAGAACACAGAGAACGAATCGGAAATTCAGAAACGATGGTACTATATGAGTTGTATGAGCCTGCTTATCATTGGCAAGGACGGGCTTTGACCTTGAGCGACCGAACCCCTAAAAGCCTGCCCAACAGAGAAGTCGGCGTTGTCCAAGCATGGATGAAATGGATGAGCACGTGGCCGTGACTTGGCCCGGTCTCCGTCCACCCTGGGATGCCTCTCCAGCAAGCGCGGGTCCCACTCACCATCCATCCCCCCTGGCCGGCTTGGCTCTCTCGCGTCGCGCGGCGTGGGAACCAGCACGGCGCCCCGCTAAAAAGCAACGACCAGCGAGCCTCTCCTCTCTCAAGTCTTCACCACCACCACCAGCAAATTCACGCGCTCAGCAGTGACCCACCGATCGCTAGCTTGCTGCCATGAATCGCCTGACGCCGTCGCACGGGGGGATGCCGCCGCCGCAGGGGCTGGCGCGGTACGGCTCGGCCCCGAGCTCGTTCCTCGCCGCGCTCGCGGACTCCGTCACCCGCGGTGACCCCGCCCCGCCGCCGCCCGTGAGCCGGTTCTTCTCCGGCGAGTCGTCCGGGCTCACCTCCTGCGAGTCCAGCGGCCGGACGGCGGACGGCGCCGCCCGGCCCGCGCTCCAGCGCGCGTACGGCGGCTCCGGCGAGATCCGCGTCCCGCCGCCGCCGCCGCCGCAGCAGCAGCAGCAGCCCGTGTCCGCGCAGATGGGGCAGCACGGCGGCGGGACGGAAGCGCCGGGAGTGTCCACGCTCTTCCGGCACAGCAGCTCCCCCGCCGGGCTGCTCTCCCGCCTCATGGCCGACCACCACGGTACGTCCTGCCCCGATCGATTGTCTCGCCCCGCCCTGCTGCTGCGTAGAGTAGGTAGGTAGAGCTTGCCAAGTCCGCGGCGGGGTTGCGTGCAGATACGCGGCGCCGCCCGGTTCGCCCGTTCCGCGTGGTCCACTGGCGGGCACCGCGCGCGTGCTCGGCCTTTCGCTTGATGCTGCACGTCGCGTCTCCATCGCTCATCATTTTCTGCTTAATTGACCTCCATTCCATCGCAGTTAAGCACTCGTAACGGTAAATTTACTTACTGTACGTAGTGATAGCAAAATGTTCTTAAAGCACAATTGGTTAATGCTGGATAGGGAAAATGTTGGTCAAACTATGGTTTTTGCTGAGTTGGGTGGTCGGCAAGTGCCAGGAAGGCGTTGAATAATACTCTACTCAAATTGTATCGTTTCCAAGCCGGATAAACAAGTATCCACATGCCTAGTTAGTTATTAGTACTACTCCGGTTTAGCATTTGAGCACCTTATCGTCTCAGAGTACGCGCGCCATTGACTCGTTATTTTACGCAAGGCTTAACCGCCCTCACTCCACGCAGGAACATATACAAATCTTTAGTCCTATTCCCAGCTTTAATAATGCTGCCAGTGACAGTGCAACGCACCTGTTCTGCGCGCGAGTGGACCAAAACCGGTTTTGGAGTCCCGCTCACTGGCTGCTCCTTGGGTTTTCGGAAAGGCCGTCTTTTCCGTCAAGGTTCGTTTGGCCACGTCGGTGCATTGTATATGCGGCTGACGTACGTGGCGGTTCTTGTTCAGGGTCCCGCTCGATGGCGAGTGGCGAGCATCTGGCTGCGGCAACGAACCTGGACGCCGCTTGTCACTCGTCGCGCCAACTTGCAGCCTGCCTGCAATGGCGGCGTTCACCTGCGCCTGTAGTTTACTACGTAATTTATTGTTTCTGTCAATGATAGGCGATGCGGTCATGCTAAGCCAATCGTGGCTCGCGTGTCGTGTAATACGTGTATGCGTAAGGAAAGACTGCGCTCTGTTTATCTTTTCTCAGGTCGTGGTTGTTAAGCCAAGAAGAAATGTGATACTAGTCAATTTATACGTTGTTCGGTTGGAAAAGTCCAGCCATTTCGCAACGCAATAATTTGTGGAGCACGTACGTCAGCAGCTTAGCATAAACGGCGATGACAATTAGGGGGAACATATAATCAGGCTGTTCGGCAGCTGCGGCTGGGCTACAGAAAAATAACTGTGAACACTGTAGCTGCTGCTGAAGAAATAACTGCGAACACTGTAACTGCTGCTGCTGCCTGCTGCAAAACATCCAAACGAACAGCCGAATATTGTCAACGCTAGAGAACAAAGTGGATAGGCACCCACGGGCATAAAAGAGATTCGAGAACAAATCTTTTCAATATATAGGAGTAAAAGGTTACTGAAAAAAGACTGGTACTAGCTGAATCATTGACAGTACCCTTCTCTGCTGCTGCAGTAAGAGCAAGCCCAATAAGCTTGTCTTACCGACAAGTACATGCTATTTTGAGACAAGGTAATAGACAAACCATGCATTAGTTTGTCTGATAGCTTGGCTCCAAGAAAGGACACAAATATTCAATCCATACCAGTACACTGAGATATGCTGATCCAAACTAAAGCCATCTATGTAGCTAGTCATGTTGCTTGCAACATGCAACCACAAAATACACTTAGAAAGTTGCACATTGCTAGTTCATATCACATCAGATCCATCCATTAGAATTAAAGAAAAAACTACCAAGTGTGCCATGCACCGAAGTTTAGAATTTTTCATTCACATGACTGATATCCCATTTACTAAATCATGGGCATCAAAATAATTAAAAGTATCTTTCTTCATAAACAACCACCAAAAGAACAAAAGCTCGCCATCTGTAGTTTCACATTCACCTGAAAGAAATGAATAAATGTTCAGTAGTCCATCTTTGATATCATCAACATAAATTAACAAATAGAGTATATGGAAGAAATACCTCACTGAGTTTTTGGAAACAATTTTATACCAATGTTGAGGATCAGAGTCCAAAGCAATGGGAGTCGACGAACTCATGCCTTCTTGCCGGAGTGGAGACGCACCCCAAAAAAACCGGACGGCCCCGACATGAATGGCCGCATGCTAACAAGACAAAATGGCCAACAATGTCAGCTTGTTTTTAACTAGCACCGCACTTCTACTTTGTTTACTTCCCGTAAGCAGCAGCAACACGGAGTAATTTTTTACTTCACGTAAGAAACAATCAAGAAACTAGGTGACCATCAGGAACTAATTTTTTAACTCACGCAAGCAGCAACAAAACGGAGACAGGCACGTGAATCAAAAATCAATCACAGAAGCAGTGGAGCGCTTCATCGATTTAGGGGACAGGCACGTACCAATCTTGAACACATTTAGGGGCTTGATCGATTTGGATCGATGGTGGAGTCGGGGATCCGACGGATTGCGGCAACGGCGGTGGAGCGCCCCACCAAGGACCAGCAGCAGAACACCCTGACGAGCCTGGGATTGACTGAGGCGGTGGCGCTGCGACGTGCTTCGGTGGACGAGTCATCTGAGTTTCTCGATTCCTCGGAGGCTAGGGTTCTTCACGATGTGGAATGGGGAGAAGGGAACTCAGGTGAGGAGATGCCGATGTGAAATACGAGGAGGCCGTTTTTGGTGGGGAGATGTGGAATTGGCGCGAATTGAAAGAAATCGATGCGTATTTCGCGCCATCGAGAGAAGATTTGGCGCGCTGTGCTGAAAAAAATCGCTGGGGAAGAAGGAAGACTTGGAGATGAGCCGTGTGCCTGTGTGCACAAAAGATGGGGGAAACGGTGAAGGAACCCGCAAACCGCGTTGAGTTGCGACAAACTCGGCTCCAGTCCGTCGACAGCAACTCTTGTTGTCAGTTGGAGCTCGTCGCCGGCAGCCCAGACAAGCAGCCTCTCTCTCCTCTTTTCTCTCTCCTTCACAATAGTTTTTTAACCCAGGGATCGGTCGATACGCCCTCTATTGGGCCTGCTCTAATGCATTTACTGTATTGCACAGTAAAAATCATCGTACTTACATCCAATCGATATGACCTGACGAGAGAACCTCGACCACGTTTCTTTATGGACTGGTGCATGATAGCTAGACCTGCTTAATTAGCCCAAGCTTTCCTCTCAGTGGGGTAAGAGTAAGATAGTGGCTGGCTGGTGATGGCACCAGGAGACGGCAGTGCTGCCATGTCACAGGATTAGCATTGGCTGCATGATTGGTGGGGCAGCTGTATTTTTCTAGCACTAAGATCAAGCTTAAGAATGGCTTCGCAAAGAACGATCGCTGACGGGTGCGCACAAGTTCTGACGTGTTAATCACTCATCTAGTAGGCATGTAGTCATGTTGTGAACAAATATGGTTGCGACCTGCTGAACTGATGTGTTTTCTGATTTCGTCATGGATGGCAGGCATGGCTGCGACGACAGGAATGGGGAGCTACTCGCACGCAGGCACCGACGCAATGGCTCACGACCACAGGCGGCTCAGCTCGCAGTGGAGCTTCTCGAGGCAGGACCTACCGCAGATATCGGAGATGGGGATGATACCGGACATGGGGGAGAGCATGGTCGCCGGCGGCTGTAACAGCTCCAGCGACGGCGGTGCGCAGTCCTCCTACCTCTCCAGGAACTTCTCAATGAGCTCCTGGGACGACACCAACTCCATCGTGTTCTCCTCCCCCGGCAAGAAGGCCAAGGTGGACCCTGCCGACGACATGGTCACCAGCTTCAGCAACATAGATTCTCAGGTCTGTGCACGTCCTTGGCTCACTGCTTGCTGTGCCCCGTATGCAAAAGGTTCTGTTTTGTGCTGACGAAACATGATCATTTCTTACTATCCAGTTTGGCTTGTCAAAGTCGTCGTTGGAGATGTCCGGGATGGATGATTTCCTGCAGCTGCAGCAGGACTCCGTTGCTTGCAGAGCCCGTGCGAAGCGTGGCTGCGCAACTCACCCACGCAGCATCGCTGAGAGGGTTAGTTCAGTTCCCACCACATTTGCTAAAGCTCTAGTATAATGCTGATATACATACGTGGTGCGCAATCTTGATTGTGGATGCTGAACATAATCGTTTTCCTGTTGACGTGCAGGAAAGAAGAACAAGGATTAGCAAGAGGCTGAAGAAGCTGCAAGATCTTGTGCCTAACATGGACAAGGTAATTTTGTAATAGCAACTGCCGTCTCTATTGATGTATTTTCGTGGCAACCCATTTCATCAGTCTGCATTTGGTCCCTATCGACACACACTTCGGCCACTTCCTGTATGGTCAAATCCTAGTCTCAAAAGGAAAATATATCGTCAAATCCTGCTATCGTTTTCTACCCCATTTCATTGCATGGTTACAGTACGGATATTGTTTGCAGTCACAGAAATAATATCCTGCTGTCATATACAAGAGTTCGAAAGTGATGCTGCCGTATGCTTATTAGTTTCTGCTCGAATATGCAGCAAACAAATACGTCAGAGATGTTGGATATTGCTGTGGAGTACATTAAAGAGCTGCAAGGCCAAGTTGAGGTATGCTTTACTTGCTGCAATGCCTTGCACATTTGACAGTTAAGCAGCCTGTGTTTATAAAAAATTGCCAATTCAGCTTGTGCACAGCCATTTACTTTTGGCAGTTGAACATGTGTAGGTGTAGTTAGATATAGAGAAATAGATTCACATCCTAACATAACTACAAATAAAATACCGCTTGTGTTTCATTAAAAAAACAATGCTCTTACTTTTCTAAAATGGGTCCTTGCAGAAGCTAAAATACGACCAAGCAAAGTGCAGTTGCGCGGACAGTCAGAACTGCTGAGGCTGCCGAAACATATACAAGGTTTTATGTTGTGCCGATAAGATTGTCGAACCCAAGTTTTTTGCTTCGGGAGATCAGTACGCATATGTGATTCACATGTCAGTGGCTTCCATGGCTGAGCATCCGCTTTCTGGGCTGTATTGTTGACGGTAGCAATGGATTGAAGGCTAGGAGATGACAAGTAGGTTATTGTAATTTAATTCCTTCGAGGTAGTGCTTGTGTGTAAAATCCTCCATTTCAACGTGAATGGGATTGATGTTGATAAAAGTACTTTAGGGAAATCTTTTGTGTTCTTGTCATCGAGTTCGAGTTCAGTTGTGGATCACGAGATTTTGGAACATGACAAGTTCATACACCAGAAATAATGAGGATGACCACTCCCAGGAGATAAGACCACTATTCAGCATCTTTTTTAACCCACGAGCAAATTTGATGTCAGACTTTCAAAAAGGAAAAAAAAATCTACTCCTACTCATATATTAACTCTGTGGATGCATTTTGTTAACTGAAGTGGTGGAAGAAATTTTGCACAATCACTGTAACCTGAACATTGTATACTGTCGTTCAATCAATTTTCTGACTCTGTCTGAAGTTTATTTATACATCAACCTTGGAGATAAGAAAATGAGGGAGCATCAAAGCGAGGCTGATTTTCATATCCTATATTAGTAGTCAGATCAGGCAAAATCATGTCGTGGAAGATTGAGCGGCTGACACTTATGCAGCTGTCCTATAGAAGAAGCTTAGATAACGCAATCTCCGTTTATCTACACACCTCTCCTGCAATTTTACAGGCGGGGTATTGGTTTCTCAAATATAAGACTGAAATCAAATCAGAAATATAATAGCACATGGTTTGGTCATTGTCGGATTTTGTACAGTACTTTACTTACAGTCTTGATTGTGTTCTTACAAGAGATGACTGAAGCGCGTCGTAGTGCCCATAACCGTCATACAGAACACGAACAGGATTGTCCTTGCCATATTCCTGGCCATATTCGGCTATGATCCTGGGGCTGTCAGAGCTGTCGGTATACATGTAAACGGTGATGGGCATCCTGCAGTGTAGCAAGTCTCAACAATAGCTATAATAACTACTAATAGAAAGCTGTACTCAGCATAAGACATATGCCTACCTGAGAACATGAGAGCACATGAGCAGTTCAGGCTCTCCTCCCCAAACATGAGGCTTCCTCATCTGACTCACATACCTCTCGAAATCGCCTTCGAGGAACCTGCCCACCACAATGAAGATTAACAGAGTAAAAGACCGCCTTTGTTTTTATTTCTGAATATGTTTTTTTTTCATTTAGGATATATAGGATTTATTTAACAATGCGAATGATTAGTTCGATGTGCCTGTTTTAGCCCCAAAAGGAGTATACTTGTTTTCTGAGAATAAGTTGTGTTAGTATTATTTTTCTCTTTACTGCTACATCAAATAAAATTTTCAGGGAAAGACATGCATCAGATAAATAATGGAAGAAGTAAGAAACCATTCAGTGTCTCCTCTTCTCTTGACAAACTCATCAGCTACCTGCAACAGACCAATAGCAGTTTAACAACAATAGAAATGGAATACAATACGTGCACAGCGTGCACTGTACGTTTGCTATTTCAGAATTCTGTCGAATTACATAGAACCTGAAGCTCAGTGGTGAACAAAAACTCACTTTTGCTCGGAGCTCGTCAGCCAGTTCCTTCTGGAGGCTCTCGCTTGGCGACTGCTTTCCTCTTCTCAGGCATGCGCCGTAAGCAACAGATCGGAACAGGCATCTCCCGTCCCCTGTGATTCCTGAAATATCATTTTGCAGCTCTCTGTTCAGCTATCCATAGCAATCAAGTAACGGTCAAAAATACCATCAGAAAAAACAGATAGTGTCGTACAGAAATCAAACAGACACTGCTTTATATTCTGCTAGTTGTAGAGAAGGCTGGTTTGCTATTTATCAATCAACTCATTTGACTGTGTCATAGGCGATGCTCAATGATTTCACAATTTATATATGAGCATAAAGATAGCGTGGAAAAGGGATATCAAAAGGGTAGGGAAAGCATCCTGTTACCACTCTTTCTTTGTTTATCATCAGCGGTCTTTTTTAGAAATAAAACCAATAACTATGTTTCTTTTATCATTCTGGATGGAGACCAGACCTAAGATCCCTGATTGCAAATCACAGCCAAACTGAAGAACAGTCTTCCACTAATTGGACTCAACGACAGGGAGAAAAGGAGGAGGAATCATCAGCCAGAGAGAAATGGCGTGGGGGACATACGGATCGATCGCAGCGGGCGGAGCTCCCTGTCCGACATCCGCTGTGCGGCGGCGATCCTCTTCTTCCGCCGCCGCCGGAAGCGAAGGGGAGAAGGAAGCAGGCGGGCGATGCAAGCAAGCAAAGCAGCCTGCAACCACAGGTGTGAAATGGGACGGAATGGAGCACGGAAAGCAGGGCGAGGGGAGGAAGACGGGGTTGGAATTGGATTCTCTCGCGGTTGCGCACGCCTTTTCGCTTGCCCTTTTCCGCTGCCTCCGAGCCGTTGCGTCGCCCTCCCTTTCCCGCCACAAATAATCGCGGCTTCGAAACCTCGTTGGTGGCAGGAGACGACGGCCGCGTCGTGGTTGTGGGTCCCAGTGCCATGTGAGTACACCGTAGGTAGCTGTCCATGTGCTTCGCAGTTTCCTCGAGCGTTTTCAGCTTGCGTTACAAAGAAATTTTGTGTCCAGTGCGATCAAAATCGAGCAGATACCTTAGGATGAATGTACAGCACAGCACAGCACAGCACAGCACGGCTTCGGTGATTTCTGGCCGGAAGTATCTGCGACGGGAAAGGCAATTCATGTGGCTTCATGCGCTCATTCGTGTCGGCCACTGTGTCAGTTTCAACATCTTTGATCTACAACTTGGTGTCATCATCTTTCCACAGGCTTATCTGCCGCCAACCTTACCCTATGTTATCGCTGGAGCTTTCTGGCACATCAGCTGTTAGTGATCATTACCACTGGTTGGACTCTGAAGTCTGTTCTCAAGTCTGATCAGTTGCTTCAGGCTTCTGAAAAAGACACTTCTTTCCAAACAATAAATTGTCTTGAAGAGTAGATAAAGGGAATAAATTGTTGCTTGCAAGCATGTTGGATTGAAGGGGAAGGAGCATCTGGTAAAGGGACACAAAGCATCAGAGACTTGAGAACAGACTTCAGAGTCCAAGCTTGCAATTCAGTAGAAGATGTTGGGAATACTTACAAATCAACTGGAACACAACACTATCCTTCTTCAATATGATCATAGCAGCCAAGCAAAACTTTCAGTCTGGTTTTTTCATGGAAATTGTCTTAATAGCTGCATGGAACATATGGAAGCAAAGAAATGGAAGAATCTTTGAAAATATCAATCCCAGCTTCCAAGCTTGGAAAAGGAACTTTCTAAGTGAATGCAGACTCCAAGCTCATCGCCTCAAAGAAAGCGACTTATTCTCCTTTAATGCTCAGATTGAAAGTTTGCCTTAGGCTCTTTGCTTTTAATGACCATTGTACAGTTCTTGGTTAGGTTCTGTTTTGCTTCTCGTTTCTTTTGCACTTTTGGCGCTTCTGTACAGTTGTTTTCCCTTTTATATGCAATAAAATCACACAGTAGGGGCCTCCCTTGCTGTAGTTACGTTCAAAAAAAGCATCAGAGACAGTGAAGAGAGAACTGTACACATATCTTGAGAAGGCAAAGAGGAAAATGCCCTACATCACCCCACCGAGGAGGGGGGGAAGAACCGAAGGTTTACTCTACCCGACGAGAACAACAGCAAAGAAAGCAAAGATCAGGGGGGAAGCAAGAAAGAAGAGATATACATATCCACTGATCAACTCAACCCAACTCTACTCTATTCTACTAGCATTGGTACAGCGAGAAGCCCCTGATCTTCCACAGCGAGCTCAGCGTCCTCCCCAGCTTCCTGGACTTGGACTTGCACAGCGGCTTCGATTCCCGATGGCACACGATGGCACCGTTCCCGGTCTCGGCCAGCTGCTGCTGCTGCTGCTGTGGCTGCTGGGGCGGTGCATCCCGTTGCCTTTGCTCCCGGAACAGCTTGAGAAGCTTCTGGGCCTTCTCCCTTCCCCTCCCTGTGCCGGCTGCCGAGATGGAAACCAGGGAAGGGACCACCCCCTCCTGAAGCACCGGCGCAATGCACTTGTCGTCGGCCGAGCACATCACGAGGAGGCAGGACACAGCCTGCTCCTGCTCTGTTGGCTCACCGGTGTCCAGCAAAGTTGCTAACGAGCTGACCAGACCTGGCGTGGACATGATCTCCTTCCTGCCAGCCTGAGTCGCAGCAAGGCTGATGAGAACCGCGAGGGCCTTCTCTGTCCATCCAAGGCCCTCAGATGCTGGAGACTCGGTAAGGAGACAGTGGAGAGCATCCACAATGCCTGCAGAAAGAAGCGCTGGGACACTGGCCTGGTGGTTTGAGAGATTGTAAAGCGTGTACAGGGCATCATGCTTGCACGAGCTTTCGTTCGTGTCACTTGCATCATCGCTGCACAGACGATCAACTAGGAAAGACACAGCTTGACTTGACCCGATGACCTCCTTCGCATCGGGGAGGCAAGAAAGATTAAGGTAGAGTGCTGTGGCTGGACCAGATAGACGTGGGTTCGATATCATCTGCTCCAGAAGATTGACTACACCAGCAGCTAAAAGGAGCCCCTTGTTTCTGAAACAAAAATGTGTTTCATAAGAAAAAATGCTAGGGGAAAAACATTTCCTAATTTTATGTAAAATAAACACTAGATACTTTAACTACTCGAATTGGAAAGTGGAACTAAACTTGATACCTGTTATTGTTAACTGCAAGGTTGAACAGCGCCATGGCACCAACTTCCTGTGCCTTCTCATTTCCCTCATTCACAGCATTCCTCAAGAACTCAACCAGTGCCTCAGCAAACCCATTTGAGCCCAGTTGGATCCTTGCTTCCTCATCATCTTTCAAAAGAAACCTTATCTGCTCCACCAACCTACACTGCTTGAGCATGTTGCTTTTCTCATGAAGCAAGAGCAGCAAATTCCCATAGCCCTCATTTATGTCAAAATCGTAACAAGAACTATCATCAAATGTCCCTGATTCACTGTTTACTGGCTCCTCTTTTCTTGCATTATCCACCGGGACAACCACACTCTTCACATTGGTAGAATCAAAACTTTCCATTGACACACAACCGGTTGCCTCAGAGTCAGAGAAAGCAAGTCTCCAGTTTACATCGAAAGATCCTGGTGGACCATCAGGAACCGGAAAATCGTTCTGCTCACACCAGCTGGCAATCAGGGCCTTTACACAGTAGTTTGGAGTCAAACAAAGGTGAGCAAGTTGCTGCTGAGTTTTAGGACATGTGCTGTGACCATCATTGAACCATTTCTCAATGCAAATACGCTCATAAGTCTGCCCAGATGAAATTATGACTGGGTCATACATGAGCTGCAAGGAAATTGGGCACCTAAGTTCTTCAGGAGGGACCGACATATTTTCAGACCTTGGACCACCACGTCTGCAGTTGAATGATCCAAGCCTAGAATTGAAGGATCCAAACCTTGAATTGAAAGACTGGATGTTTGAAAGCTGTCTACTAAATGATCGGCCATTGGCGTAGGGCCCATACATGTCATCCATGCCTAATACTGTAGGTGAGCATGGAGACGATCCCTGAGAATCCGTATCATCACCAGCCTCACTCCTGAAGAATTTTGAGTATTTCCTCATGAGATTGTACAAGTATGACACAACAAGCTCCTTCCGCTTATCTTCATCAGAACGAGCCTTCTCAATTAGTTTCTTGAGGGCTCTTCTCTCGGTGAGTGCTGCTCTCGAAGATGTAATTCCCAATTTCAGAGCAGCCATATGAAAGACCTCAAGCTCCCCACTATCACTGGATCCATTTATTTTATTGTTTCTCTGAAGCAAATTGATCACCTCATCACCAGCTTCCTTCTCTGATTGGTCCAATGTAAACACAATCTCCTCCAGCTCTCCAACAATCTCTACAATCTGTACAGCAACAAGTTCAGGGTGTCAGTAAGTACCACGCATTGAAACATATTGCAAAACCACCAGGTGAAAAAAAAAGGTAAAAGTTGAGGACTTGGGGTCCGAGGTTTTCATTAGATGAGATTTTGCACAATGTACCTTACCTTACAACTGATATCTTCCGTTACTATGCTTTCAACTCTTCTTAGACTTTCCTGAAGTTGGCTTCTTGCTTTCTCAAACTTCAAATGCACAGTTTCTGCGGTGATCGCCTAGAAGTGAAATAACATCACCGTTAAGAATTTCACGTTAACATTTTGGTTCCACCAATTGCAAAAATCTCCAAAATCACTGGTGCTCATGCACCATGGAGTTTTTGCAAGTTGTATCTACAGTGTTCTATGGGTGGAGGGAAACAACAACTTACCAAGTAGAGCCTGCTACAGTCTGCACAATGTTGAAGAAGACCTTTGGCTTTATCTAGGGCTACATGAAGCGAACACAACGCCTGAATACCAGACTTGCTTCTGGGTCTTGATGCTTCGATGAAAGGAAAAATGGCTGAAAGTTTTGACACGGAAGGAAGAAATGCTCTACATATTCCTGCATGCAACTGAATAAACGAAAAATCTCAGAATTTGTATCAAAATTAAGCATATCCCAAAAGGAGGAAACTTAAAAGTTCCATCAACTTAAGTAGTCTGTTTGAGTACAAAATACATCCATTAAGTACAAACAAAAGCATTTTGATTGTACTAACCATGGACACAACTATCCTTAAAAGAATAGAGATAAGTAACTCTCGTTGATCAACAAACATAAATGGCTTTAAAAACATACTTCGAAAGATAGACTCGGGCAGATTAACAGGAAAATATATATCTGTTCATTGCCGACAGATAAAAGCACTGTAGAGATGATACCTTGGCATCATTAGCCAGAAAAGGACCATCTTCAGCCTCCATTGCATCCATTTTTGAGTACTATCTGAGCTCCAACATCTGATTACAAGAATCATAAAAAATAGATAAGATTAGCATATCACGCTAAATGGTTACAAGAATGAGATAGGCTTTTGCTTCGGACTAAAGGGAATATTAGATTTGGACACTGGAGGACGGGACATAGCAACATCCAGCTATTAAGAGTAGAAATTGAAGAGATAAGAATGGATAAATCTACTGGCAAGCCTGCAACTCATTGTTGTACAAGAAATAACTAGCTGAATGGGACCTTTCCTCTACAAAATCTTCAGCTCTTGGAGGCAATATTTTTTTTTTATCAAATTCATCTCTTTTCGAACAAATCCAACTCTCTGAACATAGCGCGCTGCGTTTGACTCTTCCCATGCCCCCAAAAAAAAATAGAGGTCGGCAGCTACAGGTCGGACTTAGCGTGGGGCATAGGGGTCAGCTGTGCCGACAATTTGTTTCTCGAGTAAAAAGAAAAGTCGATATTTCGCGCAGAAGAAGAACCTGGCAGAATCACGGTTGGAGGGGCGTGGCCAAGTATCACACAAATCCACAGCTAACTGACTGAATGGGAATGATTTATCTGCTCACGGCCACAGCAACAGCGATACGAACTCAAAGAGCATCCATCCACAACAAGCTAAGATCACTCACCAACAAAACGAGAAACTAATCCACGCCCGGACGGATCTCCACTCCACTAGACCGACGGAGGAGCGGCGATGGCAGTGACCCGAGGATCCGGCTGATGGCGGGAGTGGCTGAGCCAGCAAGATGGGCCGGCGGCAGTGCGTTGGGAGCCTGCGATTGGCCTTCACAGCCAGCTCTGCAGCAAGGCTGGGTGCGCGGGTGGAGCAGAAAGCAGAATGCAGCCACACCTTGGCACTCGCCACGCTCCAGCCTTGATCTCTACCCGTCGCGACGGCGGGTGGACCTCCCCGGCAGAGTAAGCACGCGTCTCCGGCGGTCGCCGGCGGCGGCGGCGGGGGCGGAGGTGGAGGAGAAGCGTGGGGCGGTGGGGGAGAAGAGGGAAGAGAAGGGTGGAATAATGGAGAGTGGGGGGACGTTGGAGTTGAGAGTGGATTTTATTCAGATTTCAGAGACTGGGCCCGGGAAACTGAATTAAATGTCATTTTATTTTTCTCTGTGGGGCTTTCTTTCATTTAATTAATAAGCTTTTCTTAAGGAGAAAAATTATAGTTCAAAGGCCATCATGATTTTGGTGGAGTTTGGATAAGCTCTTTCGTTTCTCGGAAATGATTTGTCAGTTACAGAATGTAAGATGTTGACATCTATGGTTGGTTAGTGTACATGCATTTGTGTATAAAAAATCACGCTAGAACTTTGGAAGGTTGGCTTATAATTTTTTTCCCTCTCATTCTAGCTATATTTTCTTGCTTATCACCAACAGGGTGTATTTCTGCTGGTCTTAAATACTAGAAAAAAAACAATGATGTTCGCATTTCTTAGAGATCTTAGATGATCATGGAAAAGGTGCTTAGTTCTTTACCGACCTTTAGTAAAATATAGGACAAATGTCACTGTTCATGGAGAGTTCAATCCATATACGAGTCCTAATATTTACATCCAAAGACATGTCATCTACAAATATAGTAGGAAAGGATCATAATCAGAGCAGGATAGTCCAGATGCCATGTCATGATGTTCCGTTTTGTATCTCTCACTCCTGTCCACGATGATATTGATGTTTAAACCACTTGGTCAAAACTATAAAAATGTCTATATATGTCTCATAATTTTTTTTCTAAATATCAAGTGAACAAAAGATATAGGAGTACATATCACCTCGGCCGTGTACCTGAACACCAGATAGTTCAGTAAACACAACTCAGCAGCTGTGCGATTTATTTTATTTGCGAATCGATGTGCGGATATTTCTTCATTTAAAGTAGCCATCAGAAAAATGGAAGTCGTGCCCGTGAAATTTAGGTTCTTTTACCCAGAAGCACCCTGTACTTAGCGAAGAACAGTACCGGGATGTCCTTTAAATCACAAGACAATTTCTGCAACTAACACATGTTTGATGTTTCTGCCACTTTTCAGAATGAGCCAACTTGCATTTGCCTGTGGCCAAACATTGCCAGTTCCAAGTACCCTTTTCTCTAAACAATCCACCGGTGAGCAAATGACAAACCTGATCGCAAACTTAACAACTCAAACCAAGATTAACACGGAGATCTAAGCAGCTAGTGCCAGCATGGTGACCCCTCCAAGTGGCAGTTTTTGTATTCCTTTGCGAGGGATCTCTGATTCCATCAGATGCTGAAACCAAACACAGCCCTGATCAGACATGGAGAATAAACAAACAAATCTTGACATCCCAATTAATTGTTTACTTACTAGTCACTAACCGGGTTGATTAACAGGCAATTATATACAGAGGGGCGTGTATGTATGAATAGCCGTCCCGTCCACTGGCCGATGATTCCATCATTTTTTTTTTTTTGCCTCTTATAATTTTAAAATTTGTCAGAGTTAGATCAAGCTTTGCTTTCCTGTGGATCCTCACACAGACCAAATCATTCGCCGGTTTTTATTTTAATTGGTTCATCAGAAAACTATTTGAGATGGCAAGTGGTGGCTCTGAGGCGATGCCATGAGGCTTTAGGCGACAGGCACTTGGGAGTCATGGACGATAGGCTTGTACGTGTCAAGGAATTATTTGCATCTTTTGGGGCAGGGAATAAGGGAAAGATCTTGCGTCTGGGTGGACGAGTTTAATTGGTTGATCAGGCTTTTGATTTTGGATTAAAGAAAGGTGAGGAATTGACCACGAATTTGTTCATGGTGTGGAGTTGCCACTCTTTTTGAGTCTTAATGCTCTTTTGCCCCTTTTTTGATCTTTTGAAAGTGCTGGGTGTTTCTGCACCAACAATCTGGAACAGGAAATGTTATCCACTAAGCAAGTTTTAGAATGGAAAAAGTTTGCAAGAACAATCATCTTTGAAACAAAGGCAACGGACAAGCTTGCAGGCTAGCATTGAAAACAAAATCTCATAATCCATTCAGCATAAACTACTCCTTCGATACTTTTTTGGTGGCAATGAGATTTTCTGTCTCCTGCGAAATTTCCACGATATGTGAAGGATTAACAATGTTTCATTTGGAATCAGTTTACAGAAAACGGTTAATGTGGTACACGGTACAAACAGGCAGTCCTGCACACAATTAACTCTGCTTGCACGGAGATCAGGAGGAACTACGCTACAACACTGGCAAACCCTTTAAGATTTTTGAATTCGTTGGTGAAGGTAAAGACAAGGGTATTGAAAAAGTTGGGTGCATTATTGCTTGTAGCAAACTGTACTAACCAACATATTTAGCCCTTGGCATTAGCAGCGTTAGATACATCTTTCTGACCATCTTGATCTCAATGAAAGAAAGTACCGCTCCTGCTATTGCCAACAGTTAGAGCAACAGCGGAGATGAATGGTGGAAATTGGCTCGTCGTCATCACGGTGAAACTGGACGTACTTTAAGTAGAAATGAAGACCGAAGATGAACGTGAATCAGGATTCCCCAAGACGATGGCTGAATGCATGCAGGCATCCGATGTCGCCGTCAAACAAGACTGATCCTTGAACAATCCGTCTCTGTTTCACGGATGTTACCCTCCTCGCAATCACCTGCAGAAGCCAGTGCGGCACATGGGATGGATGAGCCAACCCAAGCCATTGGCCCATTTTCACCACCAACCTCAGAATCATCTCGAACGTATTGATGCATTAACCACCGTGTCCCCGTGGTTTAACCAAGGGTTACTACGGATTATTCAAATGGTCTACTAATGATCTGGCGTCAACCACAGATTAATGCCAGCCGTTCACTACCACTATTCTCGAGCACGGTACACATGTACCGTACGTACGCATACCTGTAGATATTGGTAGGCTGTTGGCATCTGGAAAAATATCTCTGGATGATTGGGTTGGGGAACATGGGACGAGCGAGAGATCATTAGCAACATAAGCAAGGGAAAGCCAGGGACACGCGAGTGGTGGTGGTGGTGGACCGTGGATGCGGCCAGCCAAGTGTGTAATTGGGCGGCGCTTGTTGTTTGCCTTGTCCCGGCTCGCCGCCCTCGCTGTCGGCCGCCCGTCCGCCGTGCGTGCGCAGCCACGGCCGCGCCATCATTTCCTCAGCTCTCGCTACCGAGATCCAACGGTCCCCTGTTACGAGCCTACACGTGGACGGACGAGCCGGCCATCGTACGAGCGACGAATCTGTTTGCCATGATGGCGGACGCTGACCTCGGGCCCACCTAGCGGGGCGGGCACCACGGTGGCAGTGCCTGCTGGCACGCTGCTGTGCTGGCTGGCCGCGACAGTTGACACCACACGCGGCGGGCTCCGGGGCCGATCCTCGTGCTTCGGATCCGACGTGGTCCGTACTATACCTTGGTGCGTGTGCGTACAGCTGTAAAAGCCCATGAATTTCCGGTTTATTACTCGTGATTCCAGAGCTCCAGACCTCCGAGTCCCTCCTTGCATTCGTGTCAATAGGCTAACATCGTCCTCAACAATTGCTTCTCACTTAATTCTTATAATTGTTTATTGAAGAATAAAAAGAGAGAGAGAGTTGCTAGCTCTTTTTCAAAAGGCAGCCTTTAACATTTATTGAGACACTGACATGCGGGACTATTTATTAGCTTAGAGTTGATATAAACTTTTATGCTGCTTTTTAGGTGACGTGGAGAGTCAACTGCTGTCTCTATCTTTGGGGACGCTCTAATAATGTTACGGTACTTTAACTGCTTTGTTTTTCCCAGTCAGCTTGCAATGGGAGAATTCTGAAACTGCTCTGCTTTTCCCAGTCAGCTTTGTTCGGTATGAAAACCTTTGTTGAAGCAGAAGCCATACAGAGACGAAGCACGTTACGCCACATGCATCTGCATGGAGAGATGATTCCGTCGCCTTCACTCAAACTACAAACAGCGCCCAATCCAATCTTTGGGTGAGCACCAAGAGAGAATCCACCAACTAACCAATCAACCAAGCCATGCATGCACGCACGCATCCGAACGTTTCCTTCCCGCGCACTCCTGTATATGTTCTTGCTTCATGTTCACTTCAAACACAGACGCAAGAGCCAAACCGATATCGATCTCTCTACGTAGACGCGCCATCCTTCGCCTTCTTCCTCCTTGTAGTACTAGTATCCTTTTGTTTTGTGACCGAACCGATTTCCCAACTCGGAATTTTTAACCCAATTTAAGGAAGGCTTTCGCTACGACCATGATTTTCGCAAAAATTAGCATGTCGAATAATCTTGGATTAACCACCAGCTGGATACCTCGCTCGCTCCCAGTCCAAGGTCGAATAAAAAAGCTTGCGTTTGTCGCACTAAACCGTGTTTATTCGATTTGATTTGTGGTCGGCATCGGACACATGCGCCTGCATGCGAGATTCTTGCTCTCTGTTTGTGCAGGTGGCCTCCTCTCCTCCATCAATTGAGAGTGACCTATATGATGATCAAGGGGTTTTAGAGAGAAAGATACAAGGAAATTAGGCAGCTGCGATCCGTGCTTATATGTCCATGATGGCATCACATCTTCGCTAGTGATCACATGACCGGCCTCTCCCTGGGCCCGGCCGGCCACCGACAGCCATTACTGGTGCTTCACGGAGCGGGGAACACGGCGCGTAAAAGAAAACAGGCACTGTGTGTATTCTATCGCTTGACTTTTGTGACAGTAAGCCTTTGTCTTTATATACTATCATCCACCGCTGTAAAAAAAATGTGATGTATCATAAGCAGCCTTTTACTTTAAAGACGTGTTTGGCTGAGCTTATTGCCTAGCTTCTCCACCGGCTTATGCACTGTAGCGCGCTACAGTGCATAAGCTGAAAAAAATCACCTAACAAGTTGCTTATTCTGGCTTCTTGTCAGATAAACAGTGTCAAACAGTGAAATAAGCCAGTGGAAAAGTCAGTGAAGAAGCCGGTGCCAAACACACCCTAAGATGTTTTCTAGTTGCAACATGTTACTGACGAAACACATTTAGTTTCTTTGGCATTTCGGAGTATACTCTGGTCAGTTCAGATCGTCGTCGCGGGGCTGAAGCGAGGTGTTAATTAGAACCGATGCAAAGGTGGCATATGCGATGGTATTTCGGAGTATACTCTGGTCAGTTCAGATCGTCGTCGCGGGGCTGAAGCGAGGTGTTAATTTCTAGAACCGATGCAAAGGTGGCATATGCGATGATACACGAAGGCCTGCCTTCCTCACATCAACATCACCGAGCATGATCATGGTAACCTAGACCATACAGCTTGACCTTGCTTCTGAAGCGGGGAGACAAGACAAACAGCTACGGATCGCACGGCAATGCAATCCCAGTGGAGGGCTGTAGGCACAGGTCACATGAGAGAGAAAATGCCGTCTCTCTCTATGTGGTCAACAATATTTTGGTTGGTGGGCTTAACAAATTCGATGGACGGACGGATCGTTGAGGCACCAATGATTGGGCGCGGACGGTGCCCGCAGGCCTCCATGATTTGCTCCTCGTCTTCCTCCTCCAGTTTTCTCCCAGTGAAAGTCGGCAAAAATGGATGACACTCGCAACAGTGCCAGTACAAGATCTCATGTCACAATATCATATCGCGTGGTCCAACCCAACCAAACGCAAGCTTGCATTTGGGAAGCCAACGTGTACAATCATTTGCGTTCGTGCGTGGATGCAGCTAGCTTGATGGTCTAGCCTAGCTGCTATTGCTCCGGCCGGCAGCTCGCCGTGTCGTCGTCGTGGGCTCGCTTATCAATCCGCCGCTTAACTTCCTCGTACGATCATGGCCAGCGCAGCAGTACCTGGCTCGAGTGTGGCTAATGGCTGAGCTGCTACGTGCTTGAATTGTCATTCTGGTGACTATTCGTATATAAACAAAGAAAAATGGATACTCTGGCGTTTTTTGTACGAAATACTATTGACTCCATTAGTGATGCGTGCTACATTAGCTAGCTAGAGAAATGCAGTCCTCCTCGGTTGTTAATTGGCGATGCTAATTTTTCTGATGTATACGTACCCGACCATTTCCTTGAAATGGCGTTATTAAGTAGTCATACGGGTATTGGTACTGAATGTATATGTTGCACCAACAGTACAGCTGGAAATTTGATCGATCGGGTCACATTGATAGAACTTATAAAAGGCGAAGGAGTCTTTAGAGGCAACGGTCATCCTAACAGTCACACTCACACCATCGACTTAATAAGCCGCGCGGTAGTAATCATAAGTTGGATCAAAAGCAAATCAAAACCTAAGATCGAGCATAAAGCTAGCTGGTCAAACGGAAGATAATCCTGGTCATCTTAACATCGACAGCCGCGCAACCTGGACCAGGAAAAAATGGCTAATCATGAATGCCGCATTCGTGCGCGTCATGCCGTGGACCATGCTATGGTCTAAAACTCATCTTAGCCGCGACGCTATATGTGTACGCGCTGCTGCCATGGGGGCCTGCTGATTGTAAATGGCAAAATCTGGACACCTATCTGCTCTCACCAGAAACGATCCGTGCTGGCTTATAGCGTGGCACATATACAAGTCTCTGGTTAATTAACGGTCACGGCAACACTAATCATGGCCACGTTCGTCCGGTATCAACAAAAAGGGCCAAGCGATGATCAATGCGCATGTGCGTATGCTCTAGGCACACCAAACTGCAGTTTGAGTTTGGCACCCCCAACAGAAAGAGCAAGCTTATGCTGAACGAGCACGCGAATAGAAGGTTGGCATCTACAAACATGGAACCGTCCCTCTCCTTTAACACACCCACACATACGAAATAGAAAATTAAAAGAGAGAGAGAGGACGCTGACATGATGAGTCGCCTAGAAAACTAATAAGATGACATCATCATCATCAACAACAACACATGGTTCTTTCCCTCTGGTCAAGCGACGCAACAGGCTCTGTGAAACGATAGAGGCAAAGCCGCAGCGTTGCTCGAGCATGTGAGGCGCATATGGCGGTGTCCTCCTCGATCGCCTTCCCGTCGCGGGCAGGATCGGGCAAATTTTTAATTAGAGGCGACGACGGACGGCTCCAGCCTCCAGGTGCAACGCATGTGGCGCAGCAAACAGCCTTGGATTGCCTTGCTCAGCGCGGCGTTTGATGGGGGCGGCTACAGAGCACAAGAGCCAGGTATAAAACACCCGGGCATGGCAGTGACGCCGCCACTTGATTTTCTCTCTGGTACGTCTTGCCGTGTGTCCTGCCGCACGCGCGTGTGTTGGATCATTCCTTCACGCGGCGAAACTGGAATGGAGAAACCGCACAGCCGCACTGCACGTTCCTAGTTGTGGTTTGCTTCGTACCTGAGCCACTGCTTGAATGATCCACCTTAATTTGCGAGAAGTTTTACTGTCCAAAATAATAGCAATTAGTTTTTCTAAACTAATAACCATTAGTTTGATCTAACGGTATGGATTTAATCTCAAAAAACCATTACTAATAGCCATTAGTAGAGGTAATATCGACAAAAATAATAGGCTTGGAATAAATTATTTTATTTCCATAAAAAAAGTAAATTAGTGAGCTGATTAACACCACTTTTTGCAGGAACCGTTTGTATTTCTTACAAAATTTTGGACGATTTCATGAACACTCTGAGCAGTACTTGCTGCTGCATGTGCCCGGTTCTTGTGTTTCCTAGATGATGACATGGATTCTTTGGTTCGATCAGTCATGCAAGTAAGACGACTCTATTGCAAACTATTGTTTATTTTTTATTTTTTTGGGGGGATGATGCATGAGACCATTAGTTAGTCTTCCTAGAAGCAGTTAGGAGATAATTGCTAAGATAATGCACATGGTGCTCAACAGAAAGCATTGTCATTGTCATCGTAACAAAGGATGCTCCCATAACGACACTGATTATTGATGTTGACTCGCTGAGGCGTCCTTGTAGCCAATAACTGATAATCGCCGAAAGATTTGTAACTATCCCCTAAAGTACCATCAGTTTCAGGCTTGGATTGGATAAAACGAAAAAGACCTTGAAGTACCATAACCTTTTTGGCCACAGCGAACGAAAAGTGTACTGCCGAGAATCATTTCACGCATCAACTGTCACGTGAAGAGAAAGGATGGCATGTCCTTTTGCTCAGATGAAGAAGTCACGGCTATATTCTTCCGTGGAGAAAAAAATGGCCAGTAAAAGAGACCTTCACACAATGGGAAGGAATTAAACGGGCACACCCATAGCAAACTTACCAATGATGGAAGCTAAACAAGAATAAGCCCATGTCAGGAGAGGCCCTGATTACATGGTCTTCGAGCGACAGGCCTGAAGTCGCATCACAGGCCTTGTAAGGAGCATCATCCAAAAACTTATAGCAACACCGAGAGCAAGCACATGTCAAGGCATATTAATAAAATTCTTTAAGCAGGCAGTTTAAAATGCTCGAGACCAACTTGGACACAATATGGAATCTTTCAGATATGCAGCATATATACATGATTACAAGTTACTGATGCTTATGCTGATGTCCAAATAGCCACAGTACTTTATCCTACGGGGTTTCCATCCTCAGTCGCTATCAGCTTCTCTGCATGATTCAACACAAGTTTATCTCTTCTGTTACACTATACTCTATAAGCATCAGTAATAACAGAAGCTATCAGCGAAGCCCTAAACACCCATCCAACCTGCTGACTCCAGGACCCAAAATATTGGTTTAGTGGAACAATTCCCAAGTTATGTTCCCAGTGGATCATATTACTGGTTAAGCTTCAACTACAGCAGCCACTTCCTCCTCTGACGATGTTTCAGGCGAGAGAATCTCTTCAGGCAAATCATTTGGAGAAACGTCTTCGGCCTCCTCTTTAGTCGCTTCAGTTTCCATCAATTGCCTTAAAGTCATCTCCAGCTCTTTTGCGGTACTCTCATTGTTAGCAAGATAAGATTTGAGAGCTTCTTTACCACAAAATTTCAAATCATTGAAACCATAATAAGCACCACCAGCCTTTTGTACAAGCTTGTGTTTTAATCCAAATTCAATAAGCTCAGAACTGCGGCTTATTCCCTTCCCAAATTCAAGCTCGAAGTTAGCTGTCTTGAAAGGCGGGGCATGCTTGTTTTTCACAATCTTCACAGCAACCTGACTACCAATAGTCTGCAAATAGAATTGATAGTTGTTCAAAAGTGTGCTAGGTAAGCCGTGTATAGTTTCAAGGGCCACCACATTTTTACTATATGGAGAAGTAATGTCCAAACTCCAAAGTCAGTTTTTTTTTTTTTTGAATCAAAGGTCTCCCCTGTTTTATTCATTCGAATAAAACGAAGTACAAAAGTCAGTTATTTTGATTTACAGAGTAATATATGTGCCTCTGATTGTTTTCAAGAAAAATATACGTGCCTCTGAGTTGCACAAGTAGGCGCCCATAAGTTGCCCATGTCATGTCTAATAGTGGTTCATGTTTCATGCAGATATAGCTACCTAGAACGTGAATCTTCTGTACATGGGTTCCAGCATTCCCATAGACAAGTCCAGCATGATGAATTGTTTCAAAAATTCATCAAAAAAATAAAAAATAGACATATAAAGTTAAGTAAATTTAAGAGTTCATCTAACTCTGTACTGCATACATTATTAATTTTTGGAGTTAATTTCGCAAACCCACCAAAATATTGGCGTTATAGTCACAAACCCACCAAGTCTAGAGCCTGTTTCAAAAATCCACCATAAGTTTGGGGTGTAGTTTCACAAAGCCACCATCTTTTGCCTTATACCATATCTCATCATACCGGTCCCACATGTCAACCAAACATACCCGAAATCGTATACCGTATTGATAGACATCACATGGAAAATCGGTGCGGTATATGATGTTGTGTATGTGCTGTTGACATGTGGGACCTGAAGAGGATGATACAGTATGAATAAAAAAATGGTGGCTTTGTGAAACTACACCCCAAACTTATGGTGGGTTTCTGAAATAGGCTCTATACTTGGTGGGTTTGTGACTATATAGCCAAAGTTTTGGTGGGTTTGTGAAATTAACTCTAATTTTTGAAACGTTTAAACATGTTAAATATTATTAATTTAAGAGTTCACCAACGAATTTCACGTCCAAATAAATCACAATGTGAACAAACTGAGTTCCTTTATTCCACACACATCAAGTGTTGGCCAACCTTATAATATAACAGGTAAAGCTTATCTTAAAGGTAAGTGTTAGGACATGCTTTAGATATTTACCTCTTCGCCTTTCTTTACCAAACCAATACGCTTGATGTTCAAGCGAACGGAAGCGTAAAACTTCAGGGCATTGCCGCCAGAAGTGACCTCAGTTGGCCCCCCAAATCCAAATGTGGCTACCTTAGACCTGATCTACAATGTGTGAACAAATACAGGTTATTAAAAAAAAGGAAGATGAAAAGAGAGTAAGGTGGCAGGCAAAATGATAGAGCTCTATGAAAGGTTAAAAAAAAGCTGGAAAATTCTATGATTTGCATATAAAAATGAGGACAGCAGTGTGAAGTGCCAGTGTTGGAAGAACAGGAATAACCAGCTGTAATGCTAGCTCAGAAAAAGGGATAGGATTGTTTCAAATCTTCAGCATAACATTTTTTCTAGCTATAGCAGCATGCAGTTCTGGAAATATAAGGTATGATGAGTGTAGAATTGCGCCCGACATTAAAGCTGAATATAATTATCGTATTAATGGCTTGTCGATTTGGTGCTTCACTTCAGCAACAAACGAGACACATAATTAAATCAATGATAAGTACGTTGTTTTGACTGACTCTGAGGAAATAGGCATATAATAAATACCTGATTAATAAATAACAGAATTGTCTGGGAAAGTGAAAGGGAGTGGCTCAGCTTGCGAAGAGCTTGGCTCATCAATCTAGCCTGAAGAGCAACATGCGCATCTCCCATATCCCCATCAAGCTCAGTCTTCGGGACAAGGGCAGCTACCTGTGTCATTGAATAAGATGAACCGTGTATCAAACTTCTGAAGAGTCATAAATACGCTCTTAAAACTGAGCAGCATGTTAATTGGAAACATTCCTTAAAACTTAAACAGAGCACCACTACACAAATTGAGGGATCTGTTAAAAAAGAAGAAGATGGAACTAGATCTTACACTGTCTACAACAACAACATCAACAGATCCACTACGAATAAGTGTGTCCACAAGACTAAGTGCCTGCTCAGCACAGTCTGGCTGAGAAAGAAGTAAATTATTAGTGTCAACACCAATCGACTCTGCGAGAGCTGGATCCAAAGCATGTTCTGCATCTACAAAGGCACAGTAACCTAGAAATGTAATAAAAAGGAAAAATCATTAAAATTACATTAGATGAATTTGAAAAGCAAAATATAGTAGCTATGGCACAGAAATGTAGATGCACTAAAACTAGGATTTTAAATTACCTAAAAGGTTGATCATGCTTGGGACAGTATATTAAGATTAGTATAGATTAGAGAAGGCTGATGCCCATGTAAACTTCTCTTCGTATTTCATAATCCAAAGAATAAGGACACATTTTATTGGTATTACAACTTACAAGTTTTTTTCCGAAAAGCTTTTGTTCAATAGGTAGGGCAGTGACACTTGAAAATCAACAACTCAGAAGGAAAGTTGTTCCACTCCTGATTATCAAGATCATTTAAAGAAGTTCATTCCTCAATCTGTAATGTCCAGACACACATATCCAGTGCAGAGTGACTGCTTCTACTACTTTGCAATTTTTAAAAATGATAACGTAGTGAGTCTCTCTAGCTGAATGAGTATTGGGGTACTCATTGCACATGCTACTGAACCAGATACATGGTATAAAGTTTCCCATAGTTCATTATTCATATCCTAAATCATAACCTACTTTCCTCTATTTTTCTCTATTGTCATATGTATCAGTAACTAGACAGTTGATAGATTAAGAACAGCATTCGATGAGAGGCTAAGTAGAAATTTGTGAGTTTACCGCCACTCTTTTGTGCTTCTGCAATAACATGTAGAGCAAGAGTTGTCTTGCCTGAAGCCTCTGGACCAAAGACCTCTATGACACGCCCCTAAAATAGTACACATGAAAAATTACAAAAAGATACATATATGCAAAAGAGCATCATAAACTATCAGACTATTTGATCTTTTCAATTTGCAAATAGTATCATGCGATGGTCCGAAAAAGAAGAAGAAGAAGAAATTCTAATTCAACCATTGATCTGAGAAAGCAATACCTTTGGAAGCCCACCAGTCCCTAGAGCCATATCCAAAGCGATGGAGCCAGTAGATATAACAGGTACTTCTCTATGGCCCTGGGAACGTCCAAGCCACATTATTGCTCCCTTCCCAAATGCAGATGTTATTTGATCGATAGCCTGATGCAAAGCCAAGTCTTTCTTCGACATATTCTCCTCACCAGAGTCAGTTCCACTTGACTTTTTCTTTTTGGCTACATATGCAATTACAGAAGAATCAATGACTGATTCAGTAGGTAGCCGCAGAGGAGTATAATGGAAGCAAAATAATATATTGTGCGGTTTGGATTTCATGATAACATAATCACATTTTGGTGCATGTATTCAACAAAAATATTGTGGCGCAGATAACAATTTGACAACCAAACTATGTATCTGCCAGCCAAACCACATGTTACTCAAGCATCTATGATAAAACAGGTGCAGAAAGCATAAGAAACATGTTTATAACCTTTAGATGAGAACTCTCGGTAATGAAAAGTCGAGCCGCAGATCCCTTGCCTGTAGCTCTGTGCAAACGTTAAAGCATCAGTGTCCATATATAACATTGCCATCCAGTGTGAAATTATTTTTGTGATCTAGTGTTGTAATGCATACTCTAAGCAAGATAAGAGGAATATTGAAAGCCAGGATTAAGATGGTTGGGGACCAAATTATAAACTTTGAACAGGCAGTGGAGAATATCTATGTAATCGAAAGCATAAAGACACTTTAAGCATGACATCAGATACTCAAATGTCAATGGCAAGAGGAATGCTTGTGACAACACGAAAACAAGCTACCACGCAGTATGAGCAAACTGTAATGTCCTAACGATAAGTGATATTTGGGCGCTTAGTAATTTGGGTAAGGGTACAGTAAAACCTCTCCTTAAGGAAGGTGGTTAACGAAATCGTTATTTGACATAAAGCTATTGGCACTGAATAGTTGATTTGCAGTCTGAAATTGGGATTGAAATGGAGGAATAGGCACGCAAAACGCCGCTATTCCACACTAATGATCAATCCCCGAGATCAATCTAGGGTTCTCATTGCCAATCGGCAAAGTGGAACCAGCACAAGCTTGAGCACTCTGCCGGGAACCGCAACCTCGCTGGCCAGTCTCAACACAACACACAACAGCTTGAAAACAGTAAATAGAACGAGAGCTGCACCTCAGGGTGAGAAGAAGCGGAGGAGGAGGCGGCGGCGGCGAAGGCGCGCCGCAGCGTCGCGCGCCTCAGTAGCGTCGCCATGGCGGCGGCCTCGTCTCCAGCCGCGCGGGGGAAGGGCGGAGGCAGAGGAGGAGGGCTAGGGTTTAGGGTTTTAGCAGGGCTCGGGGTTTGGCTTCGGCTGCGCACCCTTTTGAGCCTGGTCTCCGCCTCTTCGGGCTCCGGTTCCGGTGTCGGGAAGAGCGCCTCCACGTGCCCCGGGGCTTGCGGAACACCGCGATGGACCGCACGTGGACCCAACTCAATCAGTGGCCCCGCTTGTCCGTCACGGAGCTACCTGAAACGGTGGACATGGTCCACAGAATCCGTGTGGTCACCGGATGTGGGTCCACGGAAGCATTCGCAGTAACGCGTTATGGGCCCAAAAAGAAGACTGCGCGCATGACCATCAACTAACAAATACGGCCCGGCCCATCTAGCACCTTCGTCTTCCTCGGCCTTGCAGTTCTTCCTCTTCCTGAAGCTTCGCAAGTGGTATTCACTTGAACTCGTCGCCTTTTCCGGTCACAGTCTCGCCCAGAGCCGCACCCATAAAATCTTGCTGCGAGTTCAGGAAGGCTTGCTGTCGGTGAGATTCAGTCCGTGGGGTGCCATTGCCACTCGCGTTATTCTCCAAGGTAAGGTTGAGTTCTTTTCCATTTTCACTGATGCTGCTCTGGTTCAACTCGCTGTTATTTTCCAAGGGAAGGTACTAGCTGCTCCCGCGGCGTCTCTTCGACTCTTAGTTGTGTTGCCGGAACAGATCTTCTCTTTCCTCTCATCGAATGTGGCGATTTGGAGCAGCAAGTCGTGCCGAGTAAGCGTGCCCAACGGCGGGGAGCTGTGACGGCGGCGCTGGTGACCTTTAGGAGCCTCATTTGTGCGTGCCCTCCCGTCTCACCGTCCCCGCTTCGGGTTGCCGCCCTCCTCCGAAGCCTCCGTGGCTCCCGCGAGCTCGCCGTCGACCGCCGGCGACCGGGAGTAGAGCACAATCTGGCCCGCACAACATGGATCTAATGGCTGCAGTAGCTCGGCTGAGGGTGGACATCGGTCAATATCATGTTTGCAAATTAGCCCCTAATAATCGCGATCCAGTTATTTTCATTGAACCCCCTAGTTTGGATCGCGACTATTGATCGCGATTCAACTATTTTCATTTACCCCCTTAACTTGGATCGCGATTAATACTGGCGATCCAACTATTTGCAAATTAGTCCCTCAGCGGGGGTGCCGGCGGCGGGATGTGTTTGCCGGCAAGCCGCGGCCGATGATTCAGGCAGAGCGCGCGGTCGGAGCCTCGCTCCTCATCTTCCTACAGCTTCACGTGGGATTCGCGTGAATTCGTCGTCTTCTCCCACTGCAATCTCGCACCGAAACCAACAAATCCAGCTGCTGGTTTGGGGGAAAGGCCTGCTTTGCGTGAGATCCAAAATCCTTGGTTGCCATTGCCGCCGCCGTTCTCAGCAAGGAAATTTTTGGGACCATTTTCCATGTCCGTGTCTGCTCTTCTCGCCTCGCTCTCTCCATCGCTGGTTGCTGTTGCTCCTGCGGCATCGCGAGCTCGCCGGAACGGAACCTCACGGTCACGGCGGTGGTCGGTCGGTACGCCCGCCTTTACCACTCAAGTTTACGTGACTTGTATTTGCTTTTGATTACAGAAACGCTTGACCTTGATAGTTGCCACTGACAGTGTCCATGGGTCACCAATTGAACGTCCTGTAGGTAGCCTGGTTGTGGAAAATGGGATGATTTGTGTGTCCAGAATTCAGTATGCTGTTGAGCCTTTTATTTGACACTATAAGCTGTATATTGTTATCCTGATTTGATTGTATTATGGTCCTTGAAGGTTTATTATCTGTCTACCTCACGCAATTGTCCCAAATGACAAGTTGAGCATTTGCTGAAGTGACGACAGTTCATAGCACATACGTTATGCATTTTTTGAAGTGCTAGTTATCAATTGTATGGAATTTTGTTAACATAATTTCATATACTGCGGCAATTGTCTGATGCCTATATGTTTTTTACACTGAATTCAGTTAAAACAAAACTATCCATGGATGGCAGGAGTTTTTGGCCTGAGAGGTTCCTTAGGTATGGAGGATGACAGTCCAAATTTGTCACCATTTCTGCGCAAACTTTTCAAAGAGGTTTGTATTTTTGACACTTCTGAAGCACATCATTCTGCTGCAGTTTGCTGTGAATTAGAATTCAAAGAATGATGGATAAGTAGGAATATTAATGGTTAATTGCAGTGGGATGACCGCAAGGCGAGGGGCTTGTTTCACCACGACATCAGTTCTTGTCAGACTAAGGTTTTACTTGAAAATTGTATCAAATTAACTGCACAGGCATCTGCTAGGGATCCCAGTTTCTATCTTGATTTTGTGCAACCTTGTGATAGGTGCTGCCTGGAGAACACAATTTTGTGGCAACATTAATAGAGGGACGTGATCAAAAGAAGCGGCCAACTGAGTTTGGAATGAACCAAGTCCTTCAGCCATTTGAGAGTGGGAAATTCAATTTCACAAAAGTTAGTCCAGAGGAAATCATCTTCAGATTCCAGGAAAGTGAGAACGATTCTGCCCAGTACTTTGATGATGCCCCACACACGGTTTCATCTTCTCCTAGCGCCATTTTGATCAATGTCAGTGTGTCTCCTCCCTCTGTGTAAGTTTACTTCAATCTTACTGGCAGATGACAGAATAACCAAAAGCCCCCCACCCCACCACCTTTTTGTGTTGCAGGTGAGCCCAATTGGTTACTGTCATGTGCTTTTGATCCCTAGAATCCAGGATTGTTTACCGCAAAGGATTGATCAAGAGAGCTTCTTACTAGCAATGCATGTGGCAAGGGAGGCAACAGACCCCTTCTTCAGAGTTGGCTATAACAGTCTGGGTGGCTTTGCAACCATCAACCATCTCCACTTCCAGGTTAGTCCTTTATATCCAAAGAAAATTTCCAGGTGGTCTTTGGAATCTCTCGGTGTCATATTCTTGTCAATAGCTATACAACAGTTATCCATTTGTTTTTCCCTATCCCACACTGATGTTTTCCTCATCAGGCGTACTACCTGAAAGTACAATATCCAGTCGAAAAGGCATCGACAGAGAAACTCACAACCCTAAGTAATGGGGTAAGCGTTGCTCTACTAGTGCAATATCCAGTATGTGGTTTTGCATTTGAAGGTGGAACGTGCCTGGAGGCTTTGTCTGACGTGGTTTCAAAAATCTGCATCTTCTTGCAAGAGAGCAATAGGCCTTTCAATGTTCTTATCTCTGAATGTGGCAAGAGAGTTTTCCTCTTACCACAGGTACTACCATGCACCCTCATGTTGTATGATTGGATTTTTCACACTTCATTATTTAAGCAGTGTATTAACATTTGTCCTGCTCCAAAACGTTCAAGCAGTGCTATGCAGAGAAGCAACTTGCTGGAAAGGCGAGCCAAGAGTTCCTGGACATGAGGATAAATCCAGCGATCTGGGAGCTTAGTGGCCATTTGATACTGAAGAGAAGGAAGGACTACGATGAAGCCTCTGAGGCAACTATATTCAGATTTCTTGTTGAAGCCTCCCTTTCGGATACTGAATTCCAGGAGTTGAAGCGATGCGTTCTGGACTTGCTGGCTGGTGGTGCTGGACGCAATTCGTGGATAAATTCCTAGGGAGTGAAGAGCGTGTGATCTGTTGAGATTTGTATTTCCCGGATATTATTAAAAATGTAAATGCACTAACAGTTGGTTGAAAAATGCTCTGGCAATGCATCATGTACTGTCTTATTGTTTGACCTTGCGCTAGTGAGTCTGCAATGAGAACCGTCATTTTCTCCCAATATGGGATTGATTTTGTTATTTTTAGTTGGTTTGAATAAAATTATCAAACCGGCCTATTAGCTCAGTTGGTTAGAGCGTCGTGCTAATAACGCGAAGGTCGCAGGTTCGAGACCTGCATGGGCCATTTTATTTTTTGCTCCGTATTATTTCTTAGTCCCTTTTGTATTGTGTTTTTAAGTCTCTTGAATGGAGTTGCGGGCTGATTCCACGAGCGTAGTATATAATTAAGCAAACTAGTACCGCCCCCGATAATTGTATTTGACACTGGATTCTAAACCAGTTGTTTTGTACATTTTGTACGCTCGACTTCCTTGTTAGGAGTAATGTAATCCATTCTCGAATCACCATCGGGCGTGTCTGAATGTCGATGTTGAACCAACATTTGATTGCTAGCAGCGTGAAAGTTGAACTGTCAAAATGAGAAACTCATGCGCTGATCGTTTGTAGTACTCCAAAGTCTCCAAGCACATGCGCACAGACGCAGTACGGTAGTACTCCTGATGAGCTGATCAATGAAACGCATGTGCCTTCTGACGGTGCATCGACTGCTCCCCAACAACTCGAAATATAATGATACAACCAACTAATTAACGATATTCTTAATTTGTCAATGACGACGAGCAGCCGACACTCGCGAAACCCGTGCCACACCATCCTGGGTCCTTTTTCCTCGTGCATCAAAAGTTTCGGGCACGTGGGCATCACATCGAGCTCGACTAACATTTATGCCATTGTATATTTGGCTACTATTTGGTTCAACACCAACATTTAGCTAGCCAAATCAATGTTGCCCCTCGTCCTATTCTGTTTGCACCAGGCCGCCAACACGAACACTGGCTATAAGTCGAGGCCTCGAGGGTGCCCCCAAGATGTTCACAAAAAATGGCAGCCAACATATCAAACCAATACATTCCTCTCAAATTAATCTACAGATCAAGATCCTAATTCGCTATATTGTGGTCTTACAAAATATGTCCTGTAGAGCTTATATGCCATATACACACATTTCATCGCAAAAAAAAAAACATTTAGGAGATTTTTTAGCAACATCGTCATTGTTACGAACCAAACACCGCTATGCAACCAAATATTTGATCACACCTTCGTTCAGTAGTGACAAAAAATGGTACGAACCAAACTTGTCCAACGAATTTTCTTTTTTTTGTTGAGAGAGCTAAGATTCGGCTTGCTTACGACCCAAACATTCCTCAGTCCTTATGTCACCGATATGATTTTGATTGTAGCTGAGCTGCGATACTTGGAGATAACAACCAAATTAAGGGTAAAAATGTTCTGCAATACTCGAGCTAAAATCAAAATGAGGTACTAATGTTCAAGTATTGTTATCTCCCAATCCTTGTTCCTCAGTCCTTATTGCTTGCTTACGACCCAAACTTGATTTGACTGAGCATATTATTTTCATTTGAACATATATATTTTTATTGAGGAATCTCCAAACTAAGGGGGTGTTCGTTTCATGGGGGTCTAAAATTTAGAGGGGTCTAAAAAAAGAATCTTATCATTTAAGAGTATTAAATAAAGTTTAATTACAAAACTAACTGCAGAACCCTTGGTCTAATTCGCGAGACGAATCTAATGAGAGTAAGCAATCCGTGGTTAGACGATGGTTACTGTAGCATTACTGTAGCAAAATATAGTTTACTTAGGCTCGTTAGATTCGTCTCGTAAAGATGTACCCATCTGTAAAAAAGTTTTATCATTAGACTTTATTTGATACTAGATTCTCTTTATTTAGAGGCCTCTAAACTTTAGCGTTAAAAGAAACAAACATGACCTAAGTGTGGCCAAGAAACTGGCATCTCAGCAAGCAAGCTCTGACTGGTATTCCCTCCTGTTTTTTTTTCTTGCGTTAGAGCAAATGAGCTAGTCTATTTGGGCTCAAGCTCCCCATCCTAAAATCAATAAATCAGATACAAATAGTTTAAGACGACTAGATTCAATGGTTCATGTCAAGTCGTTTTCTATGTCAATAGTGATCTGAATCAGCATTGACTAACCAAGCACATGATTTATTATATGACGGATGCTTCACCGTCAAAGTGAGGGCGTCCGCTACGATCGAAGTGGATGCAAATGCCGTATACTCTCGTTAAATTATGTGTTATACTGAGAATAAACACAAAACTACTTCGTATTTTGACTTAAAGATGTACTGAGTTTTTTTTTGTGCGAACGAAAAGATGTACTGAATTTCTTTCTTCTTCTGATTTTCTCAAGAGGAGAAATGCTCATGATTTAGATGAGCACATTATTTTTATTTGAAATATATTTTTATTGGGGAATCTACGTGCTTAAATGTGGCTAACAAATTGACACTCAGCAGCAAGCGCCGACTAATACTGTTTACGCTAGAACAGATGAGGTACTAGTAGTGAAAGGGGTCTTGACCTAGCGGTTAAGGCATCCGAGTAACACTTTTGAGGTCCTGGGTTCGACTCCCGGTGGGAGCGAATTTTCTAGGATTTAACGGCATTTGTGCTTTCAGCGGTAGGCGACGTGGCCGTCGACAGCGAGGCGCCAGTGGTGACTTCGGGAATCTGGAGAATTTGCCGGCTCAGTCTTCGAAGATGCTCATAGGGGTAGGGTTTGCGTATGTGCGTTCATAGGGGTAAGTGTGCGTGCGTTGTGAGTGTCTGAGTTGTACTGTGTAATTTCAAAAAAAAAAATGAGGTACTAGTAGTCTATTTTCACATTAACTCCCCTATGCTAAAGTCAATATAATCCGAGATATTCAATGCTCCGTGATGCAGGGTCATTTTTCTATGTCGAGTGATCTGAAACCATGCACATGGTTTATCCTATGACGAATGATTGACACTCAAAAGTGAGGGCGCTATCTGCTAGAAGTACGACCAAAGTGGTTGCAAATGCCGTATCCTCCCGTTAAACTACGTGTTACACCGAGACTAAAAAGGAGCTCCTTCGTGGTTGCAAATGAAGTTCTTCCTTCTTTCGATTTTCCTTTTTTTCAAAAAGGTCGTACATTCTAGAAGCTGTTGCTCGCTATCACGGCTCACAAGGCCCGATGGGCAAACGAGACGTCCCCAGCCCAAACCAGGACATTACGGTCGACCGGGGCCCACTTCATCCCGGACTAGTAGTTGGCCACGTCTCGCAAAGCTCTCCGCCCAGTTCTGTCCACTTCCTTCCTCCGTCTCCGTCCAGCCCCACACCCTTCCTCGTCCCGTCGCAGTCCAGATCCCCCAAAAGCCAAGCCAAGCTCCTCTCGCCTCCGCCACAACGCCGCTCTTCACACCCGATGGCCGGCGTTCAACCGCCGCCCGCCGGGATCGACCCGCGCAGCGGCTTCTGCGCCGCGACGCGGACCTTCCACAGCCTCCGCGAGGCCGCCGAGCTCCCGCCGGAGTCGCTCCCCACCACCGCGGCCGCCTACGCCTTCTCCACCCTCCCCTCCCCGCTCCCCGACCGCCCCGCCATCATCGACGCGGCCACTGGCATTGCCGTCTCCTACCCCTCCTTCCTCGCCGCCGTCCGCTCCCTCGCCGGGGGCCTCTGGTCCACGCTCGGCCTCCGCCCCGGGGACGTCGCGCTCGTCGTGGCGCCCTCGCGGATCGAGGTGCCCGTGATAGACTTCGCGCTCATGTCCATCGGCGCGGTCGTCTCGCCGGCGAACCCGACGTCCACCGCCGAGGAGTACGCGCACCAGGCCGCGCTCTCCAGGCCGGTCGTCGCGTTCGCGGCGCCCGAGGTGGCCGCCAAGCTGCCCCGGCACCTGAGGTGCGTCGTCATCGGCTCGGACGAGTACAAGCGGCTCGCCTCCGACGGACGCGTGCCCGCTCCCCCGCCCGTGGCGGTGAAGCAGTCGGACCCGGCGGCCGTGCTGTACTCGTCCGGCACCACGGGACGGGTGAAGGCCGTCGCCGTCACGCACCGCAACCTCATCGCGCTGATCTGCACGCACAAGGACAACCACGAGAGGGTGGTGAGGGAGGCCGCCGAGGCGGGCGAGGAGCCGCCCCCACCCACGGTCACGCTGTTCCCCCTGCCCCTTTTCCACGTGTTCGGGTTCATGATGATGCTGAGGTCCGTGGCCATGGGGGAGACCGCCGTGCTCATGGAGCGGTTCGACCTCAGCGACGCGCTGCGCGCCGTGGAGCGGTACCGCGTCACGCTGCTGCCCGGGGCGCCGCCGCTCCTGGTGGCGATGACCAAGTCCGAGGAGGCGCGCCGCCGCGACCTCTCCTCGCTTCTCGTCATCGGCATCGGCGGCGCTCCACTGGGCCGTGAAGTTGCCGAGCGCTTCGCCGCCATCTTCCCCAACGTGGAGCTGGTTCAGGTATCATCATGCACTACAGAATAATTAACTTTGAAACTCTTGTACGAACTGCAAATTCCCTCCTTAGAATCCACTAAATTATGTTTTCTTTTCAGGGCTACGGTTTGACGGAATCATCTGGTTCTGTGGCTGCGACGGTCGGGCCGGAGGAGTCCAAGGCGTATGGTTCAGTCGGGAAGGTGGCATCGCACATGGAGGCGAAGATTGTCGACCCGGCCTCCGGCGAAGCGCTCGGGCCGGGGCAGCAAGGAGAGCTCTGGATCCGAGGACCAGTCGTCATGAAAGGCAAGTAACTAGTTGTTGGACTAATTACTAGCATTCTGACCCTTGTTAATTTGGTCATTTGTTGATGATAGCTTTGTTTACTAGCTGAATTACGCAGTACATACGAAAATTCTTTGCCATGATGATGCCTCACCTAAGACTTTGCAGTACATATTACTATATGCTACGGTTTAATTTACTCTGATGATGATTAGCATTTGTCATGTGGAAGCTATGCATGTCTGTCATGGCGACCTTTGTTAGTTTGCACTTCCTTTGCTTGCCATGTGTCTCATTCTTTATAATTGACTGAGAACCTGATTAGAGAAATAGTGGGTCTGGAACGTCGTTGAGCCGATGATTTCAAGGTTTGCTTCTGGGATTGTACTGTTAGCATGTCTTTAAAGTATGTACAAGAACGAAAATTCAAAGAATCCTTGTTCTCAGTCATAATTCATGGCATTGTTTTAAGATGAGAAGGTTCTAGGACGACCAACATGTTGCTGTTCTTTGATATATTTGGCTTGATATTACAACAGCTCTTTTGGTTGACTATATAAGCCGTGGCATGATTTTTTCAGGTTATGTTGCTGACGAAGAGGCGACTGCAGCAACGTTGGATTCAGAAGGCTGGTTGAAAACCGGTGACCTATGCTACTTCAACGAAGATGGTTTTCTCTACATTGTTGATCGATTAAAGGAGTTGATAAAGTACAAGGGATACCAGGTGCTGCATAGCTACACAGCTGGTCCAAAACTGCAATTATACTATCTCACGAGTTATTGTTTTTGTGATACTGATGTGCATCTTATCTCAGGTGCCTCCAGCTGAACTGGAGCATATCCTACTTTCTCATCCAGAAATCATGGATGCTGCGGTTATCCCGTAAGTACCTTCTACATAACTGTAGTAAACTGGGATTGTTCTGAAGGATCACAGATTTAAGCAAACTGCTGTAAGATTGTTTCATCATGCAAACAATATATAACATTTTCGTTTTGTGTGCACTATGCAGATATCCAGATGAAGATGTTGGGCAACTACCAATGGCTTTCATTGTGAGGAAACCAGGTTCACACATTACTGAGCAACAAGTCATGGATTACGTTGCTAAACATGTATGGTTCCTCTTTTCGTTACATCTCTGCCCCCATATAGTTTCATATCAAATTAAAGGTCTCCCATCATAATCAGCTGGAATTCCTAATCAGCTTTTTTTTTTTGGTGGATTTCATACTATTTTAATATTGTTAGTTCACTGGTCCATTTGCTGTTAAGGATAATTTTCTTTGCCCTGTTGCAAAAGGCAACACAGAAACAGCATGTAGCGTATTGGTGTGTATTGCTTGATGGCAAGCTTACTTTCCAGTAGTGGTTTCACCACGAGATTCTTCCACTGATCCTTTATATATGCAGAATATTTGAAGAACCTTTGCCGTCATATTTGATCATATCTTTACACTTTAGACAGTAGACTCAGGCTTGATTTTATTTTATTTTATTTGGCAGGTCGCACCGTACAAGAAAGTTCGTCGAGTGGCCTTTGTCAGTGCGATACCAAAATCGCCTGCAGGGAAGATCTTGCGGAGGGAAATTGTACAGCAGGCCCTGTCCATGGGCGCCTCCAAGCTTTGAGGTGTAGGCTGGCGTGGAAATATAGAAGGGATTTCATTTGTAGTATATAGGCAGGGGGATATGTCATATGTACTATGCTGCTGCGGTTTCAAAATGATTCGGCTGTATGAGCTGAACCTTTTGGACCTTAGATTGAGAGTAGCTATGCTTCTTCCATAGTTCCATGCCAACTCTGGATAATTTCTGTGCAAAACAAAAACAAATATGCAACTGAAAAATTGGTGGGATCTATTGTCCCATCGGGTTCTGACTATATTTCTGTTATCTGTTTACGTTTTCTATCAGAACTGGAACTGTACTGTTGTCTCACAGGGATTCACCTGCACTGGCAGTCAACCCGTCGACTTCAAATCTAAGGGATTAACCGTTTCTCCGTGGAGAAGACGCTCTTTTCAAAGGCGCCACCGACCAACTTCCCCTAGAGTTTATGGGAGCTTGGTTCAGCTCACCTAGTATTTGTTTGACAAATTGGGCGGCCTTATTTCAAGCGCACTCCTAATAAAAACATAATAGCGTGCAAGTACACAAAAACACTTATCACTCATATGAATGTGTTTACATTTTACACCTATGATACTATTATAAAAAACAGTCCATTACTCCCGTCAATAATTTGCAAACGGAGGGAGTACACAAGAATTTGAACGGCACAAAAGGAAGCCAAGTAATTTGCTTTGCTTGATTGACAGAGCCAGCCTAATATGCAGGCGTGTCCACTTTCTAAACCCATAAACCCCTCGTGCAAGTTGCAAACTTGCAACCAACCTGTTCCCTTCCCCACCGCCGACGCGGAGGCCCGACGCCCGCCCAATTGACCCTGAGCCCCTGACGATGCCGTCGATCGCCGGCGGCGGGTGCTGGCGCCTCCTCACCCTGCACCGCGGCGCGATCTTGCAGCACGGACGCCGCCAGCGCCCGCCCTTCTCGTCCCTCGCCGGCGGCGGAGGCCGAGGCGACGCGCCGCATCTGCCGGTGCTCATCGTCGGAGCTGGCCCCGTCGGGCTCGTCCTCTCGTTCCTCCTCACCAAATTTGGTAAGGTCTGCTTTTCTCTCGCACACCTCTCTTCCAAATCCGCGATTCTAAGGTAGTTGTAGCGTTGAGCTGAGCGAAACGTTGCGAGGAACAACACAAGTCTCTCTCTGCGGTGTGGTGTGCTAGGTTGGGTGATTCGATTAGTGGATCATTGAGCTAGTTGCTACAATTTCGCTAGGTCGAATTTCTGTGAAGAAGGACCGCCATTGATGCAGCTGCTCGTTTCATTCATATTTCTCAGGGATCAAATGCGCGGTGATAGAGAAGAATGTGGAGTTCACTCGGCACCCCCGAGCACATTTCGTCAATAACCGCACTATGGAGGTGCGTCTACCTTGTCATTTGAGCTTAAATGTGCAGTTTGGGCAGTCGTTTCAACGACTCATGGTTTCAGATCTTCCGGAAGTTGGATGGCTTGGCTGGGGACATCGAGAGGTCCCAGCCACCAGTTGATTTGTGGAGAAAGTTCGTGTACTGTACCTCACTCTCCGGTAGCATTCTTGGATCGGTTGATCACATGAAGAAGGAAGGCTAGTTCAGTTCTTTTCATGTCCAGTCTTGATGGCTTCACCTCTTTACATGGATCATCTGACAACTATTTTTGGCAGATTTTGAAAAGGTCATCAGTCCGATATCTGTTGCACACTTCTCACAGTACAAGTTAGTCGATTTGCTACTCAAGAAGCTGGAAGGTATTGGATTCCGGACATGCTTTCCTGATGAGATTTGTAGCTCAGCTCAGGATTTGGTCCTGGAAAACAAGATACTGATGGGACATGAGTGTGCCTCCCTTCAGCAGACTGATGAGGGCGTTTTGATCGGAGCATCATTTAAGAGTGGGGGAAGGGTATGGGAGAGAAAGCTTCACTGTGGTCTTCTTTTAGCGACAGATGGTGCAAGAAGCACAGTGCGTGAATTAGCAGGTATACCTATGGAGGGTGAAAGGGACTTGCAGAAACTGGTCAGTGTGCATTTTCGTAGCAGAGATTTAGGCAGATATTTATCCAGTGAGAGGCCTGGAATGCTTTTCTTTATTTTTAATTCGAATGCAATTGGAGTACTGGTTGCACATGACCTGGAGCATGGGGAATTTGTATTGCAGGTATCACAGCCTTTATGACGCTCTTTCCTTGAAGACACCTTTATAATTTTAGAAGTAGGGCAACCCATGTGAAATTTTATATAGTGCTTATCTGTTCATTAATGCTACCTTCTATTTATTTTCAGATTCCATTTTATCCTCCTCAGCAAATGTTTGAAGATTTCAGCTCTAAGGTGATCTCATCCTAACCATTTTGTTGATTATAATTCATTAGCTACTGGTGTTTAATTTTCTGCATCCAACTTTTTATCAGCATATATACCTGAAATCCTTGTACTGTAGTTCTGTTGAAATAAATTTATGCTTTGATGACTGCACAGAATAAATTTGATTGGTCTATAAATGCAGTACTGCTTAAAATTTGAATTGTGATCCTAGGTATGTGAGCAAATTATTGTCAATTTGGTTGGGTGGGAGCCAGCAGATGTTCAGGTTTTAGACATAAAACCATGGGCGATGCATGCTGAAGTTGCAGAGAAGTACATCGGATGCAACAATCGTGTAATCCTTGTTGGCGATGCTGCTCACCGTTTCCCTCCTGCCGGTGGTTTTGGTTAGTGGCTTACTTTGAATCCATACTGAAGTATTACCATGACATTTTTCTTTACCACGCATACGAAGCCAAGAGTCAGAACTCAGAAACATTGCAAGCTGAATTTTTTTTTGCAGGAATGAACACTGGTGTTCAGGATGCACATAATTTGGCTTGGAAATTATGCTTACTGCTGAATGGTGTTGCTTCGCCATCAATAATGCAAACTTATGAGTCAGAGCGCCGACCTGTTAGCCTCTTCTCACAGGCTTTCTGTTCGATCAGTTTTAAGACCCCCCCCCCCCCCCTCATCCCAAACAAAATTAGCTAACTATTATAAGTATGCATTCTTTTTACAGGTTGCTATTTTTAATACAGAACTTAGTGTGGAGAACTTCAAAGCAGCAATGTCTATTCCTGCTGCCCTTGGTCTTGATCCAACTGTTGCAAACTCAGGTAAAATGCACTTTTTCAACACGAGGACAGATAACATTTGTTGTTTCCCTTTTAAAGAAAGCATTGATAACTGGTGCAACTGTGCTTTAGTCATGGTTGAATGTTAAGTACCTCGCCCCTTGGCCTTTTTCATCATCTGATCTTATGTAGCATTTGCATGTAATTGCAGTGCATCAAGTTATCAATGGAAGCTTAGGATCAGTCATTCCACGAAATTTACAGAAGGCAGTTTTGGAAGGATTATTTTCCATTGGTCGGGCACAGCTCTCAGACTATATTTTGAATGAGAAAAACCCCCTTGGATCCTTGAGACTGGCAAGATTGAGAAGTATTCTTGATGAAGGAAAAAGCCTGCAGCTACAGTTCCCAGCAGAAGACCTTGGCTTCCGGTTAGCCTCACTATAGCAAATCTTTGTTCACAACACATACTCTCTCTTCCTTCCCTCTTCGACTGTTCTTTTGATGTGACAATGTGCAGAACATGGCCATGTTCCCAATAAGGTTATCAAATATGCATGTTTTCTTATGTTAATCTGTTATGTGCTTTCAGCTATGAAGAAGGAGCCCTAGTTCCAGAAGATTGCCCTGGAGCCACGCAGAAAGCGGAAAAACTGAAGCCTTCAAAGAGGTCATCAGATTACATCCCGTCTGTGAAGGTTGGTTCACGACTACCGCACATGCTAGTAAGAGCACTATCTGCTTCAAATGAGGTTCGACCCTTGCACACCTAATCGATACACATGTTTTTTCTCTGTTTCTCTACTGCCTGCAAACATTAACACTAACAGTGATGAATTCTTACAGGGAGTGTTCTCAACTCTGGACCTAGTAAGCGGTGATAAACTCGAGTTTGTTCTCATAACTGCGCCACTGAAAGAGTCGTACAAGCTTGCCCGTGCTACACTCAAGATAGCAGAGGAGTTCAAGCTGTCTGTCAAAGTTTGCGTCATGTGGCCACAAGGTTCGGCTGATTCTGAAGCGGTGGAAGGGAGCAGGTCTGACTTGGCACCCTGGACGAACTACGTTGATGTCGAGGAAGTACTTAGAGTTTCTGGCAACTCGTGGTGGGAGATGTGTAAGACATGTAGGAAAAGTGTCATTCTGGTTAGACCTGACGAGCACATAGCTTGGCGAACTGAATCGGACGTGGTAGGAGATGCTGATTCAGAAGTTAGGAGAGTATTTTTACAAATTCTGTGCCTAAACAGTCACCGGATGTAAGAAAGTTATTATTTGAAAGAAAAGAACGTTCACATTTCAATTCGCTGTTGACTGAGTTTTGTACTTTTATGGTGTCAGTAAATCAGCAAATAATCTGTCACATAACGGAAAATTGCAAAAATCCACGTACATATTAGGGGGGTTTCATATATCCACCTACAAATTTTTTTTTTGTCAGTCTACCCCTGCAAGTGTTCATTTGTTTTCATAGTCTTCCCCTTACAGCTTGGACCGGATGACATGGCTCTTCTCTGGCCTTTATGATTACGTCTAAGACTTCACTATAGCTTCACTATAGCGTAGTTATCATCTAATTATATGTCACATAAGAAAAAATAACTATGTTATCAGATGACGTTCAAACTTGCCGCGATACTACGAACAAATTAGAGAAAATTAAACTTATAGGTTTCGATATCTATGTTTTCTACACAACATAAAAAAGCAAAGATCTATGATAGAGCACCCGGAACCGCACCAAAGAACCTACAAGAGCTATGTTGTCCGATCAAAGCTATCAGGAGGAAATATAAAAACCCATGAACACTTGTAAGGGGGAGACTGACACAAAATTTCTTGTAGGTGGGTATATGAAACCCCCCTGAGTTGCAAGTGGGTCGTTGCAATTTTCCCGTCACATAATGATGATACATATCAATATTGTGATATCTTTTGCGAGCAACTTAGATCAATATTATGATGATACGAACATATGGGACGACATTAATCACCCCTTAAGTCGGACAGAACGGAAGATACGTGCCACGGTGCGGAGCCACAGATGCGATGGACCGAGAGGAGAATGTGAGGGGTTGCTTAAGCAAGATTAGATGCAGATATTGCTTAAACTATAGGCACATTGAGCAAGTTTGTTGGAAGAAAAGGGAGAAAAACATAAAGTGGCAAGCCGCTGAGGCATGACAACAAAAACTCTGGCAGCTCTGCTTGAGTGACTCTTCATCTCGCGCTAGAGAGCGACTTTTCCACTTCCTCCTCGCTCGACCAGGCAGAAGCCATAGCCAGCTTCTCGGTCAATCCGCTTCCTTTCATCACCCCCAGCGATGCAGCTTGAGAATGGTGGAGCGAATCGCATGCTGAGAGCTCATGTCCGCCTAGTTGAAGAGCCGGTGCAAGCACATGAGGAGTTTGTGCTCGCGCTGGACCATGATTGGGAGATTGATCCAGATGATTACAACGTCTTTCTCCAACAAATCAGGTAGCTCAGAAACATCCCTTTGGCATTGGATTGTTTAATTAAGCTTGCCCAGAATAGCTAAGATCAAAATGTGAAAATTGTGCTAGTGCTATTGAAAAGACCTTAAGGCCAAAAAAATGTTTCTTGAATCAACTAGGTTTTATTAGACGAACCAAAACTATATTGTGCTCTAGTTGGAGATGCTCATAGGAACTTGCGTTATGTTTCCGTTTCGATAAATGACAATGTATCTCTTTTTTTTTTTTACAATCTTCACGTTTTCTTGTTTTTATTTTCCAACGTCACATTATTTTGCACCAACTTTGTAAGCAAGTCTTTTACGTGGGTTGTTCATAGCACCCTTCGAAACTCCACACACAATCAATGCATGTCGGAGTACAGTTTGTAGTGCTCCAGCTAGCCCACTTATTTCTATGAACGCCTACAAGTGATTCATGTTGGAGTAGGGGTGTGGGGTGGAGTAGCTATCAATTTTATTCCCTTTGGAGAGAGAATGCGATGACATTAATTGCCTATTATTTCATAGTATCACTGTACATAATAAGACGTTGAGTACACTTAATCTCAGAATGCAAAGAATATTACACACTAAAGAAAAAGGTTATTTGCACACCACCAATTGACTTCGGTTTTCTGTGGTGTCGGAGTAAATGTCTTCAGCTTCTGTTTATTTTAGCCATATATATTACTATAAAGAAAAGGTAACCAGAATGCCCTAGAAAAAGATATTTTAGTGACACACAAAATAATGCAGATCCAAGACTAGGAGTCCTTTTTTTTTACCTGCATAGGAAATATACAAGACCTAGAATTCGTAGTGACCTTGCCAACTACAGAATGGTACTACGCAAAAGATGATGGCCAAGTGGTAACTCAAAGTACGATGATTCACTGTGCTAATTTTCAAAAGAGTATTGCTATACACACACCGGTCCGAGTGTCCGACCCAGTCATCCGACCAATACTAATCAGCTGTTAGCAATTGCAGCTGCTGCATCGTTTTGCACTCGTGGTACGGTCCGATCGGGCAGCCCGGCTGTACAGACAGCACTTTCCTTTTCAAAAAAATATAGTGCATGGCCTTTTCAAATAATTTTTTCACATGTTACATAATTTTTTTAGTGTTCAGGTTCATACGACTGCCAAGAAAATTGAAATTCGGATAGCAGGATTTCCTGTTGCCTATTGGATCACAACTCTGTTAACCAAGGCGCGGATACTTCTCAAAAGAAAAAATGTTTAACCGAGGCGGATTCGACCATCTCATCTCATATACTGTAGTAGTATATGTAAAGTTCTCAAATAGGAAAATATGGTAGTGTATAAGAGAAATTCGCAGCACCGATTAGGCAATTCAGCGATATCTAACCGAGAGAACGAGCAAGGAATTCGAGGCCATGTCGTCGGAGCGCCACTGCCTTCCTGTGCTGGATCTGCCCTGCCTTGCTTTGCACTGCCGCGACCGATCGACGACGCTATTTAGCAGAGAAAGCGGATTGTCGCTGACGACACGGACGAGCTCCTGCGGAACAAGACCCTCTGCCAGGCCGCGCGAGGACTGCTCCTAATTCCGCGACCCGGCGTCGCAGGCCACCTTCTTATGGAGCCCTCAGGATGGCGAGCACATCCACCTCCCACAGCTCGACGGAATTGACGACGACATGCTGATGCATAGCCAGTGCCACCTCTCCGACGAGCCCTCCGCCCCGGGTTGCGTCGTGATCGTGGTCGAAGGCGGCGACGACACCTTCATCTGGTACTGCCGCCCTGGAGATGAGCAATGGGTCAAGTACGACTACGACATCGGAACCCAGCCGGCCCTACCCGACCCAGAAGGAAACGAGTTCGAGAAGACCCCAATCTGCGCAATCACGGCGTGCCGGGGAAAATTCTACTTCTACGGCTCCACAACTGAGCTGGGCGTGCTCGAGTTCTGTCCGGACCCGGTGTTCAGTTCCATCGCAATCGACGACAGCTACGAGTCCGAGGACGACGAAGAAGAGCATGATGAGGACGACGAAGAAGAGTGTGTGAGGACGACGAGGTCGAGGGCACAGACACGTACGAGCCGCATCCTTCAGCCTCGGCGTTTCACGTGGAGTCCGTCGGCGACCTGTACATGATCACCCTGTTCTATGTCTCGCCTCGCAGCGATGAGGTCGCGGAGTGCGTCGTCGAGAAGATGGACTTCTCGGCGCGGCGGTGGCGCGCCGTGGACGACCTCGGCGGCCGCACGTTCCTTCTGTCCAGGTATTACTTTGGCGCGTCTTGCGTCTGCGGAGAAAACAGCGGCGGGTTGCAGCAAGACTGCGTCTACGTAGTGAACCCGTGGAAGAAGGAGATGCTAGTTTTCGACGTCAAAGACGGGACTCACAGCCTGCACAAACTGGACGAGGCTCCATCAGCTGATAAAGCTTTCTGGTTGCTCCCAAAAGAAAATTAAATATCATAAGGAATAACATTGCTGGTAGGTAATTAGGAAGAGGAAATGAGCGCCTGCGTGGAGAACAAATTCTCAGCTCTGGTCGCTTCCCGTCAATCCATAGTAGTAGATTAGTTAGTGATGAATTCAACAATGCTGATGTTAATTATGATGAAATCTTTTACCTTGTTCCTTGTCTTGTCGGTGGCCATGTCAAACTTGTTCATATTTTTGAAACTCTGTAAGGAAGCTTCTATATATCCTGTTATACATGATTTTCTTTACATGGGTGTTTTATAGCACCCTTCTCATGAACGTCCACGCACAACTGAATTTGGCTCGTTGGGTGAACAATACCAAATGTCCCTAGCTTCTCTTTCAGTCCAATATTACCAAAGAAACGACAACCACAATGTGCTAGAAAAAAGATATTTCAATGACACACAAAATAATTGCAGATCCAATACCTAGAATCCGTATTTCATTTGCATGGGGCATATACAAAGATCTACCAAAAGATATTTCAGTGATCATTCCAGCTACATAATGGTACGCAAAAGGTGGGAAAATTTATGAGCAAGCTATGTGGTAACTGACTACATGTTTTGCAAATCAAGGTACTAGTTTTCAAAAAAATATTGTGCATGGTATTTTTAAAATTTCACAGGTTATATATCTATTTTTCAGGTGTCAAACCAAGAAAAATTCTTCGCAAAAAACAAAACAGATTTTTTTTTTGAGGAGCAAAAAAAATAAAAATAGAATGCCATTTTTTTTTTTGAAATTTGGCCTTTGCATCCCTAAATCTAAATGTGGGCCTCGGCCTCAATTTCCGATTGGATCACAACTCTATTAGCCGAGACCGATTCATTTTTCGTCTCATCGCACCTGGAGTATGTAAATCCGCAGCACCGATCTTGACAATTCAGAGATACTACCGAGATTACGAGGCTCAATCGACCATGTCGTCGGAGCACCACCGGCTTCCGATAGTGGACCTGTTCTGCCTTGCCTTCCACGACTGGGACCGCTCCACAACACTTCTCAGCTTGTCCGGCCATAAGCGCATCAATGCTGGCGACGCGTACGAGTTTCTGCAGAACAAGGTCATCTGCCCGACGGCAAGAGGATTTCTGCTGGTCCGGGACCCCGACATCGCGGCCACCTTCCTGTGGAACCCCATGGACGGCGACAAGGTCCTCCTCCCTCATCTGGAAGAAGTCGACGACACCGTTCTGATGGACAGCCATTGTGTCCTCTCCGACAAGCCAGCCGCCCCCGGCTGCATCGTGGTGCTGGTTGAATTCTCCGCCAACACCTTGATCTGGTACTGCCACCCCGGAGACGATCAGTGGGTGAAGTACGAATATGACGTCGGGACTCAAGTGCTGCCTTACCCGGGCGAGGAGGACCAGCACGAAGATTGTCATCTGCACCATGGCACCCTGCAATGGTAAGTTCTACTTCAACTGCTTAACAACAGAGCTTGGAGTGCTCGACTTCAACAACCACCCTAAGCCAGTGGCCCGCACCATCACGGTTGACGACACCATCGCGGACGATGGCAGCTACGGGTGCGAGTTCAAACGGTGCCTGGCATTCCTGGTGGAATCCGACGGCGAGCTCTTCATGGTTTTTTTGTTGACTGCGAGCACGTATTTCATTAAGAAGAGGAGAAATGTATACAACGTGGTCAGGGCTAAACCCCTAAGGGAGTAGCAAAAGCCAACCACGAAGTGAAATAAAAGGCGTTAAATGAAGCGAGGCAAACAAGCCCTGTAGAGAACAAAAAAAAAAACAAAGAAGGCGGGAACACGCTCCCAAAGAGAAAGATCCTAAAGGCGCCTAGGCATCAACAGCTTTCATAGCTTGGAGAATCCCGCCGCCGCCCACAGATTAGCTTCGTCGATGATTTCCTACCACAACGCGACCATGTTGTTCCTTTCCTTCAAAAATCCTCCAAGCAACAAAGATTAGGAGAGGATCAAAGCCTGGGCGAACCGGCTTTGGCGCTCTTTTATGCGACTAAAGCCACCAATCGACAAAAAGGAGGATTTTGGACAAAAGGGAGGACTTTGGCGCTCTTCATGGTTCGCCTGCTGTATTTGGACAGGGACAAGAATATCGAAAAAGCATCCGTTCACCGGATGGATTTCTCGGCGCTCCGATGGCGCAACGTGTGCGACCTTGGTGGCCGCAGTTTTCTTGTGTCCAGGTACTACTTTGGAGCATCCTGCTGCCCCGTTCGAGAGCGTGGCGTGCTGCCGGACTGCATCTATTTCGTGTGCCCTCGGTCCAACAGCTTGCAGGTGTTCAATGTCAAGGAGGGGACTTGCGAGTTGCAGGAACTCAATGAAGCTCCGGATGTGGACAAAGCGTTCTGGTTATTTTCCGCCAATCCATAGGGGATTCAAGAGTTTCTGTCCCAATAGCTGGTGTTTTGTGTCAATGTCTTCATTTTTGTAATGAAAGAAAGCTCCAAATGTAATTTCATTGCGAAGAGTAGATGAGTCTAGTGTCAGATTATTTTACTGGTGTATCTTTGGTTGATCAATCAGTTACTCTTTTCATGGTTTGAAATAATAAAATAATGTCCTAGCTCCTATTTTGTTGAATGTGTAATCTGTTTTTAACTTTCAAATTTTCAGACTGCAGCTTTTTGGGTGAGTTAATAAACTTATGAGACATCAAATTAAAATGTCAAAAATATCATCACTGAAACAATTGCATTGAAGATTTAACAGAACTAATAAGTTATCGAACAAATGCTCTGTACATCAATTCAGTGAACATCACCTAAACACAACTATGTGCTAAGCCTTCACAATCAATCAGTACAGCACAGATGACTCAAGCCTTGCAAATGGTGCAGTTCTGCTTTTTCGTCAGGTCAAACAGGCAAACTAAGGTTTCGGCCCATAAGCGGCCGCCTGGACAAAGATCATAGTCCAGTTCGGATCCAAATTTCCGAGTTGGTCAGGACTCTGTCCCCTGGTTTACGACGCCAATAAGATTTGATTGATCCCTCTCGTGTCTATTTGAAGAGGCGAGCCGCTCAACCTATGCAACAGGAGATCGATTGAATAAGACACTCTCGTCACGATTCCCCTGGGGCAGAGCAGATCATATCATCGAGTACCCTGAAGTTTACGGGGATGGAGATGCCCTGCCTCGCCTTTCACCGCTGCGGCCGCTCCACGGAACTCTTCAGCACCACCGAGAAGAAGCGCATCATCGCCGGCGACATGGACGAGCTTCTAACGGACAAGGCTTCCTGCTAGTCCGCGACCGCGAGACAGCGGCCACTTTCTTGCACAACCCTGGGAACGGCGACAAAGTCCACCTCCCACCGCTCCATGGCCTGGACGACAGCGTGCTCATGGACAGCCATTGCTTGCTCTCCGACGAGCCGACTGCAACTGGCTGCGTCGTTCTCCTCGTCGAGGCTGTCGACAACGCCGTCATCTGGTACGTCCACCCAGGGGACGACCTAGTGGGTGAAGTACGACTACGACATAGGAACTCTCGACTTGGACTGGGTTGCAGGAAACAAACAAGAATCACATCCCCAAGTCCACCGTGCGATAAGGGATTCTGGTTGCTTCCAACTTGTCCGTAGAAAGTATTGGGGACTTGGGGACTCCACCGTGCGATAAGGGATTCTGGTTGCTTCCAACTTGTCCGTAGAAAGTATTGGGGACTTGGGGATGTGATTCTTGTTTGTTTCTTGAGAGGCCTATGTTTCTTGTTTTGATAAATGACAATGTAAAACTGTGACACTGTTCACGTTTTTGCTTTTGATTTTCAACGCCACGTTATGAGCTGCCATCGTATCATGCCGTTCTTCTTTTATAACCTTTTATCAATTACTCCCTCCGTCCCCAAAAAAGTGTCGCTGATGACTTTTAGATGTTATGTTTAACCGCTTGTTTTATTCAAATTTTTTATTCAAATATCAAAACAAATATGTCATGATTAAAGTATATTCAATTATAAAACAAATTTTTAAAAAATAAATAATATTTGTACAAAAAATTTGAATAAGACGGACGGTCAAACGTGATGTCTAAAAGTCAACAGCGACACTCTTTTGATGACAGAGGGAGTAAGTAGGATTCTGCTGGATGAAAATGAAAGATCATGTTTATCGTAAATCAACTTCGCCTTGTATTTATCATCACGTGTATGATGTTTCTGATTTCAATCAAAATAAATCACACTTGCCTATCGTGCACACAGAACAGAGCCGCCGGCTCTGTTTCTGATGGCACACCACATTCCGTTTCCGACACTGGTTTGAGCTCAGGTACGTTTGTTAACCGGATCCGAGTCATGGCCATGTACGTCTCACACCGCCTATTTAGGCAACACGAGGGCAATTTGAGCTAAGGAGTAGTACGTGACAGTGCCAATACGCGATGGAGCTGCCCTGCCTAGCTTTCTACCGCCGCGAACGATCGACGACGCTATTCAGCGCGTCGCAGCAAAAACCCATACTCGCCGACGACACGGACGAGCTTCTCCGGGACAAGACCCTCTGCCCGGCGCCGCGAGGCCTTCTCCTAATCCGCGACCCCGCGTCGCTGGCCACGTTCTTAGGCCTCGTTCGGCAGCACTGTTTTCTTTCAGGTGCTGAATCGTTCCTGAAGCAGGAACGAGTGAATCACTCGATCCTAGTCTGATGGTTCCTGTCTGTCCAAGAATAGTTCATGCCCCTCAAAAGCTTTGTTCGGTTGGACAGGAACGAAAATTGACTCCAATCCAATCCTTCATAAAGCAACACTGAATATACAAGACAGTCCAATGGCCAAATCTAATTTTTATACTAGCTTAATCATCATCGCTACTCAAAAGCAAGTAATTAAAATACAATGGTCAGTACAATAACCCTGATAAATAAACTGAAATTAAATACATTTGCTCGATTCATATCAGCTAGAGCATTCCAAAATTTTGATCTTCCTAGTGCAAATGGTGCTCTGTCATTCTGAACGTCTTGCGCGGCTGAAACAAACACAAAAAAAAATACTAGTTAGGTATGTTGGCAAAACAAGAAATTATTCTCTCAACTCTCAATCACTCAAGAACACAATAAAAACTGAGACATGAGACGCTGACATCAGACTGAAGGCTAACAAAGTACAAGCAAGATTTTTATAGAATTGCAGTTTCAACTCATATGTCAATGTCCTGAACTCAGCAACATAGCAATACAGCTACAAGTTGTGCTAAGGGAATGGCCCTGAAAATCTTTGACAAATGCAGAGTTTTAGTGCTCTAATGAAACTGCAAATCAAACATGCTAAAAATAAGAAGGTGCCTTCGACGAAATGTGGTTGTGTCATCTGCCGCATGGAAGCAACAAGCGCAGGCAACTTACTGCAACATTTTTCACGGCAGAAGCATCAGGCCAACGTCGATGCTTTGGATGCAAACAGGATAAAAATAATTGGAGCATCTCTGCTATTGAGAAAGAAACTCATATCTAAACTATAATTGGTGCACCCAAACAGGATAAAAATAAAATGGCAATCTGGAATAAAGTGAATAATTAGCACAATGTACAAGTAAAGATAGTGGTGACCATGGTCTCTTCTGTATCACCAAGCAAAGAAGAAGAGAGATCCAATGCCGGGAAGCGCTACCGTACTAAGGCATGACTATTGGTAGGGCGATGCTTATGAGGGATCCAATGCCAGGAACAATGACATTTCTTACTTCTTGCCTAACGATAACAAACATCATATATTTCATAAAACAGGTGCACTGAGACTTGATAGTTGGAGATATCAGAGAAAGAAAGGACTCAAGGAATTGATATCGGCTGCAGTTCAGTACTTGCAAAAAATGAGTTTGAGATGAAAATTGCAGGTTGCTATGTAATTGTAGAAAGTTTATCTATAGCTTGTCAGACTCGACAGCCAAAACAGCCAAAATTTATCAGATAGAAGCTAAAGAAAAAGCTGCACAATTTCTAGTGGAATGTAAAAAAAACACGCAAAAGTTATAATCAGCAAAAGTGGAATGTATGAAATTACTACCATGCAGAAGGAAACATCCAAAGGTTGCAGCACAAATGCATAAAAACCATGAACTGAACTAACAAGTAAACGTGTTGGCTACTTTTTTATCGATTAGTTTGCAGGCTGTATAATTAACCTCATATCTGAATATACTGAAAACTTCACTTTTCAGAAACTATACTCCTGAAGATTAGGCCCTCAATGCTAAGGGCAGGTAGGACAGTATAAGCACACATGATAGAATATTTAATTAGAGCCAATTTAGTTACACATAATTCATTAGACAATACAGGATAAAACAAACATTAGATAGCACAACAATTAATTGCTTAAACAGGGCAGAACCTACTAGCCATACAACGACATGGGGGAAGCTAACAGGCAAGCAAGCAATTGCTATCCATAGAAAAGCACGCACTACAGCTACTAGCTTATGCAATATGCAGTATCGAAGACAAAACAAGCAGGCAAGGAAAAATAAATTTTGCACTGTTAATTGAGACAAACAATAACTTGTAGCGATTTTCAATTGAGAGCCAGAGCATATATTAAATGGGGATAAAACAAACAAGAACCGTTGCACAGGTAATTAGATGACATCTTTTCTTGGGAAGATAAATCCTAATGCATCCAAGATCTACATGGTTCTGCAGCCTGCATCCAAATAGGTTGCAGTTGGTTTAATTACGAATTGCAGGTTGCATATAAAATGAACGTTCATCTCTCAACCGGCTCTCTATTGGAGCCCTGTCGTTGTTTGCTTTTCTGGGCAACCAAATCATAAATGCGGCCTGCATCCAAGATCTAGATTGACAGCACAACCCCACCGTCTATTATGAAACAATTTCATATGTCATCATTATGGATGAATGATGATACGACCTAACTCTAACAAGAATTGAGCACCCATCAATAAAGCAATCAGATTGAAAACACCAGCGACATCCAGTCAAACTCAACGGAAATCCGTATCACTGCACCGCAACACTAGAATTCGGCGTCAAGATTAAAGAAACCAATGCGAGGAGAGGAGAGGGGGAACAAGCAAGTGAGTGGTGCGTTACCGGTGTGAAGCAGGCAGGAGGCGGAGGACGCCGGGTGGAGGACGCCGTCTTCGCCGTCGTGGATGGGTCGGCCGCCGCGCCGTCGCCTCGCCGCCACCGCTGCCTCTCGCCTCGCGTCGCAGCCACCCCTCTCGCCTCGCCGCGAGACGGTTCTGTTCCACAGGGTCGAGGACACGGCCCAGTTCCGCGTGGATGGACGGGGTGAAAGGGTCGTTCCGGCCCATTTTCATTCAGGGCCAGGTCTAACCGAACGACCATTTTGGAGCGGACCGAGTTTCGTTCTGGGCCAATCGTTCCGCGCGGAACAGCCCGCGTTCCGCGCGGAGCGGACCGAGTTTCGTTCTGGGCCAATCGTTCCGCGCGGAACAGCCCGCGTTCCGCGCCGATCCAGGCCAAAACGAACGAGCCCTTATGGCGCCCTCAGGACGACGCCCGGATCCACCTCCCGCCGCTCGACGGGATCGACGACCTCACGCTGATGCGCAGCCAGTGCCATCTCTCCGACGAGCCCTCCGCCCCGGGCTGCGTCGTGGTCGTGGTCGAGGTCGGCGACCGCGACCATACCTTCATCCGGTACTGCCACCCCGGGGACGACCAGTGGGTCAAGTACGACTACCACATCGGAACCCAGCCGGCCCTGCCCGACGCAGAAGGAAACGAGTTCGAGAAGTCCCCGATCTGTCCCGTGGCCGCGTGCCGGGGAAAGTTCTACTTCAATTGCACGCCAACTGAGCTGGGCGTGCTCGAGTTCTGCCCCGACCCGGTGTTCAGTTCCATCTCACTCGACGACGAGAGCTGCGACGAGGCCGAGGACGAAGCAGCCTCTGAAACTGAAGACGAGGAGGAGTATGAGTGTGAACCACAAGCTGATCCAGCCTCGACCGAACTGGAAGTGCTCGATCCGGCGTTCAGCTCCATGTCAATCGAGGAGAGCCGCGACGAGTCCGAGGGCGAATTAGCCTCGGAAGATGAGGAGTGTGAACGACATGAAACACGGGCTCCTGCGTACGTGTTCCACGTGGAGTCCGGTGGCGAGCTTTACATGGTCACCCTGATGATGCACGTCTCAGTTTACGACGACGGGATCGCGGAGTTCTTCGTTGACAAGATGGATTTCTCGGCGCGGCAGTGGCGCAGAGTGGACGACCTCGGCGGCCGCACGTTCTTCCTGTCCACCTTCTACTTCGGCGCTTCTTGCTTCTGCGGGGAAAACGGTGGCGGGTTGCAGCAGGACTGCGTCTAAATAGTCTTTTCGTGGAAGAAGGAGATGCTAGTTTTCCACGTGAAAGAGGGGACTCTCAGCGTGCACAAACTGGACGAGGCTCCCGAAGCTGATAAAGCTTTCTGGTTGCTCCCAAAGGAAAATGAAGGACATCCATCGTCCTGATATCATCAGGGATCGCAGCACTGTCAGTACATTCTGGTTGCTTCCCGTGATTCCAGTGCGGTGGATTAGTTATCATCAGGGATCGCAGCACTGTCAGTTAGTGATGAATTCAACATATTGTCTTTTTTTTATTCAACATATTGTCGATGTTAATTAAGATGGAAGTTTTTTTTACCTTGTTTGTCTTGTCAGCGGCCATGTCAAACAACTACTCGTATTGCATCATGCCCATTTTTTTAGCTAGTGATGTTAATGAAGGAAGCTTCTATATCCTGTTACATATGAATTTTTTTACATGGGCGTTTTATAGCACCAATCTCAAGAACGTCCACACATAATCAAATGTCCACACGTGGTCACGTAGTACGGTGTGGAGTATCTTGCTAATAACAAATTTTGTTGTCATTGGAGAGAATGTGATGGCATAGATTGTTTACTATCCGAATCACTGTACGCAATACTATAGGAGGTTGAGTATAATCTCAGGATGCAAAGAATATGAAAACTGCCTTAATTCAGATCTGAACAGAGTGATATCGACCACAGCGATAGCAGCAGCAGCAGCAAGTGGAAGTCTTAGAAAATAATAGTGCCACATGCTGAGATCCATTATTTTTTCACGTCAACTCAGCTGTCAGGGCCTTTAGTTCTATAAGCTAGCCAACCGCAAGACGTTGAACCGGAGGCGCATCCATATGGAGTCCGGCGACCTCCTGCGTCGACCCGGACCGTCCGTCAGCTCCGACGTTGCCGACGGCCGCGGCGGATGGCGCGCCGCGCTCTTCCTCCTCGGTAATGATCCACAGGATCGATCTCGATTGAGGTCATCAACTCATGCTGCAAATTAAGGCAACCAGCTCGATCGCTCTGCAGCGGTGGTGTTCTTGGAGCGCGTCGGGTTCGTCGGCGTGCAGGGCAACCTGATCATGTACCTGACCGGCCCACTCGGCATGTCCACGGCGGCAGCCGCCGCCAGCGTGAACGCGTGGATCGGGACCGTGCAGGTGCTGCCGCTTGTTGGCGCGCTCGCCGCCGACTCGCGGCTCGGCCGGTACGGCGCCGTCCTGACCGCCGGTGTGCTCTACCTGCTGGTTAGTACGTACGTACCCCACATTCTATAGTTTTGTCATGCCACGGATGCAGTTCTGTTTTCTATTTTCTTCTGGTTTGTTGGAGAAGCATTGCAGTTTTCTACGCTTTCTATTTTGCATAAGCCAGAGTTCCCCTCAGACGAATTGGATGCCAACCATTAACATGCATTCTCTAGTTTTACGTATGAAAACTGTAGTAAATATTCTCAAGTTTCAGATCCTTTTGAAAGTCTGCATATTCTCAAGTTTCAATCGTGCCGAAATATCTAGTTGGTGGACGCTAAACGCCCACCAACAAGCTAAGCAAACTCAACTGGGATTTCAGTCCCAGAAAGAACAGAAGAATTTCATGCCTGACACTCACAAATTACCAAACTGCAACGATGACAGAGCTTAGGAATCCTGACGATCTCAACCACGCTGCACGCACCACCGCACCCTCACCACGCCGGGCCCGGGCGCTCGCTGTCCTCCGCGGGGCTCGCCTTCTTCTACATCGCGCTGTACATGGTGGCCCTGGCGCAGGGCTTCCACAAGCCGTGCGCGCAGGCCCTGGGCGCCGACCAGTTCGCGCGCGCCTCCCGGAGCTCCTACTTCAACTGGTACCACTTCGCCGTGGCGTGGGGCTACGTGGTGGCGACCGTCGCGCTGAGCTACGTCGAGGACAACGTCGGCTGGACCGTCGGGTTCGGCGCCAGCTGGGCCGCCATGCTGCTCTGCCTCGCCGTCTTCCTGGTCGGCGCGCCCAGGTACCGCGTCGCGCAGCTCGCCGCCGGCGGCGCCCCGTTCGCCGACGCCGTGCGGGCGTGGGCGGCCAGGGTGTTCCGCGGCAAAAACGCCACTGACACGGAACGGTGAGCACGCGTGACCATTTTTTTTTTAGCTCTTGAATGGACGCCGAGACAGAGTGTGGTGTCGTCGTGACGAAGGACGCGTCCTTGACTCGTGCAGGCTTCTAGTAGCTCCGCAACCTGGTGACGACAGTGGTAAAGGGCTCGTCGCCAAGCTGCTGCCGATATGGCTAACAAGCCTGGTCTTCGCGGCCGTGAAGTCGCAGCTCTCCACCCTGTTCACGAAGCAAGCCAGCACGATGGACCGTCGCATCGGCGCGGGCGTCCTCGTGCCGCCGGCCGCGCTCCACTGCATCATGAACATCACCCTGATCGTGATGGTCCCGGTCTACGACCGGGCGCTGGTGCCCCTGGCCCGGCGCGTCACGGGCCACCGCTCGGGCCTCACGACGCTGCGCCGCATCGGCGCCGGCATGGCCGTCTCCGGCGTCGCCATGGCCGTGGCCGCGCTGGTGGAGGCGAGGCGGCTCCGCGTGGCCCGTGACGCCGGGATCGTCGACTCGCCGGACGTGGCCGTGCCGATGAGCCTGTGGTGGCTCGTCCCGCAGTACGTGCTGGTCGGCCTCGCCGCCGTGCTGGGCACCATCGGGCTCGAGGAGTTCTTCTACAGCGAGGTGCCCGACGCGCTCCGCAGCGTCGGCCTCGCGCTCTCGCTCAGCGCCATGGGCGCGGGCAGCTACGTCAGCGGCATGCTCGTGTCGGCGATCGATTGGGCGACAACGAGGAGTGGGGGGAGCTGGTTCAACAACAACCTCAACCGGGCGCACCTTGACTACTTCTACTGGCTCCTGGCAGGGTTCGCCGCTGTGGACGTGGCTGTGTTCGTGCATTTTGCGAACCGTTTCGTGTACCGGAACAAAGGCGAGCACTGACCATTCAAGATTTGTACTACTACATTACAATTGATTTGCTCGTTGGGTACTTACATTAGAAATTGACCCGTGCACTGCACAATCAATATCACGAATCAAATATGATTTCATTTCGCTGGGACGAGTAGGCGAGTTTATAGTCAGGTTATGTTACTGGCATGATCTGTTTTATTGATTCTCCCCGCGAAATCGGAAGTCCAAATAATCGAGTTTTTGGGTTCCTTTTGGACTTGTTAGAGCATCCGCAACAGCCTCTGGAAAGCGTTTTTGTTCTCTGAATTTGGCTCATATTCCCGAAACGAGCACTCCAACAGACTCGGCAAAACTCTCTCAAAAATAGCTTCGCCTGGATTCCGGTTTTCTCGCTCGCTTGGATTGGCTAGCGCGCTTGGCTCGCCATCGAGGCTTTCACGCGTTCCCGCGCCAGGTTCGTGCTCCAACCTTTGTTTTCCCGCGTACTACAGGGGATGCCTCATTAATCAATTACCCGTAGCTCTGAAGATGATGAACCAATTACCTCATTAAGCAGAAACTCGTTGAACTCATCTTCAGAATCGATGGCAGTTCCCTTGACGGCACCGCGATAGACAATAGCAGATGATGGACGCAACAGAAAGATCGCGAGAGCAGGATGTTGTCTAGATCGCTGCCTGTGCTGGACTTGTTCACGGTCACCGTGTCGTGCATCCAGGCAGCGGCGGCGGATGAGTTTGTGATCAGCACAAAAGAAAGGATCCGTAGCCAGCGAGACTCCAGGAAAGAAAGGACGCGGGGGCTACAGAAAAAAAAAGGAGCAACGCTGACGTGGCAAACATTTGAAAATAAAGTGCCGATTTGTTTAGATAATCTGTTGGAGTCTCCAACCAAATTAGGAGGCATTCTATTCTAGATAATGGCTAAGATCAGGAAATTTACAGATTCTATTGGCTAAGCTTTTGCGGATGCTCTTATAATAGTTGATTTTAGGGTCGGATAAATCCTAGTATGTCAAAATGTAGTTTGTTTATATTTTGAAATGTTCAGAATGAAGCACGGGTCAGCTTCCTGGGGGCGTCCATGAACTCGCACGACATCAAATTAAATGCTCAGATATCATCACTGAAACAATCACATTTTAGATTTACCGGAAAAATGAAGTTGTCGAATAATGTTCTGTACATCAATCCTGTGAACACCTGAACACACAATCATGTGCCACCATAACTTACAGCCTTCAATAGCACTACAACAGACTTACACACATCTTACACCAATACCTAGAGTGACAGAAAACTAGAGAAACTTCTTCTCAAGTCCCTGCAAATGCTACAATTTTCCTGCATCTTCAAAGGAACAATTGTCCTGCTGTAGCTATCGTAAACCCAAGCAATGCACCAGCAACGACCTGGGAGCAATTGAACACCCAACAAGTAAGCAACATATACAAAAATGCTCTTTCGTGAATGTAAGCCACAACCAGCTAGTGGTGCTGACGACGCGGCATGGTGTCGATACATATAAGCATGTGGTGCCAAATAAAGGGATATATAGAGACAGCAAGTTTGAGGTTCAGTTGGCATCCACGTAAGCACCACGCCAATAAGCCGTCGCTTTCATTTTCCAAACAACAGTGAAAAATGCAAAATAAAAAGGACATTTGAGCAAACCTGGGTCGGTGTATGGCCTAAAAGCTCCCGCAGCGGTCTTGTTTCAGACAAGGGATGCTCAGTCGGAAGTTCACAAACTATCTGATTCAGTACCTGAAGGTCGGAGTTAACAAGAGAGAGTTTTAGCATAAGCATGGAGCATGATGCTAACGCCATCATAATACATAAACTTCACAGTACATTATAATGATACTGACTAGTTATTAATTCAGAAGCAAAGACGACGCACACATCAAGTTATTACATACCGCTGCTTGCTTTCCAGCATGCAATCTGATACCAGAAGCATCGTACATGACCTGCAAATCAAGTCATAGAATGGAAATTTCTGAGACCTTGCCATTTGGTATTAACCGAAAGGAACTGAGCTAAACATATGCACAATGTCGACACTGAACACCATAATGTACAACTCAACACCGGAAACTGAATGCAACCAACAATAATGCACGGAATGCTTCTTTTATCCTATCCAGAAAACCTTTAGACAGTACAAGCCTCACATACTGTATTTCCCTAAAAAGAAAAGCATCTTTGAAAGGAACAGAGGATGTTATGTATCGGGTAACCTACCACACTTGCGAATATGGCCGCTATTGCAAATTGAGAGCAGCCAAATCCATCTTGGAAGCCAATGGCAATTGCTAGTGCTGTAACTGTTGCAGAATGTGATGATGGCATGCCACCAGAGCCGACAAGCTGCTTAGGATCCCATCTGTTCTCCTTATACCTTGAAAGAAAAAATACACATCAACTTATTGCAGCATGAGGGTCTGCAGAAGATACAGCTTCAGAATTAAGCCCCAAAATTCATTGGTGATCTTGGATGGGAATAGGAGTACCTATCCACAAAAACCTAGAGACAAATATAAGAATTTATGACAACAATGACCTTGGTACAAAGCCGTTATTTCACCCGTCAAAATAAAGATCACATTAAGCACACTTGTAAGACTGACGATAAGGGACAGTTTTCCGTGAATTTGAATAAGAAGCACTGTGTGTTCATATTGATGCCGCGGCACAAACATTCATAGGGTGCCATTTGGAGCTCCCTGACAAATAATGGGACTAGGAGGGTCAAAATAAGGTCCACGATATTTGTGGAGAATTTGAATTTCTCGAATTTGTCGCTGTCTTTGGCCTGTCTAGATTTCCAAATCAATGATCAAAGAGCATAAAAAGTTGCTTCCTGCTCAACTCATCACAACAATCTAAAGGACGCCCCGGGAAAGAACACAACACCGACCAGCCAATTCTGGCTGATGTTGACCACAATAACCAGATCAAGGTCAATGGCCTTTGCTTCCAGCTCAATTCACCAAGACAATCAGAAATTATAAGGAAATCCTCATATACGATGTCATTGCAGTCCCGACCTACCGTTACTTTTTCTCGGCAAAGATAAAACAAGTGGGAAGCAACATGCGAACAATGCCAAGAAGCAGCTTTGACCCGCGCAATTGCAGGCGGATCCGATCACACGCGGCCCCGATGTCGCGTCGAAACACCGGCGAGCTCGAAGAGGACGAGAAGGGCGGGGCGTACTCACCACGTGACGAAGAACTTGATGGACTGCGCGATGGCGAAGCCGACGAGGGCGGCGACGAGGGGGTAGTTGTGGAAGACGGCGAGGTAAGAGAACCCCGGTGCCGCCGGCGGCGCGGAGGCGGCGGCGCCATCAGCACCGTCCCCCATGGCTAGACCTGGACGGCGGCGGCTCCTGGACGGTCCTGGCCGGCGCTGCCTAATTCCGGGCGGGTCCTCCACCCCCTCCCTTGCTGCGCGCACGTTACCGGACCGGAGCGCGCGTCCTCCGCGCAATATTTATAGCAGGCCTCCCCGCGCGGCGCGCGACTCTAAAATTCGTCGCCCCCCGTCTCCGCTCTTGCCTCTCTCCCCGTGCCTGCGTCGCACGGCTGCAGCGCACCAATGGCGACGGCAATTGTGAGCTGCCTCCCTATTCTATTGCAGGATTTGTTGTTTACTTACTGCTCTGTGAGGATGGAGGAGCTCGCACTGCAGGCTCCCTCTCTTATATTCTGCCCGCGCTCTGAAAATTTCTCGCTCGTGGAGCACCGTTGATTGGAGGAGAGGAGGTATCAAACGGGAAGCTGCTGCGGGAATATGCTAATGAAGTGCTGTAAGCTTCAGCTACTGGCCCAAATTTTATTTCGTCTGATAGATCCGGCCCCGGCTTATTAGGCTGTCACCACCCTTTGCGTGATTGGGAAAACAACAAGAAACAACGGCTTCTTTATTCAGCTTACGGTGCCAAGACGGTGACCCCAAAATTTATCATCTGCTCTGCTCGCACCCGCCCTGAAAACAGAGTGAACTCTCTGGAGCTCGTTTGGAAGCGTTGCAATCCAAATGCCCCCTAGAATTTGTATTCCAGATGCTTGGTCAATTTATTTGGCTCTGAACGACCAGTTCAACTGGAGGATTAAAGTATATCGAGGAAAAGTCAGCAGTTTACTCCAACGAGCGGTCCTGTTACGCGCCTCATGTATTGGCCTTTTTATACGTACAAAAAGGGGTCCAAATGCAAACTTTACATGCTGGACGGTGTTCGTTGCATAGGATCTAAAATTTAAAGGGAATAATTTTGTCATTTAAGAGTATTAAATAAAATTTAATTACAAAACTAACTGCAGAATCTCTGGTCTAATTCGCGAGACGAATCTAATGAGGGTAAGTAAGCCGTGATTAGACGATGGTTACTGTAGCATTATTATAGTATCACTGTAGCAAAATATAGATTAATTAGCCTCGTTAAATTCGTCTCGTAAAGATGTATCTATCTGTAAAAATGTTTTATCATTAAATTTTATTTAATACTTTTAAATAATAAAATTCTCTTTAATGTGACAGGTCTAAAATTTAGAAAGGAATGCAACGAACGCACCCAACCGCGATGAACGAAAGGGACGTGGCACGAGCCGTCGGTCCTGCACAAACATTTGCAGCCACGCAAACGTCAACACAAAGCTTCACGCATAAATCAGTCGAATTGATGTCCTGATCACGACCTGTAAACGTAGGTTGCTCGCACGGTGTTGATCAAGTCACCGAACTCAGGGTCAGTCAATCAGAATTAGGTTCAAGGGCATGGCCAGGTCAACAGAGGTTTCGCAGTTGATTTACTTCGTGCTTCTCGTCATGTTCGCCTCGCTCCTTTGCAGCAGCTACAATGTTTACAGTTATTTTTTCAACAGCAACTACAGTGTTTACAGCAGCAGCTACAGTGTTCGTGGTTATTTTTCTACAGCCGCAGCTGCAGCCTGCCGAACACGCTGAACCATCTGTTGACCCAACCAATCCTATGTAGACCCAACCAAACCATCTGTTGAAACATAAAGTCCAACGGATTTGTTTTTCACTTGGAGAAGTTGGCTCAAACCTTTTTTAAAAATTTTACCAGTAGGAATTCTCCAGTCATCACAAAACATCACGGACAAAATTGTTAAATTACAACTCTGAACATGCGACCAGGCAGACAGGCATGACGTATAGCTTCTTCTATAGTGCCATGGCTGCAATCAGATCTGAGCCGGGCGCCTGCATCCTAATTCTTACACTATTTCCAGGCTCTAAGCTATGAAAATATTCACATCTCTTGCACACAGACAACTACATCTAAGCGGTGTCATGCCTAACCTTTCATTTTGTGATGTAATATCGATTATGCGGGGCACGGGGATCGGTCATTTTCTTCAAGTCAAGGTCCATTTCGTCGTCGTATTCCTCTTCCTCCTCTTGCTCTGACGCTGCCTTCTGTCTTTCCCTTGCTTCAGCTGCTTCCAACTGCGTCTTCTTGCGGACATAGTCATCATATGACATCTCACACCATTTCTTTGCATCCCCGACAACTTGTTGGTTGTGAAGCTCCACATCCCTCTCCAGCTTGGTCTTCTCTGTGTTCTTGGGCTCTCCCCAGTAGTCATAGCGGTACATTGGCTTTTCTGGGTCATAGTAATCCTTCCCAAAGACCTCTGTCTCGTCTACGTCATATCGCCCAGGCTCCTCGATAGGAAGACCAAGTGCTTTGCGACTGCAAACTAACGAGTTAGCGAATGTTCCCTAGGAGTGATCAAACTAGTACAGGCAGCAAATTACCAGCAGATGTCTCTGATAAGAGCTTCCCTTTCTTCAAATGAACGACGCCATTGCATCAGATCATATTCGTCCATTTCCTTGTTTCGTCGGAGCTTATCAACTTTGAATTCTTCACCTCTTTCCTCTGCTTCCTTTTTCAGTTTTTTGATAAGCTGCAGTGATCACGGTTCAGTACTAAAATGTGGAATAGTAAATAGTTAAAGAAACCTGGTCAGCGTGTGGAAAAAGGGGTACCTGACGCTCAGCACGAGCAGCCTCCAGATCAAGTTCTTCAATGTTTATTTTCTATCAGAAGAGTTCAAGATAGGCTATCATTAGGGGATCATTGAACTTGAACAAAAATAGCAATCCTGATCCAAAGATGGTAATTAGGATCTACACATGATTACGTACCACAACTTTCTTTTTCAGCAACGTTTCTTTGAAATATCCTTCAGTGTACTCAACTCTGTTTTCTTCATCGAATGAGGATGTTGTACCAACCGTGGACTCATATGTTGTATCCTTGAATTTTTCTGGATTTTGTTCCTCATAATCTAAAATCATTTGTTCTGCATTATGCCATTCCCATAGCTGCAAAACAGAAGCTTTCCTGCTTAACCTATTTTCTGGGAATGAAAGATAAAGCCACAAAACCTACAACCGATGCAGAACACTAGGTGGAGCAGAAGGATTATGCGGTAGGGATTATGGCAAAATACCGTCTCAACAAAGGGATGATCAGATACCAAAGGTTCCTTTTCCATGTCCTCTATAGGTTTTTTCCTTGGAATGGGTGGCCTTCCGCCTTCACGCTATCAGTAATAAAAGAAGTTAGATGCACACAGTATTAAATTTAAGAAACTATTAACAGACATTAGAATCAAGAAGGCAGAAGTTATCCGCACCCACAACTGCTCTGGGTTAGTATCCTCCTTACGGTGAAATATTGGCGGAAAGTCAAATCTATTAAATCTGCAGTCCGGAAGAAAATAGGATGACAACCAATTAGGAACAAACTGAAGCACATGACACCACAATGACCATTAAAACATCCTTACTACCAGGGTTCAATGAGCATTCAGCCATGACCAAAAGAATAGGGTTTGTAGCAGTACTCACATTAGGTGATCAATATTAGGATATATAAATCGCATTTCAAGTGGGAAGCGGAAGCGGTATGGATCTCTTTTCGCCTGCACAGCAATTGATAGATATTACAAACTAAGATGTTCTCACCACAAAATACAGCCTTCCTTTATGATACTGCAACCAGATTTCTTAAAAAAGAAATACAAATGTGAACTTTACACACCACTTACCAGAATCTCCACATAGACTTTCATGCCAGGTTTGATGTGATGTCGGATCCAGTACCAGTCATTTCCTTTTATCGGCACCCATCTAAAGACATAGTGAGTTATTAATACCCATAAGGTAAAGTTCAGAGGATGCACTACATTAAAGCCAACAGGCTCAGACACAGAAGACTATCCTACAAAAGTAAATTGAGAAGCACTCCAGGGTTGTTCATCACAGTTGATTGGATCTAACAGAGAGTGTTGATCCTAGGTGCCGGCTTTCAGGCGTGCTTGATAAGCTAAGTGTGACTGTTCCATATGGCTAATAGGACATGATATAGTTAAATATTTGAAAACGTTAATGGACAGGAACAACTCATGCCACACAAACAACATAGAATCTTAAGTTAGGTTACCAGAAGGAGAAAGTGTTCTGCCCTTCACCAAGTACAATGTTATGCAGGAGAATTCAAATTACATACCCCTCATGGACACAACCGATATCCACAAAGGCTCCCTGGTGAAGATGAACGGTCGTCACTTGCCCGTAACAGATCTGCACGAGGTGTATCACGCCATTCATAAAATGGTTAGAGCGAATCAAAATTACTGAAGAAAAAATGTGCGCAAGAATGTTTCAACAGAACCTGCCCAGGATAGTAGAATGGAAGTTCAAGCTGCATAAGAGCAAACAATACATCAGTGACGTAACTAAACAAGCTGAGAAATTGTACGCAGATAACATTCAAGGGAAAATGAACATACCATATCTTCTTTGTAGTCCTTACCTCTTTTTCGTCTGCCAGGGTAATAATCCTGATCAAACTGCACAATGAAAATAGCCAAAGCATCACTATAAGTGAAAGGAACACTGCAACTATTTCATTCGATGAGATGACAAGACAGCCTCAAACTAACATTTTCAAGCACGTACCATACACAAATAGCAACCAAGTCAAATTAACTTCATGGTTTGCAGAATGATCATAAAACACTACTCCTAACCACAATTGAGCGTTAAATACTGCAAAACTACCAGTTGAATTGTGCGATTATACCTGATAAGACTCCTTCTCCAATCTATCCCGATTCGCCTCCACCCATTCCTGGTACTGCTTCAAGAACATTTTGTACCTCTCCAGCGCCAGATCATTCGGCGCATCCTCAAGCTTCTCCACGTTCGTCACCCCGGCCGCAGCGGCTGCTTCCATGTCCAGCCTCTCCGACGCCTCCCTGTGCGCCTCCCGTATGAACTCCAGTTCGTCCGGGTCCACCTCCCAGCCGGGCGGCGGCCAGTCCCGCGGCGGCACGAGCCGCAGCGGGAGCCGGCCGGCCCACGTCGTCTCGAGGGGCTCGGGCGTGTCGCGCGTGGCGAAGAGGCGCTCCATGTACCCCGGCTCCGCCTCCACCTTCTTGCGGTAGGCGGGCGTGAGCATGCGGAATGCCTCGAGGGACTCCGGCGACTGGAGCGGCACCTCCTCGCCCTCGTTGAGGCTGTGGCGCGCAAAGGCGACCTCGGGGGTCATGATCTCCTCCCAGGGCGCCCATCCGTGCTCCACCCAGCTGCGGCGGCGGGCGACCTCCTCTGGCTCCGTATTCTTGATACTGATCGAGGGGAGGACCGGAGGGTCGGCGGCGGGTGTCTCGTCGGGGGGCGAAGGGTTGACGGACGCGGCGAGGCGGCGGAAGCGGGGCCTGAGGTAGGGCTTCGAGCGGATGCTGGCAGGGGGGAGATGGTGGTGGAGGAAGGTGGCGGCGGCCGGAGCGGTCGCCATTTCCGTTGGGTTTTGGGAGAACGGAGCGGTGGTCGCGCTCTGCCGTCGCGGGGTTTAAGGGAGCTGAGGGCGGGGAGGATAAGGTACTGTCGATGAGGGCCCACATGTCGGTGAGGTGCGTGATAGCATGCATTGCCGTTGGGATTGGGCTTGTCTGTGAAAAGAATGAAAGCTTTATAAAATCACTCGAATTTCTCACATTCACCTGATTCATAGTTTCCTCATTGTGTTTTTGAGGTGGATTCGTAGTTTAAATCATGTTCTGCTATGGATTTCATTTGTCTTCTTTGATGGACGGACGCCATTGTTGCTTGTAGAAGGAAACGCTGTGGATTTCTTGCGCACACAAGAAGGCGTTACATAAAATGCGCTCCCTCTGGATCTAGCCGTCCACGCATAAACCAGCGGCCAGATCTGCATATCCTCGTGACCTCCGCTCGCTGGCTCAGCCGCTGCTGCAGTTTGCTTCTTGTCCCGCCGCCCACTCCGCCACAAAAACGTGCTCCCCCCTTCTCGTCGTCCGCTCGTCGGCGCCCGCCCCTGCGGCCTTGCCCCAAAATCTTCTAGAAGCCCCCTAGCGACTCCGCTATGACGCCGCGGAAGCGGGAGCGGCGAGTCATCGCCGCCGCCGGAGCGGCAGCGCTTGTCGCGGTCGGTCTAAACCTCGTCTTCTCCGCCGTCGCCGCCCACCGCCGGAGGAAGCGCCGAGGTGAGCGCCAGAAAGCCCTTGACCTTCGCTTCCTAAAGCAAATCCTACCTCATGCTCAGAGAGTGGTCGCAAAGACCTGTGGTGGTTTACTGGTTTGTTGTTCAATCTCGTACCAAATGTAGCAAATGCTGATGGGTTTTTGTGTGAATAGCCACACGATTCCTTTTAATTGCTAAACATTTGCGCAAAAAGAATAAGCACGCACTTAGTTTTGAAATGCTGCAATTCAAGCGAAGTTTGACTGTTGTTTATGTATTTTTGACGGGTTAAGTTCTGAATTGTTGCAGAGCTTCCAGGTTTTACTGCACAAGTCAATCTGTCAGCACCTGAGATTAAAAGATTAGCTGACCGCATCATCGCTAAGTCGAAGGATACATATGACTCAGTGGCCGCCGTCCCCCTAGATAAAGTATGTCTGCAGCTCTTAATGCCACTACATTTTGCTCAATAATGTTTCCCTGAAACATGCCTTCTGTGTGAAAGCCTGTGAACGGCTTTGAACTTGTGATTTGATTTGTAATCTCTGTAGTTATAACATTCAGACAACTGTATAATGGTACAGAAGCATACATGTGTTTGCAGCATTTTGCTTCTTAGAAAAATTCAGTGTGCGGTCAGCACTTACACCCCGAAAACCTGGAGAACTGTTTACAAGTTACATTTTGTATTTTGCAGGTCAGCTTTTCAAATGTAATTGCTCCATTGGCGGACTTAGACGCGCTGCAGTTTCCTCTGGTTCAAGCGTGCGTGCTTCCCAGGATGGTATCAACATCTGAGGATGTTCGCAGGGCTAGTGCTGAAGCAGAGAAGCGATTGGATTCTCACTTTCTGCAGTGCAGGTGCAGTGTTGTTGCATACTTCTTATTTATTCATTTGGATGTCACAGTGAGTAATGATGTATAATATCCCCTAACTTACAGTAACATAAATATGTTTGGCTGTCAAATAACTTGCGATTGTAGTATGGTACTGTATCGTGCAAAATTTGCACACATAGCTGGTAACTGATATCTATTATACTCATTTCACTTACTCTGTTCAGTGAGCATTTGTAACATAAATTCAGTTACCGAGCAGTTGTAGTCTTTTGTAATGTTTAGAATATGCATCGCATATCAAGAAGAACAATCTTAATAGAATGTGAACGTTCTGATATTATCCTCTGCGAGCCACTATGATGATTTGTTCAGTACTTCAATGTGTAGTATAAGATTCTTATTATTTCCTGCAAGGTGATCAGGCAGCGCGAGGATGTTTATCGTGTCGTAAAAGCATTCACAGTGAAAGGAGAAAGAATAGGTCCTGAAGCAACAAGATTTGTGCAGTGCTTGGTACAGAATTCTTTTGCTACATGTGAAATTGATCTCATATGTCACATGTGATCTAATCTTCAGAAAAACTGAATGTTTAAACATGTGAATCGGTGTTAGTGTCTTACTACTATAGTACTCCCTCGGTTCACCCTTTTATTTGAGCTCGAAATTGAGCTAACCATGTCAAATAAAAGTGAACAGAGGGAATATTTGCAATGTGAAGAAGATGGTTTTCTAAGTTGCTTTGATTAATTGGTGCTTTCTTGCTAATTTATCTAATTCTGGTGGTCAGGTGAAAGAGTTTGAGCGTAATGGAGTTAAGCTAACTCAGAGCAAGAGAAAGGAAATGGAGAAATTGAGATCTTGTATTGATGGATTAAACCTGAAGTACATCCAAAATATGAATGACCTCACCAAATTCCTTCTTTTAACCGAGGATGAGCTTGCTGGAATGCCCATTGAATTTCTAAAGGTAAGCTAAGAAGTAGAGATATATTAAGCTTGAATCAAGCGTACCTTTAATAAGTACAATAAGAATACCTTAGTTTGTTCTTCAAATAATCTTTGCTTACTTGATGCATCAATGAAATTTGGACAAATGAGAAGGTTGATATTGCCTTTTTGTCCTCTTTTTTCTCGAACTGTTAAACTCAGGATCTGGAGAAGGAAGATGGAAAGCTGAAGGTTCTGTTAACCATTTACCATGTGACTCCGATTCTTGAGCACTGCAAGGTCAATTCTCTTTCTTTTGCTTTATCTCACACCAGTTGGTTAATATTCAGTTGGTTGGTTTATGTGTTCTGATGAATGGTGTGACTTAAAAGTTACATCTAGAATAAAGCTAGTATTGTATGTTGTGGGGTTTACACTGGAGTTATGTATGTACTTGGTGTTAACTAGTTGCGTGTTTTTCAAGGTTGGCTCTACCAGGAGGCAGGTTGCTGTTGCGTATGGACAAAAAGGTGGGAAGGAGACTCGTGAGATCCTAGAAAATTTGGTAATCCAATGTCCAGCTGCATCTATTTCTTTATCGTGATGATATCTTTTGATTGCTGATTTCACCTATCTCATAGCATCATCCATCTTTGTGCTACATTTATTTATTTGCATTTGTAGTTTCTGTGTAGGCTGGAGCCTTGGAACTGACCACCGCAGTTACATTTTTGTATTCAGGTTCAGCTAAGACACAGGCTTGCTAGATTGCTGGGGTATCCCAATTACTCCGATTTTGCTATCGAACCCAGAATGCCAAGGACATCAAGGAAGGTATGTGCCTTTTTACCCGGGAAATCTGTTTCATTTTATTTCTTCTAAGCTCATTTTCAAACTTCTCATGCTCGCTTTCAAACAACAGTAGGAAAATCACTGATATTCTTCTAAGCTGACTCTGCCTGTTGAAATGCTTTCTTCAATGTTAAAATGGTGTACCAACAATGCTCTGTTTAGCTGCTGTTCTCATGCTCACTTTCAAACGACAGTAGGAAAATCACAGATGTTCTATGTAATCTCCTGCAGGTCCTAGAGTTTTTGGAAGAGATGTCAGAACAGTTAAGTGACGTAGCTAATAGAGAGCTCAACATACTCAAAGACCTTAAGGTCTGAAGAAGGTCCCTTTCCTCTTTCTTTTTTCACTGTCTGAACTCTTTCCGTATGTAGATTAAATTGTTGCGTTCTTTTCTATTTTCAGATGAGGAGGAAGGAAATGCTCAGTTTGGCATGGAAGATTTGTTGTACTACATGAAAAGAGTTGAAGAACTCAAGGTCGATATCGATATTAGCGAAATTAAACAATACTTCCCTGTTAACCTGGTCATATCTGGAATGCTCAAGATGTTTCAGGATCTATTTGGTAAAAGTTGTAACCAATAATCATTACAGATATTAGCCCAATATGGATATATTTCGCTCTTATGTATTCCTTTTATTTTCGCAGCACTACGATTTGAAGAAATTAAGGATCTTGAGGTTTGGCATGATTCAGTTCGTGTGTTTTCTGTTTGGGATGCAAGTTCAAGTGATCTTCTGGGTTATTTTTTTCTCGACATCTTTGCAAGGTTGTTCCGAGTGCACGCTAGCAAAGCTTTAATGATTTTTGTGGTCTTATGATTTCTTATAGTTGTTTGATTTAATACAAGTTTAAGTCATTGTTTGTCGTACAAGAAATGTAATGCAAGTTGCTCAAGCTGCTTTCTTATTGCCGTTTGCATCGTATCTTTCATAGTGTAGATTAGGGAATCCAGGTCTCCTATGCATCAGACCTTAATTTTCAGGGGGAAAATGGCCTCGATAATACAATAAAAAAGATTTACTTGCACATGACAAAAAATATGGTGATCTTAGTCAGCTACTTGCCTCTTTTGTTTCACAGGGAAGGAAAATATGCCCACACTTGTGTTGTGACACTTCAGAATGGATGCCTGTGTTCTAATGGTACACGTAAGGTAACTTAGACAATCTCATGTACATTAGACAGTACTAATGGAGTATGACTTTCTTGTTAGGACCTGCATTGTTAAATGATTGTAATTATTACTTAAGTGGTCACCCATGATTTTCCCTAATTTATTTTCCTTTTTAAAACCTTATAAAGATTTCTTATGAAAGCAAATTTAACAGAAGACCTAGGACAATCAAAATTGTGAAAATTGAAAGTAAATGTTCTCTCAAAGTTAGAGTACCTATAATCAGTGGGAAGTACTTCTGTAGGTGTTAATTATTCAATTATTCTATAATGCAACTATTTCGTCATCTGTGACAGGTCCCAGCTGCTGTGCTATTATCTCAGTGTCCAAAAGAGTTTGATGGGAGTTCAGCGTTGCTGCGGTTCCCTGAAGTTGTCAGGCTATTCCATGAATTTAGCCATGTGGTATATTGATATCTACTTCTCCACGTGCTCCCTTATAAAATTTGCTGCCTTGAATCTGTAATCCACTTGGAAAATATCATTATACTTCATTACAGTGAAGGATTTTTTGTTCTTTGCATTGAGTCAATATCTTGCAGGTCCATCACATATCCAACAGAGCCACCTTTTCAAGATTTTCAGGTCTTCGACTGGAGGGTGACTTTGTAGAAATTCCAAGCCTGCTACTGGAGAACTGGTAGGCATAGCTCTTTTTGAGTGTCCAAAAGAGTTTTAATCTTTTGGAAGCTGTCATTTCGGATATATAATGCAACCTTGTCATCCCAGGTGCTATGAAAGCGTTTCTCTGAAAATGATGTCCGGCTTCCATCAGGTAGTGCAAAATTCAGCATACTATGTGCATGTAATAGAAACATTATTATATATATCATAATTTCATGAATGAAAAAAAAAGATGTCTGAAAACTGATTATACACAGAAAGCATTATGATCTGGACGAATCTCCCTTTTTATTTTTGGAATATATAAAGTGGACTTACTGATGCACCAAAACATTTTTATGCTTCAATTATTCTGCACTTTGACAAGTTCTTATCGATCTGGCGAAACCTGTTCAAATTAGCACTAATTAGTTTTCTATGTTTTTATCCTTCTAGGACATTACGAAGTCCATAACTAGTGAAGCTTGCCAATCACTCAAAACAAGGCGAGATTTATTTGCTGGTCTGAAACTGAAGCAAGAGATTCTTTTGTGTAAGTCATTTCGCTATCTAACTAACCATATGGAGTGAGGATATTGATTGTTAAATATTATCCATACTAAAAGCTTCTACAAAATAGTGAGGCAAACACCTACCACCTGTATTTGGATGGCTTTTCATTTCCCCGTCACTTCATTCTTTCTGTAAACAGTATGTAACAAACTACCTCCTTAGCTTTTAGGACACCTTGTGTAGTTCAAATTGAACTAGCGTGCTGTCCAAAATGTCATTTATTCAAGAACGGGGACAGTAGATCCCTTTATTTGTTTTCCACTTACTTTCTGAAATCTGAATAAGAATATGTTTCTGATAATCAGGCAGAACCGAACTGGTACTTGTTTTCAATTATGGACAGATTAACACATATTTATTGTTATATCATGTTTATTAGTTTTTAAAAAATGTTATACTCAACAGAGCTTATATTTTTCACTTTAACCAGGCCTTATTGATCAGATAATACATTCAAGTGAGGATGTGGATATTGATGACTTAATCAAGGATCTTCATCCGAAGGTACATTTTAAAAAAAGATTGATTCACTGTTTATTGTACTACTAATGACCACTTATGGCAAATGCTCTTTTTCCAGGTAATGTTGGGTTTACCTTTATTGGAAGGGACCAGCCCAGCTTCATGCTTTCCTCGGATCGCTGTTGGCTATGATGCTGTGTGCTACAGCTACATATGGAGCGAGGTTTGAGCATATATGCAAATCCAAAGGCATACTACTTCTATCATATTTTTGGAAAGCTTAGAATTGCGCATCTATCTGCATTTTGCAGGTGTTTGCTTCTGATCTTTTTGTATCAAAATTTAAAGACGACTTGCTCAATCAGCATGCAGGAATGCGATTCAGAAATAAGGTAGTGGATAATGATTTCCTAGTCGTTCTGTACTTATTATATCACACATTCATGTGAACTGTCATAAAATGCCAGCGTCACTATAGGTGTTGGCACCAGGAGGCTCAAAAGATTCTCTGGACATCATTACTGACTACCTAGGAAGAGAACCGTCACTGCAGGCTTTTATTCAGAGCAGGACAAGGAACAGTCTGTGAAAGTTTATGTAACCGTTGAAGGTGTTGAGTGTAGTTTACCGTTGAAGGTGTTGAGTGTAGTTTCTAACCCTTGAAGGTGTTGGGTGTAGTCTTGCAGTTTCTCTTTTTGCATCTCAAGCAGCTATACATGAACAACATTAAATTATGGATAAGCTGCCCAACCAATTAGGATGCCTCTTGAACCTCAACTGATGGACTACAAACATACCGATTGAACCTTTTTGGTGCTATTTTCCGTAGCGTGAATGATCAATACATTGCATTTTTAGTTTCTTGAAGACAGAAAACTGAGCACATGCTTCCATTATTATTGGATTTCATGGCATGCTGCTTGTCATCTGAAAGCCTCTTATGTTCCAACCTCTGTTTTCTCTGATGTTTGATCCATGGAGAACTTTTATGCATGTCTGATTGTTTCTCGTATTCAAACTGCCAGTTATTGATAGCATGGTGCTCACCCTCTGCGTGTTCTGAATAAAATCCGACAATATGATGGTTTGGACAGCCTTCGCTGATAACACTAAGAGAGCGCTGAAGTAGTAAAAGAAATTAACATACCTAAAAGTACTGAGTCTGAATAATGATCATACAGAGGACGGTGCTGACCCATGTCATTATCAGACGTGCAAAGTCCGTGTAAAAGCTGGCCGTGGCGCGGAGTCCGTGCGCTCCCGTGTATGAGGAACAGGGCATGGCCGTAGGCAGTGTCAGCGACACCGGCCTCACGATTCACGAACATATTTATACTGTTCTTGAATCTCCTAAAAGCATCCAGACGAGGATGTTCTTACGCTTTTTTTTTCGCTCGTTTGGTGGTTGAATCCAGCATACAACGAGGAAACAAGCAGTCAAACAAATAGTGTATAACTTATAAATGTTGTATCAACATATTATACATACGAGAACACAGTAAACGCTTAAACAAGGAGTCGCAACCGAAGTTTACAAAAACTTAAACAAGGAGTCGCATCTGAAGTTTACAGACACAAGCATCAGCATAATCTAGAGACCATGCGGACGTTGCTGACATTGCATGTAGCTTGAAACGTGAACGGTAACATCACAGCCACAGCGTCGACCAAACAACTTCGACTCGCAGCTCGTACACACCACAAGGAACCACATGCCTGTCCACACCTTTAATCAGCGGACTGAACCTGATGGTGCGAGGGGAAATGCAGGCATTACCATCCCAGATTTTGAACACCAGCATCTGGTCCTCGGAGACCGCAACCACACGGCGAAATAGTTGTATAACCCTGTCGTCACCAACAGCGCCACCACCAACACTACTGTCATACAACAGCATCTCGTCGTCGTTGGGAAGATCAGTTGTCCAAGCAGTAATCTTTCCGACAAAAGACTCGGGCCCCGACAAAATCTTAATCTCAATCGTGCCCTCCAATGCTTCCTGGACATATGCAAATGTCAGATCCACCTCGCTAAGCCAGCTGTCAACAATTTGCCTCTGAAACGGACTGTTAATTTTCTGTCCATCCACGTCAACAAACGCTTTGTTGAACTTCCTGTCGTCCCTCTCTTCTTTGCCTTCCCTTATCTTCAGATCAATCTCGAAATAGGCATCACCAAGAAAAACGACCCCTCTACTTGGACCAGACAGAGTCAGAGTGTCACCCTGCAAGGAAGTTTACGAAACATGTCAGCACCGCATAGCGGCAAGTCCGGATGGCTTTTCTCCAAGAACACATCTCATGCGTCGAAACTGTAATTAGCTTCACAGAACGCAGGAATGAGCCTGCATCACTTTGTTTAAATATTTGACATCTATGCGAATGCAGTCAGAGATGGGCACATATACATACACGGCGGAGACAAGACAATGAATCTACGTGAGAGAAAGCCACGATGCATATTTAGCAGCAGGATTCCAATATGCAGACGTTTTAAACCATAGCATATTGTTTAACATACCTGAGACTCGACGAGTTGGCAGTTGTCCCTGTCGCGCCGGAAGATGTAGTTGCATTTCATATCCAGGCCATCTCTGATTATCACAGTACCATACACATTGATAGGGAAGCCAACATCAGAGGACCTTAGGCCAGTCTCAATGGAGTTTCATATGCATTAAATCACATGCCACATCAGCAATTTTATGAAGAGAGAGAAAGAAGAGTTTCATCTAAACAGAGAGGAGTTTCATTCCCATAAAACCCAACATATACGGTTACCTAAATATGAGTCTTGGTAACAGTGCAATGAAACTATACACTGAGACTGGCCTTATCATCAGAGAGAGTACATTTAATGATTCTGTCAACTTGTGGCCCTCTTTGATAATCGAATCCGTAAAGCGCATCGGACCATACTGTGCTGGGGACAATACAAAACCCAAAAAAGTGTATTCACATGAGAGCAATGCATGAGAGTTCGTGGAAGTTCAGAGAGAGAATGAGAGGTCGGGACTCGGGAGTGTAGTGAAGGCAGGGGTTATACTCTCTGCATCGATGTCGAATATGGTGAAGTCGAGGAACCAAACCCGGGTGTAGAAACTGCCTCCCAACTTGGGGTCGTACTCGCGAAGCTTGTCGGGCATCTGCCTGTTCGCCATCTCCTTGGGCGAGAGGGGCGGCGGCGGCGGCTCCTGGAACTGGAAGTTCTGCCGGCGCTTCTGTTTCTGCTTCTGTTTTTCCTCCTTCGCCGCCGCCGCCTCGGCGTCCTCCTGGTCATCCTCGGTGTACATGGTCAGCACGTCGAAGTCGTCGTCCGCCATGAGTTCCTAAAGCGCGGCCGTTCGGCCTCAAAAGACAGCAAAAGCCCTAATCCATCAAACAATTTGGAGTCGAAGTAGAGTGCAACTCGACACGAATCAATCGAAGGAGGATTCAACAACACATTGCTTTTCCGAAAACCGTTTAGAGTTTGAAGTAAACACGTGTTAGCGGTAGAATGCCCATCGAGGCATATTAGCTTAGTTCCAAAGTATTGTCGTAGGACAAACATGCCTTACAGAAAAGAGGACATGAAAGCCAGTATGAGATCACATGAATGACGGTCGACGAGAAGTAAGAAAACTTTTTACCCATGTAAGGAACTTGAGCTTGAAGTTTGTTGGTGTAAGCACGAAGTATGCCTTTAACAGGTTTTGCTTTCAAGCTTTACACAAATGATAACTGAATGAATGCGTGGCAAGCACACAAAGCAATTCTGAATCTTTAGTAAGAGCATTGAATAATATCAAGATTACAGGCAAAGGACATGCAAAAGTAGTGAAAAATACTGGTGAAAATGCTAAGTGCAATTGTTTCTGAATGATATCTTGATTAGAGCGTCCCCAAAGGTAGAGACAGCAGCCGACTCTTCACGTCACCTAAGAGACAGCATAAGAGTTCATATCAACTCTAAGCTAATGAATGGTCCCGCATGTCAGTGTCTCAATAAATGTTAGAGGTTGCCTCTTGAAGAAGAGCTAGCAACCCTCTCTCTCTTCTTATTCTCCAATAAACAATTCTAAGAGTTAGCTAAGAAGCAATTGTTGGGGATCCTCTTATAGGCAAGCTGAAAAATGCTAGGTATGAACGATCAAATTGCACATCTCATGGCATGTCAATGCTTCCCAGCTGGACCATAGAGAATTTCTTTTCTCAAAAAAATGGTAATTTCACGCACCAGTGATCCAATAATACACAAGGGGTACAAAAGGAATGAAAGAATTGAGCTCTACAAGGGGAAGAACATCGTTCTGAGTACAGTCTACAGTTTTGCACACTACTACTTTTTTTTTAACAAAATCACCAAAGGACTTGGTACTCACATTACCTAACTGGTTACTCCGCTGTAAATTGGGATCCCTCTCGTCACCAGTTGAATAAGAACACATTGATGCTTCCCATAGAGAGTCTACTTCGCACTGCTGACCTTTGCTACAACTAATATGAGAATTCGTGCCCTCGGAGAGAGATGTATTTCTTCATCCATATGGCGATGTCCTCCGCACAGGCCTGGGCCTGTGGCGTCTTTAAGAACACATCCATAGTAGCAAACTCATGAACTGTATCCTTGTAATCGAGAACTGGTGAGTCAACATTTACTTTGCGGAGTTCCTCAGAGTAAGCAATTGCTCGATCCCTCATCCAGTCATGTTCAGCAATTACTGTCAAGGTCGGAGGCATGCATTTCAGTGGCGGGCCTCCTCTGCCTGGTGCCAGAGGATTGGCAGCTGGATGGTCCAGGTTAAACTCTTTCTCTGACAAAAATAATCTCCAAGCAAGCATACATGTGGGTTTGTCATAGAAGTATGAGTTAGCAAGCCTTAGTTCCGAATGTGTCGGAACACTCCCTATGAAGAAGGGATACATCAGAACTTGTGCAACAACCTTAACCGGGTCAAATAGCTTGCCATCTTCGACCACCTTCCGAGTGACATAATCAGCAATATTGGCACCACAGCTTGCACCAAGTAGAACACATCTGCTCAAATGAAAAGATACATGATTCAGACTAACCCCAACACTTGTTAAGTAGTCTACTCTTAGGTAGGTGAGTTTTGTTGGAATGAATATAGTCATTGACATGCACGACCACTTACAAGGTGATAGTCACAAAGGTGAAACAGGGAAAGTGAATTTTAAGGGATATACCACACAGCGAAGCTACCCTAAATATGATGCGCTCTAGTGAATGCTCCCATGGTTGTGGTGTGCTCTAGTGAAGCTCCTATGGATATGGTGCTGTGCATACAGATTTGTAATACTACTACAGTCCGTGACATCTTCACTGCAGTTATTCAGTGGACTGCAATCCCAAAATGGGTTAAATCATAGAAAGCATGCAAATAACTTTAGACATGCAAGTGAAGCTTAAAATGGCATTAATGTCATGCCAACTCTATGTTGGAAAAAAAAAAGACCCAGTGAAATTGATATTTGCACATTTCAAGCAGTACCCTCCATTCTAATATGAGCCTTTGTACCCCATGGCTTCGCATCCACAAACAGCTAAAGCCCGTGCAGATGGTGTGATACAATATTACTACATGTAACTATTGACCAAACTTAATTGTCAGCCGCCATACACCAAAACTTTCTCAACATAACATAATCCCACTTTTAAGCCTGAATCACCTGATGCTCCTCCGAACCAAAATTATCATCTGCAGAACTTCGAGGATCATATGGATGGTCATCTAGAATATTATTCATAACTGGCTAACGAGCATGGATGTAGTACTTTGGCTCTAAACACTCAGTCAATGTCATTTAAAATTCTTGAATGACACATTAACGATTTGCGGCACTTTTGGATTGCAATTTCATATTCACAACCATAGCCATACTACTAATGTTTACAACCAGGAATGCAGATATATAAAGAGGATGATAGGATAAGACTAGTAACCTCACCTTGCCGGATCACCATGTGCAGCAATCCACGGCTCGACAGTGGATGCACCAAACGTGTCCACCCCTCCCCCGACCTTGCTCATCATGGCGAGATTCGCCTGCTTGGCGATCCACTTGAGCACCCTGACCCCATCTTCGAACGCGGCAGGGTACCGACTCTCAGGCGCGAGCCTGTATCCCACCGCCACGACGATGGCATCGCAGAGCTTGGCCACCCTCCTGCAGAAGGCGTCGTTGGCCGCGCCGCTGCTGCTCCCGGTTACGAACCCGCCGCCGTGGAACTGCACGACGATGGGCAGCCTCCGGCGCGCGGACGCCGCGGCGCGGGGCGAGGAGACGGCGTGCGGGAGGTACCCCCGGTACGGCGCGCCCGCGGCGGCCGGGGCCGGGTCGCTGGCGCGGCGCGGGTGCGCGAGGTGCGCGTGCTGCGGCGGCGGCGTGGGGAGGAAGATTCGTACGGAGAGCGCGGAGTTGGGATCGATGTGGAGGTCCTTGGACGCGACGCCGTCGGCCGCGGAGAAGGCCGGGTTGGCGGGCGCGGTGGCCTCGTCGGCGCGGCAGGAGACCCCGAAGGCGGCCGCGTCGGGGTCCCCCGCGGCGGCGGCGTTGGCCAGCGACTGGAGGCGGTGGCGGAGGAAGAGCTTGAAGAAGACGCTGTAGATCTTCACGCCGACGCTCGGCATGGCTCGCGCCCTCGCTGCCTCACTCGGATCCGCGCATCACACGGCCGAATCCTCCGCTCGGATCCGGAGCGCGACGAACCGCCCCGGCCGCCGCCCTGTGGAACGGGATAGGATCGGATTGGGATGGGTGACGCGGGGGAGTGGTTGGGGAAGGAGAAAGCTACGGAATGGCAGCCGATTGGTGGGGTGGCTGCCCGGGTGACGACGGCGGCAGCGTCAGGTGGAGAAGGAAGATGGCAGGCGAGGCGGGGCAACTGGACAAGCAAGGATGGAATGGAAGGAAGAATCGAGAGGAAGGAAGGGGGTGGTGGTGGGTGAGGATGAAGGAAAAGCCGAGGAAAGGAGGGGGATTTTGATTGCTGCTCTTTTGGTTTTGGATGGAGGCCGTCGGCCGCGACCCAACGTGACGGTGCCGCCGCTCGCCGGGCCGGGGGGTGCTCGTTTCAATTCAAACCCCGCTCCTCTGGATTTATTTTAAATTCAAATTTCTGGTGTTAGGGCCTGCAGTTCAAATGGATAGGCGGATTGAGTCCTGGAGAGCTTCTAGTTTGGATTATTACTTTGTGGTAAGAATATTTTTTTAATGCCGTCTGAAAGATAAAATTTGGAATGTGATCGATTTAAAACAGACGTTTTCATTCTCTTTACTCTTTAAGTTATACGGAGTATCACATTTATCGATACGAGCCACTTTGCTTTACAATTTTAGAATTTAATCCTACAATTGGATGTATCATCGATATGGACCTGTTTGAAGCCATTTTGAATTGGTATGTCACAATTACTCCCTCCTTTCGAACATTTTTTTTTAGTTCATGTGGTAACTCGAAAACATCAAGATTTTCCGAGTACATCCCAAAATCGATATAGATTGTCATGCTACTTTTAAAACTATTGTCTTGAGATAAAAAAAATATTTTTGAATATCCTAAGAACATAGAAATGGGAATGTGATAATCCATTAGAGGTATTTAACATGAGTCTTTTTTTCATCTCTTCTTATGTCATATTTTATCGGTATGAGCTAAATGATGTTAGAGTTAATCCTACAAACTCATCACCTAGACTAGTTTTGCAGTCATTTTTTAATCCATACGCAAATTGAGATCACTTCATGTGATCCATATTTTGTCGCACTTCTTTGGGAACTCGAAGCCCTAAGTGGAAAAAGGGGCTTAAGCCCCCCCCCCCCCCCCCCCCCCCAACACCCACACACACACACAAATTGTCGAAGGTCATAATCATATCCCATAGTAATAAACGCAATCTCAAGTTTGTCTCAAAAAAAAACTCTAGTCTCAAATTTGAATCCTCTGATTTGAAAGTTAAAGTTAAGAAAAGAAAATTTTGTGTGACACAATATTAAAAGTATCTTCAAGGAAAGGTTGAAAGCTCAGTTGAGTGTGACCGACGTATACACGATTCCAGCGCCTGAGTCTATTTTCCGGGGTCCATCCTTTTCTAGAACCGGAAATAATTATTTCGTACGAGCTTTGCAGTTCGCCGCTAGCAACGTGGCTGACTAAGCAAAACAAACTTTTCTCATGTGCAAAGCAGTTGGGGCACGGTCTCCGGTTTCCATTCCCAGAATTCGCTAATTAATCACACGCTCCTCGCTGAACTCACCGTACCGGTGGTCTCTGTCGCCAACGCTAATCATCGTGCTGCCGCAAACGCAGTAGCAGCAGTCAAAGCCGCACGCACCTTGTGTTCCTGACATCTTGCGCGTCGCGAAGACTGCGTGATCCAACTCCCGATCGGTGAAACCACGCGGCGCCTGAGTATGTGATGAACGACGCAGGCAAGTAGCGCGTGAGCGCGTGATCGGAACATTCGGTTCGTTAGCGGATGAACTCGGACCGCTTCAACGGCGTGGGGCGCCGTCACTGCAGCTTGCCGAGCTGCAACCACGTCAAACGAAGGACCAGCAAGTCCGAGATTGACCGCTGTTTCCAGCGATTTTTCCCAGCCGGCGGCGACGGCGGAAGGGATCAATTCGACAAGCCGTTTTCTGGCGTCCGGCCCAGCTGTTTCCACATGGGGCCCGTGCCCGCGCCTCAAGCGTGGTGGGCTGTTCGCACGACGCACTCTCCTGAGCGAGTGCCCATTGTCTGTCTGTTCAGGCGACATCACAATTCACAAGCCACCAGCTGCAAAATTTAGTACAGGAGTGAATTAGCTCTTGAATGGCATATGGATTAGACCATAATGCCGTAGGATTCGGCCACACAATCCCAAGGAACCATTACTAAGACTAAAACTTGATTTACCTAAAAGTAACAGTGGATTGGAAACACATTTTTAGTCATCTAACAATATCGACCAAGTAACCTCGATTCTCATCTTGTACAGACCACAGATGACCTCAACCATGTTTCGACCTCTCGTCAGTGGAGTTAACTTGCAGCTGCGATGGGAGATATCATTCTGGCCACCGCTGCAGGCACGGATATTGAAAACCAACATCTGATCTTCCGAAACTGCTACCACACGACGCAGCAGTTGGAAAACTCTGTCATCACTCAAGATATTTGCGCCGTTAACAGCACTGTCATACAGCAGAATATGATGATTTGGAACGTCGGTGGTGCAAGCAGTTATTTTCCCGTCGAAAGCTTCAGGCCCGGACAAAATTGTTATTTGAATCGTGCCCTCAAATGATTTCTTCACGTGTGCCAGTACCAGATCCACCTCGCTGAGCCAGCTAGCCACAGTTTTGCTATCAACTAAAGAGTAAAATTCGTAAGTATCCATTTGAAACAAGACTTTGCTAAATTGTTTGTCCTGGGTCTGTGTATCCTTGATCTTCAGATTTATCTCACAATAGGCTTGATAGGAAAAACCAACTCCTCTAGTTGGGCCAGTCAAAATCAGAGATTCGCCCTACAAACAAATTTCACACAAAATGTCAGCAGTATATGCCTCAGGAGTACTATATATGACAAAGGCCATGACTTTGCTTGAAGAACATAGGTTGACATGTCAGAAAACAACTAGCATCATCAAACTTGGCATGTTAATAAAATTGCATGCGCAAATAGAAACATGAATCAAGTTTAACCACATGATCATGGAGAGGAAAAAGAACGGCAAATGGCTCATTACTATGCAACTTAAATGAAACATGTAAGTGTCAACAATCTATCGAATGCACAAATGCTTATTATTTGCCAGCATGACAACAATAAACATGAATTAAGTCAAACACAATATGCTTAGACTTATATTAATGTTATTTAGATGAGAACTGATCTAATCAGAGTTGGAGGAAACCATGAGTGCTCCATTTACTATTAAGAAACTCACAAAAGTATTTAGAGTTATAACGGTATTTTCCAAGACAAAGATAAGTCACTATGCAATTCTAATGGGAAGCCCATAATGCATTGTTGAACTTCAACTTTGATTCCATTAGCAACGCTAAGATTTTGATGGCCCCTTCTTATGGCTCTAGTTGAATCGAATACCTGTAAGGAATTTATAACATGCAAAGTCGATCCACCATGTACTTCGAGAGGGGGGGGGGGGGGGGGGGGGCTATCAAAAGAAATGAAACAAAACCATCAACTTTCTTTTGTACCAACTCCTTAAAAGTCAATACACTGCTTTTGCATGTGCCTCAAAGATTTGTATAACTTAGACACCCGGATGAAATACTTGTCTTAAGATCCTTCTTGCTAGACCCTTGCTTGGCGGAGTTGAACTTTTTCTTTGGATGTTTGCTACTCCGGAACTCGCGGCCTCATGCTTACCCTTACCAAAGCTGATGACGTTGGCCATGTCCTTCATTCTCTCGACACTTTGTCTTTTCTCCTCTCAATAGCTAATAAGGTCAATAGTTCTCTAGCGTTCATTTTGAGTGTTGTATTTGTAGCTAATATTAAAGGGACAATATTGAGCTAGCAAGGAAGTCATGATGAAGTAATGGGAGCTCTTCAAGGACAGGGTCGCACCGTGGGTCTCCAACGCCAAGCCCGCCTTCTTCCCCACGGCCATCACCAAGCTCGCCGGAGGGTGGCTTGGATTGGGGACGGCCAAACGTCGAGATTGCCGTCATCCCCCGCTCGGCCGCAATTGCAGAAAATGAACGAATTCTCAACGATGCGCTGCTGGCAGTGGTCGGTGGAACCAGGCCGCATGTCTCGGTTGGGCAAGCTCGGCTACATTTGGAGGAGGATTACCAGGTGCCACCGGACAAGTTCTCTGTTCATCAGAAAGGGCCTGGGGAATTCCTGATTTTGTTCAAGGAGAAGGCACTCTGTGACCGGGTGCTCCACGCGTCACACCCGCCGGGGTCTCTGTTCCGGCTCTGTTTTCGCCGTTGGCGCCGCCAGGCCATGGCAACTGCTGCAGCAACACCTTACAAGGTCGTCATAGAGCTCGAAAACCTGCCCCTGCACTGCTGGAACGCGGAAGTGGCACAATCAGTGGTGGGTTCAGCGTGCGAGATCATTGCTTTCGCGCCATCTACTGTGGCCAAGACGGACTTGTCGGGGTTTCGCATCCTCGCGAACTGTGTTCACCCATCACTTATCCCCTATGAGAAAATTCTGGTCATTCCTGAACCGCTGGATGGTAATTCTGCCATGGATGGCAAGTCCCTCAACTACAGAGTGATTGTTCACTTGCTGGAGGTACAGGAGGTCGATGCAGTACCGCCGCCGCCGCCGGGCGGCCCGCTGGATGATCCTAGGAGTGACGGGCATGGTGATGGCCCCTCCGAGGATCGGCGTCGGCCGGATCCGGCAAAACGGAGGCGCTATGAATGTACTGCAGGTCGGATTGATGGCTCATGGCCAGCATTGCAACATCATAGCAGGGGGCAAGCACCTGTACATGCCCAGGCTGGTATCATCAAGCATGTGCCAGTGGAGTCTTTTGTGGCAACTATTCCTGAAGTGGATCCTTGGCGGCTGTTCTATTCTACCACTCCATTGCAGGCTGCTGAGTTGGTGTGTGACACCAGGACGCCTCCAGTAAACACCAGGTCGCATTGTTCCTCGGCAAAAGAACTTGTCCCGGTTCCTCATCCTATTATGGCAAGCACGCCGGAACACCCGTCTGTACTGCCAAGGTCGCAATCAACGGAGCAAGCGCTCACGGCGGACTCTGGGATTCGGGATACACCATCATCTGCCGGTCGCTATAACGGTGGCCTGGGTGGGGAGGTGGCCATGTGGCGGTCACCCTACTCCTTCCGTTTCTCTCCCAGGAGCCCTGGAAAGGATCCCATGGTGGAAGAACATATGAGTACTGCGCAGCTGCTGGAGGCAGCCAGGATGCTTGACATGTGGGCGGTTCAGGATCATTCTGAACCTGCTCAACCTGAACCTGCATCACCGGAGGCCATACACACTTCACCAAATACCCCTTCGGTGCTACGCTCATGTGAACTGATGGAGGACCGTGCACGAACAGCTGCTACTGAGTCGCGTGAACCACCTGTTGCAACGCCGGTGCCTCATCCGGACAGGGCAGCGACCACGGTGCAGACTCAGCAGGCATGGGCCAGGCTAACAGCTTCGCTCTCGCCGGTGATCGAGCTTTCAAGTGCCAAAACAAGCCGGGTGCCTACTGGTTGCTCTAGTCCATCACTAGAGCCAGTCCGCTTTGACTTGGGGATCGATCTCCTAGCCCCGGATGATGTCGCAACAACAAGCCTGCAGGGTGATCAAGCAAAGGTGACATTCACTAGAGGGGCGCCTCCTGCCACTACAGAAGCTGCACAACTGTTTGATGTGCTAGTGCATGAGCTCCCGGGGACGAGTCGGGGCGCGCCCGCCTCTCCGCTCGGCGCGAATGTGGTGCGCAACTTCATCAGCAAGGTCGTCACTAAGCTGTCGCCTGCAGTCCTACAAACAACACCAAGGCCTCACCAGGCGCTGCGCAGGCCGCCGCCGCTTGAAATTGAGCTCCCGCGTCGAAGCGGACGATTGGAGGCTAAGCGCCGGGCGCGTACGAGTCCAGCGGTATCTGCGCAGAATAATCTCATGAGGCAGTTGCAGATAACTCCGGCACAAGAGGCCCCTCCGACAGCAGATGACCTTGCAAGATACAATGAGCTTATCGACAGCGGGCTTACCGACGATCAAGCATTGGCCATCCACACTTTAGTATTTCGGAACAACTCGGTCGCCTTGGAGGGAGAGGAGGAGGTTTAAATTGCCTGGTTGACGGTCGCCTGGTCGTTTAATTTAGTTTTTTAATGGATCACAACAATTTGTTTATTTGGAATGTACGGGGAATGAACTCCCGAGCTCGTCGTGATGTAATCAGGCTAGTTGTTCAAGCAGAGCACGTGTCCATAGTCTGTTTGCAAGAAACAAAAATGTCTGTAATAACTGATGTACTCGTCTGTGATATGCTAACTTCATCGTTTGATTATTGCTACCTGCCGGCTGTACAAACCCAAGGAGGTATCCTGATCGCTTGGCGGCGTGATCTGTGGCAGGGTTCGCACATCCGGTCGCAAAAATATTCAATCACGTTGAAAATCACTGGTCGCACTCCCGATGCCTCACCATGGACCCTAACTTCAGTGTATGGGCCAACAAGAGATGCTGATAAGCTGGAATTCCTAGCAGAACTCCGTGATGAGAGAAGGGGCACGCCAGGCCCATGGATTGTATGCGGGGATTTCAATCAAATTTACATGGCCCAAGACAAGAGCAATAATATTCTTAACCGCCGAGCCATGGGTCGCTTCCGTCGCATGCTGGACGATTGTCGGCTAAAGGAACTGCACCTCGCCGGTCGCCTCTACACCTGGACAAATGAAAGAGATCATCCCACTCTAGAGAGAATCGATCGGGCATTTGTATCAGTGGACTGGGAAGGCATTTTTCCGGACGCCTACCTCCACGCGCTTTCCTCGGACTGCTCGGATCATGCTCAGCTACTGCTACAACTTGACTCTTCCATTGAAGCCCGCAAGCGTTTCAAGTTTGAAGCTTTCTGGCCCAAATTTCCGGGATTCCTTGACGCGGTCGCTGCTTCATGGAATGCCCCCAGACCGGTTGCCGACCCTTTCCGCACCCTTGATCACTTGTTCCGCTCTACAGCCCAAGCCCTGAAATCTTGGAGTCAAAAACATGTGGGGAGCATTCGCGTGCAATTGGCAACAGCAAGGGAGGTTATCCTGCGCCTAGACGCAGCACAAGATAAACGGTCGCTCTCAGCAGCGGAAGCTGCCTTACGGCGGGACCTCAAGGTCAAAGTGCTCGGCCTTGCGTCCCTGGAGCGGACGATACAGCGTCAAAGGTCGCGCTTACTCTGGCTTGGGCAGGGCGACGCAAATACGCAGTTCTTCCACCTCCACGCCTCCCACCGCCGAAGAAAGAACTTCATTGCTTCCTTCCAGCATCAAGGGGAGAATGTGGTCGCAGAAGATAGGAAGATGGCAGTTGCCTTCGCCTTCTACGACTCGCTGCTTGGGCAATGTAAGCCAAGGTCACATGGTCTCAATTTCGAAGAACTGGGGCTACCGCAACTAGAGCTAAGCTTCCTGGCAAACCCGGTGACGGAAGAAGAGATATGGGCGACCATTAAAGAAATGCCTTCTGATAAGGCCCCAGGCCCTGATGGCTTCACGGGCAGGTTCTACAAGGTCGCTTGGGAAATCATTAAGCCCGACATCATCGCAGCTTTCCAAGCCTTAAACGTGGGGGACTCCAGGAGTTTCTACCATCTCAATGATGCCCTCATGGTGCTCCTACCAAAGACTCATGATGCCCGAGAGGTCGCAGATTACCGGCCCATCAGCCTCATCCACAGCTTTGGCAAGCTAGCATCTAAGGTCCTTGCAAGGCGATTGGCTCCTCGACTAAACGATCTCATTATGCAAAATCAAAGTGCTTTCATCAGGGGTCGTTTTATTCAGGACAACTTCAGATATGTCCAAGGCTGTGCAAAGTTACTACACTGTCGCCGGATTCCCCGCATATTACTTAAGGTTGATATTGCGAAGGCCTTCGACTCGGTATCTTGGTCGTTTCTATTAGAGCTCCTACAGCATTTGGGGTTCCCTCAGTTGTGGCTCACTTGGATATCCACGCTACTCCGCTCAGCGAGCACCAGAATTCTCCTGAACGGCGCTCTGAGTGATCGGATTTGCCACGGTCGTGGGTTGCGTCAGGGGGACCCACTTTCCCCGATGCTCTTTATTATGGTGATGGACTGCCTCAATAAGCTAATTGTAAAAGCAGAGGAGGAGGGTCTCTTTCAGTCTCTTCGGTCGCGGTGTATCCCTCATCGGGCAGCCTTCTACGCAGATGATGTGGTCATTTTCTTGTCTCCGGTCGCTCAGGACATAGAGGCCATTGCGGCAATCCTAGATTGTTTTGAGGGAGCCACAGGTCTGGCGGCTAACGTAAGAAAGTGCCAGCTCACCCCGATCCGCTGTCAGCAAGTAGATGTCGACCTTGTCACTTCCATGTTCCCCTGCACTATATCGGAATTTCCATGCAAGTACCTGGGGGTGCCACTATCCGTCAAGCGATTACCGAACTCAGCCCTGCAGCCACTGGTCGACAAGATAGCAAACAGATTGCCCACTTGGAAATCAGGATTGATGAACAGAGGAGGCCGCAACACACTCACCAAGTTCACCCTCCGCTCCATGCCGATTTACATCTCTATCGCCTGCATCCTTCCTCCCTGGGTTATCAAGTCAGTCGACAAGATATGTCGGGCATTCATTTGGAGGGGGACGGCGTCGGTGCAAGGGGGACACTGTTTGGTCGCTTGGTCATCGGTTTGTCGGCCGCAAAACATGGGGGGACTCGGCCTCATGGACCTCACAGTGGCAGGCCGGGCTCTACGAATGCGATGGCTATGGTTGGCACGCACGGAGCCTAATAAGATTTGGTCGCGCCTACACTTCCCCACAGACAAACTCACTGAAGCCCTTTTCAAGGCCTCTATCATGGTTGAAATTGGGGATGGATCCTTGTCGCTGTTCTGGATCGACGCCTGGCTCGATGGGAAACCAATTCAGCATAGCTTCCCACATCTTTTCTCAGCGGTGAGAAACCATGCGGCCAAATCACGCACAGTTAAGAGTGCCCTACAGAACCGAGGCTGGATCATGGATATCAAGGGCAGACTTTCTATCCCAGTAATACTGGACTATCTCCATCTGTGGGCTCGTCTCAACTCTGTGCAGCTAGCAGTGGGCCGACCGGACAAGTTCATTTGGAAGTGGACCGCCTCAGCTGTATACTCGGCGGCGAGTGCATACCAGGCTTTCTTTATCGGACAGACATCTATCCTGGGCGCAAAGGAGCTATGGAAAACGCGGGCACCAAACAAATGCAGATTCTTCATTTGGTTGGTCCTACATGGTCGCTGCTGGACGTCAGAGAGACTTCAACGACACCACCTACCAAACCATGGACCTTGTGCACTATGTGACCAGTCCATCGAAACCATGGACCACCTCATGGTGGGATGCGCCTACAGCCGGGAGACGTGGTTCCGCATCTTACGACCACTGGGACTACAACGCCTCTCCCCTGCACATGATGACGCTTTCGTCGAGTGGTGGCTTCGAAGTCGGAAAAGGGTCGCCAAGGATGGTCGCCGCGCCTTCGACTCCATGACAATCCTGGTAGCGTGGAAGCTATGGAAGGAACGGAACAGCCGGGTCTTCGACGTTCGAGTCTTGCACCCACCGGCCCTAGCTAGTAATATTTTCACAGAAGCGAACATGTGGTGCAAAGCGGGGTTCCGCAACTTGTCGCATTTCCTTAGTTTCGTAAATGTGTAAAATTAGTAATAGGTCGTCCTTTGGTCGCTATTTGCTTTTATGTAAATTAACCTACTGAACTGCCGCGCCTGGGGCTTATCCCAAGCCCTAAGGTGAGGGTCGCTTGTTTCTTCTCTTATCTTAATGAAATACGTGCAAAGCGCGTTCTAGAAAAAAAAAGTGCCGTTAAGTTTAAGGCATTTGAGTTGTCTATCTCTAAGGGCTTTATTGTGCGCTTCATCAAGGCCTTCTTGTCAGCTCAATATACTCGCTTCAAGATTAGCTACAATAATACTAAAAAAACACTAGAGCATTGTTGACTTCATTATTTCTATATCATGTTCATCATCCCAAGTCTCGGAGTAGCGCAAAACCAAAGAAAAGCTCAAATTCGCCAAGAAAGTGTCTTGCAAGAATGCTCCTAAAACAATTGGTTCAACGGTGTCTAAGTTTTGAACATCCTAAGAATGTGCGGAAGCAGTGTGCTGGCTTTAAGGAATAGCTACAAAAGAAAGGTAATGACATTGTTTCATTTATTACTAATCTTTATTCAAAACAAATTCTATAATACCTAGTGGATTGACTCTGGTGTCAGTGTGTTCGTTACTAATTCCTTTCAAATATTCCATTCAAGATAGCTATAAAGAGAGGGCAGTGAACTAGTGTTGATGAAACCGAAGCTGAAGTTGAAGGCATCAGCTTTTGTCCAAGTCCAATAGCATTACTAGTGTTGCCCTCATGACAACGAAGTCGCCAGCAAAATGTTAAAAGCTTTCGATAACATAATCCAATATAAAGGACCGATAAGCTAACTATTATTTACATAAGGGAAAAAAAAGAGGAAAATGTTACTTTTCAAATACCTTCGACTGGACAAGTTGGCAATTGTCCCTGTTGCGCCGGAAGATATAGATGCATTTCAAATCCAAACGATCTCTAATTATCACAGTGCCGTGCACATTGATAGGGTACCCCATGTCTGAGGCTATTATCCTCAGACAAAGTACATTTAGTGAGTCAAAGAAGCATAATGCAAACTATAAACTTTGCAGTGTTGTGCGATTAGACTAGTGAGGGCTTACTCTCTTCATCACGGTCAAACGTGTCGTCGACGAACCAAATTCGCTTGTAGCCGTATCCCGACTTGGGGTCGTACTCGTAAAGCTTCTCCAGCGTTGCTTCTTCCTGCTCCTCCCTCGCCTTTTCCTCCGGCGTGGGGCGAGGCGGTGGCGGCTTCCTGCTCTGCTGCCGGCGTTTCTGCTTCGCCGCCGCCGCCTCCTCTTCGTCCTCCTCGACGTAAAAGGGTAGGCCGTCGTAGTCGTCGTACGCCATGAGTTCTGGATGGGAAAAACGGAGCGCGGATGCCTGTCTCTGAGCCCTAATAATCAAATCATACAAGCAAATCTTGGAGAAAAGATTTAACGTGACACGAATCGTACGCCAACGGAGGAGCGACGCGAGAGAATAGAACTCCTCTACTAAATGGGCTGCACTAGGCCCATACGTCGGGCCGTGTGGCTAATTGTCCACGCCGGGAAGTAAAGAGATCGTTGGCACGTCTCCGCAGGCGCTGGGGCGTGAAGAGATCGTCGGCATGCCACTGCCACCGCGGGAGCGTCGAGCAACAACTCTTGCCTCTTCCTCCACCGCCGCAGCCAATGGTGTACCCGTGCGCCGGCCGATACATCCATATCCTGGACCTGCCGAGCCTGTTCAACGCCGACCATGTCCTCGACTGCAGGATGCTGTCGCAGTGGACCGACATGTGCAAGTACGTCGCCAACGCCGGCATGGGCGAGCCGATGACGAACACGGGAAGCGTGCTCCCTTCCACCGGATGCGGCAGTACGGCTGCCCGACGCCTTCCGCACCGCCGCCGTCTACGTGCCCTACTACGCGGGGCTCGACGTCGGCCGGCACCTGTTCGGCCCGTTCGGCAACGACGCGGAGCTCATGCGGTGCGGCGGCGCGCCGCACTGCACTGCGCCGGGCAACATCATGCGGCTGTTCAAGAGCGCCGCCTTCTGCCTGCAGCCGCCGGGGGACTCGTACACGCGGCGCTCGCCGTGCTCGGCGGCTGCGTGCCGGTCTTCTTCCACCCGGGCTCCGCGTACGCGCAGTACCGGTGGCAACTGCCCGCTGACCACGCCAGCTACTCGGTGTTCGTGCCGGAGGCCGGCGTGCGCAACGGCTCGGTGCGGGTGGAGGACGTGCACTGGCGGTTCAGCCCAGCGGGTGGTCCGGCTCATCCCACGCATTGTGTACAAGGACCCCAGGGTTGGGCGGCTCGCCCGGCGGTTGACATCGCGCTCGATGGCGTCATCGAGAGGGTGGCCAGGAAAACTAACCCAGGAACTTCACAGCAATAGCATTGGTAGTTTGGTACACAAAACGTCGAGAACCATACCCAACTATGATTCTTAACACAAAACAACCCGTACTGAAACACTGATTGTAAATTCCTCAATCACTGGAAGTTGTGAGTGCATTCTAAAATCCTACTTCAGAATATCAGGCAACGAACTTCGCCCAAACTTGACCTACAACAAAGAGCAGCAACTAGCAAGCCAGTAACCAGAAATTGTACATACTCAAAACACCAGAAAGCATAAATGAAGAAGCAAGTCATGTAATGCTGCACAGATCAACCATTTAAGAATCATAACAACTGGAACTTCAAGAGTGCATTCTGAAAATGTGATATACAAGGGATCACCAAGAATCATTGTGAGCTCTTTTTTATGTGTCAATCTGAATCTGAGAATGCCATAATAGTGCAGCAAGAATGACATACACTGGGTCATCAACATACAGCTCTTCAATTGGGTTTGACGCATAAAAAAGTGCACCAAACAAACCAAATTCAGACATCAAGAAACACAGCAAAGCATTGCAACCTCCACTGTGATAAGCTACAGAATCATCCGTTCTGCTTACATAGAACTCACAATGTTTACAAAAGTAGTGCCATAATAGATAAGTGGAGCTCTGCATAATGTTGTGAGCTTGACAAAATCGGAGGAAAAACTCCGTCACAACTCATCATGCCACTTACCGCACTGCCACAGGTCATGCATGCCCTGACATTGCACCTCATCACGCAAGCAACACATATCTTACGAAGGCAACGGACGAGCTGCATTGCAGCTTCGCAAGATCGGCAGATGATGCAAGATTCACCCCTGGGATGTGGAGTCTAAAATACAAACAACAGCATCAGTTACAAATTATCTTGAGCTTGACCAACGTCTGAGCTTAGCCAACATACCAACCGTGCCGGCACACAGGAGTTAGTTGGAGAGCTGCACGGGATCCCGCTGTCATGCTCGATCATGCATGCGTGGCCATGACCAAGCTAGAAAAGCTGCGGCCATAGTAATTTCTCAAACTCTCGAACAAAAGTGCATACATGATGACGAGTGGTTGCTAAAGGAAACCTGGATTGAACGCCCAGCAAAATTTGATGACGAGTGGTTGCTAAAGGAAACCTGGATTGCGACAGGCTGACAGAGCTCTTTGCTAAAATGATGCACTAAGTACGTCAAATAATATCGTCGCAGAGCCGTCTCGGTTTGTAAAAGCCCTCTTCTAAATGCAAGTGATTGTTATTGTTCAGCGGAATAGAATCTACAGTGCATTTCATAACAATTATAGTGACAGCGAAATACCCAATTCAGAATATTCTTCAGTGGCAGATATTAACACTGGCTTAACTGCAGTGGCAGATATTTACACTGGCTTAACTACAGCGTTGCATTCCTTCGACCAAAACAACGAAACTCCAAGCCCCGGCCAACTGAGTCCACGCGTCTCTTATAAGGCCATCGATATCGTCTCTAGTGGAGGTGCTCTGTGCGCGAGGAACATCAACTCCGACGATGTCGGAGCAATCCAAGCGGCGAGGCCGGAAACAAAGGCTTCCCCTGGTCCTGGTCATCCCCGTCGTCCTCTTCTTCGTCTTCTTCATGTCCACTTCGCATCACTTGGTGCTTCCCCGTATCCGCATCGAGTACGGCCGTCCCGACGGCGACGACGTTCCCTCCGGCGCGCCAACGATCAACCGGGCACCGCCTCCTGTTGCAGCAGACGACGGCGACGAGGAGCAACGGCTTCCGCCGCCACCACCACCGCCTCCTGTTGCGGCAGCAGACGACGACGACGAGGAGGAGGAGGAGGAGGAACGGCTGCCGCCGCTGCGCCAGTTAACGGACGCGCCGTTCACGCTCGGACCGACCATTTCGGACTACGACACGCGCAGGGCCAAATGGCTGCGAGACCACCCGGCGTTCCCGGCCACCGTTGCACCCGGGAGGCCCCGGGTGCTGATGGTCACCGGGTCTTCGCCGCGCCGGTGCGAGGGATCGGCCGGCGACCACCTGCTCCTCCGCGCGTTCAAGAACAAGGCGGACTACTGCCGCGTGCACGGGCTCGAGGTGTTCTACAGCACGGCGTTCCTGGACGCCGAGATGTCCGGGTTCTGGACGAAGCTGCCGCTGCTGCGGACGCTGATGCTGGCGCACCCGGAGGCGGAGCTCCTCTGGTGGGTGGACTCCGACGCGGTGCTCACGGACATGCTGTTCGAGCTGCCATGGCACAAGTACGCGCCCTACAACCTCGTGCTCCCGGGCTGGGGACCCACGGTGTTCGAGGAGCGGAACTGGGTCGGCATCAACACCGGCAGCTTCCTCATCCGCAACTGCCAATGGTCGCTCGATCTGTTCGACGCGTGGGCGCCCATGGGCCCGCGCGGGCCCGTGCGGGACAGGTACGGCCAGCTCTTCGCCAGGGAGCTCTCCGGGCGCCTGCCGTTCGAGGCCGACGACCAGTCGGCGCTGGTGTACCTGCTCCTCACGCAGCGCGGCAGGTGGGGGCACAAGACGTTCCTCGAGAGCGAATACACGCTGCACGGCTACTGGGTGCAGATCGTGGACAGGTACGAGGAGATGCGGCGCAGGTGGGCGCCGGGGTTCGGCGACTACCGGTGGCCGCTGGTCACGCACTTCGTCGGCTGCAAGCCGTGCGGGGGGCGGCACGCGGGCTACAAGGCGTGCCGGCGCGGCATGGAGCGCGCGCTCAACTTCGCCGACGACCAGATACTCAAAATGTATGGGTTCGAGCACGAGTCGTTCAACACCACAGTCGTGCGGCGCGTCCGGAACGACACCGGCGGGCCGCTGGACGCGGACGACGAGGAGCTCGCCCGACTCTTGCACCCAACTTTCAGAGCCACCAAGTCAGAGTGATGTAAGTAATTTTTTAGTATTTGTTTGGGGCTTCGTACAAGGGGGGGGAAACCTTGTATGTATGCACTAATTAACAAGACTCGATGTGAATCTTTCAAAGTTTAGCTCTTGATGAAGGCACCAGTTGCGCTATTACTGTTAGGAAATATACTATACACGTTCTACTCGATGTCATTCCAATGCTTTGTCATGAAAGTTTGTTGTCAGCCTTTTTTAGAAGAGACCACTTGCACACTAGCAAATATAAATCCACCTTATGTGTATCAGACGTGCCAAATGACGCTTTCATTTGTACAACAAAACTTGCAAGAAGAAGGATTGTACTTTGACAATGAAAGGAGGAAATGATCAATTATTCATTGGCAGGATCAATATAGATCGGTGCCATTGCAGCACCGAAGGCCTGGATTGACTAGACTGGACTACATATCAAATCACCAATGGCAGCATCGGTACATAAAGAGGGAGCACCAGCATGGCTCAAAAACGAACATGCTGATTTATAGCGACCCTCATGTCAGCTTAACCGGGCTTATCCATTAGTAAGGTTCTCAGAATTCGGATGCTTGAATACATACATAAACGAATGTTTTGGCACACAAACTACATAACTAAGATGTTGCATATTTCTGACATGACAGGGGGATAAAATTGTGAATTTGTACAATCATCGTCGTCCATCTAACAAGGTTGACCAAGTAACTTTGATTTGCAACTTGTAGACACCACAGGTGACCTCAGTCTTGTCTGCACCTTTAATCAGCGGAGTGAACTCACAGATGCGATGGGATATAATAGCATTCTGATCACCGCTGCGAGCATAGACATGGAATCTCAACATCTGATTTTCCGAGACTGCCACCACACGACGCAATAGTTGGATAACTCTCTCATTACACAAAGTAATTGAGTCATCAATGTCACTGTCATACAACATGATCGGAGCTGGAACATCAGTGGTGCAAGCCGTTAGTTTTCCATAGAAAGCTTCAGGCCCTGACAACATCCTTATCTCAATGGTGCCCTCCAAAGATCTCTTAACATATGCAAGTATCAGATCCACCTCACTAAGCCAACTGGCCACAGTTCTAGTTTTAACATTAGACTCGAATTCATAAACATCCGTCTCAAGCAATGCTTTGCAAAATTGTATGTCGCTGTCCCCTGTGTCTTCCTTGATCTTCAGATCTATCTCAAAATAGGCTTCACAGTGAAAAGCAATTCGTCTACTTGGACCAGTCAGAATCAGGGATACACCCTACAAAGGAGTTTTCATATAAAATGTCAGCAATATGTTTGTCGACAGTGACTTGCTCGAACATTGGTCACACGTGTTGGAAACAACAACATCTTCACCAAGCTTAGCATTCTAATGAATTGGCTTGAGCATTAATCAGCACGCACTCACAGATAACAAAGATTATTGAGAAAACTGGGACAGAATCATAGTGTCATACTATGCCGATTCAATTAATTTGAGATGCATATATTCATAGATAGAATATAACCTGATGCTTGCTACCACCATCACAGCAAACCTAAGTTCAGATCAAGACACTTTCTCTAGATCAAATTAAACTAAGACTACATTTCAGAAAGATAATATGAAAGATGTGACTTTTTTTTTCAAATACCTCAGACTGGACAAGTTGGCAATTGTCCCTGCTGCGCCTGAAGATGTGCATACATTTCAGATCCAAACGATCTCTAACTATTACAGTCCCATACACATTGATAGGGAAACCAACATCTGAGGAATTTATCTTCAGAGAAAGTACATTCAATGAATCAGTCAGCACATGGTCGTCTCTGATAATTGAGTTGGTAAAGCGCATCGGACCAAATTGTGCTGAAGAGAAAGGAAAACAATGTTACTTTACAACTCGAGTAGAATAGTACTGTATAAAAAGTAATAAATGCTAATAACAGATATACAAGGGACAATAATAATTTTTCTGTTTTCTTAGCCTCCATGTCAGGATTTTGTTCGCCCGGCAAGATGTATGTACAGTGGGTAGATCCAGTGAGTGTAGAATGCTGTAAACCGATGAAAATCAACGGTCACAAGAAGAAAGACATATACAAGTTCCAGGAATACGAGTCAAGATGCTACACATAGCAGCATATAGCAGTTGTTTTACTGGCGGGTTCAACTCACAAATTACCCCAATATGCGGTAGCAATCTCCGATTCGATCCTAGTTGAGATTGGGTCTTCACATGGGAATGGAGGTCAGGACTGAGGGCTTACTCTCTTCATCGTGATCAAAAGTGCCGCCGACGAACCAAATTCGGTTGTAGCCGTATCCCAGCTTGGGGTCGTACTCGTAAAGCTTCTCCAGCATTGCTTCTTCCTGCTCCTTCCTCGCCTTTTCCTCCGGCGTGGGGGGCGGTGGCGGCGGCGGCGGCGGCTTCCGGCTCTGCTGCCGGCGTTTCTGCTTTGCCGCCGCAGCCTCCGCCTCGTCCTCCTCGACGTACAAGGGTAGCCCGTCGTAATCGTCGTCCGCCATGAGTTCTGGATGGGAGAAACGAGGCGCGGCCTTCCGTGCCTAAACCCTAATCAAATCATAAGCAATTTGGGAGGAACCATGTAACACGGCACGACGCCAACAGGAGAGACGCGGGAGAAAGAGAACTCCTCTCCTCAATGGGCTGAAATGGGCTGCACAAGGCCCAGAAATTAGACCGTGTGATAGAACCAGACAAAGGGGGATGATCGGACGACTCGGCAAACAAAACAAAACAAAACACCATCGAGTGCAGCCTTGACTGAAGTCACCGGCAGGCAGGTACGATGTGACGCGAGTCACACGACACTCTAACCACAAATCAATTGATCGCCATTCGCCTTTCCACCGCGATTGATCCTGTGGAAAAACAAGCATATCCACGGCCGCGATCCTGAGATTCCGTGACCGATCGGCGAACGCCCCATGGCATCAGCGGAGTCGGCAGAGCATCCACGGCGCACTGTCTGTCACCACTCACCCGCAGCCCATAACACCGACGCCGCCACGCGCATGTGCCTGCACCTCATGCCGAAGCAGTGCGGAACCGCATGAGGCTTCTGCCACCAGCTGCTACGGCGCGCGGTGGTTCACGGCTCACCTATATCCTGCGATGTCGGCGCCTGCCGTGCCGGCGCATATACTATGAAGAAGTCTCGCTCGAGTCTCCGTGCACGTCCTGGTAAACTTGGAATATAGCAGTGTGGTTTGGACAACTACTGTAGATAGCAGCAATCTAGCAGGCACTAAAGTAAGGCAAAGATAGCAACCTTTAACCTTACAACAAGCACTCTGCGAGCTGTGATGGGCTCATGGCAGGCAGGCACGATCGCCGTTCGTCACCAGCCCATTCACAGCTTAGATCATTGGCCAAACTTCCGTTGCGTGCGATTAAAATAAAGGAACATCCCTCTCAGTCCCATGACCAACTGTGCCGTGAGGGACGCATGCACGATCGATCCGTGTAAATAAACCCATTTCCGCCGAATTGCCGTAACATGTCGTTTGTTTATGCAGGCCAACAATTTGTTTCTCACGGGTGAAGGCATTCTGTGACACCAAAATATAGAAATAATTATCACATGTATCCAAATCTAATCCAGACGTCTTGCACATATTGGGCTGTCGCTGCCACTTTCTTAGCAGCCTCGCTTTTTCTTCGGTATACAGTGGCTGCCATTATAACCCCTGATCATCCTCCTGTTCTGCCCACCAAGTTCAGTCATCAGTCATCACTATCGCGCGTTGCCATCAGGCCTCACTCTGTCACTCTCAGCTCCTCAAGGCCAACAATCTTCGAATGCGTTGATAAGAGCCACTGGGCCAAGAAGATATCAAGAACGTAGGGTGAAGCTGAGAAGTAAGAGCGATACATTCGGCAGCATCGATTAGTCCGTAGCAAAGGTCCGTTTCTTGACCCCTTCTCTTTTTTTTTTCAAGTTTATTTTTTTATGTGATCGAGCTTGCAGCATATGCACTGACGATTCTTCTTCTCGGTATAAATGTTTTGTTGTACGATATGTTTGTTTCGCATGCACCATATTTTCTGCAGCGTAGCTGCGTTCAGCTCAAAAATATCGTTGCACCTTTCAGGGTATCCTCAACTACTGAAAACCATGGAGGGCGTGGAATCAAATGGCGCGCAGGGCGGCACCACCCCCCGAACATCCAAGAGAGATCGCCGGATTTTCTGGGCCGGCGTCTTCATCCTTGGTAACACGACATGTTCCTGACTGATAAACTTGTCTTGAATCGCTATGTATGTTTTGGCTAAATGCGTTGATATTTGCATGCATGCACCACGCTGCCGTGACATGATTGATGGATTGTCAGTGAGCAACTGCTTCCAGTACACGGCCTATTTCGGCGTGTCGACGAACCTGGTGAACTACTTCAAGGACCGGCTGCACCAGGGCAGCAAGGCCGCGGCGAACGGCGTGACCAACTGGCAGGGCACGAGCTCCATCACGCCGCTCGTCGCCGCCTTCATCGCCGACGCCTTCCTCGGCAGATACTGGACCATCTCCCTCTTCTTGCTCATCTCCGTCCTGGTGCGTTCGTGTGTTCGTACGTCATGATACATCACCACACGCGCGCAAGAGCTTGTTCATCTCTGTCGTCTTGACGTGTTGATCATTTCTTTCCAGGCCTACGTGGTGTTGGCGGTGAGCGCGGCGGCGGCGCTGCACGCCGCATCGTTCTACGCGGGGCTGTACCTGCTGTCGCTGGGCGGCGCGCTGCAGCCGGTGCTGTCGTCGTTCGGGGCGGACCAGTTCGACGAGTCGGACGAGCGCGGCCGGCAGAGCTCCTTCTTCAACTGGTTCTACATGTCTATCAACGTGGGCTCGCTCGTCGGCGGCACGGTGCTCGTGTGGGTGCAGTCCAGCGTCAGCTGGGGCCTCGGCTACGCCATCCCGGCGCTCTTCTGCGTCCTCGGCGTCGCCGCGTTCCTCGCCGGCACGGCCACGTACCGGCGCCACCAGCCGCCCGGCGGCAGCCCGCTCACCAGGGTCGCGCAGGTGGTCGTCGCCGCCGTCAGGAAGTGCGGCGTCGAGGTGCCGGACGACGCGTCGGCGCTGCACGAGTGCGCGGATGGCGACGACGGCATGTCCGCGATACTGGGGAGCCGCCGGCTCGCGCACACAGATCAGTTCAGGTGAGCACCCTGCATGCAGGGATATTTTTCAACCGTAAATCATCATACGTAATTTTAGCGCTGATTCACCGGTCAGAAAATTTCACACGAACCAGGAACATGTTTTGGATCAATGCAATTTGTGTTTCTCCTTCCGTTAAGTGCGGCTACTTGAAAAGAAATGATACTAGTAGATCATTAGGAGTTGAGACGTGACAATATTAGCTAGCCTGGCGATAGTCGCTTACTACCTTAATCAAGCGGGACTACTAGTAGGCTACTACTTGAAGAGCTAAATGACAGTGTTTTGTGACATCAGCCACAGTGCAGCTTGTTTCTTCAGGGTTTGCCTGATTGAGATGCAGTGCACGTAACAAAAGTCTGTTTGACATCAGTTTCAGCTTCATTTTCATCTCTAAAATTTTTGTGGTCAGCCATCTTCAGACCGAGACCACCGCAACAGCTATTTTCGTCTACGACGGAAGCTGATTTGAAGATTCCATGCAAGTCTGGTCGTGGCATCTTTTACTGAAATCAAGGGATCAAAATAACCCAGAAAAGTTCCCGTCAAAATAACCCAGAAAATAAATCATACGGTGCACCGCATCGCAGTGTTTCAGATGAAGTAGCTAAGCTACTGCAATTAGCCAAGTGTTCGTCACTGAACTGATTACCCTGCATGGTGCCAGGTTCCTGGACAAGGCGGCGGTGGAGACGGCTGGCGACAAGGCGCTACCAAGCCCGTGGCGTCTGTGCACGGTGACGCAGGTGGAGGAGCTCAAGTGCGTGCTCCGCCTCCTCCCGGTCTGGGCGAGCGGCATCATCTTCGCGGCGGCGTACACGCAGATGACAACCACCTTCATCCTGCAGGGCGACACGCTGGACCCGCGCATCGGCAGCTTCCGCGTGCCCGCCGCCGTGCTCTCCGTCTTCGACACCCTCAGCGTCATGCTCTGGGTCCCGCTCTACGACCGCGTCGTCGTCCCGCTCGCGCGGCGCGCCACGGGCCACGAGCGCGGGTTCACGCAGCTGGCGCGGATGGGCGTGGGCCTCGTCGTGCTCACCGCCGCCATGCTGGCCGCCGGCACGCTCGAGGTGGCGCGGCGGCGCGTGGTGGCGCGGGGCGGCTTTTACGACTCCCACACGGGCGCCGGCGGCGACGGGGAGTACCTGCCGCTGTCCATTTTCTGGCAGGTGCCGCAGTACGTGGTGGTGGGGGCGTCCGAGGTGTTCACGTTCATCGGCCAGATGGAGTTCTTCTACGACCAGGCGCCCGACGCCATGCGCAGCCTCTGCTCGGGACTGTCCATCACGTCGTTCGCGCTGGGCAACTACGCGAGCTCGGCGCTCGTCGCCGTCGTGGCGCGCGCCACGGCGCGGGATGGGCGGGACGGGTGGATCCCCGACGACATCAACCGCGGACACCTCGACGACTTCTTCTGGCTGCTCGCCATGCTCTGCTTCGGCAACTTCGGCGTCTACCTGCTCATCGCGCGGTGGTACAAGTACAAGAAGACCGTGGATTGAGTTTTTTTTTTCCCACAGGGATTGTCCTCACTCATGGACTGCGTGATCAAGCAGATTGTTAGGCTACTCCAGCATTCCATGGACAAAAACATTGGTGCTTATATAATGTAACGACGAAGAGTATGTTCGATCATCAGTGTCTTCAACCGTACGTAGGCCGGTGCAACAACCAACTGTAGCAGCAGGCACCGTCACAGTTGCGGTTCAGGCCCGAAACAGCGACTGTCAGCCCGGCCGGCTCTGCCCCGCCAGCGCCGGCCGCCGGAGAGACCACCAGCGACCAGATCCACCCCACAGCCCCCTTCCCAACACCGGGTTTAGCCACTCTGAGCCCCAGCCCTGTTGTCCCTCCCATCGCCAGAGAAAGTGGCTTGGTCGTCGGACGAGGAGGACAATGAGGAGGTGCTGGATTCGCTGCCGGAAGAAGACGAGGAGGACCGGAGGCACGTCGATCCAGGGGCCCCGGCTGGCCCTCCTACTACAAGAGTTCGAGATTCATAGGGGAAAAGGGAAGGTGCTCGATGCCCGTGATAGTCCTTGCAAGTAAAAATCAGAGATGGTCGCACCGCCGGGGCACGAAGGTGGTCAGCCTTCCGGCACGGGAGGTACTTGGAGGAGCTGGAGGCGGTCCTACCGGGACGCTGAGCCGGATACAAGATAGCAAAAAGACGGCTCCGGTAGCGCTAAGTACAGCACGCCTAGCCTTGAGGAAAACTGGCATCTGGTGCAAAGGAGGCGTGCGCGTCGCAGTGCTCAATCCCGTCAACCAAAACGAGGGTCACGGGGAGATTCCGGCGACCTGCGGCTGCAGCGAGAGGCTTAGGTAGTGAATCGCGCGCCTTCTGTCCTTGCTGCTTCGGCGGAGCAGGCGTAAGAGGGGATCGGGTGATAGGGCTCGGGAAGGAGACGGGTGGGGCAGGGCCTCGCCGTTCCGGCGGACCGAACGGCGGCGGCGGGCAAGCGGGAGCAGAAGCTGAAAGGGGCCAGTCAAAACATGGGGCGATCTGTAAAATGCTTGGGTCGCCATTATTAATCGCGATCCAAGTAAGGGATCTTTGTGCAAATAGTTGGATCGCGATCATTATTCGCGATCCAAATTAGGGGGCTTTATGAAAATAGTTGGGTCGCGATCATTATTCGCGATCCAAATTAGGGGGCGTTTTGTAAATATCCAAAATACAAAGCGGGAGGCGTTCGCAAATACTCTGCTCCGGCGACACTGCGAGCGGCAGGCAGGTGCGCCGCCGCCAGCGACCTCCAATTACCCCACCGTCGTGCGTCCTGCTCCCGGCCTCCCCTCCGTCAAGGCACCGAGTCCATCCGATGTCTCTTCCCCTTCACGCGCCTCCCCCAACCGGCGTAGCTCCCAGCGGCATGGTGCCGCGGTGGCCAGAGACGGCGATCGACCATGGCGCCGCCAGAAGCTCCGCGTGGCATCTCCGCCCGGTGGACGGCAGTGTCTTGGAACACAGCGACACCCAGTTTCCTTCCCCCTTCTTCACTGGATGCTCAAGCTTCCGTCTCACATGGGGCTGCTCACTCTGTTCCGGCCCTCGTCGACGTCCGCGCGTCCCACTTGCACCAACTGTTCGCTGAATTGCGTACTAGGGCGATCTCGATCAAATTCTGACGGTGGTGTTGAAATTGGATCAACAGGCGAAAGGAGAGCATGAAACGCGGAAGATTGGATCGTGAGCAGCTCAACCAAGAACCTCATCGCCATTGCCAGCATGACACGGAGTTGTTGACTCTCAGTTTTTGCCAGCTAGCTTTAGAACTCAGAGGGTGTTTGGATCACCATGACTAAAAGTAGTCAGGCTAAATTTAGTCACTTTTAGGGACTAAATTCCCAAACAGGTGGAGACTAAAAGAAACTAAAACTAGTTTAGTCTCTAGTCGGGGGAGGGTCAGCTAAAAGTTTTTTAGTCTCTCTCCACTTTAATGCTCTTTAGCTCTCATTTTAGTCTTATCTTCCAAACAGGGAGGTGACTAAAAACTTTTAGTCTGTCTACTTTTAGTCATAGGACTAAACTGTATCCAAACATGCTCTCATTGTGCTCGATACATTCAGGCACACACGGCAACCACGCTGCCACGCTCGCCAGTTGTTGATTCTAATCTTCTATTGCTGGCTTTGCCCGGAGGCCCCGGACTCGGCATCAGAGATTTTGATCGACTGATCAATGACGCTCTAAACGATTAGAAACTTTTTTTTTTTTTTTTTTTTTTTGAAGCAACAGGAGGAGCTCGCGCTCCTACTGATTATATTAATTGATATATAAAAGTAGAGTCATTACAAATGAAATTACGGGAAAAAAAGAAACCGAACTGCAAACAAAAGGCCTAGTTTAAGTGCTCTAGCCATTGACCAATGAGGGGTTGGTACTTTTGTTTTGCTCTATGGATAACCATGGCAAATTCCTTCTTGAAATATCTTCTGCACTCCTGTATGCTGACTGCTTCATGTTCAAAGATGAGTCTATTCCTTGCTGTCCAAATTGTCCAACACATGATTATGATGATCTCCATGAAGAATGGTCGCTAGTCTGGGGGCTTCCGTGATAGTCCCTGATGCCCCAGGGGGCTGATTCCTGAAAACTTCGATTGGTTTGGGAAGAAAATAGGCTGCAGGTCACAGGTATTTCCATGTTCTAGCTGAAGATGTATTGTATTTGGGCGTTGATTCAATCAAGGAGGGTGTTCAAATACTTCTTGGTTTGACGGCCGGATGGCGAACCTCTCCGCCCCCCGCTCCCCTGCCGCCGCCGCCACCTCCGCCCCTGCCCCCGCCGCTGCTGAGGCCTTCTCCACCTGATCCTCACGACGATGGACCTGCCGGAGCTAGACTACAGCCCCGGCCTGGGTCAACAGGTGGAAATCCTGCGGCGCTTTGGATCTCCGGTCAATTTCTCGTCTGGTTGCGGGCTCTCGGAATTCTTCTTGGTGCTGTCGGTGGGGCGATGCAAATTCCGTCTCACCGGCGATCTGATCGCAAGAATCCTCCAGTCAATTCTTGGAGGAAATGCGGAATTTTTCAAGGTTTCTCAACTTGGAGATCGAGTGTTCAAGTTCTCGGTTTCTTCTAAAAAGGTAGGCTTCTACATCTATAGCCTCAAATCCTATGAATGTGATGCGTTCAAGGTTCTCTTCCATCTCTGGGGACGGGGAGGTCCACAATCTCAGCAGGAAGCCTCAAGATGGGAATATGAACAAGAAGCAGAGTGGACAACCGTCAGTCATAAGAAGAACAGAAGTAAACGATCATATGCAGATGCAGTCAAGACAGTCAATTTTCTTCAGCGCCAGCAAGCTCGCCCCAATCCTATGGATAGACAGAGGCAGCAAAATGCTAATCTCACAGGCGCTAATGCAATACCAGTCAGGTCTCAGCAACATCGGCAGAACAACAACCAGGTATCCGTCAACTCAGTTTTCAACAGGATTAATGCAGACTTACGGAAAGCATCTGCAACTTCGGTCTTTGATCGTATTGAATTGCCGAGAAAGACAGTGTTCGACAGGCTTGAATTTCCAGAAGGATCAAGCAGCGAAGAACAGGGAGAAAATTCGAAATTTCAATCTGATCTGAGATCCGGTGGTCACGGCGAGTCAGCTGGCCAAGTTCAAAATTTGAAAAATTTTCCCCCGGCCCGCCAGCAGCCCAGCTCAACATCTCATGGGCTTCTTTGTGTTCGTTGCCTTAGAACAAATCATACACGGGAGGCCTGTAGAAGCAGTATCAGGTGCCACAATTGTGGCCGATGGGGCCATATTGCAAACAACTGCAGAAGGGAAATTTCTGAATTCAGTTATCAACGCAATGCCATCCAAAGGAAGGTTCAGATTAATAATCAGAGGAAACCTCGTATCCCACAACCAAGTCGTACCCGATTAGAATACAGGCCAAAAGAGAAGAAAGCAGTTGGGGCCGTTGATATTGATCTACAAAGAAATCAGTCAGCGCAGAGTCAGGATACAGTACGTAATCAAAACAGAAACAATTGCGATCCTTCATCTCGTCAGGATATCGATCTTGAGCTTCGTCTGGAAAACCTCAACTCGCACCCGCCGCCACCTCCAAGCCTTCGCCAACCTTCGCTGCCGCCACCGCAAATTCTCAGTGCTCAAGCTTGTCAGATCACCACCATGGCCTACAATCACATCGACCCAATGCCTTTCATGCCGCCTGGTTTTCATAGAGTGGAAGTTCCTGCCCGCGCAGTCATGGCAAGAATGATTGGTGGTAGTGCACCACGGCGTAATGAGGAAATTGGAATTGCTATCATTGATCCTATGCCGAATCACCAGGTACCTTTTGCAAATATTCATGGAGTTCTAGATGACTTCTTCCGTCTGCACTTAAGGGTACGTGTTCGTGATATTCAACCATGCCCTTTTGGCCAAGCATATGTGAGATTTGATCAAATTCTAGATCGAGATAGATTAGCATATGCTGGGCAAATTCCGTTTGATAATGTTCATATCAGTGTGCTTAGGCATAATGAAGCTGCAAATAGATGTACAATCAATTTTGAGAGAGAAGTGTGGCTAATGCTACTTGGCTTTCCACTTGACTATTGGCATCTGCACTATGTTGAGGCTGCTATTTCTTCTTTTGGCAAACTAGATGTATGGGAACAGGATAATGCACACCTCTCTAGAATTATTGTGCGAGCTAAGGTCATTGATCTTGCATCTGTGCCTCGCTGGATAGTTATCACAGAAGGAGACGGGTTTAGCTGTCCATCTTGGACAGTCCAATGCGAGATAATTCATGAATCATTCAATGGATATGTACCACCTATTGAGCAACCTGTCCCTGATATAGATGATGTTGGTGATGACATGCCTTTCGACCTTTTTGGCTTTGGGCAGCTAGCACAGGGCAATGCCATGGACCCTGTAATCCCTCACGCACCTCCACAGGGCCCAAATAATGCTAATTGGGGAATATGGCCAGAACAGCCACAGGAGCCAATGGCTGCACCAGCAGCAGAAGCAGAATTATTAGGCCAAGGTTTCAACCTCAACCATGGACTAGATGAAGGTGCTAATGATTTTATAAACAACCAGAATAATGAAGAAGAGGATGAGGACATCGAGGAGATAATAGTGGATGGGCCTGATGTACCTGAACAAGTTAATGAGCCTCAACATCAAGTTAGCTTATCTCTGACTGCTAATTCAGCCTCAAGCTCAGGAAGCTCAGCCAACAATCAGGTTATCCAACACATTGGGATGCATAATGTACCTGATATTAATGTGCCTGCTAATGAAATGGCAAATGAAAATTTGGCTCAGCCAGAGGTACCTGTTCAGCCACAGTTTCAACCAGAAGCACCTGCTCTCCTACAGCCCATGCACTTTCTGCCACATCAACAAGAAGGGCAGGGTCCACTACTAAATTTTGATCTGAATGCACCTGCTCCTGCGTATCATTTAGAAGTACACATGGAGATAGAAGGAGGAGGCCATGCAGAAATTGATCCTGTTCTCCCAAATCTGAATCTGGATGAAGCCATGGCTCACATGAATGGTGAAAATGAAAGGGCAAGTCCTCAACAGGCAATCCAGAACCAGAACATACAGCTTGGCATGGTGCAGCTCATAGATGCTCATGTAGCAGATCCTGTATTTGAATCCTTCAATACTGAAGCTATGACAGTCAAAAAGCCCAAGGCAGACACTATCAGAATGTGGGCGAAATATTTTTCCACTAAGGATGGTAACAATGCAGTTAACATACCAGTGGAATGGGAAGACTTCATGACAACCTTACTGTTATCGCCAGGTCATTATGAATGGGCTAGAAAATTGCTATTGTCTAATGCTTGGGAGATCATTAGGGGGATATCTTTGCATGGATCCATCTTCCATCTGCCAAATCAATGCCCAACAAAGGATGGCCTGAGTTGTCTATCTGCGGGACAGACGCCAAACAAAGGAAAAGCTGTCATCACTGAGTTGCCTGAGCCAGTAACACCAACTGATCAGCTCTGTAAATCACGCTTGCCTTCATCCACAAGTGAGATACATCTTATTTGTCTTAGCTGCTGATCTTCTGCAATCCATCATTAACAAGGCAAAAGATAGGGGGCTTTTAAATCTTCCACTCAATCTCAGAGTGGACACAGACTTTCCCATACTCCAATATGCCGATGACACCCTCATGATCATGGAAGGCAACGCAAGGCAACTATATTGTCTCAAGGCTCTGCTCAACTCTTTTGCTACATCAACAGGCCTGAAGGTCAATTATCAGAAATCCATCATGGTACCAATAAACATATCTGAAGAAAAAATGGAGACACTGGCTGCAACTTTCTCCTGTGCAATTGGAAGCTTACCTTTCACTTATCTTGGTCTGCCACTTGGCATCACAAAACCGAGAGTTGAAGACTTCCTCCCCATAGTCACTAAATATGAAAAGAGATTACTCTGTACTTCTTCCCTTTTGAATCAAGGTGGTCGGCTGGAGATGGTCAATTCAGTATACACAGCTATACCAACCTTTGTCATGTGTATTATGAGAATGCCACCCACTATCATTAAACAAATGGACATTTATAGGAAATATTGTTTATGGAGTGGATCAAGAGCGAATGCTAAAAAACCTCCAAAGGCAGCATGGAAAATGGTGCAAAGGCCAAAAAAGCAAGGGGGTCTGGGAATACAAAATCTTAGAGTGCAAAATGAGGCCCTTCTTCTGAAATTCCTACACAAATTTTATAACCGAGAAGCCCTCCCTTGGGTACAATTGATATGGGATAGCTATTACAGCAATGACAAGCTTCCTGGAAACACACCAAAGGGTTCTTTCTGGTGGAGAAGTATCCAAAAATTGCTAGATACATATAAAGGTTATGCAACAGCTCATGTGGGTGACGGCAGAACAGTAATGGCATGGTTCGACATGTGGAATGGTGAAGTGATGAACACAACGCTTCCTCACCTTTTCTCCTTTGTCAAAAACAAAACAATATCGCTGGGCAAAATGGCAACAACTGAAGACATACATCAGCTCTTCCATCTTCCCCTCTCGGAGGAAGCTTTCCAGGAGCTACAACAGCTACAACAACATCTGAATATTCTGCAAATTTCAGAGGACCCTGATATCTGGCAGTACATCTGGGGTAATAGCAGTTTCTCATCAGTGAAACTTTACAAAAGAATGATAGGACATATGGATATACACCCGGCCTACAATTGGATATGGAAATCTTGTTGCAGGTTACATCACAAAGTTTTCTTCTGGTTAATACTAAAGGACAGGCTCAGTACTAGGAATATCTTGCAAAGAAGAAATATGCACCTGCCTACTTATTCATGTGCAATATGCAGCTCTGGACAGGATGAAACACTGGAGCATTTATTCCTACAATGCTCTTTTGCTAAGCAATGCTGGGCCATCATTGGACAAACTGTGTATGATCAGAACACAGCGCTAGAAAACTTTGAATCTCTAAAAAGTTCCCTAAACGATTAGAAACTTAGTGGCACGCATCCATTGCAGCAATCTATGGATCACCGGCGACGATGAACTGATGATGTATCAATACGTATTACGTGTTCACACGGTATTAATCCGTGTGTCGTTATACGGAAGTACAAAGTTTGGGCTTGGCTCGACCACCCGAGGGAATTAACAGCCTCTTTGCCGAGCCCAGGGGTAATGCACGCGCAAGCAATGCGAGGTATTCTTAGCTTCACACGGCCTGAGCTGCAAATTGACAGTTTCTACGACCGTTAGTGCAGAGCAAAATTGACAGATCAATGGTATCGTATCGAAATTACTACATTGGTCGTAACGACGGGCTAGGGATTGCCAATCGATCACTAACAGAGGGCTCTCAACCCTTCAATTTCGCCGCGGGACAGCGCGCCGCGCGTCACTACTGACGACCCGCCTGTTTGGACTTCACATAGTATATAGCACAACGCTCACATTCACAGCATCGTTCGAATACAACTTGCGCATGCAAATTCTAGTCTAAGAAAACGACTGCAAACCATGTCTTGCTTCCTCTGGAGCTACACAACACAAGAAGCTGAAAAAAGAAACCGTAGGTAAATTTCCATCAGGAATCAAACTCTAAGCGAAGTTTAGCACCATGTATATCTCACCGATGCATGCAACTATTTATGCAGCGATAGGTGATATGCATAATAACAATACTAATGTAGTAGCTGGATTTGGACTAAAATTAAGTTTTGAAATTAACCTACTATTTCTGATCATGTCCCTTTCGAAAACATCATGTTCTGGTGGTCGTTAACGAGGCAAACATGCAGTTGCATAGGAGGGATTTCCTTATAAACAAATATTATTTATATATTTACCTGATAAAATAAGGGGATGTATATACATAAACTTAGTATAAGGAAAGCACGTTGTCAAGTTAAAAAACCTCTTTTCCATGTCAAAAGGTTGATGTGTAAAAAGCAAGCATTGGAATACCTCTCTAGGATTAAATTAGCAGTACCAGGCATAGAGCCGAATGATCATGATCCGAGGCATCATATTCAAACTCAGCACGCATCATTTCTTTTCTTTCATTATTGCAAAACCTCGATGGGTAGTTCCAATGCAAGGCAACAACGGATTTGGCATATTCTGTTGAGATGGATCGAACTGCAAGAGCAGAATTGGACAAATAAAGTGCCGTAACGAATGACCAATTCCCGTACCTTGGTACACGTTGTGTGCTGTAACGGTACGGCTTTGCTAGCATAGGAGCAAATAAACAAAGATACATGCAAGACCAAATCTTCATGCATATTGACAGTGACGGATAGATTACAGACATATTATATCTTGTCTAATAAAATGTTTCATGGATATTGACCTTAATATTGCTGAGGTGATTTTGACACGTGTACCCCGGCGGGGAAGGGGTTTATATTTCTTCTCATCGAGCAAACTGTAAACAGGACAAGGTCCACGTCTCGGTGACTGCAGTTACTTGTTCCTTATGGAACCAGTGTCAGACTTCCAATTGTTCTATGTAGCATCTGACTTCCAATTCCCTGTTCAATACTTGCAACGAAAAGATCAACTTATTGATTCTCCAGTTTGCGAGATTATTACCATCTCGCACAGACATTGCACCTAGTAGACACGACCACCATTCCACCAAAGCACAGCTGCACAGGTTGCCACAGCTGACAGAACACACATGCACCAGCAGCTCAGTTAGCTTACGGTTGTCGTGATGACAAAATGGCTGCGAGACTTGTTAGTCGTCATCTGCACACATCGTCGATGAAGGAAGAGTCAATCGCCGGCCAACAGCTACAATCGTTCGTTACGCCCTAACGAGCTGGCCGGGATTGTTTACCGGGCCTTCGCCTCGGTCAGGGGGCGACGGCGATCCTACAACGCCGGGGCCGACCAAGACGCCAAACGAGTGTGTCGTCGGCGGTGACGTTTTCGTTGAAAGGCGACATCCCAATATCCTGCACTATTTTTTCTGCGAGCAACAGCCATGGAGAGCAAACTCAATGTTAGCTGTGCTGATATAATAGCAATCAATCTTGCGCGCCCGATTACGTGCAGCTGTACATTAGTTAAACTTTTTTTCTCTCGTAGCCGGCGCGAGATTTTCTGCAAATGTTTTCTTTCCGATCGAGATAGGTTAACTAACGGATAGTAATTTGCAAGCTTGCATCAGCATCACTAGAATACAAATTTTCTGTGATATAGCCAGATTCTTTCAGGATTCTAGACGTACTGTTGTTTTGCATTTCGTCCGTCAGTAATTCTGCTGTCCAGATTGATAGTTACCACCAAAGTAGCAAGTGTATGTTTGTCTGATCAGCCTGAATATCTTTGCACTGTATATGGATGTAGCTGTAAGATTATCCGTTAAACCTACCACGAATGCAGTTAAACAAGGCAACAAAGTAACTAAACATCAGAAAACTTGGGTCGTAACGACGAGACTCATTCGTCTGTCCCCTATGCACACTGCAGTAACCTCGTAACTAAGTACACGGTGCTATACTTAAATGTACCGTGCTAGTTTGATACTGCATCGTTATCAGGTAGCCTAACGCCACCTGTTTCACAGCTTTCTGTCCAGCCAAGGAAAACCGGACTAAACCGCCTCGCCTTGGGACGCCTTCCGTGACTCACACGCGATCCTCCATTCTACCTTGTAACCTTATACATGGACGGTGAAAAGTACATCTACCCATGCGTGCACAAGCGGTTTCCATGCATGGGGGAAAACTCCAATGGAACGTCACCGCAGGAAGTAACAGCCCTGGATAAATTTCAGAACAGTACTCTCTCTTTCAGGAATGCTAGCTAGCTGTTATACTGAATAAGTTTCAGCCAATTCTTCCAATACTTAACGAAAAGATCGACAGGAAATCCTTAGTTGTATAAACGCCATTTTATATTGTGTTAATAATATATAAGGGGGGAATTAGGCAAACCAAGTCGCCCTACGGGAAAAAATTAAAAGAAAGAAAGGAAAAACGAATCACCTTCGACCTCTCCTATAAATAACCTTGCCAGTTCAACAATGCAACAAGTTGCAAGAAGGCCTGACTAACAGCTGCAGACTAAACACACATGGGCATATCTGAGCAGCCGTGCAAGAGCACGCTCAACTCGTTCGCAACTTCGTACTCCTACTCCCAGCAAAATCTTCACCTGGCACAGCAGGATGCTTCGCTTTGCACCAATCAAGTACTGGGCTTCTCTTACCACTACGACACTGAGCAGCAGGAGGCGGCGTTCGATGGCGACGAGGTAGAGCTCGGGTTCAGGGCTTCCAAGGCCACCAGGGTTGACTACGTGAGCTCGCCGTACCACCCGTCGTGGCCGATATCTCGTGTCGACGTCGCCGCGGAGTCGTCGCGCGTCCGGAAGCAGAGGTTCTGGGACGTTCTCGAGAGCTGCAAGCAGAAGGTCGAGGCCATGGAGGCTATGGAGTCTCCCGTGGCGTTTCAGGAAGGTGAGGACGGGAGCGGGGTGGTCGACGGCGGCGGCGCTGGCGCCGGCGGAGATGGTGGTGGCGGTGGCGGCGGCGCGGACGGCATGCGGCTGGTGCAGCTGCTCGTGGCGTGCGCCGAGGCCGTGGCGTGCCGCGACCGCGCGCAGGCGGGGGCGCTGCTGCGTGAGCTGCAGGCCGGCGCGCCCGTGCACGGCACGGCGTTCCAGCGCGTGGCGTCGTGCTTCGTGCAGGGCCTGGCGGACCGTCTGGCGCTGGCCCACCCGCCGGCGCTGGGCCCCGCGAGCATGGCGTTCTGCATCCCGCCGTCGTCCGCGGGCGGACGCGACGGCGCCCGCGGCGAGGCGCTGGCGCTGGCGTACGAGCTGTGCCCGTACCTGCGGTTCGCGCACTTCGTGGCGAACGCGTCCATCCTGGAAGCCTTCGAGGGGGAGAGCAACGTGCACGTGGTGGACCTGGGCATGACGCTGGGCCTCGACCGCGGCCACCAGTGGCGCGCCCTCCTCGACGGCCTCGCGGCCCGCGCTGGGGCCAAGCCGAAGCGCGTGCGCGTCACGGGCGTCGGCGCGCCCGCGGACACCATGCGGGCCGTCGGGCGCGAGCTGGAGGCGTACGCGGAGGGGCTCGGGATGCGGCTCGAGTTCAGGGCCGTGGACCGAAGCCTGGAGAGCCTGCACATCGACGACCTCGGCGTGGCAGCCGACGAGGCCGTGGCCATCAACAGCGTCCTGGAGCTGCACTGCGTCGTCAAGGAGAGCCGCGGGGCGCTCAACTCGGTGCTCCAGACCATCCGGAAGCTGTCCCCGAAGGCGTTCGTGCTGGTAGAGCAGGACGCAGGCCACAACGGGCCCTTCTTCCTGGGCCGGTTCATGGAGGCGCTGCACTACTACGCGGCGCTGTTCGACGCGCTGGACGCGGCGCTCCCGCGCTACGACGCGCGCCGCGCGCGCGTCGAGCAGTTCCACTTCGGCGCCGAGATACGGAACGTGGTCGGGTGCGAGGGCGCGGCGCGCGTGGAGCGGCACGAGCGCGCGGACCAGTGGCGCCGCCGCATGAGCCGCGCGGGCTTCCAGTCCATGCCCATCAGGATGGCGGCCAAGGCGCGGGAGTGGCTGGACGAGAACGCCGGCGGCGGAGGGTACACGGTGGCCGAGGAGAAGGGATGCCTCGTCCTCGGCTGGAAGGGCAAGCCAGTCATCGCCGCGTCCTGCTGGAAATGCTAGACAACTCCTCGCCAAGCCCGGCTGCCGGAGAGGTATACCACCTAGCACCGCGCGTGTATGCCACGCATGCGCATTATACAGTACAAAGTGCATGCTGGCTACTATATTTCATAGACACACGCTCGATGGACGTGTGCTGAGGGTACAGATAAATAAAGATATCAAGCTTACGCTTGATATAGCTGAGCCCGTACTTTGGCTGTTCAAGATAGTATACGTGCTTGAACGCTTGTATAATAAAGCCCTAGTCATATGGTGCTTGTTGTTTGACAAATTTTGTGTAGGTCCTTTTAGCTGATCTAACTGTACCAAAGACATTTGTCAAACCGTGCTGTATCATCCTCTGTTTCCCCTGTCTTTTATCATGGGAAACTGATGTAATGTTTCACGGAGGAATTAATAGAAACTGACGTTAAGTCCATTGAACTGAAATGATCCTAGCAGGGGTAGAAACATGCATTCGACCTGCTGTCATGCGCAGATAAGTGCCCTGCTTCAGAGGGGAAGGAAATGGTGAAATGTTTCATGGTCGATGATCAAATCGATCAAGCGCTTTGGCCAAGCGATCTGACCAACTCGCTGTACCCAACATGACGTTGACCAAGTCAAGTTGGTAAACTACAAAGCAGCCGTGGCGCCGCACCACCGTGCTACGCGCCGGCTTAGTTGGTGACTGCGTTGCCGATGCCAACGAGGAAGGCCTCCGATTACGTAGTGGTGATTGGAATGCGTCCATGTGGTTGGTGAGTGTCAATGCGAGCCTCCTGATGTGCCGCTGGAAATGGCTGCTCATAGCCGGTGATGCAGCAGCGGCAGCTAGCCTCGAATCAACGGGGAAGGACGTATTAATAATGGTGCCAAAGCAATTCTCTATTTTGAGAAATCTGAAGATCAAGGAAGGCAGAGTGTGTGATGTCAGACAATTTAAAAAAGCAATGATCGATGTGGTCCTGTGAATGGTGAAAAATTTATCTCGTTCGATGGGAACCGGAAGGTTGCTGGCTTTTAGTGAGGCTGATCAGCTACGTGCACATGTGTTAGTACTTAGTACTGCTCTGTAGCCGGTACGACAATTGGGGCCAGCACCAAGGTGGACTTCCGTCAAGAGCCAAGGCATGGGAGCAGGACTCGGAAGCCCAACATCCGGACTTCCGGCTCAGAATGGACCCAAGTGTGATAGTTCGGCTATATATGCGCGTGAGTGCCGTGAGGCAAGGCATCAATTATTGTATTCAGAACATTTTTACTTGCAAAACAATCCTTCTCTCTCTCTTTTTTTTTTGAGGTACAAAACAATCCTTCTCTATGTGCAAGACAATGTGATGCTTCGATATCACAAAGACAATGTGCGATGAGATTAGTAAAATGATTGCCCGGTTTTGGTGGAGCAAACAGGACAAGGAGAATGGAATGCATTGGCTCAGTTGGGAGTCTTGGGACATGTTAACACAGCCGAAACACCTCGGTGGGCTAGGTTTCAGAGATGTGCATGCTTTCAACATCGCCATGCTTGCCAAACAAGCATGGAGATTGGTTGAGAACCCCGAATCACTATGTGCAAGAATTCTTAAAGCAAGGTACTTCCCAAATAGCAGCTGCTTAGATGCTCAACCAAGAAATGGCATGTCGTATACTTGGAGAAGCATTTTAAAGGGGATTGAACTTATCAATGAAGGCGTAATTTGGCGTGTTGGAAATGGGGAAAATATCAGAATCTGGAATGATCCTTGGCTACCTAGGAGCTGGAGTAGAAAACCAATCACACCACGAGGTGCAGCTCTTGTTAATAAAGTATCAGACCTGATCAACCCAATCTCTGGTGACTGGGATGAAGAACTAGTATCAGATATCTTTTGGGAAGAAGATGCAAAGACAATACTTGCGCTTCCTATACATAGCATCTGGAGTGACACACCAGCATGGCATTTCGATAACAGATGATTTTTTTCTGTGAAATCTGCATACAAAGTTTTCAGAGAAGTTGAGAGACGGCAAAAATACTCTAGCTCGTCAGGTTCGTCAGGACCACAACCTGAGGAGATGAGGTTTTGGAGGTCGATCTGGGGTTTACCTCTGCCGGGCAAAAATACTCTAGCTTGTCAGGTTCGTTTCAATAATTCTTGGGTTGTCTATAAACCGAGAGAATGCAACGGTGTGGCTCATGCTCTGGCAGAGCTAGGGAAGACGGGTTCAGGTCAGCATGATCCAATTCTGGACACGCTACCTGCATGTATTCAGGCTATGGTTGATCGTGATTCTGCGACACCTACGGTTTAATGGAATCACTTTCCATTTCAAAAAAAAAAAAGCAATCCTTCTCTGCCCAACTGCTTCTTCCTCCTCCGTCCTATTCTTCCCTTCCCTTTCCTGCTGCTAACAATCTGGTATCAGAGACCTCGTCTCCTCGGATCTGGAGGCGGCGCACCACCACTACACCAGGCGTGCGAAGATGGCTGGCGCAATCGACCCCAACCTGAAGCTGGTGCAGACCAAATCCTTTCTTGAGGAGCTCGACAAGCGCTTCTCCACCCAAGACGAGAAGTGGGAGGCTCGCGTCGGCGAGCTTGAGGCAGCGGCAGTTCCACTCTCCACGGCGGCCGACTCCGATGCGGTCAAGGCGGAGGTCGACTCCGCGGTAGTCTCCTTCTGCTAACAACATGTTAAGAAAGCATTGGAGTGCTGCATTAACAATCAATCGGGCCCTGAATCCTTCGGTGGCAAAATAGCTGCTTGCACCAGCGACGTTCAGATCATCATATGCTGTTGCATGACAGCGGTGTTGACAGCGCTATTACTGTTGATGATGACAAAGCTATTCAACTAGTACTGCGTGGTCGCAGTCTCTGTGGATCGCTTGTTTTATGTCTGTCGGAAGCATGACTCGGAATGCATGCTTACTGGCTTCTGCTGATACTTTTAACCACGTATATACAGTACTAAACCTTCAAATGCTGTACCCTTTGATTGCTTGGTGCATTGCGAAAAAAAAAGCATGGGTTGGCTTAAATCATTAATTTAAATACTTTTATTAATACATGTAAAAATATGGTCAAGTATCACCACGCCGATGTTCAGAACAAGTATTTTATAACAGGTATAGGATTGATTGTGTACATCTTACATCTTATGAAGTAATCACATCCAATCGTCCCTAACCATATAATCCAAAAAAGAAGCGAAAATCCAAACTAAGAAGGTTTCATTTGTATGCGCCAAAATAAACATTGTGATACAAGGAATAACAGTATCAGTGAGTCAAATACACGGATAAAAAAAAAGAATGAGTACAGATGTACCGTAATTAAGAATCAAAGACTCAGCCTTTGGCTATTCCCAGGTCATTGCAGAATGTCCATATATCACGTGCTATGGTGGTCATATCTCTTCACCAAAATAATCTCCTGATAAAACTTCTATTTTGCTTCCTTGATTCTGCAGCTGCATCAACAATATAAAGTTCAAGGTAGTGAATTACTCAACATGAATGCACAAAAACGAATTTCTTCACTCTACTGACATGCAGTCATGTCGAAATCGATTTAGGCTTATTAGATCAACCGATATATTCTGTTAAAAAAATGGATCGACGAGTATATAACAAGTCATGCGGATCAAAACAGCTTTACCTTTTAGTCTCCCAGCTTTTAACAGAGCTTCCTCAGCTATTGGTCTCCATTGCTGAGCACATGAGAAACTAAGACCCATCCCTACTGTTAGCCCACGCAAAAGTTGTATCGTTCGAAGCACCGAAAATAGCTCTTCTGGGAAGCTCTTCAAATAGGGATAAATAGAAAAAAAATATCATTCTAGGAAGAAGCTTAGGAAACACGTAAGCAAATCACCCATGACTCTGGATCAAATAGTCACATACCTGCACTCCAACTTTAGTAAGTGAAGAATCTTCGGCAAAGGGTGACATAACAGTTACTCCAGGTGGTAATCTTGTATCAAACATTCGCAGGGATAACTGAAAGAATTCTTCTAGCTCATTATCGGCTATGGCCCATGTTTTGATACCGAGCTCCCTGGAATATTTGTCACCCACGAAAAAATATATAATATAACAATTGTACCACTATGCTTAAATTTACGGGAATAACTTTTCCATCTTGTCATTAGTTAGCTAAGGAAGATTATTTGTTACAAATAAAAGTAAAATATTTAGATTTAATGCTTTGAATAAGCTCTAGTTGTTCAGATACTTGCACATAAAGCACAAAACATGACATACAATTGAGTATACCTGAAACTTTCTTTAGCCCTTAGAAAGTCATCATCAGCCATTGCAACTACAAGATTTGCATAACCAATTCGTAAATCCTCTGGCATTTCTTTCACTTGTCCATAATCAAGTAAAGCCACCTAATAGATCAACAGACAAAGAGAAATATTTAATGGAAGCTGCCATTGCCACATGAAAGAAGGGGAGGGAGGAGCTTTCCAAAATGTCACTTGCCTCTGCGCTCTTACAAATAAGGATATTTCCTGGGTGTGGATCTGCATGGAAAAAACCGTCCTTCAAGATCATTTGACCATAAGCAAGTGTAAGATCTGATAAAATTTTCCTGCATTAAAAAGGTACTATTCAGATCACCTAAGCCCTAAAAACAATTAAAGCAAAAGGGTGCTACTTTCGATTATTTATAAGGTCTAATGATCATGACACATCTGAAAGGTATGGAGGTTTACTATATTCATCTGAATGGCATTAAGCCATCAAATAATGATTCTGCAGGAGATCAAACAAACACAAGGTTTTGCAACCATACAAATTTTGAGATGAAGGGGCTTACTGCTTTGCCTTCGCTGCAACCTTACCACCAGGGTCTATGCCTCTTTTAGCCATTTCATGGCCAAGATTCATTATTGGGGTCCCTTCAATGAATTCCATTACCAGAACCTCCCTAACAAAGAAGAAAATCTCATAGTTAGACAGCATTCAAATATTGATTGGTTTATAAAAAAAGATTCATATGGATTATGCAAAAAAAAAAAAAACATACTACCTCCGTGTTTTATTATATGACGTTGGTTAGTTCAAATTTGAACTAACCAACGTCATATAAAAATGATGGAGGGAGTAAGAAATAGCAGGCTCAATAAAATTTGTCACTATACCACACCTCTGTTAATTGCTTACTTGATACATCTCCAATCACGATACAAGAAGACAGAATGACAGATTATAATGTCCAATTAGAGATATAATTCATGATGTGATGAAATGGCATCAGATAAATATTACCTGCTAACCATGCCAGGAATAACACGAGGAACCATAACTGGAGGTTTCTTATTGGTTACACGTAAGAATTCTCGTATTCTTTCCATTGCCTTTGCTTCACGCACAAAGTCAAACTCGTAGCATATCTTCAGAAATCAGCAGCAACGAAGCATCAGTTTAAAGTCTAAGTCTAGAACTTGGCATAAAATAATTTAACACCACACAGGGTTGTTGTGAAATAAAGGATATAACAAAGAATGCGAACGCACAAATATTCTGTACAACTTAGAGGTGTCAATTTTTGTATCAGAACAAAAATGAAGCTAACATGACATATCCAGCATCTCATCAGGCCTGATAGTGGCATAGTAGGTAGGAAGTGAGGCAGACATGGGCAGTGGTGAGAATGTGGGACTTGGAGAGCTATGGGAAGCAACTAAAGGCTATTTTGATGATACAACCAACCCCTCCCCCAATTTTAATACGGAGTTGGACTTAGCTGTATAAAAAAAATAGAGCATTCAAAAAGAGCCTCGCCAATTTTAATGTATTTTGGGTGAATGTCAAGAAGTACAACGAACAAGCAACTAAAAAGAAATATACCAGAATAGGGAAAAACCTGCTTTTCCATCTCTTTGGTGGGAGAGTACATATCAAAGTTGATGTCATACTTTTGTAGAAACAGGGCAAAAGCTTGCATGTTTCGGATATCAACCATCATAAGACGTTCGGCTCCAGGATGTTGAACCTGGACAATTCAAAATCAACTTAGACACATTACATTAGTCACTCACATCTGAGATAATAAAACATTTGATCGAAGAATGCAAAAATTGCAGTCCTTACCTTCACAGCAACATCTGTATTTGATGATTTAAGCCTTGCTCGATGTACCTAACAAATATGATGGCATGCTCAATAAGTAAGACTAGTACATAAACAGGGCATGTTCCAGTTAATTTTGCAATAAGATGCCTAAGATTGGTGAAAGTCGTCGAAAGAATAGATGGTATCATGCCCCAGATTTGACAGAGAAGTTCGAAGACACCAACCTGTGCAATGGAAGCGGACCCAACTGGCTCAACATCGAAGCATTCAAATATGTCATCGAAATTCTGGCCGAACTGCTTCTCCACAACATCCCTGACCACATCAAATGGTGTGGCTGGCGCCTGATCGCACAAGGTAACAAGTCTCTTAACCCAAGCCATGGGTGCCAAGTCGGGCTTACCCAGTATTTGAGCAGACTGTTCAGAATCCAGTGTCACATAGCAAATCGAACAAAGGGGCACAGCTTGATCATATAAAACAGCATCCATGCAAAATTACAGTCACAGCAGCTCAATTGGATTCTATCTTGTTTCAACTACACCGAAATTTGGAGAAAATCTACTTCCCCTGTGATTCATCGGTGATCCGACAGAAAATAAGGGGGGAAAGCAACGCACCTTGAGGAAGAGGCCGCCGAGCTCGGAGCAGAGAGAGTACATCTTCTGCGCGCCGATCTCGTGCTGCTGCTCCCACAGCGCCTCCCGCTCGCCCTCATCCTTGACGAACCCCGCCCGCAGCTGGCACACCTGGGCCGACCAAAGCACTATCCAATTAAGCCACCCCGCAGCTCAGAGCAGTCAGAGGCATATCAGCAAGCACCTCGGAGGCGCGCCAATGGAACAGGAGGGGCTTAGCTGGCCCGCGCGCAGCTTACCTTGTAGCTGGTGTAGATGTCGACGGCGCGCACCCAGAACTCCGCGGAGCGGCTCCACGGGCGGAGGCGGTCGGAGAGGCTGTCCCGCAGGTCCTGTAGCGGCGCCAGCGGCAGCGGCATTGCGGGCAGGCTGGTCGAGGCGGCTGCGGCCGCGCACGCGTGGAAGTTGGGGAAGAGGGACGGGACGGGAGGGGAGGGGGAGAGAGATGCGTGCACGCTGCTCCGGGATTGCTGCGGCCGCGGCCCGTTGCGCCGTCCTCGCGTCCCTCTCGCGTCGCGCGGCAGTGGTGGGGGAGGCGGGGCTTGAGCACTTGAGCCGTGTGGCTATCAGCGTACGGCGAGGCTGGCCCGCCACGAATTTAGCGTGCCGAAGGGCGGGCCGGGTGCCAGAAGGTGTGTGTAGTTGTAGCCTCGTGCCGTATTTTGTTTGGGCGTGTATGGGGATGGGCGCGTGATCGCACGCCACAAGCATGTGGCGAGGTGAGACGGGCTGACGGCGACGGTGCATCCACTAAGATGCATGGACGGCTCTGGGCTCTGGCCACGTGTGATATAGCCTTTGAGATCCGTGCAGCCGGGCGGCTCGACAGCATCGAAAGCAAGGCCCAACATCTCCAAGGAAAACGAATGCGAAGCCCGGTCCAACACAAAGTCGCTATCGGGCCGGGCGGAGGAAGGATAAACTCTCCGGCGGCGACGGCTTCCTCCGACCACCGGCGCACGAAGGTTTTCCCGGGGCAGCAGTTCGCGCCGTCTTGTTCCAGAGGAGAACACGCCCCGCTCCACCTGCCGTTTTCTCCGCAGCCGCGAACTGGAGTTCGCGCTCGGCGCGGCAGGTGGCCTCCCGCGCGCTCCGCCGGCTTTGCCTTTGCGTACCAGCGTGTATGGCGTCGGCGATGAGCGGCGTGATCCGGCGCCTCCATGCGGCGGCGTCTTCGCAGACCCCGCGCTTGACGAAACTCGCGCTGCACCCGCCCAAATCAGTGAGTCTCCCCTTTTGAGCTTCCTTCTCGTCCTTAGATCCTATCGACCGTAGCTGATTCCGTGACTTTAAACTGTTAATACGGCGTAAATATTCTGTTTCGTCTTAGTCTGCTCTCTCACGTAGTTGTGCCAGCGGAAAGGCCAAATGCACAGCGGCGGCATTGTCGGGTGTTGTGCCGTCGACTTCACCTTGCTTAATCACGGGAACGCATACTGTTTCAGCAGCTCCCGCATTGCTAATTTGGGCGCACTTTTATGAACGGATAGATATAGTTCTTTGGATCATGCTTATAAGAAAAACGAAATGTCCCATACTGAATCCTATTGCCTTGAGGGCTTGTTAGCGAAATGTTAGAACTGTGCCTGTGACAGGAACCCATTACTTGGGCTGAAATGGGACGCGTCATGTGTGGTCACAACAGGTCACCAAATCAGTGCTTTGGCCTTGTCCTCCTCCTTGCAAGCTCTGGTGTTCCCAAATTGGGCCTTATTTTGTGCCGTCCATATCTTTAGGACCATATGCATCTTATCTCAAAAGGTTCGACTTTACATCATCGTTGTGGACACTTAGTGATTTTGAGATAACAACAGCTCCCAATTTGGTAGGTACAATAAATCATCCTCACTGTAGCATTGCATGAGATTGTTTGCTAGTGAGGCAGAATATATGCTGCTTCATTTTTCCTGATTGTTATCTGTTTTACTTTATTGTCTATGATCTTATCAGTGTTTACAATTTCATGAGTGTCACATCCTGAAGGTGATAACATTCCCATGTATTTTCAGTGTGTGCATGTCGTTCTTTCAAAATCGACCATTCTGACTGCTAGTCTTACGAGCTTGCTCCAGAATTCCCTCTGACATTGGTGGTATGATTCATTCTTGTCCATTGTAGGTTGAGGTTGAATTTGCGGATGGCAGCTCATTTCATCTGTCAGCAGAGTTTCTTAGAGTATACAGCCCTGCAGCTGATAGCAAAATCAGATCAGTAGGCGGTGAAAAGGTAATTTTGTAGTAGTTGTATACCTTACTAAATCCATGTTACAGTAGGTCTTCTTGAGCTTCTTGGTTGGTGCAGACAACAGATATGCTACTTTTGAATGTCTTCTAGCCATTTTCTTTTGACAATAGATTGTGGAATGCTGCTCATACAAACTCCTCAATGATGATTTTAGGATATTAATGTCTTGTACAAACTGTCCCAAAAGTATAACTTTTTTTTACCATGCAAATTATGTCTGATCAGGTTATATTTGGGCGACGTCATGTTGGAATAATGTCAGCTGAATCAGTAGGGAACTACGGAGTCCGGTGAGGGTCATACTAACACATGACATATGTTTGTCATGTTGATTGGAGAAGGAAGTTAGTTGTGATATCTCCATCTATTGGAAACAAATGGTTTTGTTTTTATGTACAAGTCTCATTCGTGACCAATCGTCATTTGCATGCAGGATACTCTTTGACGATTTGCACAAGACAGGGATCTTTACATGGGATTACTTGCACCATCTGGGTTCCAATAAGTTTAGTCTGATGCGGAACTATATCACAACTTTGAGAAAGCATGGTCTTAGTCGGGATCCTCGAAGAAAGAAATGATGGAACCGGAGTGTATGTACTACTTCATGTTGTGATACAATGGGTTCTCGCTTTACATTGTCTCAATCAGGCTTGCCTACCATGCCTCGCAAGAGTTGTTCCCCGGGTCGAACATTTTGATGTGAATGCAGAATGCAAGAATTAACTACCAGCAACTATCAAGGATGGAAACAAGTGGCGATGATTTGAAGAAATTTATATTTGGGCAATTTGTCTGGTGAACTTATTGTAATTGGATATCTTCAAAAGTCCTTCTAAATGAACTCCATTTTCTCCTCACATTTCTGAAGTCCTATCGTGTGCTAATGAACTCAGCGTCTGCCTAGCTTCTCACGGATGAGCTTTGTAATGACGAGCCCCTCAAAGGGTGGGAGCATTGTGATCTTTGTCGAGGGACAAAAAGGCTTAAGCGACCAAGGTTTGGTCAGCGGATCAAAATTTTCTTATCACAAGCATGGAACTACAATGTAGCGAAAACTTGTATCTGCATGTACAAAGAAGAATTGTTCTTCTGGCAAATATTGTGCTGTACGAATATATAACATCTAAAGAAGAATTGTACGTTCTTATATGATTCATACTTTCTTTATTTTTTTGACATCGAACCCCTATAATCATGATAGGGTATCTAACTTGTGCAATTACCCCGTGCATTCTCATATTCAAACCTTGCGTAATTTTGATATGGCCAATTAAATTACTAGAGATAGGCATCTGAAGCTGATTCCTCGCACCATGAACTGGCCTCGCTACCTTGTTCAGCACTAGTCATTGCAACAGCAGCCACCGCACTTGCACCGGCATCTCTCCCGGTCACAACTGCAGTCGTCGTCATCCCGCAGCTGCTTGTTCAGGTAGACCATCAGGCACTTCAGGAGGAGCTCGAACAGGAAAGCCAATCCATCCTCGGTGCCGAACCGCCGCTTCAGCGCCGGCCAAGTCCGCGTGGCGACGTGCCGGTACGCGTTGGTGAGCACGCTGGTCGGCGGCACGGCGGCGACGGTCCCGGCCACCTCGCCCTCCCTCACGCGCACCACGTGCACCATGCAGCGCACGGCGAGGCAGTCGTCGTGGACGAGGCCCGACGACGCCACCTCCGCCTTGGACATGAACCTGGCGTAGCCCGCGGACGCGCCCTGCGCCGCGAAGCCGTGGGAGAGCCGCGACTCCTTCTTGATCACCGGCGGGCTGCGGCGCTGGTCGAGCAGGCCGAAGTCGACGTGGGCGCGCACGACGGCGGCGCCGTCGTTGTCCTCCGGCCCCGCCATGTCGCTCACGAGCGTGACGAACACCGAGACGTGGTCGGCGGTGTCGTTGACGCAGTGGCCGTCCGGATAGAAGACGATGGCCCAGTCGTGGCCAGCGACGGTGAACGTGCTAGACTGGAGACATTGCCCTACGCCCATGCCTTGGGTTAGTGAGTAGCCAGCGATCTTGAAGACGTGCGAGCCGCTGGAAGCTTCGACGTGGCAAGTCGAAGCCATCTCCTCGCATGCAAGTTGTTCAACCATGGCTTGGGTGAGGTTCAATGGTGGAGGCAAACAAACAGGAAGGGGAGTAGGGGGAAGAGACTAGGGTTTATCAGATCATACGACAGCGAGCCTGCGTATAGCAGAGGCCTCACGACTCGGAATGTCTTTTAACGTGGAAAAAGGAACGGTTAAACAGTATCACTGGAGGATATTCGAAATGCACAACCACGTCACACATATTGCTCTGAGCCGTTGGATCCAGCGAGTTGGCCATCGACCCATTTCTTTTTTCTTTTCTTTTTGAAAAAGAACCATCGACCCATTTCATGTCATAAGACTATCCGATTCCTACTACATGACAGTCCAAGCCTGGGATGGCATCCGTCTGCCCGAATCAATGATCATACGACCAAAGCGAAGACAACGCCAAAGGCCGAACTCATCAAGACTGATAAGAAGATCCTCTAAAAAGGTGAAAGCGCGAATAGGTAATGTCACAATCTTCAAAATTAAATTGTTCGGCAGCTAATTACACAATCAGTCAGATCAAAGTACATCAAAAGAATGCGGCGAACTAGGTCATGAACGTAAGGAGTCAGGGTTATAGCGTGTCCATTATGATGCCATGGCCAGACAAGCGAGGAGCTTGCTTGAGTCATTGCAGCAACATCACCGAGGAATAGACCGTCTAACAAGGAACATGACCATTTGACTTGGTTACCTAACAATTCTGTTTATCATTTGGGTGTCCTGCAGCATTTGAAAAGAAAAGGAATAAAAAGAATTAAATCAAGATGCAAATGACAGATCAGATTTAGATGCCTAGTTTCTGGTTCATAACAAACCTTGGGTGAGCTGAATCGATCATTTCTGTTTCGAAGGGACTGTACGAGTCACAGTGGACACCCCATCAACAAATTTTGTTCTGAATATCACATTCGCGTTGTTGAACATACCCTCTTTTAATGAGACAACAATGAACTGCGAGGATAGTAGTTCCCACTTTCAGGACATAACCTTACAGATGCCACAGCTAGTATTCTTTCTGAGTAGAATGAGCAAAAGAGAAAAGTAGGAAGTTTGTCGTTTGTTTACCTGAGATTGTGGAAAATGAGCCTTGATCATTCTACCAATGTTTTGAGTATGGCTCAAGTCAAGGGCAGCATCGACCTGAAGTTCATGAGCATCCAGATAAGTTGTTTTCTACTTTTCACAGGCAAATACCAAATCAAACAACAGGCCCATTCATAGTCTTCACTATGTTGCCAAACTTTACATTATTTCTACATTTCATTAAAAAAAAAACATCTGACTGAATAAAGATGAACTAATTTTCTGTCTCATCTGTTAACGCCATTGAAGCTGAATGTTCGTAAGTTCAAGTAAAATATCTTCTGATTCACCAATCATACTTTTTGTGCAACACATCCTTTGGTCATGCTATGATGCTAATAAGGCAAAGTAATGCTACCTCCTAACAGAAGTAAATTGTAGTGTTGAGGCACTTAAATGGCATCATTAGCAGACATACCTCATCTAATATGTAGAGTGGTGCAGGTTTGAAAAGAAGCAGCGCCAGGATAAGACTAAGAGCAAGAAGAGACCGTTGCCCTCCACTAAGTTCAGATAGAGACTGCTTCCAAACTGAGCCAAATTGCACTCGGACTTCAAGACCATCCAAGAAACTACCTCCTTCAGGAGGTTCAAGCTTTGCCATTGTACCTGGTAAAAGAGTACTGAATATAGATCCAAAGTCCCTAAAGAAATAGAATGGAGACGTTAGAGTCGGCACCAACAGATGTATATTAATAGCACAATTCCTGCAATTCATATACTGGCTACTGGGAAAACAATGTCACGAAAAGACGCATATACTGACTTGTTTACTTTGATCCATGTGACTTTCAAAGTCTCTTTCTTCTTTTCATCCAGTTCTTCTATCACTTTTTTGATCTTTGCCTTGTCATTCTGTAGATGCCAAAAAGAGTATGTGTGCTACTATAAATATCATTCTCAGGTTATCAGAAAAAATATGCAAGGTAGGACCTACCTCGATGATATTTTTCTTTGAAATCAAATCATTGTACTCATCCTCTGCCTTCTCAAACATTGCCATAACTTTCTTATTTACCCTCTTCTCAAGACTGCATTTGGAAGGTAATGATCAGTGGTAGTCTTGTTACATGTTGATAGAATTCAACAAATGACAAGGTACAGCCTTTCAGAAGCACTAGCATCAATATCTTATAGTTCATAGGGACATATGGAGCTAATAAAAACATCATATGTACCTGGATTGCTGAGCTTGAAGATTTTCAAGTTCTTCTCGCGCTTTGTGAGGCTCACAAGATGCAAAGTCATAATCTGTACCACTTTTGCCGAACAGCTGTTTCTCAGTTGCAATCCAACTGTATTTCTCCATTAACTTGTCAACTTTAGAAGAGCAGTCCTTCTGCTCTATCTCCATCCTCTTAACCTATTATGCCATATTCAGAGATAAAACCCTGCTCAAGCAGTATAAAGCAGAAATACAGAGCAGAGGTTATAACAACAAACTACCTCATTTTCCATTTTCTTCCTCTCAACATTTAAGTCACTTAATTGCTGCTGAAGCTTTTGCTGCTCTTTGGTCATGCGGTTTATCTGTGAGTCGCATTCCTTCAGCTTAGAACGCTCAGCATTCAGCTCATGTTCAGCTTGATCATATTCTTGCTTTATAGAAGCAACCTGCATCCGGCCAGTGAAACATAACAGTTAATCTAACTAATAAACTGCTGAGCTCAGATATAAATAGGGCACAAAGAAACTATCAAATGATCTTTTGGTCTACCTTATCCTTTTGTCTGTCCAATGTTTCAGATAGAGCAGTAATTTGAGCCTTCGAAGTTGACAGTTGCTCTTCTAGAGTAACAAGCTCGTTAGCAACAGCATCCTTCTCCATAATCAGCCTCTCTCTGTCACTTTCATACGCCTATCCCAAATATCGTATAAAGTAAATAATGAGATATTTTAAAGGTTGAATGATCAAGATTACTTTTCAGGTAGCAAAGGAGCGCCCCCCCCCCCCCCCCCCCCCCCCCCCCCGCCCAAAACCCAAAAAAAAAAACTTATGGCAATCTGTTTTTAGTGGCAAGCAACCTAAAGGAAGCATCCTACCAATCCGCATCTAACCAAATGTACATATCAAGAAAGAAATCTATCTGCAAAGAAACTAGTGTAGAATAAGAGGTCAACTAAGAATTTAACTAAGAGTAGGAACATTTCTAATAAAAAATGCTCTAAGAGATTTAATAAGTAATACTTATGGCAAAACAGAAACAGAAAGTAACCTTTAGTTTCTTTGACATGGCCTGCATCTCTGCTTTTGATGATTTGATATTTTTTTCCAGGGCTTTGAGTCTACCTTCACGTTCAGTGCCATAAGTTTTGATTGTTTCTTCAAGCTCAGAAACTGCCTTGACACATTTTTCATGCAGTACTTTCTTTTCTGTCAACTCTTGTTTTGATTCATTGAACTCTTCTTCAATTTTCTTTACAAGTTCACCTAACTGAAATTCCAAATACAACAATTGGTAATTCAGTCTAAAGTTGAAAATGGAAGGGAACATATCAACAATATAAGCTAATACCTTGTGATGTTCATTTTGCTCAACTCTGTTCTGAAACAATGAGAGATCATATGACTTGAGTTCAAACTGAGATTTCAATTCTTTGTACTTTTTCTGCAGAGGTAAAAGCGCTGCAATCTGGAAATTAAAATGCATTAGAATATATAGAAAATAAAATTCAACATAAATTGCATAACCAACATATAACATGTTTAGTAGTGGGATAATACAGACCAACATAATAAACATATGCTTACTATATTCTACCAATTACAAGTTAATATACAGCACTGTAAATGAAATTTCTATCTATTACAGGGCAAATCTATGTCTCATGGTTTTCTTTGTTGAAACATATAAATATTAAAATGAACACAAGCTTTTGCTTAACAGATGAAGACAGCTCTTTACGGACAAAAGATGGGTTAGTAGGATATGTGAAGTTTGAGTCCTGTAAATACAAGAACTCAAAAGGAAACAGAAAGGAGAATACTTTTTTATTGGCATTGGGTACTCAGGGAATACCTTCTGTTCAATGAAAGAGAATCTTTCCTCATGCATGGAGAGATCAGTCTCAGCCTTAGCTAATTCATCGAGTTTCCGTAGCACAGCTACCTTAGTACTGCATGATTATGGTGGTCATTACAGATTAATTTATCTTATAACATAAGTCAAAGATAGCTATTTTACTTGACAAACATCCAACTACCACCAGCAAGAATAAGTACAATACAATGACAGACATCATTGCTACAATTTTCATCCATCACTAACCAACCCAAATTGAGCATTTGAGCACATTTCCATTCTTAGACATCCTTATGAAATGCTGCAGAAATCATTGTTCCTCACAAAAGAGCATTTGCATAACTTTAAGCAAAAGGAATTTGACAGGAACACCCAAAAAAATATTTCAGCAATGAAAGGGTCCGGTATAAACACTAAGTAAATACAATAAGTTACCTGCGATCCCCTCCAGTCAGACGGCCGTCAGGCCTAAAAATGTCACCTTGAAGTGTTACACTAGTACAGCCAACTTCTCTATTAAATGTAACCTGAATCAAGAAGAATACTACAGTATGAACCGTATAATTTTGTATTGTACTGGATAGATGTTCAGACAACTTCTATTGAAGTAACTAAAGTTATTTCTTAACAAAACAATACCTCCTTTGCTGCCTCCATATTTCGACACACAAACGATGAGCCAAAGACATATGCCACAGCATTCTGCAATAATATATATCATAAACAGGCAACCAGAATCATGCGATTTAGAAATCTGCGAGTATAACGAATGACAAGAGGCACACAATGCAGAAGGCTATTCTATTTCTTGTAAGGAGAACACAGTAAAACTAGTCTGCATAAATGTATATGAACCTATCTGAGCGATATGTTTAGTTTATTTGTCAGAAAAACAAATGAAGGTAATAATATTATAATGAAAATACCAACCTTCACTTCTTCGTCATATCCAACCAGTTCTAGAGCTAATGTTACATTGTCAGGACCAACCTACAAAGCAATCAGTATATAACTCAATTTCAACAAGTCACCAACCAAAAGTGTAACCAGAAAGCTAAACAAGAACAAAAACTAACCAGTCTACCAGCCGCCTGCTGGACTCTATCTGGTATCGTTCTTGTTTGGATTTTGTTCAAAGGTATGATAGTTACTCTTCTTGTGAGATCACCATTTTGCAGTAATTGTTTTCCAGTGGCGTCTGAATCAACAACCACATTAAATAGCTTTCCCTCTGCAATAACCTGCAACATTTGACAAACATCTGAACTAGGATGGCAAGACCAACTAAATCAGTGCTAACTAAAAACAAATATTAAAGCTAGACCCAGAGAGGAGTTAGCTGAAACAAACCTCCAGTGCTGTTGTTGTGGAACTATCCTTTATTTTAATTAGCCTTGCAACAACCCCTTTCACTTTTGACCTGTCAAAACCCCTAACAGGATCTCGATATCTGAAGTGAATACTAGATAGCTCAGCAGAAAGCTGGCTAACCTTGTCCTTCAATTTCCGAATGACTTCCAGTTCTGTTGATCGGTCCTACCAAAAAAAAAAAGAATAATGGTCAAGATATCAGAAACATAGACTTCTAATTGCACTTCTCATACCCTATTAAGGCATTTTCACTTGACCTGTCTATACCTTTTGCAAATCTTCCATCTGGCCCTCTTTATAATTAATTGATCCCATGGCTGTCTTGATAGCTTCCAAGTCTTTTGTCCTGGCTTTCAATTCATTCTCGGCTGCTGTAGCCTCATCACGCTTCGATACTAACTGAGCTTTCTTCTCTTTCAGCTCCTTCTCAGAATGACTTATTTTTGTAGTCAGTCTCTTCAGTCCAGTTTCTGCCTCTCCAACTGCAGCTTTTGCGTCTCTAAGTTGATCTTCTAGGCATTTCTTCTCATTTGCACTGCTTTTTCCTGCTAGCACTCCCTGGATAAAAAATTAATTTAATATCCTGGAGTATACAGAAACTCAAAAGGCCACATGTTAATACAAACTACTCAAAGATGCGCAGTTCTTGCATACCTGGTATTCTTTCTCATTCTCATCCAATTCCTTTGTCAGATCATCTGCTCTCCTTTTCATGTCAGATGCATCATCCTCTACCTTTTTTACAGCTGCATCTCTCTCGAGTATAGATCTTTTAATATCCTCAATGTTTGTGAGAATCTATATGTTAATGTAAAGGCAACCCTTATAAGTCATTCAAGATAAAACTTAGCATATATATTAACTGACATCAGTAAAGTGTTACCTTCTCAGCTCCTTTTTCCTCAGACTTTAGGGTTTCCTCTTGGTTATTCATCACAGAAGTTTCCTTGATAAGTGCATGAGATAGCTTATCCACTTTCTCTGATAAAGCCTTCATCTCACCACCTAGTTTGGCTTCCTTTTCAGCGGCCAAGGTAGATATATTTGTGTCCATTTCCTGTACAGATGCTTTTAGCTTCTCTGTACTTTCATCCAGCTCAACAATCTTTGCCCTGATTTGTTTTACATCATTCAGTGCACCATCTCGCACTCTCTCAGCCTGAACAAACTCATAAGCAATACAGAATCTCTTGAGTCGATCTAGTTCAGCATTGCCATTGGCCCATTTCATGTACTGGCACCGCTCTTTTCTAAGCTTCTCTAGTGCAGGAAGGATTTCATCATCAAGCAATTTATTGATCTCATCAACTTTGTTCTGTTTCTTCTCAAGTGTCTTAAGTGCAGCTTCTTTCTTCATTTCATACATTCTTGTCCCAGCTGCCTCTTCTAACATGGACAAAATTTCTGGAGGTTTCATGTTCAGTACTTTCGTTATGCGCCCTTGCATAATCAGGAAATGGGGATTGTTTACATTAAGCTGCACTGAGTGGAAAAGGGTCTGCACCCGAGAAGGTTGTGCAAGATGGCCGTTGATGAGATATTTGTTCCGTCCACCTACTACAATCTACAAATAAAGCACAGTAATTAACAGAAATCCACTAAACATGGGACTTGGAAGGCATTTCGTCAAAATTCAAAAGAAATATACGAAAGACCTAGGAGTATAATCCACAAGTAAATAGCAGCATATCAGTAGACCTAGGAGTATACTCCCTCCATTTTTTATTTGTTGACGTCCAGACAGCTTTTGTAGTTCAAATTTGGCTTAGCGTCAATGTACGGACGTCATCGTTTAAAAAACGGAGGTAGTAATTCCTTAAATAGCTTTAGAATTCCTGAAGCAAACCATGCAAATCACAAACTGCGTAGACCTAAAGTATACACACATGCACCATTGAGAAACAAGTGTTTCGATCAAGTTCAAAAGCTCCAATGCAAAGATAATATCACAAATACTACAAAACATGGCCAGTTAAATGCTTGGATCGGCATATCAAACAACTCTAAGACTCAAATATGAAACTTTTCTATAAAAAACATATAATTGCTTTGAACTTCCAAATCTATAATCACCAAACTTCCAACTCCATAATCACCATCTCCACCTTTTAAGAGTACAGACTGTTAAAAATTAAAACGCTTCCAGTCCACAGACACCAAAACACCCACTCAAACCGTGATATTGAAAAATCCAACATCTCTAAAACTCAGAAAAATGTAGCCAAACTCCTAAGACGACCTCGCAGAGTTGTCCGCAATCTACATTCTACAGTCACCCAGATAAGCTCCGCATTGGTAGACCAAACTCATAAAATCCCCTCAAAATTCCAGATGCAGACATAACAAAATCACCATCTCCTTACACCAAACAACTACCACAATCAGCAATTCATCTCCCGAGAGCAGCAGACAAACAGATTTTTCAGCGAATAAATAGTGCCGATTTCGAGAAAATGTAAAAGGGCAAAAATGTGTCGTGACCGTGTGAGACCTAAAATCACATAAAATTCCCCCACGGGAACTGAAACACGCACGAGCATGCAGAAGCCCTCAGATGGGCGACATCGCATGACGGAGGCGGCGGCAAGGATGTGTAACCTGGCGCGTGACGGTGATCTCGGGCGAGTCCTCATAGCCGAGCGGGGAGCGGGAGCGGTCGGAGTTGTCGAAAACGATGGAGACGGTGGCCTTGGTGACGCCGGCCTGGCCCTGCTTGTAGACGAGCTCCTGGAGCGAGGCGGCGCGCACCTGGCGGAGGTCGGTGATGCCGAGCACGAAGCAGATGGAGTCGAGGATGTTGGACTTGCCGGAGCCGTTGAGCCCGGTGATGGCGTTGAACAGCGGGTCGAACCCCGGCACCACCGTCCGCCCCGCGTACGACTTGAAGCCCTCCAGGCATACCTCCTTGATGTGCATCCCGCCGGCCGCCGGCGGCGTCGCCGGCCGGAGATGAGGCTAGGGTTTGGGGGGTTTGAGCGGGAAAATTTTCGAGGCGTCGCCGGTTTCGCCCGTTCCGGGGGGGGTCGGGGTCGGGGATTTCGAAATGTTTGGAAGTGGACGGATCAGGGAGGAGCGTCGTCAACACGGGGAGTGAAATTGTGAGAGCGGCCGCGTGCAACGGTGACTGTGGAGTGGGGTTTTTTTTATAATAACCGAATTTTTTATTCATTTAATATTAATAACAGCCCGGTTTCAAAATTTGCAAAACTAGCATCCCTATCGCCCGATGGGTGGGCGACAAAAAAAAATCGCCCGTTCAAAGGGCGACAAGAAAAAAAAATCGTCCGCTGAACGGGCGATTATGTACTGTAGCAAATAGTCGCCCTCTGTACGGGCGACTGGGTACTGTAGCGTTGTACTGTCGCAAGGAATCGCCCGATGTCCGGGCGACTAGGTTACTGTAGCTTTTTTTTTTATTATTTTTTTTTTTACCTGTTGAGCCTCACAAAGCCTAAATTAAAAATACTTTTACATATCTACGCCGTCAGCGTCCCGCCGCCCAACGGGCTGGAGCAGTCGTACAACGGCGACATCCGCGCGAACACGTCCGGGTACCGCAACGGCTGCTCGTCATTCGCGGGCTGCTCGTCTGCGGGCACAGCACGCGAGTCTCTGCGGAGGATTCATCTCTGTTCTCCCATTCTCTGATTTTTTTTTAATGACCCATTCTCTGATTCAAGATGGTAGATGTGCAATCAGGAACTGAATAGTTCTGTTTCGATGGATCTGTGATTCGGCATGATGCAATCAGAACAAAAGCTTTACACTCTTTTCTTTTTCCACGATTCGGTATGATAAGAAACTTGTGCCGATAAATTAGCTGCTTGACATACATGACTGAACAATAGCTTTCGGTAATTGGCAAGTAGCTTTGTTATCATGAGTGTTCGTTGTACACATTAGTATTTTTGTAGAACTTTGTGATAGCAAAATCCTCGTATGTATAATTTGAATGGAGAAAATGTAATCATCATAGCAAAAATTTGTTAGTATAACTTGGATTGAGAATTTGTGATGACCTTCTTTTGTGTAGAAAAATATGAACATGGTAACCGAATTATTATTATTTGTGTCTTTTTAACTATCAAACAAGTCATGACAGACTCTAGAGGCATATCACCATTGTCTTTAGATATGTAAAAGTATTTTTAATTTAGGCTTTGTGAGGCTCAACAGGTAAAAAAAAAAAAAAAAAAGAGCTACAGTAACCTAGTCGCCCGGACATCGGGCGACTCCTTGCTACAGTACAGTACCCAGTCGCCCGTGCAGAGGGCGACTATTTGCTACAGTACATAATCGCCCGTGCAGCGGGCGATTTTTTTCTTGTCGCCCTTTGAACGGGCGATTTTTTCTTGTCGCCCACCCATCGGGCGATAGGGATGCTAGTTTTGCAAATTTTGAAACCGGGCTGCTATTAATATTAAATGAATAAAAAATTCGGTTATTATTAAAAAAAAACCGGCAGCGCGTTCTGTTTTGTTTTTTTTTTTGAGGTGTGGCAGCGCGTTCTGGTGGGCTGAGATAGCGAGTTGCCTGTCGGGCTTTCCAAGTGGCCTGAAATGGCGAGTGGGCTGAGGTTTAAGCAAAGTGGACTGAGATGGTATGCATGTTCTTTTTCTCAGCATTTTATTAGCTGTTTCGTGGTTACAAATTATGTGGCTTCATAGTTCAGATAATCAGAGAGCTGTATCGAGTTTTACAAAAACGAGATTCTAATTTCTTAATTCAAGTGCAGCAGTACGATACTGTAGAATAGACCCCGCTCAAGGACAAGATTTCATTCAATATTCCCTTATTCCCCTGTGAGAACCACAACAAATTTCTTGCCAGCAGAGTGGAAATCCTTTACCAAAGGGAAAACTGCCGTACAACACAGCCATGAATTACAAAAAAAAAAAAGATGTACGTATTCTGTATTCTCAGATAATCACATAGTACAATGTTTCTAAATTGACAGTTTCTGTCAAGGTGGGAGACAACACAAGGACTTACATCATGTTAAATGAACCTATTAAATTAAATACAACAGAAGTAGCATCAAAACCTGCTAGCAACGAAAAATTAAAAGAGGATTTTGCAATATCAGAGTCCTCTGACATTTTCTGATAGCTCAAACAGATATTGCAAACCTCTAGGATCCCGGGACTGTACCTTTTATGTATAACGATTGCAGCGGAGTTATGAACACGCTGCCTATTCTATGGTCAGAATGATGCCATTCGGAAAATACTCAGACATGGGGCTTCAGACTTCTAGAAGTCCTATGTCTTGAGACGCTCCTCCTCCTGTCAGTGAAAAAGATGGAGATTACTATTAAGAACACTATAATCGATAATGCCCAGACAGCAATTATCCCCATCCTCGAAGATCTGGTGAGTCTCCTTGATCTATGTACAGGTTGTATAGTGGCTGCAGCTCTTTCAACAGTCTTCTTTCTTGCCACATCCATAGAACCAACGTTTGCTCTATTGCTACTTTGTGATGACTCCTGTTTAACTCTCTCAATTTTTGTAGAGGCTGAAATTTGGTCGATTTTCGTAGATGTGCTGTGCATGGTATCAAGTTGGGGGCAACTTCTACGTTTATGGTGCAGATATAGGGCTTTGTTCAAAGCCCTCCCACACTCAATGCTGAGAAGATCCCTATCCCGTGCATCTGGATCTTCTTTCATGACAGTGGCAGGATCAGGTGGTTCAGGGAACTTAGCCCAGCATGTATTTACCACATCAGTATTTCTCCAATCAGCTTTATCAAAACTCCAATTACCAACTCCAAACCTCAGCCCGTAATGGAAAACTTTATATTTTGCTCCAGGTAGTGGAACATAACCTGGGTATATCATTATGTCCCTCCGTATGATGTGCCGCAAGTTTATCTGCGAGTGAACAAGAAAGTGTCATCAGCAAGACAGATGAGGTAATGAACGAATAAATCTTCATAAGATGAAACTATATATGTAGCTGCTAATCAATGCCACACATACTATTTTCAAGAAATTTCGAGTGTGACTGTTCATACTAGCTCTCTAGATGTTGTAAACATGTCATTCTGTTGATATTACCAGCTAGTGTTCAGAACTTCAGATACATGCCCTTGCATTGTACCAGTGAAGCTCATACTCCTAGCAAGTGAAAAGAAAATTACAACGATACATACCTCAGCTGCAGCAAAAGAGTATCCGTACATCTCACTGATCCAGCCAGATGCATATATGTCGCCAGTAATGTTTGTTGCATAGTGAGCTTTGTCCGCACGAACCTCCTCTGATTTGTGCAGCCACAATAGAGCGAAACGCCGTAGATCATCTATATGCATGATAATGACACCACCAACCTTGTCACATGCCGAAGGATTGCGAGTGTGTAACTTTGCAAGTATGTTATCGCAGCCAATGAGGTATCTGGTACACATCAAAGAGATAATCTTACTATGGTTGAGCACATGCATCAAACCAACCAATGGCACATAACAGAAAATATAGGGAAAAAGTACTACAGCACGGAGCAAATGCTAAAATTTCATGACAAAGTCTTACTCATAGGGAGTAGAAACAGGGTGGCCGCGTTTTGCTCCATATTCCCATGGGGTGATGGGGCTTCTCATGATCATATCAGCATCCAGGATAATAATGAACTCAGCATCGGTCTGCACATGGTTAAGCCAATGGACAACTGCTGCAGGTTTATTAATTGCAGGGTACCTAGCAAAATGACAATGTGAGATGATTGTCTCTAAGATAAACTTGAGACACTAAGTAAAAATATGAGGTTATACCAGTCCCCTGTCAATGGATTTTTGTTCATAGATGGAACGTAATGTGTTGGAGCAAGGTCATGGCCTTTATAGTTCTTCAAGTCCTCATCCGTACAACTCAGTAGGCGCGTAATATTACCAGGCTGTCTGCTTAAACGAAAGCTGTGCATGAGCCCAACAGTTTGCCAGTCAAAGTAGGATGAACATTCAGTAGAGAAAAGGGTGTGAATTTTCGGATGTCCATAATTTGACTTGGACGATACAACATGATGCACAGTATCAACATTTGGACCCTTCCAGTGTTTTGGCTGTGTAAGCTCCGAGAACCTTCTGCTTTTAAGGAAACTCAGGTATTTTGACCACTGTGGTTTTGGGCACCCAACAGATGCATGATGCAACAAAATCCCTTCATTCAAGGTGTTCATACACTCTATGCTTAGAAATAAGCCTCGTTTTATATTTGGATCAGATTCCATCACCTCAACCTATAAAGTTCCAACATTAAGACATTTATTGGACATCTAGTAAATACTGAGAACATCTTTTACATGATGGGAAGGTTGTTTACCTCTCTAGGGAAAGGAGGTGGAGGAAATAAGCGGTTACAGTCGTAAATTATTCCATCCTCGTGATGTTCTAACTTACTGAAAGACCAATTTCCAACTTTAAAAGGTAAGCCATAATGCAAGATAAGCGGCTCAGTGCCCGGTCTTGGAGTGTAACCTGGATATATCATAATGTCATCATTTATCTTGTGTCGTAAACCTACCTGTCCAAGAGGATCAAACAATGAAGATACATGGAGCTTCACAATCCACAGTGTGAAATAGTAATAATTACTATGGCAAAGACACATGGTTGAAAAGAGAAGTTCAGCTTACTTCTGCAGCACCAAACGAATACCCATACATCTCGCTGATCCAACCCATGCCATATATATCACCAGTAATATTGGGTGACCAGTGAGACTTATCCTGCCTCACTTCTTCAGTCTTTGAAAGCCATAGAGGTGCTAGAGCCCTCAAATCATCAATATGCATGGCTAGAATTCCCCCGACTTTGTCGCAAAATTCTGGATGTGCAGTGTGCAACTGTGCAAGGATATTATCACAACCCTTCAAGTAACTGATGAAAATAAATGATGGAACTGATTAGAAGTACGGTGTAAATCAACATTAATATGGACAACTCAGCTACCGAGCATGGACCAACTGGTGATCCTCACATGCAATTGTAATTCCCAGAATGAAAACATGAAGAATCGCATAGACTGATATAATCTGGTTTTATACAATGAATTTAGCAAATTACTGGTACTACATAAGTAAGATATGCATGGAAGAATGACAATTCAGTGTATAGTTTAATTTCAAAATAAATACATAAGTGATTTATTGAAGTTTCATCCTTCCAGATTAATCAAGACTAACACGTACAAAAAAGGACAAGAAGTTAATTGACACTAAGCGAGTAAAGAGCATACCCATAATAAGCAGCAAAAGGCTTGCCTTTTTCTGCTCCGAGTTCCCAGGGAATGATGGGGCCTCGAACGATCTGGTCTGCATCTAAGATCACAACCCAATCAACATTGTCTGCCTCTGGACTATGCTTCAACCAATGCACCACACCTGCAGGCTTATTGATGGCCGGGTACCTTCAAATGAAAAGTGATGCCCAGTGAGCCCACATTTATTTGTTAAATGGAACCCTAACTTGAAAATAGCATTGCAACTTTTCCACTGTGCATACTTTCCGATCTCTCGTCAAGGCATAAAAGTTTGAAGCCCCAGTTGCTTACTCTATGATTCAATTTGAAGTCCTGACAAATATACCATCATCGCCTTACCATTCCAAAAATATAAAGCCACAATGCTTATGTACTCTATGCTGAGATTAACAGTTTATTTTGTCATACGTCCAAAATCCAACTCCAAAATTTTGGTTTTGGAAGGAAGGTGTATTTCTCAAATTGAACACAAACAGAGTGACTCCCCTATGTGGAGTGACCAGTTAAAAGTAAAGGAACACTACCTTAAAGGTAGGGTCCTGCTACTGGGTGATGGGATAAATACTGATTTCTGGAAGGATACTTGGTGTGGCCAAATAGCCTTGTGTGAAAAATTCCCTGATCTTTTTGAAATCTGCAGAGAGCAGAAAATCACTGTAGCACTCCTAGCAAGTCGAAATTGGAGATTGTCCTTTACAAGATGACTGGATGAAGGCTTACAAATCCAAAAGAGACAACTAAATGATATCATGTTGGCGACTTGTATGACCACTTATGCAGTGATGATTATGGCTTGGCATATAAACCTTTGTGGAAAGCAAAAATCCCACTAAAAATCAAAATCTTCTTGTAGCTGATTGCACAAAATGCAATCCTGATAACAGATAATTTGTTGAAAAGGAACTGGAAAGGGAGCAAAAAATGTGCTTTCTGTGATCAAGAGGAAACTATACAGCACCTTATCTTTGGGTGTCAGGTTGCCAAGTATGTGTGGAGCCTGATTGGTGTAGTGACAGGTGCTGACTGTCAGCCTAAAACGTAGAACAATGTATGGCCTGGATAAAACATTACTTAAAAGGAGGGGAAAAGTTCTATATTGTCCGTTTGGCAGCAGCGTTCTGGGCCACATGGAAACTGCAAAACATAATTTGTTTTGATTTTAAATCATGAGATCTCTTACTGAGATGGTGTGCTTGTGTCTTTCTCAAATACTGAGCAGGTCTACATAAAGAGGAGGACAAAGACAAGCTGACGAAGGATATTCTGCTACTTTTCTCTAGTGAAACCGGATTGCATATCAACTTCGACAAATCAACCTTCCTGCCCCTAAATGTTGATGATGAGGTGGCGCAACAAATGGCATCTGTTCTGGGCTGTGACATTTCCACCTTTCCACAGCCTTACCTCGGCCTCCCTCTATCCACGGTCAAGCTAAGGCACGAGGACATGCAGCCTTTAATCTCACGCCATGACAAGATGCTCGCTGGATGGATGGGGAATTTTGCAACTCAGGGTGGCCGGGCTGCTTTGGTTACCAGTGCACTCACAGCTCTCCCCATCTACGCTATGTGTGCTGCACTACTGCCCAAAAGAACCTTACATGTTCTGGTTCAGAAAGGAATAGCCTTCTTCTGGACCGGGTCTGACACATGCAAAGGTAAGGACTGCAAGGTCGCATGGGAAGATGTATGCCTGCCAAAAGAAAACGGGGGCTTGGGCATAGTGGATTTATACAAGAAAAATGAGTGTCTGGTGCAGAAGTTCTTGAATCGCCTTCACACCGCCTCCACGACGCCATGGCAGCAGTGGTTCCAATCACAATATGGGTGGGACTCAGCAAGGGATTTTGGTGATACCAAGCAGCATGATACAGCGACCTGGAAGACACTCATGGACCAGCTGCCTGCCTACCGCGAGGCAACAATGGTTTCTCTCGGAGATGGTCGCACAACCTCCTTCTGGCTAGACCTATGGGACGGTAATCAGCCTCTAGCCTTTGATTATCCTGCCCTTTTCTCCCATTCTGTCCGGCCAAATATTTCAGTCGCCGCTGTGTTTCATTCTGGTTTCAACCTTGCTTTGCGCAATAGGCTAACCACTGCTGCTCAGCTTCAGCTTGATGCACTCTCCCTTCGCCTATCCACTGTCTTCCTGGATCCGCAAACCTCAGATTCTAGAACGCTCCGATTCTCCGCTGCACCTTTCACTTCTCGTGGTGCCTACCTTCTCCGTTTTGCTGCTTATCCAGTTGACCTTTTCGCCACCAACATCTGGGATAGCTTTGCCCCTTCACGGTGTAAGATTTTCACTTGGCTTATCCACCGGGACCGTGTTCGTACTAAGGTCTTTCTCCATGATCATGGCTGGAATGATTCTAATGCCTGCCCCCACTGTTCTCTGCCCGAAACCTCAATTCATCTCTTTGTGCACTGTGCAAAGGCACAACAGTTCTGGGCTTCCATTGGTCTGCTGCATGCCGGTATTGGACAGGTACAATGGGTTCAGCAGCTCTGGGAGATCGCGGCTGTGGTGTGGAGCTCCAAGCCTGTTAAGTGCAGAAACACAGTACTCTCTGCTGCGCTGTGGACAATATGGAAGACGCGGAATGCTAAAGCATTTGAGAATCGGGAAATCTCTATTGCACAGATGAGACGCCAATGTGCTGGCGACATAGGTCTTTGGTCCAGCAGGTCCTCAAAAGCTTCGCACACGCAGTCCTTGAAATGCTGGGGGGATGACTTGGCTTTAAGCATGTAGTACACACAATGTAATCTTAATCTCTGTTTTTCTGTTGATAATGGGGCTGTGTCCCCTGTTCTCGTTTCCTCGTCCTCCCTCTGATGTAATCTTGTGACATTGAGCTTTAATATATGGTTCAGGTAGGCTACTTGCCTACCGTAGTTGCCTCTATAAAAACAAAGACAAGCTGACGAAGGGGCTGAAGCTCTGCAGCCAACTGATGTAGCCTACCACAGGAAGACGCAGAGTGGAAACCCAAATCAAGTGAGTCCGGCAATAACCAACTGATGAGAGTGGCCAGCGGACGAAGATCGTGTGCCCTGACAGTTGGGAGGAGGGTTACTGGGTGGATCGTTTTGAGCTGCAATAGCTTCCCAGTAGCTTAAGTAGATCGTTCTTTAGTGCTGCTGAACTTCTGTTAAACGTTTAGCGTGTTTTGACTGAACCTTGTATAATTTCGTTGCTTATGGATTATGGTAATGAAATTTCGGGCATTGCCCTGCCGTGGAAAAATGAACAAATTGGTTTGGGGTGACCAAATTATACCAGGAAACAGGGGGTCGTTTGCACGGAATTTCAATATTTCTCCACAAAACAAAATTTGCACCCAAAAATGATTTAGAAATGAGGATAGTTGTGATGTGTGTGTGACAGCGAGAGTTACCAGTCGCCGGTGCGGGGGTGGCGGCTGAAGGAGGGGACCTGGAGTGTGTGGCCGATGTCGAGGCCGCGGTAGGAGGGGAGCTGGTCATCTGTGCAGCTGAGGAGGCGGGTGACGCCGCCAGGCTGCCCGGCCTTGCGGAGGCTGTGAAGGAGCCCCACCGCCTGCCAGTCGAAATAGTCGCCGCACTCCACGGAGAACAGCGTGTGCAGCCGCCGCCCCTCCCTCACCGCCGCCGATGCCCTGGACGAATACAGAAGCACGACCACGAGCACGGCCGCCACCGTGCCAGCGATCGCCGCCGCCATTCTGGTGGAGGGGCGGATCTCACGCCCGGGACGGATCCCGCCTCACTGCCTCAGACCGTCCTCTGGTCTCCGTTCGCGTCTCTCGTTTGGTTTGTGCGCTGCGCCATCGTTACTACACGAAGTCGCGGGTTTTATGAAATGCGCCACCGAGCCGGATTCGCGTAAACTTTTGTAATTGTACGCCAACAAGCCAAAAGCATCTTTAAACTTACTCTTTGCATTATTTACATGATAGTTGACGCACCTATGTGTTGGTGGATGGTCCATCATCACATTTACACTTACTCTTTGCATTATTTTCCCGTTTCCGTATGGAGAGTGAATACTGGCAGCCAAGTATTGAGCTTCAACAAAAAGGAAATTTTGTCGTTTAACAAAAAGAAAGAAATTTTGATGGATTGGTTAACAATGCAGATTTTTAAGTAAACTGTAAAGAAGACACAAAAATGATTTTTTTTTTGTTTCACTAGAATAAAAAATCCTTTACAATTTCGAAGCCGTAGCAACGTACGAGTATACTGCTAGTAAAACAGATAAATCGGGAAACATGTGTGCCTTCGGAAGCATCCGAAGCGAGACTAGGTGACGACAATGCCGCATCTTGTCAATCTTGCAAAAATCGGTCGTAATGCGGGTGTAAAATTATGCAAATTCTGGAATACACATAAGTTGTGTTTCCATTGGTAGGCAAAGCAAGAAGTCGAACAATTCGACTTCAGAAGTTGCAATCCGAAGTCAAGTATAAAATAAATAGATTTCTTGCATTGCAATTGATGTCAGTAACCATGACAACTTAATGCCCCCCCCCCCCCCCCCCCCCCCCGACCTTCGTGACACTGTCATAGTACACTCACACTGAACATCCATCAGAAATGACACGTCCTGTTGATGCAAACAGTCAGCTAGTGCCCCCAACAGCCCAAATTAAGTTGAAAAAGTTGTATGCAAGCAAAATAATAGATTCGCCTATTTAGCAGGTCTGTGATAGCTCTCCTTGGTATATCTGATATTTCATTATAGCACGGGCATATAAATTAATTCTGCATCAGAATTGCGCTAGCATTCTGTTTATAGCTTCACAGCTGTATCACCTTCACCAATGTAGTTCCTTCAGGTTATATCAAGAAATAACTTCACAATCTGCAGTGTTCTGCAGGAAGTCTCCTAACATAAAGGCCAGATTAGTTTTCCTGTGAATGCCCTAGGCCTCACATATCATACGCAACGCAATGCCGTGTCAAAGAGTTTACAGCAAATGTCAGTATTTTAAGGAAAAGATTTGATAATCTTCGTATATAGTTTGCGAGATCATTGTAAGGAGTATAGTATAGTCATTGTACCATCGCACAGTCTATAATACAGGGAGTTATCAAAAGTGGAGAGACTACAAATTAAATCCTTCCACCGTAGGATCAAGTTAGATCACTATAACCCTACAAGAAGTTCTATACGGGAACATACCAAAGAACATCATCCCTCCTCGCAGAAGGACGTGATCCAAAGATAGAAGCAGCTGTCATTTATGCAAATAGGCATCCATCTATTAACTGGTAGTCTGTCGTCTCGCCACTATACTCTAGATCATCATACCAGTTATTCTGTAGTCCAGGTAGTATCATTGCATCATTGTACTGAAATAAATCGATGCTATTCAGTCCTATATTCTCCAAGGAGACGCCTTGAAGTTGGTAACCGGGGAGGTCATCAGGTAGACAAACCAAATCTGTGCCGCCTATGATACTAGCCTCTTCTGAAGTAAGCAAAGTGGCCTGGTTCTTTGTATGATCGAAATAACAATCTTTAATGCTGGGCAACCCTTCCACGCTGGAAAACTTCAGGTCACCGTCAGTCGATTTCACAACACTGTCACTAAGTTGAACAGAAACTGAATCAACTGTACAGTTCAGTGCCGGTGATAAGGACTTCATACAGCCAAGAAGGCCTGGCTTCACGTCTGAGAAGTCTCTGACGCCCCCCTCCATACTGCAAGTCATTGACATTACCGGTGGTGTGGTGTATAGATGACCTGGAGCAATTGGGTGTTCTAAGTCTGGCTTGGGCAGGCATGAATAGTCTCCTAACAAGTCGCAGCGCTCATGGTTATGCTTTGGATACTGCATGAACTGCTTTGGTGGCACATTTCCACTCCAGGACTGACAACCCAAGATCATTGTTTCAGAAGGCTTCCTGTCCTGATTCACTGGCATTCTTTCAAAAGAAAGCACCCCACCTAAAGGTGAAACACTAGTGACGTTTTGGGAGTCAGTGGCGTCACTTACTGGAGTTATATTTTTTTCTGGCACCTGAATGGGCACCACAACCTTCATGTCCTCCGAATGAGAGTCTAGCATGTTAACCTGAGCTTGGACCTTCTGAGGACCATGCTGATATCCATTGGCAACGTTGCTTGGTTGCTCTTGGAAGGAGCTACGGAGGTTAAGATTATCTGATGATCCCTTGTGACTGAAATCTTGCCTAGTAGCTCCCATGATCCTTTCCTCATTCTGCTTTTGCAATCTACTCAAGTAAAGTCGATATTTCTGCATAGGAAATAATTTTATTCTTAGGACGTGCAGAATATAATCACAACCATCAGAGGGAAACAATAATTACTAGAATAACATTTCTATATTTGATGACAATGAATTCTAAGTATTATGGTACGGGACCTATTTCAAACTTTGTTTGGATTTTCTATGAATGCTCGATGGTTGTGATGTTTCAGCATAAGTTGCTTGGACCATTTCGTCAAAAAAAAAAGTTGCTTGGACCAAGGGCCCTTTTTGGCTTTCTTGTAAGTTATAGGATGCAAGTCTGTATAAGTTGCAAGTTGTTGTAGGAAGCAATTAGGTCACTTAGCAATAAATTACATAATCATAACTTTTTCCACAAGTACTAAGCTAAGAGAATTCATGTAAAAAACTCATTGAAAATCACCATGATATCCACTTTTTCAAGGCAAGCGAACATAAAAGTTTATATTTGTAAGTGTCAAGTGATATGACATACCTGAAGGTGGCTAGCAACATTCTCTCTTGTCAAGCCAGGAACATTCATTAGGTCCAGTATCTTCTTCGGCCCAACTTCTGCAACATAGCGATAGTTTTCATTTCCTAATGAGGTCATGGGAAGTTCAAATATATGAAGGAAGAGCAAACTGATCAATTTCAGAGCACTCACTGTCAAATCCAATTTGATTCACAGCATTAACAAATTTCTGATGAAGATCGACTGACCAGACAACTCTAGCCTTCTTCACAGTAGTACCATCGCTCAAGTCCTGATCTGCATGATCCTTATCCGTGTCTTTTCTCTTCCTCATGGTATCAGAGTCAGCTCTCATAAAAAGGCCCCTCTCTTCCAATCCCTCACAAGCATTTCTGAGCATTTGGGCATCATCGAAGTTATCGTGGCCCTCAATCTCTTTGACCTCATGCATTTTCTTCCGATATACATGTTGCCAAATGTTCCGGAGCTCTTTCATCCGTACAGGCTTAAGGAGATAATCACAAGCACCGTGCTGAACACCTTTCATCACTCTACTTGTTTCTCCATCGATGGACATCACTGTGAGAAAAGATTGAAGCAATTTGACATTTTGAGATTCAAAACAAAGAGAACATATTATTTCTTTACGAAAACTGAAAGACATGGTTTGGTATTGAATACTGACTTATAACAGGTAGATCCATCTCAAGTCCAATGTGTTCGAGAAGCTTGAAACCATCCATGTCAGGCATGTTGACATCACTAATTACGATGTCAAACTTGTTTCTCCTCTCCCGGAGAATTTCGAGAGCAACTCTGGCTAAGCCGCATGTTGTTACTGCAGGCAGGTTACCATACTAGTTTGAGTACAGGACAATTGATGGTTTACCAATCATAAATATGGATGCATGCATGCTATATGATTTTGGCTGAAAGCAAGGCAGATAGTACAGAGATTGCTACATCAAACGGACAATTCATTTGTGATAAACTCATAAGAGGTTTGCTGAACGGACTAACAATTATGTTCAAACTGTACTTGAAAGCAAAATATGATAACAAACCTTATAGCTAGTTCATTGAAACTTTATTGCATCTAACACCAGTTACGATGCCATAAAAATACAGCGAATAAATAGACTGCATTACTGCAAAATAGGAATACAAGAAACGAACTTGAGTTTCTAAACTACAGTGCTTATGAAATCATGCACGAGTAGAACTAAGTAGTTCACAGAGAAACAGGCATTTAAGTAATAATTGCCCAATCGTTATTAACAGCGATGAAATAATGATTACGTTACAGTGAAGAAGGCTTAAAATGCTTATGATGTTCCACGTTATACCATAGGAAAAAATTAGCAAAATAAGCTAGTGGTCTAGGCCTGCCGGCCCCACTCTCATCAGGAAACAATACACAGTTTGGAGAACAATATCAAAAGCAAAAAAATACCTCCTGTCTGAGCAAAAACATGTAAGATACAAGAACATAAAAGAAGCTCAAAAGTGGGAAGTTCGTGATAGATGTCTGTAGAAGGAAACTTCCCGAATAGCCTAAGCAACCTATCGCCTTCCAAAAGAATCGAATACTCTGCTAAAATTAACAAGCAGATGCCATACAAAGGAGTCTACTTTTCGTCAAAACGTACTCACAACAGCGAGACTTATCAAAATCATTCAGTGTGCAATTTTATCGAACACCAGGTGGACGTGCACGCGTGACTGGAGCGCATGCGCTGGTCGAGCTCAAGCAGGAAAGAGGAAAGCAAAGATTCCAACCTTCGTAGGAGCACTTCCTGAGCATCTTCTCGAGGATCTTGAGCCATGTCGGGTCGTCGTCAACGACGAGGACGCGCAGGCCGTAGGGGAAGGCGGTGGCGTCCATGGCGCCGCCCCCGCAGCTAGCCTCGGCGCCTTGCGCGCGCGAGCTCCGGCTGCCTGCTCTCGCAGGAGGGCAAGTGGGGAGTGGGGGGAGCAAGAAGGCAGGGGAGGCCGGGGGGAGCTTTAAAAAGCGGTTAAAAAGGGCGACGGGGAAGTGGAGGCGGAGGAGGCGGCCGATAAATATTGGCGCCCGTTGGTTAACTAACTTTATTCCATCGATTCCACTGCGTCTGTACATGTATGTGTCTCTGTCTCACTTGGGTTGCTATGCTTTGCGAGCCAAATGGTTTTGCTTTGGAATAAGAACTCGGAAGTGAGTCGCGACCGGTCTTGATCAAGTGGAATATGAACTAGCAAGTGCCCTGCTTTCCTTTTCCTTTTTCACTCGAAAAATGGTTATTAGGTAGCCTTCGTTTAGGAAGTAAAATTATTTTTCGTTCATTATAACAAAGTTGGAGAAAGATCGTATAAAAATATGATATAGTTGTTAAGAAGCAGAATCAACCCACGCATTGAGCAAACAAAGTGGTCTCGACCATGATAAAATGTCCAAGATCTTATATTACATGCAACTAGGTTGGCTCTAATCAGTGCATGGATTTTGATCTCCTAAAGTCATGATTATACAATGCAATGATAATGGTTGCGACATAACTTTTAAAAATGAGAATGACTACACGCACGACCCATTTTGTTGCATGCGATATATGTCCAACTCCCGCTTTTGTTGATGAAAATGTCTAGGTTTGCATGAAAACCGAAAAAAAAAAAAGAGTGTGGTGATTGCCCGAAAAGGAGCTTCTCTACATAAGCCGCGACATTGGTTTCATATGCATAGCGCTTCTCTTTAACACGGGTTGTAAGTGAATAATACTATAACTATGTACAGAGCCTTCAAAACACATATTCAAGATTAAGCTTAATTAAGTTTGTACGTGCCTAAGTGCATTCAGATTTAAAAAAATGGATTAAATGTATCAAACCCGCCTTTCAAGATACAATGCAACCGTGACTCAACAATCAGAAAAAAAAAACAGTGTCTGGGATTGCGACCCTTTCAACCATGCATGGACAATACTTACTGTAATACGGTGAACATGATTACACTTTGTAACATCATTAGTCAACGTTCTAACTAGTAACAAACACTGATGGAAGATACTCTTTGGCTCCGTGAAACTCGAATTTCCACATCGAAGCGTGGCCCTTTTGAGTAAAGCACAGCTGCACAGGTGCCATTCCCCATGTTTTTCGAGATCTCTTCCGGTGTTTGCGATTAACGTGGGCCGTCCATTGTCTTAAATCCGATGCTCCACAATGAAAGGTACCAACCAAAAGATACAAAAGTATTGATAGATGTATTTAAGTATGAAGGGTAAAAAGATAATTTTATCCATGACTAATTTGGAAGGCTAGAGGAAAACTTGTCAAGGAGTATACGTGACTACCTCTTTCCTATTTACACTGATTTGTTAAGATTTACTCAGTTACCAAAAACACATCTACACGTGCGCGTGATGACTGGTGAGGCAGTGCAATTATGTCATTGAAATCTCTTTCCTATTTTGTCTATTTGCATTATTTTGGTAAGATTTACTATGTTGTGATTTTTTCCTTCACGGGAGCCCAAAGAACACATCTATATTTTTGAAACGAAGTTTTCAAAAAGATAAAATAAAATTGAAGCGAGAACACATCTATATTTACTTGATTCCCAGCAGTTTACATGGTTTTCAAATATTGTACTCATGTAGGCTGCCTACCATGTTCCAAGATTAACAAATACTATTGTATATGAACCTTCTGCACTTGCGAATCACTTATAGTATTGTAAAGTTTCATTTATTTTGTTGCATGAGGAATGGTGAAATTATGTAAGCGAATAGGAAATCATGTAAATAGGAGAAGAACAATCGTTTGCCAACCACTAATTGCACGTCAAATGAAACTAGACCTTAGCATGCATCATGATTCAAATTCAATCAAAACTATATGTCCCTCAAGATCCCAGTCAATTGATTTGAGGCAACGAAAGAAATAAGACTGAGTAATGAAGAAACAAATTGAGTAAATAATTGCATTTCCACGGAGTTTAGTTGTCAACCATGCCTTCGTAGTTGACATATCATTCATAGGCTTTCACACATTATATATGATGCCTGCTCAATAAAATAAAATCGCACAACGAGAGTCCAATCCTCCCTCATGGCACTCAGATTATTTTGATGCAAGGAATTTAAAAGGATGGTGTCAAACACGTGAACAAAAGAAAGAAAGGACGTGAGATGAGAGACATATCTTATTATGAAATTAACAAATGGCTCTAGTTACCATGTCATTACTCACTTGCCATAAAACGTTAATTTTTATTTCGTACCTTACCCCTCTCTCAATCAACGGTTCACGATAAGATACCTCTTGGTATCTCTAAATATCTCGCAAACACCGTAAAAGATCTCATGTTTTTCACCTCTTCTTTCCACCCTCGATGTGTCGTCCATCAATCCCTTCCCTCCGGTGGTGCCAATCTTGTCACACGGAAACGAGAATTCCCCCCCGACAAGAGAAAACCTGTCGGCCGGATCGTTGCCACCAGCGGCAAGCCAGCACTACAGCGTCGCAACAAGTCACACCTGCATTTGGTAACCTCGAAAGGCCGCGCCGCTCACATCGGATGCACGCGCCGCACCGGTGCACCCTGTACCCGGCCAGCAGCGCCGGCCGCACGCCTCTCAGTGCCTCACCGTTTCCGTCTCGTGGCTAGCGGCCACCCTTGTGCCGAGGAAACCTTTTGCCCCCGCTTGCGAGATTCCGCAGGGACCCGTCCCGTCCGTCGACGTCGCTGTTCATTTCCTCCGCCCGCCGGCCACACCCGCCGGTCGACAGTGCAAAGGCGCGCGCGCGCGTGTGTTTATCTCCGTTCGTGGAGCGCGACGGCCCCACGACGTTCGGAAAGGGCAATGCGAGGCGGCACCGGCCGGCCGCTGGTGCGAACGAACCCCACGCCGCTTTTTTTTTTTTTTTGCATCCGATGCCGCACGACGAACAGCTCGCGCGTCGCGCGGCGACTGGCGGCTTTGCGCGGGCTGGATGCCCCCCGCACGGCACGGGAGCAGAGCTCAAAAGGCGGGCGCGCTTGCAACGCACGGGCCAATGCAGAAGAGACAGGGCGGTGATCCCCTCCCCCACACGTGCCGCGCCGGCGCCGGACGGGACGGCGTGTGCGGTCGGCCGTGGAGGAATTGGAATGTCCCGGCGCGCGCGGGGCCGGAGCGGCGCGAAAGGGCCGGGTGCGCGCCCAAAGTGGAAAGCCCGCACCGGGCGCGTTAAAAAAATGTGCCAGTGGCCAGTGCGCGCGGCATGCGAATGTTCCTTGGCCTCCTTCGCGCGAGAAGAGCACTCGCAACGAAAGCAGAGAGCTAGCAGCAGCGAGCCTACAACGGCGAGCGAGTAATCAGGAGGCGGCGCAAATCACATCACACGGGTGCCTGGATTCCCTCATAATTCGTTCCGAGGCAATAATGCGAGTGATCGGTCGATGTTGTACTTGGTTGGGGTTGGTTGGCATCGAGCGTTTACTAGTTCGTTTCGTCTCAGTGTTGCCGAAAAGCTGCGGAGCTTTAAGCACATCGGCTTAAGTGGGGCGCCCCGCCTATGGGCGCGGCGATTAGTGGAGCGGAGGAGGTCCTACAGCCACCGCGCGGCGCGGCTGCTTTGCTTTGCTTTGCTTCGTGGCCAATGGCCTCGCCGGGCAGATTCCTCTCTATCTGCTGCCTCCGCTTCTTGCCCGTCCGCTGCACCCCCTGGTCCTTTTCGCTGCTTGCAGAGGGGCATCGATCCACTCTCTGGTGTCATCCACCACCCTCCTCATGCGTAACCTGCTGTTCTGTTCTCCGTTATGCATCAACAAAAAGGATGAGCGGGAATTATTAGTGGCTTCAGAAGAAGATGGTGGCTTGATTAGACCTGACAGTCTGTCGCCTTTACATAAAAAAAAAATACTACTACTCATCCGACTGAGATAGATGTCCTTGAGAGGTACAAGGCTGCACTTGGTTAATGCTTTTTTTTTTTTTTTTTTTTTTGCAGGTGGATGAGCGCTGTATGCTGCCGAAATGAAATCTATCTGCCATCCCATCTTTTTCCAAAGGGAAAATCTAATCTGTTATCTAGTGGTTGGTGCTTGCTGCTGGTTCTTGGTAAGTTTGAGATGAGGGATGTACGCCTTTATTACCTTCAGGTTAGCCTGTCACAGTGAAGTTCACTGCTTTTGCGCCTGCATCCAATGATAAGGTTGCTTCAGTGACAATCATCGTGCTACAATTTTTCATTACTCAGAGCAGCGGATTCTGCAGTTAACAGCAAGTTGACCCTGCGTGAAAGTGCACCTGTAACTGAAAGGCGGTAACAATAAACTAGCAGCAAGTGTCTGGCTGGTATCAGCAGCAGCTCCAGGAGGCATAGCTTCAGCCATCATTTTTGTGCAAGTAGAGTAGTGACTCAAAAGACTCTCATTGGAACAAGACCACTTCAACTCGATGCTACACGCAAAAAGGAAGGGAGCTGGCCACAGGTTGAGGCAAATGAGGAGCTTAATCATTGGAGATTTCTGTTCAGATATGCCAAATGAGAGTTCTCGTGACAAGGGAACAGTATCGTACCTCCTTTTCCTAATGTGGGACTAGAAAAAGTAGAACTCCTCATTTACAATGCTATTAGGCCTTAGCATTCTGTAAAGCTATTTCTAGGGCTATAGGAAAATTTTTGTGTGTGTCTTATCTAAAGGAAAACACTACCAATTGCTGCATTTCAGTAGTAAAAAAATAGAGGTGCAAGAATACTTGGTGGCTTCACTTTCACATGGGCTGCATTCTCTCTCTGCCTTTTGAAGTGGCACTGAAATGATTGTTTAAATTATGCAACACTTTGAGGCCTTTTTTTGGGTAGAACTAGCAGGGTAGGCAACTGTGTGTCGCAGTCTGGTGTAGCCTTGAAGGAGGAAAATTTAAAGAATTATAGTAACTTTCTCCAGAATTTGCCATATCGGTCTAGCCATTTGACTCCTTAGTGCTTGTAGGGCTTACTTCTGAACGACCTAAAGGTCAAGTAATGGGGAAACAGGTTGTCAGGACTGCCCAAAAATAAACAGTCAATGGTGCTTGTCTCGCCTCACTTATGTTGTTTCGGAAAAAAGAAGTACAATCGGGTGCTCCTATCCGATATTGGCATATTGCAAGCCCTGAACTGCAGGATAATGTTTCAGATAGTTTCTTTCTCCAGCTCGGTTGCCTTTTGCGGTAGATTGGCCTCTGAATTTTGTGATGCACGATTCCACTAAAACCTCGCATGCAGCGCCTGGTGACTGTCATCACTGACCAGTTGGCAGTAACAAAATAATAAATCCTTATTGTTAAGTAAGATCAAGTAGTTTATTTTATAGATATAAATGCTCTATACAGCACTAAGACAACATATTCCGAACTTCTGAAGTTAGTAACAGTTAGGCACAAAGTAACTCGATCCTTTACCACTTTTGTGGTTGTGCATTTTCTCAAAGAAAAGCACCGAAACGCGTCCTGATATTTGCTAGTCCATGCAATGGTTAAGGTGATTAAGAAAACAAGCACCACTCTGATGTTGGTGCAAAGCCCTACCTAACATTTCTTTTCATCAGATGAAAGCTAGTGAAAAAAAGAATAGCTGACACAGATCGAGGGAGAGGTGCAGTAGGCTTCACTGTCATGCCATTGGTGTCTCCACAACAAGAACCGACAGATCGTGCAGGGCTCTACGTGGAAAAGACACGCCGTTGCAACGTTCGTGTCTTGGATCAAAGCATACGTGATAGTGCTCGGAGAAAGCAAGCGAGAAGGCATTGGTAGCGAGTGCCCTTGCCTTTACCCGTCGTGACAAGGCCCCATGGCCCATGCTGAACGAAAGCAGCTTCTTAATTCTGACAGGCCCCTTCTAAAAACACGGACAGGCAGGGCGAAAAATCTTGAGATGGCCTACCAATGCCGTACGTGTCTCGTGCGCGCGCAGTTCCTGAGTGCACTCTTTGACCGGCATCGCATGATTACTTGTTTACTGCTAGAATATAGGGGCATGTCAAACGACGAGCTGAGTCTCGCCGTTGAAGAAGTTTTCGTGCTACCTAACAAAGGCCATGATGCCGAGACCACTCTCGCAGCAGCCGCGGCGCAAAAGCCTACGTACAGGTACCGAGCACATATATCCACCCATCCATAAGCAGCCGATCAGGCGCAAAGCTGGTAGGGGACAGCACAGTCGATCGCGGCTCGTCGGCTCCATGTGGTCGCCACGAGCATCATCGATCGATGGCGATCGATCAGTGCCTAGTAGGGCAGCTAGATCGCGCAGAGATCAATAGATAAGTACTGGCCCGGTCGGCCTAGCAGAGAGGCCGTGTGATGGGGATGTCGTCGTACGTACGTCCTCATCCATCTTCAGTAGTTCAGTTCTGAACCCTAAAAGATGCTGAACGCAAGCGACTTTTTTCTGTACTGCATTTTAAAGTTGATGAGAATATACTTCGTGCTTAAGTTTTCAAAAGAAGGCGTTTCACACCGCCGTAAAAACCTGCAGATGGCTGAATTCTAGGATGGCAGAGTTGGGCAGAGGACATGTAGCAGGCGCACAACGCGTGTGCTCATCATTTTTGCGTAGTGGATGAACGTAGTGGTGTTCTTTGATAATGTATGTCTTGGATCGAAGTGTGGCTTCGCTTTTCATTCCTTCTTTGGTTCGTTGGCCATGCCTCTGATGTTGCTCAATGTGGCCAAGCATTGACTCGTCATATATTCTACCAAGGCATTATACCTTTCATTTATTCGTTTTCTCCAGCAAATATTTTATTGCATACCTGGGCTCAGACATGTTGTGCCTTTATTCTCCTGGACAATGAGAACCTGAGTGAGGCATGCATGTTCTGTGATCGGCTTGGCGGCTGAAATTGTTCTCGTTGATCATAGTAGCCAAGAAAACTGATGGTCTTGCTATCACCTGCCCGGAACCGTCTAAATTGACCCCAGTGTCCTAGAATATATCGTCCAAGTGCAACACATGCTCGTGACAGAAACATGAAGCTACCTGCCTGTTTCCATCCATCACTAGCAGCCTCTCAACTCAAGTGCAGATTCCGACGGGCCGGGGGACCGGACAGAATTTCCTGCAGCCTCCACGACGCGTCAGCAGGAGAGGGAGCGCGAATCTGAATGTTTTTGGCGCAGTGCCGAACTGTGTTAGATGCCCTTGCTTGCTGCATTGTTGTGTAGAAAATTCCCTCCAGCATAACATGCAGGTCTGGCCTATAGAAACACCGCGACGGTGTGCAACCTAGCGCACGCAAGTATCTTTTGTAGTGCACATCATTTTGTCAAGATGAGCGGAAAATGGTGAAAAGCTAATAGACACGTGGTGTTTAACCCTCTAAGACCTGAAGTAAAGGAGTTCTATATCGACAATGGTGTACAGCTAATAATGCAGGTACGTGAAAACAACCTCTGATTTTGCACGTGGAGTGATATATAGTTAGTTACAAAGCAAGTACTTCAATGATATGCATGATATCTATACTCACCGAAAACCAGATGCCTCACGCTCTTGGTTATGATGGTCCTTTTCTGAAAGATCGGTTTCAATTCACACCTGAGCAAAATCTTCAGACAGATTGCAGTGTTCTTCCTGGATCCTCCAGCTAATATTATAATCCGAGGGAAGGCCGGCGAAGCACCCTGTAGAATCCATACTCAGTTGTAACAATTCCACTTACCAACAACTTTACAAGAATTGGGAGCACGCAGCGGATCAAATGGGCATCAAATCGCTCCTTTTCCAGCAGCACTCAGGGGAATGAAATCTCCCCCAAGATTGTTTGCTCATCGTCTTTCTCCTGAGATGGCTTTGTTCAGGTCTCATGGTGCCAATTAACATAGCCTCGCTTTGGCGGAGCTTTAGGCCCTGTTTGTTTTCCACCTAGATTATATAATCTAGCTTATATAATCTATAAACTGAAACAAACAGGTCTCAGATTATTGTCAGATTAGAGCAATTCACAAGCCATATTATCATAATACAATAAGCTGCTCTCCCCCAACTTATAGATTATATAAACTGGATTATATAATCTGGCTCATATAATTTATAAGCTGAAACAAACAGGTCTCAGATTATTGTCAGATTATAGCAATTCACAGGCCAAATCCAATAAACTGCTCTCCCCCGACTTATAGATTATATAATCTGGGTGGGAAACAAACATGGCCTTAGTTTATGCTTGTAATGGCCGACGGGCGAAGCTACTTGTGACCTCCACCTTCTCTCGAGATAATCTTAATTACTTCAAAAATATCCTGGTAATTATGATGCAATCCGTTGTTCAGATGCTGTCCGAAAATCATACATGATCCTTGAGAAGCTAACCGGTGGAAAATGTAGCCCGCGAAAATTATGTTCCTGATGCAAAGCATCATTAAATGGGGGACACGTCAACAAAACAGGACGAACTACTGCTGCAGTGCTGCTGCAAGGATGCAAAAGCACTCGTATACTAGAAATGGAGAATTTATCTTTTTTTTCTTTGTAGGGGAAGAAAGGGAGATTTTTTTAGAGATAACGAAATGGAGAATTTCTGTTTAGGCAATAATGCGTGATTATGGAATTTGCTAGGGGAGGCCCAACAATATTAGCCCAATATTCCTTTTAAAAAAGGAATCAGACCAAAATTAAACTGCTTACAGGTTATCTTGGGCCGATCTGTTGGCCCAGCATAGTCCTGCTGTGAATGTCGCAAGGGTTCAGGGCCAGGTAAATATTCGACCGACATTTAAGCCCAATAAAAAGTAGGCCTGGCCACACGGGAAACAGGACGTATATTAAAGGGAGATTTGCAAAACCGGACTTTTTTCGAAGGCCAATTCTGAAAACGGACTCGTTTTTGACAGTTTGCAAAAATGGACTTCTTTTTTGAACATGAAGCAGCCGTTTGCCCTTGTTTTGCAAGTCTGTTAAGTGAGAAGTTCTTTTGGATTTAAAAAAAACAAAGAAAACGATTGGAAAATGCAAATTGACCACGCTGCCCTCCCTCCATCATCTCATTTGTCCCGACTCCACTTCCTCTGTCCCGACTCTCCTCTGTTCGCCTTCCATGCAAGCCTGCTCCCATGGCACCGTAACCCTAACCCTAGGGTGCGGTGGCGGCGCTGGCTGGAGTGGAGGCGCAGGTGGGCGCAGCAGGTTGCAGGCTGCTGGAGGCGCGGCGCGGCACGGGCTGCGGGAGGCGAGGCGTGGCGCGAGCTGCGGGAGGGAGGGGAGGCGCGAGCTGCGGGACGGGAGGCGAGGCGCGGCGCGAGCTGCGGGAGGGGAGGCGAGGCGCGCCTCGGCACGGGCTGCCGGCGGCGCGACGAGGTTTCGGTGGCTGGCGGTGCGTCGCGAGCAGAGGGCGTGAGGCAGGGGCATCGGACGACTGTTGAGGGAAGAAAAAGAGCAGCACTTCAACAGATTGGTTTAGTCTTTGATTTTGATGTTCTTTTATTGTTCCTTTGGATGTACATGTGATGCTTTTGTGGTATGTGAGACTACATGATTGTTGCATTTTGTTGCTCAATTTATACATACATGCTGCCGAAATGCTGCCAAATTTTCATCAAATTTGGTTCAATTTCGAAATATCACAAAATATGATCAAATCTGATTGTATATTGATTCAAATATGTCCAAATTTCTGTACATAATTGCCTTGTGTCAAAAGAAGTGCGAATTTGCAAGTCAAAAGGAAAAACAGGTCCAATCTTACAAAGGGTATTCTAGTCTTTTGCCAATAAATTTAACACCGTTAAAGCCTCCTAACAGAATAGGGGCAACTCAATGCTTCATATTCGAAAAAGAGGTCTGATTTTGCAAAATCTGAAAAAAAATTCAAAAATCAAAATTAGAATCGAAAAGAGGTCCGGTTTTGCAAATGCTCCTATATTAAAAATCCTCCGTGTATATAAAATCAATCCATCGATGAGCAAAACTGCAAGGAGCGCATGCAAAAATACTGTAACGAAGAATGGGTCAACGGCCAACGGGAAATCAAGATAGTGGGTGGAGCCAAATCGCTTGCTTCTCCTTGTGGATCCGACCTCAAAGCCGAAAGCACAATAACGCGCGTGACTTTTCCAAGCAATCCGTCCCAGTCCCACCCCCCTTTTAACGCTGAGGCATCCCCTGCGCCATGGGTGCCGCGGCGACGAAGGCAGTGGACGAGTTGGCCGACGCGCCGAAACCACAAGCGGAGCTGCGACTTGCGGTTGCCGAGCAATTCCTACTGCAGTGGCGTCCCTCCCGCCGCGCCGACACCGGCATATGGGACGCCGAGGCGGTCTGCGTCAACAGAGGCCTCCTCTCGGCGCTCGACGACATCGTCCACCTCAAGGAGATCCAGGCGTTCCCGATGGCGTCACCCGCTCGCACCCGCATGGACAGCGCCCTCGCCGTCGCCATGTCGCGCCTCATGGAGGAGTTCCTGCTCCTCAGAGTCTGGGACGCTTCCGGCCTCCAAGGTTTGACCGGCCTTGGCTTCGCCGACGAGACACAGCGCTCGGCCTCCGCGTCGCTCGCCTTCTTCAAAAGCTGCAGCACCTCCACGGATGAGCTCAGCCTGAAGAGCACCAGCGACGAGCTCTACGCGTCCAGCGGGAGCCACTCGAGCCGGCCCGACATGGTGACCGTCGTTGTGGACGGCACGTTCTTGGACGACCTCGATCTCATCTGCCCGGGAAGCTTGCCTGTGCTCCATGAGATTGCGCTGCGTGTCATCCGTGCTGGCTACACAGGAGAGCTGATCCGTACGTTCACTAAGCCCCCCTGCGATGTTTTAGACAGGTGATTCGTGTGAAAATCTTCTGTTTTTTATTCTTTTGAATTTTTTATTCAAACTACTACGACTTGCACAAGAGTTAATTCCATCGAGAGTGCAACAGGTTCTTATCTATTCTGCAAGGCGAACGATGTTGTCTCGAGGCTGATAGCATTAGCTTTGAAGACGCCGAGTGGTGGACGACGGAGGACATGGTCAAGCGGTGGATCGTGGCGAGTAAGCTCGTCGGGAAGACCCTCGTCGTCATGCAAAGGCAGCTCCAGGCGCAGAGCTGTGGAGCCTTCGAAAGGTTCAAGAACGACTACTTCCTGGCCATCGCGAAGGGATCCGGATCCCCTGAATTGAGGAACAAAATTCAGGGACACTGTAGCACGATACAGTAGAATATGTGAGAGCAGCTACAGTACCCTGAATTGGCACTGTAACCGTTACTGTCGAAACAGTAGTTCGAGTTACTGTAGCGAGGGTTGGTTACTGTAGTTCGCATACTGTAGCGATCGACCTGATCCAACCGCTTCACATCTGACGGTGGGCAGAGAGAAAAATTCTGGTACTGTAGCGTCTCTGAATTTTGTCCCTCAATTCAGAGGATCTGAATCCATCGCGAAGCAGAGCATCTCGGCCTTGCTCAGATTTACGGACGGGTTCGCCACCATCCGGTCTTCTGAAAAGCTCATCTACGTCCTGGAAGTGTACGAGGCTCTGAGCAACGCTGCTCCTGGATTCCTGTTCTTGTTTCCTGGCGAGCACGCGAACCTCATCTCCGGGACTGTCGCCGTCGTTCTCGCCAAGCTGGCGCGCGTGTTGAGGGTCGCGGCCGGCGGCTTCGTCACCAAAGTCCGAACAGACTGTTCGCCAGTGGCGTAGCTAGGATTGAAACTCAGGGTGGGCCGGCTAAAATTTTTTTTTTGCCGCACAACAAATTTGAAAGGCCAACATACAATAGAAGTTCGATAACTTAGATAAAATGTCTTACAAACATAGTAAATCAACAATAATGGTTCGTTACAAGCCTACACAATTAAAATGATGAAAATAAGATAAAAGACTAGTTCTTCTTCTTTTTATCTGGCCTTCGCCTTCTAATAGACATAAAGGTATCAATAATTTCTTCTTCCGTCACATTCAAGAAAACAGCCCTCTCAATGAAAATGAGCAAACAATCGTCTAAGAGACCATCACTCATCATATTTCTCAACTTATTCTTGATAAAATTCATAGCTGAAAATGCCCTTTCAACACTTGCAGTGGCCACCGGTAGAGTCAATACCAACTTAAGAAGCAAGTATACCAAATCATACACATTATGCCTATTTGTTTCAACAAGCTTAACTGAGAGCTCAACAAGATTGTTTAGGCCTTGAAAGCTATTTGCTCTCCTCACATCATCAACATAGTTATCAAGTTGCATTTCAAGTCTCATAAAATCCGAACTTGTGAAGTCATTGGGGTAAAATTCAGCAAGCCTACGTACCTTCTGTGCATCAAAGGAAGCAAAAGAATTTGAAGGATTCAAGGCTGTCATACAAGAGAGCAACTCCATATTCACCTCATCAAATCGAGTATCAAACTCTTGAATAATCCGATCAATAATGCCAATATATACTTCTCTTCTAAAGTGATCATCATTTGTTTGGTTTGGATAATACCTAGGTGGTCTTTCAAAAGGCACATAATTAGCATCCATTTCAGGAACTTGAATGCCATGTTGGTTGCAAAATAAAGTGACTCTTTGAAAGAATACAAGCCAACCATCAGACCTCAATTGTTGCATTCTATTCTTGACCACATTAACAAGAGACAATGCATTAAGAATATCTTGCTCTCTTCTTTGTAATCACAATGATAGATCATTAGTGTATCCAAGAATGTGAGCCATCAAGTGTGCACTGAAAACGAAGTTAAATGATTGAAACACCAATTCCATACCTCGTATTTTTGGCCAGTCACTTCTTATTGTAGTATCTTGCCCAAGACTTATGAGTACATCACGGATGGCTGGATACATAGAAATAATGTGGACAACAGTTTTGTAATGAGTGCCCCATCGAGTCTCAGCGGGCCTAGCTAACCCCATCTCTTGATTCAACCCCTTTCCAGTATGCAAGTCACCACATTCAATTGCTTTCAAAATATTTTGAAGATTAATATTCCGCAGCATATCATGACGCTTGCAAGAAACCCCAATAATATTAAGCAATGTAAAGACATGATCAAAGAACCAAACACACTCATCATTTCCCTTAGCAACACCAACAAGAACTAGCTGCAATTGATGAGCAAAACAATGAATGTAATAAGCTGAAGGAACCTCTTTCATGAATAATGTTTTCAGCCCTTTGATTTCACCTCTTCAATGATTTTATTCCTAGTGAGCATAGCATAACATTGAATAATTTCCCTCTGTATGTCTGCACTAGTCAAAGTACAATTACCAGGAGCATTCTTCAAAACATGCTTATCAACCTCTTCATTATTAGCTGCAAGCCATTTCAAAAGCTCTAAAAAGTTCCCAAAATTCTTAGAGTCTTCACTTTCATCATGCCCACGAAATGCCAATCCTTGATTCAAAAGAAACCTCAAACATCTAAGTGAATAAGTCAATCGAATCTTGTATAGCCGCAGCTCCTCACTACTAATTTCCACAATTCTATTATCAATTGCTGTACTAGGAGTCAAATAAGAGTTGAACCTCTCTTGGGCTGCATTATGTGCACTACCAACATCACCCATATGCTTATCTAGTGCATCATCTCTATTCCAATTCCTCCATCCACCATCAGTAAATGGACTAGTCTTCCCCCCTTTTTTGAACAAGAAGCATACAAAGCAAAATGCAGCATCATTCTTAGGACTATATTCTAACCAATGATCTCTATAAAACCATACAGGATTGAACCACCGATCTCTAGTGCCAATTTTCCTTTTCTTAAATTCATGTGTAGTAGGCTGATTTGGTCCTTTCAAGATATATGCCCTACGAACGGCATCTTGATCATTGACGGGATAACTTACAATGGGCAACCTTTCGGCGGGGTCTTGTGGAAGACGATCCGGATCATAAACCGGTGGTGGAGGCTGCATTGGTGGAATAGAAGTAGGTGTGCTGGCACTACCCACTTGCTCTTGCACTTCCTCTTCCTCTAAAATCATATTGTCTTCAATTGCTCTTGAGGCATTAGTCAATTGAATTGTAGGCACAATGTCTGGACTTATTCTTGATGCATCGGTTGAGGGAATCGATGGTCCAATGTCTCCACTTGAACCATGAGCTGCTGCATCGGTCGTGGGAGCCGAAGGTGAAGAAGACTCTGCTTTCTTTGCTGCCATTTTCCGAATAAGAGATGCAATATCTCCATCTTTCTTCTTCATTTTCACCAATCTGCAATCCAATCCAAAACACCAAATGTCACTAATCTGCTCCCTAAATCGGCAAATCCTAATGTCCATTATCCAATTCGTTCAACTGAAATTGAGAAAACAATTGAAGAGCATTGACAAGGGAGAAGAACCTTGCAATGAATCAATGGAGCAGGGGCGCAGAGGAGCAGCGCGTTGCGCGCCCCGCGCAGGAGAGGAGAGGGCGTCGGGGGGCCGCCGCGCAGGGGAGGAGAGGGCTCCGGGGGCCGCCGCGCAGGGGAGGACAGCGCGCCGCCGCGCCTGCGCGCCCCGCGCAGGAGAGGAGAGGGCGTCGGGGGGCCGCCGCGCAGGGGAGGTCCGGGAGGAGAGGGCTCCGGGGGCGCCGCCGCGCAGGGGAGGAGAGCGCGCCGCCGCGCCGGGGGTCGCCGACGCCGTCGCTGGCGGCCGGCACCGAGTCGCCAACCCTAGCTCCGGCTCCCGCTCTCGATTTCGCGTCGCCGTCGCTTCGTTCTTTTTTTTTTTCCTTCCAGTGGCCGCTCGACCTGGATGGGAATGGGGTGGGGGTGGGTCGCGGCCCAAATCTCAGGGTGGGCCGCGGCCCACCCTGTCCACCCTCTAGCTACGCCAATGCTGTTCGCGTGCAGATATGAGCGCTACACGCGGCGTCGGCGTCTATCCGCTGACGCAGTACGCCATGATCTGCGTCGAGCTACTCGCACCGCACCGCACCGCGCTGGACTTGGCCCTCGCGACTGGCGGCGAAGATGAACGCGGTGCTCTTGCCGAGGGCGCCGAGGCGGTGACATCGTTCGGCGTCCTCGTCGCAGAGCTAATCGAGGGCCTGGAACGCAACCTCGAAGAGAAATCCGCGCTCGTCTGCGCAGACGCGGACGGCTCGGCGGCGCACCTCTTCCTGGCGAACAACGTAAGCTACGTGCTGAACCGCGCCGCGGACGCCGACGTGTTGTCTCTGCTTGGAGACGAGTGGGCCGCGCGGCGTCGGAGCCGGCTCGAGCGGCACGCGGCGAGCTACGTCGAGGCGTCCTGGGGTGCGGTCGTCGCTTGCCTGAAGACGGGCGGGGCTGCGAAAGGGCTGGCTAAGTTCAACGCCGCGTTCAAGATAGCGCACGACAACCAGGTGTTCCGCGAGGTCCCGGATCCCGCGCTCCGAGCGGCCCTGCGGAAGAGCGTGTCGGAGATGGTCGTTCCTGCTTACAGCGCGTTTGTGCGGAAGCACCCAAAGTTTGAAAAGTATGTCAGGTACACGGCTGACGGCCTGGCCCAGTCGCTATCGGATTTGTTCGAAGGAGAAGCTGAGCTTGGTAGAAAAAACTAAATGCTTCTATGCACGCAAAAAATCTTCAGAATGTACCAATAAGTTTTAACCTCTGTACAAGTTTTGTCAGTTATCTTATGTTCCCAAAAAAAATTCTGAGCTAGACACAAGCAGATAATTTCTACTAATAGAAATACACATTGTCCCGAATCCATCCTGTTTAAGTCCCTCCCGCGCCCACGCCACGATAACACGTGAGAACAACACAAGAGACAAGTCAGTGCATGGTGAAACCTAATTCTCATTAGTCAGTGGTAGGTGTACCAAATGGTTCAATCATGTAGAAGTATCCATCAATGGCATATTGAGCTAATTATTTTCAATTTCTTGTTGACGCTTAGATAGTAATTTAACCTTTTGACTCTTATTAGCTCCGATCAATAACAATGGAGCTACCACTGTGTAAAAAGGTTTCCCATGTGAAGTTTGATATCTACCATTTTCAGTAAGACAATTGGTGAAGTGGATTAGCAATAATACAAACGTTGTTTTAAATTTGTGGAGTGCTACTCTGTTGTGGATATTATGGAAACTTAGAAGTAATTCTATTTCGAATGGTGAACAATGTACATGAGTCACGCTGATTCGTTTGACGTGATAAGGATCTACGTCTACGCATGATATTATTGAGATTAATTTACCGAAAAGTAAATAAAAAGGAAATTCCCGCTCGGCCTTTTGTTTTGACTTTTTTGACTAAGCAGGTGGGCCCCAGCTGCTTTGTGCGTGCGGACATCCCGCCTGTCCAACTCCATCGTGTGCAGGGTTGACAATGCTGCACACAGCCACACAGCACAAGATGATCTCCAACGCTAGTCGAGCTCCAGTAAGTCTTCGTCAACTGGTAGTCAAGATGCATGGAACCAAAACGTCTCCTCCGCGTGGATGCCGGCCTCAAAAAAACACAAGGAACGCGCGTGAAATTATTCGAGCAATCCTCCTCTTGACTTTCAGACGGCTCGTGCAAGTCGCCAAGCCAACGTTCAGCAGTTCAGCTTGCACCCCGGCCAGCATGGGCGCCGCTGTCGGGAAGGCATCGGAAGATCTCGCCGGCACGCCGAAGACTCAAGCGGCGGCACGGCTTGCCTGTGCCGAGCACGCCTTGCTCCAGTGGAACCGCTCCCCCGGCGCCGACTCCGGCATATGGGACGCGGACGCCAAGTACACCAACAGAGGCCTCCTCTCCGCGGTCGACGAGGTGATCATCCTGGCGGAGGAGGACCCGTTCCCCGTTGCGGATTCCTCCGCTGATCGTCGCCGCCTCGACAGCGCCGTCGCCGTCGCCGTGTCGCGCATGGTGGAGGAGTTCATGCGCGTCAGGGTCTGGGACGCCTCCCAGATGCGCGTCGCCGTCGACCGGCTCTCGCTGGCCTCGAGCGGCGCGTCCCTGATGGTCTTCCCCAGCGCCGGCGACAGAACCAGCACGGCGAGCACTGGCGAGGAGCTTGACTCGTCCGATGGAAGCCAGTCTCGGGCGAGCTCAAGCGTGCCGGATGAGATCGCCGCCCTCATGGACGGCGAGTTCTTGGATAAGCTCGCCCTTATCCGCCCCGCTGGCGTGTCCGTCCTCCACGAGATCGCGCAACGCGTGGTACGTGCCGACTGCACCAAGGATTTCCTCCGGGCGTTCGCCAACGCTCCCTGCGACGTGCTCGACAGGTCCTTTGTTGCGCCACGCACTTACATACATGTTCTGCTGCTCCATGGGTATGATGTTTCATGCTTATCTGAGTCGTTCATTTAATGAATCAGCTTCTTGTCGATTCTTCGGGTTGAATGCTCGCGGCGCACGACGGAGACCGTGATCAAGCGGTGGTCGACGGTGACTAAGCTCGTCGAGAAGGCCGTCGTCGCTATGCGAAGGCAGCTGTACGTGCAGAGTTCCGGCGCCTTCGACGGTTTCAGAGACGAGTACTTGCTGACCATCGCAGAGAGCCGCGTCTTGGTCCTGCTCAAGTTCGCGGACGAGTTCACCACCGTCACGTCGCACGAGAAGCTCCTGTACATTCTCGGCATGTACGAGGCTCTAAGCGATGCTGCACCCAGCCTCCTGCTCTTGTTCGGCGGCGTGCGCAAGCAGCGCGTCTCCGAGCGGACACATGACATCCTCTCAAAATTGGCCGACGTGGTCAAGACCATGGTGAGCGGGCTCATGGCCAAGATCCAAAGCGACGCTTCGTGCACGCGTAGTGCGGCCGACGGCGGCGTCCACCCGCTGACACGGTACGCCATGACCAGCGTCGAGCTGTTGGCCCCGCACCGCACTGTGTTGGGCTTGATCCTTGCGAGCGGTGGCGTCGATGCTCCTGCCGGCGGCGCCGAGGCCGTGACATCGTTCGGCAGCCTCGTCGCGGAGCTAGTCGCGGCCTTGGAACGCAACCTGGAAGAGAAGTCCGCGCTCATCTTCGCGGACGCGGGAGGCTCGGCGCACCTCTTCCGCGCCAACAACGTAAGCTTTGTGCTGAACCGCGCCGCGGACGCCGACGTGGCGTCTCTGCTCGGAGACGAGTGGGCCGCGCGGCGTCGGAGCCAGCTCGAGCGGCACGCGGAGAGCTACGCCGATGCGTTCTGGGGTCCAGTCGTCGCGTGCCTGAAGACGACCGCCGGCGTTAGCCGCAAGCCGGGGAAAGCGCTGGTGAAGTTCAATGCCGCGTTCAAAAAAACGCACGGCAGCCAGGTGTGCCGCGAGGTCCCGGATCCCGCGCTCCGAGCGGCCCTGCGGAAGAACGTGTCGGAGACGGTTGTTCCAGCTTACATTGCGTTTCTTCAGAAGCACCCAAAGCTTGAAAAATCCGTCAGATATTCGGGTGACGATCTGGCAGAGTCGCTGTCGGAATTGTTCGAAGGTGAAGCCACGGATGGCAGAAGATGCTAATGCTCCGCACAAACATAGCATTCAATAGTGCCAATACCTTCTGTACAAGTTTTGTCAATGATTTATTTTCCCTTCAAACTTGATCGGACAATTCAAGCGAGGGGCTCAGGCGAACGCGATCTGTCAGCCGTGCAGAACAACACCAGATTCCATCCTGCACACGGTAGACCCCCATGCGCCGAACACCCCCTTAGCCCTGTTCAGCAGACAGGATACACAGCACAGTGGAGGATAGCGTGGTGTGAAAGTGACATGTAAAGTTAAGGTTCTTCCCGTTGTGTAGACGGCATGCTTGGCGCTGCCAAAACATTGTACGAAAAATCTATTCCTTACTGAAATGAAACGGCAGAACACCTGCCTGCCTTAACCCGTTCCCAAAAAAAGAAGATTTTTTTTATGGAAATTATGTGGTCCTGCAGCATTCATCACTGGTTTCTTATCACAGGGACTGACACCACTGGTTTCTTATCACAGAGACACGGACGAAAGACCAGAACGCAGCAACATTTTTATGTGGAGAGAACTCAGAGAAGTTTACTACTAGTTGCTTCTTACATGTTTAAGGAAAGTCACAGGTCGCAAGAACAGCTGCCGGATTTCTATTAAGAAAATGCAGGAGAGCTGCGCATCTTTTTATTAAGGAGGAGAAACGAAATACATTGTTCTTTTACTTCGCTTCACCCCGTAGACGTGCGCAATCTTTTTACGGCGCTAACGGAACTGAAACTCTTTTTTTTTTTTTGAAGGAAAATATGGCAGGTGCTCTGCCCTTTCAATAAGAAGAAAACGGAACTGAAACTCGGTGGACCACCCTTTTACAGCCCCTTAACACGATTAATGGATTTGCTAATCTGAAACTTGGGCTTGCAACCTAGCTAGATTCTTGGCTCCCGCAGCGATCCAGATGTCAATATCGCGCTTGATGGTCGACCGTCTGCTGCGTGGTTGCCACTTTGTTGTTGAAGACAATTCTTAGAACTGAATTCAAACTCACAAATATCACCTTCCTGCAGGCTGTTCTCCCTACTGATGTCCACCCAGCCAGTGATGAGTGAACCTTGGGGTGCACTGGTACAGCAAATGCCAGAGTCTCCTGCATGGGTCCTTGAGTATTACAACTTCCTTCGCTGTTTCTTTGTTCTTGGAAGAACCAATAGTCCACTGGGAAGCTCCTGTAAGAAGATCATTATAGTGTTGGTGCAGTATAGTATAAGCTCGATATTTCTAGCATTATCGCATGTGGAAATTTCGAAGTAGAGAAACTGAACAGTTAGTATGCGGCCACTGACTGAACATTATACACTGAAAATTCAGAATACAGATCAAGTTTGCAAGTGAATATTCTTAGAAAAAGAGAATTTTGGAACTGAATATGAATTTGATGATATTACATATATATGAGAATATAATTAAGAATTGTATAAGTAATAATCTGTCTCGTAATAGTAAATAAATGTAAAATAATCAAGGCTACTCACAAGCCATGTTAGACCTGGTGCAGCAGGTACAGCAGTGCAAAACTTTCTGCAGTTTGCTTCACGTGCAAGAAGCCCACCTGAGTCTTTTGTATGCTTTCCTAAATTTAGTTCCTGTCACATCAAAAAAAATCTTACTATTAAGAGTATTAAATAAAATTTAATTATAAATTTTTTTTACAAATAAGTGCTAATTTACAAGACGAATCTAACAAGCCTAATTAAGCTATGTTTTGCTACAGTAATGCTACAGTAACCATCTTCTAACCACATCTTAATTACCCTCATTAGATTTGTCTCGCGAATTAGCACAGAGTTCTGCAATTAGTTTTATAATTAGATTTTATTTAATATTCGTAAATAATAAAATTTTACAGGCCTAAATTTAGTCCTAAAGAAACGAACATGCTCTCAGTGCTGTATTTTTGTTGACTGCTTGCAAAATTCAATGTCACACGGTTTGTTCCAACTGCTTTTATCTTTACTAGAAGCTGTGGCGCGCCGCTGGCGCGCCCTTCCATCTTTTCTTCTATTTCCTCTTTCCAACCATTTAGACTCATTGTATTGTTAGTTTGCTTTGATTATGTGTGCACGTAGATGCGTTAGGTTAAGGTAAATTGCATTGTTAATGCTTGATACAAATCTGGTAGCTTTGATACAAAGTCGATCTACACTGGACAAAGATTTAGTGAAACTATACACTTCACCATGGAAGAATCCAAGCAGTAGGTACCAAATACGTAGGCCTGCAGTGTGCACCAAACTACGTTTTATTGGAAAAGAGATTACGATTATAAACAAGCTCACATGCACGATTAAAAACAGTTCACTCCAGTGGATTCTTACGAATGGTGCAACATTTGTAGGATGTCTAATACCAGCACAGAACTGGTTTGTAAATGTAACGTGTAGCTAGATAAATATGCTCTTACTCATCACCAAAAAAGCTTTTTTTTCAAACCTACTGCACATTTCAGATAGCTGATTGGCGACTATATCAAGTATAGGTTTTACTTGGCTAGCACTTGCTTGGTCACGGACTCACGGCCAATGCCGGTGGACAGTACGACGCGGTCAAGCTACCAGTCTGTCGAACTATGGTGCCTTCACCGCATTGGGCCGTCACCATACTTAAGTCATTAGAGTTTCTTACCATGCATTGTTTGAAGTTCAAGCTCATTTTCTTAAGCTCATAGCAGCTGCCATGCAGCTTTCCCCTTCCTGGGTTATTATTTCTTGCCAACGTCGAGAGCCGCTTATGATCACAATTTAAATCATCATTATATCAAGATGGAGTTCAGTGCATAAACCCTGGAGAGCGACTTCAGCTGCAGCTTCGATTGAGTCGAATATACTTTCTTTAGGCTCAGAAGTGAATCTTTTACGTGTGTCTTCTTCACCTGCCTCCCTCAATCGGTGTGGTTGTGAAGTGAGGTGGTTCAAGACCAGTTTTGTTGCAGAATGTTTCTACTACAGCCTGCTGATCTTGACCAGACCATACAGTGGCCGCCTGGAAATAATGCCGTCGCCGCACTTGAGGCTGCTGTTGCCGGTCAGGTCGTTCTTCTCCTCGTCCAGATCACCGCACATGCGTGCGGAAGGTCTTCTTGGCCATCTCGCGTCCGACGCCGCTGCATTCCTCGACCACTCGGCAGAACGTACGCTTTATCGACGCCGGCAGCGCGCGAGGCTGCGGAACTGGAGGCTGCCGCGGCTTACGACGCGGCGTACAGCGCCACCACGCACCACTCCTCGAGGTCCGCGCTTCCGCTGCCGCTGCTGCTGGCGGCGACGCCGTCGATGGAGGAAGAGGGGATGATGCTGAAGACGGACGCCACAGCGCCCGCGTCCAGCACAATATTCAGAATTTTGTACTCCCGGCGCGCCCGTCTCTGCAGGCGCCAACGCTGCAGGTGACCATGAGGGCGAGGCTCGGCTCGGCGGCGCTGGACACGACGGCGAGCAGCGCCATGGACGCGCCAGGGAAGCGCACAATCTTGGACTGGTTGATGGCGGCAAGGGAGAGGTGGTAGAGCGTCATCCCGGCGTCGCAGCGCATGGTGGGTCGGCCAGGGGAAGCGAGTAGGTCGAGGAGCGGAGGCACCACGCCCAGCACGCCGATGACGGCACGGTTGTCCTCGTTGAGCAGTGGGAAGCTAGCTCGGGAAGGAGAAGAACAGCAACCACAGGTCAAGCAGATAAAAATGCAGCGATCAAACGAGCCGGCAACGTACTTATAGACGAAGGAAGTCAGAAGCAACCGATTTACCGCTACTCAGCAGCCAAAAAGGAATGAACACGTAAGGCAGGCAGTAGAGGCTACGTGCCCTGCAACAACCAATGTGATGGGTACCCCAATCAAACCCATACCAGAATCCATTGAAACAACAACTACGCAACAAAATACCAATCAGCACCATCACGAAGACCAGCAGAAACATCTATCAGTCACTGCACCGACCCAGTAGAAAACAACACCAGAATGAACCTTGGGTTGGCGTGCGAAGCAAGAAAGGGTCTTTCCACGAAATTATGCGCGACGAAGCTTCGACGAAAGCCAGGCACAGACAGGGTACGCGTCGTAAACATGACCGCATGATCAAAATACGCATGAACGACCGCGATTAATCGGCCGACGCGGCCGCCCAGAATGATGGGCTTTTCAACCCGTTTCATTGTTTAGGATAGTACATGATTGGAGTATTCTAGAATCGAGTGATTAGGGACGAAGGGAAGGAGCAGGTCCAGGAGACGCGGACAATTGTCATTACAGATCCAATCATTTGGCCTGAATCCGACTTGCCGTCGTTCGCTGAAACTTCGCGCGCGCGCTTTCTTGCGTCGATCCGTAGACTATGTGCGTACGGGCCCGGCCAGCCGATCCGTTTATGTCCACCTCGAATGCCCGGAAACACGGGAGTGGAGGAGACAGGAGACTAGACAAACGCTCGGGCTTGTTTGGCACGGCTTCTCAACCAGCTTCTTCACCTGCTTATCCACGCCACTACAGTAAATTCACTGTTGCTACAGTGAAAAAAACTGAAAAAAGCACCCAAAATGCTGCTTATTGTGGCTTATTCTGTCAGGGAACCGTGAAAACACTGTAGCTACAGTCAAAATTTGCAATAAGCTGCAGCATAAGCCGGTGCAAAAAGCAGCGCCAAACACACGCGTGGCGTGAAGCCCGTTCCAAAAAAATAAAAATAAAAAAAGGGTCTGCGTGGAGTCGACCTCAAAAGCACAAGAAGTGCTGCGCGTACAGGTTTCAGGACCACCCTTCCCCTCTTCCCCACGGCTCGTGGAACGCCGAGCGCGTCAAGCCAACACTCAGCTGTGCCCGGCCGGCATGGCGGACACCGTCGGGAAGCCAGCGGAAGATGTTGCCGGCGCGCCAAATGGAATCGATTCCCGGGAGCTAATCACGGTACGGCTTGCCTTGGACGCCGGCATCAAGTCCTCCCGCCGCATATGGGACGCAGACGGCAACTGCACCAGCAGAAACTTCCTCTCCGCAGTCGACAAGGCGCTCTGTCTGGCGGAGGAGGACCCGTCCGCTCGTCGCTACCTCGACCACGACATCGACAACGCCATGTCCCACATGGTGGCTCAAATCCAGATCGTTAGGGTCTGGAAAGCCTCCCAGCTGTGCGTCGCCGTCGACAGGCTCTTTCCCAACGCCGCCGACTCAATGAGCACCAGCGACAGAACCACAACAACCGGCACGGTGAGCAGCGGCATGGAGCTCGACGCATCCGATGGAATTCAGTGTTGGGCGAGCTCATGCGTGCCTGACGAGTTCGCAGCCCTCGTGGACGGCGGCTTGGAGGTGCTCGACCTCATCCGCCCCGCTGGCGTGTCCGTCCTCCACGAGATCGCACAACGGGTTATCTGTGCTGGCTACACCAAGCAGTTCCTCCAGAAGATGGAGTCTGTTCCCTGCAATGTGCTAGACAGGTCCTTGTTATTTTACACCTTTCATGTTTTGTGTCTGCTGATGAATGAAATTTAGTTTGACTGAAGATCATGATCTTGGAGCAGGTTCTTGTTGATTCTTCTGGTTCAATGTCCCCGGCGGACGACTGGGATCTGGATCAAGCGGTGGTCAATGGTGACTGAGCTCGTCGAGAAGGCTGTCGTCGCCATGCGAAGGCAGCTGTACGCGCAGGATCCAGGAGCCTTCGACAATTTCAGAGACGAATACTTACAGATCACCTCAGAGGGCGTCGTCTTGCACCTGCTTCGGCTCGCGGACGTCTCCACCGTCACGTCTCACGAGAAACTCGAGTATATTCTCAGCATGTACGAGGCTCTTAGCGACGCTGCTCCCAGCCTCCTTCTCTTGTTCAGCGGGGAGCACAAGCAGCGCGTCTCCGAGCGGACACTAGACACCCTCACCAGATTGGCCGACGTGGTCAAGACCATGGTGAGCGGCGTCATGGCCAAGATTCAAAGTGATCCTTCGGCCACGCCGAGTCGGGCCCCTGACGGCGGCGTCCATCAGGTGACGCAGTACACCATGACCTGCGTTGAGCGGTTGGCCCCGCACCGCACCGTGCTGGGCTTGATCCTATGCTCCTGATGGCGGCGCCGAGGCCGTGACATCGTTCGGCGGCCTCGTCATGGGGCTAGTCACGGCCTTGGAACACAGCCTCGAGGAGAAATCCGCGCTCATATGTGGGGACGCGGGAGGCTCGGCGCACCTCTTCCTGGCGAATAACCTAAGCTTCGTGCTGAACCGCACCGCGGATGCAGACGTGGCGTCTCTGCTCGGTGACGAGTGGGTCGCACGGCGTCAGAGCAAGCTGGAGCAGCACGTGGCGAGCTATGTCGAGGTGTGCTGGGTTCCGGTCGTTGCTTCCCTGGAGACGGCGGCCGGTAGCAATGGCAAGCCGGCGATCTTGTCAAAAAACGGCAAGCCGACGAAAGCGCTGACAAAGTTCAACGCGGCGTTCAAGAAAGCGCACGACAACCAGGTGTGCCTCGAGGTCCCGGATCCCGCGCTCCGAGCGACGCTGCGGAAGAGAGTGTCGGAGACGGTCGTTCCAGCTTACATCGCGTTTATGCAGAAGCACCCCAGGCTTCAAAAATCTGTCATATACTCGGTTGATCATCTGGCAGAGTTGCTGTCGGAATTGTTCGAAGGAGAAGCCGCGGGTGGCAGGAGATCCTACAGCCGCGGGTGGCAGGAGATCCTACAGTTTATTGGAGTTATCTTCAGTAGTAGCGGCAAGTGATCATAGTTTTGTCAATTGATTTCTTTTGCCTTCATGGATGGCTGAAGATCATAGTGTTCCGTGCATGTATCTTCAGTAGTGCCAACCGTCAATAAACTTCTTTCTGTATTTTTTTTTTTCAATCGGCTTCGTTTTTCCTGCGTGGATGTTGTAACAGTTAACTAGATTAAAAAAATACAGAAAGAAGTTTTTAACAAAAATACTTGATTAAAAAAAATGTGGTCCTGCAGCAGTTAGTGGTGGCGCCTCTGGTTTCGTATCACAGGGACACAAACTAATAACTTGAGCATCCAAATATGAGCCAGAGTGCAGCAACATTTTCATGTTGACAGAAGTTCTTACACGATTAAGGAACAGACAGGCCACAGATTATACACAAGAACATCTACCGGAGTGCTGCTTATGAAATGTTACAGATATGATCAAGTTGCTGGGCTACTGCACACTTGGAATGACAGTTCATGGTTACCACTGAATTCAAACTCACAGATGTCTCCTTCCTGCAATCTGTTCTCCCTGCTTATGTCCACCCAGCCACTGATGAAGCCACTGAACCCTGGGGTGCATTGGTACAGCACAGGCCAGCGCCTCATGCATGGGTCCTTGAGTATTACAACCTTCCTTCTCTGTTTCTTCATTCTTGGAAGAACCGGTAGTCGACTGGGCAGCTCCTGCAAGAGGATCTTTCAGAGCGATCGTACAACAATCAACTAACATTTTCACATTTTTTTTAGGGAAAAATATTCTAAGTAGAGAAATTGAACAATTAGCACAGGACATTAAGTGAACTTTCGACAATGAAAATTCAGAATTCAGGCGAAGTTGCAAGTGAATTTGTGATGGTCCCCTTGACCTACTGTGCTCCATTCCAGTTATCCATTAAACATCCGTTATTTCGCAATCTTCTATGGCTTGGGGACGTGATTCAGTTTTTCTGCTTTCCAATATTGAATTTGGGAGCTCACATATGAGAATATAATTCAGAATTGCATCAGTATTTAACCGCCTTAGCAACAGAAAAGGAATGAAAAATTGTCAAGGCTACTCACAAGCCATGTTTGACCTGGTGCAGGTACAGCAATGGAAAACTTTACGCCGTCTGCTTCGAGTGCAAGAATACCACCTGATTCAGTGCTTCCACTTTGGAGGTCTCCAGAGTTGTTTCCTGTACGTTGGATTAAAATTCATGAAACGAAATATATGTGATTGGTTTGCTTAAGTTATCTTGCATCAAGTAGAAGCATTCTGCGAAAAGTTATCTTGCATCAAGTAGAAGCATTCTGTAATACCAGTTTCCAGGGAATCTTTCCTGAGATGAGTAAGTTCCAGCGGCTTTTGACTACTTGACATGATCTCAGGAGCATGCTGCCCTGTACTGTCTTGTATGTCGACCTGACCATCTCTCGGTTTATCTTGTATTACAGAAGAATATGTTGAGACGAATACTGAAGTTTTGTGGTTACTCGTGTGTTTAATAAAACAAATGTTAATACACAGAAAATACATGTTTCGGAAAGAAAGATAAATAGTACAAGTTACTAACCTTCTTTTTGTTCTGCTTGGTTGCCTTTGCAAAGAGAATTATCCTTGTTACAACTTCTTAATGCCCATTCACTAGAAGGCACTTCAGCATCAGTTGGAGAAGGGTTGTCATCTCCTAATGATGATGGATCGTTATCAGGCAACATGTTGATGATGTCTATGTCATGTTCTGGAACATTGACATCACCTGTACAAGTTCCCAGTACATCAGTCACCTGTTTATTCTCGATGCATGATAATTTTTCCGACACCTCAAAACCCTGACCAACTTCCATGGAAGAGTGCTGATTCTGCAATCCATTCTCAAGGGAATTGAAACCTGAAGTTTGACCGCTAGTACTTCGACCCTCCATATTAAGCTCAAAAGAATATGCTTGTGTGTTACATAAGTCACTTTCGAATTCATACATATCAGCTGATAAATATATATCATCTATACTCACTTCATTCAGATCCATCATAGCCAAAGGTCCACAGTTATCGACATTTGTTGGTGAACTAGAGCCCTCACCATGTTCATGTTCATGTTCAGTAGCATCAGAAGCGAGGTGAGCATTGCATTGAGTCTCTTTTTCTGTAAACATCGTATCCTCTGCTCTTTCAGTCTCTCCAGCTAACGCCATCTGAGCTTTGCCATGATGTCTTGCAGGAATCTCAGAAACTTCTTGTGATTCTGCGCCTCTTGCCTCTGATGCTTTCTCTGAATTTTCTGAACATTTCAGTTCGGATTCAGAATCGGGAACATCAGAGTCGTCAATGCAAACATGAACTGACATTTTACAGTCGATTGGGACCTGATCATTTTGTCCATCAGTACGTCGTTTCTTTTTACAGCTTTCCCTATTCTCCATGCCTATCTTCACCCTTTCAGTGCCGGGTGAGCTTGTTTTCTGTCTAGGCTTCCTCTTCCGGCTCTGCCTTTTGTTCCTCTCACAGAGATACAGCCTTTCAACAGCTGACGGGGCAAACATTTGCACAGTGAAGACGGACCTGGCAATCAGCCTGAACACCAGGAACTCGCCACAGCTGACCGCATGATCCAGCACAAAATTCTTCCATCCATGCCCAAATGACAAAACACCGTCTCGCAAGCACAAGCGCACACGCCAACGGAGCCCGAATGAATCTTCAAGATAAATGTTGGAGCCTGCTAGGTCCAAGATTGTCTTGGCAAATGGGGGTGGTATATCCTGCAGAGTGAAGTTTATGGTTTACCCAAGTTCTTGTATCAAGAAAAGTTAGTAGCACACATATATCATCACGAGCAATAAATTTCCTCTGAATCGAAAATACTCCAAACACATTCAGAGTATCAGTCCTAGTACATGCTCACTAGTAAAATGCAGGGATCGGAGATGCAACGAGATGAAATGAACCCAAGATTCCTACCATGTCGTCGGAGAAGTAGCCCATCATGACCTTGAAGAAGGAGGGCACTGCCGAGGTCGGCCGAGAGGACGAAGAAACCTGGCCATGGATCCGGGAACACCTCTTTGTGCAATCCACGCATGCGCGCTTCTTGTGTGGATCACAAGCCTTCTTCTTCCTCCTCTTCACCACCTTCTCGGCTCCCTCCTCATCACTGTCGATGTCGACCACGCCCTCTTCTTGCTCCTTCTTCAAGGCTAATATCACCCCCACCATCTTCGCTGATGCTGCGCGTCCAAGTACCACAAACAGGGAGCATTAGAAAAAAACAAGAGATGAGGTCTTCCGATCTGATGAAGAATGCTGCGAAGATGAGGAGTCAGTGTACTGTTAACCCGTAGCCTAGTTTCTAGTAGCCCTGTCCAACAGCAGTAACTTGCAATTACCCGGGGGGCATATCGATTATGTCTTGTTGCTCCCCTGATTCACACGGATCACACTTGGCGCTTGCCACAGCTGCATGCATGGCCATTCCCACTGACACCAGGCCGCGGTAGAGGAGGCGTCCCCGCTGTCAGTGGGCAAGGGTTCGAGGTCGCCCATCGCTTCTCCGGTGATCGGCGGAGTTGTCTGCGCCGGACACGTGTGGATCCCAGGTGGCGGGTGATGTCTCCTCTCAGCCAGCATAGTTCCCGGTGCCTGACTGACAGGCACTTCCTGGCCCTCTTGTTGTGTAGTGCCGTCCGTTCACGGATGGCCGCCTGGAGGCCTCGTCGGCAGAGCCGGCCTCTTACAAATTCGGCCCATCATCCATACGGCCCAACAAAAAATGAAAGAAAGAAAGAAACATAAAATTTGTTCACGATCGACAAGCTCCAGACGGTGATAAAGTTTAGTCTAAACTATAGTGGTGTTACTGGTGAGATTGCCGCCGGCGAAAGTGAGGACCGAGGCAAGCTCCATTTTCTCCATCCTCCTCCTTTGCGACCATCTTTTGGACCAGATCCGCAAAAGAACAAGTTAACGAGGAACACAGCATAGTCTAAGCAAAGCTAGTGATAATTAGGTGAATCACAAATTGTTTAATCCCGAGAACGGACGCATTTTTCCGTGCCGGACAACGTCAAATTCGGCCACTTGTCGCACACCTCTAGCGCGCCCGCTCACACGACCACCACCGGACTGTTTTGCGGCGCAGGGGACCCCGCCGGCGCCGGCCCGGCCGTCTTTGCCTCCACATGCCGGCGTGCCGCCCGCATCGTCATCATGCGCGCTGCTGGACGCCGGGTAGTGGCCGTGCCTTTTGCCCGGCACGTCCAGTCAACTGCGCAACCAACACATCTCCTAAAGCCCCCTCGTCCTAAAAAAAATCTGCTAAAGCACGATTACCTTCCACACAATCCTTTTTCAAAATTTGTCAAGCACACTTTACTCTGGTGGGTAGTAGTACTAATTATGCAGACCCGTATCGTCACTGAATGTTTTCAGCAAATCCGTTCCGTGCAGAGAATACATTTCCACAAAAAAAAAATTGATTGTTTTCAGCAAATCTGTTTCGTGCACAAAATACATTACCACAAAAAAAAAAGGCGATTGTTTTCAGCGAATCTGTTCCGTGCAGAAAATACATTTCCGCACACCACACATATCACTGGCGTTAGGAGGAATATTTCTCACTCATTTGAAACGATTAGCACCTCCCGACCACACGGCGGGATCAGGACAGGAGGCTTCTCGTAGATACACACGCTTGCTGAACGTTGCGTCGACCAATCATTTTCGGTCAGGTATAACACACAAGATACCATACACGTACGGTCCTTGTAATGAACGTTTCTCCTAACCTAATCCCCGACCCAAATAAATTCCGTTTTCAAAGTTTATTCCGTCGCGGATGTCGGAGCCTCGGAGCCATTGGTCCTAGCACGCCAGCTAATTAGCGCATGATGATAAAAACCCCGAGGCGAAGAAAGACGTAATGATGAGACCGTCTCGTCTGTCATGTCGACGCCGATTCTATCATTTTGCACGGCGAATTCGTCAACAATTTGAGATTCTCTGTTACGCGAGATTAAGCCAGTCCTCTCGATTTGTTTTTATCAACTGCTGGAGCGGTGCGGGGTATTAGGTGAAGTGAAGCCTTTCAGGTGGCACGTCCGCTTCGGGCATTGACTTGTCGTCCGCGCGATCCAGAGCTTGCGACGAACCGGGACGCCAAGTGCTCGCCGTTGGAAGTTGGCTTCTGGATATATGTATCAGTTTGATTATTCCGGTGCGGAATTAAGAAAGGCGCAGGCAGCCGTTGCCGCTCAACTACGACTGACAACCGCAAGAAATGATGCGGACGGATTCGAAAACATAGATAGACTAGACTCTGTCCTCGATCGCTTCGAGATTTGTTTTCATATTCAGGTCAAATTCTGGATGGATCCGAGAATTCATAGCGATTTGAGCTTTTGACCAGGGTTTTACGAAAACTGCTCGGTTATCGCGATAACCGGACCGGCCGGTTCGGTTTCGTCGGATATCCGGTTATTGGTAAAAATCGAACCTGTGTACTGTAGCATATTCGGTTACGGTCGGTTTTGTCGGTAACCGGTCCGGTTTCAACGGTTTCGGTTTTTTCGAGATTTTAGTCCTTGCCTTTGACACAACTGCTATGCAACATTAGACCTGCACGGGTGCCACACAGATTTGACTTCGCTACTTGATCCGATGAGCAATGAATTCCGTCGATCACCGGTCACGCCACGCCACACAATTTCTTGGATGGAAGTTCAGTTCAGCTCGGCTCAGCGGCACCTGAAAAAAAGAAACAGTTTCAGGAAACAGGTGGTGTACATGGCTCCGGTTGCGGATGCTTGGATGCCGCACTCACAAAGCATGGGCGCGGCGGCCACGCCGCACGAAAGAGGAAGAGCACGTGTCACGTCTCCCTAGCAGCCACGAGCCTCGCCGACCTTGCCGAGCTTAGCACTCCACTCATGACCGTCAGCGTCCAACAAAAACCATTACAGACAGCGACCCTGACCTGATGATATCTCATCACGAAAGCTAGCGAGAGGCTGGGCAAACATCCAGCACACCTTCCACTTATCAGCGCCATCAATCGTCCTCACACAAAGCTTCTTCAATAGCCAATCAGCACTAGGTCCCCATGCCGATCTAGAATCATGGAGCACTAACTCTTCTCTCCGAAAGGAAGAAGCATGGAGCCATATAACCCAAGAAGCAGTGATTAATTAGGACCCGTGAGCCGATGATGAATTGACAGGCCACGTTGACCCGTTAGCAAAGCGGGACGGTTTGAATCGTGTAATCGTTCTCCAGCTTTGACCGCGGCTCAACTGCTAATCTTCTAGTACGATCTCAGAAGCGAAGCGGTGCCCGTGCGTTCCCGTGAGCTGGCGTGACTGGAGCCTGACGCGACGACCTTCCCTGATGATGATCACGATGATTGGTTCAGATCCTTATCGGCCACCGCAGCTAGCTGATCAGCTCTTCTGCATCGTCTGATTGATTGGTCGCGCCGAAGCTTCCAGAATTGCGGGCGCCGTGGTTCCTGTCCCTCGGGTTCAATTTCACGAAAACCACATGTGCTCGCAATTCTGTCTCTCTTTGTTTGCGTGTTTAATTTCAGTCGTCGTACGGGTCTGTACTAAAAGGGTTGAAAAAATGGGGTCTCTTCCGGGGCAGGCTGTGTAAATATTCACCGGAATGGACAATTTAAATGGCGGGAATCTCTAGGACATTGAAAGAGTTGTTATTTTTTTAATTTAGAACTTGAGCCTTGAAACCGCATCTTAATTTCTAAACAGCTGTTCTCAACACTGCAAAAAAGTGCGGGTTAGAATACTTGTCTTAAATAGCTTCTTTCGGTGTGTAGCGTACCGGGGTCGCGAGTGCCTAAGAACCATCGACGGCATGGAATGGAATAAATACTTGCGTCCTAGGACAAACGACATCCTCCACGGAGACAGCTGCAGCTACAAAGTTGTTTCATGAACACGTCATGCGTGTTCTAGCAGGAAAAGTCCTCGCAGATTCGAAACCCCCAGTTGCCCTAACGATAAAACCCCAATTGATCGAGCATCCCAAACACACCCAGAGTCCTAGAGAAGGCAGTTGGATGATATAATATCAAAGAAGATAAGTGGCAGCGGTTGAACTTGATATCATCAGTCAGCATCAACTGTTCAACACATTCAAAGGGCTCATAATTTCAACTGCTCCTTCCTTGCTGTTCTGGCTGCTGCTGAAGACTGATGCAATGTGGTCTTCCTTCATCAACCTGCGATCACACGTTCAAAGTTCAAACCCCACTTAGCATTTCTTTATTCAGACGGCCATGGACGCCGGAGAGTTGAGATCATAGCTTGCCTCACCGAAAATATTTTCGTTTTTCTCTTTCTTTGATTCCAAGTCACTGCCATTGGTCGGCGGATGAACTAAAGTGGCGACCAAATGTGAAGCTTCCGTGACCTTTGCTACAAGAACTGCTGCAGTACTAATAGGCGTATTTTTCAGTATAGAAAAAAAGAGTGAATGCCATGGGTACATTATGCATCTATATTTATCCGTGATGTAAATAAACCAGAAAATTTTATATAGCAAGTTTGTAAGGACAAGAACCGGAAATCTAGGGGTACAAGCGTAAAGGGCCCCTGAAATAATAAAGTTGGTTAGAATGCTGAGGCAATGCCCTCATCCTCAGGCTCATCTGACTTTACACTGACCTGATAATTGCTCGTGACTAGATTTTTGTATGCTGCTGGTCCTGGGCGATGCAATAGATTCTTGCTTTTTCTGTAGTGGAGGCTCATGGGGCCAGTGGTGCTGCCATAGCACGATTGTGTACAAGACTGCAAACCGAACAGAATTTTTGCATGTACGTACACGCAAAAGGCAACGGTTTGGAAGTAACTTCAATTTTAGTATACTTCTCAAACTGAATTGCCTAAAAATATCACACAACCAAGCAGTTGAAGAGAACAACGCAAGATGCAACTGCATTAGACGTCACTTATCCATTATGTATTGGACGACTTCAAAAGATAAGTTATCTCTGTATGTATCGGACAACCAAGAATAAAAGCTTCAAAATATGGAGACTATAATTTCCACGTCACATAATCGACATCCCTGCCCATGGTCTCAATGAATCAGAAGGACAACGAAAGCGGGTCCCACAAAAACCGGCGGCGGGGCCCAGTGGGCGGGTAGTGGCTAGGGCCAGGCAGCCACCTCCCTACCCAGACCCCTCTTTTCTGCGCGTCGCCCTCCCTCCAAGGGCTCGTTATCACCATCCATCATCAATCTATCCACTGATTCCACTCCATTTATCTGTGCCTCCCTCCCCGCTTTTCCTTGTTCGCCAGGCTGCAGCTACGGCTGCGTCTGCAGAAAAATAACTGTAAACACTGTAACTGCTGCTGAAGAAATAACTGCGAACACTGTAACTGCTGCAAAACAGCTGCTGCAAAGGAGCGAGGCGAACAGGGTCCACTTGACTTCTTTTTTTTGCGAGGGATTCACTTGACATTTCCCCAGGAATTCGAGTCACTAGTACAAATATGTTCTTTGATTTCAAGAGCTATTTTAGAAACAAAAAACCTTCTGTTTTCAACAAGGACAAGAATTTTCTCCTAAAATAGAAGCTATTTACGTCTCCAAAATTCTAAAAAAAGTTAAATTTGAACTTGTTCAAGAGTGGAAATTGGAATGCAGCAGGAATCCACACTAGGTCCTACCCTTGCCTTATTTGTGTAGCCTTTCCCTCTCCCTTTGTCCACTTCCCCTTCCTTTCTTTATTCCCAAGCTTTTCACTTGTTCTCAAGCAACCAAGAAAACAAAGCAAACAATTGCAAATTGGCCAGACATCTCCTGCTCTGGTGTTATTATAAAACCAAGGGCACCACGGGCAGGACAAAAGCCCCTTCACAGTTTCCCCAAAGCTACTTTCCCACAAACCCAAACCAAAACAGCTTGCCTCCTTCCCTTTCCTTTCTTGTTGGCCTTCTTCTTGCTTGCTTGCCTGTTGCTTCTTGGAGTTCCTCCGTTCCTTGCACAAGTCTCTGTGTTTTATAGCTTCAGAGCTCGGGATAAGGGGCGAAGAAGATTGAATTAGCTTCTTGAGAAGTCATGTTTCATGGTGGCAGGCCTTTGTCCCTCCGGGGGTCTCTCAAGGCCCTTGAGGCTGATATTCACCATGCCAATACCCTGTAATCTTCTTCTCCTCCTCCTCTACTTCCCTGATTGCTGATTTTTCTGTTTAGCTACTTTACTGATTTTTGATATTCCCTTGATTTTATTGTGTTGGTCTTTATGCATATACTGATGAACAAGGAATCCTTTCCCTTTTTCCCCAGGGCGCATGCTATACACAGGGCCTATGGGGGTGCCTGTGTGCAGATGAGGCTGTCATACAGCTCCATGGCTCCAATCATCCTCAATCTCATCCAGTGGATGGATTGCAGCTGCTCCCTGTCATACACCCTCCCTAGTTACCTTGGCCTGCTTGAGGTTCTTGTGTACAAGGTATACGATTGGGTCACTGCGAGATTTACAAATATTTTGATCCATGATAGTTATGCTTACCTGGTTGTTGTTCAACGTGCAGGTTTATGTTGATGAAGATGCCTCTATATCCACCATAGAGAGGAGAGCAAGCCTCAAGGAATTCTATGGTATGCATACCTCGTATCTATGACGTTCTTCAGTTCGATATGTCTTTCTTCCTGCACTGCTATAATCAATCATCTAATTTTGGGACCATGAAATGCAGCTATAATATACCCATTCTTGCAACAACTTGAGGGCAATTTGATGGATAAGGACTGCAAGGAGAAAGGGTGGTGTAAGGGGTCTGGCGGCGGCTCCAGGAAGCTTCTTGCAGATGATGATAGGGAGGATGAGTGTGGCATTTGCTTGGAGACTTGCACCAAGATGGTCCTTCCCAATTGCAATCACGCCATGTGCATCAACTGTTACCGAGACTGGTATTGCTCCCCGTTGCTCTTGCTTATCCGTTTGAGGTGTATTTTTTAATTAGTACCATATCTGAGCCAGGATCATATAATCAGTTAGGCCCCATGTCACACGCTACTATAGAAAATAGCCAGCGGTTTGAATGGCTTATGATGATAGGGATTGAGAGATAATGTTTGAGGAGCCGCGTAAGCGTTGACGCAGTTTAGCAACTAGCAAGGTTAAAACTTGTGCTCTTTGTGAGCTATTTCTACTCGCTAAGTGTTTGGTGAGAGTGGGGAGAGAGTGGTTCAACAACCCAGCTCATTCCCAAAGCTCAGAATTCTGAATTTTTATTGCTTTCCGTCTCCATTTGTCCAATCTAGAAGCTACATTCCCCCGAAAGATTAGAAATTTTCCGTTGTGATACTGTATTTCTGCAATACTGCAGATATCTTCATGTGCTGCTCAGCTGGTTTGGCTTCTTTTTATCATTTATGAGGCATAATGTTAGCTTGCCTCTGTTTGTCAACTATGAAGGTTTTGACATGATCCAAGTTATCATGTGCCATGTTAGGGATCCATTCTTTTCATCCCTTTACTTGAATTCTGCATGTGTCAGAGTTTAGTGGACAGATTATGTTACTTTGCATATTGTTAAAAGCCCAGCTTACGACATGCAAAAAAACTACTCTTACCAATAATACGTACATGGAATGGAATAGCAGAGTTGGAGCCTTATTAAAACAAGTACATCATTGGTGCCAGCCAACTGCCAAGATCATAAATAAAATATGAAGGGGGGAAAAAGGGCGAGGCACAGATTGCAAAGTGGTATTCCAAATCCTAAATAATGTTCTCTTAGCTAGCTCGTGTACCAAGGAAGTGTGATCTGCAAGTCACTGTATGCGGCAGATCATGTCAGGTTGTTGTTATAATGATATTCAATCACCGTGCGCTTGTTTAGAATTCTGGCAGAGTCAATAGGCTCTCCAGTTATATCGCTTCGTATTAGATAATAGATATACCCAATGCAATTGCTTATAGTAATACTAGATACTTTCGGTGACCAGACCAGCCTAAGATGGTATGAAAACTAGCATTCGATAACCAAGGGAAGCCAGCTTGAACTAAGCAGCTGCTGAAAATCTTAGCAAGCAGAGATGTTAGAAAGGGGTTTCTACGTTTTATCAGATAGATTTTCACATATTTTTAAGTGCTCCAGGTTTGTGCAAGTGGAGTACTATTGAAAGGATGAAGAAATTTTCTTGATTTGGTGCTAGGATTTTTTTTTTAATTTTTTTATGCCTGCTAATGTTACTATCTAGTGGGATCAGCTGGGAAATATGTGTCACGATTCTAGTACATTTCGATTCTGAACATTCTGAAGTGAACTAGGCAGACGCCTCTTCCTATGTCTTATCCAATTTTGTTTCAAGCACCGTAAACCTACTTATTTACAACTCTGAATCTATGGTGCCTGCAGGTATACAAGATCTCAGTCCTGCCCATTCTGCCGTGGAAGCCTAAAGAGAGTCCGATCGAGGGACCTCTGGGTGCTCACCGGCGATGACGATGTGGTCGACCCGGTGACCTTGGAGAAGGAGAATGTGAGACACTTCCTGAGCTTCATCGACAGCTTGCCTCTCATAGTCCCTGACAACATGTTGTTGGTCTACTACGACTACCTAGTCTGACAAGGCTTTCTCTGAAACTCCGAAAGAGGAGAGACCTGGGAAGCTTGTGTACAAGGGTTCTGGCAGCCGACCATCCTCCCCGGATCGAGTTGGCAAGCGAAGCCATTGTTGCAAAACACTAGTACTTTGTTACGCTGGCTTTGCGTAATCGCATTGTTTGCTGTAATAATTGTAAAGAAGAAAAATGTCTGGAGTTTTACTAGCTTGACATTTGTTCTCTGGCAAATTGCCATATTAATCAGAATGAAGAGAACAGGGAGGGGCCCTGTGTGCCTTCCTGAGTCAATTGTCAATCTATCATACCTGTGCGTCTACATGATAGGTTTCTTAAATCTCAAATGTGTTGTGATGGGCCAAATGCTAATGATGAACAACGCTAGGTAGCTCAATATGGAAATATAACGGATCACAGTACTAAGCGTCCAATTCTAAAGAAATAGAAGAATCCAAATGCAAATTCCTCTTAGGGGCAGACTGCAGAGCACCGAGCAGAAGAATACGAAAGACGCATGACCTCACGGAGCTAGGATTTGGTCAGAATCGATAACGCCATCGTTTTGTGAATGATTGGCGTTTAGAACTCTGAAACTCTGCCTGGCTGACAGGAATCTGACGGTGACTTAAATCTAGTACATTGTACGGGTTGAGCCGCGAGGACGGGACGACTCTGTGGCAGCTGACGGGGACCCTGCTAATCTGCTATTTCTTCCATTCAGTTCCTGGAATGAAATTGCATCTCCGCAACCACACATACGATTTCCAGGTAACGTAACTCAGCTCAGCACCATTAAAAACAAAGCATGATGTCTCAGTCTACCCGAAACGTAAACAATAGATGGTGATGTCCAAATAGTAGCATCATCCATGCTCAGTCTGAAATTGATTTCTCCACAGCCTGGAAAGCGGGCATCATAACTCTTAGGGCTTGTTTGTTTGGGCTCCAGCTGTGTCGGCTCCGGTTGTGGCTGTGGCTTCTCTGAAAAACAGCTGTGCCGGCTGTGGCTGTGGCTGTGTCTGAAAACGTTTGGTAGAACAGCTTCTCTTGCAGCTTCACGTGCAGCTTCTTCTGCAGCTTCATGGATAAAAGAGGAAATTGTCCAAAATGCCCTTGAACATATGGCCTGATTTTATTTTATTTTATTTTATATATGAATTAATTTGTTTAATAATTAGTGATTTCTAATAAACTATAGCGTATGATGGAGCTTATTTTTCTTAACCAAAGTCATATTCTTATCATGTCTGCTGATAATGCAAGTCAAGTGAAAAAAGAAAAAAAAACAGAGGAATTATCACCTCAAAGTGGGCCAGGGGGCAGGAAAGCTCTTATCGTTCATGCGGCCAGCCTTTTCTCTCTCTTTGCCTCGTTCTACACTGCAGGACGACGCTAGCGCTCGCCATGGAGGTGCTGCTCGAGGTCGACCTGTTCGAACGTCGGCCAGCGAGAACGGCACCGGGGGCAACGGGGCTAGAGCGCAGCCGCCGTCGCGCCGTGCCGCGCTCAGCCCCAAAGCGTTTGTTTCATATTCACGCGGAGCCGCTCCGGGAGCCGTCGAGGGAGCCGAAACAAACGGCCCCTTAGTTCTGATAATGAACCCCAACTAGTAAGAAAGGCCCAGAATATCCTAACGAGGAGCATCAGAAAACAACCTGAAAAGAGGCTATGCACTACCGGTTAGCATCGCCTTAAAGAGTGAAAGGTGAGATATCAAACGAAAACGAAACATCTAATCGAATTGTTCACTAAACCTAATAATTTATTCACGAATTAACTCGCTCACGGGAAAAGTGGAGGACCAGACTGCCAGAAATGTGGCAAAAAGAAAGCTTCAGATGAATACTCACGACAAACATAGAGAGTAAAGATGCACACCAGCCAACCTCCTCAGGTTTTTTGCAAAATATATCAGCATTACAACGGCAGAACAAAATGATAATGTGGCTGCTCGATTTACGTCGGCAGGTCCAGAATTACATAAGAGTAACAGGAAAACGACTAATATACGAATATAAAACCAACGATCATCCACAAAGGGAAGCATAAGTCCAGGATTATTAAAACGAAGGTTTGATGTCCGAAGATAGTGCTCTCACGAGCAACCGACACTCAGCAACCTATAATAGACGGGATGTCCAAAACGTATAGCCAACAGGAGAAGCAGATCAGTACTTGTAGTCCTTCACGTGGAGGCTCTCAAGCGCCTCACCGGCGGCGGCGCCACCCTTGTAGGTACCAAGGGTAGCCTCAGAGTTGGCCTTACACCTGACGAGGAAGACCTCCCTGGCCTTCTCAACATTCTCCTCCTTGCCAGACCAGGCCTTGAGGGTGCTGGCCTGAAGGGCACGGCCGAAAGAGAAGGACAGAGTCCACGGCTTCTTGGTGCTGAGCTTGTTCATGGCGTTGAGGTTCAGGGTGGCCTCCTCCTCGCTCTGTCCACCAGAGAGGAAGACGATGGCAGGCACGGCAGCAGGGACAGTCCTCTGGAGGGCACGGATGGTGTACTCGGCAATCACCTCAGGGGCAACCTTCTTGGACTCAGAGCCAGGGGTGACCATGTTGGGCTTGAGGAGGGTACCCTCAAGGAGGACATGGTGCTCATTGAGAGCCTTGTAGCAGGCAGCAAGGACCACCTCCGTGACGTAAGCACAGCGCTCAATGTCATGAGGTCCATCAACAAGGATCTCAGGCTCAACAATGGGCACCAGACCGTTCTCCTGGCAGATGATGGCATAGCGAGCCAGGCCCTGAGCGTTCAGGTCAATGGCAAGCTGGGATGGCTCGTTTGGGCCAATCTTGAGGACAGCACGCCACTTGGCGAAGCGGGCACCAGCCTCGTAGTACTTGGCGCAGCGCTTGCCAAGGTCATCGTGGCCCTGGGTGGTGGTCTCCTTGTCAGTGCCAGCAACCTCGATGGTACCCTTGTCAACCTTGATGCCGGGGAGGACACCACCCTCCTTGAGGACATCAACGAAGGGCTTGCCATCCTTGGTCTTCTGGTAGAGGGTCTCCTCGAAGAGGATCACACCGCTGAGGTACTGGAGGCAACCAGGGGTGCAGAAGAGGAGCTCACGAAGGGCACGGCGGTTCTCCTCGATGTTCTCGACATTGATGCTGGAAAAGCGCTTGCCAATGGTGCCAGTGGACTCATCAGCAGCAAGGATACCCTTGCCAGGGGTGCCAATGTAGGCAGCGTTCTTGATCAGCTCCTCTGCAAAATACGAGCACAGATTAGGAGAAATGAATCACATATCTCACACACAAAGTACACCATACTGAACTAAATTACAAGACATGAGATGATTTCAAGATAATTTACTGTTAACCAAGTGTCATAATCATCACGAGTTACGCTTGGCTAGATAAATAACTTCCCCAGTTACTAAAGAATCATCATATAGTTACTAACATAGAAACAAATTTCGCATAGTAATATCATAGGCCACGATAGTCTGATTTATGAGACAAGTATTACTACCACTAGACGACAAATTTGCTTAGTAATACTAGTGGATGCTAGCAGAATACGATGAAACACCGTAACCATAAACCAACATAACCGATCCAACTCCTGGATAGCCAGAAACTAAGCATACGGATACAGCCAAGCTCATGTCCTGTACGGATCTAGCAAAATACAACAAATCCCAGAGAGCGGATTTCCCGATCACGAAAGCATCACCTCTTCCACCTAAACCCTTGAGACACCAACCAAACCCCTGAAAGCTAAGCAGATGCAGACCACCCTGTACGAGATCTAAACATTTTTCCATAGAGAAAATACCAGAACGAATTTAAACAATCATCAGCAACATCTATGCGCCTAATAGCACAACCAGATCCGAAACTAGCACCTAGGCACCCCTACCGCAAGCGAAAAGTAACAGATCTACACATGACCGACCGACAACAGCACAGCAAGCAGATCAACGCGCAACGGAGAGCGAGGAAACAAGCAGCAGAGAGGGTCCGAGGAGGAGGATGAGGAAACGGCGGATCATACCGGCGTACTTGCCGTGGTAGGCTGATCCCGTCATGGTTGATGCTAGCGGGAGGAACTGCGACGAGGCTGGTTGGGGTCGAATGGAGGTTAGGCAGGAATTCACGGAGGCGGCTGGGGTGGAGGAAAAAGGGGTGCCGGGTTGCGGGCTATTTAAAGAGAGGGATTAGGTGCCGGCTTGGGCTAGGGGAAAGAAACCGGGATCCGATCTGGGTGCGCCACCAGGGCATTGGACCGAACCATGTGCGGCGGCAACGGTACGGTGCGGTGCGGTGCAGTGCGGCAGCCCCTCGTTTTGAACCGTATTTGCGGCGCAGTCCTTCTTGGGTTTGTCTTTCTGTCCAAGATGTGGTTTTGTTTTTCTTCCTTCTTTCCCAAGGTGGCAAGGCAAGGTGTATCCAGCCATGTCTTGATTTTTCTTTTTGGGATATTTCTCCTAGGCATATCCAGACAAATTGAAGCGGTGCTAACTAAGTTTTGTTTTTCTTCCATTCACTTTGGAGAGGTGTCAATATCAATGTTACGATTCCAACAAGGTTTGACGAAAGTTGTCGGTAGTAATGTAATGTGTACTAACAATTTTTAACCTGTAGCTCAGTTTCTTACTAGTATTGGCACCTTGAGGATGGTGATTTCATACACCGTAAAAGTGACATGAACTCCTCGCAAAAAAAAAAGTGACATGAACGATAATTTTAGCAAAAGAGTAGTAGTATAGTTTGCTTGAAGAATCATTTCATTGCACGATGCCCCTTCGTCGAACGAAATGCTCACGGAAAAAAAAGGCGTTATTCCCGATGCTCCCGGGGGGCTCGCTCGAAAGATTCCACCACCCGGGCGGATCAAACCCAACCGCGCTCACGGTCCCGGCTAGGCCCGGGTTTTCACGTCCCCGACCCGTTGCCACCCACCCGCGCGGGCGGTCCCCACGTCAGCGCCGAAACGCGACGCTGCGTCGCGATCAAGCGAGCAGAACGGATACCTGCGCCCGCGCATGCCGCCCGCGACGCGAGCGACGCGACGACCTTCTCGCTCGCGTCCACCCGTGTACCGCCTCCTCCGGACGGCCGGTTTTGTCGCGCGCAGGCAGGCGTAGGGGACCGACGGCGGCTCGCGTCGTGGTTTCGGGGAGCGTCCGCGCGAGAGCGACACGAGGGGGAGCATGAGGCGACGTACGGAAACCGTCGGTCGCAAGCGGTTTCCGGACGCGTCCACCTAAACCTGGGCACCCTCCTCCTCCCGTTTTGCGGCGTGTGGGCCGCGCGAGCCTCGGTTTTGCTTTGCTCGTCCGCACACATGGACGCGCGCCCACGGTTCCCTCCGCTCCATGCAACCCCCGAAAGCTTCGCTTTCCGGCTCCTCCTTCCGTCCTCTGCTTTGCTTTGCTTGCTCCCCGTGCTCACGCGGCCTCTCGAGCTTTCCCTAGTCTCGTGTCCATTTCCGCTTGAGCGGTGACTGAGCCCCGTCCGTCTCCGGCAGATGGCTGCGCGGTCGGCACGGAGTGTTAGCGGTCGGCACGGAGTGTTACGTGCACGGCGACGACGCCCAAGGCTTCCAGAGGCTGGACGAGTCCAGGATCAGGAGTCGGCAGCCGCAAATGCCATGCGCTGCTGGCGGCATCGCTCCGTGCGTAGCACAACCTGACATGGACCGACTCGTTAATGCAACACAGCAATCCAGCTCTTCGGTCGCCGCTTCGATCGATCCCATCGCCTTCACGTGCCGTGTGACACATACCGGTCTTCGGTTCACCCGTCCCTGTCGAAACTTCCTTTTTCAAAGGAAAAGAAGACCATCGCGGCTTCCACTTCCAGAATAACGTTCGTAAACAACGCAAGTGTGCGATGGCGGCGCTGTGCGGGAAGACGAGGAAAGGGAACGGTATATCACGGAGCCAACCAGCCGCCGTGGATGACCCGTGCCTATATACTTCCGGTCTTCCACGAGTCACGTCGACGCCGCGCCGGCCTTGAACCGGGCGCTGGAATTCTTGTCTCCCCGTGGACGAGTGCGACAGAGACGTCGAGTTGAAAATGCACGTCGATGACGGGGCGCTAGATAGTTTTCTAATGACGAGCGATATGGAGAGACACTGATCAATTCTTCTTTTGCCTCTTTTCATTTTAAATGTAAGGGGCAGCTAGAATCTTGTAGCATCAGGGGCTCTGAATTTCATTTCATTATTTGTACTACAATAATAGATGCCAATTCATATCGTAGCTGCTAGGCCCTATGAGTACACTCCCAGTCCCAGATTCAATCAATACATAAAAATGTACCCATCAGGCCCCCGAGATGGGAATCGGGTGTAAAGAAATGCTTCCTGTACTATGTCAACTTTAGAACAACCTGCAAAAAGGAAATGTCAACTAAATGCAAGAGAAGTTCAAAGGTACCTCTTGATGTTATATGCATCTCCTGTGGATTAAATTTAGAACAATGATTGTTCAGTTGTATACTCTGTCAGGCTCCCAACATTTCACATAACATAATTTTATCCAACTGCAATGAGTAGCATAAATACATAATCAAAAGAATTCTGTACATCACTGCATTTCCTTTGTCCAGGAGACCATTAGACCAGTATGGAACATTTCACTTCTTCAACCAACTTGTTACATATCTATAATGTTACAGGAACTATGAGGTGCAGACCTTTCAAGTGGCGCCGCTTGAACACCACAAAAATTCAATATGAATGAAGCTACCAATCAATAAATAACCAAGAAGAGAAAACAAAAAAGTGTACAACAGTTAGCCCTGCAAAATGGAGGGCTCAATTCCTGGTCAACCTTCCTAGACATCATACTTCTTCGGCTGATGCCATTGCGCTAATGTTCTTGTCAGGTAACCAAGCAATGACTTATTAGGAGGGTATGTCCTCTTGCCATATAGATGCTTCCCTCCAAGATCAGTATACTTGGATTTATTCTCTCTTTCGATCTGCACAATAATCAAAACGAAGCATGGTAAGCTAGAATATCAGATAATTCTCTCTCAAGCAGTACATATAATATGTTGGATGTACCTTGCTTATTTTCCCATTTCTCAAGTAGTATCTGATACCAGACCAATTAATTGACTGGGCGAAATGAGACCGGAAAGCCGATATGGGATAGAGGAAATTGTCTACCAACACAGCAATGAACACCTGAAATTGAAGCCCAGCCAAAATAAGGTTACTGAATGCATTATCAGTAATCACTGGGAAAAAGCTCTGTGTCACAGAAGTTTATTGGTGTACTGAAAGGGACACTCACAAGTCCCCAGTTGTATGAATCGAGAGAGACTTTTGGTCCTTCGGGAGACAACATGTTGCACAGTTCAATTTCCACTTTTGTTAAATTCCACATCGACACAAGTTCTGTCAGAGTGCATATGAACAAGCAGCTCACTAGTTTCAAACCTGAAATAGAACGCCAGACGGTGGCAAAAGTTGAATGAGGCAACAGGAAAATAGAGGACTGACAGATCTAAAAACAGTCCATAAGATCACAGACCACAAGAAGCGTCAAATGCTTCCTTTACAATATCGCTGTACGGTGCTCTCAGAGCAGTCAAAACATGCACCAACGCCATAATGTAGGGCCAAACAAATCCCCAAGACAAATAGCAATGTGATGTGAATAATGCACGGTTCATCAGCCAGTTAACCTTTGAAACATACGATTCAAGAACAAAGGTTTGTTTCCTGAGGTAATTCCAGTATCTGCATGAAAAAAAAATCATGAATATGAAGAGAAAACATCTGTCAAGATGCATGTTATTTCTCACAAGATTTTTTGCAGTGTAATCATAGAAATCACAGGTATTGTGGCACAAATTGTAGAAACCCTAGTATATCAGTAAACGGAAACATAAGCCCATGCAGAGAATTTTGGCACAGAAGCTTCACAAAACCACACACAAGGTAAAGGCTGCTATTCCCACAAGCCACAACTACACCATCCATAGCTGCTGCGCATAATTCCTGGTGTTATGCGCCAGTTACCAACACATATAGGCTTTTCTGTACTTTGTAACAACATGTATTTTCTGCACTTTGCTCTTTTTTTTGTTGCATATACAAGGCATGGACTTCTGTAATTCTCTATCTTTTTTTAAGTTTGAATAGGATACATGTCTTTTCCAATGGAAAATTAAATTTGCAGTACCTGGAGAAGCTAAGATCACTTGCAAGAGGGTGTGGAAACACAGCAACAGGAGGTGACCATATGAGCCTTTTGTGCTCTCCTGTGAAAAGCACACTTGAATTATTTGCATGAAAATTATTTTGTGGCTAAAATGCATTTACAGAGAACACACAAAAAAATTGATACGAACAAAGTTAAATAAAGCTCCGAATAGAAAAAAGACCGAACATCATAAGCAGCTCTTGCATAGAGCCTTTAAGCAAGTCTCATTAGTAAATTTGATGCTTAGTAATAAAAGATACAGAACTCCTTTAGCTAAGAATACCTGCTATTGCAGCCAGTGTCATATCATCTGAGTAACCGCCATCCCTTAATCTACTGACAACACCATATCGGTCTTGCCGGAAATCATCAGCATGCATCTAAAATAAATTTCTTTAGAAATACTACAGAAAAAATCATATAGAGTTTAGAGATGTTTTCTAATCAGGAATTAAACTGTACCATCATACAGCCACCCCATAAGAAGAAAGTCTTCCCACCAGTTGCAAATCCAATTGAACAAGGCTGCAAGGGGAATAAATGGATGATAAAAACAGTGGGCATACACAAATATAGAGCTGCATAGCTAGCTACAGCTAGTGAACACCAAAACATAAGAATGACAGGGTGAGATATGGTAACAATAGGTATTCACAAACATCATTCGCTTCAGTGACCAAAGAGACAGAAGCAAAAGGCTGTGAGAAGGTCAGATACTATTCATTACATAATGACAATGAAAATTCTCGAGCTCATGTTGCTTAGAATGAATTTGGGGAACAATGGGTATTGAACTAAGTAGATAACATGACTAGATGAATAATATGAGGGAACTTTTTGATAGTGGACGGATTTCTTTGACTGAAGAAAATACAAAACAAAAATTCCAAACATCTCAATTTATTAGCAGAGTAGCCCCATGTCAGTTACATGCCATCAGAGAAATTTGCTAATAAATAAACTATCTATGAGTAATGCATGTGACTTAGTGAATCATAATTAACAACTTTTTTTCTCGAAAACGCAGGAGAGGTGCACTTCATTATATCAAGAAGAAAATGGGACAAGAACCCAGTACAACACACACCCCACACACATTTCACAAGACTATCATAATTAACAACTTAATCTATAGAACAATAGTACAGGATGTGAACTAGCTTAACTTTCTTCTATTTTATGAATGCAGAAACCCATAACTTATAGTTCTAATTGAAAAACTTTGCAGGATATTCAGTTTCAATGAGAAACAAACATACCATGTGATATTCATATATGCAATAGCTGCCCAAACTTCCAGAAGGTAAGTCAAGGGGGTATCCAGTTTGGATAAATATCTGTCACCCACAAAGGCATACGATGTTAACACAGAGATGATGATACAAGAAGGGTGAACGGGTTCAAGAGAAACCAAACCTCAGGGTTCTTCTCCATTTCTTTTGTAAGAGCTCCAATTGTCCCTGGATGCAGCCGCACATCATCATCAAGAAACAAAACATATTTGCTATCCTTATGCATCTTTTCAACGCCAATCTGTTTCAGTTTGATAACACACAAAGTCAACTGCCTTGTCGCGATAAGTTTATTGCGCATTTTTTTGTAAAAAGAAAACATGGGCAAGAGATGATCATGTATAACTGCAATAAAAGTTCAAGTTTGCTGCAGTTAAGCCTCTTCGATATCATCATCCTAATGCTCACAAGGTATATGACTATAGCGTTTACAGCATATCATCTTTTGACATTCTTATACAATCTAAAAGGCAAATATTAAACGATATATAAAAGCAGAAAGTCATATTGACACAAAAGAGGAACATAATACAAAGGAGAGTGCAAATGCATGCACATACAACAAGTTTCTTATGTGCACTATGCAATTCAAGAAGGTTGAGCCAAAATAAAGATTCAATTTCGCCTAAAAGGATAGTGGAATACGCATCAAGGATGAGAAAAAAAATTCTTTACGTACTAATTGATTGTGAATTTTCTGGCTACAAGATGTCGAGAACCCAGCTACAACCACCTTAGCCTCCAAATTGTCCTGAAAATAATATCATCCAATATAATTTTAAAACAGATGGAGAGGCATCATGACCATGAATTTACTTATGATGAGGTAATCCACCTACCTTGTATTCTGCGATCAAACGAGAAACGGCATGATAAGCTGGATCATCTTTGCTCTCTACTACAAACAGGAATTCCAGCGGTCCCCCATAGAGAGATGTAATCTGTGTTTTATGGATGTCAATGGCATATCACAATTAAAAACATAAACATTGATCGTTACAAATATTTTGCAGTCTGATTGCACCTGAGTTTTCCAATTTTGCAAATTATGCTCACCAAAACCCTTCAAAGGCATAACTACAGAGACCCTAGGTAAATTCTTCTGAACGGAGTGTTCAAGCTCATCTACGTCGTCATAAAGAAATGCAAAACTATTGCCTTCGGCAATTTTGCGCCTCATGTCCCGTATAACCTTTTTCCTGGTAGGAGAGCATAGGTTGCAAAAGAAAATCAATTACTACACTGTTTCCGGCATTGTCAAATAAATTTTTAATACAAAAATTTCCTTTCTTACCTCACAAGATAAGCACCTGCCCATCCGAAAGCAAGAGTTAAACAGATCAAGCACCCCTACATATATAAATGGGATAGTTAGCATCAAGATAAAGCAATGAAAATGTCAGTAAAGGGAATCAGCTTCAGTAGAAAGAACTCAAAAATGACTAAACGTTTAACAAACTACAGATTTACTCGATGCCGCATCATCTTGGACATTTGAAATGAATCAGAAATGTCAAACAACCTACAATTGGTGGCACATAATGCGTTACAAAGGAGTAAGACAAGCCGAGATCAACGACTTTTGTCCGAATGAAACCGACAAATGCAAAGCTTATGCAACTACAGAGTATGGACACATTTCCCAGCTTTCAGGACACGTAGAAATCCTCAAAGTAGTCCATGACCATCTCACAATTGCAACAATCCAAAAGGCACAGTTAACTGGTTTCCAACACTGAAAACCTTGTAGCTTCCACGACAGTTGCGCTGTCACAACCGCAATTCTGATTTCTAACTGACAGGAGAGCAGAATTCTCTGCCGGCCAAATTACTCCTTTAACAAAGAAACGCGGTTTTCGCAGCTTCCAAACAATTCCCTGCCGCCGCTCACAATCCACTACAATGCGGAGCACAGGGCACACGGGCGGATGCTCACCTGGATCTGGATGAATATAGCGATGGCGCTGCAGAAGGCGCGGCTCAAGGCGGCGAGCGCCCTGTCGGCGGCGGCTTCCACTACCGCCATTGCCGCCTCCATCGAGCACCTTGTAGGGGGCCTCCAGAAGCTTCTAGACGCTTCCGGGAAGGGGAAGGGAGGAGGAGAAGCGAGAGGCCGCGGTCTCTCGCCGGATCTCTCTCCCCGCCGGGCCTGACCTGACCGGAGCGGTAATAAAGAAGAAGAAGAAGAAATCCAGGTTAGGGTCTCGTGAGAAATTTGTATGTGGGGAGGTGAGGGTTGATTTGGGCTGACGGGATACGGGATGGCCTTTGTCATTAGGGCCCTGGCCCTGATTCCCAAAATGCTTCTGGCTCCATGCTTCAGATTTTTGAATCACAGCTGCTACGCGTACCTTTTAAGTTGTGTAATTTATATCCTGCTATTGTGAAAGAAAGCTGTACAATTAATTATTCATTCATTGCTCTTGGCATCATCTTACCACAAGCGTATTTTTTAAACATTTTTTTATGAATCCCACAAGTCGTCCTTGGATTTGAAGGTGATTTTATGGAGGATCATGTTTCTTTGTTATGGATGCACCCGTGATCTTTTCTCATATATGTGAAAATTGAAACTTTGTGTTGATTATTTATTGTGACTATTAGTATTTTTTTGTGTTAAGTTGATACAATCAAGCAACAACATTATGTCCCGCAAAAAAAAAGCAACAACATTATGAATTTCAACAATTTTCCGGTTTCATATCAAGCATGTTCAATTCAACCACTTTTCGGAAAAAGAAAAAGAAAAAAAAAACACAACATATGACAGGTTATCTAGAACTTTTGAAAAAAAATAGTTCTATTCTTCATCATCAAGCTAATTTAATGTGGAGTATACATGGCAAGGAGAAGGGAGCAATGATAACTCAAGCTTATCATGGGCTAGAACAAAAGATATCTAGATGAATACACTGCATATCAAATATAAGGAAGAAAGCACATTTTTAGGTACTTTGACAAGCCGAGATTGCAATGTAACGTGAGACAAACGACAATAGTTCTATTGTTTGGTTATATGGTGTTTTTTCTTTTTGAAAGGAACATGGCAGGTGCTCTGCCTTTGCATTAAGAGAGAAAAGAAGTAGTCTCATAGATACAAAAACATCAGACACTCAACACAGGCCAGCATGCACTGGCCCCAAAACAATTAATAGGTTGTATGGTGTTTTAATTTTTCACAATTCAAATTTTCCTTCCAAATTGCCTCTATTGATGTGGTCTTTCGTAAAATTCTTAACCGAGCTGTCACCAATTATGGCATCGTGGTGTATGTTTTCTGTGTGCGCGTACCAGGAACAGCGGGTTTTTAGCAAAAAAAAGGAAACAATCTGTTCTGGGCTGGGACAGGGAGATGCCAGTGTATGGATGCGCATCTGTTCCATATTTCGCGTTGGCCAATCATCTTCCCTTCTCTCCTGAAAACATCCAATACTGGCCAGAAAAATGTTTATCCGATTTCATTGTCACTACAGCCTGTGATGACGCTGCATTTGCCTGTTACTGCCTCCAGCCGGACCCAGCTCCTCCATTCGGAAAGAAAAGGAGCGTGCTCATGATATCGCCAACCTGAATGAAAGTGAACCGAAATTCTGCAGCCGGAGTACCTTACCTGGCTGCAATTCAGACTCCGACAATTTCCTATTAAATATGTGTTCCGAATGAAGACTTGCTAGCTTAATTTGAGCATTGCGAGGGAAACAAAGTGCCTCAACATACGTATGCGGCATCAGCAGAGGAATTTGAGAATGGAAAATTTCGCCATTCCCTATGGCAGCACCACTGCTCGTCGCTTATTGCCTAGAAGAGTCCGAAAGACAGGGTGTCATGATGCGGAACATAAGACGCTCTCCAAAACGAGGTCATCACCAGGAGTTTTTCTTTGTCTCTGCTGATTGATCTGGTACTGAACTCCATTTGTCAGTTTTTTTTTAAAAAAAAATCCTGATAGCAGCGTACTCAATTTGTCAGTAGCCTTTTTTTCTTTAAAAAAGAAAAACACTTCGAAGGCTCATATTCTCAAAAGTAATAGCGACAAAAGTCTGAAAAGCCAGCTTACAGATACGAGCCCTGCATCAGCACCTGAAAATGAGAACAACAGTTGAAGAAGGTAGATTTTTTGTTCAGAAACTAGCTATTGCTGCTACACCGAAGCCTATGAGTAATTGTTTCCAGGAAAGGACAGATCAGTCCAACTCCATTTCAGGATTAAGACTGCGGCAAAGGCAGCAAGAGAAGTCCTTTGATTAATCCCAGATCGGAGTCTCAAACAACAGAAAGATTAATCAACAAACCAAATGATTAACAAAGGAGAAGCGGACGATCGGCGCAGCAGGGCTGGCACCCATCACGTGCGACGTGTACACAGAAAATTGGGGGTGCCATGTTGTTAAGGTATCGCGATTCGCGAGGGAGACTGAACTGCGCTGCCAGGCCTGTGCGTGCCAGCACTGCCTTTGAACTGCGCTGTCATTATTGACCAAGAAAAAATGTGATCAGATCGGCGACATGGAATCATGCCGCGAGTTGATCCGGATTCTTTGTCCACATTCCACAACCTTCGAACGCTGATTGAAGCTGTCTCTCTTAGAGGCTTGTAGCGTGTTTGTTCAAGGCTTCAAGCGCAAGTCAGAGCAACTCGAGTAGTTTCTCTTTCCTCTCCCTTATCTAAAAAAACTGCCATTTGATATATAAGAGGGCAAAAAACCTGCTCCAGCAGTTCCCCTATCCTATCTCTCTTTTACTCCATGCATCAAATCTTCTCCTCCATCTCCTAAATAGAGGGGATCGCTCCTCTCTCCCTACTCCAACTACCGGTGGGCCCAAACGGTTTCCCCCTCGTTCCTGCTCGCGCGCGCGGCACCAGCTCGCCTTCTCGCCGAAGCGCCGCCGCCCGCCGGACCGTCGCCGCCCCCCAGATGGCGGCGGCCCCTCATCCTTACCCGAATCTACCCCACCGCCCATGGATTTGGAGTACGAGAGGCCGGCCACCCATGGATTTGGAGCAGGCGTGCAGCCAGGCCATGGCGTGCTCGCCGTGACGTGAATGAGGACGGCGGCGGCGGCGTGGGTGCGCCGCCCATTAGCCCGCGCGGCCCCCTCCCCACGACCACACATCGGCAGCGTCGATTTGGAGCTCGCCATGAGCAGCCTCCGTCGGGCCCCTCTTCTTGCTCGGCATGGTGGAGCGCCGAAGCCCGCCCTCCCTGAGGACCTCCATGGCCGGACCAAGGCCCGCCGTCCTCCGTTGAGGCTTCTTGAGGCCCGGCGATGACTCCACTCCTCTGTGCAGCATGGTGGCGCGGCCATGAATCCCGGTCGAGTCACACCGCCGTTCCGCCATCTCTCGGTCTCAGCTCCCGCCATCCCTTGCCGAATCCTTCCGCCGCAAGCGCACCGGGGCGTGGACGCCAAGGACACGCGAATGCAGAGGGAGACGGCGGCCATGGAGGTCAAGGAGAGGAGGTCCAGGCGCGCCTCGGTTCCTCGAGGCATGGCGAGCACCTACTCGCCGGCGTGGGGCGCGACGCGGCGGCGGGACGCCGAGGGGCGTGGTGGCGAGGCGTGGCTGGTCTTGGTCGCCGGCGTGGCATAGGGCGCCAAGCTTCGACCGGACACATCCATGGTGCTCGATGAAATGACCAAGGGAGAAAGAGGAGAAGGAGAAAGGTGGGGCGGTGACGTGGTACTGTGGGGTCCACTGAAAGGGGAGAAGGTTTAGGGGAACTGCTGGAGCAGTCATGCATCAAATTCTGAAAATGAATTTGATGCATCCCCTAAAGGAAGATTTGATGCATGAGTTTTAGGGGAACTGCTGAAGTTGCTCTAAGTTGGTCTCAAATGCTTTCATCTTTGTGTCCGGACTGGAGGTCTTAAACTTCAGACCTAACACACACACACACGCTTGAGCAAATATTGGCCATTGTGGAACTCTTTACAGTTCAGAAGATAGGACATCTCGATTTTCAAAGCCAAGAAAAAAGGGAAGTTCAAAAAGACAGTGATCGAACAAGGTCCTGCTCACTGTTCAACAAAAACAAGGTCCTGCTTGAGATGCCGTTATCGCTGTGCAAAGCTACTGCCTCGAGTCTCAGATCCGTATTCGCCTGTCACGTTCTCCATTTGGAGAGACGGCAGGGCCCATGCACAGAGGAGCAGTAAACCGCTTGTCTGCTCTTGGTTCATGAACGAACGGGAGGAAAGGGATCGGCATGCATCGGCTGTTTTGCCCCCGCAGACACATGCGCATGTGGGTCGGCAGCGCGGCGCAAGTGGCTGTATTGACCACCGTTTTGCCGAAACGAACCCGGCAACCCTCATCACCGGTCACCCACCACTTCCATCGCAGAACAAAAAGAAGAAGCTTTAGCGCGGCACTGAAGGCCAGTCAGATCCTGACCATGTATCGTCGCCTACAGACTGCAGGTACAGAACATCACAGGTGACCGTAGCTACTGAGTTTGATTTATTCGTAGGTAAATGGCCAGATTGCTTGGCGGGTAAAGATGGAGAGAAAGATCTGGACCCATGCTGAAGCATGTAGTACTAGCCTAATAAGTTAAGAGTGACACATTACCCTGGATGGATGGGATGATATAATAGGATACTGAGACTGACTCCAACCCATCACCCAAATGGTGACCTATACACAAAATGGTCCTAAAACGTTAAAAAACCTTTTCCAACCGGGCACCTAAACGCGTATCCATTTTCCGTTCGCCCCTCCCTCGCGACTCACAATTGAGTCTCCGCTTCCGCCGCCGCCCTCCCCCTCCCTCTCTCCCTCCGGACCCAGCGCAGCCCGGCCGCGGCCACCGGATCCCAGCCCGCGGCTGCCTCCTCTTCGCGCCGCCGCCGCTATCGAGTGACCCGACGCTCCTCCGTCGTCGCCCCAAGCCGCGAGTTCGCAGCTCCGCCCTGGAGCCCAGGAGGAGCAGCCCTCTTCGAGCTCGGAGGCGGGCACCATCCCCGCGTTCCTCGCCCTCCGCCGCGAGGGCCCGCTGCCTCCGTGCGACCTCCGCCTCCCCGACACCCTGCAGCAGGGCGGAGACAGCGCCGCACCACTCCGGCCCCTGCTCCGGTCACGATGACGACGTTGCGCAGCACTAGCTGGAGGAGACAGCTTCGTGATGGCGGCGTGATCTTCGCCAGCCCGAACGGCGGCGCCGCCCCGGGGTCGAACTCGCCGCCCTCCGCTGCGCCGTTGGCCGCCGCCGTCTCCTCTCCCTGTGGGGAGGAGCTCCTCTTGTCCTCCTCGACGGCGCAGGTGAGGCGGGTGGGCACTCGGAGAGGACGAGCCTTCCCGTTGGAGATGGGCAGTTTTTGGTGACAACCTTTTATCTTCCTGAGAACCCTTTCATGCATTTTGATGTTGAATTTGGGGCTGTTGGGTTGGAGTTAGTCTGATGGATAAGTTGATCTACAAATACGTGTGATGTATGATTGATGTTTACTTGCAACTTCCCTGTTACGTGAAATGCGTCGCCTATTGCTTGAATCCAGCTTGCAGGTTTCGTGTCAGACTGATAGACCAAGCGAACAGGAAATCGTCTTCAATGATTGTGAAGAGAATATACTTCCAGCAAGTAGGATGCATATGCGGTTCCAAGGTGTCAAGGTGACAAAGCAGTCTTTAGTGAAGTAAACAAATGCAGAAGGGCGGCCCAGGCGAGCAGCTCTCTGAGGCATATGGGCTGCTCGCTGCCCACCAGTTACTTCTGAAAAAGAAACAAGGAAAAAAAATGACATGTTCTCACGAGCTTAAAGCTAGAACGAAGAAAATCGCATGTCAACGCTAAAATCTAAATCAAAACCTCTTCATCAGTATACTCATTATCCGTAAAAAGGGGCAATTTGTCAAAAATGTTCACTCATTATACATTGAGGGTTAAGAGTACATGTTTACACAGTGTGGAAAGAATTTCCTATACCTATGTGCACAGCAAGTGGGGCGCAAACTATGAACAGGCACGAGCAAAATTCTATGGGTTGAAGAGCTTGCGGAACGGCCCGTCCTTGCGATCTTTGGCCGCCTCCGTCAATGCAAGGAACCTCTTGAACCCTGTGGTCGCTGCTCCTCGCCCAAGGGCTGCAGCTCGGGCGAGCACATCCTCTCGGTTTGCCAGGGCGCCCGTCAAGGAGGCCATGCTCGGAGTAATTGACACAGTCGGTGTTGGGACCGGTGCGATCTGGACAGATGCAGCCGCAACCGGTGGCGCCACCGTTGGAGCCACTGTTGGGTGTTTTATGGCAGGGGCGTGCTTGTTGAAGTCTTCCAGTATAGCTTGTTGGTCTGCTTTCTTCAAACCCTGTGATAGAACAATCAAGTATGTTAGATTAACCAAAGTGATGGGTGGTCGTACTTGGCATCGAAAATAGGTCACAGATTCGAATGTTAAAACCTTGAGATCAAGAATTCGCTGAAACTCAAGGGGCGTCCCTTCAGGAAGCAAGGCACGGTATGTATTAGCAACAGAATCAACTGGTGACAAAATAACCTGCATGGAACGGCACCATTAGCTTGATGCTATCTTTAGATCATCTGCAAAGTGCCTTTTCAGCAATACAGATGTACATACTCAAGCTCATTTCCCAAATTTACCTTAAGGAGCGCTTCAGCTTTACTCATTTCCCGGCTTACAAACTTTGAGTAGCTTGCTGCAACTGTACCCTGTTACATACAATGAAAAGAAACCCCATATATGTCAAAAGACTAGGAAATCCATCTTCTCATTATGATTTGCAGCCTTTGCTTTGTAGCAAACAATTTGTTGCATTTGTTCGCAAAGACCTTTAGGAATTAGACTATTTTATCAGCACACTGCATTTCCCTCTGCCAATATCTTCCCACAGATTCATGAATCACTTGAAACAGAAAATCACTCCACTTGGCAGGTTCCTCAACTAGAGCAGGATTATACAAGACATCGTCTACGTATTATGCTGATGATTTTGTGCTCACTAGAAAGTTACAAAGTTACCTGTTTTCCAAGAGCTGGGATGTCTAGGAGAATAGTCTTAACTGCCTGAGTGTCCAAAAGCATCTAGGGAAATAAATGGAAACGATGAGAAATGTGCTAAACAGAAAACAGAATAAGATAACTTCACATGGAATTAATATGCACCTGCTGTGCACCAGTTTCAGATATATGCTTGCACTTGTATATGTTGAGATAAAACCGAGGACCAAGAGAGGCTGCCAGCTGCATCACAACAATCAATTGAGTATAATAGACTGCTGATTGCCGGTATGTACTTCTAACAAAAGATGAAATACCTACAAAGTTTAAGCCATAAAAAATAGCAAAAATAATCTTACCTTGTCCAAGAAATACTGGAAGTAGGTAGGTGAAAGCAAGCTACCAAGCACAGGAATACTGCTGGACAGAATAGAGCTGATGCCATTCACATATCTGGCAGGGAAAGGTGAATTCTCTTAGCAGTAGTTAATATAATTGAATAAATGATAATGTATTGTTTGGCCGACCTTTAGAAACTTTGCAAGGCACAGAATGCTTAAAAGTATATGATTATTGCTCTTAAAAAAATACGGAAAGCAGTGTCTCAAAATGTTATATTGTGCATACAAATGGTCGCAACTGGCTAAAACATTTTTAGGTGCTAACACGCTAATCGGTGATATTTCAATGGACTATAGCTTGGGAAAACATGATGGGTGGGATCATATGCAGAATCATCCATTTTGTTAGGGACACAAGCAAAATTGTCAATTCAAGCAATCCCAGTAATCCACCATTTGTGTTCTGCATACATGCAACCTACGGAAAGACAGTTCCCAAAGCGCAGTCCACAAGGAACGGACTGCAAAATAGGAACTTTTCCTTGTCAAATATGTGTGGCATCATTGCTATGTTATGACCAATGATAAACCTCCAAATTTATCATTAAAAAAATCTAGGCTGCAGGACTTGGACTTCTGTAAAGTGAATGATATCGCATTTCAGCTTTGAAACATGCTAAATGAATATTAACAGAGGATGTAACATAAAAAAAACTCAACGAAATCATACTCTGACTGGTCACCGACGCTTTCAAGGGTGGCCCATGGAACACGGGTCATTGCAACCATTTCACCGTCAAATTTGGTTTCAAGCCCATGCACAAGTGTCATCAGTGCTTTTGTGATCACAGCTGAGAATTCATCCTGCAAGAATTGAAGTATTGAGGCCTTTCATACAACACCAACAATAACATTACTACCGTAACAAACAACCAAAGACAATGACCGATCACCTGAACTTCAGACATGTCCACCTTGTCAGCAAATTGAGGGTTTATCATCTTAGCAACATTCTCAGCTAGCTCACCAGCCTGTAATTTTTGCAGAGGAAGTCAATAGCCTTCCAGTGAATAGCTCTATGAAGGAGAACTATGGCTACAAACATCGGCCACAGAAAAGGGCAGCCAGGGTACAAAAGTTCTGAAAAAATATGCATGGGAGATTTTTGTATTATTGGATTACTATTATTTTCTAAAACCAACAGAGCTATTTTGCATATTACTCGATGTTTACAGAATCTTAAAGAGGCTTGTTTATAGTGGCATGTAGAAAATTTTACACCAATGACATGGCATAAATCTGTAAACTGAACAGAATTATCACTCGTAATTGAATGCAAGAACCAAGAATTTAGTTTGAATATGGTGTTTCTGTCAAGCTACTGATAAGCGAATCATTTTCATTCTATTTCCTTCAACAAGTTACCAGTTATCGTCTACTTCAAGTTACAATCAACTTACTGTCTGGTGACAATATTCGGCAGTGTTGACGATATAGCATATCATCCTCTCGTCTCTGTCCGAGGTCTGCAATAATGGCCATAAGACATAAATTGCTGGTATTAGATGGGGGAAAAACAAGACAAAACGGAAAATAATTTGATGGTGACGATCATACCCTGATCTGCCCATCGGTACCAGTAGCAGCTGCAACAATACCAGTACCACCCTTTGGTAACCTGGCATATAGCTTATTCGCATATGTTTTGAGTATTTTTTGAAATACCTAGCCAAAAAAAAAAGAGGGGAAAAACAGTAATAAGTATATTCCAAGGTCAAACTTTTTTGGCTTTGATAGAAACACCTAATAGTAAAAAATATCAATGATAACCTCTTAGTCAGCTTCAGTTGTATTATAAAATATTAACATCAAAAGGTTTCTCATATTACATACACATAAATAGCAGATTCCATTTCAAATGTTAGCTTGTGTAGTTAGCTCATGTTGCACTCAACTTCTCTAGGTATGAATCATGATTAGTGCTCTGTAGCCTCTAACTAATACAACAGTACATAAATATCACTAGCAGAGGTAGCAAAAAAGAAACAACGATACTAAAAAGGATTTCAACAACCTTCAAAACATGCCAGTTTAGGCAATAGAATCATAAGAACACCCATTGATGTGCCCAAATAAACTGTATCAACAAAGTAAAATATTCGATCTGTTGGATTTGATCAGTTCAAGAAGACTTAATGTCCGAGTATCATGTGAGCTTGATAACTGTGGAACAAACTGCTCAAGAAGGCATATAAGCAGTTGACAATTTGAATAAATAATAAAAGGACTGATAGCTGCAAAAGCAGCACGCACCAAGGATACATTTATGTTGTTTTTCATGTTAATACAATTAAAGTGATGTTTCATGATATGGAACATATTGTATTCGAATTTGATTCATATCAATTCCATATTGGTCTGGTTATTTCCTATTTGTTTCCATATCTAGGGAAAATGATGAAGCAAACATTGTAGTTTGCCATATATTATCTGTCATTCCTACTTGGATCAAACAAGGAACTCCACACATGGGAATACTGCCAACAAAAGCTGAAGATAGTTGTCTACCTGAAACAAGTTATATAATGTTTGATTCTTTGTTAATGCGCTGCACCGCTTTAAGCTTTTCCTGATCACCAAGAAAACCTGCACACATGAAGGCGTAAAGAATACTAAGATAGTAATTTAGTAAAGATTGGCAAGCACAAAATGGAAGGCTAACTTTGAAAAAGGAAGACCTAACTGGCTAACTTGGCAACTTGTATTATTCCACATGTACAAGGTTGATACATCATTCCACTATAGATTTTTGGCATGAACCATCCAGTTTTTAAAATCACATAGGAATAGGATAATATACTATAATTCGAATACTGTGAATCATTATATTATATACCTGCATGCTGCTTGACAGAATGTTTGTCTGACTTCCTTCCTCTATTTCCCATCTTTCTTCCTGCCAGAATAGAAGGGTGAGCTCATGGTAAACAGGACTTTACTACCATGGCTTCCAAATATAGGTATGTTGTGTGTACCTGGACAAGTTTATCTAATTGATCTGACAAAGATTTCTCCTCAAGTTCTATGTACACAGACATATATGGTTCAAAACAAGAAGATATGATTCCATGGAAGTTAAACTGCAAGAAAACGCAAAATATGAGATATGAATATACAGTGTGAATCATCATCCAAAGCTTGTGGAAACAGTGCTAAACATGCACGGCACAATGTGGATAGTCTACTAACCCCAGCACCAGGAACTGACAAATCTTTCTGCTTGTCTTTGTCCTGCCAGTAAAGTTTGTAGACGAGTTGGAAAAATATATAATAACAGGAAAGATGATAAAGTTATGATTCAACAGCAGGTACTTGTTCAATTTCGTCATTGGGTACAGCCAGTTTCTTCTCATATTTCTTCCGTATGTCAGAAACAATTTTATTGCGTTCTGTACCCTCATCTTCATCGTCACTCCCAGACTCTTTATTTCGAGCACCTGCAGTTCCACCACTGAATTTCTCTGCCAATTCTTCCTCAAATTCAAGGGTTCTTTGGAATGCCTGCATTGCCAGAAACTCAAGCATTTACTACAGATGTTTGATGTGGCAAATGAATCGGTTAACATACTCATCTCAACCATCTAAACATTTCATTCAGACATAATTTTTGTCTTCCTGATATTTTGTTTGATTAAGGGAAATGGCCTGATAATAAAAGGCATTGGAGCAAAATAATACTACTAGAGAAACAGTTAATGACCTAGAACACTTTTTTTCAAAAAAACAAGAGTAGGCTTCTAATCAGTTGCAAAGCGTTGCTAGATAAACGGCACAATCATTTCCATCCATGCTTCCAAGAAAACAGGGAGTTTACCAATAATAAAGTTGCAACATCTGGCTTTTCTTTTAGATTATTAAGGATATCAACAAGTTGGGCCCTGAAAAGAATTATGTTCATCAGTAAATCAATTTCCAAGTAGGAACATAAGAATTGATTAACAATGTTGTAGAGTAACTTCTGCAGCTGAGGGAGAAAATAATATATTAAAATTTGAAGAAGACCAATTTGTTCGACCATATGAAAGACATAATGCAGCAGACAAGAACTAAAATTAAGTGAAGATGGGCAGGATCAGACCTTGTAATCTTACAGAACTGGATGCACAACAAATAGTCAACATGCCAGGAAGGTGGAAATATTTTCCAGGTGTCTTCATTTGACCTTAGTCGACGTTTAATCCATGCATATCTCCTTTCAGTCTTATCTAACTTGGCAAGTTCTGATTTTTTCCCACAAGAATCAAAATATAATTGAAGAAAATATAGTAAGTAAATTTGTACTAAAATTACAAACCAGAATGATCTGTATAGCATATTAGATGGTCACCTGCTCCTTCAAAAATCTGTCTATATGAGGTGAGTTCCTTGCTGCAAAAATTCTTTACTAGTTCTTCCCTTACAGACGGTTCCAATGCATCAACCACCAAGCAAGCATCAGACAGCTGCTGCAGTAGCATGGAATCTTCCGTTTCCTTCCCAGTCCCTAAGCTGCAAAAGTACTAATGAGTGAGCCTATTCACAATATGAAGAAATAGACACATAGAGCAGAATATTTGTAACTGCGTAAAACTTTGAATTGCCTGATTGTCTTGAATTTACGAAACGTGCTAAATGCTCTAGATAAACCAAGCTAGTTAAGGAACATATATCACAATGTTGCAACACCCCCCCCCTCTCTCCCCAAATTCTTCCAAATAGGAGGCGTCTTGTCCAGATATTAGTCCCAATAAACATATCATATTTGGGCCCCTAGTCTCCACTCACCTCTATTTTATTAGCCCCATATCAGTTACCAGATGATCGCTGGTTAGACCACGTGATGAGGCCAGCAAGGTCATATAATCACAACTACATGAATGACCAAAGAGATAGATGTTACGGATTACCAATTTAATAACCTTAATTACCTACTCTCTTTTTTCATTACGAGCTATTCAACTAATTTGATCTGTTTTTTCCCAGTGAAACTCCAATACGTTACTTGAAAAATGTAAAACAAACAAAAACTTGCCAGCCTGTAACTTAGGCCATCTATCTCGAGCTGATACATGGTTTTGACTCATCTTCTACCAGAGTGTTCCTTCTAGCTCATAGCTAGTTTACTGGTCAGACATTGCCGGACTCTGGCACTGCCGCAACTGGTAATAGTCCTTTTCTCAGTACCAAATAGATATTTGCCAGCTAATAGCCCTTTTCTCAATACCAAAAGGATTCTGCTAGATGTGTACCTTGAAAAATCGGAAAATACATGAGATTTAAGGATTTTCTTGATGTTCTTGAATTTCTCCCTGAGCTCTGTTATCTTTGGTACATCCCTATAGGCTTCAAAATGACTGCATAACTGGTTTACTGCCTGAAGAATGAAACAGAGTCAGGAAGTTTGCTGGAAACCATGTCGACACAATTATTCGCATTAACGTGCCAAACATGAAGAAGATAAAAGTAAGTATTAAACATTGCAGGCGTTGAGATTAACTCTATAAAGTCTGTCAAGTGTACAAGCAGCTCGTTATATTGTACCTCCAGCTGTGCAGCTGCTTCTTTGTACTGCCGTTTTGAGGCCATAACTTGAAGTTGCTCGACAGCAGAAACTGCATATGAGACACAGACATATAATTTAGATAAGGTCTCTGTATTTTGGCTTATTGCATCACTCTTTTTTCCCAGAAAAATAGCATGTATGCCCACAGAAGGGAAAAAAGAAGAAACTAACCAAGCATGGTAAGACGGTGAAGAGCAGTTATTGTAGTTGTTATATGCCTCTTGGCGCAATCCAACTTTTTTATATCACGGCAGATTTCTTGAACCATTGTTTCGCTTTGTTCAGCCTTTGTTTTTATCTCATGTATCTTGTGCATTAGCTCCTGTTAGCAGGCGAAAGAGTTAACTCCGTGCAACTCATTAAGGCTCACCCTTAGATATCTGACAAAATTTTCTTTCTAGGAGCAAACTGAAGATATTAGCGCAAAGCATGTTCTGGATTAAGCAAGTTCATAGTGTGCAAATGACCTGAACAGCATTTGTCGCTGCAGCAAGCTCCTCCTTAGCCTTGGTTCCAGAGTTGCTCTGTGGAGGAAAACAGCTTATCGTTATCTAATACAGTACAGATATAATCAATAGGGAGCACAAACGAGAATTTAGTCCAGTGCCTAGACTGGTGCAGTTTCATCAATTTCAAATCCTGCATAAATTCACTACAAACCCATGGCCATAGCACTCTGATCAGTTCAGTCTAACTGGTTCCAGGCCAGAAGAGTGTGCACATTACAAAACGCAGCATTGCAGAATACGGAATGCAAGACAACAAGGCCAAACCTGCTGCCGGACGGCGGCAAGGATGCTGGCGTCCACTCGGCGAATCTCGCTCTGTATCTTCTGCATCAGCGGCTCGACGCCCGACAACGAAGCCTCTGCGTGTCACAACAAAAATCAAACACAACTAGTTACCCAATGAGCTCCGAACATCAGCACAGCTCTAACGAGCGCATTGCCGCAGCAGCATCGCGAGCTAAATCCCCGCGCGAGCGAGTTATTGATGATTCGAACTCGAGCGGCGTGCGTACCAGTGGGGAACATCTGGTTGATGTACTCGAGGGCGCTGGACTTGTCCATTTTCTCCGGCGAGATCCCTCCCCGCGCAACAGCGCTGCGAGGATCTGAGGGAGTCTAGAAGGATCTGAAAGGGGAGAGCGACGAGGAGGGGCCGATCTGGTGGCGCCCAAGCGGCGGGCTGCCGCTCGCGCGCACGGTGGGGAGGAGGTGGTTGAGGAGGCGGAATCGCCGGCGGGCACTCGCCGTCGTCGACTGCTGCTCGGCCGTTCAGGTGGCGCCCAGTTGATGTTTTATGAGTCGGTTGCTGGTCGCGGAGTCCGACGACTCGCGCTCCAGCCTCCACAGGCTAAACCGCTAAAGCAGCATTTGCAAGTATATAGCGTCAGTGCATCACAATTCACACAATAACACCTTCCAATTTTCAATAAAGAAATGTCACTAATTAACATGAACAGCCAATTCATTTGGCCTCAAATTTGAGCTTTAGCATATTATATGGTGAAACTTATATATGCTGAAGACTCCAAACTGGTGTACTTGTTTAGTATAAGGCTTGTCAACTGTAAAGCCACACTTTACGGTGAAGAAAATAACACACTTTAAAACGAATTTCGAGCCTTCTTCGAATATTTAAACATCCACTAACATTTTGGTCATCAGTAGCCAATTATTCAGATTTATTTTTTCGCCTTAAACGGGTAACCGAGCCTTAGCCATAGACGACAGGAAACGCCGCCAGAATTTTTCTGTGTTTCACGTATATCACTCTGTAGCACAGTTCAGGAACATGAAAAAAAAATCACAGCATTGAGCATTATTTGAAAGTCAACATATACCATGCAAACCGGTTTAGATCGAGCTTTAAGAGGGGCTTGGGGATATGATAATCATATGTAAAATTATGAGCTGTGAAACAGCAAAGAAACCACGATTTTATACATTAGGAGAGCCGCCCGACAAGTCAAGTGAAATTGCTGCCACTCCCAGCACCGTTCAATTCCAGAATTTAGAGGCACCCTACTACAAATAAACAGAAGCAGAAGCTGCTTTCTGGGAACTGACTGAAAACGGTTGTTGCTTAGAGTGTAGTGTCAAGGTCACCATTTTCTCATTTTAGCATGCATGGTTATTACAGTGTTACATATACACTTATGCTTGTTACGACGAAACTTTACTGCACATATGCTTCAAAATCTGGGCCCTTCCTGAAAGTGATGGGCCTCTGAGAACATATCACAGCAACAGCTGAGACTGTGGACCTCTTGAAGGGCATGCGATGGACAGCATATTGGTCAACTCCAAAGCAAACTTCGGAAGCTGCACTTCAGAAAGACCTTTGAGTTCCCATCTTGTGATCAACTCATAGCCGCCAAATATCATATCTGAGTTTGATATTGTTGGTGACATCGGTTCAATGTCTGAAGCTCCAGCGGAAGATCATCTTTCGACTTCTCTTGCTCTACTGTTTCTTCGACGATGCAAGAACTTTTGCCAAGTTTGATTTGGCTGCATCAAGCAGGGGATCGGATTGCAAAGCCTTCTCAAAACAGATTACAGCATCCTCCCAACGCCCCTCCGCAACAAATACAAGCCCCAGGTTGTTGTTGGCTGGTGCATATCCAGGACACAGTTCCAAAGATTTCAATAACATCTTTCTCGCGAATTCATACATCCTACGCTGCCGATAAAGAATTCCAAGATTAGAAAAGATTGCGTGCAATTGCTGTCTTGAGGATAGCACCAATGCCCGCTTATATACAGTTTCAGAGGAGGGATCATCTGAAAGATGCAATGCAATACCTGTGAAAAGAGGACGCTATTCTCAGATGGTGATCACATACTATGTTCATTTGTCATGGTGTACAGCAAAACAAACAAAAACTCCATTAAATCAAGTATATAGTGCTTTAGTTCCATTATTTAGAGCAAGGATTATGATCAACTGTAATTGATTAGATTGGTAAAATGATAAGATAGGATTTGAATCTGAGAATAATATTAACAAGTCATCATGGCATCTAAATTTAGGCTAAACAATGGTTCACAGAAACTAGTTTAGCTAAATGTAGAGTTAGTGCAGCAAAAGCAATATCAGGTTGAGTTCACTCCAGGAAATTGGAATTGTCACCATTGCATTCTATTTGATTATTAACTTGAGCAATAAAAGGGACCGAATCAAACCAAAACTTACCAAGATTTGACCAAGCGTAGCTGCAATCTGGAGAACGAGCTAACGCAGCTTTAAGAAAATCTACAGATCTACTGAACCGAGTCATGCAAATATTATACAAGCCAAGTTGATGCCACTGAACAGCATCATCCGGATCTTCTTGGATTGCCTGAAAGTAAGGTTTCAAATATTTATATTATTACTTTCTAGAGCTCAGGTTTAAAGCTTGCCAGTTGAAGTTGAAGCGAATAACAAAACATCACCTGTTTTAACGTATAAAGAGCTCGCTCTTCGGCATCACTGAGATTGGTAAGCTCTGTGTCATAAGCAGCTGAAATTTCATGCTGTGCCCTGTGTGCCATTGCCAACCCTGCCCATGCAATTGGGGCATCAACTGCTGAAGGGTCTCCTTCTTTTAATACCGTCGCCATTTCATTTGTAGCCCAGAGAAGCTGATCATCAGAACACTGTGATCTTACAGCATCTCTGATACGGTGAACTGCAATAGCATACCGAGCAGGCATATGATTTGGTTCTAATTTTGCTGCCTGCAAAGCACAGTGCAAAAGAAAGAGCTTATCACATCTAGAATCAAAGAATGAGAGGATTATTGAACATTATTTAACATATTCAGTAATGGCCACTTGGCCAGTTTTGGAACAGGAACACCTGGGTGCTAGACTAGTTGTTTACTAGTTGACTAGTCAAAGTTTTAAGAATTTATTTGAGCTTATAAGTAATAAACATAAAGTAGTGATGATAACAACAAGCTTAGACTGGTTTAACCTGAACTAAATAGTTGGATGAGGCAAGAAGCATAACTAGCAAATAACTAAGCATGTGGATAAAATCTTTTCTTAGTAACAAATGTAGTGACCAGCTCCCCTGACAGACCACAGTTTCTTCAGCCATATTGCTAAACAAATGGAAGATATCCATACACTATGCAATAGCTTTATTGTAAGGGTTTTGTCCAATACTTCAATAAGTAGAGTGTGATATGGATAGCATGCATACAAATACAAACCCTTACAATACATTATATAGAGTCATATACAGTTGTGTCTGTCAAACCAACTTGTATATGTTTAAAAAAAAAAAGACCCCATATGCGATCTAGTGAAAGAGAGACCATGTCAATTATGAAGAGAATTCTGGTGACCATGTCATCAAACACCTTTTTCAATCATTTAAACATTTGTGTGAAGTTAGTTCGTCATGTTTTCAGAAATATATAAAAGCATTGTCTATTGAAGTACAAAATCAGCAGTGAACCAGTCAGCTCACCATCTTATCACTGATCTCCTTCTAAATAATAAAATATGAACATGATTTCTGTTAATGCCACAAATTTTCTAAGGTCCAGCATTAGGATGTAATCTACAAGTTATTAATTTATGGTGGCTTCTTCACATCAAAGAATGATTCACTAGTTCACCTTTGAACAATTGCAGGCTAGAAAGCGGACAGATCATTATGTGGTCATTATAGCAACTTAACCAGCAATCAACAAGATATATCAATGCTATGTTGCGAACAATCCTGTGGCAACTAATTTTAGCAATAAATTTCTAAATAACAGCGTCAATAAAAAATGCTATAAAAACAGCTGTTACCTGCTCCAAACACCTCTTTGAATTTTTATGTTCACCAGCCATGTAATATGCGTTTGCGAGATTGACCCATACCGATGCAGCTTTTGGATCAGCCTTCACTGCAGCAAGTAAACACTCTTTAGCAACAGCTAAGGCTTCTTTCTGATGCAGATAAGGCCCTGCACTTGATTTGCACCCTGAAATTTACAGAAATAAGACAGCAACTAAGGCAATAGATATTTGTTATAATTTATAAAGAAAAGCGGAAATAGAAAACTGACTTTTTTTTTTTGGGGGGGGGGGGGGGGGGGGGGGGGAATAAATAGAAAACTGACTCTTGAATGTGTCTGAAACTAACTAATTGATAAAAGAGGTCTAGCCATTGAAAAAATTCTATTACTACCTAATTATTTAGTAACATCGATTGGACTTGAGCATGCATAGGGATGTCATCAATAGATCATGCTTTTCGATGAGGCTACATGGGGATGGTGCAAGTAGCTAAACGACCCGAAGGAACTAAGTGTGATACCTAGCTAAAGTAACTGCATAAATATGATTGCAGCCCACTTCTAGTGGAGGCAGAGGGGGCCTTAAGTATATTGCCCTTCTTTCGTTAATAGTTTTGAGCTTTTGGTGAAGTGACTGGTGCATGTAGGCCCATAATGTTGATATTGGTATAGAAAAAGGGAATTTCTGCTCCTTCATGTTAGCTAGTTGATTTATATGTGCAACATTAAGACAGTTCTGAGCGGATCAAACTTGAGTCCAATGAACTAAGAAAACATAACTCTAATGTAGCTTATGACTAGTCAACTTTCTTATACGAGGAAAAGGTAAACATGGAAGAGTACGGCAAAGAAATGCCCACATACCTGCAGCCACAGATCCATGTTTACAAAGAAGGAGGGCGGCATAGTTCACCAGAGCAGCTGGGTGGTTTTGATCTTTTAGAAGCAGCTCTTGAAAGCATTTTGCAGACAACTCAAGATCCCCACTAGAAGTTGATAGATATTAGAGTCTGTAGGAAGGAAATGAAGCTGAAATAGTATTAGCATACCTTTGAATATATGCAACACCAAGATTCGCAAGGGAATCCAAATAGTCCGGAGCAATAGCAGTGAGATAAGACAGAACTGAGATAGCACTCTGCACAAGGTGCACAAGATCAGCAACCAGTTATTCAAAAAGATGTCATTGAAGACATGGAACGAAACGTAGCAGGTGGCACTATACCTGAAGTTGACCACTTCGAAGAAGAACTAAACCAAGAATATTCCAAACAGCCGCCTGCCTGGGATCTGATTCAACTGAATTCTTCATCTTAACAAGGATATCATCCAGCTCACCAGTTTCAAGCTCTTCATCAAAACTATCGCCCATGCTTGTTTGCAGAATGCACTGCATGAAGAACAAACTGAGCCAATGTTCCCCACCCAAAAAAACTGAGCCAATAGGGACTAGAATCTTTTAATGGACGGGCATTAAAAAAGGATGCTGATCTAATAAACAAATGCCAGACTACAAACAAGGTAGGTTTTTTAAATGAACCTGTGCATGGTGTATCCTCACTGATGAGAGTAAATCAGGTCTCCGTACTTCCTCTTCATCATGTAACAATATTTCAGATGACTTTTCATATGCTGATATTGCCTGAAATGTTTCTGCGATCGCTTGAGTTTTATGAAAATGTTTAACAAGTTTCAATTTTTCAAGTGAAGATTTACCTTTTGTGGCTGACCAAGCCTTTGGTACATTAAGCCCAACATAAAATGTGCATGAGCATTTTTCGGCATCTTCCGGGCCACATGAACCAAGGCCTGTAAAAAAAGAGTATCAAGCTTAAACCATATTTATCTTCGACAGACTATGTTCTTCACATAAAGAAAAAGTGATACGACAACCAAGGGGATCCAAATACAGCGTCCCATAGTAGCATGCAAGATAATCATTTTGAATGTGAACAGAACCAAGAACTTACGGCTTTCAGGTTGCTAACTTTCTCCTCACGTGGAACGGAAGCCCCTTGACAGTGTTGATCAGCGTCTGTTCATGAAGAACCATAAGTTGTCAATTTATAACATAAATTTTTCCTTTCACTGATTTATATGCCGATCATATCACCTTCACATTCAACGGTATCAGCATCCTTCACTACAATCGGAATTTTTGCCAAACCACCCTCCTCGTTGCCACTCCTGCATCGAATATGCTGGCTTGTAAGCCCAAAAGTATAAGTATTTTGATAATAATACCCAAACAGACCCAGGAAGATATCTCCTGCTTCAAATAGGTACCAAGTAAGACTACTAAACATGATTCAAACTTAATTAGAAGAACATAAGCACTAATTTCAGAATCATGCGGACCGTATCTTGTTGTATTCAAAGCAATCCTAGGGTTCTAACTCTCTTCTGGTGACCAAAGTCCGCGCCTAATTCCCAAATGTTAACAGAATTGCAGTGGACACAGCTACCAAAGCGCACCAGTAGAAGGAACCCCGCACCCTCAGATCAGTACTGCCTCAGATGGAAGAGTAGTGTTGTAACCTTACCTGGAGCAGGAGTCTGCGACGCCCGCCGGAGCCGCGGCAGCAACGGGTACGGCGGCTGCGGGGATGGGGATGGGGCTCGGTGGGCGGTCCTCGCCGTCGCTCTCTGTCGGCTCGAAGTTGAGGTCGGCGAGCATCACCGGCCGCGGCGGCGGCGGGTGGGTCTCCGGCATCGTCTCTTTCCAGTCGGGCGCCGACGAATGGGGGTTCGCTGAGCTCCGTACAGGACTGGCACTTTTTTTTTTTTTTTTGAGTTGTACAGGACTGGCACTTGACTACCTGCAAAGTTGCAGAGCACGACTACTGCTCCGATTTCCGGATCAGCACAAGCGAATATCTTCGTTTGATGGGCCAGATGTTCTTAGGCCCATATCAACCGAATAAGCAGGCTGGAAATCTACTGCGCAGAAGAAGAACTATCAATGAAAGCGGGCCCAAACGACATTTGGCCCACGAGGCGGCGAACAGGCGTTCGCCGGTGGTTGCCAACTTATCACAGCCGACCAATCTATCGAGCATCTTGCCCGAGTTGGAGCCGTACGACGTGCATTCCTGCATCTCCACTCTCGACAGCGTGCAATGTTAGGCTGTGGTTTGTGACTGAGCAGTATGTCCAGTTGTGCTTCGATTCTCATCCATCGCCGGTCAGATTCTCCGTGTCATTGGTTCTTGTATGCATTAGCATAGTCATTTGTACGTAGTTGTGAAACCCAGCTGGTGATAACCAATGACGCCAAGATGGAATCAAATGTGCGGTGCACAAGTTAATATATTCACCAGACGCGGGGTGAACGTTCTATAGTTCTTATTCCATGATGATACCATTCGCCGGCTATGAGAAGCGGTTCCTGCTTCACGGTTCAGATACAGGCGTGCATACAGCTAGCGTCCATGGAGCAAACGAACACCGAACCGAGTGGAATATGCACTTTTCGGGTTGTCCCTAGCGTTACACACGCGTATGCATACATGCAGACGACGCAGGTCGCCGGATGGTACAAATCCAGCCCCCCAGAAAAGGCATCGTCGCCAGCCGTGAAGCCCGAACCACCCAACCTACTCGACCACGGCGTCGCTTCCGTGAAGCCCCGTCGCCACCGAACCATCGCGCGCACGCACGCACGGCCAATCTCCAACCGCATCAGACGCCGGCCTCTTCCCTTGTCCGCACTCTGCACCCAACCGATCGATCGGCAGCATCATCAGGGCCGGGAGAGATCGAAGTCTGCGACGAGATAAAACAATCCTCGCCATTAGGCGACGTGGCGGTGCCTCAGCGGTTGGCACCGGCGTATCGATTTGTTTATGCAAAGATTAAGAACAAGCCCTGACGATGATTGATTAACTACTGTTCGCCTGTGTGCGTAGGTACTCTCTGAATCCTGTCAGGAACGGCCGCTTATTAGAATACGGGCACCGGGGAGGTCCAGCGCATGTGCTGTCCGACGCGGCAATCATCGTCGATCGCGGAGGTTAATTAAGCGGTGTCGTTGCGATCGGTTTTTGTTGTCTCTGATCCCGGCGCCCGAATCCAAATCCAGCATTCTATAATATTCAGATGCGTTTCATTTCGGCTAAACCACAAGGCGTCTCGTCGATCGGCTGGGGCCGCTGACGTGAACGGTCTCCCCTGCGTTACAACATGCTCACATGGTACTGCCTGCTTCCACGAGCGAAATGCATGGTTCCTGGACGGGTGTATTTCGGTCGGACACTGTATTACTGTTCGGTGCTGCTATGTTTTTTTTCCATCAGAAGTTAGTGTCATCCCTGGCTGCTGCTTAAAAGTTGATCATATCATACCGGCCGTAGTAATTCAGCACGGCAATTCGGAATGAACAATAGTTGTATCTGCACTGTTGAACAGAAGAAGAAGAAGAGTGAGCCAGCAGCCAACTGCCGGCGCGATTGATTCATTCCGGCGTCTCTCTCCGCCATTCATGCAGGCAAAACCGTGTGTGCCGCCTCCCCATGTGCTGCCGCTTCCAACTGCCGCGCCCGCGCATTCAACTCTCCCCAAAAAGTCCCAGAAAACCCGTTGCCTTTTCTCAATCCCCTCTCGGCGCGCCGCCTCGGCCACAGGTGTCGTCTCCATCACCTAAACGACTCAGCTTGATGATTAGCGAGGCGGAGGCCTTTGGGTGATAAACAAACACTGCTTAATCGCCAATCATTTCCTGCCCCTGCCCGCACGGTGGCCGCTGTCGCGACTTATGGCCTGTTTGTTTGGGCTGGAATTTTTGAGTTTTTCGAAAAGTTGGCTGTTTGAGTAGCTGAAAAACTATCTGTTAGATTTATAATGTTGGCTTTTGTAATATATATTAAGCTTTTTAGCATGTCAAAAGTCAGAAAAGCACCACTCAGCAAACTTTTTAGCTTTTAGTTCATTTCATCAGAAGTCAGCTTTTCAGCACTCCAAAAGCCAGATCAGAAGTTTGCTGTTTGTTTCAGCTTTTCAACTGACCAGCTTTTCAGCTGGAAAAACCAGCTGAAAAGCTGAAACAAACAGGCCTAACTCCTCCCGTTTTGTCCTCGCCGCCCGCTTCTCCCTCTTTAAAATCCCAGGTCGCAGCAGAGGCCACGGCACCAGAAGAAAGAAACCAGTGATCGAGTCACCGAGACAGAGGAAGAGAGCCGAGAAACCAGACAGAGCAGGAGAGATGGTGAAGATTCCGAGCCCCAGGAGGCTGTTCAGGAGCCTCTCCAGGAGCACGAGCAGCAGCAGCAGCTGCAGCACCGGCAGCGCGGACATCTGCGCCATGGTGGCCGAGCACGAGAAGATCGAGTGGGAGGTGCGGCCGGGCGGGATGCTGGTGCAGAAGAGGCGGTCGCCCGAGGAGGACGCGGCGGCCGTCGAGTTCATCCTGGTACGGGTCTCCACTGGGTGCCAATGGCACGACGTCTCCATCGACGCCACCGCAACCTTCGGTAAGTTGACCACACCGTGCTTTGCTCTGCATTCCATTTCAGGCCTTCTCATTCCTCTGATCGATCAGAACGGAAATCCATGGCGCTGGTTTGCTAATCTGCGATCTCTCTGCAATGCAACAGGTGACCTGAAGGTGATGCTGTCGTTGGTGACCGGGCTGTGGCCCAGGGAGCAGAGGCTGCTGTACAGAGGGAAGGAGCGCGACGATTGCGACCACCTGCACATGGTGGGCGTCCAGGACAAGGACAAGGTGCTGCTCCTGGAAGACCCGGCCGTCAAGGAGAGGAAGCTCCGGTCGACGACCTTGGCGCAGCTCATGGGGGTGCCCTGCCACTCCTTCATCGAAGTATAGGGCGTCCGATCCCTCTTCATTTTCCTGCAAACTTCTGTTTTTTTTGGGAGCGTGTTTGCGTGAATGACAGAGCAAAGATTTCAGCTCAGTGTAACAACAATGTTCAGAGCCTGATGAGCGTGAGGGCTTGAACTCAAAGCCGATCGAATCGAGACACTTGCAACATACTAGTAGGATATAAGCTTATAAATACATGATGTAATTACTACGAGGGGTGTCATCCCAGTGCCCGTGTGTGTTCTAATGTCTTGTTTCTTACTACTCTGTATATATTCTTTTGATGACTTCAGAAATACAGTTTCAGTTCCTATGACGCTTGGTGAATCATACATGTTGCCTAGTTTTACAAGTTACATTTTCACCATTTCCCCGTACTGATGGAGCACAGGCACGATAAGTTAATTTGCTTTGCTCGGTTTTCACATGCATATACACCCGCTGTTCAAGCTGCAAATTCACCAACCGAGCAGTAGCAGGTTTTATGGTCCTACAAAAGGGGAAAAGAAAAGGGCAGCTGCAGGTTTACGGATACCAAACATGTTTAGTGGGAGTAGTAGAAAACTGCCAGCTTGCACTGAACTGCAACGGTTGGACAGAAGCTGCTTTTAACAAGCTACCCTATCCACCATTAACCACTTTTAACAAAATCTTCGCAGAATCAAGGCAGTGATCTGTGCTATTATTGGAAAGAAAAGGTGAAAATGATTTGTACTCCGTACAGTGAATATTTATTCTTCTCTTTCAATTTTGCTATAGAACAGTCGATATCACGCAAGAGAAAGTTCATCACTCTCAAGCCATAGCTACTCCTGTTAGGTTGCATTCGGTTCATGTGTCTTTTTGCATCATGCTGCGTTTGGTTCAGGGTTAAGGGCCCAGTTATCCGCCAAGCATGTGCGTTAGGCAAAGGTTATGATAACCGGATGAAGCGTGTGAATACAGTTCCAGTTTTGCTTCGCATGAACTGATGATGTACATGAGTACATCCGCCCTGGGAATCGCAGGGCGCGGATCGTCTGCCTTAGAGGCGATTCACGGCAGGGGGCACTGTTTGCACAGTGGAATGAGTCTGTCGGTATAGTAATTTGCAGTAAGCACTGTAGCAACAATGTCCGATTCACTGTTCTCGTAAAACTGTAGCAACAGTTCTGGTATACTGTAGCGATAAATCTTGTTCGTTGAGCTTCGATCCGATGGCTCACGTCGCTTAAAGTCACACTTAAGACAGAGAGGAGGCACAGCAGACGATCCTCTTCCGGAATCGCAGTTGACCTATGTCAAGGAGCAGGAGGCTCACGGTCACCAAACATGTAATCGCCAGCTTGCACCGAACTGCAAAGTTGTAGCAAAAAACTTTGCTTTTTCTTTAGCAAATCTGCCAACCGTATACCTGAACTTTAAAGAAATGCTCGAGGAGTCGGGCAGTCAGGCAGGTGGTCTTACTCTGAAGACGGACACTGCAGTGTGTGTCCAACACTAACAGTCGGCAGCACGATCAAGAGTTACTAAGAAAAAAGTTAATTAAGATTTCCAAGGCCACGTGCGTTCCTTGTTCCCGCGTGTTTTTCACTGTTCCGGACCTGGCCTGGCGGTGAAGAAGTCGGCAACGGAGGAGTTTATCTGATCTGATCACACTGCACGTTCGGTGTGTGTGTTTAGAGCCTCTAAAATTTAGCTCTAAAGAGAATCATATTATTTAAGAATATTAAATAAAGTTTAATAACAAAACTTTTTACAGTTGGGTACATCCTTACGAGACGAATCTAATGAGTCTAATTAATCTATGTCTTGCTACAGTGATGCTACAGTAAATATCGTCTAATCACAGTTTAACTACCCTCGTTAAATTCGTCTCGCGATTTAGAGGGGGTTCTGCAGTTAGTTTTGTAATTAAAGTTTATTTAAGACAAGATTCTTTTTGTTTAGACCCCTCTAAATTTTAACCTCTAAAAAGCCGAACGCGCCCTATCTAGAACCAGACCGGGGGTGTTCGTTGCATGGGGTCTAAAATTTAGAGGGAAGAATTTTGTCATTTAAGAGTATTAAATAAAGTTTAATTACAAAACTAACTGCAGAACCCCTGGTCTAAATCGCGAGACGAATCTAACGAGGGTAGGTAAGCCGTGATTAGTCGCTGGTTACTGTAGCATTACTGTAGCATCACTATAACAAAATATAGATTAATTAGGCTCGTTAGATTCGTCTCGTAAAGATGTACCTATCTGTAAAAAGGTTTTGTCATTAAATTTTATTTAGTACTTTTAAATAATAAAATTCTCTTTGATGTGACAGGTCTAAATGCTAAATGCTAAAGCAACGAACACCCCAAAGAGCAGAAGAAAACAGCGGCAGCGAAACGCGCCCCTGAGCCGCCTTGATCAGGCTCAGGCGACAGGTCCCGGGCCGGCGACAGCGACGCGAAATCTAACGCGAGATTATCCGCCCGGTGCTCGACCCGATCCCCTGAACTCGTGCCGGGGACGGAGGAGCGGATTGAATGCTGCGTAGCGTAGTGGTGGTGGTAGCCAGCCGGGCCTCCCCGCACCGCGCCGCCGGCTCGGCTCGTGCCAATCCGCGGCGCGGCGCATGTGCCGCGCGCGGCCACTGACCGAGATCAGCGCGGACGGCGACGCACGTACGTACACATCTGATCCATGTTACCTCGCTTAATTAAATGGGACTGTCACGCCCGCCGCTTCGCCAGTGGAGTGGCCGCGCGGCTTATCCGAGACCGCGGATTCAGCGCGGTCGCCGGGCCGGGGTCCAGCCATCCCTGGGCAACGCACCGCGGCGGGCAGGTCGGCAGGCGCATGTGCCTTGTGGGGAGCGAGGCTCAGGTTTCCCACTCGCGTGAATGGAGCTCATCGGATCGCGTACGATTCCTGAGTCCGCCGCAGCTGATTCCTCTCGATTTGGCTCGTGCCGTCCGCAACGAACGTGCGTGAGCGCTTCCGAAATCAGCAAAGCTTAAGCGAGAAGGCAAGTGTGTGTGTGTGTGTGTGATCGCAGGCGGAACGTATCGCTGCAGTGCCCGCTGCTTGCTACCGCTGCGCCCCGCGAGAGCCATGTGAACTTCTAGACTCCCTTTGTTAACCATCTCCGATACACGCGTTTGGATTTCTAGACTAGACTCCCTATGCAGAAGGCCACTCTTTTTTGTTCTTTGTCAGCTGAAAAGAGAAGGAACAATATCTTATCTTCTTCTCTTGCCATTATACTATATACACCAGATGTTGTCAGGCTCTTTAGCATGTCTTGCTGTGCGCTATCAGTCCTACAAATTTCACCTCGAGGATGAAAAACAGTACACACTTGGTGAGATTTACCAACTGTGTACTGTTTGGTGATATTTAAATTGGAGGGAAAAGACAAGAAGATTTACCCGGCGCAAATAATAATTAGGCCCAATAGGCCTTCCGGTCCAGGAAACATCCAGGCTGTTGGACCGAGCCTAAAGTTTGCTGCGAACATTCGAGGCCCATTTACTTGGTCCAACTGGAGATCCGCATGTCAGTGGGCTAACCAGAGGCCCGGCACACGACGCACTTCTCCACTTCCGCGACCGCCGGCCGGACCTCCGGTCAGTTGAAAGATGGCGGAGATCGCCGGCGACGAGGTCCCGCCGCCATCTGCCCCTTCCGCCGCTGGCGAAGCCTCCGGAGGCCCTTCTACATCTACTCCCACCTCCTCCGGTGCCAGCAAGCCGCCGTTGCGCACGACGAAGCCCGGCGTGAAGCGGCTCGTCCTCACCGTCTCCGTCCTACTCTCCTTCCTCCTCGGTACTGACCCTCAATTCCCGTTCTATCTCCCGTGGTCAGGGTTTCGTCTTCTCACCTTTTAACTCGCGCGTGTCTGTAGGACTGCCCTTCCTGCTGAAGTCCACCGAGATCCACCGCTCGCCGCTGCCCTCCGACGCAATCGCCGACCTCGCCCGCCGGCTCCAATCCGACCCGCCCTCCTTCCCCTGCGGTCTCCACGCTGTATTCATTCGGTCAAGCCCCGGCTCCTACGATGCATCCCTCGCCAATCACCTCGAGCGAGCGATCTCGGCCCAGCTCCAGCTCCTCCCGGCCGCTTCCGCTGCTGGTAACGTCACGGTGTCAGTCACCGTCGATTCAGCTGGTGGCTGCTCTAGCAGTAGCAGCAGCAGCATTGGTTCGCGTTGGCAGTGCGGTGCTGTGACCACTGCTGACCTGGAGCGCAGTGACGAGGTGTTTGATGAATTGCTGCAATCGGCATTGGATGGCAGTAGCAGGGATGGAATGAGGGTTTACACTGTCGTCGTTCTTGGGAGTGATGATGTGAAGCGCATGAGGACTGTAATTGGGAAGCATCGGCACGCTTGGGTCTTCGGGAAGGTCGACGAGGCTGAGGCTGTGTCAGCTATTGGGAAGATATTTAACAAATATTTCATGAATGGAGGTATTGAGGAGGGTGAGACAGGCATTGGCAAAGGCGAGTTTATGCCAGTTGGATCAGATGGGAATGTTGTTCTGTCCTTTAGCTTGTTGAATGCTGAGCCAAGTGATTGGGTGTATGATTGGTGAGAACAAAAACTTGTGACTTACCTATACCTTTTGTTATTGTATCATATTCCCTTATTATTGCATTGCTAAAAATTTAAAACCACATATTTTCTATATTATATGATATTTTTCAAGTTAACCACAGCATATAAGTCTACATCAATAAGGTATTTGTGCAATGCATCACATCATCTAGACTATGGACATATACTATCTTCATACTTTAGCATGTCTTGTAGGCTGTATATAGCTTCCCGCAGGTATGAACCTAGTTGTGTATTGCTGCCGCTGGTATTCTTACACTTCTCATTCTACATACAGGGAGTTTGAAAAGATTGGTGAGAGGATGTTGAGTCCTGTGGTTGAGGCACTGCGACCAATTGCTGAAATTAATATAGAGAGTCAGGTGCAAATTTGCATTACTTCAACTGGTCTACCTTCTCCCATTTGTTGTGAGAAGTTCTGATGTTTCCTTTTCACGTGGATGGTCAATTCTAGCAAGTAATAATTCTTTCACTTTTCAGGTTTTGTACCACACTCCAAAGTCTTCCTACTCTCATTCTGATGATAAACTGGGTGGCAATGTCCTTAGTATGGGAGACATACCATTCTTTGTATGTTTCTGACTTGTTTTATAGAATTAATTTGCTCTTGGGATCTGCAAGCATCTGTTTTTATTAAGTACCAGATCAGTCAATTTAATCTTGCCATTAAAATATGTCATTTGCAGGTAAATTCAAATGAGTGGCACTTAGACACATCAATATCAGCTACAGGGCGATCAAAAGTCCTTCAATTTGTTGTGTATGTCCTTTAGACCAGACTTGTGTACTTGTCTTTGCCCTTGTTATTGTATATTACACTTCACTCTGAGTTTCAAAAACATGATATAATTTGTTCTCTCCAATGCATAATTAAAATGTTAGCTCAATACACATCCTTTTATTTTCCTGCTTCAAAATTTCCTTCTATTTTATGATGGCACTCTCTTTTTTAAATTTGTCATGCCCCTGGTAGATATGGTGTAGCTTGATGTTTGCTCTTTATTTCAAATTTCCGGAAGCCTACAAACTCAACCCTTCACAAAACATGTCACATTTTCACCTTACGTATCTTATTTTTGAAGCATCAAATGTACACAGATAAAAAAAAAACATCTTGATTTCCATAATTATCAGTTGCACTGACATTTGTGGATGCGCCTCTAATCCGTTTATTGTATAATCATCAGATACATTCCATCTGCAAGGGAATGCCCATTGTATCTACAACTTCCTGATGGGGGGCTTTCAAAAACTAATGCATTTATATCCCCAGTAAGTGCAGTGTTTATTGTATGTGCTACTGTATCCAGTAGCTGTTAAAAAGAAGTACTGCTGCTGTTGTTCTGTTAGCCATCTTGCTATTTACTGAACAGCATTAACCTCCTATAGATGTGGGGAGGTGTTCATATCTGGAATCCACCGGACTGGTCACTTGGTTCGGAGGAGACTCATGGGACCCGAAAGAAAATGTCATCTCAGGTGTGTGGAATTGATCGCTTTCTTGGCTCTTTGATGTTCCTGCATTTTTATATAAAAAGGTCACCTCTTGCATCCTGAAAAACCTTCATTAGAAGAGCATTATTTGCTGACACGTTTATATGAAACAGGAACTTATGGAGACTCTTGAAATCTTCATTGGACAACTTAGGCAGTTGTTTGGTCTCAAACCAAATTATCTTGCACAAGACATGGACGGAGCGATTAAATTTATCGTCAGTGAAAAGGGATTCACCGAATGGTAAGATTTCTTTCCAACCTGCCTTACTAAGCACTATATTTATCACCGAGCGCAATTTGTTTTACTATGGTGAAACAGTACCTCACTATCTTTAACTTCCATTTCATGTTCATTGTACCATTGGACAACATTTTGGTCACCATAGTTACTAAGTCATTCTGATCACCACAGTCCGCATATTCTTACCCGGACCTCCCATTCGTGTGACCATCACACCTTTTGACCTCTAACTATATAATACTATTCAGAGTGAACCAGCTAGCGTTCACTGACGATAGACGATAGATGATCTGATGTAAATCTCAATATCTATATTTCCCAGCAGTTTGTTTGAAGCACAACTGGCTTACATTCAAAACTCATTTCTTTGATGTCATGCAATCACCATAACTTCATTGTGGAACGAGCCATGATTTGTTTCCTCCAGAAATAACCATATAACATTCTGCTTGGCATTACTGCTGTTTCTTATTTCCTCATCTCTTTCTTTCAGGGAGTTAAATTTATTATACCGACATCATGCCCGTTCCAATCTGTTGTCATGTCTCACCACCTTGGAGTCCCTCTCCAGTCTGGTATGGCTCATTTCAGTGTAGTGCTAAATGATATACAGAACTACAGAAGTCTGGTGTTCACACAGACGTACAATCTCTTGTTCTTTTGTCAGGTCCAGTCTCTCCCAAGAATGATTGTCATGGATGAAATTGGAAGACAGGTCTGTCCTTTGACCACTATATGGTTTAATGGATATAGCTCATTGCTGTGTAGCAGTTTTGTTTTCTCTCTATTCCTTTTTCACTATTGATGGTTAAAGCAACATAAGTATGTAGCATCCATTCAGATAACATATTTATCTAATCTCCACCTGCACTGTATGCCAATGTATCTTACCTAGTGCTTCATACACTTAACGGAGAGCTGAAGGTTGTTCTAACTATTTTGATTTCTTTCCAGGTTGAGCTTTCGCTTGAAGCTGCTAATTTAGCTCAAAGAAATACGACTCTAGGAATAAGTGACTCTTCAGCAGGCAAGTTTATGATCTTTTTGTGTAATGTAATTAACTTTTCTTAACATTTGCTAAGATTTGTTCTGCTGTACAGTATCTGCAACAAGAGCAAGAGCATTGGCTGAGGATGCATTTTTTCACCCATCCATTATGTCAATCAGTTATGCTTCGATAGAGCATTATTTCGCGATTTACATGGTCAGTACACTGTTAGATTTCTATCAAATGCAAAGATCTATCATTGCGTTTATGTTTTTCTCTTATATCCTGAAAGTAAATGACATAGTTCTATTTTTCGATTGTATAAAATATCATATTTAGAGCTTACCATTCTGCAAGTAGCCTTTTTCAAATTGTAGAATGCTGAATGAACAGCTGCATACTTGTATACTAAAGTTCAGGTGCATATTCGGTCTGTCCCTAAAACTTGCACTGCTGATTAAACGACTTAGCCTCCTAAGTACTTAAGATCACGGACTGTTCAAATCATAAAGAAACTTTATTCAATTCACTATATTCAATTGAGGTTACAATTAAGCACCTTATATCTGTGTGATTGTCATTTGTAAAATTTCTGATGCTTTCTGTTATGCAGCCGTTTTTCGCACCTGTTTCCTTGCACGTGCTGCTGGCAGCAATCAAAGAGTTGAAGCGGTACAAGGTTGAGCGAGCAAAATACTCAGCATTCCTTATTTCCCGAGCGACATCTTCGTGACCTGGTGGTGATTAGCGTTGCGTTACTGCCTGTCCATGAGGCAAAAGTATGACAGGTGACGGGATGTCGGTGTTCCCTTTTGGCAGTCACATTGCCGAGACCTGACTTCTTCTGGTGCACAAGGGAATGCCCGGGAACGTCCAGCTGATCCTAGGCTAAGACACACTGAATTACTGAGGTGTTTGTTGTTATAGGTTGTAAACAGGGTCGATTACTCGATTTTGCTAGTACATGGAAGATTCTTTCGTTTTAGATACAACGTCCATTCAGATTTCGAGCCACATATGTTTGTAATAGCTAAAGCATCGATGTATAATCTGAGTGATTGACAACCTAGCGGACCGTAATCTGAGTGATTGACAACCTAGCGGACCGTCTGGTTGAGCAAGAGTAATCATACTAGTAAAAAGGTTTGATGCAATTCTTCTTTTGTATCCTTGTTAGCAACCCTACCATATTGAGATACCCGATTCAATATTGTTAAATTATCGGCAGAACGACGGCACGTAGATCTAGACGAATTAACAAAAGTAAAATCGGAATAGAGGAGACAAAAATTTTTATTGTGAAATTCTGGTGTCAGGGTACATAGGGGGGTCTCCTCAACTGTTTGTAAGGGGGAAACTATAACTTCGTGTTGGGCTTGGTTTTGATAAAGGAGCTCACATGGACCAGGACATCTTCTTCTAGAAGATGAGCCTGGCCCATTAAGAGTTTTACAACACTCCCTTTAGGCTCTTTATCGTGATAAGTATGCCTCATAAAAATTTCTAAAAATCCAGTGGGAAAAATGAAGAAAAGAGCACATATTACCACAACTCATATTGCACACATTGCATCGTTAAAAACCTTATTGAGAAAACTTCATGTGAAAAACTCATAAAGGAAAAAGAGTACAATGCAATAATCTTCATGATTAATGATTATCAATCTGCATGACTGATATGAATTATCTTCGAGATAACTCACTTAATTCGGCAATGTGATGTACTTAGGGAAGTTCTCTCCCTGTTCCAAGCACTTTTCTAAGTCTTCTCGTGCCAATACCACGCCAACACTTTTCGAGAGTCCGAGAAGGTAAGGCTTTTGTGAACATATCTGCAAGATTGTCATAAGATCGGACATGTGTTACTAAAATCTCTCCCTGCTCTTGCATTTCATGCGTGTGAAAGAATTTAGTTAACATATGCTTTGTCCTGTTTGACTTTACGTATCCCTATTGTACTTGTGCAATACAAGTTTTATTATCTTCATAGATAATTGTAGGGGATGGAGTATATGCCACTCCACAAGTATTCATTATATGGCTTGTCATCCTCCTGAGCCAGGCGCACTCCTTTGCAGGTTCAAACAATGCGATGATCTCCGAATAGTTTTTCGATGTAGCAACCAATGTTTGCTTCGTTGACTTCTACGAAATTGCAGTTCATTCAAATAAAAACACATATCCCGTCTGAGACATTGATTTATGTGGATCGGATAAATATTCAGCATCAACATAACCCACAAAGGTTAATTCTCCATTCTTCTTGAAAAATATTCCAAGGTCTTCAGTTCCTCTCAAATATCTGAGGATTTGCTTGATGCCATTCCAATGCCTCCGAGTTGGTGCTGAGCTATATCTTGCAAGTAAATTAATAGCAAATGCTATATCAGGTCTCGTACCATTCGCAAGGTACATTAACGCACCGATAGCACTTAGATATGGATATTAAGGTCCTAATAATTCCTCATCTTCCTGTTTTGGTCTAAAAGGATCTCCATATATATCAAGTGATCTCACCACCATGGGTGATTGGAGTGGATATGCTTCGTGCATATTAAATCTCTCTAATACCTTCTTGGTATAGTTTGATTGATGCAAGAGTACCCCTTCGGGAGTATGTTCAAGTTGCAAACCTAAACAATATGTAGTCTCGCCCAGGTCCTTCATTTCAAATTCAGTCTTCAAGTATGAGCAAGTCTCTTCAATTTCATTTGTAGTACCAATGATGTTCAAGTCATCAACATAAACAGAGATTATGCAAAAGCCATTCTATGATTTCTTTATGAATACACAAGGACGATCTTTATTTTTCACAAATCCCTTTTGCAAGAGAAATGTACTCAGCTTGTTGTACCACATTCTTCCGGATTGTTTCAAACCATATAGTGATTTCTGTAATTTGACACTATATAATTTGCGGTCATCTTCATTTGGAACTTTAATACATTCTGAAACTTTAATATAGATTTCTGTATCTAATGTTTCATATAGATATGCAGTGACCACATTCATAAGTCGCATCTGCAAATTCATATTCACCGCCATTGAGATCAAATACCGGAATCTAATTTCATCCATTATGGGAGAGTAGGTTTCTTCGTAGTCAATGCCAGGTCTCTGCGTGAAACCTTGAGCTACGAGTCTCGCTTTATATCTAGTCACTTCATTTTGAGTATTTCTCTTCCGGACAAACACCTATTTGTGACACACTGGTTTAATGCCAGTTGGTGTAAGGTTTACACTACCAAACACTTCTCTTTTCTTTAGCGAGTTTAACTCTGCACAGATTGCATCTTTCCATTTTGGCCAATCAGGACACTTTTTGCATTCCTTTATTGATTTTGGTTCAGATTCCAAATCAATTTGTGTTGCAATCGTTTCGGCAAAATATGTATTGACTTCAAGTATCTTTCTATTATATACCACTCCCGTCTCAACATAAGTCGTTGAGTTTTCATTTCCTTGATTCTCATTATCAATAGATATATTAAGGTCAGGAATTTCCGGTATCCCCTCGTGAGATTCATGCACATTCTCACTTAGGTTTGATTCTTCAAGTCTCACCACTTCGTGTGGATCACTTTCACCATCTTTGGTTTTCTTTTGAGCATTTTGCTTAGCCTTCTTTTCCGCAGGACGTCTCCTAGGAGCTTTAGCTTGATTTTGTACTCTAGGCTTCTTGGGTGCCCTTGTAACCGGTTCACTCCCCCTCTTCCTAGCATTCATTGCTTTTATGGAAGAAGGTTGGAATTCCATATATTCATCCCCTTCATATGGGATTTCTATTCTTTCAGGAGCATTTACAGCCGGTATATGAGACTTCACAATGTCTCTTGTGTTGGTGAAAGCTTCAGACAATTCATTAGCAACTCTCTGCAAGTGGAGTATATTCTGAACTTCGAGTTCACCTTCTTTAGTGCGAGAATCCATTCCTATGATTCCTTTAGCATCCTAATCTATTTGGCGGCATTCTTCTCTAGAGATATACTTTCCTCCCCCTAATGCCGGGAAATTATCTTCATTAAAGATACAATCAGCAAACCGTGCAGTATGCAAGTTTCCAGTGGAGGGTTCTAAAGTACTTGATTATGGACGGACTTTCATAGCCAACGTAAACTGCAAGTTTCCGTTGTGCGCCCATTGCAGTTCGCTGAGGTGGAGGAATTGAAATGTATACAGCGCATCCAAATCGTCGTAGATGGGAAACATTTGGTATTTTACCACGCACCAATGCTAATGGTGATTCTTCATGCGTAGTAGATGGTCGTAATTGGTTAAGTGCTGCTGCATGCAACACAGTATGCTCCCAACAAGAGGTAGACAATAAGCAATTCTGTAACAATAGGCGAGCCATCAATTTGATCCTCTTGATTAATGATTCTGTGAGACCATTTTGTGTATGCACGTGTGATACGGAGTGTTCCACTTTGATGCCCATACTCATACAATAATCATCAAATACATTTAATTTAAGTTCTCCAGCATTATCCATTCGAATGGATTTGATTCTATGGTCTGGAAAACGTGTTAAATTATCGGCAGAACGACGGCACGTAGATCTAGACGAATTAACAAAAGTAAAACTAGAATAGAGGAGACGAAATTCTTTATTGCGAAATTCTGGTGTCAGGGTACACAGGGGGTCTCTTTAATTATTTATAAGGGGAAAACCCTAACTTCGTGTTGGGCTTGATTTCGATAAAGAGACCCACATTGACCCGGATATCTTCTTCTAGAAGATGGGCCTGGCCCATTAAAAATTTTACAACAAATATTTTCTTTTCTTAAGCAGCAGTAGCTAACGCTGTTGTCATCGCTGGACCGACCATGCATGTCGAGACGCCACGCCACAAACCGTGGTGGTCCTGCGTGCATGGAGGCATCTGCCAAGACCGCCCTCGTCCGTCAGTTTAGCTGGTGCCGTTCGGATACTCGGATCAAATCCCACTATTCCCTTTTTCCTCCTCGATCAAAGGGTACCGTACCCAGGTACGCGTTCCACACGAGCTTCTTCAGGCATAAATTTACTGAACCGAAAATCAATGGAATATCCCTCCGTTCCGGTGGGAAATGGGAAATTTCGTTGCCTTTCAGACTGGCCGAGCAAAGGCGTAGTACACTCCACTTATGGGATTGTCAACAATGATGTCCTGGTTGGACAAGCAAAGCCATAGTGCAGTACGCCACTACGAATAGTGACTGCGACGCATGAGACCGAGAGGTCCTTGTCAATGGACGGAAATACTTAAGGTGAAGATTATCCAATTGGATGATGTTGAATAAAATCGTAACGTCAACGTCCAAAACAGTAGTACAAAGGTAACAAACATATAAACACACAAAAATGGTGTAGTTTATTGAGGATATCCGTATCACAAATCATAGCAAAATGTTGCACAACTGGATGATGGTGATCCAGCATGGAACGACGCAAATTAAGTGACAATCAAATCCCATGAAAGTCATTGATCCCGAGTCCCGACTCCTCAACATGCCGGCGCTGGCATGTTGGGCGGTTTGCTCACCGTGAACCCGCCGTCGACGACGAGGTTATGCCCATTCACGTACTTGGATTCATCGGACGCCAAGTAGAGCGCAGCTCGCGCCACGTCCTCCGGCTCCAGCACCTGCCCATCCATCTCGTTCATGTCCTTCTCGACGATCCGCCTGAGCTCGTCGGCGCCCGTCGCAGGGAACCACGTGGCCATGGCGCCCATCACCAGCGGCGTGGGGATGTAGTGAGGCGAGATGGCGTTGACGCGCACGCCGGATCGCGCCAGCTCCCCCGCCACGGCGCGGACGAGCCCGACGACCGCCATCTTCGCGACGCTGTACGGGGCCATGGCGACGCCGCCCATCACGCCGGCGGTGCTGGCCGTGCAGATGATGCTGCCGCCGCGGCGGCGCGGCACCATGACCCGCGCGGCGTGCTTCACGCCGGCGACGACCGCCCGGGCGTTTACCGCCATGACGCGGTCGAAGTCGTCCATGTCCAGGGAGCCTATCGGCGCCGGCGTCAGGTCGCCGCTGATCCCGGCGTTGTTGAAGACCACGTCGAGGCGGCCGTGGCGCGCCACGGCGAGGTTGATGACCGCGGCCACCTGCGCCTCGTCCGTGACGTCGCATCGGGTGTAGCACGCGGCGTCGCGGCCGAGCTCCGCGGCGACGGCGTGGCCCAGGTCGTCCTGGACGTCGGCGAGGATGACCCTCGCGCCGTTCCTGACGAACTCGGCGGCGGTTGATTTGCCGATGCCGCTCGCGCCACCGGTTATGACGGCAACCTTGCCTGCCAACCTGAAAAACAGACGCATGAGCCGCGGACTCGTGGGAAAGAGAAAGTAAGCACATGCAGCCCGAAGCAGACAACTGAGGATGAAACCTCTGAGGATGAGAAGCCGCCGAAGAGTGTCTGGCGAAGGCAGACAAGGCTCTGCTCTTCCCCGGGAGAACACGCTGCATAGCTCGGAAGAACACCATCTTGCTCCGGTGCCGCGCTTCCTTCGCCCAGAGCACAACCGCGCGATGAGGTAGCTAGCTAGATAGCTCGCCCAAGTTTAAGAAATGCCTCTCGCCGGCCGTTGATAAAGAGGGCTGCCATTTGCAGCAGATTATGACTCAAGAGTAGACTAGGACCGCGGCACCGCAGATTCCATCCGATGTTTTTGGATCTTGCGTGTCGGTGTCCGTTGACCCTTTTTTTTAGGGAACGGTGTCCTTTTTTTTTTTTTTGACAACGTGTCCGTTTTGCTAACCCAAAAAGACATGGCTAGTTCTCAACAGCGCTCCGAATGAAGCCCATCAAAGCAATTCGGCCTAACAACATCTATCGTTAACTACCATTATGGTCTAGTCCTCAACAGTTCTCCGAAAGAAGCCCATCAATGCAATTTGGCTCAACAACCTCAATCATCCCAGGCCATAACTACCTTTATGGTATATGCCACGCATAACCATGATGGGTCCATGCCTATCCTACGAGCCTTTTTGAAAACACCTCCCCTATCTATGAAACTTAAATTGTTTCTTCCAAAAAATAAAATAAAATGAAACTTGAATTGCGAAATAAAAATTTATAAAACTTGAAAGTTGAAGGTTTATATTTACACCGTTCTTGTTCATCTATAAGATGAACAAATGAACAAAAATGACACCGAAAGGACGCGTCTGAGCGGAGTTGGTTCTGTGTGTTTTCGGCAGGAATGGTAGATGTGTTATTACTCGTTCCTTTATCACATCATCCAATGTGCGCTTTTATATCAAAACTATGCAAGGCCACAAGCTAGATCGATCGGTTCATGTGCGCTTCGAGGTTGCTCGATCACATTGTACTGCATTGTTAAGATCTCCAGCGGAGGAGCTTAGCTTGTCTAATTAGCAACGTAGCCTGTTTTCGTTGTTTTTCCCACCTGTACACAATCTTTGTATTCTTTCTTCATGCGTAACGAAAAGGCAGAACACTGATACAAATTTCATCCCATTAATTGTTACCTGTGTTAGAGTATATTGGGATATCCTCCAGATATGATAGATTAGGATCATGTAATTCCGGCTTATCTTATCTTTACCGGAGGCTCCTTACCCTCCAAGCAATGTACTCATATATATACCGCCTATAGAGCTCAGCAATATAATCATCCATCATACAATTCTATCCTTCTATATGGTATCACGAGTTTAGGTTCAAGATCCAAAAACCTAGCTTCCGCTGCTCACGTCCGCGTTGTCCCCGGGGAGATTAATCTCTGCCGGGGGCCGCGCAACCGGGTTCGGCGCGGGTCCTTTTTGATCCGCCGCCCTTCATCATATTTTGTGTCGCAGCAAGGAAGGTCGGGTGGTTGTCAGAGCAGGCCCAATAGCTGTCGATTCGACCAACACGTAAGCAAACAAACTGAGGCAGAGGAGAGAGAAAGGCTACCTCGTCGACTCTGCCGTCGACCGGCTGAGCGCGCCCGCCGAGGCTCCAACCCACGTGCGAGGTGCGGCGCGTGGTGCAAAACTGCTCAGGGGTGCTGAGAGATGAGGTAGTGGGTGGGCCTATAAAAATAAAGTATTGTTTCTAGCAAACAAATTATTGTAGGAGTTAGTTGCTAGACTTGTCTCATCGTGTGTTGGTTTGGCTATCAGACAGGTCTTATTGGCCTTGCTCTCACACCCTCGCGCCGTCACGGTTCGCACATCGTGCATGTGCCTGCCCTCGTCCGAAAGCTCTTGCGCCGCCAAGTCTGCGTCGCCCACGTCGCCCAGCAGGGTGATCCTGCGTTGGGCGTGGGATGGCCGGGTGGCCCACCGCTTGCAGGCTGTATGCAACGCCGTGTCTCCTGCTACCTCTCTCTTCGTGATTCTCCTGCTGTTATCCACGGCACGAGGTGAAAGAGAAAAGGTTTGAGGCATGCGTGCTATGCGTACTCAAGGCCTACACGAGGACTTCCATCCTGCTCCTATTTTTTTTAATTTCTCTGATGTTTTACTCGATCACTGATCGAGGTTACATCGCTCACCGCTCGTCGACTCTACGCGCCTCTACCTCGACATCTTCGCCGGCCACACCACTTCGTCGCCCTGTGGCTCGCCCTGGCGTGCGGTGCGCGCAGGGGCGCCCCTCTCGTGACGCCGCCAGGCTTCTCCGCTACATCGACTTCGCGCTGGCCATCCCCGACTTCTCCACTGCCATGGCTGCATCCTCGGACTGATCACCCGATCCGTGCATTGCCGTGGCGACTCCGCTTTTGGGACGGGTGTCCTGAGAGCGCATACTTCACCGCCGACTACGAAGGCCGCGGCTGTGTCGCTTTGTTGCGCAATAGCGTCGCCATCCGTGATCTTCACCGCTGCACCTACATCGCGTCGACTACGTCGTTGTGCACTCCATGCACAAGGTCTTCGTCAAGCTGTTCGAGTTCTTCACCGCCTTCTTCAACCACCACCGTCGCGACCACTATGCCAAGCACACTATAGCCTTCGGGCTAGCGCTCGGCCGCTCCACCTCTACGCTTTGTCCAGCTCAACCTCGTCGCCAGCATCGTCGCCTCCTCGACCACTTCGTCTACTCCGACCACCGCGGGCTGCATCGGCATCTTCTCCCTCGCCATTCTGCGCACTGCGACCGTCGTCGAGACCTCCTCTGCTGATCTCTCCTCCAGATGCTACGACATGGTTAGCCCTCAACCTCGTGCGCCCGGTATTGGCAACACCGTGCGTGCCTTCGTCCCCGACGCGCTACCGGGTCTGGCAAACCCGGTACCCGCCTCGGTCTTGGTGGATCAACGACGTCACCTCTGGCATCGTCCTCGACGCATCTCCATCTTCGTCTATGGCGTCTTCTCCTATGCGCCACACTATATGGCGCCCCTCAGCGCGCCAACGGCATTGTGTGTGTTTCATCTCCATCAACTATCTCGACAACTTCATCGACCACGGCTACTTCAGGCACGGCATCATCGATCAGGGCTACAAGTCTTCGTTTCGGCTACCTCGACATCGGCACAAAGGGCTACCATCTTGCTTGAGCTCTCCAGTCACAACGTCTGCTTTGCTTCCGCTGTGACTGCGGGGGGATGTTAGAGTATATTGGGATATCCTCCAGATATGGTAGATTAGGATCATGTAATCCGTGCTTACCTTATCTCTACCGGAGGCTCCTTACCCTCCAAACAATGTACTCATATATATACCGCCCATAAGGACTCAGCAATACAATCATCCATCATACAATTCTATCCTTCTACAACCTGAAACATTATAGAAAACGGCAAAAATTTTGCATTCAAATACGCACGTTGAATCCATGGAAACCAATTGGATAGTTGAAACGAGACTACACAAATATACATAACAGACAAGGCAAAGATACACTACAACAGATATTAAAACCAACTGAGTAGCATCACAGAACAGTAGTGCAACCAATTAAAGAGACCGGAACAAAAAGGTAAACGCACCACGGATCATGCAAAAGTGCTAAAGGCGTTTATTCAGGGGGGGATGGAGACAGCTGACAAAAGTCGATTCCAGCATGATAGGCCGGCTTTATATAGAAAACGACCGACTAGAGGCTTTTGGATAGATCCACATACATAGATGATAAACCTACATGTATAGATCCTCAGAGTGGAGATGCATTAGCACTTGTGCCTGATTTGGGATCAGTCGTAAGCAATCAGATAAAATTTATTCCGCACTTTGAACACAACAGAAGTATGTTATTACAACCAAAAAGTGTAGTACAAGATTACTGAAGAGTACAAACGCACAGATCACTGAGTGATCGATCAACTCACTCAACAACGACGAAGCTTTCAAGGGGACATGCCTGCCGTCTTAATTCCATTCCGGCAGGCTTTATTTAAACAAAGAAGACAAACAAGCAAGCAAGCGCATGGTGCACTCATCATGCATGCAGCAGCAACTTACCGTACCAGCTGCCACTGATATGAAACCTCAGACGACATGGTCGATTTCATAAGAGGCTTGTGGAGCAACTCGGGTGATCTCCATGGGCATGATTGAGCTCTTGCAATTGCTGGCGGCGCCCTTGCTGTTGCCCTGTGGATCTGTAGCAGCATGCTCGCCTGCGGCTTCCTTGGCGGCATGGGCTGCAAGGTGGTGGTCATCGCCAATGCCCATCCTGGTGGAGGGAAAGATCATGAACACGAAGCCGGCGAGGAACCCAACAGCCAGCGGCAAGTTACTGAGGAAATCTATCCACGCCTTCGACTCCTGGGGCACCAGGCACCTCTGCACGCCAGCGTCGCTGAAGGCGAGGGCCAAGAAAACGGCGGAGCTGAAGATGGCGTGCAGGAAGTCATGATACGTCACCTTCTTCCTCCGCTTCAATTCCTCGAGCCGCTTGTCATTCCTCGCCTCGTCGTTGAAGAGATAGAAGCCACCGCAGGTGGCTATCCCGTAGTAGGTGTTGCCTTCCTTGTCGGTGACGCTGTCGGTGAAGCTCAGCACCCAGCAGAGCGCGGCGAGGAAGGCGACGAGCCCCCAGGTGAAGCAGAAGTTGACGTCGTGGTCCTTGCACTCGCCGCCTTTGCTGAAGGACGGCGCCATCGTCTGGAAGGCCAGCGTGGTGCCGGTCGGCAGGAGCTTCGACAGGTTCGCCGCCGTCCCCAGCGACTTGTCCACGAGCCATGCCTTAATGTTCTCACCCTTGTTGTTCTTCACATGTTCCACGTGTACTCCCGAGCTCTCCGGAGTGACCGGGAGATCGATGGCGCCTACTACCTGGGACGAGCTCCTCTCTGAAGTGGTCATGATATCGGTGGTGTGTGCAGCTACGCCCGCATGCATGCCCATTTTATACACAGTGGCCCGACAGGAACCAGGTGCCGAAAGCTGGAAAGAACTAAAGCGCACTATGCGCGCCTCAAAAACATTTCTGATTACGCGGCTTGAGCATTAGCATTAGCAAGCTGGAAAGACCTAAGCGCACGCGATAATATGCATGTTCGCCTGACCAGTATTTCTGATTACGTCGCTTGGGCATTAGGCTAAGTAGCTAGCGGCGGCCAGGCACGCACGTACACGTACAAGCTTCCAAGTGGCTGAGCACAATCATTCACAAAAGGTCATGTGCCGCCTCGGAGTAGAGATCGAAACTGATCCAACGAAACCAATCCTGCATCCGTATAGAGTACTCATTTTCCAGGGGCGCTGCATTAGGGCATATACAACCCAGAGACAGAGGGTCGCCTCTAAACAGTGATACAGACAACTATACAGACGAGTCATACAACCCAGAGACTATCTCATTGTCTGCAAGCAATTTAATGTTATGCATATAACTAAGATCAACTATGAATAAATTTGTGTGTATTATTGTGTGGCATGATTGTTCATATTAACACGCAAATAATAGTAGAGTACATGACAAAAGGAGATGAATATTTTGTGCTTGGGATGGTTGGCTAGCTGCCGCTATCTCAGAGCAACGCTTGCTAGCTAAAAAAATAGGGCCCGTCTATACAGTGCCCGGGCATTTCAGCCCGTCCTAAATGCCTGATTTTCTGGCCGTCGGATGGACGCATCGAACGGTCGCTCGTCTTCGTCAATCTCCAGCGCTGCTTCGTTCGACGCTGCCCGCCGCCCTACGCATCGCCGCCCCTGCCTCGGCGGGCTAGGGTCTCGCCGGAGCGCCCTCCGACGAGACCCTAGCCCGCCGAGGCAGCCCCCTGTTTCCGCCTCCTGCCGCCGCCGTCGTCGCCATCCTCGCCCCCGCCCCGACCTGGCCCGACCGCCTTCTTCCACCACCCCGGCCGGCGGCGTCCCCGCCGCCTCGCCGCCCGCCCACAAACCGCCACCACCGCCTGTCCTACCTTCCTCCCCCGGCCCCCCTCTTCTAGGTCCGGTGAACACCGGTGAACCCTCCCAACCCCAAACCCTAACCCCAATCCCGAACACTAACCCGTCGGAGAGCTGGCCGGAGTTGGGATGGAGCTGGCCGGAGTTGGAGAAGAGGAGCAGAGGAGGAACTGAGTTGTGAGGGCTAGCCAAAAAATTCAGGCATTGGGTGGCCTCCATAATGCCCGGGTGATGTTTAGCAATACCGAAAAAATAGCACCGAAATGACAGACACGGAAGCAGAAAAGCCTCTTAATAACAAAGCTATAGAAATACAGAGCAATTGCCCAATTAATTTCAGCAGTATTTGCTTAAAGCATCTAAATCAACAATTATCAATACGTGTAGAAACAGTTCTACATATATTACCAATAATGTTCATCATGTAATTAGTAATGCTCGTTGATCAGAAATAATCCTCTCACTTTTTTCCACTGCTGAAGCAGAGCAAGAAAGCAGAACTGAAACTATCAAGTCCAGCATGTATTACACACAGACGAATCAGGGAGGCAGCGCGGCATCCTGGAGATCCGCCGGCCAGGGAGGCAGCCCGCGCAGAGCTCGCCCGCTGGCCAGGGAGGCAGTCCGCGCTGAGCTCCCGCCGGCCAGGGAGGCAGCCCACGCGGAGCTCGCCCGGCGGCCAGGGAGGCTCCAGCGAGCGAGGCGCGGCACCAACGGGCGGAGTAGAACTGGCGCGAAAATCTCACCGCGCGGGATCCGGGCGGCGCGTCGTTTCGAGAAGACAATCTGTACAGCAGAGCCCCGCCCGTCTCCTCCGCCTGGGAGCACGGGACAGGCTCGTCGCCTCACGAGACGACGCAGAGCCCGTCTCCAACCTTGAGCGGGGAGTTTTTTGCAAATATGCCAACACAGAGACAGGATAAAGACGCGAGTTGTACATGCCCTTAGACACCGTGCCCGCACTGGCACAAACACGCTTCTTCCTCTTTGAGACAATAATCTTTGTCCTCGCTGGCTTCTGCCCGGCAGCTGCTTAGGGTCAGTTTGGTTCCTTTGCTACTCCTTGCCTGGACTCTACGGGCAAACCAGCCTTGGCAGGCCAGACTAGCTGTAGCAAGGTGGTTGTTTGGTAGTTTTGCTAAGGCAGGCAAAGTGATGTTTGGTTTCTTTGATGAAAACTTGATTTTGCTGGCAAGGTTTCTAGGCTGGTGGTTTGGATCCTTTGCCCATACAAGTACAGTCACCGCTCTGCTTTACAAGGTGAGGTTACCTTTCATCAATCAGATGACGGAAAACAATATATAAGGAAATGAGAGAGGAAAAACATAATGAAGATTAATAATATAACTAGCCAACGTGCCATTTCATCCAGCCATAAACAAAATTTCATACGGCCAAAGACACAGCTTGCCATATAAAGCTTCGTGCAGCCAAACTACCCATGCTGCATAATCTTGTACGACCAAAATACCCACGCTGTATATAGTTTCATACAGCCAAAATACCCATGCTGCATAACCTCGTACATCCAAAATACCCACGCTATATATAGTCTCATAAAGCCAAAATGCCCATACTGCATAGTCTCATACAGCCAAAATACCCATGCTGCATGTAAACTAGTTAGTCACTATATTATCTACTTTATATGTTATATTAGGATCTTAAACTAGTTAATAGTCAGTAGGATAGCGATCCATAACCCACTGTGCCACCCACTGCTTGATGGCTTCCTCTGGCCGCCCCTTCAGCATGCTAGCAAATAGCAATGTTACCATTTTGAGCAAGGTAAGTCTGCAAATCAAGTCGCACTAACAAAGGATACTCCAGCATGTCATCAATGGCCTTATAGATAGCCTCATTGGGGTCAGTGACATGAGTAAAGCGCATAGTTTCAGACATGTTCTTCATAACATCAATGACTTCTTGAACAGCAGCATAATCAAACTTGGCTCGTTTCCCCTTTTTCTGTTTATCTTCTGACTTGCGCTTAGAACCACCTGAGATAGGACTATCAGAGCCTGGGAGGGTATCAGAATCATAATGCTGAGAAGGATCAACATCCCCATTCCCCTGTTCTTGATTTGGCTTTCCATTGCCAATGAAATCATCATCATGTCTTCCTGGGCGAACAAAAGGTGCTTGAAGCACACAGAACTGTAACACCCCAAATTCTTAATTGCACTTAGGCCTTCTTGATTAGTGAAAATCCCTGTTAGTTATAAATTTTCATAATTGAACTCGCAGATCAAATCAAAATTTCTTGAATTTTGGTCAAACCTACACTTGAACTAAAACTTTAAACATTTGTATACAAGTGGACCCAAATGAAAACTTCCTCTACATCCAGGGGCAAAAAGAGATTTTTGGAGAATTTTGTGGATTTTTCTACAAAAGGAAATGGGCCCAAATAAATCAAAGATCATTTATCCAAAATCTGTCTTAATTGAATTTTAACTCAAAATTTAAATCGAATTAGGAAAAATTGCAATAAGGTAAGCTGTTCATCTTAGTGAGACTTTTCAACCCTGAGTTTTTCAGATTTTTCTGAGCACAGGAGCATTGGTTTTAAATTGTCGCAAATCAGCATGTGGAAAAATCAAGAAAATTCGAAAATGTTACTGTAGCGCCGGGTGTCATCTTCTTCTTCGCGCCGTGCGGAGCGCCGCTGTGGCCGTCGTCAGCCGCAGCAGGCCGTCGCGCGTGCGCCATCCAGCGTGCCATGCTCACACGCCACCCTCGGCCTTATCCTCTCCCTTGACCCGTTGTCCAAGTCGTCGCCGCACCTCCTTTTCTTTTTCTTCCCGAGCATGCACCACCATTGCCGCCCCGAGCTGAAGCTCGCCATTCCGCTGCTCCACTGCACCACCGCGCTCGACCTTCACGGCAAAAAGGAGCGCCACTACCCCCTCTAGCTCCTCCCCATCACCAATTTCAAGCTCCCTCGACGAAACCTGAGATCGACGCGGAATTTCAAAAATGGCCGCCGGGTGAGCGTCATCGACCTCGCCGTCAAATCCTCCCTCTCCGGTGAGCACCACTTCAATTACTCTCGTGGGTGGCTTCCTACCTCTCTTGCTCACTCCCTCAACCCGTTCTTCAATTGAATCCACAGCCGAGGCCGCCGGAAAGAGGAGTTTTCCCCGCTGTCTGTCGTAGTACGCGAGCACTTCAACGATGAAACCTTATTTCGGTGCCTTCTCGTCGACGAAAAGCTCCATGCCGCTCTTCTGTAGGACGAGGTGAATCCTACTATGATTTTTCCTCGATTTTTAGTACACTGCACCGCGCCCTGGACCTCGCCGAACTTCAGTTGCCCGCCGCTTTCGCCGCCGACCATCTTCCGGTCAGTCCCCCACCTTCAAAGGCTCACCTTTGAGTTCCCTTAGTGGAGCACGTCATGTAGAGCCTTCCCCCGACCCTCCTAATCGACTTTTGGCCTTCCCCGATGAAGTACCGGCGAACTCCGGCCGCTGTCTCTAGGTTGAAGACGACGGTGGCAATTTCGTAAATAGGTTGCAACTTCCTCAGAAAACGAACAAACTTCAAAAATCTATATCTGGAGTTCTGGATATCCAAAAATTGCAAACTAAATTGTTCAGGAATCCTTGAAGTGAGATCTATCTGTTGGTGTAACATAAACATCTGAAATCATCTTAATTAATGTTCTAAAATTCAGAGAACAGAAACTGAAAATTTATTTTATAAAACTATATACACATGCAATAGGTCTGATTTTTGGCATGCGTATTCCATGTAGGCTCCCTGAACTTTTCCCTGAAACCAGTTCTTAAAAATCAACTTGAATTAAGATTAATTTCAGTTTCAAGTTTCTAGAAAAATCTTTTTTAGTATTTTATTCCTGCACATTTTGGCATCTAATTTTGGATATGTTGCTTTTCATAGGATTATATTACTTAGGAAAAATACAACATTAATTATAGATCTTCCAGAAACCTTTTATGAATTTTCGAAGATGATTCTTTGGGCACGCCTAAGCATTGTTTAAATCGGAAACGTTATATGTAAAATTTTGAGCACCTAAGTACCTAAATCATGTTAGTAAGTCCGCAAACATGTTATCTTGTTCTTAATAACATCATTGTAACGTATTTATCAAGAAAGTGCCATAAATCCTTTTATTGTGTTCGTATCTCTTATTGCTTTCAATTAAAACCGGTGACATGTTTAACTTTCCTTTGATTGTTCACACTGTTTTATACAACCAATAAACCATTACTGGTAAAATAAATAGTTTAGACAAAAACAACGAAAATGTTCTTAAGTTACTTTTGAGCATCACCATGTTATGTGCATCATGTCACTAAATTATATTTATTAAGGAAGTTCCATGAACCTTTACACTAATTTCATGAAGTACATTATATTGAATTCGTTGAGGAACCTGTACCACTAGTTGCCAATATTAAAGCACAGGACATTGTCATTAAAAATGATAATAATAATAATTAATTTTGTGCATACATGTTTCTTATGATAATTATATAGGTTCCTGTTAGAAATAGTTTGGATATTCACATAATGGTTGTACATGTAATTGCTTCGAACAATATATATGGATCTCAATCTACATGTCATAGGTAATTACAAAAATGGTAGTTTGTACACTTTTTACTTTGAATGTTAAATTAATTATTCCAAGTAAATGAACATATTAGCTATGCATGAGCATGTAGGTTCATTTATACTTGGTACTCTAACTTAGGAGTTATAGTTAAATAAATAGTATTCATGCATCTCAGGCCCTGAGTATAGGTTGCCCATCTTATGCATACATATAAATCGGCTGAGTAATTAATTTATGCACGCTTTTTTTAAATGTAGAAAGTAAACCTTTTTGCACATAAGAATATTTTTCCTAGGCACTAGGAGCATATAGCCTCTTTTTATTTTCAAACCACCCTAAGATTAGTTGCTATGTAAATCTAGTTTACTTACTCATGTTTCTTTGAAACAACCCCATGCTCCTTAGTACTCCTAATAGAGACTTTGCATAATAGATATGCACGCAATCACCATGAATAAAACATACGTGTAGCATCATTTTCACCATAGGTTTTCTTAGTAAATAGAGGTTTGTACCTAATGTCATACTTTGCTTTCTCTCGAGAAAAACTATAAGATAAATACTTTGTCAAGGTGAATATGGTCCTTATAAGACCAAGAGCATATCTTAAAACAAAGTATCACCGCAAATTAAATCCCAATAGGTTTCCTCCGTAATCATAGAGCTCCAATAATATTTCCCTGATTAACCATGTCATGATATGCCAATTTACATTTCCGTAAATAACGTTAAATCCCAAACTTAGTGATAAGGTTGAGTAATGCTCTTATAAAGCTCACATCACTTCCATGATATTTGTCCAAGCCATTGTTATGCAACAAGAGAAAGCAACCAGTGTTTAATGATGAAACTAACTTCCTCCCCCTTTGAAAAGAATGCTTTAAGTGAAATTCGATAAAGCTATAACCTCAACCTCAGACCACACCCCTTGTTGTTAACGGAGTTCAGTTTTATTTTAGTCATGACGAATGTTGCCTTGTTGTTAACTAAATCAAACAGGTCATAATTCACTCTTTATTCATGCATTCTAAATTTGCATCGCATCACCTTATATTGTCATTTAGGATGCGAAGGTGGAACCGAAGAGATGGGAATCATCGCCGTGGAGAACTTGATGCTGCTACTAACATTTTGGAATGTGCTAACATTTCTCAAACCCAAGGCAAGCCCCGGTGCATTCCTATGTTTACCAAGTTTTCGATTTTCTCATATGTACTTCGAGTCGTGGAATGTGCATTATGTTTAGGAGTTGTATGGAACCTTAGATGCATTAGAAATCTCTATTCCTATGGGTTGGTTCAGTTTGGTACAGCCGCCCGTTAGTTGCTATGCTTAATGTCGAGTCACCGTTAGAAGCATTCGAGTGGTATGGAGATCACTCAATGTTGGGGGAATGGGTTTACTTTATGTTATCACATGATGCTGTTAATGAATTTGAGACCGAACGGGGAAGTTCATGTGTAGGTGGAGGTGACAAGGCTCGCCTTGTTCGCCATAGCCCCGTTTGTGTCGGTTGAGGACCGTTCGTTGTGGTACCGCTGAGCAAGTTTGAACAGTACCGGATGCATGCTAGGAGAATGGGAACTAGTAAACCTAGTAGCTCGATGCTATATTGTTGGACGTGAACCCACCTCTCTTTTGGTGATGAAGATGGTTATGGTGGAATTTGGGACCGTGTTTGAAGGGGGGGTGCCCGGGTGAACCACGGTTAGACCAGGCATGGCTATCGCGTGGGGAGACGTGTACTCGGGAGAGGTGTTAAGCGGCTCGACTTTATGGTATCTTGTAAAAGGTTGCCGTGCGTGGCTCTTTTGAGTAGCGTACGTCGTGTATCTCGGGTTTTGCCTGCAGGTGTAAATCGATTCGAATCGCCGTCCCTCGCGGTTATTGAGTACCACTTGTTCACTGTGTCACATCGTAGTAAGAAGTGCACTTGATGATGCTTATATGTTATTGTACTTCAATTAATTGTATTGCAACAATGTATTGCTTAGATAGGTTGCTAATATTTATATTTACGCAAGAACCCTTTTAAACTGGCTAAAATATAAAAATAAGGATCAATTATTAGTGCCGTTTTTGCAATTAAATTTCAACCCCTGGTCAACCCCCTGCATATTAGAAGTCGGTCTTAGATGGCCAATTTGACGGGTAAGACTTGCTGAGTATTAGTTGCTCAGGGTTTGTGCTTTAAATCTTTTTGCAGGTGATGCTTTGGCTCAAGAGAATGAAGCATGTTTATAGGCTGAATGTGCTTCATCATAGGATAAATACGTCGAGTTGTATATCGCTTCCGCTACGCTTTTCAAAATCTTTTATATAAGCAAATTGAATCAAAGTTGTAATAATTAAGAATTCTTCTACACTCTATTTTACTTATGCTTATGTGTGTGTACTTTTGGACTCTTGCGTCGTCAAGTGTCACCCGATTAAGATCCTGGTTAGCAAACCCCTCATTGATTGGAGGTGGGATGCTACAAGAACTCTCCAGTGGCATGTTTGCCTGTAAAGACAAACTCCATCTCATCATAGTTGGGAATTGGAACATTGTAGAATTTAGCTCTCTTGTCACCTTTCTGCATTCAGCAAAAAGAAAATAATGTTTGTTAGTATACTGAAAACTATAGTTTGGTGTAACAAAAAATTAGGCATGCATACTTACAGCTTTCATCTTGACCACCTCTGTTTCATCATAGATTATTTTCTTTTGTTCATCATCAAAACTAGCACCGCTAGCAGACTTTGCCTCCAAAATATGCTTCCATTCTGCCTTCAGCTTGTGGTACTTGTAGTAGACTTGTTTCCCTGTGAAGTTTGTACCATACTTTTCATTAATTCTTCTAGCACACTCCTCATGGTGCACCTCCCTTAGAACTAGGCTCTTCCTTGAGATTTGGATTTTCTCTTTGTAGTAGAGAAGGAGAACCGCTACCTCCTGAGGCTGCCATATGACATTGTTCCCAGCCATCTGCTGCACTTGACCATTCAATATTTGCATGCACAGTGCATCCATAGAACGAAACTTGGTGCATAGTTTGAAGAAGACAGGTTTGCTCATTCTAAGAAGGTGAAGACAATCTGAATCCTGACCACAGTACAATTTCTGAAGATATTTCATTCTGTCCCTATTCTTCTCCAAAATAGAATAGCTCATAGGACTACTTCTATTACGCAGATAGGTGATAACTGCCCAATATGCCACCATGCATGCAGCCATAAAAGCCAAATTTCGATTGAATTCAGTTGTGCTGTCCATCTAGATGAACAATAAACAGTCAAGAGTAAAGTACATGAGGGAATGACAGTGCACTATCTACCTCTAGTTAACACGATTCTCAACTACCAAATCGAAGTTACTTGCAAGCAAATAAATATAAATTGTCCCCATCACAAATCAGATGTAAAAACCAAATCTTTCCTTCAATTGTAGAAGAAAATACAAGGGGGGATTGAATCAGAATTACCTCCCGTAGGGGCAGCTCAAGCACAAGCCTGCAGCACAGCTTCTCAAGACCTTGGATGAAAAGGGAATGGGGACCAGATCAGTCACCAGGCACAAATCGGAAGGACACCGGATCTGTATTGGGAGAGAGAACTAGAGAGAGGAAGAAAGAGAAAGAACAGGCGGAGGAAATGAGAGAGCTCTGGAAAAAGTTACCTGCACCGAGTAAATAGGGGGCGGTGACTCCAGCGCTCGCGCCATTTTTTCCCCTCGCGCGCTCGCTTTTCGCGCGCTCGCGTGCTCGCCTTGCTGACGACGGAGAGCCAATTTTGCTCTCCGCCCTCGTCAAGATTTTGCTCGCCCGCGGGGCCGAGCCAGCCTGTCAAAGCACGTATTTACTAACGCTACCAAACAGATGGCCTTGCCCAGCGAGGCTAACTAGGCAATAGTCTGGCCTAGCAAAGGAACCAAACTGACCCTTAACTACCTACTGCCGTGGCAAACCTGATGGCATGCGACTCTCCCGCCCTATCTCCCCCTGACCGCCCAATTGGCGATCTCCGCCCATCCGCATCTGCCACCACAGCCAAAGCGCCATCCGACACCCCGGGAGCTCTTCGGCGAGCCTCAACACTCTGATAGCCTCTCACCCTCTAGCCTTAGTGCATCACGGTGCCCTGCGAGACGATGGCACGATACGAAACGTACGAGGGGCTCCGGGTTGACGGCCGACGATTCTGTCGAGGCCGCCCCCGACCGTCCGATTAGATGGAAACAGCCATATCAAATCCCAACCAGTCGGTATACCTAGCACGCCCACACGATCGAGTTCCGTTCCGAGTCGGACTCCTGGAAGCGTGCCGTCACGAGTATAAAAGAAGCACCCCGGGTACTTCCTCGCTCACAGCCATCCCGAATTCCCCGATCGATCTGCCAGCAATCAAACAGCAGCAAGCATGGACGGCGGGGCGGTCTCCTTCGATCTCGACGACACCGTCGCCAACAACCCCGCCCAAGACGCGGAAGCGGAGTTCGTCGCCATCATGGATTGCCACGACCACGGCAACACCATCGGTGGTGGTGGATACGTCCTCCAGGGGCGCCATGCCGTTGATCTCGGCGACATCGACCCTGTCCTGGACGACGAAACCCCAGAGGCCGCGTGGTACTCCTATCTCTGGGACCAAGCCCTCGAGTCGCCACGAGGCCAGGAGCGTGGCCGGGATACTCCGGACGACGACCAAGGCCGCGGCGCTCCCTGGTTCGCCGACGTCCAGGGGCGCCATGACGTTGATCTCGGCGACATCGACCCTATCTTGGACGACGACAGCCCAGATCAGGCCGCGTGGTACTCCTATATCTGGGACCATGTCCTCGAGTCGCCACGAGGCCAGGACCGTGGCCCGGATACTCCGGACGACGACGACGAAACCGCAGTCAGCGGCGCTCCCTGGTACGACGCCGCCACCGTCGCCGATGAGACCACGCTGTCGGACGAGTCCGCCGAGTTGCCGCTGCTGGTCTGGCCGGACGATGCCTCTTGGTTTTCGTCAGCGGAGCCTGCCGCCGCGTGGCCGGAGTCGACGGCCGCACCGGATGATGACGTCCAGTGGCAGGGCGTCGTGATGCCGGATCAGGAGACCCAGGACTATAATGACGAGCTTCTCAGTGCAGTCGTCGCTGGTACGTTGGAGATGCTACGAGGCCAGGAGCGTGGCCAGGACACTCCGGACGACGACGACGAAAGCGCAGGCCGCGGCACTCCCTGGTACGCCGCAGCCACCGTCATCGACGAGGACTCACTGTCGGATGATGACGCTCAGTGGCAGGGCGTCGTGATGCCGGATCAGGAGACCCAGGACTATAATGACGAGCTTCTCGCCTATTATCTCAGTGTAGCTTACCCCGATTCTCACGACGTCATCCCGGCGATCAGCGACCCAGAATCTTACATCCTCCGAGATGGCGCCATCGCCGAAGCCGAGCGCCTCGTTGATCCCGCCGTCGCCGCGGGCACGATGGAGATGCCGTCGCCACGCGGCCTGAAGCGTGGCCGGGATACAGCGGACGACGCCGAAGAAGGCAGGACCCGTGGCGCGCCCCGACACGCCACGGCCGGCACCGTTGAGGACTCGCCCTCGGCCGGAAACCTCGAGGAGACGGCCCTGACGACGGGCGAAGTTTGGTTTTCGTGGATGGATCAAGGAACCATCGCCGCGTCGTCGCCGGACTGGTTCATTGCAGCCGCGTCCGAGGCCACGGCATTGGTTGAACTTTGAAGATGATCCGCTCTTCGCGTCGGATCTGGATCACATCGTGCAGCCTCTTTTTCGCGATGAAGTTGTAATTCTTTCTTTTTTTTTGGGGGGGCGATGAAGTTGTAATTCCTTATTTACAGATCAAGGGAAATAAGGACCATCGGGTTACCATTTTAGTCTCCTCTGCTAATTCTCTTTCCCAATAAAAGGAGATTATATAGTACTACTAAAATATTTGATTAGGCTCGCACGGAACTGACGCATGATGGTTCCATCGACTTGTTTGACGAGTTAGTTTTGTGGTGGGCATTTGCTCTGTTCTTGTACGAAGACACAGGCATTCCAGCATAGGGTATCCGTGGACGGGCAACAATTTGATCGTCACATGTGTCATAAGTTGTTGATGTCAATCATGTTCAGCTTTATACTGAAGTTCGTCGATTTCTTCTTGTTGTTATCCTGAACTTTTGCCGGATCGCAAACTTGGTATTGATCCTCAAAGAAATGGCTGCGGCTTCCGTCTCTCAGTCCTGTACATATCAGTTTCTCGGCGTGGGTCGAGGCCATCCGCACAGCCCTACATCACCTGACCTGACGATTGGTTCCTTCTCTCCTCTCCATCGCTTCGCTCCCGAATTGGTAGCATGAAGCTCTGGGACGGTGCCACAAACCTTGGTTTGGGTTGTGGGGATCTCAACTCGGGCGACAAGGACTTCTATTCGGGCGGCATTAAGCTCGAGCTCGACCCTTCTAATCCGAATATGGAGGCAAGGACCTCGGTTCCGGGAGGCAGAGTTCGTTTACGATCACAAGTATTTCGATTCATGATTTCCCTCGTCAACCCATCTAATCCGAGGTTAGCATGGCGGGTTCTCGAGAAGGGAGACACGCATCAGCATGTTCATGCTCGCCGACTTCTAACGCTGGTCAATCGAGCTCACCGGTGCCTGCTGCTGTGAACACGAACGCGCATGCAAAATGGTGGCTGGTTTGAAATGCAAAATGGGGCATCCAAATCCCCGGCCCCACTCCTTTTTTTTTTCGAAACTCCTAGCCAAGTCAGTTAATGATTTTGTGTTAGTCATTTTTCCCTCGCAAAAAAGAAAGCGTCTCGTGACCTACACTTTTTTTTTTTTTTGAGGAACTCGTAATCTACACTGGTGGCTTTGTTCTCTGTATGCGCGAGATGCTTTGTTGGGGCCATTTGTCTTGCGTGTTTTTTTCACTGCCAGCCCACGTTTCTTTCCGTAGAACAAGAGACTAGCCATTTCTTATCGTAGTTCCAGCTGGGAACCTCCCGGTGATTTTGGTTGAATGGAGACAAATTTCTTCAGTTTGTGTTGAGCTACCGTCTGATCTCATCCTTGCCTTTTCTTCTCATTTTGTTCTTTTGTTCTGCCCCCCACGCCTCACCCGCTCTCGGCATTGATGATTGATCACATCTTCACTCCATAATTCATTTTTTTTTTTACGGAACTCCATAATTCAAATTAAAGTTGTCTGAAATGCCTCGGTAACATATGGCAGAAACATCAAAGGAGTATTGCTTTCATTTCAACAAACATCCTGCTCTAGAAGCTGAATGTGGCGACGGAAATTAGCATCAGCATCAGCATCACCGCCACGCCCATTAGGTTTGAGACAAGGTGCACGACAGGCCGAGCATGCTGGTGCCCAGCGCCGACCACTGCGATGAACACCTTCTGATCGTCTTGGCTGCGATGACAATCAACTCGTCTCTTCGTCATCTCCATCGCCATAGACAAAAAAAAAAGAACACACCTTCTTCCTACATTACTAAGGAATAGTAATCTTTCTTTTATAGGTGAAATTCTATTGGTTTTCATATACATACCCTTCCTTATCATATGAGACCAAAAACAAGAAATGACAAGAAAGTTCTATATAAACGAGCTCTGGCCGGAGAAGAGCAACGAGCTCTGGTTGCCATAGAGCAAGAGATGTGTTAAATCCAGGGGTTCTCCACCCCTCAGTCTGACAACTTCACTCAGCAAGAATGAGTACTGATCAATAGTTCGGCCAATGGTGGGCTGTTGATGAACAAGGACCATGCCTGCCTGCCATCAAGCCATCACATTCACAGGTTGCATCATTATCGGTTGCTATTTCAACCACATAATTCAAACTGGCAGCAAAGTAAGAAGGCGCAAAACTGAACGGAAGAATCACGATCCGGGAAAAAAAAAGAAGAAAGAATACAATGGTGAGGACAACAAATCCATGTTTGACCATAATAAAACCATGTCCGGAGCTTATATATTGAGCTTTAAGGTTTAACATATGGGCCAGCACCGAACAGCACAGTAAGAAGCCGCGAAACTTAACAGATGGCTCAAAAAACAGCTTCAGATCCATAAAAGTACGGGATTAGCATCAACAACAATAGTGTGGAACCAAAGTAAATCACCTAAGAGTATAGTACTCCAGGCCGATAAGTACCGACAATAGTGTTGAGTACATAGATAGCAACATTCAACTGCATCCGACAAGTACCATAGTATTAAAGCATCGCAATGCTGCCTTCGTGACAACATAATAAGGCTAAATTGATGATCATACAACAGAAGCTAGCATAGCAGGTCACATGTCTCAACATTACAGTCTATAACATGAAGGTTTACTGTGTGTTTGGAGGCTCCGTTCTCTGCCTCTTTAGCTCTCTGCTCACCTCCAGAAGTAAGGCGTCCTTAGCGTTAGTTGGCTGAACGCCCTCCTTGACACCAAAATCCTTATCCTTGAGGACTTCAGGGAGCCATCCTTTGGACACCACGACCTTGCAACATGACGACTGGAGAAATGGGAGGCAGTGCTTCTGCGCGAAGACGATGATGGATGCAGCATTCTCCACTGACAGACTAGACAGCATCCGTCTCTCACAAAGTCTTTGGGCATTGCCATTCTTGAACTTCTTAGCAACCATGAACAGATTCTGGATAAACACGAGAGCGGCTTGCTTGTCCTGCCCTTCACTTGGAAGGTGTGGCAACTGGTTTGTGTAGAGATACCCGATGAATGCTGTAAATGCCTCGGGATTCACATCCCCATCGATCTGCACGGAGGAACATGAGGAGGCAGCAACAATCTCCGCCAGTGCTGGGCAGCGCGCCAGTATGATCGCCTTGTGGACTGGGAGTTCCTTGTCGCCTAAGCAGAACGAGACATCAGAGCCGTCGTGAGAGTCGAGAAGCCGGAGCAGGTCCTCGCCAAGGCGAGGCGGCCGGGGAGGGACGATGACACTGGCGCCCATGGCGAAGGAGAAAGACCCGTTGGTCCCGCAGCCTAGCTCTGCCAGTCCCTCGACCGATGGGAGGTCTGCCTCGGAGTCCTTGCCGTTGTATGAGACGAGGATCAGCGGGGGATGCGCCACCATCGGCTTCGCTCGGATGTCGACGGGCTTGACGTACACGACGGTGGTCTCGTCCGGGGATATGTCAAGGCACTTCATGACCAGGGAGACGGACCCAGCGCGACAGGACGCCACGGCCATCCATGGACGCCCATTCAGATCTAAAGTGACTGTGCTGATAGATCCCGGCGACGTGAGGTTCCGGAAAGTGACGAGCGTCTCCTCGCTCACGGCCTTCACTAGTGACACGCGACCTTCCGGCGCCGCAACCGCCATGGGGCTCGCGATGATTGGTGAGAGACGGAGATCCGGTGGGGGGCGGTCGGTCGGTGGAAGGTGAAATCAATGGAGATCGGCGAGCGGAATGGGGGAGAGTGAAGAAGGGGGAAAAGAACGAGATGGCGGCGGCGGCGGCTCGAGGGTTAGCCACGACCCACGAGACGACAGAGGACGCCTGGACCGCGAACGGATCAGGCCGGCGCGAAATAGGCTCGGCCTGGAAAGAATTGGGCTCCAAACGGAAATCTTGGTCCAGCTTAGACCAGGGACTGTCTATTTGTAATTTTTGGACCGTCTATCTCATAAAAAACCCTTCTTTTTGGACCAATTTAAATTAAACTATACACGTCAGATAGACAAAGCTGAGAAAATTAACCGCCGTGTATTTTGTTGCTATTCCCAGTTCTCTTATCTCGCCCGATATGGTTCTACACCATCAGCTGGTAGCTGCTCAAGCCCTTGCAACTCTTTGGGAGTAGCTGTGCATCCGACATTGGCCGCCGCTGGTCGACTGGTCTTTAATCTTCATTTGGTGCGTGGGTACAGTTTCCAATGGAATGTAAATACGTGGAGCTGCAACTTTTGGCTTTGAGATTGTTTGTTTTTGGCTTTGAAGTGTTTCGGAACTCTCTGACGTAAGGCTACGAAAAAACGTATTGCAAAAATCGTCTAGGACTACTGTGCACGAACAGCTCTGCCTAGAGGCCAACAAGAGAACGTGGTTTGGTGTTGGACCAGAACACAAGCCCAGACGAAGTATTAAGTAAAAAGACCTAGTGTAGCAACCAAAAACTGACACAAATTCAGCAAAAAGAATGGCCAAATTGCCACTGTAGTTTTGCATGTAGCTCGCCCATACATAGTAATATTATAGGTACACATCAAATATGTGAGCGAACGGCTTTTGGAACCGTAAAACAATATTTCAACAAGATGAGGTCTCACTCATCTCTCATATTAGCGTTTTCTGAAAGTTCTTAAATAAAAGCACAATCAGGTATATGAAACACACAGAGAAGTAGTTTCATTCAAATGCAGGGAAAAATGTATGTCTTCTATGATCCTGGTTCAATATGATCAACAGTATGAGCGTATATCAACAAATGTAAAGGTAAAAATGTTAGCAGCATGATGATACAACTTACTAATGTAGATAAAAGGAAAGGTTGTTACAAATTATTTCATGAACCATTTGCATGCTTTGGCTTTGTAGCAATTTAAAGTTACAGAAAAGGGGGCCCTATATTGCCTTTATTGTAACTCACTAGCTCTTATTGTGGTCCTATGAAAGCTTTCGGCTCCCTTATCCAGTGAAGAGTTCCAGAAAACTCAGTCTGACTAATCCAAATCAGAACTTCAAATTTTATGACATAATTCGGTTGATTTATAAAATATGGAGGCAGCGGCGACCTGATAAATTGGTACGAACAGGGGAAGGCACAATAGTCGCACGGCATATTTCTGCCAGGGAATACTTGTACATATGGTACAAAACTCTTAATTTCTGCCACTCGTTAAGCCTTAAAACGACGGGAACATAGCAAATAAGATGCATCAGTTTCTAGAGTCGTTGAAACTATAGACAATTGCCACATTGTTATGTGGGAACAGACCTACACCAGGTGCCAGTCGTGAAACAACAACAGCACGGCCAAAACAGAGTAGTCCGTCCTGGTGGTTAGTTAATAGGTTGTTAGGATCAAGAAATGCTTTGTTAAATTGTTAAAAGTTGTTTCCTGATGGGGGTGCTTTTGTTGGCAGGACTTGCATGCACCAGCAAGGTCCACAAGGTTGAAGCTAGGAAAGCTTAGGCGCAGCAGAAATGGAGAAGAGATCAGATATTTGTTTGTTCATTTAGTCAAGATTGCCAAGATTAGGTCAGTTTGAGCTTTCACTATATCATAGCTGCTAATTCTATAAAAGCAGAAATTGTCATTAGGAATTCAATCAAGAAGAAACTTCCCAAAAAACTAAACTCGATCGAAGCCTCTGCAGTAGCCTGAATAATCTCACCACGGTGAGGTGGTGAGGGCAATAGCTCGTTTCTGAAATCCCAACTCTTCCTCCACTTGCCTCTGTGTAGTTTGCGAAACCACACCACACCAATTTGCTCTACAAAGAAAGATAAGGGCACGCAAAAAGAGATTATCCCCTACCTGTCTCTGGGGCAATGAGCCTTCGAGACCTTGCCATCCCCTTGAGCGCTACTCATATCAATCCTGACCCAACACATAACACACATCATATTAGTAGAACCAAAAAACTAAGGGATTTTTCTTTTAAAAAAACAACTGAAGGTAATGCGGGATAATCTTTCTATCAGTTTTTATGAAATGTAAGTAAATAGTTTATCGAATATATGGCCAGGCTCTGGCATGGTCCTGATTGGCAATCAATCATATGCTGCCCTGCAAAAGGAAAAAAAGAATGGTGATTTGCGGAAGAAAGAAAAGGCACATGTAAGTGAGGATCGTATGATAAGAAATTAAAATAACAAAGATGTTATATTTGAACTTTGAGGCTACCTTTCCAGAGCTCTGCACAATAAAATCGTAACTATGTGTTTGTAACCTGTCTCCCCAATAGAAGAGCAACCCCTTTCGTGTGTTAATTTCGAATGCGTTTTGTATTACAAGTGGTATAGGGAATTACAAATAGCATCTACAGTGTTGGAGCTTAAAACTAAAATACAAATATTAATTCCATTTCTTAGTGCAAGGTATTGCTTCAGTGTATGTGTATGCATGTCAATATCATACTCCGTGTTTTTCAGCTATTGACAAAGCGAACATAGAAAATGTGACCACATCTTTGTGTAAGAGCTGGACCAATCTCAGGATTCTCTGCAAACTCTATTTTAGGGAGATCTCACAGCGGGTGACCCAGCGTCCATGACTTCAGGTAGAAAGGTCACAAACTGTGAGCTTCAATTTAAAATTTCAGATAACTGAGAGCGGTTTCAGTTACATGTCTGTGCAGTTTTCTCATTCACGTCGAATTATACCATGAAATTGGGTAAATAATAGTGTGAACTGTGTGTCCCATCAACCATCATATATGTAAGAACCACAACGTTGGTTTACAATATATATTTTGTTTGTGAGGGTTGGTTTACAATATTACAACATGTTCCATAAGTATTATGATTATTCTAATGTTGTTACTACCCAAGCACATATTTCCGTATCTATGGATATACAAGTAACAAAATGCAAATGACAGTGGCAAATTGGAACGCCCGCATCATCAGAAAATAGTGGCAGACCATAAAACGTTAGAGTACCATGTTCCAGTGCTTCAGCTGCTGGCTTCCATCCAATCTGCAAGGCCAGCTCCACCGGTCCCACACTAGTCAACCCGAAATTCAAAGGATATAGCCAACAGTTAGAAAGTAAGATGGAGAAATTAACAGGCCATACATGCCAAAAGTCCATATGGTTGCAGATTAACAGCGATGTACATTTCTCAGAACCATATGACCATAAGAGCTAACAGGGATATTCAGCAGTGAGATACAATGCTTAGAAATTGAAAATGCAGTAAAACTGTTTAACATCATTTATTGGGAAAATCACATGTCCTGGCTGTGCAACAAGCATATAACAATATGATTAATTTTAATTCACTACACATCAGTATTTTGTCAGGAATTTTTTTTTATGCATATAGCAAACGAATAAAACCAATTGACCTCATGCAAAGACAATTAAAGATATGGGAACCAGCATATATTTTTCTTGTTATGCAAAACAGCAATTAAAGAAAATCAAAATAAACATGAAAGACATAAATCACTCGCCTACCTTGTTGATATCATGACCGCAGAAAATCATGACAAGATTCTTAACAAGCATCTTAGAACGAAGGACTGGAAGTCCAGGACAAAATAAAGAGAATTAGATTTATTGGAGGGAATTTAAATTCTCAATAGAGCTGCGAAAATTTAAGAGAAGTGTACAAAGAATCCAAAAGGAGGCACAAAGGCATTTATCTATCTCAGTTTGCATCTCTCTTATAGAATGAGTTAAGAATTCTAAGGGGATCAATTCTAGATAATGTGAGCCAAGAGCTAGTCTTCACATTAGCAAGCAATCTCAGTCCTGTCTAGCAAAGGAATAGTAATCACAGCTGCATGTCCACCTCCGCCCTAAGATCCCATCAGACATAAAAGAAACAAGCAAAGATGAGAGGGGGGGGGGGGGGGGGGGGGGGGGGGGGGGGGGGGGTTGGGGGGATCCACTAAATTATAGAAGCAATCTAGGAGCCTTAATTTCCACATATTCATTCTAGGAGTCTGGGCAGTCTCTTCCCTAGAGAAATATGAAGTAAAAAGTAAAATATACCCAAATCTACATGACTCATCCATTCAATTATGCATCCTGGATATCACAGGATAGATGGATAATCAACGAGGACCTATCTAAAATCATCTCGAGTGTAATGTTACTAGAATGTATCAGAGAGATGCACTCGCATAATGCAGGTTTTATATGCTCACCAAATCTTGTAGCAAAAGTAGCTCCAGATCTCTATTGCCTCGCCACACATGCAAACCTTGTTTGTCAGACAGTAGAAGCTACAACGACACAAACAGGCTAGCTTATTCTATGGTGCAGACACAACTCACTATCTCTAACTCATAGCAATGTAGAAAGCACTGCCCGCTTTATTGCTGACCAATTTGAGGTTCAGTGTCATGCTGGTGATGCCTTCGTCGATTCTGCTTAGCCTCCTCTGTGCTACCGAAATTGGACACATACCTGCACCTCGGTGATGAGGCTCTGTATCAGAAGTTCAGAACACCAGCATATTAGACACATATTGGGATTGGACTATGAATGATTAAATGCTGAGTTATTAAAAAGAAGGGGAAAAAAACAGTGAAGAGGATGGAATTATGTTTGACCATATCAAAACCATGTACCACTGCTGCAGCTACTGTCACTAGGAAGCATGACAGTGGGGGGACACTACATCTAACAAACTGAACCAGCTAATCGGAGGTGTTATATGAGAAACAACTATCACGACAGCCACCAATTGTATCATAAAACTATGTAGATGTTAATAAAAATTTTGCAAAAGCAACAATAGTGTGTAATCAAAGTAAATCACCCAAAGAACATATATAGAGTAAAAACATTCAGCTTCAGCTGACAAGCGCCATAGCATTTAAGCACCGTGATACAATTGCATGACAACGTAACAGGGGTAAAATGGATGATCATTAAGCTATCAGATCACATGTCTAGGCTACAATCTTTAACATCAAGGTCTACTAACTGGACAAAGGTGTCTTTCCCTGCCCCTTGAGCTCTTTGCTCGCCACCATAAGCAAGGCATCCTTGGCGTCAGTTGGGAAACCGTTCTCCACACCAAGATCCATGTCATTGAGCACTTGAAGTAGCCATCCTCTGGACACCACATTCTTGCAACAGAATGCCTGGAGCATCGGGCGGTGATGCTTCTGTGCAAAGATGATGGTCGAGGCAGCAGTCTCCGCTGATAGAATGGACATCATCCGTGCCTCGCAGAGTGTTTTGGCAGTGTCACTTTTGAACCTCTCAGCAACCAGGAACAGAGTCTGGGTAAACACGAGAGCCGCTTCCTTGCCATGCCCTTCAGTTGGATCATCTGGCAACTTGCCTGTGTACAGATGCTTGAGAAATGCTGAAAATGCCTCGGGATCGACATCCCCATCAATCTGCACGGATGAACATCGCGAGGCAGCAACAATCTCTGCCAGTGCTGGGCAGCGCGCCTGTATGATCGCCTTGTGAGCTGGGAATTCCTTGTCACCTATGCAGAAGGAGATGTCCGAGCCAACATGAGACTCGAGAAGACGGACCAGGTCCTGACCAAGGACAGACATCTTGGGAGCGGCGACGACGTGCGCGTCCATGGCGAAGGAGAAAGAGCCGCTGGTCCCGCAGCCGAGCTCCGTCAGTCCCTCGACGCAAATGCCACGAAACACTCGAAATCCCAGGAGATCGAGGCAGGACTCATTACACGTGCATCAACCTCGATGGAAACTGTCTTTATACCTAGCACGTACGTACGCCCACACACACGAGTTCCGTTCCGAGTCGGACTCCTGGAAGCGTGCCTTCACGAGTAGGAGTATAAAAGAAGCACCCCTGCCCCTGGTACCTCCTCGCTCACAGCCATCCCGAATTCCCCGATCGATCGATCTGCCTGCCTTTGCAGCAGTCCAACACCGGCAAGCATGGACAGCGTGGCGATCTCCTTCGATCTCGACGACACCGTCGCCAACAACCCCACCCAAGACGCGGAGTTCGTCGCCATCATGGATTGCTACGACCACGCTAACACCATCGGTGCTGTTGATCTCGACGACGACAGCCCAGAGGCCGCGTGGTACTCCTATCTCTGGGACCGTGTCCTCGAGTCCCCACGAGGCCAGGAGCGTGGCCGGGATACTCCGGACGACGACGAAGGCCGCGGCGCTCCCTGGTACGCCGACGTCCAGGGGCGCCATGACTTTGATCTCGGCGACGTCGACCCTATCTTGGACGACGAGAGCCTAGAGGCCGCGTGGTACTCCTATCTCTGGGACCGTGTCCTCGAGTCGCCACGAGGCCAGGAGCGTGGCCGGGATACTCCAGACCACGACGACGACGAATGCGCAGGCCGCAGCGCTCCCTGGCACGCCGCAGCCACCGTCATCGACGAGGACTCGCTGTCGGACGAGCATGCCGAGTTGCTGTTGCTGGCCCAGGCGGGCGATGCCTCCTTATGGTTTTCGTCAACGGAGCCTGCCGCCGCGTGGCCGGAGTCGACGGCCGCACCGGATGATGACGTCCAGTGGCAGAGCGTCGTGGTGATGCCGGATCAGGAGACCCAGGATGATGACGAGCTTCTCGCCTATTATCGCAGTGCAGTCGTCGCTGGTACGTTGGAGATGCCGTCGCCACGCGGCCAGAAGCGTGGCCGGGATACACCGGACGACGACGAAGAAGGCAGAACCCGTGGTGCGCCCCGACACGCCACCGCCGTCACCGTTGTGGACTCGCCCTCGGCCGAAAACCTCGAGGAGATGGCCCTGACGACCGGAGTTTGGTTTTCCTTGATGGATCAAGGATACATCCCCGCGTCGTCGCCGGACTGGTCCTTTGCAGCCCCGGCCGAGGCCACGGCATTGGATGAAGATGATCCGCTCTTGTTCGACGAGTTTGATGGAAGATAGGGCTACTGATCCGTCCTAACAAAACAGAGGCCTTGCTCTGTTCCTGTGATGCAGGCTAGGCTAGGATATCCGCGGATGGGCAATAATTTGATCGCCACCTGTGCATCATAATTTTGTTAATGTCAATCACGTTCAGTTTTATCCTAGTTCATCAATTTTCTTCTTCTTGTTATCCTGAACTTTGCCGGATCGCAACTTGCTGTTGATCAGTCAATGCTCAAATAAATGACCGCGGGGGGCTTCCCTGTATGTATCTCAGTCCCAAACGAAACAGAACCGTCAGCCCCTCACCCCGTAACGATTCGTTCCTTATTATCGCTTCGCTCCCTGCAGTCGCCGGATCCTGAAGAACAAGAGCTGGAGTTACTGATAGATAACTTAGCGCTCAATGATGGTGGTTTCTTCGACTACGCGGATTCTGAAGAACAAGAGCTGAAGTTGGCGCTCGCCGCTGCCTAGGTGCACCCCGGCGACGTCACCATCGTGTACGGCATCGCGGACCAAGTTGACCACACCGTGCAGTGGTCATTCCTTATAGAAGAAGGAAAAGAATCGTGGTGCCATTTTAGCCGCCTCCCGTTAATTAATTTTCCCAATAAAAAGATACAGTATTATATATTAAAATATTTTAGCAGTAGTTATTGTAAGAGATACGTATACTACTAAAATATTTGATTGTTAGTGATATCCTTTTTTATTGCCTCTTCCTTCTAATCGTTTCTTCAATCGACTTCATTTCTATGTTATGCTAACCATCATTTGCACGCCAATATGTAAATTTTGAGCTCGTAAATAAAACACTAATCACAGTGTTCAACATGTAAATTTTGGGCTTGTAAATAAAACCATAATTTGGTAACCGTTCTATCGTCGTAAATGCTTCATTAACTCTTCCGACAAACCGTGATATAAGCTCCACGTGTCGTTTGGTCGTTACGACGTTATGTGAACTCTGAGCTCATACACAAAACAATTAATTTGGTAACCGTTCCGTTGCTACTGAGCTTCCCTCCCTACTAAGTTAACCGATCTAACGAACACTTTATTTTAAATTTTTCAACAGAGCCATCACAAATTTGACATGTATTTCCCTCGCAAAAAAAAATTGACATGTATTTCATCCGTTCTCAAATTGTTATCGTCGTAACTTATTTTTTTGACTAATAACCACTACTCAAATGATTCGCGGACCATCTGGCATGAGAACTTGCGCGATAAATACGTACAATTACAAATCCATCGCAGCGCCAGAGATCATCTCAATCAAAACAATCATATGCTACCATTCAGAGAGGCGGGATCCGAGAACTGTCCGCAGGCGCCGCAAACCGCAAGTGAGGAACCGCAAAAGGAAACGCACGGCAGGCACAGGGCCGGCGACACCGCGGCACCGCCACTCGGCGAGCGCCACACCAGTACACCACAAGGGCAACTGCAGCAGCGGTTGCAGAAAACACGCTCGCTCCCCGCTCCCCTGCCCCCACTCCACTCTCACTCCCCTTCCTTCCCCTTCTTCCAAACCCCGCCCAACTCCTCCTCCTCCTCCTCCCCTGCCCCGCTCCGCTCCGGCCGAATGCGCGTCGTGTAACCGCGCCTCCCGCGAGATCGATCCCTCCACCCGACGGCCGCCGCCGCCATGGGGGACCTGGTGCCCCCGTGGCTCAAGTCCCTCCCCGTCGCGCCCGAGTTCCGCCCCACCGCGGCCGAGTTCGCCGACCCCGTCGCCTACATCCTCAAGATCGAGCCCATCGCCGCGCCCTTCGGCATCTGCAAGGTCGTGCCGCCGCACCCGCCGCCGCCCAAGCGGACCACGCTCGCCAACCTCACCCGCTCCTTCGCCGCGGCCCACCCGGACGATCCTTCCCCAACATTCCCCACCCGACACCAGCAGGTCGGCCTCTGCCCGCGCCGCCCGCGCCCGGCAATCAAGCCCGTATGGCTCTCCTCGCACCGCTACACGCTCCCGCAGTTCGAGGCCAAGGCCGGGGCCACGCGCAAGTCGCTCCTCTCCCACCTCAACGCCCCCGCCTCCAGGCAACTGTCACCGCTCGACATTGAGGCGCTCTTCTGGAGCGCCATGGCCGACCGCCCGGTCGCCGTGGAGTACGCCAGCGACATGACGGGCTCCGGGTTCGTCCCCTGCGCCGCCCGCCCGAAACAGCAGCATTCCGCGGCCGCGGCGCAGGTGAACAATGTGGGCGACACGGAGTGGAACATGCGCAGCGTCGCCAGGAGCCCCGGTTCGTTGCTGCGGTTCCTGCGGGAGGAGGTCCCCGGCGTCACCACGCCGATGCTGTACGTTGCCATGATGTTCAGTTGGTTCGCGTGGCATGTCGAGGACCACGACCTGCACAGCGTCAACTACATGCATTCCGGGGCCCCCAAGACGTGGTACGGGGTGCCGCGGGACGCCGCGCTCCCGTTCGAGGAGGTGGTGCGCGTCCATGGGTACGGCGGGGAAGTGAACTCCTTAGGTAAGGCGGCAGCATTTCGGCGTTTACAAACTCTGTTCTGTTCCCCTGTAACTGTCAGGTGGTTGGTTTATGTTTCCGAATTGCTGTTTCGCGTGCAGAAACCTTCGCAATGCTGGGGAACAAGACGACGGTGATGTCCCCTGAAGTGCTTGTGGAATCAGGGATCCCCTGTTGCAGGTGTTGTTACCGCTTCTTTCCGTTACTCAATGCCTTGCTTTGATACGTTTGGTGGTTGATGGAAACTTTGGTTTTGGGCATGAGAGCAGATTGGTGCAGAATGCAGGAGAGTTCGTGGTCACTTTCCCTGGAGCATATCACAGTGGTTTCAGTCATGGTGAGTACTCTCAAGGGTTACTCTCATCCAAAATCGTCCCTTTTATCTTGCCAGAAATAAAAAAGGGGAGAAAAGTCTCTGTTCCTATGCTATATATGTACCTGTCTCATTTCTTACACATTTATGCCTATCCAATTCGTGTCTTGATATCAATCCTTTTCGTCCCTAGATATGTGGAATTGGATGTTTTAAACAGTAAGGTATGAAGTATTTTTTGTAATGCTATGCCTAATTCGATGCCGACCTTTCCATTAGAAACTGTATGGCCACAAAAAATCAACATCAGTATTTAATGTATTTGAGAAATAGAAGGAAAAAAATAGAGATGCATCTCTGGACTGTTTTGAGTTTTAGACCAGACAATTGTAGGACATTTGTGGCCTGAGTGTTGTACTCTAATAACAGAAAATTATTTATTCAATACTATGTGAGCTATTACCTTGTGATAAAGACCTTCAGCTTATAGCGCCAAAATAAATAAGGATCTTGAACTTATTCCTTTCCTGAGTAACGTCAGTTGTGTGCCTTAGCATTGAGTCGTCGCCGATTTCTGTCAGCTACTGATGTGTAAATGCACATGCAAGGTGCGATTTATTTTGAAGAAAACAGTGCATATGACCTCATTATTTTTTTATTTGCCTTTCGATCACACTGGTACAAAAAGTGAATTTAGGCTGTCAATTGGTCAATACTTAGCTAGCCTTTTTGCGAGTAATTCTCCCGCTTGACATATATGCTTGTATTTGGGCAGGATTCAACTGTGGAGAAGCATCAAATATAGCTACTCCTGAATGGTTGAGAGTCGCGAAAGAGGCAGCAGTCCGCAGAGCTTCAATCAATCGTCCTCCTATGTTGTCTCACTATCAATTGCTTTATGAACTTGCAATGTCAATGTGCTTAAGGTAATACATCATATTTTGCATACTTAACGGTTCAGGCCTCTTATGATATAATTTTTAGCCCCCGTGTCCAACCTGGAAAAAATGGACGGAAAAAAAGGGATTAAATTGCAGGCCCTTACCTCATATTTTTTAGCCCTTTGCTTTATGAACTTGAATTTTCTTGAGATAATACATCATATTGTGCATGCTTCATGGTGCAGGCCTTATGCAATAAGTTTTAGACTCTGCATCCCATCCAAAAGAAAAAGAAATGAAAAAGGAGAATAGGAAAAACTGATTTCAGCCCAGTTTGGTCGTGTTTTTATTCGTTGTGGGTCAAATTTTCATTATGTTATCACCAACAAAAGTAGGCTGGCCATCAAGAACTTCTATGATTAACTTATCTAAAAACATCTGGTTCTGCGGTGTCTGTATTTGGTATCTCTATTTTCTTTCCACAAATTGGACAAAGAAGTTGCAAATATTTTGCGCTTTCATATAGTATAGTAGCCATGATTTCATGACGTAGTGCTATGCTACAAGGAGTCCCTCATTATATACTTATCTGGACCCTTTATTTGATTTGTTTATCACTTCTGTGTTTGTAGGGATATATCGTCTGGGGTTATGGAACCACGAAGCTCTAGATTAAAAGAGAAGAAGAAATGTGATGGAGAACAACTGGTCAAAAGGATATTTGTCCGAAATGTTATTGAAGACAATAAATTGCTTAGCCATTTTATGAATGATGGGTCTTCTTGTGTTATTCTTCCAACAAGTGGCCATGATGGTCCTGTGCAGACAAATTTAATCTCAAAATCCCAATCGAAAGCTGAATTGAGGGTACTGGATGGCATGTGCACTAATGAAGAAGATTCAGGATCCTTACCACTGAATGAAGAACTTGGTAAGAATGGTGAATTTGGAAACAGTGGTGCACTGTCTTCATCCAAAGGAAACCTAGCATCAGCCTGCCCTGGAAAGAAATACCCACCTACAACATGCATGCATGACTGTGTAAATATGTCTAGCTCATCTGAGGCACATAATGCAGAAAGTGATACCGGGGATGTCATCAATGCTGCTGGGCTTTTAGATCAGGGTTTGTTATCCTGTGTTACTTGTGGGATTTTGAGCTTTTCATGTGTAGCTGTCATCAAACCAAGGGAGCCTGCAGCAAAATTCTTGATGTCTGCTGATTATAATTTGATCGGCGATCGACTTGTTGGTTCTGGAGGAAGTAATCTTGCAGGGACAAATGGTGGCATTTCACGTGAGTCATACACCTTTACTTTGCGTACATTGTACTTCTATACTGCCTGTACTAAAAACTTATGCAATGTTAGGTTTTTTTTAATCTTTATTGCTATAGTGTTTTCAGGAAGTAGTCCCAAACAATAAGAGTGCCTTTTTGCATTCTGAGATAACAGGCCCATCAGAATTCAAGGAAAAGTAGATTAGATGTAGCCCCGTGGAAGTTCTGTTGATCAAGTTAACAAATTAACAAGCATTAGCTTCGTATTTTGCATTCTTGAGGTTCTGGGACCATGGGAAATTAAACGTTGGGGTAGTTTATGTTTCTTAGAGATGTTTTTTTCCCCCTTTATGGAACTGTTTCTTAGAGATGTTAGCTAGAAGTTTGTGCACATTAGTTTGAGTATGTGTTAGTTTCATTTTCTTGGTTTACTTTTCAAATTATTTCGTTGTCTTCTTTATCATGAGAAATGATGATTATTGCTGGGTCCAGTAATTAGTTTAACTACATCCATCCTGAGGACCATCACACAAATTTCAAACACAGAAACACAGGAGCTGTTGATATATCATATTTTGAGTCATGATGTGAATCGTTATTTTCATCTGATTCAGTCTATGTAATTCTAATCAATATGCAGAATCAAATTTTGAACCAAATACTAACGAAAATGATGTCTGATGCAGCGCCTCTCAATAGGAACTCTGCTCTTGATCTTTTGGCATCTGCTTATGGGGCTCATTCAGATTCTGATGAAGATGCTCCGAAGAAAGTAATTCGGGCATCTGATGACTCCAATAAATTATTGAGTCCTGTGGCTGAATCACAACCCAATAGTTCAAGTAATGGTGATTTCGATGGAACAAGGGTGTCCTCAAGTAGCAAAGAATGCCAGCAGGGATCAGTTTCCCAGAGCTTACAGTGTATTGGTAGGCCAAATATCCCGAATGGACGAAAAGGTGTCCGCACAAGAAATAAGTACCAACTTAAGTTGATGCTTTCTGAAGGTTTTCGACCTAAAGATATTTATTCAGTGACAGAAAAGAAGGTTCAATGGGAACCACCAAGCTCAAACAATACTTCAACTGAGCAGATTCGTGGAACAGATTATGGTGCTAGCCGTAACAGCGCTGCATTCTCTATGGATGGTAATAGAAGCTCTACAACCACGATGAATGTCACACCGAATGTGAAACCTGATAAGGATTCATCAAGAATGCATGTATTTTGCCTTGAACATGCTGCTGAGGTTGAGAAGCAACTTCAAACTATTGGTGGTTCCCATATTGTTCTTTTGTGTCGTCCAGGTCAGTCACTAGGCTTGGTAGTTGTGTGATTGAACTCAATACAATAACTTCCCTTTTTATGCACCATCCGAAGCATTTATGCATACTTTTCGTGACTGAGATTTTATTGTGAGTGAACAATGACTGTTTGAGTTCATTAATGCATTGTCGATCAAACATATTGTTCTATGTTTTCATCCTTTCTTATTCAGAGGCACTATTTACATCCATTAGCTTTAGTAACCTGTGACTTTCAGTACTTCAGTTGTTTATGATACAAAATAACCACCATTGATTTCTAGATTCTCAAAACCTTAATTGACTCGTTTGTCATGATTGTTCAGAATATCCCAAAATAGAAGCTGAAGCAAGATTGCTGGCTAAAGAAATGGAGGCTGAATATGATTGGAAGGACATTCATTTCAGAGAGGCCAGTATGGAGGATAGGGAGCAGATACAGGAAGTTGTGCGAGATGAGGAAACAATACCAACAAGTAGTGATTGGGCTGTAAAACTGGGCATTAACCTTTACTATAGTGCAAATCTTGCTAAGTCTCCTTTATACAACAAGCAATTGCCGTACAACCGAGTTATCTACAAGGCATTTGGCTGCAATTCTCCCAATAACTCACCAGTAAAGCTGAAAACTTATGCCAGAAGACAAGGCAGACAAAAGAGAGTAGTCTTGGCTGGCCGGTGGTGCGGGAAAGTATGGATGTCAAACCAGGTCCATCCCTACTTGGCTGATAGAGCTGAAAATCAGGAGCCAGAAGAAACATATGAGATCTGTTCCTCTCATCTTGATCAGAAAACAAAAGGTGAACTAGTTGAAAATTCAAGTAGAGAGGCAGCTTCCACAGAGAAGAGTAACAACAGAGCAGTTGAAGAAAAAACTAGCAACATGGAGCAAGAACCTGTGGAGAAACCAAACACCAAGAAGCCAAAACGTACTGAGGAGCACAATTCCAAAGTATCAGAAAGTGATATAGTCTATACAAGAAAGAGTAGCAGTAGAACAGTTGTAGAACAAGCAAGCGATATGGACAAAGAACCTGTGGAGGAAGCAAACACAGAGAAGCCAAAATATACTGAAGAGGACAATTCCAGAGGATTAAAAGGTGCTGCAGAAGCCTCGTGTCTCTCACCGACTGGAGTGGTACTCCGTAGTAGCACAAGGATTGCAAATAGGAAAAACAAGCTGAAATCAAAGATGGAAGAAGAAGATAATGATCCAGCTAGTCACCTAAAGTCGGTTGTTAAAGAGGGCAATGATGGTCCTGCTAGTAATTTGAGAGCAAGATCGCCAAGTCAGAAGGCTGAAGTAGACACGAAGAAACAATTGAAGGAAACCAGAGGACAAAAGCGGAAGACTCCAAGAGCAACTGATGAAGAAGAGCCGCCATCTGACGCCACGAAGAAACAATTGAAGGAAACCAGAGGACAAAAGCGGAAGACTCCAAGTGCAACTGATGAAGAAGAGCCGCCATCTGACGCCAAGGGATGTTCTGCGAATTCTGACAGAAAACAGCAGCTTTCTGTACTTAAGCAGACGGATAAAGTAGAAGCAAAGCAAGAAACGAAGAAAGGAAAGAGGAGAGCTCCAAGTGCTCCAGAGAAGGAAGAAGAGTACAAATGCAGTATTGATGGCTGTTCTATGAGTTTTGACACAAAACAGGAGCTGTCTTTGCATAAGCGGGATATCTGTCCGGTGAAGGGCTGCCAGAAGAAGTTCTTCTCGCACAAGTATCTGCTGCAGCATCGTAAGGTCCATGCTGATGATCGCCCACTGAAATGCTCGTGGAAGGGCTGCAATATGGCATTCAAATGGCAATGGGCAAGGACAGAGCATATGAGGGTCCATACAGGCGACAGGCCCTATGTTTGCCATGAGCCGGGGTGTCAACAGACATTCAGGTTTGTCTCAGATTTCAGCCGTCACAAGCGCAGGACGGGTCATTTAGACAAGTTGAAAACAAAAAGTTGAGCGAAAGCATCAGTTACTCACAGTAGTTCTGGAAGTAATAGAAGAAAGTTTGTACATTCTACTATTAGTTCCCCGAACTCATGGTAGCATCTTCTCACAATATCATTAGTTGCTAAGCTAGTTTAGAACTGGTCATTATTTGATGGATTCTATTGGGGACACAATCACCGTGCTCCTTTATCTCTAATTTGGTTACATTCACTAGTCTGATCAAAGTTAGTGGTGACAATAGTTTGATGTGATGGGCTATTTGCACATGGCAATAGCGCCAGACATTCATGGTTAACTAGAATATATCCTGATCTATTTCTGCTCTGTCTGTGCTTCTTGTCTATTGATATTTTGCCCGATGTTATCTTGATCCTTGTAACCACACAAATATATGTGATTTTGCCTTGTATGCATGGTATCCTTCAATTTGTCCAAGCTCACGAAAGATGTGAGGCAGTGGCCTTTTGCTGTTCGTAGTTTTGTTTGTGCTGTTGGGCTGCCAGCTTGGGGATGTTGAATTGTTTTGGTCCTATCAGGCTTGAGCTTGTAACTAAAATAGCCCGCCAGTGCGTCAGCATCATGCTGGGGATCTGCTGAAGAACCTCTGCTGACCTGCTACTGAGGTGGGCTTAACGTGCTGCTGACAATTTCCTTTCCTTTAGTACCCCTCACTCCTCACTAAGTTGGGCTTTCCCTCGAAGTTTTTTTTTAAACTGATTTTCACAGCGGGGTTATGGAGCAATCTGCCAACACTCGTTGAGCAATTCGCAAGAATAGCCTTCCATTCCTGCATACGCCGCCTTTTGTTTCACCACTTCAACTGAATCTGCATCACGTCTACCGCTGCATCTAGCTCAACCGCACGCACGCAACACTAGAAAAAGGAAAACTGCCATATGGTTTAGGTCCCTATGGTTTAACTCCTCGGACAGCAGCAGATTCATCAAACCATTTGATTCACGGCAAGTTGTCCACTTCAGTTTGTATTTGAAGAGTCGTGAAAGTAACGAAGAATCTCAGACCACCTCGAACGCGATAGTTGTCGCGACCAAGTTAATTCCGCCTCGGCCTCCACGACCGCCATCAACACCGCCTTGATCTCCTCGACCGCCATCGCAGCCAGCCATTAACCGTGGCTACGAGGTAGCATCCATAAAACTGCACACCTATCGGCAGGCCGGCTACCGCGTCACGGACGAACCAGAACGATCCGCCCATGTAGACGCGAATGAATCTAAACCTGAATCTTCGACGAAAAGCCAACCCGGAAGGCCCAAACTGAAGCAACTTGCTGCGGCCGCAGCCATCCCAACTCCCGAGCGGAATCTGACACCATCTCCCCCCGCTTTCTGTTACCGCCATCAATTCAATTCAAATCGCTCCTTCCCGCCGCAAAGGCAGAGGCAGCGGCGGCCACCACCTCATGGTGCTTGCTGCTCCGTCCCGTGCTATAAATAGGGCCCTTGCCTTCTCGTTCCCAACTCACCGAGCTCACACTCCAAGTCGAGTGATCAGCCGAGTTCAGTCTCCCTCCCTTCTCAACATCCAGCTCACCACCAGCTCGACCACACTTGCACGATGGCTGGTATTAGGCAGCTTCTTCTGGTGGCCCTGGTGGTGGCGGTGTCGTCCATGGCGGCCGTGGAGCTGTGCCGCGCCATCCCGTTCAACGAGAGCGACCTGGCGTCAGACGAGGCGCTTTGGAACCTGTACGAACGGTGGCAGGTGCACCACAAGGTGCACCGTCACCACGGCGAGAAGGGCCGCCGCTTCGAGCTGTTCAAGGAGAACGTGCACTTCATCCACAGGCACAACAAGCACGGGAAGCACCCGTACCGCCTCCGCCTGAACCACTTCGGCGACATGGGCCGCGAGGAGTTCCGCTCCACGTTCGCCAACTCCCGCATCAACGAGCTCCGCCGGTCGGAGCCCCGCGAGCCGGCCGTGCCCGGGTTCATGTACGACGGCGCCTTCGACATCCCGCAGTCCGTGGACTGGCGCCAGATGGGCGCGGTCACGGCCGTGAAGAACCAGGGCAAGTGCGGCAGCTGCTGGGCGTTCTCGGCGGTGGTGGCCATGGAGGGCATCAACGCCATCCGCACGGGCCGGCTGGTGTCCCTGTCGGAGCAGGAGCTGATCGACTGCGACACGGCGGAGAACGGGTGCCAGGGCGGGCTCATGGAGAACGCCTTCGAGTTCGTCAAGGCCCACGGCGGCGTCACCACCGAGGCCGCCTACCCGTACCGCGCGGCCAACGGCTCGTGCGACAACGCCAGGTCACGCCGCGCGCCGGTCGTGGTCATCGACGGCCACCAGATGGTGCCGGCCAGCAGCGAGGACGCGCTCGCCAAGGCCGTGGCGAACCAGCCCGTGTCCGTGGCCATCGACGCGGGGGGGCGGGCGTTCCAGTTCTACTCCGAGGGCGTGTTCACCGGCGAGTGCGGCACCGACCTGGACCACGGCGTCGCGGCGGTCGGGTACGGCGTCAGCGACGACGGCACGGCGTACTGGATCGTCAAGAACTCGTGGGGGCCCACGTGGGGAGAGGACGGGTACATCCGGATGCAGCGCGGCGTCGGCGACGGCGGCCTCTGCGGCATCGCCATGGAGGCGTCCTTCCCTGTCAAGAACTCGCGCAACCCGGCGCCCACGCCCAGGCGCGCGCTCATCTCCAGGGACACCTCCTCCCAGTGAACAAACCATCATCGCTCGTGCATCCGAAGGTATACCACACGTACGTACGACCGTTAAAGATACTGGCACGCGTGAACGTGTCCAGGATTAATTACTAGAGCTTTGCTTATATTTACCGATTTGTATTGTCTGAACCAGTCTCGGTCAGAGACGAAACAAAAATAAAAGTAGCAGCGCGTGTGCGCAACAAAACTAGGTGTGTGTGATCTAAATTTTGCCAATGCTCTGCAGCCCGAGTGGCCAGCGGCGAGGCTCCGGGAGCGTTCGCTCCCGTGAGCGCGCGGCCCGGGTTCGAGCGGCGGCATCGGCGGGTACTGTAGTTCGCTACAGTGCCCGCCCGCACTGTAGCACTTGTAGTTGAGATATACTACGCTGCAGTGCGGAGTAAAAAAATCCCCTCGTCCTTCCCAGGCCAAAGCATAGGTAAAGACTCGCGCCGCAGCTCACAACGGCCAGCTGAGTCCCTATGTATGGATGGGGAGGGGGTTCGGGGATTTTCTCGGCCTGCGTGAGAAGGCTCTTCTCCTTAGAAAAATGCCGTCAGGGGCGGTTCTTCCCCTGGCAGGTCGAGTTTTTTGTGATCTAAATTTTACTGTAAAATGCTGTGTAATGTAATGTACGGTGTGGAATCGCACCAGAATATATACCTATATGAAAAGCTATGCGCAAGCTAGCAGTTGTACATGCCTTGTGTTCTTGGGTAACCAGTAATGCTGTGAATTGTGATGCATGTTCGGTTGGAGAAATCTGTCCTTTCAATTTCAACTCCCAACTTGGTTGAGTTCCCCAAAGCTGATGCCATAACCAACTTGGCAATCGACCGGGAGCTATTAGTATTTGTGAAATATCCCATCCATTTGTAGGAGTTTCAGAAATGTTAAGAAGAAGATATCCGACCTAGAAGAAACCGACAGCGTGTTCGTCTCGCTGCTTTGCAGCGGCTGCTTTGCAGCAGCTACAGTGTTCGTAGTTATTTCTTCAGCAGCAGCTACAGTGTTTTCAGCAGCAGCTACAGTGTTCACAGTTATTTTCCTGCAGCCGCAGCCGCAGCTGCAGCGAAACGAACAGGCTGCGAACTTTCAATAAAGCTCGAAGCAGAGTACATGCAGTGATTAAGTGTGAAGAAAGAAAAGAAAAAAGACAAGCACGGTGAAATGCTGCAAGTCTCATCATTTACATACACGGCTCATGGAACATGAGATACAGGTGCACACACCTTGATTCGGTGGTGGACGTGCTCTTGGAACCGCTGATTTTGCATGTGCTACTAACTGTATAGTGAACAGCTTGAGATTACAAGCACAGGGCACGGAGCGTCCACATTAAAAGGCTGCCACACTCCGTTCCCTCCGGCAGCGCGAAGCAGCAGGCCCGGCGGCCGCACGTGGCCACCCTTAGGCGCCCTTTGTCGCTGTACTTGAGGCCGAAGGTCCGCACGTAGAGATGCAGGGGCGGCGTCTTCCTGCCTCCGCTCCTCCCTGGTCAGGCGCCTGTCCGCGACGCACTCGAGGACGCAGAACGTGCTGCCGCCCATGTACACGAGCTCGCCGCCCATGTGGCGCCTCCCTTTCCTGCGGAAGAGCCTCTCCTTGCACAGCTTCGACGCCGGCGCCTCCTCCCGAATGTCTCCCGCGGGCGGCAGGACGTGGCAGGAGCAGACGCGCCCTTGGTTGGCGTCGGCGCGGCAGAGCCCGACCCACGCGTCCAGCTCGACGTCGTAGAACGCCTGCCCGTCGAAGGGCAGCTTCCAGTGGCCTCGGAGCGTCCACTCCAGCGTCTCGGTGTCGAAGGAGAAGGTGGCCCCGTTGTCGCCGACGCCGAAGGCCGAGAAGAAGACGGTGCGCGCGTCGGGGTGCACCGCGTAGCAGGCCACGCTGGACGGGTCGAACGGCGGCGGCGAAGGGACGCTGCTCCAGGACCAGCCGCTGGGAGGCGACCCGCCGGAGTGCAGCACCTCGAAGTTGCACTGGTCTTGGCGCCCCCACCTCCGGTCCATGCTGTAGAGGCTGTCTCCCACGGCGACGAAGGCGCTCCGGCAGAAAAGCTGGTCGTTGGCCGCCGGCAGAGGGCCGGCGGCGATCGCCATGGTCCTGGTGTCCAGGACGGGGGCGGCGCCGGCGGGCGACGGTTGCAGGGCCAGGATCCTGGTCCCGAGCGCCACGAAGTGCATGGCGCTCTGACTGCTCAGCACGCCCACGGCTTCCACGCGGAACAGTGGGTCGGGCAGCGGCCGTGCTCGCGAATCCAGATCATCGGCGCCATGTCGTCGGGCTCCAGGTCGCCCACGTCGATCTTGCGGATGCTGAACCCATCCTTCGAGTTGTCCAGCACCAAGTACAAGTGCTGCCTCGACATGTTTAGAGAAAAGCAGCGGCTGCTTTCTCTTTGCGTCGAGATCGGGCTGCTTTATGGCGTTCGTTGATGAGGCAGGGGAGGTTTGTTTGATCCCTTTGAATTTGATTATATAGGGCTGGAGATCATGTGCGAGTCCGTATCGGACTGCAATAATCAATAATACGTGACCGATCTGCGATAGGAGTCGGTGAGGAAACGCAATTTGGATACCCAACGTGTTCAGAGTTGCGTCCGCTTTCAGTTTTCACAGCCATCACTAAACGAACATACTAGGATAAGCCAATTGTCGTTTGAGCTGGCCTCGCTAACGTCTGGTTTATAAGACCAGGGTTATGGATTGTGTGATTTTCTGTCACTTAAAATCTTACTGCATAGACCTTCAGTTATAACACAGGTATAACCTTATAGTGCACACACTTTAAAAAGAGGGGCAGACCAACGGTCTGATTATGAATTTGTGATAACTCAAAGTTTAACTTGAATAAGGCAGGCTGGTATAACACAGGCATTGTATTGAACTGTACATTCATGATGCAAATTTGTGTGTTGGCAGTACAAATGCATTCACCAGGCATCTGAATAGTATCCGCATATAAAAGCAAATGAAATCTTATACAAGTTTTTGTCCAAGAAAATATTATACAAGTTCTTCTATCAAGGATGAATCTACGTAACCCTTAGCCGTCGGGTAGTTGGGTCGTTTTTCATCGCTGCCGGACGCATCTGGTACAATGCAAGAATCATGGGCCTTGTCGGGTAGGACAGGAGTTTAATCGCCAACCTGTCAAATGAAGAATGAAAGGTAAATGCAAGTAATTTTACATTTCTAGTAAGAAACATAAATCCTTGGTTTCCTTTAAAAGCTTTGAAAAGAAAACCGTAGTTCTCTTTTGTATGAAAAAATTCTCTAGTTCACTCCCACCCACCCAGTTTAACAAACTTTTAAGTTGTGAAGAAAGACTATTACTATTAGCGATTTATTCCAGATAATACCCAAAAATAGTTCACATGAACTGCAACATTAACACATTTATTACAATGATGACATGGTGTGTACCGTTGTAGGCAATGTGCTGGTTTTCACTCCAGAATGTTGGCAACAGCATTTGGATGGTCTCAGAAAGTATAAACAAGGCCATCAACGGACAGTGGACAATAGAGAAGTTCCTCTCAAATGACTCCCTCTCTTCAACTGTGAAACCTGCTAGCTGTGCTTTTCCCTTGGAAGAAAGAAAAAACAATGTAGAGATGAGTTGGCACCCACATATATAGGCTAAAGCTAGGGACTACTGTGACAAGAAAACAAACACATAAATGGCAATTTTGAAACGATCTTGCCCATTTTGTGCTCAAAAGCTGCTATCCTAATGATGAAAAGCACAAACATTTCGTTTCAACTTCTAAAAGCATCTCCTATTCAATATATAAGCTCTGGAAACAGACAAGATTAAGGTTATATATCTTGCTGTCAGGCCATGTCAATGGTCTCCATCTTCTGAGCCTTCTAAAATAATTTCATTGTCTTTCTACAACTATGTTTCCCCATAAAACATAGTAGTGGCTTTGCTCATGGGCATATCTAAATGTCCTTATATGATCCCAAACAAGGCAAGTTACTGTTATTGTTTGATCTGAACTTTTCTCGTTACTGTAAAAAAGGGAACCACACGTGTCTGGGCACAAAAAGTTCAAGAGAATAATGTGAAGGACTTTAACGAGCCAGTAATATTTTCTATCTAAATGCACTGCTTGAGAACCTTTGTCCTCATCAGAGATGCTATAACAGCTTAATACGAAAACATATTGCCAACTTCAGTTCAGTACAACTACCCATCAATTTTCACAATTTACAAAAACATGGTCACAAGTAATTAGCAGCATATCAGCAATGTATTATGTTCCTCAGGACCAGAATCAAGCATATATATTACATGGGAAACAGATACTGATTTTCAACAAGTGCAAGCCATACAAGCATAAGAACAGAATATGAACAGCTAGATAAAAACATACCATGTGCCGCCGGACCATCAGCAATGCAATTTTCGAGCTCACTTTCCTCAAAAATGGCTTCTTGTAATTCACCTAAGAAATTAGGAAACGTGTTTAACAAAATGATTGCAGCATGATAATCTTCAAGCTCTTCTTCTTCCTCTACTTCAAACTCTGGCTCTTGTTGAGTCTCTTTTGTATCTGCTGGTGGAGCCCCATTCACCTGTGCTGCTGGCTGAGTTTCATTTGCCACTGTTGCCGGTTGATTTGGTGCTAGCTGAGATCTCTTTGGTGCTGACTGAGCCCCTTTCCTCTGTGCTTCTGCTTGGTTTGCTGCTGGCTGAGTTTCATTTGCCACTGTTGCCGGTTGACTTGGTGCTAGCTGAGATCTCTTCGGTGCTGACTGAGCCCCTTTCGTCTGTGCTTCTGCTTGGTTTGCTGCTGGCTGAGTACCATTTTCATGTGGCACTATTTGCTTTGTTGTAGGCGGAGTTCCATTCCTCTTTGCAGCTGGTTGATTTCGAGTTCCATTCCTCTTTGCAGCTGGTTGATTTCGAGTTCCATTCCACTTTGCTGCTGGTTGATTTCGAGTTCCATTCCTCTTTGCTTCTGGCTTCATGGGTGCTGTAGGTTGGTTTGCTGCTGGCTGAGATTGACTTATTGCAGGTAGAGCTATGTTTTGCTGTGGTCCTGGTGCTGGCTGAGTTCCATTTTTCTGTGCTAAGTTTGCGTCATTCTCATCAAACTTTGCTGGCAAATGCTCCACTGAATTCCTGTAAAAGCGGCTCTTGCCTTTTCCATCTTCGGAATATCCACCTTGCCCTTGTTCTCCTGAGTCCTTAAATGGTCGAAGCATGGCCAAATACTTGTTTTTCAAAGCTCTATCTCTCCAATCTTCATCATTATTGATCTTCTGCATGATCTTAGCATACTTGTTTGGCTTCTTCTTCTTGAGATACATAAGCCTTTTGTACATCCACATATAGTAGGAAAGCTTGCCCTTCAGCCCTTTCATGCTAACATGCGAATAGATTAGACTTCTCTTGCTGAACGGATCACTTTTTAGTAGCGCCAGCAGCTGTTCCAACTCAGACGGCAACTCAGTTTCCGAGGAGAGAATGTCATCTTGAATTATCTCTCCTACCCTCATCAGGTCAAGATTTCCTCCCTCTTCGGTACAAGGCTTGAAAGCATCTAATGGGAGGTCGTTGAATCTCACATCGATGTAAGGTGTCACTGGGAAATCCTCAACTGGAACACACATCAATTCCCTTGAGAACTGACCATTAAGTGTTTTTCCTTCCAAGTGTATCAGTTTAAATCTCACCAATATTCCACTAATGAGTCTCTGAAGAAGTTGTGTTGTCAACTTCAGTTGAGTTTCCTTAGCCTGCCCAGGAACTGAGTACAACTCCAAAACATCTTTCCCGGCTAAGAAAGACATCATAGTAACATATCTGTCCTTTCCATGCTCACAAACAATGTGAGCATGATTTTCTGAGTAAAATCTAGCCATCTGCAGCAACAACAAAAAAATTAAGGAAAATAATACTCGCATGAATTAAACAAGTAAAAATTTCGTGTATAAACTGTAGGGCCTGATGGATGTATGTATACCTCACAAGTGATCTTTTTTTCTTTTGAGATCACCTCACAAGTGATCTCTTTTTTTTTTTTTGAGATCACCTCACAAGTGATCTCTTTGGGGGTATTTCCTGGGAAGAAACCCAATACCCAACCCAAAACCTTCTTCATCCGCCCTTTATTCTTCTCTTTTTTCCTTCCCTTCCTCCTCCTCCTTCTCCGCAGAGCAGACATGATCTGGCCCATTCCTGAAACAAAACGCAAGAGAAACAAGTTGCACAAATGATTAAAATGTTCAGTTGGTTAGTTGAAAATAGTGGCATTGTCAGAAAATACAACATGATTAGAAGGGACTGGTAAAGAGACCACACATGCTACGCTTGTTCCCAACCTGAAACCCATCACCACGTTTAGTGTAGGGATATTCAGCTATATTAACAGTGGCGGACCCAGGAAAAATTCTTAGATAGGGCAGACAATTAAGGTAAACTTAACTATGAAAAAAAAAACAAAGTGCATATACGCACTATATGCATATAAACATCACATGTTAAAACTGCAAAGTTAAAGGAATGATCATATTAAAACTGAGCTTCCCAGATGAGACCTCCAATGAATAAACTGCAGTTCCTTTGATGAAAGTATAACTCCTATTGACATGTAGTAGTTGTCAAAATATTCAGCAATTTTCAGTGTTAACAGACGATCCATTCCAAAGGAAAAAAAAATAAACGCATGATTTTAAACTAGGCTGAAATGGGATATTATATTAAGAGCTAAAGTGCATCTAAGAGTCCTAGTAATACTATACAGACTGTATAATGTTCATCAGTACTAGTAGAATTGGCTACTTACTGGGGAAAACCATGGTGACCTTTTTAGGGGAAAACCAAGGTGACTTTTAGCAGAAACTACTCTTGTTCTAACTTCCAAGAATAAGCTCAATACCTAACCAAGTTCTAACACGTCATCCATGACGCTGATTGCTAACAGGATCCAGATAACTGAATAGAAGGGGACGGAACTTTGAGTTGCAGGCCCCTGATGGGCGCAGAGCGGCGGCAGCGGCGATGTCTGTTGTCGATGGGAGACAAAGGCCAAACGCAGTTACGCAGTCACGAACATCCGACGCCCCCATTTTGTGGCCAACCAACCAAAAAGGCCTATGTAGGCAGCCAGCCCATAACCCTTTGATCTATTTTCTTCAACCTACGACACAGGCAACTTCTCTGAGTAACACCGCCGCCGGCCATGGCCTCAGATCATGCTCGCGAGTCGCTGGAGCAGGACGAGTTGTGGCGTTCCTCGCCGGAGGCTGGTAGGGCGGCCGCCCCACCATGCCCTACTGGTGCACCCACAAAAGACTAGAATACCCAGAAAAATAACAATCAACTAGTCAACAGCACGGCACAGGAACCACGTCGATTTCTCTCTAGCTTCGCCAGATTGTGGCATCCTATTTTTTTTTTCTTTTTAGACAAAAGGCCATTGACACCGCTGTATTGAAAGCGCATAGCGTTTTCTTGGGTTACCAGATTACAAATTTGTTCACAGCATCAGATGGCCTACAAGCCAGAAATAAACTTCGCAGTCCAACAAAACCCACTCTATCCTGACCAGAAAACTTACAGTAGCCTCTCGAGGCGCATTACAGAGATATGCAAGCAAAAGCGTTTCAGGGATAGAAAGACTACTACATTAGCCTACACCAGTAGCAGGTAGATTAGCACGCAGGCCGTCAGGTAGATTGTGGCATCCTATTCTGCTCCCAAACTAGACCCGCTAACTTTGCACAGTATCCCATTCGAAAAGTAAGCAAAGAAAGAACTTCGACACAGAACGAAAGGGCCAACACACCGGAAATTGCAATTGAATTGAAAGAAGCATCAAATGACGCACGGGTGGATCAAAGAAAGTGTTTCTTGGTTTCTTGGAAAAAGAAAGAAAACCTCTTAGCTAGTAGCTGGCAAGAAGGAGAGCTCGACGGCCTCAGGCACGGGGTACCGTCGCTGGTGACGAGGGGGGAGAGAAGTCGGCGGTGAGGTTGGTCGCGGAGGCGGGACACACGGGCGGAGCACGCCGTGGCCGGACCGCCGGAGTTGAGACGGGCGAGAGCGGGTGGCGAAGAGGAAGTTTTTTTTTTTTTTTTTTTGTCCTTTTCGGTAAGAGGGGTACCCATCCGGCCACATATATACTCCATCCTAGCGCATCAAGATTCGTGCGGGAAGGGATGATGGAGGAAGACGTACCTGAAGGTGCTCGCCCGCCGTCATCGCCGCCGGCGCGACAAGAGTGGGGCGGCCATCCCTGGCGTCGCCGGCGGGTTGACTCACGACCTCTAGCGGAATGGATAGCGCCGGCAGCAGCATGGCTCCAGCCGCAGAGCTGCCGCGCGATTTGCCGGCGGCAAGGCGGCAGGAACAGGAAGGCTGCGGCCGCCGCGGCCGCGTGGGGAAGCTAGCGGTGCGGCGAGAGAGACCGAGGAGGCGGCGGCAGCGCCAACAAGGGGACGCCGAGGAGAAAACGACTGGAGGCAGAGAAGGGAGAGGCCGTCCGGCGGCGGCGGCGGCGGCGGGGAGGGGAGAGGAGTGGCGGCTCGATTTCGATCGAAGTGGAGTTCTGCTCCGTTCTGCTGGAAGTAGTGGGCTGGGGGAGAAATGAAGCGGTAAGTTGGGCCGCTGTTACTTTCTTTTCCTGAACTGGGCCGCAATTCGCCCTGATCGAGCCATGCGTATTGATTGCTCAGGAGGAAAGAACCATGCCGCAATACTGCCAACTGCCACACCTGGCCGGCATGCTTCAAATTGTCCCCTGGCCACAACACACAATCGCGTTGCGTCGTGATGCATGCTCCCATCCGAAACGGCAGAGTAGCAGCCCAATCGAGTCGAAGCACGAGAGCATGCACGCACAAATGGCACAATGCCTCAGTCCCTTCCGGTCAAACGAACCCTGCTTCCTGGCTCAAATCTCTGTGTCTTACTTAGATCGGGACCAGCCAGGCAAACCACAAGCCCCGATCCCCGATCACTGAACGTGCATGTTGGGGAGTGCTTACTGAAGAGAGCAAATGGTTAGTTCTGACTTGTGAGTAGTTAGTTATCGGTAAAGAGATATCCCATCGTATGCTTATCCGAAAAGGCCTCTCACACCTAGCTGCCGGCCCTCGCGCCCTGCTAGTGCTCGCCATGCCCTGCTGATGGCGTACGTACGTACTCCGTCGCACTCGATCCTCAGATCTGGAGGTCACCCACCACTTCTTCATCTGGAGGAAACTGAGGATACTGCAACAGTCACTGACCAAACTGAAACAGTTATTCTTAACTGTGTCTCATGAAGCAATCACTGGCAGAGAAACTGTCAAAACTTTGAAGTTCATGGGCAAAATTCAGAATGTGGACATTCTCATCTTGATCGATTCAGGTAGTTCACATACCTTTCTATCCAAGAAAGTAGCAAACCAGTTGAGTGGATTGGAGGACATAGCTAAACCTTTCAAAGTCAAAGTGGCTAATGGTGGAATTATCAATTGCCAACAACACCTGCCTAGTGGTCAGTGGTCCATTCAGGATTGTAATTTTATGTCTGACATCAAGATATTGGAGTTATCCAGCTATGACATGATTGTGGGAATGGATTGGTTGGAATCATTTAGTCCCATGAAAGTGGACTGGTTCAAGAAGTGGATAGCAATTCCTTATGGTCAGTCAACATCTGTCCTTCAAGGTATTACTGATCAGTTCCCAGAAGGAACTGTACTGCAACTCTGTGTGGTGTCTGACCAACACATTCTTGAAGATGCTAAGTTGCAGGAAAACCCACCTTACATTCAAGCTCTTTTGGATGAATTCTGTGAGGTATTCCAGAAACCTGTGGGGCTACCTCCTAGCAGGTCTTGTGACCACACCATTCCTCTTGTTGCTGGGGCTAAACCTGTCAACATCAGATCTTATAGATATACACCGGCATTAAAGGATGAGATTGAGAGGCAAATCAAAGAGATGCTAGTTCAAGGAATTATTCAGAAAAGTAGTAGCCCTTTCGCTTCTCCTGTGTTACTGGTGAAAAAGAAAGACCTCTCTTGGAGATTCTGTGTGGACTACAGATATTTGAATGCTCTCACTCTTAAGTTCAAGTACCCAGTCCCAATTTTTGATGAGCTTGTGGATGAATTGGCTAATGCAAAATGGTTCAGTATTCTGGACTTAGCCTCTGGGTATCATCAAATCTTGTTGCAAACTGGTGAAGAATACAAGACTGCCTTCCAAACTCATATTGGACATTATGAATTCAGAGTAATGGCCTTTGGATTGACTGGAGCTCCAGGAACTTTCTTGGGTGCAATGAATGAAACTTTGCAACCTGTACTCAGAAGGTGTGCCTTGGTGTTCTTTGATGACATTCTTGTCTATAGTGCAACCTTGGAGGAACACTTACTCCATCTCAAGGAGGTCCTACTACTATTGCAGAAGGACCAGTGGAAGGTGAAAATGTCCAAATGTGTCTTTGCTCAGAACAAGGTACATTACTTGGGTCATGTAATTAGTGACCAAGGAGTCACCACTGATCCTGCAAAAATCGAAGCTATTAAGCAGTGGCCGGTACCTACCAATGTGAAGGAACTCAGGAGCTTTCTGGGCTTAGCAGGATATTACAGAAAATTCGTGAAACACTATGGGGTGATTAGCAAATCATTGACTGAACTATTGAAGAAACAGGTCATGTTTGTCTGGACTGACTTGCACCAACAGGCATTTGATGCCCTCAAAGATGCACTAAGCCAGGCTCCTGTGTTGGCTATCCCAGATTTTACTAAACCATTCAGTATTCAAACTGATGCTTGTGGTACTGGTGTGGGAGCTGTCTTACTACAGAATGGTCACCCTATTGCCTTTCTGAGCAAAGCCTTGGGACCCAGGAATTTAGGTCTCTCTACATATGAAAAAGAGTATTTGGCTATCATCATAGCAATTAATCAATGGAGGTCTTATCTGCAACATGCTGAATTTTGCATCTATACTGACCACAAAAGTTTGGCTCAACTCAATGAGCAAAGGTTGAATACTGTATGGCAACAGAAAGTCTACACTAAGTTGATTGGACTTCAATATAAAATCATATACAAAAAGGGGTCTGAAAATGGAGCTGCTGATGCTTTGTCTAGGCTGCATCATGAAGAAGCTCAGTGTCTGGGAATCTCTACTGTGAGTGCCAGTTGGTTAGATGAAGTGGTACTCAGCTATCAGAAGGATCCAGGGGTCACTGAATTGATTACTAAGTTAGCTGTTAATCCTGCTGCTAAAGAGCATTATTCTTTCAATAATGGCTTACTTAGATATCAGGGAAAGGTGTGGATACCTGCCGACAAAGAGTTGCAAGAGAAAATTATTTCTGCATTTCACACTTCTGCAGTAGGAGGGCATTCAGGAGTTCCTGTGACTTATCGGAGGGTCAAGCAGTACTTTGCATGGACAGGTATGAAATCTGCAGTACATCAGTTTGTACAGTCTTGTTTCATATGTCAGCAGGCTAAACCTGACAAGGCTCGATATCCTGGCCTGTTACAACCTCTACCGGTACCTGAGCAAGCCTGGCAGATAGTGTCTATGGATTTCATTGAAGGATTGCCCTTATCAGAAGCAGCCAATTGCATCTTGGTGGTGGTGGATAAGTTTACAAAGTATGCTCACTTCTTACCTTTGAAGCATCCTTACAATGCAGCTAAGGTGGCACAGTTATACTTTGACAATGTGTACAAGCTTCATGGCCTGCCAGAGTCGATCATTTCTTATCGTGATAAAATTTTTACCAGTAACTTTTGGCAGCACTTGTTTGATTTGGCTGATGTCCAACTGAGGATGAGCTCTTCCTATCACCCTCAAACTGATGGTCAGACCGAGAGAGTCAACCAATGCCTCGAAACTTTCCTTAGATGCTTTGTGCAAGCTTGTCCTAAAAAATGGAAGAAATGGTTAGCAACTGCAGAATTCTGGTACAATACTAACTACCACTCGGCTCTTGGCAAATCTCCCTTTGAAGTGTTGTATGGTCGTGCTCCTCGCCAGTTTGGCATCTCTGCTGCATCAGCCCTTCCAGTAGGTGACTTGCAGGACTGGTTATCCGAGCGTGAAGTGATGCAAAGAGCTGCACATCAACATCTGTTGAGAGCTCAACATCGCATGAAGTCACAGGCTGACAAGCAACGTTCAGAAAGGACCTTCAAGATTGGTGACAAAGTGTATCTTAAGCTGCAACCATATGTGCAGTCATCACTAGCACCAAGAGCCAATCAGAAACTGTCGTTCAAATTCTTTGGCCCATATGAAGTTGTGGAAACAATTGGCAAGGTGGCGTATAAGTTGAAACTCCCACCCACAAGCAGTATCCACCCGGTGTTTCATGTGTCACAGCTGAAACCGGTGATCTCCTCTAAAATACCTATCGTTTCTGAACTTCCTGATACTGGCAATGCAGTTCAGATTCCATTACAGGTGCTGGAACGGAGGATGATCTCCCGTGGTGGTTCAATGGTGACTCAAGTAAAGGTGTTGTGGTCGGGTTTAGCCTCCGAGCTGGCAACATGGGAAGATGCGGAAGCGCTCAAGTTTAAGTTTCCTAATGCACCTGCTTGGGGACAAGCAGGCTCTCAAGAGGTGGGGAATGTCAGCAGCACATCTGTGTCGGCGTCTGTAGCTGGTTCGACAGACAACAGGAGAAGGGAGCAAGCAAGCCGCCGAGCACGCCGGCCCAACCCGCGCGTCACTGGACCGAGTTGGGCCTGAAGAGGAAGACAAGCCCAAGAAGGGAACCGTGCTTACATATAGCACCGCACGCTACGGGAGAAGGATCAATCATTGTATCTAAACAGAATACTAGTTCTTCTTCTTCTCTTCCAAGTTCTCTACCTACTCTCTCCATTCGGAGCTCAGTGCTCGAATCTGTACTCGGAACTCTGTATCGTTGGTTGGTAATTCCAAATAGAGTATCCGGGTGCTTACACCATCCCGTCGCAAGTCGCATTGTACAGGAGCGTTGCGTATGCTAGGTAGAGGTACAGGTACGCGAGCAGAGCAGCAGTGTCCCGCGCGGGACTCGTTTGTCCCGCGCGCGTAAATAAGGCCACACCACCCATCCTCGCGCCGCGGCCGGCGCCCTCGTATACTTGGGCGCGTGGACGCGCGCGCATCCGGCGGGCGGGGCCTCTTCCGGCGCCGCCTCGGTGCACCGGCCAGCGCGCAGAGACGCAGCACGTACCGCGGCCGGCATGGCGCGCGTAGCGGGCGCCCGGGGCATTTGGCGTGGGCGCGCGCGGAGTGGAACAGGCGCGCGGACGGCTCGGCCTGTATGAGGGGATGGGACGCGGGGGCCGTGCGTCCTAGGGTGTCGTCATGGCTTTTTGGTAGCAGCAAGGGCTGTTCGCTCGCCGTCTGTACTTTGAGGTTGCGGAATGACCCATGACGCAGGTCCTGCGGGAGACGGGAGCCGCACCGTGGTGAGCTGAGCTCGGCGACCCGTAACCAACGGCGTGTGCCGCTTGCGGCTGGCATGGGCCGTGCGCACTCGCGGGGAGCCGGAGTGGCCGAGACGTCCGGCACGGGAGGTCGGCGGTAGCGGGCGCCGACAAAACGAGCCGCTGTTCCGGCGAACGCGGCCTGCGCGATCGCGCGCGGACGTGCAGGCTGGCCTGACTGGGGACCGCGGCGTGCGTGCGACGGCGCAATCCATTGGTGCCCCGGCTGGCCGGCTGGCCTCCAAGGGACCGGTTAATCGGTTCCACGTACCGCTGCGCCCGGATCGATCTGAACCCTGCATTCCTGGAGCTGGCCCTTGTAGCCGTCGTTGTGCACCTGCCACAGCTGTAGACGCGGCGCGCAGGGACTGGGCGTAGTACCACTCTGTTACTGTGCGCCGGCCGCCGGCACAGTAGGAGTACCAGCACTACAGCAGACGAGACAAACGTCCCAAGTGCTGGTACCTGTATTTTCTCAACGCAAAGGCAATGAGTACGTATCAGTGTACTCACCCTGCTGTATGTACATAAACCACGGTAATACGTACTCATCCTGCTGTATTTTATCACCCAAGAATCAATATTTGACACACGTATCTTTCTCTTGAGGATTTTGTGCGCACTTCTAAACCACAAATTCACAAGGTATACTGTTGATTTGGGCTAAGCCCAACTGGTCTAGGGGCTTTCTTTCTCGCAACATGATCAGTACTCTTTCTCACACACGAATTCTCTGGCCTGCTCCTGTGAATTCTCCGCCAAGTTGAGTCTTGACATGATACGTGACACCTCGAGCTGCCCGTCGATGTGCGATCCACACGTCTTGGATAGTAAAAAAGGCCAACACCCCGCAAAGCGAGATTATGAGAAGACTTGAGAGGGTGTTGTCAGCGTGACCGAGCGTGTTGGCGTCTTGCGTCGCGCCCGGCGTGGTGCGGACGGACGAACGCGGAGCCCGGCACGGCGGCGTGACCGCGCGCACCCATCGCTTCGGAGCACAAAGCCCACGTGCGAGCCCTGCTACTACCGGTTCCAGCCGGCTGCAGCCTCGGCAAAAGCTTCGCCGATCCCCGTTCCTCAACCATGCGAAAAAAACCCGCAAAATTCCGTCAAATCCCTGTGATCCCACCCGTCTCGCTCGACGTGTCCGGCTTGCTGCACAGAAGCAGAACAGCGCAACGAACAGTGCCACCAATTGTTTTCTCCGTGTCGCCGTGGTCCATGTGAAAATTGATCGATGGATCGACTGATCAGAGGAAGAAAGCAAGAGGCGAGAGGCAGAGATGAGGAGAGATGAGGAGGAGTGACAATACAGGTGTCAGGCTTGCTGCGGCGATAAGGATACCTACTGTGGATAAATACTCAGAATATACACCTCGACATGACTGGACGCTCCCTTAAGCCGGGACCCACGCTGCACGTCTAAACCCATGGCTACTGTCTCTCTCTCCGCCGCCTATGGCTCAAAGTGTCCCGCGCCGGCGCACCGCTTGCATCCCGTTCTACTGTAGCATCTCGCTCCTCTATCGCGGCGCCTTTGTCCCAGGGTCCGACGTCCAACCGGGGTGCAGGATCTTATGTCGTTACTGTCCAAACCGGCGCCTGCTTCTTGCTTTGTCACGTTGTAGTGTGTTGCAAACGACACATATCCTAACAATCCAGTTGATCATAATCTCGAGTCTCAGTATTAGTACTCAATTGTTTAAAGTAAAAGTTAAGGCCTGTTTGCTTCCCAGCTAAACCTCACCACACATAATATTTGGTAAAAATAGCAGTGTTTGGATGCTCATCCTAAGGTGTGGATTTTCCTTATGCCGCCATTCGATAATTAGCGCGGCCAATGGCGGAGCTTGGGGAAGAATCGGGGGGGGGGGGGGGGGGGGGGGGGGGCTATGTAAATTTCCCTAGAAAATGATGAACAGTACCGAAATCACTATTCATTTAGTGGAGTTTGAGCTGTGCCGCGCGCGGAGGGGGGGGGGGGGGGGGGCACGGCCACCCTTGGCCACAAGGAAGATCCGCCACTGACCGCGGCTACCCACGATTCAGCTCACCACAAGATGTGCTTCTGTGGCACTGGCTGAAGCAGACCAAACAACCCCATGACTCCTCGGCGTCCTCACTTCACACGTTGCCACGCCCAGTGACCGAGCTCGGAAGGAAACTCAGGGAGGGCCGACAATTGGAGGACCAAAGCAGGACATGAAAATATACATTGAATATTGAGCAATTAGCAATGTTCGTGAGGTGATTTTTGAACAAATTTGAAAGCAAGGGTATCCATGGTCCATTTTAGCCCCAAAGAAGCTCCGTCTCTGCCCACGCCAACTTACGTTAACAATATGGAAGATATAGTATTGCTTGGCTCCTGACAAATTGCAGTTATCACACGAATTATAATGCAAAATCACTCTGTTGTTGTGGTGTCCTTATTCGGCGTCGCACTTTCAAAGTCACCGAAGCCACAACGTGGTGGTTTCTAGTCAGGAACCCAATAGGCCCTTAGCCTCAACTCAGAGTCACAAGTCATAATGGTGGATAGCCAATTTTTTCTGATCCGTGCGTATGAAGCCGATGTACAAATCCATCACCTATGCTTCCTCCGCGGTTGGCGATAATTTTTAAAGCATTGTCTAACAAAAATGAGCTCATATGTGGCTAACACCAAACCCACAAACTTAATATTATGTGATTACTACCATAAACTGAAGAGGCAGCTACAAATAAATCTGCCATTGATTTGATTTGATATTTAAAGATAATATTTTGGCACAAAAAACCAAAAGATCAACTACGCACTTGAAAACTTATGACATATACAATATAATATTTGATACGTATGTTTTTATCAACTAGAGATACAAATGGTTAAAACATAAACAAAAATTGTTCACTACTACATTGATATAATTTTCATTTCTTTGTTTTAAACGGCATTAAACAATACATACAATATATGAAGAATCCTTTATGTCAATCATGTACTCGAGCCAGGTCTTTGAAAAATTCGGTGACATGAAATATAATTCAATTATACAGGCCACATTTTACATTATTTTGATAGAGTTTAATATTATTCTTATCGTTTTAAACTTTCGAACAATTGACACACAAAATGCTTTATGCGCTGTTGACTCCTGTATGAAGATGACGCCATGGTGTAGAGTATAGGGGAGTAGAACAACTGCTCGTTGGTACCCACATGCAGCGAGAGGTAACTTATGGGAAAACGTTAAGTGGACTGCCTTTTTTTTCCCGAAAATATCGTTTGTGGCTCATGTTTGATTTTTTCTTGAAACGGATTTGATTATCAAAATAACTAGCAGAAGATGTACTCGAACAATATAATGGAATGCTTGGAGCAATGTTTATTTCTCGAATGATGCTATACGAACGGCTGAATCGCGCGACCTTTTCAAATCATTTATACATGGCTACAATTCGAGCTCTCATACGGTTGGGTTGGACGACCATAACGTATGTACGACTTCTCCGTTGTTTGTTCATTTTTTGAAATCCCTGGTCCGATGATATATAAGAAAACCAACAAAGGAAGCAGCGGTGGGTCACTAGTGCACGCACGGAGGCATCGACAAGTGCTGAAATCGCAGAGGATCCGAGCACAAAGCCATTCACCCCTCTTCTCCCTCCGTACCGCCATTCACCTTCCTCCTCGAGTCTTCTCCTCCCCGACCCTGCCTCCTCTCTCTCTCGCCCATTCCTTGTGTTCCTGTAGAGTTCCAAATCAAAGCCCACCGGTTTTCTTTTTCACGCGACAATTACCATAAAAGAGCTCCCACTCTCTCTCCTCTCTCCGGCCCCCTCTCTCTCCCTCGTTTCTGGCACTAGTACTGGCACCACTCTCGCTCCACACACGGAGCATACAGCTAAGCAGGAGAGAGAAACCGATAGCGAGACGGGGTACCCAAGTACAATTCTCGCCTGGTTCTTGATCGAAGGCATGATCAAGAATCACTAGAAAGTTCTAGATCTTTAGTCTTGCCTCCTCTCGGGTTCTTCTGTCCCGAGGTTTAGCCATGGAGGGAGGGGCAGGGAGCGGAATGGGCGGGATCTCCGGAGGCCCGGGGAATCTGCTGGACGCAGGAGCTCAAGCGTTCTACCCGGCTGTCGGTGCTCCCTACGCCATGCCATTACAGCCGCTTCCGCACCAGCTCTACTACGCGCACCCGTGCCCAGCCGTGCCACCGCCGTTGCCGCCGCCGCCGCCGCCGCCTCTGGCCATGTCGGTGCCGTTGCCGCCGGTGGTGATGGCGCCACAGGCGCCAGCGTACTCCCTGCCGACGACGACGGCGACGCCGGTGGCGGACTGCCCGTCGAGCCGCGTCGTGGTGCTGGCCCTGGTGCCGCCGCACGCGCAGGAAACCGACGTGGCGCGGGCCATGGCGCCGTTCGGCGCGATCCGTTCCGTGGACGCGTCGGCCGTGGCGTCCGAGGGCGTGGCCACCGTCCACTTCTTCGACATCCGCGCGGCCGAGCTCGCCGTCGCCTGCGTCCGGGAGCAGCACATGCGGCAGCAGAGCCGCCTGGGCCAGCTCTTCGCCGCGGCCGCCGTGCCGCCCGCCTGGCCTCCGCCGCCACCGGTGCCCCAGCCCGGCAGCTGGGACTGGCCGCACGACGACACCCGCGGCCTCGTCCTCGGGCAAGCCGTGTGGGCCCACTTCGCCGTCGACGACGGCGACAACCGCGGCTCCCTGGTGGTGCTGAGCCCGCTGCCGGCCCGCGTCACGCTCGCCGACCTCCGCCAAGCGTTCCAGGCCTTCGGTACGCACCTCCACCGACCGAGCCGACCAACCAGCCGTTTCGTTTTCCCACGCTGGTTTCTTGTGTTTCCCGCAGCAAATTGTATTGGCCCGGCCTCGTGTTCGCAGGGGACTTGAAGGATGTGAGGGAGTCGGCGCAGCGCCCGAGCCACAAGTTCGTGGACTTCTTCGACACGCGCGACGCCGCACGCGCGCTCGCCGAGCTCAGCGGCCGGGAGCTCTTCGGTTGCCCCGGCCTCGTCATCGAGTTCACGCGCCCATCCGGCCCCGGCGCACGCAGGTAATTAAGATCGATGCGCGCACCACACCTCGTCAATTTTGACCGCGAAATGTGCTGCTGAACAAATGTGCGTGTCGGTCGCAGGCGAGGGTACGTGCTTCACAACCGGCCCAGCGCGCCGACACCGCCGAGGCATCAAGCTGCGTGGCGACCGACCCAGGCAGCGTCGCAGCCGTTGGCCTCGTCGTCGTCCTCGGGCACCGTGAAAGCGAGGGAAGGAGTGGTGCTCCTGAGGAGGAGGAGCTCGGCAAGAGTCATCTCTTCCGATCAGTCCAAGGGCGGCAATGCTGGCACGAGCCATGAACGGAAATGCAAAGGTGGCAACAAGAACGTTGCGTCCGCATCCTCCTCGTCGGCCTCCCCGTCACCCCCTCGGCGTCCGGCAAGCAAGGCCAGAAGCAGGTCGCCACCAGCAGCGGCGGCAGTGGTGGTAATTGGCGAGGCCGGAGGAGCGGGTGGGACGCGCGATTCTTGTTCAAGGAGCCCGAGGTCGCCGGCGAAGCTGCAACACAGGAGCCGGAATCGGAGAAGGACACGAGGACCACTGTCATGATCAAGAACATACCAAACAAGTACAGGTATACCTGCTAATCGCCACATTGTTGCAACAATGCTATATTTCATGGGTGCCGCACTCTTAGAATTGCCATTCTGCTGATGCTTGAGGCCTTTCGGTCGCAGCCAGAAGCTGCTGCTCAACATGCTGGACAACCACTGCATCCAGTCCAACGAGCGGATCGCTGCGAGCGGCGAGGAAGGCGAAGGCCAACCGTTCTCCTCCTACGATTTTGTCTACCTTCCCATTGATTTCAAGTGAGTCGGCTCCCCAATTACGCTAGCTGCATTTATATTTCATGGTGCCCAATGCAAGAACACACACTTGACTGCTTAAATTCGGCTTGTTTATTGGGGGTTAGTGTCATGAAAATTGTTAAAAATGTAGTATGAACGGAATGTGGTGGCCTTGAAATGGGAAGTGGGTGGAGGGGAAGGCGAGGAGTTCAGTTGGCAGTGCGAGCTTCTGGATCGAGGCATCATCTTATCTTTGGTGGGTAGAGCACAGTGTCAGCAGATAGATGGGAGATGGCCGTGGCCTTACTAGCGCAAATGGAAATAAATTTGGCAGCCAAAGGAGATTGCCCAAGATACTTTTCGTTTGGATGCCATGGATTCTTTTCTTGCATGCATATTCTGCTGGCGAGGACCTGTTCACCTGCCTTCTTTTCTCGCCGCAGCCCCTTGGATCTCCTCCCTGCCTGCCTTTCTTGGTTTGCACAGCCGTGCACTTCCATAACAAGGCCAACACAAAAGTAGGAGTAGCGTTGGTAGTAGATGCACAGTGGAGTAAAGTGAAAAATCCGTCTAAGCAGAAGGTTTTGTCACTGCTAAAAAGAACATTTTCTGGTATTAAAAATTTTACTTTTCAAAAAATGTACCTGGAAAAATTTTATGGTGTGATAAAGCACCTTTCTCTTACACGAAGCAAGTTGAAAAGTTCTATCAATGCCCAATGACAAGAGACCTTTTGTTCTGTCAAAAGGTAGCTTCACACACATGAAAAGTAGAATTATGCTGGCTGCCTCAGCTCTGCCTCATTTTTGTGACATGAAATGTGATTTTGGACTTTTTTAACTCGAATTACTTGGCTCCAAACGCAGCAACAAGTGCAATGTGGGCTACGGGTTCGTCAACCTCACCTCGCCGGAGGCCGCCGTTCGGCTGTACAAGGCGTTCCACAGGCAACCCTGGGAGGTGTACAACTCGCGCAAGATTTGCCAAGTCACGTACGCACGCGTGCAGGTACATTACGGCCACTGCTGTTTATTTTAGACAAAAACATTCGGTAATCTCTCGCATGTCACGACTGCGCAATTTCACACACTCACATCACAAGGTGGCTGTTGCCGCGCAGGGCCTTGAGGCGCTGAAGGAGCACTTCAAGAACTCCAAGTTCCCGTGCGACAGCGACGAGTACCTGCCCGTGTGGTTCGCGCCGCCGCGCGACGGCAAGCAGCTCACGGAGCCGGTGCCCATCGTCGGCCGCTCGCCCGCGCCGTCGTCCGCGTCCGGCACCTCGTCGCCTCCCAAGAGCCGGGCCACAAGCGTCGACCCGCTGGCGCCGGAGCTCATGCCGCCGCCCTCTTCTTCCGGCGACGGCGCGTCGTCGAGCACCACGTCCACGCACGCGCCATCCGACCGCGGCGACGACGACGACAACGCAGCTAGCGACGACGACGCAGCTGAGAGGCTCGCCGGGGAGCTACGGCAGCTAGGCTACACCGACTAGCTAGCTTGCTGAGCTATGGGAGGCATAGCTACAAGCTAGGCGATCAGCAGACGTGCGTGCGTACGTTTCGTTGCTTCGAGAAGTGGAGCTGAGGCAATGATGGTGGCTGAGGCAATGATGGTGGGAGGCATAGCTACAAGCTAGGCGATCAGCTTTTCACGGCCTCTCTTGGCCTTCTGCACGGACTGCGCAGCCAGCGATCGAGTGAAGTGGAGTGAGGTTGCATGCAGCAATTCATTATGAGACAGGGAGAAGATAGAGAGTCTCGAAAAGACTTCGGAAAAGAAGCGAGTGATCAGTGAGTGATGTGTGTATTCGTTCGTTTGTTGCAGCGGCAGCAGGTCGAGTCGTGTTCTTTTGGTTTTGGTTTCCATCTTTGAAACTTGGAGCTAGCGAGCTAGAGGCCGGGGACTATTCTTCGTCATGTTTTCGTTCGTTACATTAAATACAGCTTACCATAGTTCATATCCCAAGAGTCCCTGAAATGATGTGCTGATAGATTTGCTCCGCTCGATCTCTCCAACTGATCTTTCTTGTTATCCTTTGTTTGCAGTGATCAAATTCTCTTCTGCACGAATAACTCACCCGGTGAACACATCACCGCCCTATTTCAATGAGTGCCAACAAGAAGCTGAGCCAGAGAAACGTACAACTGAATTAATAATTAGTCATAAATGTAACATTGTGTTAATTCAGAATTTGAATCCGGATGGTTTGATTCTAGAACGAGAAACTTAACCAACTGACCTATGCCCAGTTTACAAAATTTGCTCTTCTCCTAATGTAGTTTTATATATATATATCAGTTTCGACGTGCCCAATTTATCAGTGTGTAAGTCCGCCTATTCGAGATTATTTCATTGACAAACTTTATCATGTTGTATGGTAGTGAATCAAACTTATCCTACATCTTGAAATAACAGCATATTCATCTACTACGGCCCTCTTTGGAACGCAGGATTTTCACAGGAATTGTACAGGAATTTCACAGGAATCAGTTGACTGTTCACAGGAAAAACGCAGGAATAGGAAAAAATCCCGCGTTCCAAAGGGGGCCTACATGTGTCCAATTATCTCTAAGGTCATTGGTATTGTAGAATTACATTTGTTTCATAATGTTAATTTTCTGTCCATGCCCCAAAACTAACTTTTATCAGATTTTGAGCGAAACACTTCTTATTTCGAAATTAATACAATCTATCTAGGTATTCACAAATTATTATGTTTGAAAATTATGCCTAAACATCTTGAAATGGAAGGAGTAACTAGCTAGCTTGGAAAGAAATAAGAAATGGGGAACATATTTTCATTAAAGACTTTGGTACTACGCTTTTGCTTACTTTGTACGTGAAATAAAATACACAACTTATTTGTACGACCACTATAAAATCACCACTTCAATGTATGCAAACTGTAAACTTATTAATTAATATGATGTAAATCTAGTTTAGGGAATTTGGCCTACAAACGACACCTAGGAATTATGCGGATTTCGGCATTCGTTATATTAGAAGAAAAAGCCCCCAGCCCAGCAATTTAATTGTGAACCCCAATCTGGTTAAGTCCTGATATGACTTGATTGCTTGGTGAAAGAAGCATGATAGGAAGAGAATGTTCCCGAGGCTGGGAGCCCTTTTGGGAACGGACTGTGACGCAGTTACGGTCGGCATGGGATACGATAAATACACGCAGTAGTAGGTTCGCAAGGGTTTGTAGTTAACAAATTTGGTAATTGAAGTACATGGTGTAAAGTTTGGGATTAACTTTTTGTTGTCTTGAGCTTTCGGTTACAGACACCCCCAACATTCTTTGTGATCATCGTTGGAGGGTAAAATGTTATCTAAATCCACAAATGTACAACAGAAAACATCAATAATTTCCGTTAGTTAGAGGAGAAGAGAAAGCGCTTCTAAAAATCTTACCGTTACTCGAGAACGAAATTTTACAAGCATATATTTACGGGTTGATGTTAGATAATTACCTAGGGTATATTTTGTGGACCACGGTAAGATTTTTCCTTATTCCACTTCTGCTGTCCCATACGTGTGCTCTCCATTGATTTGGTAGATGCACGTACCACTAGCAATCTGCCGCCGGTGTACTTGTCTATATTTCATGTGTTGGACTTCGTCTCCCCTGGCAAGAGGCTGCCTTGTGGGCCAGTCCTCCAGTATGGCAATGGACCCTCACCACATTCTGACAGCATTGGCCGCTTTAACGGCCAGGTAGTGCATTGCATATGGGTCACAACGATAAAACGGATACCGAGTCGTGTGGGTGCGTGTCGGTCGTAGGGCTTCATTTGACCACCAAATTGCGCATAGTACATTCGTGCGGCTTAGTATTAACCTCTACACTAAACAATGCTGTACAAGTACACGATGCCACTCTAGAATACGGCGTGTGCTTTGTACGATATGGTGGGCCATTGATTTGTTTAAGCTAAGCGTCCAGATCAGATAGATGTGGTCTGCATAATCGATGCCACTGCATCAGGCAGCTTCCGAAATCCTGCCACAGCGCGCACTCGTGCGGACGTGTGGGCATGCAAAAGAGATCGACACCATAGACTAACATACTTGCTGACACAGGTTGTTAGTTTAAGCAGTTTATGGAGGGTGACGAGGCAGAGCGTTTTCCGGTAGGATTTTGTGCTGTCCGCCGTGACAACAGACACGCACAAAAAAATGGTGGCCGGAGGAGCAAGTTGCACGGTGCAGGTCCCGGGGGGAGGGAGGCCAAAACCGGCGATTTGCGGGCGCTTTCGGGTTCACCGAGGCATGCACGGTTGCATTGTCCCCGAATTCCGAGGCACCTGTGTTGTGACTCGAAACAGTGGGGGCAGACAGTCGAATGCAGCCATTGTTGCAAGCTCTCTTCTCCTCCGTTGGTTGCATAAAAGAATTTGAGTTTGGGTTATTTAACTATTTTGATCGTTGGAAAAACAAACAGCAAATGATTTCCAGCGCATGCAGAATTCATCTATGCGGTGCTGGCAGAGCCGACGACCGAGCTGGAAGAAACTTTTTGGGGATTTCTACGATCATGTGATTTCTTTGGTCATGGAGTGGACATTTTGTCTCCTGAAAAGCACTAGTGCTCGGCCACCAGCTGCTTGTACGGCAAGTAATTATCAACACTTTTGATAGCAGCTTGATGCGCGTCTGGGAGACTGGGGTGCTAGCATTATATAGAATTTTGTCTACATCGATCGCATCCAGTTAAGTATAATTCCGTTTAGGCTATTCCTAATGAGGATTTCATTTTGTTGTTTCCAAAAGTGTCATGGCATCTAAAATGATTTGAAACCATAAATGAAACAAATTCTACAATGCATGGTTTCATTTTAGAGTTTCATAGCACTTAGTTATATGTGGTTTGATTGGTTGTGTGTTGGATGAAATGAAATAGCTCTTCTCCAATGCTAGTTTCATGGTGTTTCATATCTAGGTAAACGTGCATACTCAGTTTCATCTAGATGAAATTCCTTTCATCTCTCTTCATAAATCTTATGCCATGTCATTAAATTTGTTTATGTGGTAACTTATTTATTGAAAATGAAACTTCCATTGAAGTAGCCTTATACAACTATAAAGCTAGCTGATGGACTTCATTTGAGGTATAGGCAAGCTGATTGAGGGAATAATGATCAGGCCCACAAGTTTTGTTTGACTAAAATTGTGCCGAGTTTCTTCTTCCTACAAGTTGTGTACTCCTGTGGCGAGTCTCTTTGCTACTCTGTCGTTGGAGTATCATTCATGTGTGCGTCACATCTCCACATTTGTACACAAGCAAGATGCGCGTCGAATCCTACCGACTCCTACCATACAGCTACTCCTACGAAGTCTAGTGTTGGTTCCCCAAGGTGACATGGCGCAGGGAGCTGCTGCAAGAATGGCGACCGATCGAGAGAAAGAGAGGTCAAACGTGAAGTCAACGCCATCTTCTACTGGCGATCCCATCTGTGTCTCCCACCATGGCAGGCTCCTCGCGCCGCTGAAAGAAAGCGAAGCATGCATGCGAGCACGTGGAGGCTGACGCGAGGGAGCCACGTGATTCTGGGCCCACGACTCAGCCGAGCGCCCTGTCGTTTACCTCGCGACGGGTGTTCCAACGAGACAGCCTGCGCCTGTAGAGAGAAGGGAGGAGAGAGAGGAGAACGGCGAGAGCATGCTATTACCCGGGTAGAAGGGTGCTCCGGCCATGCAAAAGGGCGATGCCTGTGCGGGACGAAGTGACTGTGATGTGCATGCAGAAAAAATCTTTAAAATAAACAAGCAAGAGGTCAATAAAAGAGGAGAGAGAAAGAGAAGCGAGATGCCACCGGCACGAATTACAAAGCGGTTTATGAAGAGAGACAGACAAGGTGGCACGGGCAACACGCGCCACGTCGGACTGAAAACGCCAATGACATCGCGGTCTCGCCGTTGACTGACTCCGTACATCTACGACCTGCCGGAGCCTGGGGGTGATGGCCTGAGTAGAAAGAGAGGGGTTCACTGGACCCACACCAGTCAGTGGCTGAGCCGTGGGCCCTTCGCACTCACTCTCTTTGCTCAGGGCGTCAGGTTAGTGCTTAGTGGGTCCAAGTTTCATTGACCGTGCTACAAGTGTTAAGTGCGTCTCATATAATCTCATTTACTGTTAATCGAACCCAGTTTTTAGATGGAAAATGTGGTGAAATTTCATGTTCGATTGAGATAGGGCGTATCCTCTTTGTGCATGTCCTTGGTCACTTTTACCTCTGCGTAAGGCAGCAAGTTTATTAATTATACGGGGTGTGGGCATGCATCATCAGCAGCAGCATGTCCTATGATGTAATTTTTCGGTGTTCTAAAGTGAGTCCAGGTCTTGAAAAGCACACACTCCCTCTGGTTTTAAATTGTTAACACCGTTAATTTTTTTGTTACATTTGACCATTTGTGTTTTTCAAAATTACAAGTTATATTTCAATTTCCTTTAGTGACGAAACTAATCAGAACAAAATTTATCGTAATGTTTAAAACATTGTGAATAAGACGAATAATCAAATGTAACTTCAAAAAGTCAACTGCGTCAACAGAGAAAGTCTACTAAGCCCTTCCGTTCGTCTACTAAGCCCAATTGATTTACTAGGACATAAGGCAGCAATATTGTTTTTTACATATTGTTGCAAAAGATTGATAATATTCTCCCCGTCTAAGAATCTATGGGCTCACCAGTTAGCCTCTTTGTCATGTTTACCATGTGCGGATATTATATTTTCTGCAGTGAGCTGGCAAATTGTAGTTTTGGCAGATGATTCTCAAAGCAAATTGTAGTTTTGGCGACATATTTGCATGCGGAATGTCTGGTCAAGCACGCCTGTTTCTGTTTCAAATGATTAGCCAGTGCTCAAGCTCACATGCTTCCGAAGACTAAGGGTGTGTTTGGGACCTGCTTTTGGGGCAGCTTCACCTCTGGCTTATAGGAAAAATGGAATAAACCCAGCCAAACGTTTTGCTTCAAAACAGCTCATTCGTCCAAGCCAGGAGAAGCCGTTTCATTTTTTGTATTGGAGAGGCAAAGCCGGTAAAACTTGCTTTTTTCAGCTTATGCCTGCCACCCGCGCGTGATTCTCAGAGGATTCCCACCGTGCCCTCAAGAAAAATGGCGAGCAGTTCGCCGGCGGCGGCGAACTGAGCACGGGTGCCTCAGCGCAGCTCTAGAGCGTCGGGGGCGAGCGCCGAACCGATGCGCGCGTGCAGACTGGTGCTCCTGGCAGCGCGTGCTCATCCACAGCTCGCGTTTTGTAGCTGACCGGAAATCGTATTTGTTTTGTCGCTGCTGGTGATTGACCGGAAGAGCAAGAGAGAGAGAAAGGAGATAGCAACGAAGCAAGGAAAAGGATGAGTGGAGGAAAAAGGAAGCGGGAGTGGTGGTACGCTGAAGAGTCGTGTTCTTTTTTTTTTTATCATAAGGCAAAAGGAAGCGGTGGGCTATTGTTAGTGAGGTTTGTTTTGTCAAAATTTATTGTACTTTATTATATTATTAGTTGCCACTATATATTAGTGTAACTTAATTTTTTTTTCAATATTATTTTTTCATAACATAGAAATTACATGCGCATTGTCATGTTAAATGGACAGGGGCACTAGGGTCATTTGGACAGGATAAGCTGTTTTCAGAAAAAACAGGATAAGCTGTTTTGACAAACAGTTTGACAGGATAAGCTGTTTTCACATATAAGTCAAAATGAGCCAGAAAAGCTATTTTCACAAATAAGCCATTGGATAAGCTGTTTTTAGAATAAGCCAAAGCCCTGCCAAACACACCCTAACAGTCAGAACTGATTATCTCGCTCCCTCTCTCGACGTACGCCTAACGTCACATAAAATGATAAAGTGTCAAGCACATTCCCGCATTCTTTGTTTCGGACGTGTTCGTTTGTTTAGGACTAAATTTAGGTCTGTAAAATTTTGTCATTTAAAAGTATTAAATAAAATCTAATTATAAAACTAATTGCAGAATCTTGTGCTAATTTGCGAGACGAATGTAATGAGGGTAAATAAGCCGTGATTAGAGGATGGTTACTGTAGCATCACTGTAGCAAAACATATCTTTATTAGGCTCGTTAGATTCGTCTCGTAAATTAGCACCCATCTGTAAAAAAGTTTTGTAATTAAACTTTATTTAATACTTCTAAATAGTAAGATTCTCTTTGACGTGACAGGAATTAAATTTAGGACTACATGAAACGAAGAGGTCGTCGTCAGACACATACAGTAATAAGGGAAAAAAAAACAGTGCTGATCTCTGAACCGAAATTCAGTAAAAAGAGCATAGTACTACTATCTGGACGTGGATCGCCGCAGATACTCAAGCACTTGCAAACTCTGAATCAATTGGGAGCTCGAATCACTTGGGTCTTTCTGGAGCTGAAAGATCCATTAATTGATTACGATATCTTTTGGCCAGGAGCGTTGGTTGCTTTTGCAGACAGGTTGAGAAGACTAGGCGAGATCGATGACACAACTGAAGTGGGTAGCGATGGGGCCCCTTTGGCGCAATTGCAACTGCAGCAAGGAGGGGAAGCAGAGGCCTGCCTCGCCTGCGTCGATCTGCCATGCACGTACGTGCGTGCGATGTTGCTGGGTGGCGCCCGCCTGACGAGTGCGTGTGCGCTTCTTGTGTGTGGGCATGCATCATCAGCGGCAGCGGCAGGCAGGCCAACCGCTTTGGCTGCACAGTAGTAGCAACCAAATTTTAGACGAACCCCTGCCCAGCTGAACAGCTGCGTTTGCACTGTACCGGCTGCTCCAAACTGGCCGGCAAACAGTAGCTATATCGGGCAAAAACTTGGCAAGCCATTTCTGGTGGTGGAGTGTTTTTTGGTTTGGACCCAGCACCAACCACGGGATTCCTCTCTCGTTATTCCTCATCAGGACATGCATGCCGCTGCGTCATGGGCGGTGAATGAAAAAGATCTACAGCACTCCTGCTGGTTAACCTGTGTTTTACTGCCGCTGGTGGAGTGATCTATACCGAGGGGAAAAGGCAATTGCTGAGCTAAGAGTTCACTCTCTCTTTATTTGTCTGAGAAAGCTGCTACCACGACGACCTGGCCGGGTGGAGAGGAGGCTATCGCCAAGGCTGTCGGCCATGTTGAGTCATACAGAATGTGCGAACAAACAAAGCATCTAAACGTTAGCGAGGGACATCGCAAGGTACTCTAAGAGCAAGCCCAATAAATTAGACAAGGGCTTGTCTTGTAGCCAGCTAAATAGACAAATAAGCAACCAATCTGTCTCAACCCTGTAACGCGAGGCCCGCTTTCTATCTCACCACCAGGTCTGGCGACCGGCGCCAGCTGCATCTACCATCTACCCTCTCTCTCATGCTTTTTCTGACAAAAAAACTGACTCCATTGTCTATAAGACAGCCATTGGGTTTGCTCTAACGCTGATAGTAGATTCGATTTTTGATGTCTGCACTCACATTATTTCATGGCACTAGTTTTAAGCTTTGTAGTAGTACTAACCGATTAGCAGCAACCAGAGTGCCTTGCAGGCGGACATGCGCGAGCGAGATACTCTATATGCATTCGGCGTGCCGGCCGTGTATGAGGCACGCGGCAGCGGAGGCCTGGGTAGAGGAGTTTGTCGGGGGCCGGCCGTGTCGCCGTGCATGGCAACCTCGTATTTGGTCCCCAGGCGACGTATATACTACTGCATCCGTGTCGCTGATCAGAGAGTCCTACTGCTACTAGAGGGCCCCTGGTTCTCCCATGCGTGTCCCCTGCGCCAACGCCGCATTTCGTAAAAACCGGGACCGTAACTAGAGTACCTGTATAGGAGCACAACCAGCAGCAGCTTAGCCAGCATTGCCAGTTTTATCATTCTTGATTGATCTTTTCTGAATCTGACGGAAACTAAAAAAAAAATGTCGCCGTTTTTACACATGCTATTGTGTTTTTTTAAACACGATACGATAGTTTGTTGTGCTGTTGCCACTGATAGCTGAGCAACATTTCAGTTCGAGCGGTGTGTGCATCTCGGGATAGGCGGGAGCAGTGCTGCGCGAACCGCATTGCGTGACTGCGCTACCATGCATGTGGGGTGGCACATGGAATCTGCAGCGGGGGGCGGGAACGCACAGTGGTGCCGTGGTGGCGTCGCAATAGTGCGTTTCTTTCCATCAGCTGAGAAAAAAGCTGGGGCGCGAGTCCTGGATTGACGTCCGTCGATCACAGCCCAGCACAGCTGCAGCAGCTACAAATAGCTACAGCACGGGTCGACGGCCGGCCTATCTCATCCTTCAATAGTACTCTCTCTGCTCCCTGTACATTTTGTCGCAGACGTTGAGATCCCTGCGCCGCTTGCAGCAGGGGCGCCCCCCTGGCCGCTCTCCAGTGAGAGTGGTAGGACAAGACAAACTAGCGGTCGCACCCGTATGCCATGCCACCACGCATGATGTGTGTGTCGTGCACCCTCCAATCGCAAATTCCACCCTACTGGTCCTGATTTGCATCGATTCGTAGAGCAATTGCGTTCAATCACTCGTTCTGATCGATATCAACAACAGAAATGGCAGCACAGCTTGCTCAGGCCGGTGTGCAAGTGTAACGGCGAGCAACTATGGTGTTAACAGCGTACGAATGCGGCGCTACAAGCCTAGGGTCGACCACGCCTGTTTCTTTCTTGCACCGAAACGGGTTCCGGCCTGAGCATCCCCCCCCCCCGCCCGCCTCCACCGGCAGCCGCCTCCCTCTATCTGGGCGTCGCCAAAGCGGCACGCGCGCAGAAAAGTTTGGGGAGCATGCCAGAAGCTTGTTCGGCTCTGGGAAGCGGAGTGAACCCGAGTGGAAAGCGCAGCTATAGCCTTTCGGCGTCGCTGTACCCAATCTCCTCACCGGAAACAGCACTGTTCTGAGTTCTGTATACATGCACCGATTGATACACATGCCTGCTCATTTTCTGTATACATGCACTACTACTGTACAGGGAATATCCGTTTCCTACCTGTAGGGTGATACAGCCTTTTCTCGTTCCTTCAACCGTGGACGATTGTAGTGAAATTCACTTTGCAGTTGTTGATGCTCTGCAGCATGTGTGAGCGACATGAAAATATTCCATCGGAGAAGGAAAAATAGCACTTAACAAGCTGGATAATTCATGCCAACATGAGGAGCAGGGACAAAAATCTCGGCAGGTGAACTTGCCAGTTACAAATGAGGCAGGGTGCAAGATTAATGGACCAGCAATAATACAGTTTTTTTTTCCCGAAAGACCAGCAATGGTGGCACCGCAGTGCTGCGGTACAGTTACAGTTTTTGCTGAGGGAACACAGCAGCGCATCAAGCGCAAGAACTAGTAGATCAGTTCAGTGCAGCTTATTTGCGACGTAGAGGAGGTGGCTGATGTTCGTTGGGGGGTAGTTCTGCAGAAGCTTGAGGTTGGACGTGAAATCGCCGGCCAGGAGGCGCTTCCGGACAAGGATCAGCATTGCGCAGCATATTCGGAGCAAGGTTTCCTGCGTTTCAGCAGATGAAGTTCAGGCAACCAGCTAGGAGTAGGATCGAAAGCAGCAGCAGCAGCAGCAGCGTAAAACAGAGTGTGCTGTTACCGGAGGACCATCAGGGTCGCTTAATAGCGTGTCCCATATATGAATAGTATCGGCAAAATTGAACTCCTGGGTCAGCAGTAAAGTTATCCACCTGAATGCGAAGAACTGGAGATTAACCTGCAGAAACCATATACTTTCGTTAGTTCTACATGCAACTTACAGACAGTTAGTGCGCAGTGCAATAAAACAAATGATACCACAAACATATGTAAGCTAAACAAAATAAATCAAGTTAATTCAGAACCTAGTGAAAAAATAATCAATATGGCCCACAACGTTGATGTCCATTTATATTGTAAAAGTTAGAATGTGGTAAGAACCAATAGTCCTATGCCATGCATCAATCAAGTGATTCACATGAACACATAAAAGGAAAACATCCTAAACACGGCATGAAAGGTGGCCTCTGCTATATATATAAAGAAACGCTAACCTCTGTGGTTACTTCCAAATGATGTTGAAGTTCCTCATCATACTTGGCAAGAAGTTGTGATAATTTCGATAGAGTACCTTTGATGCCAACAGCACTATTGTCTAATTTCTGGCAGAAGTTGTCTCTGAAACCGCTAAGCAACTCCACAAAGCAAAAGAACGAATCCGCTTCGGCAAAGTTCTGTAAGGATTCCAAAGAGAACAACATGATATGTATATTCATGATATAGTACCAAATAGGAAATGACCATTCAATAAATGTCATTAAGAATTTTGGTAAAACAATCTCTTACTCCATACAGCATTTTTATCATCTGGGTCACTCCGAAATACAAAGAAGAGTGGTGCCAAAATTTCATTCATGCCTTGAACATATCTTATTCCAGCATTCAGCTTGGCAAAGATTAACAGTACATTTTTCAGAGATTCCTGGTGAGAATCAGAAAATATCAGACAGGCACCTGACAATACTGTTTAAACTCAGAAAGTGGAGATTTACCTGATTGGACTTTGCAAAAGACGAGTCACCACAGAAGAAATGCATGTCAGGGTGGGTGCGCTTTACATCACGGTCAATCTGCTCCATAATCTCTGAGTACTGTATAAAAGAAAACTCCAGACAGCGTAAGTTTTAAAGAAAATATGGAGAATCAACTCACACCGGCAACGAACTCAAACAGAAAAGGCAGTTTCTGAAACTAAATTGCAAATAATCAGTTCTACAATAACATTGAGTCACTAGCCAGTTTTTATCATATCCCCACACTCAACAATCTACCGAAAACACAGCTAGACAAGCAAGCCAAGAATTTGGAGAGCTACAATGATATGATCCAACTGCAGTATTCCAGTTCCACTTGGTTTTTGCTCTGACCAAATCATGCATGCTTTAACTATATGGTAATGTTTATTAGATTAAATCATAAAGACATGTTGTGTGCGCAGGGTAACTTGGGCTTATGCTCCCCGTGAGCTTAGGATTATAACAGGGTAGAAGTAGAATTGGAGAGGGAAAGTAGTTCTTAATTCATGCTTGCCTTTATTCAATCAATCTCGGTTCTCTTATATAGAGACCGGCCTAAACAATGACTAGAGTTTGACTAACACACGACTCCTAACTGATCCTGAACTAACTGAATCTTAACCGACTCGATTCTAACTTAATTGGCAAGCAAAACTCGTGAAGAAGCTTCTACTCCTCACGCACAATCTTGGAACGCCTGGAGTAGTGTCGTCCCCACATGACACCTCTCCCCGCCTCGAGCAACAGCTTGTCCTCAAGCTGAAATGCAGGATAGCGAGCCTGAAAACTGTCGACATCTTCCCATGACGCAGACGACGCCGGCAGCCCCAACCACTGAATCAGCACCTGACGAACACCGCGGGCAAGACGAGCTTTGATGGCACGCTCCGGCACCGGCAATGCCACCCCATTGTGCACTGGTGGAAGGACTGGAGGACTATCAGGTGGAGTCCCATTGAACTTCTTGAGGAGACCGACATGGAAGACATCATGCAGACGAGCACAAAGTCAATCGATAAGCGACGGCATTGATCTTGGCAGCTATCTGATACGGACCAAAGTAACGTGCACGAAGCTTTCCCTTAGCAGCATCAGGAACACCAGTTGGCGTGCGGTGGCGAAGACGCAACCATACCCAATCTCCCACCTCAAAACTGAGCTCACGATGGCCCTTGTCGTAGTAGCGTTTAGCCACCTGCTGTGCGTGTTCCAAGTGTTCACGCACATCAGCTAGGAATTCATCACGGTCCTCCAGAGTGCGGGACACCGCAGCCACCCGAATGTCACCAGCTTCATATGAACGGAGCGACGGCGGCGGCCGTCCATAGGGCGTGAACCTCAAAGGGCGTCATCTTGAGCGATGTATGGAAGGAAGTGTTGTACATGAATTCTACCCACGGTAGCCACTTCACCCAATTGTGTGGCCGATCCCCCGTCATGCAGCGCATATACATGGCGATCACCTTATTGACTGCTTCACTTTGGCCATCAGATTGAGGATGAAACGCAGAACTCATGAACAGCTCAAAGCCATGCGCCTTGAACAGAGCTTGCCAGAATGCTGATGTAAACGCAGGGTCACGGTCAGACACAATGGACACCGGCACACCATGGAGACGTACCACTTCAGCGAAGAACGCCTGTGCCACGGACTCAGCTGTGTATGGGTGAGCCAATGCGATGAAGTGCGCGTACTTGGAAAACCTATCCACCACAGTGAGGATGACAGTCTTGCCGCCGACCTTGGGAAGACCTTCAATGAAATCCAGGGCCACATCGGACCAAACAGCCGACGGAACCGGCAGTGGCGACAAGAGACCAGCAGGATGCAAGTGCTTGGTCTTGTAGCGCTGGCACGTCGTACAGGCGCGGACATAATCTTGAATCACCGTGCGTGCATTGGGAATGTGGAAGTCCCGACGAGCTCGGTGAAGTGTCTTCTGGACGCCCTCATGGTGACCATCATGCACCGCCGCCAAGACCGGCAGCAGCAGAGTAGAGTCCGCTGGGATGTAGACACGGCCGTTGTGCGTGACGATGCCGTCCTGAACTGCCCACGGCGCGCCGCAAGTGGCATTGACAATCTCCTCGCGAATCGCCACCAACGACGGCTCCGTCCTGTTCGCCGCACGCACCGCATCGAGCAACGCAAAGGATGGCGCTGACACGGTGTGCACGGCGACATCTTCATCACGGCGCGACAGAGCATCAGCCGCCCCATTGAGCTTCCCAGGTTTGAATTCCACTGCAAAATCAAAGCCCAATATCTTGCTTACCCAGCGGTGTTGCGGAATTGTTGCGAGACGTTGGTCGAGGAGGAATTTGAGGCTGTAGTGGTCCGTCTTCACCACGAATCGACGCCCCCACAAGTATGGCCGCCAATGTCGGATAGCCTGAACGAGACCAATGAGCTCGCGCTCGTAGGCCGCCAACCCCAAGTGGCGCGGCGCCATCGGTCGGCTGAAGAAGGCGATGGGACCCGCTCCTTGATGCAGCGCCGCTCCAATGCCGGCGCCCGACGCGTCGCACTCCGCCACGAAGTTCTGCTCGAAGTCCGGTAGAGCGAGCGTCGGTGCCGACGTCAACGCCGTCTTCAACGCATGGAACGCCTCCTCCGCCTCGGTGCTCGAGCCGAAGCCCTCCTTCAACAATTTGGTCAGCGGTGCAGCAATCGTGCCGTAATCGCGTATGAATTTGCGATAGTACCCCGCCAACCGAGGAATCCGCGCGTGGCGCGAACTGTGCGTGGAACCGGCCAGTCCATGACAGCTTGAATCTTGTCCTTGTCCATGTCGACGCCCGCCGCGGAGACGACGTGTCCCAGGTACGCCACCGAGGATTCGCCAAAGCTGCACTTGGACTGCTTGACGTAGAGGCGATGCTCGCGAAGGACACCAGCACGGCGCGGATGTGGCGCAGATGATCAGACCACGTCGTGCTGTAGATAAGGATGTCGTCGAAGAACACCAGCACGAACTGGCGCAAGAACGGCCGCAACACCTCGTTCATGAGGGATTGGAACGTGGCCGGCGCGTTCGTCAATCCAAACGGCATCACCAGAAACTCATAGAGGTCCTCGTGCGTGCGGAACGCTGTCTTGGCGATGTCGTCCGGGTGCATGCGCACCTGATAGTAGCCCGAGCGAAGATCAAGCTTGGTGAAGAACGCCGCGCCGTGTAATTCATCTAGAAGCTCGTCGACGACTGGGATGGGAAATTTGTCCTTCACCGTGCGGGCATTGAGTGCACGGTAATCGACGCAGAACCGCCATGACCCGTCGCTCTTCTTCACGAGCAGCACGGGTGACAAAAAGGCCGAGTTGCTCTTCCTGATCAGCCCTTGCTCCTCCATGGCGCGGCACTGGCGCTCCAATTCATCCTTCTGCAATGCAGGGTAGCGATACGGCCAGACTGCAACCGGAGCCGTGTCAGGCAGCAACGTGATGCGATGGTCTCGCGAGCGCGGCGGCAGGAGCCCCACCGGCACTGCGAATACGTCGGCGAACTCCTCCAGTAGCTCGTCCAGGAGGTCGTGGCTTGACGCCATGTGGATGCGGGGCGCCATCGGCCCGACGACGCTGTCCCACTCGTGGCGCTTGTCCTGGTACCAGAATGACATGTGGAGGCGTTAGAAGTCCCATAGGATCGGGCCCAAGGTCGCCAACCACTGTGTGCCGAGCACGACGTCGTAGCCGCCCAATGGAAGCACGTAGAAGTCCGCCATGAAATTGGTGTCCGCAATCTGGAACGGCGTGCGACGCAGCATGCCAGGGCATGGCACGCGGTCTCCGTTGGCCACCATGACGTGGAGGCTGTCGCGGGCCTGAATGTTGAACTCGGCGGCGATGGCGGCCGTGTCCGACACAAAATTGTGTGTGGAGCCGGAATCGAGAAGGGCGACGAGGACGGCGGCGCCCACACGAATGGAGACTTGCATCGTGGTGCTTGTCTTGACGCCGGAGATTGCATGGAGCGAGATGTACGGTTCCTCAGGTAGACCTTCCGCCTCGTCATCTTCCACCAGCTCCAGAGCATAGAGGCGCTTGCAGAGCTTGTTGTGGCCGCGAACAAACTTCTCGTCGCAATTGAAGCATTGGCCGTTGCAGCGACGTTCATCCATCTCAGCCGGCGTAAGGCGCCGGATTGTGCGTCCTGCCATCATGACAGAGGAGCTTGGCGGCTCGGAAAGGGCAGCTGCTGGCGTTGCTGATGTCGAGCCAGGAGCCGTCGTAGAAGGCAGGGCCAGGATGCCGCGTTGTCGCGATGGCGTCTTGCTTGCTTGGGCCAGGATGGCGGCTTGCTCGCGCCGCTCGAACGAACGCGCCAAACTCATGGCGACGTCAAGAGTTTGGGGGTTCTGGAGTTGCACATCAAGGCTGAGAGGTTCTTGGAGCCCGACGGTGAAGAGATGGATCTGCTGAGGCTCGGTGAGTGGTCCGGCGCGGGCCAGAAGCTCGAGGAAGCGCTCCAGGTACTCGTCGACGGTGGTGGTGCGGCGACACGCAGCGAGCTCGCCGAGTGGGTTGGAGTGCAGCGGCGGCCCGTAGCGGATGTTGAGCAGTTCGGCGAAGCGGCGCCAAGACAGCGGGCTCTCCTGCCGCTCGGTTCGCATGAACCAGAGGTGCGCCGTGTCGCTGAGATTGTGCGATGCCATCCACACACGATCCTCCTCCGGGATGCGCTGAGCACGGAAGTAGGACTCGCACTTGTTGATGAAGGAAGAGGATCACCCTTGCCGTCGAATTTGGGAAAATCCCACTTTTGGTGTCGCGGGGACGGACGATTGTTGTCACGGAAGCCGTGACGATCGCGGAATCGCAGTCGTCGTCGTCCTGGCGCCGATCGCGGAAGCGCCAGGCCTCGTCGCGGCCGCCGTGTCCGCCAGTGGCGGAGCGTTCAGGCTCCGAAGGTTGACGGTGCTGGTTCTCCAGGCGCTGGATGAGGCGGCCCTGGGTACGTTGCTGGAGGTCGATTTCCGCCAGCTTGTCCTCCATGGCGATGAGGCAGTCGAGCTTGCCAAGGATGGCTTTCATCATCTCCTTGACGTCGTCGGCTTGTTGCTCGATGGGTTTCTTGCCATCGTCCACCATGGTGAAGATCGAAAGCGAGACGCCGGGATCGAAAACAAGAGCAATCTGATACCAAATGTTGTGTGCGCAGGGTAACTTGGGCTTATGCTCCCCGTGAGCTTAGGATTATAAGAGGGTAGAAGTAGAATTGGAGAGGGAAAGTAGTTCTTAATTCATGCTTGCCTTTATTCAATCAATCTCGGTTCTCTTATATAGAGACCGGCCTAAACAATGACTAGAGTTTGACTAACACACGACTCCTAACTGATCCTGAACTAACTGAATCTTAACCGACTCGATTCTAACTTAATTGGCAAGCAAAACTCGTGAAGAAGCTTCTACTCCTCACGCACAATCTTGGAACACCTGGAGTAGTGTCGTCCCCACGTGACAGACACCAGCAACTAACATATGTATAATGCTGATACGATCCAAGAATGTGTAGCCAATCGCATTATATGATCAGAATTTCCAAATAAAATAATTTTATGACATCAAAGGGCACCAATGAATAGATGCACCTCAAAAAACTGATTCCAAGCGCTGGCCTTCCCAAGGCTTAAAGGGTGCTCCTCTTGTGTTACCTCTGACCTTTGCAGCAACCCATTGTCAACATATTCTGCATTTTCAGTGTGGTTGGCTTGTGATTCCACTCGTCGAGTGGTTTCCACCTACCTAGCAAAATTCAGGAATGAAGGCCTTTGTTTTCCAATGGCATTACTGATCAACGAAAGACTAGAATCCTTGTACAATAAGTACAATTCGAATGTGCCTTGACTTACAGGGTTGCTAAGAAACTCGTCTTTGAAAGCTGCGTATTGTGACCTTTTCTTTGCCAGCTCCTCCTCCCACAAGGAGCGGTCATTGGGAAGATAGCCCAGTAGCAGCTGCACGACCATAATATGTATTGTCAGCGACTGAAAAGACAAAACGAAAAGCTTTGACTGCAACCTTTCCACTACTGATGGCATCAGAGTGTTTATCAACAAGGAACATAAACAAGTAGACTATTTTAACTGACTATGAGCAAGTCGCTTTGCAGTTGATCAATCTACCCCTGCCACAATGATCCTAACAAGTAACATCTCAAGCCTCCAATCAAGGAAGAAATCCTGAAAAAAAAAAAGAAAAAAAAAAGAAAAAAAAAAAAGAGAAAGAAGTTGAGCCAGTTAAGCACCTTCCACACAGTCGACCGAACACCAGCCCCGTCCGGGACGCCCTGAGCCGCTAGCATCCTCAACTCATCGAGATCTATCACCTTCTTGGACAGCTTTATGAGTCCACCACCAACCCCAAGAATCCATCAAACAGAGACGTCAGACAATAAGCCTAAGGACAACAAACTGAAGCCAATGCGTTTGGGAACAGAAGGAGGCTCACCGCAGCGAATATGCGGGACTGCCGTGATATCTCAAACTCCGGCGGCGCCGGCGGTGGAGATCGCGGCGAGCTCGCCATGGATTTGGGCGTCGAGATGCACCCTTCAGTGGATTCACAATCGCGTTGATCTGTTTATGACCGTCGATTGTGGGCTTCATTGCAACGTACAGTAGATATCTCTTCTTGACTTTTCGAGATCATGTAAGGCCCACGTCACATCGTTACCTTTCACGTATGGGCCTTATTTGTAAGCCAGAAAATGCACGCAAAGCTCAAGCCCAGTGGTGGAAGCCCAGTGGTGCGGGCCTAGTAGAAGTGCAAGCCCAATAACAACGAGATTTACCATTTCTTTTAATTTTTTAACGTTTTGCCCCAAAGACAAAATTATCTAAATTCACTCCAAAATTACTGAAACCGAACAAGACTTTTTTTTGTGTGATTAAAACCTAATAAGACTTTCGTACTAAAGAAGCAAGAAGAAAAATCATCGCCGTTCTGGACCACGCAGCTACATGGAGACACGCATGGTGGTCAGGAATTGATCATAGGAGTCACTGCCACGTACAGGAGACAAGGTACTACTACTACCAAGTTTGCATGCCATGTTGCACGTCGTAGTTTTATATAGATCATTGACAGCGTGAAGCAAAGACAAAGAAGAAGTGCAGGGGACAGAGCAAGTGACAACATCCTCTGTTCCGGTTCAGATAAGCCACGCACCGGATAAAGAAAACAACATAATGCACAACTTGTGGTTGCTGGGAACTCCTAAATCCTTTGGAAGCCTGAGAAAACTTGCACTTGACATGAGGGAGGGTCCCATGAGATAATGACGATGGAGACAGCAATGATATATTACAAGCTCGCCTGCGGATCCAGCTATAAAAATTGTCAAAATCAAAACAGTCAGTAGACGAACCAGCAAGCAGATAGGATTGTCCATCGAGAAGGAGATAAGGCGGCGGGGTGAAGGAAAAGATCTTATTGAACCAGGTCAGAACTCAGAAGGTCATGAACTCATGTGTACACTCATACGCATAAGGCGACACCGACATGTCTCATCCGCGATCTATGGTTGACGAAGCTCATTTCGGTCATTCTCGAAGAGCATACACGCCACGGAAATTGGACCGTTTCATGTAAATTTCTATGGATGTATTGGTTTCCAAGACCGTGGCTCGTCTCCGATACAAAAGTAGAGGAGGAATGAAGGTGCAAAGCCCGTTGCATGCAATGATCGCGGCGCCGCTAGAGGAGACAAGTGCTTCGGTGCAATCCTAAAGAAAACAGCAAGCATGATCACAGAGCACTTCGCTCTGAAGATAAGTTTACGGTCGAAACCAGCCGTGGTTTTAGGCTTTAGCTTTCCACGGTGCTCAATACAAGAAGTTAACAAACTTTTTTTTTTACCTGAGAAGTTAACCAACTTTGTTTAACTTCACTGGGGATACGTCACGCATGATTAGGTGGACGACTGATGTGATCGCGCCTGTAGTAATACTCAAGAGAACAGCTGAACAAGTCAAGGCAGTTGTGATTTTTTCCCTGCAAGTTGCAGTCGTTATTCTTGCATCAGACTTTAGCCAGTGTCATGGAGCTCGTTATGTGTATTAGTGTAATTCGTATAGCGAGGGTTATGCTACTGGCGGCATATACACAAACGTAATCCTAGAGAGCAAGGACAAATACCATAAACTAAAATAAATCCCAATGTAGCTGAAATCAACTCATCACTAGCCGAATCGGTAGTCCTTTTGCTAGGACTTCAGAAATGATTCTGTCTCCGTGGAAAAAAAAAGGAAATGATTTGTCTCCTCGCGTCTCTCTATATTGCGAAATTTAGCAGTTTTCCACAACAGTTTCTCCTAAAAGGCGCAAGTCTGAAACCGAGGCAGAAATGCAAGTATATATATTAAACTCACTCGTGCCAACCGAATCCAGTTAGGACTGGGTTCATTTTATTTGTTATTAGGAACTCGTTTTGACCATCAAGTAGTACAGTAGAGTCTTCAGATTCTCATCTGATCTCACGTGTGTTTATAAAGTCTCTGTTGCAAAGTTTAGGACTACGTGTGTACCAGAAAGTTTGGAATTTGCGTGTTTCCCTCCGTGTGCCAATTTTAAATCCAAGTGGGTTCAGTTGGTAAGAGTCGGAAGCTCAAGCCCGGTGATATCCAGGTCCGGTCCTATCTCCACATCATATATACTAGTTTAAATCTCCATGTGGCGGATTACAAGTGTTAGGTCCCAATCAATTTGCCACTCGATTCCAAGATCTACCTATCCAATAGTAGTATCATGCATGCATGATGAATGCTAAGCTGAAGTGCAGGACGCCCCTTGAATAGCATGATAATTACTATAATTAAGGTGGTCCCAACCCGTCATTGTCATGAGCAGTCGCTGCTACTGCTTGTACGTTCAGCAGAACTGTAAAGAGGCGGAGTGCTGCAAGGGCCAAGGAATACCTCCTCAATGGGGCAAAACAACACCGCGTCTTCGAAAAGTTCAGACAATGACTGGGAAACCCAATTTCATCAATTTGTTCGGCAAACGAAGGGATCGAATATCTCAAGAGATTTAAGATGCTCAAGTACAGTGAAAGCAATCCCTAACGGCATAATAAAGCGTCAAGTGACTTGGCCATTAGGTGCAAGCTTTTCGGAGCCGTAACAGAAGCAAGTTAATCTGATCCAGCACTGGCGATTTGGCATATTCGAAGCCACATTCTTGTACGCAGAAGGGGCCGCACTATCACGACAAGAGAATCATCGCGTCGATAAAATTTTGCTATCACCAATTACTAGATTTGAACTTTTCCACACGACACGATTCGTTCTTTTGACTCCTGACACAACCGAAGAACCAAAAGGCAAAAAGTGCATGTTAAGTATGGGATCAGCAGCTATCGATCGTGTTTAACTGTACTATTAAACTGTGCTCACTGATGCTTGCACCTTGCAAGTGACGCAACAGACAGTGTCCTCCAACATGGTTACGGATAAACCCCTTGGTGCACCCCAGGCGCCACATCCGACATGCATGCATGTGGTTCAGACAAATCCCGGCATCACCCACTTGATCCAGGCGGTAAGTAAACTAATTTGCAGCCACGTCGGACGGGGTTAAGCTCCTAGCCGTCCCCAGATAGCACCCCCAACCGAGCTTGGTAGCTTGCTATTCGGCACGGCTCAAGTCACTCTAGCTCGTTAGAATATCGAGTTAGCTTGGCTCGGCTCATTAAGATAAACGAGTAAAAATTGTAGCTCGGCTCAACTCTATATGCTCACGAGCTAGCTTATTATAGCTCAACGAGCTAAGGATGAAAAACATATTTTTCAATAGTTTTTTTAAAAGGAAAAAATAGATGCACATGCGTAAATAGCATATATCATCACTCCTGCATGTCCATCTATCCAAGTAACTTAAATGTCTTAAACAAGCATTCGAATAAAAAGATTACATGTTGCAGTCTTCAAGCAGGATGATGGATCAGCGATCACGCGTGCTCCATTGCCGATGGCGGCGGCGGCGTTCGCGTGCGTAGATGTATACGTGGAAACACAACATGTGCTTGTACGCGGGTTGGGATTTTGCAAAGAAGAATTAAGACCAGGGGTCTGAGCCCTGAGCTAGGTTTCTTATTTTCTCACAGCTTGTTTTAGCTCGCGAGCTGCTCATGAGCTGGTTCGAGTTGGCTCGTAAATTAGCGAGCTAAAACCAAGCTCAGCACGTTAAAAATTGAAACGAGTCGAGCCGAGTCGAATCGAGTTTGCTTCGAGTTGAGTTAGCTTGCGAGCTATGAGTTTTATTGCCAGCCCTATTCACCGCTCGCAGCTGCTGAGGCTGAGCTGTCACCTGGCTGTGCTTTTTGGTCCGGGTTGGGCCAGGCCATCCGCCGGATGAGGGCGAAGGGGGCCTGCATGCGGGCCACGGGCGCCCCACGTCGACGTTGAAGCGGCCCAGGTGGCGCTTCCTCCTTCCAAGGGCCGTTTAGCCCCTCCAGCGGTACGCGACCCCTAGACCACGCTGCTGCGTCACTACTCGCGTCGCGTCAGATCATTCATTCATGATCACATCAATTTACGCGTTGCCCCTTTCGTTTTTGGATGAAGTTTTCCTTGCCATGTATGGGCTCGCCCTTTCGGCTTGTGTCGGCCATCTTCTATAAACAAGCCTGCAGCACCATCATCGCCCAAGCCTTTCGCTGCCTTGAAGTGATCATAGCGTTCGAGTAAATAATCATCAACTGGATGGTCTGCGCCGAATAGCTCGGACGAAGAAAATTCAGCCTGAAATTCATTGGCTGGTCTGCGCCGAACGACTCAGTTCATCCATACGTGCTGCACTCACCAGACCAGAGTCTTTTATTACAGCACGAATTGATGAAACAGCGCGTTAACCCTGGCAAAGCGGCAAAGGGCGTTTTTTTGGGAATCACGTGTCTTCCAGGGGCCATATTGGAAACATGGAGCGGTCGGCGCCAGCCTTGGAGAGTTGGAGGAGCTTTCCTTCCTCGCCAGCCTCGTCTTGTCTATAAAAGCGTTCAAACACCGGCGGCAATTCGCCTCCCTCACAAACATTCGCCGTCACGCACGAAAAGGCTCCAAACATCTCGCTCTCTGCCTAGATATTTTTTATTCCGCCTTCGTTTCTTCCATTCTTCTTCCCTCTGTAGCGATTCGCTTATCCGTTTTCACCGGAGAAGATGTGCGAGGGACCGAGGGCCTTCTGCGGCGGCGCCGACGACGTCGCCGGCCACGACGTCGACGTGGTCACCACCGGCGGACGCAGGAAGATCCCCGCGCATTCCTCTGTTCTCGTAAGCATCCTCTGTCGCCCGCGCATTTTGTCTCTCCGTCTTGCAAGACGCGCGCTCATAGCTTAATCCATGCTCTGTTCATGCCAAAGAATCCTTCTGCAATTAATCGGTGTTGTTTGGTCTGTTCTGAAGAAATTAAGATTTCGAGTTTTTCACCGTCTTCGTTTCTGTTTCCGCCAGGCCTCGGCGTCGCCGGTGCTGGCGAGCATCATCGAGCGGCGCATGCAGAAGGACAGGGAGAGCGGCAAGACCGGCAGGGCCGTCGTCCGGATCCGCGGCGTGACCGACGACGCGGCGGCGGCCTTCGTGCGCCTCCTCTACGCCGGCAGGTACTGTGCTGGTCTCCTCCTACCTGGAACCTGCCTTATTTTTGCGCACGTCCGTTGCTTGCAAGCTGGGCAAGAGACGAAATACTTACGGCCTAATTAGTTAGTATTAATTAAAAACGCACGAGGGGAGAAAAACATGGCACATGGGCAACCCACGTTGGCAAACTGGATGATCATGCATGCCTATTATTAGCAAATCGGTAATTTAACTGTTTATTATTGTCAGAATCAGACGGTTATTTCCAGTCTTAACACTTTTGGCAATTCGAGTCCTGGAGATGGTCAAACGGAGCCATCTCCCATACAAGCTACTAGCCAAAATGCGTCAGAATAGTTCATCCATGATCCATAGTCCTAGCACGGGCCCTCGTAGGTTCAGCGAACCAATCCGTGAGCCTTGCTAGTTGATCTGCAGAAATCGGTAGATTTTTTTTTTTGCGGGAAAAATCGGTAGATATTTTTACATGTAACATTCGTTCAATCATCAAATCGGCCAGGTGGCTGATGGGGGCGGTGACCGCCTTGTCAAATTGTCACATGATTGACACGGATCTTGCAGCCACGTAGCCCGCCGAACCCCTGGACCAGAGCCGCACGAAAGCCGCGCCGATCGGCCAACCACAGAGGCGAGCACCGGAGATCACCGTAAACTCTTTTGGCCTAGGCGGCGGAGAGAGAGATAGGGGAAAAAAAAGGGGGAAATAAAGCGAAGAAAAGCGCACGGGGAGAAATGGCCTTTTCCCGCCGCTTGGGTTGGTTGGTGCGGTAATAGAGCCTGCCCAGTTGGACCCTGCCGGCCTTCACCCGCACGACCACACGACTGACGCCGAGGCGACCAGCCGAGCTGTTCCTGTCGCGGCTGCGGCGGACCAGTAGTGGTCCACCGCCCGCGCGCGGCGCTATCATCGTGTTGCTCGCGAGTGAATTAGAAACTTTTTTACCTGCTCGTTGTTTTGTCTTGTGGATGCCGAGAAAGCGACGGCCGGAATGACCGCAGCCCCGACTTTGAAACGAATGTTCTTTGTGGCGCACGTAGAAGATTCTTCTCATATGAACACTAGCTACTCCCGGTATCCTTTCCTACGGGAATCTCTTTGGATTTTATAACAGGGAACGAATCGATATGGTTCAAATGACTGAAACATTGCATGCATGAACGTGCAGGTGCGGCGGCGAGGGACAAGCGGTTGAGGAGTCGGAGGACATGGAGAAGCACGCGATGCAGGCTCTGGTGCTGGCGCACGCGTACCAGGTGCCGTGGCTGAAGCGGTGCTGCGAGGGCGCGATCGGCGCGCGGCTGACGGCGGACTCGGTGGTGGACGTGCTGCAGCTCGCCGCGCTCTGCGACGCGCCGCGGCTTCACCTGCGATGCACCAGGCTGCTGGCCAAGGAGTTCAAGGCCGTCGAGCGCACCGAGGCCTGGCGCTTCCTGCAGGAGAACGACCCATGGCAGGAGCTCGACATCCTGCAGCGCCTGCACGACGCCGACCTGGTACGTACGCCATGGCCCGATCCGTTTCCCCCCTTTTCCTTTCGTTCTTCTCAACTTGGTGTCGTGTCTCATGACGAATTACGTGGGTGGGCGGCAAACGAAAGTGCGACGAAACATGATGCCTCTCCCGGTGCGCCGGCCAGTAGGGTTACCGTGTTACCCGGTCTCCACAAAATGGCAGACATGTCCGGACCGCCATGTCGCGTTCGTGCGCACTATGATATGATGATATACCCGTGCGTTTTCCTGAGGTTGGTGCGTAAGATTATCAATCATGCTTAGGGCGGCTTAGGCGGGCCGTCCATGCCCAATGGTCCGCCAATGTTTACCGGTCCAGATACAGCCTTGCGGTTGGCTCTGTTATTATTATGTGTCGAAATTCGAAAGACCTGAAGAACGCATGGTCTGCGAAGAATCTTGGTGGTTAGGTTTAACCTATTCAACCGAAAGGTAGGAAGGTTGCAAGAATACTCGTTGTTGATTCAGGTCTTGACGAGAGTCGGTCGGTTTCCAGAGCAGACGAATCTTCCATCGACATGTATGTTATTTTGCTTGACAATTCCACGATGCACGTGTTTTCTCGTCAATCCTTTTGCTTCGTGTTTTACTCCAGCTAGCTAGCCCAGTGAGCTCAGCACTGACCGATGGTTTGTTTCTGTACGTGCAGCGTCGGCGCCGGTGGCGGCGGAAGCGCGCGGAGCAGCGCGTGTACGTGGAGCTGAGCGAGGCGATGGACTGCCTGGCGCACATCTGCACGGAGGGCTGCACGGAGGTCGGCCCCGCGGGTCGTGCGCCCGCGGCGTCGCCGTGCAGCCGCTACGCCACGTGCCGGGGGCTGCAGCTGCTCATCCGCCACTTTTCCCAGTGCCACCGCAAGAGCTGCGCGCGGTGCCAGCGCATGTGGCAGCTGCTCCGCCTCCACTCCGCGCTCTGCGACAGGCCCGACCAGTGCAACACCCCGCTCTGCACGTAAGCGCCCGATTCAGCAGCAGTGGCTTCATTGTTACTTACAGTACAACCGTTTATTTACGTGAGATTATTATGCCTGACATGATTGATGTTGTGACGTGCAGGCGGTTCAAGACCAAGGAGCAGGAGAGGGTGGCGGCTAAAGCCGGCGATGATGACGACAAATGGGTGCTTCTGGTGAAGAAGGTGAAGGCTGCAAGTGTTTTCTCTTCTCTGGCCAGCAGAAGCAGCAGATGCCCTCCTCCGCCCAGTGCTGAGCACAAATGTGGCATCAGCCTGAGGCGGTTAGGATAGCTAGATGTAGATAGCAAGAGCGTATGATTTCGGAGTGCTTCGAGATGTATCTCTGTTGAGCTATGTGCATGCCTCGCCCTATGTATGTAGATTTTCTTCTGTAAACTACTGCCTGTATTGTAAACCAGGCTAATATGAGATATATATCATAGCTTAGATCCAAGCAGTCTTTTATGGACGACGTTCTTTCCACTTCATCTTTTCCCCCGATCACAGGCAAAGAGCTTGCGCGTCTTTTCGACTATATAGCCTAAGGTCCAAAAATCTATAATACCCTTCACCACTACCTCACATTGTACCAGCTTTCTTCAACAACAACAACAAAAAATATCGAGCCCAAACGTACAACAGCACGTAATACCACAAGTCACAAGGATTTCACAAACAAAAGGCAGCGCTACCAGAAGTCCAGAACACACCATTCGTTCCCCTTAGAAACTGGTGAACGACCCGAACGTAAAACTGACTATATGACCTGGTTTGTTATAGTAAAAGTCTTGATCAGCTTAAATTTCATAAGCAGAATAAGCACCACTAACTCAAGAACCATGTGCAAACGAACAAGAAAAGAGTATCACCAATACAGCTACACAAGCTGCTTTGAATCACAAACAACATGAACCAAAGATGGAAAGCACGGCTGCGCTAAGCAATGCACAAAACATGGGCTCCGTAGCTAAGAAAATATTTACATAGAAGGGACCAGGATAAAAGCAACCAAAATGTAAAACACATATCTGCAGAGATAACGCGAGTTTTAACTGAAAAATCACTGGCCATTTTACTTCATAAAACTTGAAGACCAAGGACTTCTATTTCCTCAAAAAAGAAAAAAAAAATGACTTCTTCAAGGCAGCTGTGAAATAACAATAGAAAACAATCTTATAATCAAATCCAGCATCTGAGAGTACCACCATTCTGATGTTCTATAGCAACAACAAAAAAGCCTACTGTTCCAAGCAAGATGGGGTGGACTTGTATTGTTCAACAAACTGGCAATAACTCGACATGAATAGTGGCTTGCATTCAGCAAAGTTATAGCATCTCTCAATTTATTTGAGATGTCAAGCATACAGTTAAGATATCTCTTCGAAAGTACATAAGAGGAAATATGGTAAAGGAATCGCTTGTTGCCCCATTAGCCAAATGAAAATCATGATTCACTCTCTTTTGCTTGGGCCATCAGCTCTGCTTGCATTCTCTTTATCTCAAGCTCCCTTTCCATCCTTTCTTTCTGAAACCATTAAACCACTATCAGCCGCTTCCAGAAAAATTCGAAAGCATACATATTACATACTCTTGGTGCATCGAGCGGCACTGATGGTTTCAGTAGTGGGACACATTTATGGCTTTTATGGAAACAGGAAATAGTACAAAACAATTTATTCGATCTCTCTATGTTTCAGTCTAACTACAAAGGCACATAATGGTATCATGTCTTAACATCAACTTAAATATGCATATCCAAAAGGAATTACAAATGGATTTAAAAACAACAGATACCAAAGGGAAAGAAAACTACAGAAATTATCATTCCTCAAGGTCTCAAAACATCCATTGTTCAGGTGCCCTAGCTGTTCAGGTACACTGGACACTGAAGTTTAATTACCGTATGAAAAAGTAATGGCGTGAAAATACCTAAATAGGACCAGACATTTGAAAAAAAGGTTACAAGGACCAGTGGACCACTATGTACAAATGGATTTAAAAACAACAGATACCAAAGGGAAAGAAAACTACAGAAATTATCATTCCTCAAGGTCTCAAAACATCCATTGTTCAGGTGCCCTAAATAGCTGTTCAGGTACACTGGACACTGAAGTTTAATTACCGTATGAAAAAGTAATGGCGTGAAAATACCTAAATAGGACCAGACATTTGAAAAAAAGGTTACAAGGACCAGTGGACCACTATGTATTATACTTGGGAAAAATTATCTGGAAAAGTGACTTCTGGTGCCCTAAGCTCATTCTAAGTCGCTTTGCAACTGCAGTCTGACACTTGGGACTCTGGAAAAACCATAATCACAAAGCCTAGCAGTACAAGGCAGCTGACACAATTAACTTTCAATTCACATTAGTGGAGGCCTGTCTAACGAATGAAGTGCGTGCAGATATCACGCGTTGCAAGTCATGAAGTAAATTCCTACGTATAAAGTAAGAAAATCTGTTTCTTTCATTTACATGTCTTCTGTTAGATGTTTTCGATTTACAGATTCTGCTACTACATACGGTTCTATTGTGTCGGAATTGGCACCCTGTTTTCTGCCACAAGATGTACAGCGTATACGACCATTTCATTCCTGGTTGCAGCGCATTTTGATAAGGTTTGTTTTTAGTTTATCAGAGCAAGATGCTTATTATGCAGTACAGTAGTAGCGTAACTGAAGGGGAAATGGAAAATGTAGCACGGCCATCAACTGCAGGAAGCCTATAGGTCGAATCTTAACATCAGGATGTAAATAAGCCTAGCCTCCTCCCCGAATCTATAAAGTTCATCAGGCCAGGTCGGATCCAGCAACCTCTAAACCATTCCAAGATTCAAGTGGTCTGAGTAACAGCTAATCAGACAGAGAAGACCGAGATTTGACGAGCTAAGCAAATCAAGGAATCCGCAGGCGGCACAGCCACAGTAGCAAGGAATGGATTCGAATTTTCAGACGGAGATGAGGAAAATATTGGGAGCAGCAAATCCGCTTACCTTCTCGTCCTGGTGGAGGGCGATCCAGACGTGGACCTTGTCCATGGACTGCCAGAAGAGGAACGCCCCGAAGGTCATCGCGAAGTAGGTCGCAACCCGCACCATCTTCTTCTTCTTCTTCTTCTCCGATCTCACTCACTGGCTGCGCCTCTCTTCGGCTCTCCGCGGTGGATTGGGGAATTTGCGACGGCTGCGACGTCTCTTCTGGACACGAGTGAACGGCCGGGGATGCTCTTTTGGGCTGTAAAGATGCTGGGCCTAGTTCCGTGACGGGCCTAAATCTTCCCCGTGCGGTGGCTGCCTAAAAAAATCGAAGGACATAATCATGTTTGCAGCTTCCAGCACTGTTTATCAGTTTTCCTCAAAAAAAACAAGAGCAATGGTTATCAGTTGATGGTCCAAAAAAAAAAAGCACTGGTTAGCAGTTTTATATATTTCTGAAATAATGAATCCAACGTTTTCTTTTTCGAATATGATGAATCCAACATGCTACTCTAAAGAAGGAAAAAAATATTATAACAGAAATAAAAAGATCATTGAGTATCTGAATATGGACATAATATCGATATATGACAGGATTTTCTGTCAGATAGACTCGTAGGTGGTGTTTGGATGGCTTTGGGTTAGGGATAGGGAAATGGAATTGGAAATGAAAGGGTGGGTTGGGGTTAAGGATATGAGGTCATTTCCCTTTCTCATGTTTGGCTGACATAGGTTTGGGAAAGGGAAATGAATTTTTGTTGGACAAAAATGCCCCTGACTGAAAGTTGATTTCTCTTACATATAAAGTCGACTTCAGTTTCAAATGCAAATGCAACATACCTTCTATCAGTTAGTCCGTACATGAAAACAACATCATAAAGAAAGTTACAAAGTAGTCTTTACCAAACATAATGTACTACTAATACGATGGCTTGCCTTCAGCCATATATACTTACAAAAGCCCCACAAGCACTTGCATATTTACAACAAAATTTTCACCCAATCCCGCAACTATGACATGCCACTTCCCTTGCTACTAGCATGTCACAAAATAAACCAGTTCCATATATCCAAAATAGAGCCGCTACCTCCACTTCTTATAGAGAAGAACACTTACACTAATCTAATCTCACCTTATGCTACTTTATAATGAGCATGCTACAACATGCAGCTATGTAACAGGTCAACTGAGTGTCAGATTAAACTTGTAAACCCAAACGAAACAAACCTTATAACACATACGAATTAACATTTTATTTTAACACTGTTGAGAGAAGGAAAAAAAAATCTGAACACATATGGCAAGGACAAGGGAGCACAATTGACGTACTGCAGGCTTCCTAATTAAAGAGTAAGGCAATATGATAATATAATGGGGTCTTAATAGAAACAGATCAGTTTTCCCAATTTTTTTTGCAATTTCGTTTCCGTGTTTGTGGGTGTGAAATAGATCCGATTTATGCAGACAAACAACCAATAGCAGTCCAGGAAACAAAGATTTGGCGAAACAAAAAAGTAAAATGCACTAAATTTGCAATCTCCTCCGATGTCAATGTAGTACGGCAACAAGAAACGAGCAGGTTACCTGCTTGCTTCCTCCAGCGCGGCCTGCTGGCTGCTGGCCGTGGCTTCCGAGCAACCTTGCCGAGGGAGCAGCAACGCGGGATGAGCAAGTGTGAGGAGTGCCTCGATCTGAACTGGGGAAGTGAGCGGAACAGCACAGGCGGAGGAGACGAGTCCCTTTTATCTGGAGCTTTTTTTCGAGGGCAAAATTGTAATTTGGCTGACCGCTCACCTCCAACCCGCCATAACCCGACCCCGCCATCGGGTTTCAAACGGTGGGAAATGAGGAGTTCATTTCCCTTTCCTTAACCCACCCATTTCCCTAACCCACAATCCAAACATTGGATTAGATCTAACCCAATTTTCATTTCCCTAACCCAGCCACCATTTCCATATATGCAAACAGCACCGTAGCATTTTCTGGATATACTTCATTTACAACAAGATACACGTCGCATGATACAGGTATGATGGCTTCACAAACAATTACAATAACAAGTGCATCAACTGCATCTATTGTACTAAACAGCTGCTCATCTACATGCAGTGCCAATTGCTTTGGTAGCACTGTGGCAGCAAATTGTACAATAGTTTCCTTTCACTAACATCAACGATGTATTTTCCTTTGTTATGCTACCGCCACTGGTAACCAAAATAACGGGTCCGTACCTTCGGCCAGCAGTACGTCCGAGCTGTAGTTCAACTCTTGTTTGGATACCTTCACCAATATAGGAGCCGTTGCACGGATGCAGCATCATTGCAGTAGTCCACTTCTCTTGCCCCAACCCATGGCTATTACATACATAATCACGCAGCCAGCAATGGTCCCAAAAGTAGTTTCCCAAAATTTCATGTTTGCCGCTCGATGCTCCTCATCATTTGTGGCATTGTAAAGTGATATGCCAATATTCATCCCAAAAATACCAACTACAGCCACTCCAGCAGTAATGACGACAGTTGCAGTAGAGAGCATAACCCCCATCTGTAGAAGCTGGTTCTGCTTGTCGTCCAGCATTATATTGATATAATCTTCTGTGTCGTCAACATACTCCCTCAGCTTCAAGGACAGAGGACATATGAAGGCTCAAAACAAGCAGGATATAAATCAATGAGATCAAAAGAAAGCACAACAAAGAACCACCAGTCATCAGGTGCACATAAAGTAAGGTGATGCACAAATATTCACTAGACACAGGGCACCATCTTTTATGATGGGAACATAGTACACCATCTAAGATTAGCTTTGCTAATGAAATGCAGTATTATGTGAAGCTGTTAGAATAAACTAATGAACAATGACATAGATTTCAAATTTGAACTAACCTTTTGCCAACACACACATACAAAAAAAAAAAATGCCTTTAAGCATTCATAGCTCTTAAAATTGTCTTCCATTTAAGTTTTTACTTTGGCTACACTATCCCAACACAAGGTACAGTTTTATCATGGATTAGCAGTCATGGTCTAATGTAACATGGATAAAGCTTCATGTATGAGTAAGCAAATAAACTGGGCGTGTTTTGCTGATGGTCACGAGCACGTAACTGTGGCACATGGGAGTCTTACGTATAGCAGGACTCAAGTAATATTCACTTCATGAAAACATTTGATGTTAACAGCAATAGCAAGTAAACACAACAGTGCCAGGAACGATGCAAATAGGAAAGTGTAGGTCTATTACGTGTGATAGCTTATTAAGTGTGCCATCAATTTGCACGAAGTAAGCCTCTAACAGCATCTCCAGTTCTTCTATGTTAGGTTTATAACCACTAAAGCTGCCACTGCTTCCATCTGGCTCACTTCTATAGTCTTCATCCCTGCATACAAATAAATCATAAAGTACATTAGCAAACTGGTACAAGCAAATTCGCAAAGACATACATACGGATTCAGGTCATTTACGAATACAACGAATGGTAGTATAGCCTTTTCCCCCTTTTTTTCTCAAAAAAGTATTGATGACTTGCCTATCCTCGGTTTGAGACGGATCATCAACCTCAAGCCTAGATGAAGTCTCACTGATTTCTTGCTGAGAAAGCTTCTCCGTCAGGTACATTTCAGCCATATCCATTTCATCATCCAGCAAATGCTCGAGCTCATCCCTCACCTGGCAGGATACAATATTCTCAAACGTGCGAACTGTATAAGTAAAAAAAGTTTCTTGCACAGAAATAATAGTGGATACCCCTTTCTTATTTGACAGCAGTGCTTTTTATAAACAACTACTCCCTCCGTAATTCCTTTATTGACGTCCAGACAGTAAAGGCTAATGCAAAATTAGTTCAACCGGTCTGTCCGAAAACGACCAGAGGTAGTAAATATGTTTGATGCCATGCACACACACAAGACATACCTCATCTATTTCAATTATCCAAGAAACAGAGAGACGGTTTGAACAGTAAACATGACTAAGTTTCGAAACATTTGAACAAAATTGATATGGCATAAACAAAAGATTCAACCATTCAATAATTGACTACCTGCTGTATGTGATAAGCTATTGTCACCAGGCGCCAAATCAATTTGAACAAAATTGATATGACGTAAACAAAAGATTCAATAATTGACTACCTTCTGTACGCGACCAGATATCGCCACCAGACGGCTCTTGATTTGCCTAACTCGCTCAAGGTTTAATGTACTGATCTTTGATGTCAGTTCATCCAATGCCGGATATGCCTCTTGCTCCAGAGTCGACGTCTGTAAAAGCAAGAAAGAATGTCAGAAACTGAAGGAATCTGCATGAAGGCTATGTTTTTTTTTAGTTACTATAACCAATTAGCTGTCTTAAAAAGTAATTCCTATCTTAAATGCATCATGAGGCGAAACACAGCTAAAAGCAATTCCAAACAGGTAAGCTTCTACAACAAGCACAATTCCATCTATAACTATGTCCAAGATGCTCCTCTCCCTAATTTTCTCAGAAACCAAAAACATGAAAAACTTCTACAAGGCTCTGAAGTCCCTCTTGAAAGTACATCTGAAGAAACTATTCAATATTCTATTAACTGTGATTTAGTTCCCGAACATCCCAGATAACGAATGACAGCATGTTAAATCGTGACATGTAGGATGGCTGGGAGACAGCAATTTAGTTGCACCAAGATAAACTGAGATAAGTTTTCATATGCAAGCACATACTTCCTCTTCCAGACATCTGCAGGCTGACTCAAGGCACACTTCAAGTGCTCGGAATTCAAAAGGCAAAACCTTGGTATTTCCATCTTTTGCAGCAGTCAATGTTGGCATACTGCTGCTGCTAGTCATTCCACCCACCGCAGTAGCAGTCTTCTTAGTCATCTCCAATTCATGTACTTTGGATGAATTAGGAAGAGGGAATGGTGATGCAACCGCAGATGATTCCCCCTCCATATCAGTGAGCTCTGCAGCCTATTAGAGAGGAGGAAAATCAATTAGCATTATACCTCTCAGCACAGAATCTTATAAATCAAGTGATCGAAACATAGGAATACTTAATCTCAGATTCTTAGCATTTCCAATGTTCTGCATAGCTACTGGAGTACTTAGCATTCCTGATCAAGTGAAGACTACTGCAACAGTTCATTTTTCCCATGCTCCTGTCCCTATCATGCAAAATTCACCAAGGCAGCACAATAATAAACTACGAGTGTGCTCCAACTTCGAAACCAGCTCTGCAACAGTAGTACAGTTCCCTTCACAAACATCTGAAATCTCATACCACAATTTTCCCATTCTGAATCGCAGCACGGTTCCCAACGAGATGGTGAGAGGTGCACGGGCGAGAAAAGAAGACCTGGTCGGAAGAGGATGCGAGGACGCGCGCCTGGAGGTCGCGGACAAAGCGCGCGAAGGCGGGATCCTTGGAATTTGGTAGCAGCACCTCGGCGGCGGTGATCACGGCCTTGACGCGCTCCAGGTTCACGACGATGGCGCGCTCACGGCCCAGGATGGTGGACGGGTACGACAGCAGCGGGTCGAGCACCCTGAGGTCGCGCGCCGGCAGCCCCGTCCGCGCCATCACCGCGTGCTTCCCGGCCTCCTCCACCCGCGCCGGGCCCGAAGCCGGGACCACCATCCACTCCCGGCTGGCCGCGGCGGCGGCGGCCCCAGCCTTCCGCCTCCCAACAGCGCCGCCCCCCGTCCCCGCCGCGTGCGGCCTCATCCTTTACCCCAGGGTTAGGGTTCCGGCCGGGTTCGTCGTCGGCGGAGGGGAATCCGGAACGGACGGTGGTGTGCTCGTGGGGGCAGGATGGTGCGGTGCCGTGGTGGTCGGCTCTGTGGGGGGTTTTTGGGAGAAAAGGGAATAGCCGAGGGGCTTTTTGTGAAATGTACAATACCAAATTGAACGTGGCACGGCCCAATCAAGCAAAGCCCATGAGTCTTGCTTGCCTCAATCGGGCCTGATTGATGGGCCACACGGCCTGAGATCATGCAACTGAAACTGATAAGGCCGCACAAATAAATCGCGAAGATGACGATGGCCATCCCCGCGAATGGAGGGAAGAAGAAGCGTCTAGAAGATGCAATGCGGCGCCTACAAGTTTCCTCGACGGCCATTCCCGTAGCCTTAAAGAACCCACGAAGCGGCGCAAAAGCAGCAGTGGGGAAGCCATACGATCGAGTTCGAGCCGAGGTAGCCGAGTAAAGAGCTTGGATGAGAGCTTGACGGATCTGAGATGCCCAGGTACGGTTTCTTAGTTCTTGATCTGAGATCCCCTTCTACCTATGCTGTTGGACCTGTTCCTCTTGCATCTCTTTTTGAGGTAAAAGAAAAAAAAGCATCTCCTTATTTTACAAACTTTTGCAAGAAATTTTCATTTGATTTTGCATTTGGTTTACTTACAATTTTCAAACTAGTACAAATAGATCTATTCTATTGCCCTTTTCACTTTTGTGAAATTTCTTCAAAGATGAAATATAGATCTACTCTAAAGATGAATTTTTACTTTGAAAAAAATAAAGATGAATTTTATATTACATAATTTAATATTTATATATTTGAACTAGATCTAAAGATTATCGATTGTAGATTTGTAATCTAAAATTTTATTGTGGCTTTATATATGTATTTAGTATCTAGACTTTAAAGATAGTTTTATATAGATCTTTAAAAATTAGGATGAGGATGGTTGGTTGATGGGCGAGAGGCGAGATGATGAGGCAACCATATTCCACATATGTTGGGCGCACAATGAGAAAGAACACATGTGATACGTAATCACCGACAGCATGGAAGGGAAAAAAAAATCATCACAGTTGAAAAGATGGTAGGAGGAGTGGTTGACTATAAGCCACGTTAGCAAGGAAGACGGTGAACGCGAGAAGACAACGTGGGTATGATATGGTGGTTAGGACTATGAAAACAAATATCTACGCTAAACAAAAAAATAGTTTCATATAGCCATGAGGCAAGTACATGTTGATCAATTAACTCGATAATTTCTTATTGATTACACTAGAATTGTTCATGTTGCTTATCAAATGTCAAATCATTGTGTAACGACTCAAAGGTCAATTGACATAGGTCATATTGTAAGACTTTGGTGATTTGCTTAAGGTACTTTTTGTTAACATTGTGTCTTAACTTGTGCAGTCCCTTACAATATAAAGAAATGTCAGAAAAATCTTTCGAGCAGAATGCGTCCAAGGTTGATCGTATGGAACACTACAAGTCTACTTTATCTGAGTTGTTGTCAAAGAAAGATGACTCTTTATCTAATGGAGTTAAAGACCTTTCAAACAAGAAGACCCAAAATAAAGGCAGATATGGTCATGATTCTGATAGAGATTTTCCATTATTCCTTGAAAAAATCAATGGTCTCTCGAAGAATGATAAGAAGATATTAAAGCATACTGTTCATGAGATTATTACATTAATGTATGATGATGTCGATGAGGTAAAACCTGAGCTCATGTCCATCATGCACTATTGAGTTGCTAGTTTCTCAAGATATCCTTGTAATACTTCCTCAAAACTATGAATATAGGTCCTATTATTAGTAAGACATTTTTGTCATTATGGTTTTAACAATTAGTCATTAACATTTTAGTTTTGTCACACCATCCATGTTTAAAAGGATAAAATTGTAGAAATCTTGAGATGTTGTATCCATAGTGGTGCTGTCATACCTAGATGTTTGCTCTCTCTCCACTAATGGTAGAATTTAGGGCGACATTAGAGCAATCCTAACTGAGTTGCTACCCTATTGTTTAGCAAAGACAAGCAAAAACAGCTTTCAATGGGTTTGCTATCATATTATTTGCCGGCCTCTGGTTTGCTATCATGTGCGGGAGGAGGATGGATGCAGCGCAGGCCAGCACCACGTGCATCTTCCGCCCAGCTATTAGCACCGCTCTATCCTTCGAGCCTGCACTGTCGCTGAGCCTAGGCTGGGCACCTGCTCATTGTCATTCATGCCGTGCTGAGCTGGACCTTCAGATCGCCACAGCAGGCAGCTTGAGGCATCCGTGGAGACGTGCACGCCGTCCTCTTGTGGGCAGCTCGAGGCATCATCCCACACGCAGCACGGAGCCTCCTTGCTTGATTTTTTCTCTGATAGCTTGCTGCTTACTTGCTTGGTGGTTGCATGCCAAATTGGTGTGCAACACATCCTTACATAACAGGGTTGTTTGGTAAACAAGAAGATATGACGGTGAAAGTATAATGAAGTGACTCATATGACAGCATATACGCTAATTGGGGTCTGATACGGGAAGTTCATAACTTTTGCCATGTTCTTAAAAGTTCAAATGTTCATACTACTCATACGAGTTCTAAAGTTACCGATATTAAAATAGTAAAAACTGGGTTTGAGAAATTCACTGCCAATCCATGAGTGGATTCTAAGAGGATAAGGATGTACCACCGAATTCTTGGAATCTGACACCTTTCTTCATCAGATGCTCATGGAACTGAACGTTCTCTTGCTTGTTCTGTCATCTTTGAACATTTCTAATGTGGAGCTACTGTCCTGCTTGACTATTTTTTTTCCTCCAATGCAACATGTTTTGTTCTAGCCCATCAAACAAAAAAAAGATACAAAATTTTGTCTTCTTTATTGGAGAATATCTTCATCCCAGATACTGAATACCTATTGTGAGGCTGTGTACGATGCAAGAGAGATCTCACTTTTAATACCATGAAAAATGAAATCGCTAACAATGATCCTTCAAAATCTGTTCGGTAGCCAGATATGTTAGGCATTTTGCCATACCAAAATGTATCAGAAGCCTATTTCACAAACTTTCTTGTTGAGACACTGACAGGATTATTTCCAGGTTGATCGGGATGTTCAGGCAATGGAAGGAAGTGGTGAAATACATCAAAACACTGTGACGGAGTTGTATTCTGGTTTGTTGGGAAAGGTATACTCACAGAACTTGGCATGATGATTGAATATAGTCTTTGTAGCAGTAGTATCCTAAAAAACATTGTCGGAGTTCTAATGGTTCAAGTGGCATGCCTTTTTTTTCAGCTCGGTAAAATGGCGAAAAGTGTAGATGGCTTGCTAAACATAGCAGCATCCAAATGCAGGTGCCATACTCGGTCTTGTCATATGAGCCATGTGCTAATATATTGATAATAAAAACCAAGATCCTATGTATATTATATAGATAACAAAAGCGTAATTGAATCCACACGTTTTATTGAGCCCAATATCGATTTTGTTCCCCTGTAAAATTAGGAATGCTTGTTTCTACCATCTGACTAGAGTAATTTGTTGAATTGTTGTATATTGGAAGACCTATGACTACTGATGAGAAGATTGAACTTGGCAAGCGCATTCGCAAGCTCCCAGAGGAAGCACTTGATCGTGTGGTGGAGATCATTTCGGCAGGAAAACCAGCAAGTCAGAGTTCTGACAGAATAACCTTGAAACTGGGAGAACTGGTATGTTCAACATAGTTACCATTTTGATTAAACACCTTGAAACTTTTTGTAAATAGCTACACAGGCAGTTTTAAAGTTTATGCAAACCTCACTTGTGGGTTCACTGTCACTATTCCATAATACCTTGCATGCTCCATTGTCCATTCTAGGCAAAGAGGATGAAAAATACAAATACAGCTATATTTTAGATATTTGTAGCTTTTTTCGCTCAACTTTATTATAGCTGAAAGTTGCCTTTTGTAAAAAGAATGGAAAATGTATGCACAATGTAAAATCCTTGAACAAGTGTGTGTCGTTTGTGTTAACCTTGACAAAAGCTTCGGTCCATATGGTTCTGCTAATTTATCTTATTATCTCTCATATTCTGCCTGGGCCCTCACCTGTTTCCATTTGGTCAGGATGATGCTACTTTGTGGAGGCTGTGTTACCATGTGGAGGCCGTGCTGAAAGAAAACAAGATATGATCCCAGTGCTCCTCCATAGATAGTCAGTGATCGCCGATGATGTGCCATAGTATCCAGCTTTTACTGCCTGGAGGCTGAATATATACAGCTTATGCCATATCCTGTTCTTCAGCCTGTCAGCAGTAGCAACATCGGTATGTGAGCATTGCCGCCTTAGTCATGGGCGCATCAAACATGGCATCATGAGTAGTGTAAACGTGTAATGTTAGATAAACTAGTGCGCTAACCACAAAAACAGTGGTGGCAATTTTTTCATGCCACACTGCATGTTTTACAAGCTCATTAAGATGTGCCATCGTTTGGCATTCTTATTTCTCATTGCAATTTCATCTTGTTGAAATCTGCTCAGCAACGGGGATTGATATGGGATCCTCGCCAGCAGAAGGCTATGTATTTTGTTTTCATCCTGCTAATGATGGTCTGCTACTTGGCTTGGTAAGCCTAGGTCTATGAATTGAAGATAAAAGTTTCCCCTGTTACCGTTGCACCACACTAGCGAATGATGATTGGTGTATGGTCAAGTGTCACATTGCACCAATCAAATCCTCTCCTCCTTTGTGGCTTAATTGCTAAAGGAAATTAATCAAAGTTATCGTTATGTTTTTTGCTTTGCTTTTTGAAAAGACACATTGCGTGGTTTGCACTAAGATAATGGATGATCCGAATGAGAGTAACGGGATATCTGATGAGACGGCTTCGAAGCATATTCTAATGTTGAAATAAATAAGGTATCTGCCACATCGAGGTGGTGGCCATTACAGTTTTTATGGAATCTAGCTTGCCTTTAACCAAGAAAGTGACGCATGAAGAATTCAAAGATCAGTCACATGGGATGCTAATGTTCTATATCATGAAGTAGTTTGGTCAATGTTGGCCAGAACATAACGTGGAATCTGGTAGCGTCAATTTTTATCGCGATTTAGGAGTGTGGAATTTGATCGATTTTCTGCAAATTGTTGTCGAAAACCCTCTTAAGAGCTAAAGGCATATTGCCATGTCCCATTAAAGAACAATTGTTGTTGAAATCTTACCGAGACCTTTCTAAATGTTGAGAGGAATCAACGGAAAGTGCAGGCGCTTGTCATCAGTTTAGGTGTTACTCATTTGCCACTTCGGTGCATAATGAGTAACTGACAGGTGATCATCACTGGTTTGGTCAGCAAGAACGTCTTCACCTAGGCCAACCATCTCCGCCGCCGCAGTGACCGCTGAAACCGCATCACCCTGCTCCATTTCACACAACTTTCCTGCCATTTTTCGCCAAACGGACGCGCTGAAAAGCGGAGGCTGGTGACGCCGGGAGATCAAGTGGCATGAGGACTCTATAACAACAAGACTGTTTTGTAACAGGCAGTGAGAGAGACCGAAATAGACAGATAGTAGCGCTGCTTGCCATGGAAATTGGAAACTCTGGTATCTGTCTTTTCTTTCAAAAAGAGAAATCTAGCATCGGTGGTGAAGCAGCTTTTTAGCTTGGCTATTACTATGAATGGCAACAAGTGTACGATTTTGTGGGAAAAATTAGAGTGCTTTACAGTGTACTCAGGAGTCAGCAGTGCGGCTTCTGCGACTTCCTTGCCTGCCTATATATGTACCATCGATGCTGGGTGTTAGACCATCGATATCTTTCCTTTGGTTGTGCGACAGGAGTGTTCAAGAAAGAAGCAGCAATGGCTTCTTCACGGGACACTGAAGCTGCAGGCCAAGAGCTCAAGGGCAGTGGCTACACCATTGCAGCTACAGCTCATGCAGTAGACTCAGGTACGGTACACAGGATCAACAAGCCAGTGTTCTGGCTTCTGGTTCTGAATAATTCTGACCCAGTTCAGTTAATCGCGTTGTTGTTATTGGCACCAGACTCATGGCAGCAGGTGGGGTTGCTGCTGGTGATCGGCTTCAACTGCGCCTACGTGCTGAGCTTCTCCAACCTCATGATGGTGCCCCTGGGATGGGGCTGGGGCGTCTCCTGCCTGCTGCTCGTCGGCGGCGCCGCGTGGTACGCGAACTGGCTCCTCGCCGGCCTCCATGTCGTCGATGGCCAGAGGTTCATCCGGTACAGGGACCTCATGGGCTTCGTCTTCGGTACGCTCATCTCGCTTATTTCCTGGTTCCTGCAAGTTTGTATCATGCATGAGCATTGAGTCAAGGGGTCATGGCCAGACGTCGAGCGATGACTTGTCTGTTTTCAGAAAGCGTCGGCGCACATATTCCAGTTTGTGAAACTGAAAGTCATGTTGGTCCGATCGCACGTCTTATTATGACCTTTTCAGAGATGAATGATTATTACTGCAATTTAGCTAATAAGTGTTTTTTTCGAGAACGTAATTTAGCTAATAAATGTTATTTATGCTTTTGTTCTGTAGGGAGAAATATGTACTACCTCACTTGGTTCCTGCAGTTCACCACTCTACTCCTCACTAACATGGGCTTCATTTTACTTGGTGCAAGAGCACTCAAGGTACACATGCTGTGCAACTAATACTATGTTCATCAACCTTTTCTTGTAAGGTTCAGCTTTGCATGCATGTTTAGTCTCACATTACATTATTGATAATTTTGGTGGTGACTGACTAGGCGATCAACGTGGAGTTCACCCACTCCCCTGCTAGGCTCCAGTGGTTCATCGCGGTAACCGGAGCCGTCTACTTCGCCTTCGCCTACTTGGTGCCGACAATTTCAGCCATGAGGAACTGGCTCGCCACATCTGCCGCGCTGACCATCGCTTTCGACGTCGCGCTGCTGGCCGTCCTGGTGAAAGACGGTGAGCATCGTGCATGAATACGTACCTCTTCTGCTTCTCCCCTCGAATAACCCAAGTGTTGGATAGAAGAGCTTAATTTGCATTGTTGCCTCTTCGATCAAAAAGGAAAGTCGAACAACCAGAAGGATTACAATGTCCACGGGACCCAAGCCGAGAAGGTGTTCAACGCGTTGGGCGCCGTCGCTGCCATCCTCGTCTGCAACACGTCCGGACTGCTCCCGGAGATTCAGGTCTGGAGATCAACCACATTCAAGAGTTTCTCTAGCTCGTGCGGCGACGGGCTGCCTGTCCGTGGTGGCTGGCAGTGACCTTGTGTGTCGATGCCTGACGCTTTACACACATGCATGCTGTTTGTTTTTGTTGGGTTTCAGTCGACGCTCCGGGAGCCTGCAGTGCGCAACATGAGGCGGGCGTTGCTGCTGCAGTACACCGCCGGCGCCGCGGTGTACTACGGCGTCAGCGTGGCCGGCTACTGGGCGTACGGGTCGACGGTGTCCGAGTACCTCCCCAACCAGCTCAGCGGCCCGAGGTGGGCGGCCGTGCTCATCAACGCCGCAGCATTTCTGCAGAGCGTCGTCTCCCAACACGTACGTTGCAGATCGACGAAGGTTTGCATGCGCTCCACAGCTTGAACCACCAGAAGGCTAACCGATGGGTGGTGTTTGTGTGCAGCTGTTCGCGGTGCCGATCCACGAGGCGATGGACACGCGGCTGCAGCGGCTGGACGAGGGCATGTTCTCCCGGCACAACCTGTCGCGCCGCTTCGTCTCGCGGGGGCTCATCTTCGGCTTCAACGTCTTCGTCACCGCGCTCTTTCCATTCATGGGCGACTTCGTCAACCTCTTTGGCTCCTTCGCGCTCTTCCCGCTCACCTTCATGTTCCCCAGCATGGTCGTCCTCAAGATCAAAGCCAAGAGCGGCGGGAGATGGAACAGGATCTGGCACTGGGGCGTCATCGTGCTCTCCACGGTTCTCGGCATCGCGACCACTGCAGCCGCTGTCCGCTTGATCTTCAACAACGCCAAGGTTTACCATTTCTTCGCGGACATGTAATCAGCGCCGGCCGGGGTTAATAACACACCATGCAACGGGTTCTAAAACCTTCCACGGGGACTTACGGTTAGGCTAACTAAGAAAGTGACCCATTTATATTCACGCAGATTGAAGTGCCAGTCAACATCAAGCTCTTTTTAAAATCATCAATCATATTGCCAGTCTTTACTCCAGATTACATGAAAGCCGAGGATATATTGTTTTAAACAAAAAAAAACTGATGATTCATTTTTTTTTTCACAAAACGCAACAAATAACAAATTAAAAAATCTCGGGCGAAACAGAACGCACGGGCACAAAGAACTTTCTACCAACCTGATGTCAGACGCGTCCACAAAAGAACCAATATCAGTCTGTACAATTTGTTAGCCCACTACGATGGCTTGAGTGCACCGACCTAACACGCAATTGAAAGACCGATCACCCGCTTCTCTTTTGTGTTTTTCTTTTTCCTTCTTTTACTTTGCTAAAAAGCTCCAGATAAGTTCGGATCATTCCTTGTGGGTATGAATGCTGGGACATCCCTGCTATCTTGGATTCCTGGAGGGCTGCCTTGCTGGCCCTGCAACCTTGGACTGCAACCTATCTGTGGTGGCGGCTATCTGAACGGATTACTGACTGGGATATGCGAATCATCTTCCAGATTGGCGCAGGGTCGCTCCAGCAGACCATCCATTTGCAATGATCCAAACCACTACATGCTAATATAGCTTTATCCTTGTAGTGATTGGAGTGCGACATATTGGGCACGACTCGAGACTCTGGCCACAGTCGCAGCAGGTCTGCAAAGTAAATTCATTGTTAGAGAAGGATGAAGCTGACGCTTCAACACACTTTCAAAACCGAAAATGACCCGAGCAACTAGGCACTAATATACAAGTCACCATAGAAAAAAAAGGACAATTGTATACTACTTGTCATTAAAAAAGTATTGGTCCACTATAGAAAGCAGTGGAGAGAGAGAGTCACCTGGTGTCCACAGCCAAACGCCATGTCTTTGGGGTTCACGAGGCAGATAGGGCAAACCTACAGAAAATACTGGCGGTTAGAAACCACTGCTGTATAAAAACGTCCTGTCTTAAAAACTGAACTCAAGAGACCAAGCAGAAACGAACTATGTCATCAGAGAACACAAAGTTGTACCTGATTGTCATATGTGGATGAAGGTGCAGCCGAGGTGGCTGTATGTGGAGTTTCGTAGTGAGGATATGGTGATGAGGATGACGAGCTCTGCGGGTAGGTGGATGACGAGCTCTGCGGGTAGGTGGGCTTACTAAAGCTTTTAGATGAGTAGGAGGAATAAGCATCGTGACTTCCAGTTGGCGGAGGAAGAGGAACCCTGTTAGGAGACTTGAACGAGTGACGGCTGCTCGCCACATGTTGGTCCAGGTCAGTACGCAATTCAAAGAAATAATCAAGATAATACTAGAATGCACTTCAAGAAAATACATACCCTAAAATTCCTAATTCCACGGTTGCTTTATACTGTTGTGGTATCTCCATCAATGCTGATAGAGCGAATGTAGCCTCTTTCCTTGATTGTTGTATGTTTTTGGACATTATCTCCGAAAAATTCACAAACTATAAACAAAATATTTTCCGTGTTAGAAAGAAAGAATTTATCGTCTAATACAAACATGTTTTGCATGAAATCATTCATAACAACATGAACAATCAAGTCCCACATCGACTTACTTGGAAGTTGTCAAAAGCTCGAGCAGGAATGTTGTCATCAAATTCCTTCATCATGTCCCAGGGACCATCACCAACTCCTACTAACACAATGGACAAAGGCAATTCACTGCGTTCAAAAACAAGAAAGACAATCAGCAGCGTCCATGACACGGGAGGCTGGTAAATTATTTTAAACTTGATATAGTTCTATCTCTAAATAAAGGCTGGGGTGGATTTCAGTGTATATCAAAACAAGGCAATGAAGGAAATATGTGCAGGTTTTACCTGGCCTTCACGATGGCATCAACAGTCCTTTGCTCTTGCGAACTCAGCTGTCCAGATGCAGTATCTACACTCCTTGTAACCTATGTAAATATATAAGTTAATACAAAAACAGGAAAAAAAAGTTATTTACTTCCTGGTACTACACGTTGAATACAAGTAATTACACCATAAATGCAAATGAAAAACATTCAACTAAAGGATTCTATTGATTACAGGATTCAAATTTACAGACTAGAAAAGAAAACAAAGTAAAAAAAAACTCAGACAGAACACCATACTGACACTCTAGCATTTTCATCAATTCAGGTCCCTATAATCTCAACTGTCTCCATACGCAGATGAAATTTGTGAACTCAAAGATTTAGAATAGATAATTTGTAAACATTTGATGTTATGAACAATATTATATTCCGCTGTTGCATATACTGGCATGCTGGATTTGTACAGTAATATGCAGGTAAAAAAAGGTACATTTTACAACTGGAGTGCGGTGACGAGTAAAGTATGCACTTAATCGCAGCATCAGAAAAACAAGAAGAGTTAACATGGCACCTGCCCATCTGCAATAATCAACAGAACATGGTATTGTCCACCACTTTGCTCCACAATGGTCATAGCCATCTCAATGATCGGCGCAAAAGATGTTGGTCCTGTCAGACACATTATGAAAACTTGAATTAACAAACATACACAATCCCTTCAAATGAAAAAACAGGCAAGAACACTTACCAGCTAATCGCAAATGTGGTACAAGTTCCCTGTATCTATCCAGAGCCTCTGGGAATCCATTACAAGGTCTCTCATCATGGTAAAAAGAGAAGACATCTTGATCATGCGTTGATGCTGAAAACAAGTGCACAGTTGAATTAGGATTTATGGATTAAAATTATAAATTGATTTATAAATTGTGAAATAAGACAAAGAAGCGTTACCATCTCCGAATCCGAAGCATGGAATCATATTATCTTCATCGAATTTTGACAATGTTCGCCCAATAATCGAGATGGCTTGTTCATAAGGGTTTGGTGTGTTGCTAATGTGATGTAAACTGCGCCCATGGAAGGAGAATTTCCCTGATAATGGAACAAATCATAAGCACCAAAGAGAGAGGCAATGCAACAAACTATTAAGCAATAAAACAAAACCAACAGTCCATAAGCACTAACCTGTCCATTCGTTACTCTTCGTGAAATCAATGCCTACGATAAGATTCGACGATTCAAGTCCTGCTTGAGCTAGAGCATCAGTAACCTGTGAAAAGAAAAAAGTCTGATCTTCAGACAGATAGTTCACATGAATTAAGAATAACATAACTGAAATCTAATGTTGGTTTATGCGCCCTAATTTTATACTGATGGAACCCAAGCTAGATAGAGAGAATATAACAACCCAGAGATAATCAATGCATATTAAGTTTGCATCTATGGGCAATCAATTTCAGCAGTAACCTCAAATATCAGATATGTAGGTACGTCCAGTGAAAACGGTTAATCCCAGAGTCCAACAAGTGAAACAGATTGAGCCAGCCACTACTTTGTCTCGATACATTGCATAACTTAATCACAATTTGGCCATCTTGGCGATGGGAAGACCCGGCAACGAAGACCAACTCTAACATACAGCAGCAGGCCAAAGACTGGTGCCCACCGGACAATGCCAAGTTGCCAACCATAGAAAATATATAAAAATATTGTGTATTATTTCAATGAGCTGTGACATCTCAGTTTCGTGCGCGCGAATCCTTCGCAACAGAAATCAATGTTTGACTACCACTTAAGAGCCTATCTCCATCTTTGAACTCTGAAGTTGCATAACATCAAAGCAGTTGACCAATTTATGGATCACCTTAATCTCCAATGGAAGTTTCGAATGATTGCAGATTGATTAACTACGGAGCACAATTCATGGAACTTGCTAGCAAGATGAAAATCTAGGGACTTCGAGATCCATACACAAGACCTACGCCAGCTGCTAAAATTCAAACTCCAAGCACATCCACAATACAGCGCTTCTACTGTAACGAAGATCCAAAATCGAAACGAAACATGCTGCTACGATTACAATTACACTCTACCAACGCCCAACCGTACCTGTTCCACGGAGTGATAGTCGTCGGCGATCCGCGAGTATCGCCTGTCCAGACGCGGCTTCGAGGCTCCCGTGGGCTGCGGCGGCGGCGGCGCGGCGGCGGGGGGCTGGTACGCCGCGTACGGGGTCGCGTAGCCTCCTCCCTGCGCCGGCGCGCCGTAGTAGCCCGCCTGCGGGTCCTGGTAGTACCCTCCTCCCCACTGCGGCGGCTGCTGCGGGAAGGTGCCCGAGCGGGCGTACCGCCCGTTGCCACTCCCCTCCCGCGGGCTGCTCCTCGACGGGCTTCCCCCCATGGCTCTCTCTCTCTCTCTCTCTGTCTGTAAACTGGATCCGCGAACGAAAACGGCGATGGAAGGCGGTTAACCAACGACAGCTGGGGCTATTTCAGAGGACTTGACGCGGTGGCAACGGCGGCGCCGACCAGGCCAGAAGGTGAGAAAGCGAAGAAGCGACGGCGCCGCCTCTCTCGGCAGATTGCGAGGCGGTGCTATGCGGCGACGGCGAACGGGCCGCTTCGGGTGTCCTTCCTCGCGTGGATTGTGGCCGTTTGGATTGAGAGGCTGCGCTGGTAGTTGGCAAACTGCAACAAGGAGACAGAAGACTTTCTGCGAGGCACGGGCGCCCCCCACGGTCAACGGGTTCAACGAAAGGCTGCATCGTGAACCTTGCCGGGTTAATATACGGGCCGCTCGGACTGGATCAACTCAACCAGGAAGGAAGCTGCGCGGCACTTGCCTCTGCATGGAAACACATGGTAGAATATGCGACCCTGAATAAAAGTGCAACCTCTTTTGGGCGAAAAGTGAACAGATTGGCGCAGCGCACAACACGTGCAGTGAAGTTTTCCTTTTCCAAACGACGAGGTTGAGAGAAACTTTTGGTTTGCTTAGCAGACGACGATCGCGTGGGGAGTACGGATCTTGCGAAGAATAGCGTAGCCGCAGCGGTATCTTACAAGAAACGTATTATGTTCTGACCAGAAAGAAACCACGGCGAACAAGACTGGCTTCAGGTAGTTGTTCAGCATCGGTAGTTGTTCAGCATCCAATGAGACATGATTCTGTAGGAAATTTGTCATGATCTCTTCACATAATTTACTCGATTGCATTGATCCTCACATCTAATTTCTTTAGACTGAAGCTCTCTTTGTTGAAACCACATCATTGACTCGGTACACATGGGGGACAAGGAAATGAAATTCACTCATCATTCTGCTCAACAGCTTGTCGATATAAATACTACAACCAATACCAGCCAACAAAGTCGATTTGTTTTTAAATTGCGTTTCACTTACTCGGCGACGACTCGGCCGTATTGGTTGTATTGGGGTCTCTGTATCTACGGTTTATCTCAAGTTAGTCGACCTAATTAATCTAGGTCAATGTTATCTGTAGTAAACTATGTTGCGAGTGTTGGAATAAAAATGCCACCGAGTCATTTAACGTCACACAGCGTGTAAACATGCTTGCGTCATGTTATGCAAAGCTATATAAGCAATAACGCCTCGTCATCACGAGGTACTTCACAACTGCGCGTTTCACAGGTTTTCTAACAGAAGTACAGAAGGAAGCGTATTTTCCTGTTATCCGTGAAGCATTCAGAGATGTCATGGCCATGAAAATATTCAACACGCCACTGCGTATATCGACGCGTATGCTCGGCTCGGAAGAAACCATTTGTGACCTAGAAAAGGAGACACTTCGAGAAGACGGAACCGCGGTACAATCACTAGCAGGTTGGCGCAGCCGCGGGTATACGTATTGGTGGTCTAGTCGTTTGGATAGACGAGGACACGATAACGTGATAGACCGAACAATCTTAAGTATTAGAGCCTCTCCTACTGCAGTCCTACTAATGCTTATTCTCACCTGCTTTCAGCAATTAGTTAATGTTGTGTTGCTAATTTGCAGGACAAGCGTCAAAAGATTAGCTGGTGAAGGAAGCTAGACGGAAGCCGGATCAAGAAGAGCTGATGTATCAATCCCGTCTGCCGCTCATTTAACTTATCTAAAAAAAACCATTGGCAGCAGGTTGCCAAATGCATCTCCGGAAGAAACCCGAAAATTTAAGTAAAGCGATTTCCCTTTCGTTCACAAGGCAAAATGGGTGTTTGACGCGACGCGACGTCGCCGTCACGGGGTTCGGGTTACGTGCCGTGGCGCGCGATCCCCATGTGGTGATGTGGAATCTCGTCATCAGACGCGCTTCTGTGGATGCAGGTGATGCATGTCGAGCATGCATCATGTACAGCGCGGCGCACGCGAGTGGCGCGCTTGTCTGGAAACGAACTCAAGGCAATCCCAACTTTGCTGCGGCGTGCCGGAACATGCAGGCGATCTGGATATATTCATCCATTCTGTCTGACTAGACTCGCTTGTTTTCGAGAATGTTTGACTAGTTGTTCTGTTCCCATCAGGTCCGGTCGTAACCATGGTGTAGGTAGCTTCTGAAGTTTCTGAAGAGTAAATTGCCGTGAACACTCTCGAATCAACACTGGTCAATCTGCACGTCCATACCAAAGGATGTTTGAAGTTAATTAGTCGATGTAAACGATAATACTTCTGCGGCTGCCGTTGAATAAGTAAAGTTAACAAGAACTGAATACGTGAAGAAGTTTTGCCGCCGGGCTGTCAACGAGCCGAGCGAGCTAGGTCCCTTTTGTGTCCTGCTCACGCCGGGATGTTTGGGCCTAAAATAAAGCAATGTATTTGGGCCGAGATGGGTAAATATTAGGCCCAATAGGATTAGGCCGTTAGGCCCAACCACACCGTGCTCCCGAGAAATTTTTTATTTTTAATCGATTTTTTTATTATATTTTTATTAATAACCGTTCGTTTCCGAAATTTGTAGTACTAGTCGCCCGACAAACGGGCAATTAGGCCTTGTCGCCCGACTACAGGGTGACTAGACATTTCAATCGCCCGTTGAACGGGTAATTGGTCCTGTCGCCGTACCAGTGAGCGACAAGGGGCCAGTCGCCTCTCCAATGGCGACAAGGTCCTAACAAAGCGCGACAAGCAGTGCGACAGTGTTCAGACACTGTTTTATCACTGTTTAGCTCTGTTTTCTCCTATTTAGCACTGTTTAATACTATTTAGCACTGTTTTCTCCTATTTAGCACTCCTTCTGTTCATAAACATACGACGTTTAGATGATAATTCTAGTGCAACTCGAACGAGATAAGCTGTGGTAAACGTCAAATGTTTAAGAACAAACATAGTACTACTTTTCTTTACGGTCCAAAGAAAAGATTGTAGGAAATGATTACTACCGGTAGTAGTTTGTATGCAGATGACTTGAACAGACTAGACTAAAGGGGTCTTTGGAACGCGGAATTTTTTCCCGTTTCTGCGTTTTTTCTGTGAACAGTCAACTGATTTCTGTAAAATTCCTGTACAATTCTTGTGAAAATCTTACGTTCCAAAGTGGGCTTAATTCAAGTACACGGTCAAGCCGATCAATGGTCATACGGCGGATAGGATAAACATCGGTGTTATCAGGGAGGCATGGCAGGTCGAGCTTGAAGCGGTTCTTGTTATGATCATCAGTATTGATGTGCCCTTGCCACGGCGGCGCTGGGCATCATTAGGCGCATTGAATTCAGTAGTAGCTGCATAAGAGCAAGGCCAATATGGTCGCATCGCGATCACACATGAGACAGCTTCGTCCAACGCCCGGTGAATTATTTGCGGGCAAAGCAGCAGCCGGGGGCCCACCTCATGCCAGAGTCCTTCTCTTCCCACCCACGTCAGTGGCCCACAATTGCATAGGAGCTCGCGCCGAGACGGTCGCTGGCTGCCGCGACAAACTCCTTCTCTCTCCTCGTTTCTCTTTCCTTCGCGTCAGAAAAATCTGACAAAAATCGTCGGTAAGACAACCGTTAGCCTTGCTCTAAGGCACGCCTTCGGCATCCACAGGAAGCAAGCATCCATCACCTGCCTCAAGGCAATGATCGGTCGATTCCGTCACCCTAAATGATTCAGGCAGCCTGGTGCTAGAAATTCTGCACTATTACTGTACCCTCGTCGTCCCCTTTCGATCATACCAATCAGACCCTCCTGCTTCATCTGTGCGTGGAGGTGGTGGTGTGCTGTAGATAAGAGAAAACAGTGCTAAATAGTATTAAACAATGCTAAATAGGAGAAAACAATACTAAATAGTATTAAACAATGCTAAATAGGAGAAAACAGGGCTAAACAGTGATAAAAAACAGTGCCTGAATACTGTAGCACTGCTTGTGGCCTTGTCGCCCATTGGAAAGGGGACTGGGCCCTTGTCGCTCGCTGGTAAGGCGACAGAGCGATTGAAAGGTCTAATTGCCCTGCAGTTGGACGACAAGGCCTAATCACCCGTTTGTCGGGCGACTAGGCGATTAGCACTGCAAATTTCGGAAACGGGAGGTTATTAATAAAAATATAATAAAAAATTCGATTAAAATAAAAAAAAAATTGTGCTCCCGATTGGACAAAGATGTGTCGATCCGGCCCGTGAAACGGAACTCGTTCGACTCCTCACGCGCCGTCCTCGGCCACCGACGCGTCGCCGCCCGCCGCGGCGGCCACTGCGCATTGCGTTGCCGCGTTGCCGGAGCTCAGCCGCTGTCTGGGGTCCCAGCAACGGCAACCGATTCCAAGCAGCCATGAAGCTGGTAAGCATCAGGCTTTCTCTCTCAGAGCTTAAACTGCCGTACTCCGACCCTAACGCACGCGCTTCTCCGCAGACGTGCTTGTCCACCGGCGGCGGTGGCGGCGGTAGCTACCACTCGCCGGCGAGCCACATCCTTGAGGCGGATGGGATGCGCCTCCTTCTCGACTGCCCAATCGACCTCTTCGCTCTCGCGGCCTTCGCACCTGTGCCCCTCGCCGGTGATGCGGAGGGACTCATCCGCGCGGTGCCCCGCTACTGGGCGCCGGCGGCTGCGGCTGCCGCCGAAGCAGGTGGCGTCGACGCCGTGCTCGTCTCTTCTGCGATGGGGATGCTTGGACTCCCCTTCCTCACTGGCCTACCCGGCTTCGCCCACACCAAGGTGCTTATCCCACCTCTCCTACTCTCTTCGCGTAGCAGCTCTTTACAGTACTTGACCACTTTGCAGTATGTATAGGTTTATGGGACCGAGGTAGCAGTGAGGATTGGAAAGCTAATGATGGAGGAACTGGTGGAGATGCACCGTGAGTTTGTGAGATACTATGGTCCAGATACGGTCGAGACACCCGAGTGGATGGAAGGGGAGAAACTCATTGAACTCATATCATTGTTACAGAAGCCAGTGATCGAAGATGAGGGCAAGGATCTAACTTCTCTGATGCCTCTATACAGGTCTGTTTCAGAGTCATATGCTTGCTGAATTGCACATCTATGAGTTTTGTTCGTTTATAAACTTGTAAATGACATATTGGTTGTTAATATTTGATATAGCTCAATCATTAGTTACAATTTTTTATCTAGTTCAATGAACTGCAATAGGAGCAATAATAGATACAATCAGCTTCCAATAAGATGTGAGTTGGTAAGGAAGTTTATCATTCAATTGGTATGTATCTCTGTTACTTGTGAATTCAAACTTGGGTGTAATACTCATATTAGAATTCAATTTAAACTAAATTATATGTAATAAGAAGAGAAATTAAATCCAATTCATCCTATACATGATCAATAGAATCGCTTGTTCTTTTAATAAGACATTCATTTAATTCGTGGCCTGTACAAATTCTACTCAAATTAACACAAAAAACAGTGGAAGTCTCCCCTTAACTTTTCCTGAATAACATTTGTTGCTGGCTTAAATTGTTAAACTTCTATATTTTGATTAGACACACAGCAAATTTGGATATTTTAGAAATATTAATTAATAGATACCGAAATTAGATGTGTATATAAATGCATGGTAAGTTCATAGCACCTGAATCATTTTTGGATTTGAGCGTTACTTGAACAACCAGATTTCCCCTTGCAAAATGTGAATGCAAATCTTATTTTTCGCGACTTAATTGAAGGCTCTTGAGGTGCTTCCGTGTGATCTGTATTTTAGTTGAATAGAAATGTAAACTGTTTACCTACTGCAAGAAAATATATTAGTTTTTGAAAAATTGTAAGGTTCATTATTGGATATTGCCATCTCATTGCCATCTCTACCTGGCAGTCCTGCAAACATTGAAGAATGCATGCAGAAAATCAAGACTGTCAAATATGGAGAGGAGGTTTGCTTTAATGGCATCTTGATGTTGAAAGCCTATAGTTCAGGGCTGGAACTTGGCAATTGTGTTTGGTCAATAAAAGGTCTAAGAGCTAGTATTACCTACCTGCCAAGCTCAGTATTTGTATCAGCTCATGCATTAGATTTTGATTATGGATCTCTGAAGGAAAATGATATAATTTTGTTTTCGGATCTCTCATCCTTGAACGACATGGATAAGGATAATGAGAAGCTGGACGAGCATGCAATGGATGAAACAGATGAAAACTCCTCATACCTATGTAATAATGATGATATCAAAGAGGAGATTGAGAGAATCAGCTTCGTATGCTCATGTATCATCGATGCAATACAATCTGGAGGCTCTGTTTTAGTTCCAATTGGCCGGCTTGGTGTTATTCTTTTACTTTTGGAGCATTTATCAGAATTGCTAAACTCTTCTGGCATGAAGGTAATTGCGGTCCTTGCAATGATACAGCAGATTTCCATGTTACAACATGTTCTTTTAGCACTTGATGAATTTTGGCATGTGAGGCTCAGCTGTCAAGGTTCTTGTAGCAGTCATGTGAATAGCATCATATACGTCCACTTGTTGTATGCATGATTTTGCTAATGTAGACCGTGATCTAAAGACGCCAATGCCTAATTTGTGATTAGCTGCCTGTAAGATTATTACTATTCAAGTATCTTAACTGATAAGTAATCGGCTATTTGACATAGCACTACTTATGTTGCTTTTATTTTTGTTCAAAATTATTCAATGTGAATACTATGTTGTGGCACTATAGTAACACCCATATTGATTTTTTTTTTCTGAGTCAGGTGCCCATATTTATGATTTCGGAATCAGCAGAAGAAATAATTCCTTATACCAATGCCTTGCCTGAATGGCTATGCAAGTCACGCCAAGAGAAGGTCAGTCACTTTTGAGACTCGATTCTCGAAATGAAAGTAAAATGGTCTCACTTCAGTGTTGGTTATGCTGCAGTTATTCTCCGGCGAGGCATTATTTGGCCATGTGGAGCTTTTAAAGGAGGGAAAATTAGTTATGTTCCCTCATTTATTCTCAAAAGGCCTACTGTAAGAACTTGATCAAACTCAGTTTGGACCTTTTACATTGAATCCTTAGGATTGCACACCTAGGATTCTCCTTTTTTCCATCACTCTTCTTATAAAGTATCACTATTCTTAATTTACGTTTACCGTAATTTATGAAGCATGTTGCCTTGTGCATTTGTTGGAGCTCAATTGTACTCACTGTTTTTATTATATTGTTTTCTTCATTGTTTGTGCTGTGTGACAACACTAGAATCCTGACAGGGCAGCATGGAAGGAGCCTTGCATTGTGTTTTGTCCACACTGGAGCCTTAGGCTTGGCCCTGCTGTACATTTACTTCGCCGTTGGCATGCGGACAAACGATGTCTTCTTGTTTTGGAGGTAAAATAGTGTTCAGTCTTTTTGCTGAATCTTTTCTGTACCTATTATTTGTTGCTATTGTGTAACTTGTGTTGTTAAAGAATATAAATCTTACTATTTGCAGCAAGGAATTGATGCTGAGTTGAGTCTTAAGCCTTTCATGCCCTTGTCAATCCAGGTCCTCGAGTGTGCTTTCCTTTCAGGAGTAAAGTAAGTGAAACCTCAAATGGTTGAATTTGTAATATGTTATATTAAAGAGAACAGGCTGAATAAAAACTTGACTTTCTTGTTTGTAGAGTGAGAAAAATTGATCCATTACTGGGAGTGCTCAAGCCGAAGTTTGTACTGGTATGCTAGTCCATGTTTTCATGTATAATCTAAGCAGAACTTCTTTTTGGGCTGGGAATCATCTCCAATCCTCTGTTATGCAGCTTCCTGAAGATCTGAAGTCACGGTGTCCAGTAAAGGAGAGGCCGTGGTCACTCCTGTATTACTCAAGGGGCCAAACCATTGAGGTTCCAAATATACGAGAAGATTTCGAGGTGCATCTTGCAACCAATGTTGCCTTCGGATTGCAGCCTAGGCAACTGGATGGGACCACTGCTGTCGCGAGATTGAGGTCAAAGCTCCTTGTAAGCAATGGGCAATACATGCTGGCTGCTGCAGAGAAGCCTAAGAATCAATCGAAGCGGCACTTGCTTCACTGGGGAGCTGTTGATCCGGACCGCTTGTTGTCGGCCTTGCAAGAGAAGGGGATGGTGTGTTCATTTGCGGCGATGATGATAGTGCTGCAGATAGTGAACCCACTATTCTGATTACAAAGCCTGGGGATGCTGTTGTGAAAATAACATCAGATAGGACTAGGATATACTGTGATGATGAGAAAACATCCCAGCATATTTATGATGCTCTCAGTAGTGTTTGTAATGGGATCTAACTGAATTGTGTGTAAATTTTTTGGGAGTACATGTGTAATTGTTCATCATGAAATTATGTGCATGTCGCTTGAGGTGCATTGAAACCTTTTTCAGTTTGTGAAGCCCATCATCGATTCTGGTTTCTTGGCCCATCGGTAAGTGCCTGCTGACTGCTCGCCCGCTTCAGGTACTGATACATGGGCCCAGAAACAAGCACAGTTTGGCCAGCTAGTACTCCCCAAATCCCCTCAAAAAAAAAAAAAAAAACAAAAAAAAAAAAAAAACAAACAACAACAACTAGTCTCCTCAATGGTCGAGCAGAATTGTTCCCGTTTCCGCCGTCGGCCAATGGCCGCATCTCGCCGCCTCGCGCGGAAGCTCCCTTCCCTGATCTCCAAGCACCAGCGCCTCATCTCGCCGGAGACCGAAGCAACGGAGTTCACTGAACCCCCGAGCACCTCCACCTCCATCTCTCTCGACTCCTCACTGCCCGTCCTCCCGCTCGCCGTCTCCCACCTCTCGCCGCCGAGCCCCCTCCCGTCGCTCCCGTCCGCGCACGCCTCCTCACCCGCCTCGCTTCTCCGCCTCCTACGCCGCGCGCGCCACCACCCGCGTCTCGCGCCGCTCGATCTCCACCTTCTCCTGGCCGCCGCAGACGCGTCGCCCGCTTTCCGACCCGACCACGGCCTGACGTCCCTCCTCGCCGCTCGCCTCGCTGCATCGCGCCGCCTCCTCTCGCTCCGGCGCCTCCTCCAGCTCGTCCTCTCCCGCCCCTGCCCTTGCGCCGACGACTCTATCTTCGCATGCCCCGAGCTCCTCCCACCTTCCGCAAGGCCATCGTCGCCTTCGCCGCTTCCGGCGACATCCCCGCCGCGACCGAAGCCCTCGCCTCCCTCCGCCGGGTCGCCGATTCCCCTCTCCCCGCGGAGTACTACAACATCATCCTCAACGCTCTCGCCCGCCTCCGCCGCCACGACGACGCCATCCGCTTCTACGGCGAGATGACCTCCGTCCACCGCGTTGACCCTGATGCCTACACATTCAACATACTCATCAACAGCTCCTGCCATGCGGAAGGCGTCGATGCTGCTATGCGGTGGTTTGGTGAGATGCAGCGCCGTAGCTGTGCACCGACTGGTGTGAGTTTCAACACTCTCATGCGTGGATTCTTCAGGGAAGGCAGGTTCAAGGAGGGTACTAAGGTTGCACGCGAGATGCTTGAGCTCGGGGTGGGGCTTTCGGTTGCGTCCTTGGAGATTTTGATTGGTGGGCTGTGCCGTGGTGGTGAGGCTCTAATGGCTGCTGAGGTGTTTGTTGAGTTTTTGGAGGATGGAGTGGTGCCAGAAGGGTTTGATACCTTAGAGCTGATTGAGGCTCTGTGCCGTGCGGGGAGGATGCAGAAAGCAGTGGAAGTGGTGGATATGATACTGGAGAAGACTAAGGCATGCTGTTTGAGTGTGCCTGCTGGTGTTACAGTTTTGGATTGCCTAATGAAAGCGAGGTTGCTGGATGAACTTTGCCTGTTGATGGGGAGAATGGTGAATCATGGGATTGTTCCTGATACAATTTCTTGTAACTGCATCTTTGAGGCCCTTTGCGAATCTGGGAGGACAGCTGATGCAGATCGGCTCAGATTGCTTGCTAAGGAGAAGGGTTTTGAAGCGGATGATGTTACGTATAGCATGCTCGTGCAGGGTTTTGGGAGACATGGGAAGAGGAAGGAAGGCGAGGCTCTGTTGGGTGAAATGCTCGATTCAGGATTTATACCAAACATTGCCTCTTACAATAGGCTGCTTGATAGCTTACATAAGGGAAGATCTTCACGGTCTCAAGGGATATGAAAGCACCAGGCTGAAAGAATGCGTCACTGGGTGATTGAGACTAAATGGATCATGGAAGAAGTGCCTGATTAACCAGCGGTTGCGTGGATTCAAGATGTGATATTGAAATGAGGTATTATTCTGGTTACGTATGCTTCAAGATATAAATATCTTATAGCATTGCCTGTATGCATTCTAAATAAATTCATGCCTAGATGCTTTACAATTTTTTTGTTGAATTCATATCTAGAACATGTCATCTGTTTTTCCTATCTTCACACATGACATATGCCGACTCTTTCTCGTGTTTCAAATGTTCCACGCTACTCCCTTTGGATTTAAATATATGACAACGTTGGCTTTTTCGTTGAACTTTGACCAACAATATATATTTAAATAATTAGTTTCCTAACATGAAATGAATATAATTGGATCCATCATCAAAAGTAATTTAGGGTTAACTTATACATTTAGCTATTTGCACAAATATTTATAGATAAGCCGAATGGTCAAAGTAACAAAAAAAGTCAAGGTGTCATATGTTTAAGACCATAGAAAGTATTAAAATTATGTCTTACAGAAACTTCCTTCCTTCCAAAGTTCCAATATGCTATTTATGTTAGATTTTAGACTAATTTATGATACATTCTTTATATTACAGGTCAGAATTTTGAAGGCCACCTTGTATGGAAGCAAGGCCAAATATCATATTTTTTGTGTGGCATTATTCTGACATCTAGTCAATCCGATTGTTGCTAAATTCTTTATGATAAAATACTAGGTTATGTAAAATTTTGATAGATAAATATACATCTACATTGCTTATGTTCCAACTGAATAACACCATTTCCAGGACACCATTATCTTTTTCTGTGTAGTGTCCTGAAACTTTGTCTTCCAAATCTCCACAGACTACAAAGTTATGTTATTTGCATGCATTAGACAAGAAAAAAATTATAATGGTATGCGGAAGTTCAATAACCTCACCAGAATGCTATCTTCACAGTGCCCTTTCTATGGGCAGCTCTGAATGTTTTACCATCCTGAATGCATGGGTTGGAGTGTTACAACATTTGTATTACTAGACAGTAGAAACAGGAATGACTGTAGTCTGATTGCTTTCTAAACAGAAATAGGAATGACTGTAGTGTTACTGCTTTCTAAGCAACAGAGTTTAGAGTGACTGCAGTGTGACTGCTTTCACAGCAACGCAATTAAGAATTACTGTAGTGTCTAGTGTGACTGCATCCACTGTAACATGTCTTGCTGCAGCTGATTGATCACAATCACTAGGATTGAATGCTACAGTTGCCATGCACAGAATGTGAATCTGGGCTTAGAATCTGATGCTTTTGATTATGCTTCTAGTGGCGTGCTTTTCCAGGACACTGGATTTCTGCTTCATCTGAATTTTATTGATTACACAATCAATTATAGGCCTTGTTATATGGTTGCTCATGAACTTGCCCTTATGGGCTTGCTGATGGATCCGAATGCCTCAATGGTGTGGCATGATTCGATCCAAATGATGTAATGTCATTGGCGCTAAGAGATTTAGCTATCCCATCAGTTTATGAAGATTTAGCTATCCCGTCCGAATGCCTCAATTGGAACTAGTCCCAAAAATAGGCTTAAATGTTTGCAAAATTTGTTTGGCGTGCACATAACACTGGAAGAGAGACTTCTCATCATGGTTTGTAGGTGGCAGTGCAGTGCTTCCGTTTGGACTGAACTGGAAGGATTGGAAGGCATTGCAGTAATAAGGTTGGTGGTTCTGTCTACTTTCTGGTTGAGAATTCAATTCAAATAAACATTTCATCCAAAATTATCATGCAAAGATTATCATCAACGAAAGTCCAGGTCTCCAGTCAACAACAATCATCTTTCCTTAATCATCAGGAGAATGCACTTCCACTGACCAATGCTCAGCATTGTATCATTTTCTTTGTGTGGATATTTAGCATTGTATAATTAAACTTCTACTGATGCTCATGCTCTTTAGTGACATTGTCTCTGGAGGAATATCTAGTGGCTTTTGTGATTCATATTGTTTCCTTGGCATGCCAATATACCAGTAGTTTCTGTAGTGATATAATGTCCAAAATGTTTGTAAGCAATTATAATGTATAATCGCAAAATTCCTTAACTATAATTCCAAATAGATTTGTAACTCAGTTCATCAGTACTTTGTGCTTTGCTGTGATGCCGTTGTTAGTGCTTGTTCATTTCTTGCTTGCAAAGTTTGTACCCGAGCTGTGCGTGTTCTGGAGGGACAAGAGAGGTATCTGAGTTTGGCAACCGGGCAAGCAACCCATGCGGGCATGTAGCGGTGCGCGCGCATCGTTTCGGAAAGCATCTGCGCGCTGCAGGTACACAAGTCACAAGCTCACAATAGGATCTCAGAGTTGGTGGATCAATGAATTTCTATGTCGAAGTTGCTGCTGGATTTTCCAGAAAGATAAACCCATCACTGACTCGACACCTAATTCCATTCAATTAACATTTAACAAATAAAATGTGCAAATCTCAGAATTTCTCAGATCAAAAAATAATAACTAAAACACGAAGCAATCAATCAGATAGTGGATTTGTGGCAGCGTGCCCTGCGCAGCGCGCCTCCCGGCGGCGGGTCGAGCCAGAGCGAGCAGCTCGGGTGCACCCAGTACCTGAAGGGGAACCAGTGGCCGAAGTTGAGCTGCACGTGGAACCTGGCGGCGAGCTTGACCTCCACGAGGCCGCCCTTGGCGGTGGCGTTGCGCCACGCCTCGGCGTTCTCCGGCGACAACCTCACCTCGCTGACCACCAGGTGTACGTCACGGATCGGGGACTCGCCGGGCCTCGCGAGTATCGGCGGCCACACCGCCTGCGTCCCGATCATGACGCCCCCGAAGTAGAGGTCCAGCTGCATGTAGCGCAGCACGACGTCGATCTTGGTGTTGGGGTTGTAGATGGTGGCCAGGACGGAGAGGTCGGAGTTGAGCGCCAGGCCGGTGTGCGGCGGGGGCAGCTGGTCCAGGTACCCGGCGTTGAGCGTCGCTGTGGTCACGCGCAGCCGGGGCGACTGCGGGTGGTACACCAGGTACATGAGCAGCACGGCGACGCCGAGGGCGACCACCAGCAGCCAGAAGAGGATGCAGCACAGGGTGAAGAAGATCGCCACCGGCCGCCGCTTCTTCTTCCTCTGCTGGAGGAACATCGGTGACGCTCGCCCTGTCGTCCGCTCCTTCCTCCTCTCCGACAAAGGCCCTGTCGGCGTCGCCGGCGGGTACTCCGGATCCGAGTACGCTTCATGCCCGTGCGGTGGTGGTGGATACTTCTCCTTCGGTGGTGGCGGGTGCGGTGGGTACGCATCATGCTTGCGCGGTGGTGGTACTGGATACTTCTCCTTCCGTAGCCCGGGAGGCGGATGCGGGTACGCACCATGCTCTTCTTGCACTGGATACTTCTCCGTCTGTGGACGCAGACGCGGGTTTGCATCATGCTCCTGCTGTGGTGGCTGGCTCCCGCCGGTCTCCGGCGCGAAGTCCACCATCGTGGGGACGCGCTTGGTGTTGGAGACGCCGGGCCTGCCTCGCGACGGTGGCTGACTCCCGCCGTTCTCCGGCTTGAAGTCCTCCATCGTGGGGACGCGCTGGATGGACTTCGTGTTGGAGACGTCGAACCTGCCTCGCGACGGTGGCGGACCCCCGCCGGTCTCCGGCGCGAAGTCCACCATCGTAGGGACGCGCTGGATAGACTTCGTGTTGGAGAGGCGGAACCCGAACCTGCCTCGCGACGGTGCTCTGCCTGGCGCGGTGGCGCTGCCGCCGCCGTACGGCGGGGCGGCTCCTGCCGGGGTGGCAAGGCTGCCCCCACCGAGCGGCGCGGCCCCCGCCGGTGTGGCGAGGCCACCCACGCCCGGTGGTGCGGCGAGATCACCCACGCCTGGAGGCGCTGATGCTTCTCCCGGTGCGTGCTGATCCGGTTGCGGACGCGCGTCATGCGCAACCGGGGGCTCTGGTTTCTTCTTGAATCCGAAGGCCGGCTTCCGGCGCGACGGTGCATCTTCTCGTGGCATGGGCAGGCTGCCCCTGATCGGCGGCGCCCCAAGCGGATACATAGGACGTTCTTCCTCAAGCGGCTGCAATGACGGCGGCGGCGCCGCGTGTCGAGGCTGCTCCCTTAGCCGCGCTGCCTGCGACCGCGGCACATAGGTCGGCGGCCTTGGTCGCCCTGCCTGCGCCGGCTGCTGCGTGACGCCGCCGCCGCCGTGTCCCGGCGGCGGCGGACGCTCGTCTCCTCGGTACGGGCGTTCCTGGGGCTGGCCAGGGTGCACCACCTGGCCCCCGTCCGGCGGCGGCAGCACAAGGGACACATGGCGTTCGTTCCCGCCCTGGGCGGCCATGGCGGAGCTGGTCCCTGCGCCGTCGTGCAGCGCCCCCTGCACGCCCGCGTGGCGACTGCGGCGTGTCCCCGGTGGAAACGGTGCCGCATTGGCTCCGCGAGAGCGGCTCGACGGCTCGCCGCCCTCGTGCGGCGGTGTCGCCGGCTCTTTGCTCATGCCTGGCCAATTGGATCGATAAGGCAATGCGAGAAGTGGTATGTGACTGGAGCGAAGCAAGGAAGTGGGGTTTGATGAGCGGGGTGTTGTAGCTTCGCACTTGGCGCTTAGAAGAAGAGGCGGACCAGTGAGAATTTTGGAGGGAAAGGGGGGCAAGGAAGGAATCGTTTGATTTGTAACCGGGACAAGCAACTTCGCCATTCCCCTGTTGCTTATACAAGTAGTACCACACCAGTAGCCAAGAATTTTCCGTTCGCTTGGCAGGAGGGCTTCCTTGCCACCCCCGAAAACCTCTTGCTCCATCTGTGCGCTCTACCGCTACTGCAACAAAAAAATTGGCTGCACTGATCAACGTCTGCTGCAAAAGCGCTTTCTGTCGACGGTCATGGAATCGCCACGGTCCTTGGAAACCGTTCTGCTTACAGTTGTTTTGATGCCATTCCTACACAACATTGCTTACGAATTAAGGTTGTCATGTTCTGTTTTCTTTTCTTTTGTTGGAGAGTTCGTATTTTCTTGGTTTTCAGATGACGATGTTACGATGAGCGCCAAGTGTCTTTTCATTTCGTTTCTGGAGGCCCAAGATACGTCTGAGCCCATAGAGGAACAATGGGCTTTTGTCTCTCCAAGCCAGACCGCACGGACATCCTCCTCGCGTCCCCTCTTGGTCACTTCTCATTTCAGTCCTCGCTTCCGCTCCCCAAAACCTTCTGAAAAAGCAGCGCGGCGGAGGGAGAGAAGCGGCAGGGAATTCGCAGCAAGCCATGGGATTGAGAGAAAAGCATTGGGTGCGTATTCTGCAAATTTCTCTTCTTTTATGCTCCGATTTTCTAAAAGGATGCTTGCGGTCGTTCTTGGTTATTAGGGTGCGTGGCCCTAGTTGTTGCTAGCGAGAAATTTGCTATTTTGCCTACGGCTTCTTTGAGCTTCGTTATAATGCACATGTAACATTGGGTTTCGATAAAATGCCCGTCACTACGTTCTCCTCACCGCTATTATACCCACAAATAATTTTTTGGACAATTTGCCCTCACTCTTCTTCTTCCTGATGGCCTCCTCTCATTTTTTTTCCCCAATCTCGTGGCCATCTCTCCATTGCCGGCCAAGCTCAAGCACTCCTCTCATCCCTCGTTGCAGAAGATCCCTCAACCCATCCTCACCGAACTTCAGGTGCTATTCGAGTCAGTGCTGCAAAGAACAGCCTCACTCACTATCGGCTTTGCTCATCAACGAGTGGTAGGCAAGTGAGATACATAAGCTGCAGCAACAACTTCGTTTCTTTCTCTTCTCCAAAAGAAAAGGAATCGTGATGGCGTTTTACATCCAACGAACCAAGACCATGCTTCAAACTCTCATCCAAGTGCAACAACAGTGTTTGTGTTTTTACAACAAAACAGAGTACAGAGCTAAGAGGAAATGAAATCGAGGTGTTGTCTGTCGGCCGTCGTCGGTGCCGGGTCTGTGGCGCGCAGCGCAGGGCAGTGGTGCACGTGCGCGGGGTGCGGCGCGGCGGGCGCGGGCTCGGCGGCGGCGTGGGTCACGGGCACAAGTGCCGGGCGGGAGGAAGACGATGCACCGGAGTGAGGAAGAAGAAGAATAAGGGCATTTTCGTCCAGATGGGCATAATAGCGGTGAGGCAACGTAGTGATGGGCACATTTTATCGAAACCCAATGTTAGATGGGTATTATAACGAAGCCCGAAGAAGCTGCGGGCAAAATAGCAAATTTCTAGCGCTAGTTTGTTAGTTCGTCTGTTTACTGGGCGATGGAGGATTTAATGTAGAAGCTTTAAGGGAATTTGTTGGCTAGCATAAACCATATGATTCGTGATGCTGGATTTCGTGCTGATCTTTGTGGCGATTTTTGTATGCTTCGTCTGTGTTGTTTCCTGGATGGGAAAGGGTAAAATTCCCATTTTTAATTCTCTTGGGTACTCAGGTTCAGTCGAGACCACGAGTTGTCTGTTTCGGAGTACTAGCTTTTGCAATTTATCGCACACCTTTGTTGCTTCTGTTCAGCGAAGCTGCTTGGTTTCGTGTGATTGAACCATAGTTTCATCTTTCATGAATGCAGTATGATCGGATAATATTAATCTATTCAGTTGTTACATTTGTGCTACTGGCAACTACAGTGCTCTGGTGACTGACATGACTGAGTTTGCAAATCTGTAACTTTGGGGTAACGACGATACTACTCCAACAATGTCATACTGACATGACTGAGTATTTCTTGTGCAAATCTCAAATGCAGTCACTGTAATGCCCACAGTTTTCAGTTTAAGTTATGTTTGGCTTTGTTCCCTTTTGAGGATATGCATGATGTTGTTCGGTTCCTTGTGGAGAAATCCTTCTATTGCATTTATTGTAATTTTTGTCCCTTCTTATTTGGCTACGAATACTAACTTTATGCTAAATATTTCCTGGTTACAATAACATACTAATGTTCCAGGAGTTGTAGTCAAACCTGGAGAGACACTGAAATGTGACCCAGGAGAGTTGTACTGTGCCGTTACACAGGTCCGTCTTTGCAAGATTTAGTAAATTTTTTTAGCTTATATCACTATTTTTGTTCACTGTTCAGTTTTTGGCATTTTCATTTACAACAGATAGCACTAGAGGGTGGCAGGGGAAATGAGAATGTGGAAGTTTTTGTGAAAGTTAATGGGAACATACTTTTGATGGCCACGCTGTCAGCCTTTAGACATCCTCAGTATGCAACTGAATTAGTATTCGAGAAGGAGTTTGAGATACTACACACGTCAAAAATGAGAAACATCTCCGTTATTGGCTACAGATTCAGCAACGGTGAGAGAAAATATCCTTTCGTTTTACTTTCTTCAATACTTGCTAAGAATCTCAAGTACTTCCTTAATTCTATTGAAGCAGATAAATGCTCTTGTTCTTTTTAGTACGAGACACCTCTGATGTTTTTCCTGCTCATCTTGCATATCTTGCATACAAACTAATGGTTTCTGGTGACGAATTTGAGTATTTTGGATTGTTTCAACTTTCGTAAGGCATATTACATGGTTAGATTATGATGTAAATTGTCCTGCTTGTCTTTGTATCTGAAAACACTAAATTATCTAACTTGAGTTGCCAAGTGGATCTTTGAAGCACACGCTTAATAAACATTGTTTGATTTCAGATGATGAAAACAAGGAAGCTAATATTTGTTCAGAGAAGCTTGCTGCACCAAGGCATGTTGCTGCGCAATCCTCTAAACCAAAGGTTACCTTGGAGAAAAGAAAAATTCCTGGGAAACTGAGTGTTGTTGGTCGCAGTGATGATGGTGAGGTTTGTATAAGTGTTGAACCTTGATGGAATCACTGTTTCCTGCATGTTTAAGTTCTTGTTGCTCACATTTTTTAGAGTGTCTGTTGATATATTGTTAAATAGCTTCAGTGAAAAATAAAAGTGTCAGTCACTTTGTTGGGATAAAAGTGTCAGTCACTTCGTTTTTTCGAACAATCAAAAAGCGTGAATGTAATCCAAGAACTCTAGTGTGGCGCATGTAGTGTGAGTGTGTTGGTGTTGTACAGGTTCTTATCGCATATTTTCTTCTTAATATAATACACGCAGCTCTCCTGCGCGTTAAAAAAAACATTTTGTTGTATCAGTGAAATATAATTAAATTCAAATCATCATATACTTTGACCAAACTTCGAGTAGAATTGATTGATTCTATGTTTTCCCTATGGATTTGTTATCCAATTAATGAATGTCATCCAAATGAATGATCTATGAACTAACACATTGTTCAGGATTAAACATAGTTTTGTTCACGCAAGCGTACAGTACATGTTTACCTACATGTTTACGAGTACTGAATGCAACATTTAATCCAACCAAATTGGTCTATTCCAGCAATGAAGATGGCGTTGAGTGTTCTAATGAAACGGTTGTCTTGACATAGCTAATTACTGCACAAAAAAGTGTATTTTCTTAACCCCTTTTTACATATGCAGAATGCTGAGGGCAAGAACAGGCCAGTGAAAACACCCTTGAAGACACCTGTGGAGAAGAAGGCAAAGAAAACCACGTCATTTACAGGCAAAAATATCGGTAAAAACTGTTGCTTTTGAATTATAAACTTGGTTGGCCTGCTGTTCTGTTCCATGCCCCCAAAATCACCCTACTTGAAAAAATTTCTTGCAGCCAGTAGTACAGGTAAGGAAAGGGACCATGTCCATGTTGCGACGCCTTATCCATCAGAGCAAGTGAAGAGATCACCTTTCGTTATCAGTCCTAGCTATGTCTGCAAGTCATGCAGCAAGTAATTTCTCAGCCCTTATGTTGAACCGGACTCCATCGATCCAAATGTTGTTACAGTCTGATACATGCAATTTTCCTCATATGCAGGTCTTTCTACTCCCCTGTCGCTTTGGAAATTCATCGCAAGTTGAAGAAGCATGGAGCTGGCAAGTGAAGCTGAAGTATTTTCTTGACCAGCCTGTCGTGGGCAACTTGACTTTTGGCGGGTAGATGTTGAGTACTAACTGAATTCTGGGACGGGGCTGCGTGTAAAGTTTCTTTTTCTTGTATTAACAGCGAATGCAACATCAGTTCTTCTCATTTGGTACTTTGGGATTTTGTTGAGTTAGATAATTTAGTCTCTTTGAATAACTCAAGGCTCTGAATACATCGTCATCATCCTGATTTGGTTTAAAGATCCATTTTTGTTAATGAACGATATGCTGATGTTCGATTGACTGGTTCCATGGGTGTTTTGTGATGCCATCTATGATTCTCAACCATTGCGGCAGTCTTTGCTTGCCAAACCGACCACTTTTTTCTTTCCCAATGAATTTGTCTATCTCTTCGGCTCCACCATGACAAGAACTAGGAAGTTAGGCAGAGTTCTTTGTAAGATCAAAAGCAGGACACCGCTTGAAGTCATTGTATGGGCCACAAAGCGCCAACATAAATAAGCCCACGAATGTTACGAAACCCACCTAAGGCGCGAGCCAACTGGGCCAATAAGCTCGAAGCCAGACTCTAGAGTGTCCAGTCGACGGCCCATTGAAGGCACTCGCTCCCAAAACCCTCTTCTCACGAAGCAGAGCGGCGGAGAGAAGCCGCCGCCGCCCGGCCGCCCGCCCGCCGGGAGTTCGTTGCCGTGGGTTTCCAGCTCCTCCTTCTCCTCAAAGCCATGGATCTTGGAAAATTTGAGCACTGGGGTGCGTGTAATATCCCGAGTTTTTCAAAAAAAAAAAAAATTCTGTTTGTGCTTTTGTTCTTTTTTTGCTCCCGTTTTTTAAGGGTGCTTGCTGTAGTATTTGGTTGAATAGTTCTTTGGGTTCATCGGAACCCTGCTTGTAGCTAGTGGAATGCTAGTTTTTGATTATGTTGGCAGATTTTGGATGCAATGTAGAATCTGTGAGCTATTTTAATCAACCCGACCAGCCCCTAGGGTGCTTGGTGTAGGAAGTAGGATTCATCAATGACCTTTTGATTTTCTTAGTCTATACATCTTTATTGTTGGTGATGCGGAAGACCTTACATAACCGTTGTCTCCTGGGTGAGTCTAGTTCAGATTAGGCTACAGCTTGGATGCTACCACTAGACAGTTGATTTTGAATATGTATTTCCCCTTCATTCTATATTACCTGGGTTTGGTGCGATTAAGCCATAGCACATTATTTTTATAGTTGGAGTTTTTAGCTTGTTCAGTGTTTGCAGCAGTGGCAAATGGCAAACCTGAATGCTTGATGGTTCATAACATTTGGATGAACCTTTATGCTACAATGTCAGGCTGCTTGTGTAAACCTCAAGTTAGAATTACGTTACTGTCTGATGTATTTGATTTCAGTTATCTTATATCATGATTTGTATCCTTTGAGCAGATGCTTGATGTTGTAGTTGGTTGATAGGTATGGCAATGGGCCAATGGCCTTGTTTCCTGTGAAGATTTCTATAGTGTGTTGTCCTATTGTTTATTCTCGCTAACAGCTACTGAAAGTGTACTACTATGTCCAGGAGTTGTAGTCAGACCTGGAGAGACAGTGAAGTGTGATCCAGGGGAGATCTATTGTCATCTTTCACAGGTTGGTTTTACAAGATTTAGTAAAGAGAGCCATTCTTTTGGCTTTCCATGGGGTGGAGCCTATTTATTTATTATTTATCTGTTGGTATTTTTGTATACGACAGATAGCACTACAGGCTGGCATGGGGAATGAAGATGTGAGAGTTTTTGTGAAAGTTTCTGGCCAAGAAATTCTGCTTGGCACACTTTCAGTTGGCAAATACCCTCAGCATACAACTTCTTTGGTGTTCGATAAGGAGTTTGAGTTACTACACACGTCGAAAACCAGCAACATCTTCGCTATCGGCTACAAATTTAGTGGGTCCGAGAAAATATATCCTTCATTTTACTTTCTTGAATGGTTGCCATGAAGATTGAGTACAAATTTTAGTTCCTTGACTGCTTGCCCTGTCTTACAGCCACATCGGATGCTTCTACCGGAGAAGGTAAATGTTCTTTTTCTTTTAGCATTGGACATTTCTGGATTTTTTTAACTACTCACTAGCTTCGCCTAAATTGCATATCGATTGATGTTTCAGATGATGAATCTGATGATGAGGTTCCGTTGGCAATTCCATTATACTCCAATTCAGAGGGTATACTATTTGATGCACATTCAATTTTTATTTTAATATTAAAGACGCATGCGCTTCTTTGGGGTATATTGGACTGTTTTGACGTCCATAACATAAATATATGTGCTTAGTTTTGGGGGCAATTGTGTTCTTACCCTCACTTTGAACTCTAATTGTGATTTTACCCTCATTTTTTTCTCTTTGTGATTTTACCCCGAGTTTTTCAACCTGAAGCAAGAATTTACCCTCAGTAGGGGTAAAATCACAATAGAGTTCCGAGCGTAAAAACACTATTGGCCCTTAGTTTGTTTATGCAATTTATCCTCCTTTCATTGTGCAGGAACTAAATTAGCCAGTTTACAATGCCATTTATCTTCGCCGAACACACTTGCTTAACATTGTTTACTTCCAGGTGATAAAAGCAAAGAAACTAAAAGTGGTGCGGGTAGCTCTGCTGGATCAGAATCTGCTACCACACAATCTGCTAAACCAAAGCCTACTTTGGAGGAAGCAAAGAGTCCTGGGAAAGTGAAAGCTGATGTTGATGGCAATGATGAAGATGATTCTGATGAGAGTAAATCTGGTGATGATGAGGTCTGTGTAAGTGATTAGCACGTATTTTGAATTAATTCATATGTGTGTGATTCTATGGTTTCCCTGTATTTATTACCTGCTATCCAACTAGTGAATGACCAACCTAGTGAGTGATATACAAAAGGTTGTTCAGGATTAAACTTGCAATTGTTATAATTAAAATGCTAGATACATCATTTGCTTGATGAAATAGAATTTCCCTTTATATCGAAAAGAAGGCATGCAATTCATTTTTACCCTGATATTGGATATAACCTGTATTGACCATATTATTCTTTTGCATGACATGATTAATTCTTAGGACTCCAGTGATGAGGATGATAGTGAGAATTCAGATGAGGGTGTCGTCGAAGAAGACTCCCCAAAGGTGTGATATTGTTCAAGTTGATCTGTTATTTTGAAAAATGTCAGTTATTCCTATTTCGGTAAATCCTGAAACTGGTTGTTTATGCAGAAAGCTAAGGCCAACATTAGGCCAGCAAAAACGCCCTTAAAGACATCTCTGGTGAAGAAGGCAAAGATAGAAACACCATCTAAAACTGGTGAAATGTCTCTTTGATAGTAAATTTATTAGCTTGCAAGTTCTTTTCAATGCCACCAAATCCTTATTGTTTGATGCTTTCATGCAGGCAGCAGCACTGCCAAGAAAAGTGGCCACGTCCATGTTGAGACCCCTCATCCATTAAAGAAGGTGAAGAAGACACCTAATAGGCAACACCTCTAAGGGAGCCACTGGCTATCCCTGCAAGTCTTGTAGCAAGTAATTTTCTCACCCCCTCTATCCGAATTTTTTTTCCATCTCAATGCTCTAATATATTCTCAATTTGTCATAAATGGAATTACCCTTATATCCAGTGTTTTCAGTTCTTCCGTCAATCTGGGAACTCATTGCAAGATTTGGCATACTGCTTGTAATTGAACTGAAGTGGGCAGTGGTGGGTGGTGGATGTTAACTGAATCCTGGGAATGAATTGGTGGAAACTTACCATCCATGTACCACACAACTGCTATTAGAAACTTGAGCAATGTTAAGGCTCTATCTCGTGTTGGAAAATGATGTCGTTCTGATCAGAGCGACAGAAAAATGTTCATCCCCGTGTTAGGAAAAAAAAAAGGCACGCTAATCATATACTTTTGTGCTATGGTGTCAACACCTAACCATGAGTGAAACTTAAGGGGCCCTTCAATGAGACGATACCTTCTGTCGTTGAGCGGTACGAGTAAGTTGTGTCATTGTTCGCTTTACATGCTTCCCACGAGTCCACGACTTATACATCAAAGAAAGTACATACTTGCCACTAAACTGTCTCCACATTTCACAATCCGGTGTGCCCTGTACTGCGAGCTGCATTATTGGTGCTGGCACAGTTTCACATATCCAAGCTGGCAGCTTGAGTAATACTCTACAGTTATATACTCTACATATCGCAAGCCTGTTCGTTTCGCTGCAGCTGCGGCTGCGGCTGCAGAAAAATAACTACGAACACTGTAGTTGCTGCTGAAAACACTGTAGCTGCTGCTGAAGAAATAACTGCGAATACTGTAGCTGCTGCAAAGCAGCGAGACGAACACGCTGAATCTACAAAGGGCAAACCTGCTAAGTACCACGTTGCAAAAGCAATCTTAATATTTTATATAACGAAAATGAAGTGAGAACACTATCATCTAAAAGATATGCACCGCACTACAAACTAAGCAGACAGGAACCAAACGAGGTGTAAACAGAAATCCAGCGCATCACGAGAGCTTTCACATAATATGGGGTTCTACAATCACAGAAACAACATAAGGCACCAGAAGTCTGAACGACTACCTCCACTAGATTCCCAGAACACAAGCTTTAGAATGGATCTGGACCAAACTCAACCAAACTAAACAGATTAGCGACCAAAAATTGGGCACCTTCCCCACTACTAACATTTCCCATATCCCATGCTTTAGGACAAAATATTACTACTAATCTTGTTGATGAGGATCAATGCTCGGAAGCAGCAACCCGTATCATCCCCCTTCCCCTCTATGCTTCATGCTTCTTTGCCTTCTGATGAGAGTCAAGGGCTCCCGCACTGTTGAAAGTCCTGTATGAAGACCAACAGTTAGCACTGTTTCAATCAATGGATATCATATGAAAAAACCACATCAGAATATAAAGATTCAAATTGGGAGGCTAGGTACGCACTTGCTGCATGTCTTGCAGGAATGACTCTCAGATTTCGGGGACTTCTCCTTTGTCTTGCTGTCTGCTGGAGTCTTTGGGGCCTTCTCCTTTGGCTTGCTGTCTGCAGGAGTCTTGGCGCCCTTCTTTGCTGGATGAGGAGTTGCAACATACACATCTTTCTTGTCACCTGAGACATATTGGATACTGAGCTCAGCATACTCATATGGCTAACTTCATCAGTTAGAATTTAACAAACAAAATGGTATCAACACACCAGTTTTCTTGCCAGAAGGAGTTGCAATCTTTGTCTTCTTATCTGAAGCAGGTGTCTTCAAGGCAGTTTCAGCAGCTCTTTTCTTGCCATTTTCAGCCTATAACCCAGGAACAAATGGGGGTGAGGTAAGATTGTAGGAGCAAAAGAAAGAAAAGTACTATCTGCTGCATACCTTCACAGGAGTTTCTTCATCTTCATCTTCTTCTGAATCATCACTGTCTAAGCCATCAGTTCCACTGGACAAGTCATCTCCATCACTGGAATCATCCTCAGACATACTATCATCTTCATCACTGGAATCTGAATCACTTGAGCCGTCTGTACCACTGGAGGTTTCATAATCATCACTCTCATTGTCATCAGCTTTTGTGGCCTTTTCAACACCCTTAGCAGCAGGTTTTTCTTGAAATCGAAATTATGTCAAAGTTATGCAACAAAAAATATTGTAAACTCTGCATCAAAGTAATGCACAACAGAAAACAGAAATTGTATACCAGTTACATTGGCCTTCACTTGGGATTTCATCAGTTTCCAGCTCTTCAGCTGAAATGGAGGAAATTTAGCTGGTTTCAGTAACTCTTAAAACAATATTACTTCATCAACAATAGAGATCACGACTTTACCTTCATCTTCACCAGAATCAGATGTGGATAAAGCAACACGTCGGTTAAGGAAAGAATGTTATCAAAATAATGGACCTTAAGCTGATTTGACTAACAGAGAAATAACAAAAAGACAAAATATATCATAAGGATATTCGAACATATCAGGCATCATAGACTCGTAACCACACAAGAAGACACTGGTTGTCTTTGAACTGTGAGAAACCTCAAAATCTTGGTCAAAAACCAGATCACACGAAAACTAAGGGTGCTTATCAGCAGACAGAGTGCCAATGACGAGCTTTTTACCATCAACTGTGACATAAACAACTACACTCTCAGTCCCTTTCTTTGTCTCCCCCAGAGCAGCCTACAAAAAACATGATCACAGCAGCTTAGAAAGACCCCTGATGAAGATCATGAGAACTATACACTGTCAAAAAAACATGAAACAAATCAGAACGGGGTAAACCTGTGAGAGATGGACAACAAAACCATCACTAACTTCACAAGTAACAGACGCTCCTGGCTTCACTTCTTGACCTGTATTGCAAAGTTCAATTAGCCAAACGCCAATTTTAGAAGGTTCAAACTGTCAAATTATATTCCACGTGTGAAAGTGGATAACAGAAGTAATAACAATCAACAAACAATGAACAACAATTTCAACAATTATGTTATATTGGAATGGCATGTCAAGTTAAGCAAAAAATACATGATATGCTGCTGAACAACGTAGATAAATGACGAGAACATTAATATCATAGCAGAGGTGCATAAACTAATTGTAATGTTCATGATTAAAAAAACTAACGAGTATTGATGTTTGACGCATATCCTGGGCTCTCAATACACTGTGGAATACACCATCAGTTTCAACAGAATACACCTTAAATAATGCCAATGAACTTTAATCCATCTGACAAAAAAAAAAACACTCCCAAACTAATAGTTTGATTGATTTATATTGATTGATTTTAAACTAAATATAAAATCAATCAAACTATATAGATACAGGGCCCCGACTAACTATCATAGAGGAAGCACACGGTGCACCTTAACAATAAAATGAAGCAGCAGCAAGATCTCCATCGTAAATTCACACAAAAAGATTCTACACCGATAAACAAACAGGTACCACAAAGCAGTATATGCGCCAGAAAAAAGATCCCTGACCCGCAGACTGCAGCACCGAATGGAACTGAACCTAGACGGATAGGAAAGCGTTGCAGCAACATATGAATCTCTAAACGCATACGTCTTAAGCGAAAGGCGCGATGATTCGAATGATCCTAACAACGAAATCGAGCCCTCCCCCCCCCCCCCCCCCCCCAAAAAAAAAAACTCCTAAAACCACAACATTCCTGGGAACCGAAGACGCGAAACGCATCAATCGGGTGAGGGAGGAATAGAGAAGAGAGGGATGAGAGAAATGGAAGTTACCTCAGAACTCCATCGCGCCGGCTCGAGGAAGCGGAGACACGGCCGCGCAAAACCCTAGAGAGAGTGGGGGCGTGAGGAGGAGGTGTTTAGGGTTTAGCGGCGGAGGCGAATTGGGGCAAGCAAGGTGGGCGCCCTCGGGGCCAATTTTAAGGAGAGGACGGTGTATCGCGGTCGTCCGATTTGGCTCACGGAGATCCAACCGTTCGTTTAAGGCTGCCTGTTCGAATGTTATTGCGGTTTTGCCATTTTTGAAGAGGAAAAGGGCAAATATGGAAGAGAGAATATAGACGGTGGAAGAAACCCACTTTGGTCATACCTCGAAAAAAAAAACCCCACTTCTGTCATGGGCCATACAAAATATTTTCCATAGGTAGAATTTCAAACGGGAACGAGTATTTCGATACGCAAATGCCTTTCACATATCACATGCCCACTGTATCCTTGGTCGATACTCTGATGTGTCTTAGACTATTTGGCCAAGTTCGTTCTGAGTTCTGACTACTGAGAAAGCACGTTTCACATTATATATTGATATGACATCTGGCGACTGTACAATTCTTTCTAACTGTGTTTAGAAATACACAAAGTAGTAAGCGCAAAAGAGAACAATTTCTATAAAAACATGTGTTGACAAAAGCATTGCAGAGCATGCAAAAATATCACGAGAAGCGCTCTTGCCAAAGATCAGCGTCATAAAGCCCGGAAGTTTCGATTTCATAAAATTGATGTTCGAAAACCGACTGATTCAGATTACATATGTACATGGATCCCAACGGACAGTGGGAGTTTCTGTCATCATACCAACAGATGGCATCTGCATCGACAATGATGGACACACAGCAACCTGCACGGCTAGTTACTTTCTTAAACCAGCGAGACGGCCAACCACGGGCAACTAGTTCGGTGACACACTGATACCATATTATTCCCAGATGCCGGAGCAAATGGTATAATCATCAGATTACACACGTCGCAAGCCACGAAACTGCGGCGGTTCATACTTCCTGGACTAGCAATCTGCCTCGCTGCTGCAGCTCATAAAGCATGAGTAGCGCAGCGGAATCCTGTGAGCTCTTCTTGTCAGAACGCCTGTCTCCTGTCAGGCTGATAACATCGCCGTTCGGTATGTGCAATGTTATTGTCGAAGCGAATGCGAATCCTTGGGGTGCAACCTTTTGTGAGGAACCACCGGATGAGGGGCACACGCTGCCAGTAAAAAGAGGATAAATATTTATCAACACTAGCAAGCTACAAAGCTGCATTCAAGCCAATGTGAAGTAACGGTACCTTGGTTCCACTTTCACAAATTCAAATGTTGGCATTGACCACTGTAGCTTCTTACATGACTCGAACAATGATACACGAGGTCCTCCTTTACTCATCTTAACCTTCACAATCACTGAACAAACAGGATGTATTACTGGTCTTTTGAACTTTTATAATTGATATTCATATGTGCGTACCTGGTGAATAAAGGTAACAGACAAATAAATCTACAGAGATTCTGAGAATAGAAAACCTACATGGTTTATCAATAACAGAGTGTAGAGCTGTCATTGACACAGCTAATTCCTTCTGATGGGGTGGTACTACAGTCTGTGAGCCCATTGCATCAATCACATTGTTGTAATTTTTTGAACCACCATGTTTCTTTTCAATTTGTTCTGTTGTGCTAGCATTCTTCGGGATTAGAAGTCCTTTCTTCTGCACACACAAGTAGATGCTGAGCTGTGCAACTAGAAAGCATATACCAACACAAGTCACCAAATAACGGAGCATTGAAAGAAAGAGATACCTCCAGGTCCTTGAGTAATAAGGAAGCTGCGTGTGCTCTTGCATCAATTTTCCTCTTCCCAATACCTTGCCTCACAAAAAGCATGTCCTTGAGTGTCAAATCAATAGTGGCCACTACGCTGTCTCCTCGATTTTCACACTTAATTCCTACAAAATACCCATTTTTGTCACACCACTCACGAAGCTCTCTGAGTGGAGGTAACTCTAGACTCTCAGGTGTGACAATAGGGGAAAGAAGAGGTTCGAAAACCCTCCAAACTACATCCAAGTTGAGTTTGCTGTCGATAAGAATGGCGCCGGCAATACTTTCTACAATATCACCTAGAACCTGCATTGAGAGGACAAGGTGAAGTACATTAGATTTTTTTTTTGTGTGTGTGTATAGGAGGTACAATCGAATTAATGCAGTATTCTAGATATGCACAATGATAAATACCAGGTGTTAAAAAACACATTTCCAGAGTATCCTGTGCCTTAGCCAGGAATCAGCTATTGTTAGTGTACCAGTCATTTCATTTTTACTATCAAGATTCCAGCAACTCACAACTTCGAACTACATGCAATCAGCAAATAGAATTTCTTATTCGCAGCATTAATCTCTAGGCACTAGAACCCTAGTTTCAACCATTGAAGCATTAATCGCTGGACAGCCCTAGTTTCTGATTCAAGATCAATGGACTGCAACAAACATTATTGATGTGCTATATGATAGTCCTAGATGAAAGCATATGCCATTCATGCGATCAGATATAGAGGGAAGGGAGGGGAGGGGAGGGAAGTAAGAGGACCGTACTTTTGGCCCCTTCGATGGTCCATTGGATAAAAGGTTGGTTTTGTCCATCGATGAACCTTCCATACTATTTGTGTATTCTGTAATTTGGTCTAGTAGGAGCCCAGAAGAATGCTGGAGAAAGTGGTGGAGCTTGTGCTTTACTGCAACTTGTGCAAAATTTTCATTGTTTACTGATGCAGACCGTAAATCAGTCAAGTCCCCCTCATCCGTATCTTTATGAGTAAGGAAAAGGTGGTTTGTTATTAGGATATCCAATACTGCATCCCCAAGGAACTCCAAGCGCTGGGAAGAAATAGCTCACATTAGAGAGATTAAATAAAATCAAAGAACGAAATATGTCAAACTAGATAAATATCAATCACATACCTCGTAGCAGTATGTAGCGCCTGATTCTTGCTGTGATGGGTGGGTAAGAGCCTCTATTAAGAGACCTTTCACCGAAAAAACATAGCCTAATTTTGCTTCAAGCAATTCAACTAAATCAACTTTTGGAAGATACGTCCGCACAGATGCACTCGACGTGGCTTCCATAATCAACTCTTCATCAGCTTCAACCTTGATATGCAACCATTTGAGAACAGCTATAGCTGCTTTTAACCCCCCTCCCACATAGTATGCCCCAATTATAGACTCAACACAATCAGAGATGGTCTTGGAACATATCCATCTGTGTCCCTTGTCACACGGCTTTCCTATAACAATAGATTTGTTACTATCCTCAAATACAGCCTCAGAAGTTTCTGGGCATTCACAAGGACATGGCCGGATGGATAGCTGTCCGGGTGCAAGCCATCGACGAGGATCAAATGCAGCATCGCGTATGTAACCCTGTGTTCATCCAGCCAACAATCAAATTAGCTTAAAAGGGTGTTAAAGCTCAGAGCCTCAGAGCTAAATGAAGCATTTTATTTATATTTTGAGATGTAATATACCTGTATATTACGTTTAGTACCAAGCCTGTGAAGCGTGGCATTACATATAGTTTCCTGTCTTCTGGAAGATAACTGCCCCTCATGCTTATTATGAAATGTCAAGAAAAGATGGCAACTCACTGCGTACTTTAGCACAGAATCCCCAAGTAATTCTAAACGCTCCATAGAGAAGTCTTCACAGCATCGAGGTGTCGTAAGAGCTTCCAAAATCTGAGGAAGCGTATGCAAGTTGATAATTACATTGAAGAAAATAAAAGGAGTAATATGCATGAAAAGAACAGCTTCTTTTAAACTTGGACTCATACCAGGAAGCTTGATATGTCAGAATCCGTGTATCCAATTTCACTTCTTAGTTGACTAGCCAGCAATAGTGACTCAATGCGATACATCAAAGACGGAAACAAATAGAACACTCTCAAAATATCGACAGGTAAATCAAGAGGGATCAGCAACTCCGGAGGCATGTGAACATGGCTATTCGCCCTATTTGCTTTCTCATTCGTTTTCTTTTCCACACCATTGCCTACAATAAGCAACAAAGGATAAACAATGAGAGCAATCTTTATATGAAATTATCAACGCGACTACAGTTAAACGGGATATTAGTATCCAATGAATGATTCAGTCTAATCAAATTGATTATAGCGCCAATCACAGTTAAAGTAAAAAAGAACAAGGGTGCTTGAAGAAATCTTGCTTAGAAAAAAAAAACGAGGACCACTATGCTTTGACAAAGTCAGAAAATAGAATCTAGAAACAGACATCAGGAGTATCAGGAGAGAGATAACCTTCGCCTCTGCACTTCGAGGAAAGAAGGTTGTGAGGATTATGGCAGGGTTTCAATAGTAGTAATGGCTGTGAGGGATGACGAAGGACTATGCTGTACCTGCAAATGAAGTATGCTATTACATTTTGGGTTAAATCTTTATATTCTTGAACGAGGATATGAGCATGCAAAAGGTCGAGCATACTTCTTCTCAAAGTACTCTGCAAATGTCCGGAATGCTGTTTCTTTCTTATCAGATGCGCCATCAAATGTGCTATTGGCAGTTTTGCCAACTACCTCAAGGGTCGTATATATCTTTCCTGTGTGAAATGCCAGGACTACAACATTTCTAAGGTCTCCAGCCTTACATGACCTGTTAGCCAAATGAATAAGATCACCATTTTTGTGAGGATTAAGTATTTCGATTAGGTTACGATTGTCCCCAGAATATATGCTTCTCATAAGTCCAACAGTTGTAGCCGCTACATCAATCACACTCCAGTTAATGCAAACACTTTCATGAGAATCCAGAGTACGCTGCACAGGTAAAATCAAATACATATTTGCATTATTCCAAAGGAGTGTATCATCTTTCTTAAGAATAAATTCCCTTGGGGTGTTGGATGATTTTGCTCCGGTAAACAGTTTTCCAAACAAACCATTAAAGAGAAGCCCTTGAAATAGCTTTGCTTGTTCGATCTAAGAAAAAAAAAGAGAAAGGAATCTTTCAGATATGAAGAACCGAATCAGAAGCAAAGTAGGAAAAAAAAATATATCGACTTGGCCTGACCTGCCGAGCATCCAACTCAATAGGTCCACAAGGAGAAACTGAAGCTTTTACCATCTTGTCATGCAAATATAGATCAATATTCAAAGTAGCAGCTTCTTTTGCTATATTTGCATTAATTAACAGGACAAAGTTGGAGTATTTCTGACCAACTTGATCACAAACAAAATTTAACTTGTAGGCCTGAAGCTTAGTAACACTTCTATTTGATGACCAAGTGCCAGACATAGCAAGAACCCTGGTTGTTCCATGCAGCTCTTTTCGTTTGGTTGTACCTTTGACAATGCAATAAAAGATTGTCGTAAAAAATACAGGTTGCCATTGTCAGTTAGTAATAAATACAAAAATATTATGAATATTATGTAATCGGCTTTGCCATTCATGGCATTACAAACAAGTAGCTGGTAGATGAAATACTTTTTAGGACTTAGCAATCATGTACCTATGAAATCCTGACACTCCTTCTGCTTTTTAAGCCGGTTGGCTTCATCTTCTTGAGCAAATGATTCGGCTGATCTCTTCAGTGGATTCATGTCAACTGTTGATGCAACAATGATTTATCAAGTGAAGTCAACAGAAATCCATCACTATTAGACCCAACGCCAAATGCATCAGTGTGTACAGGGGCTGACATGCAAAAACAAATGACCGACCTAATTCACGCACTTAATCCTCATAAACCCTCTCAAAACCCAGCAAAGCACACCCCCAGAAAAACATGGCCCCAACCAATGGCAAATGAGCGACTGACGACTGTTCTAGAAACGTCTAGAAACCCGTACAGGCCCCTGTTCAAGCGCCACAGCGTCCAGTCCCAAACTCTCTAGTTCACGCAATCGATCAGAACAGTAGTCAATGGAATCATGCATCGCATTACCCCAGCCTAACACTCCCTGATCCCCAAACAAAGCGCAATCGCAGGAACACTGGAAACGACCCCAGATAAAACTTCCTAAAGAAGAAACTGCCGGTTACCATCGGCGGCAACGGTTGCCTCCGCCGCGGAATCGGCTGCGCCCATCGCCTCGCCTCCGCCGCCGTGCTCCGCCGCCGCTTCCGATTCGCCCATGAAGGATAGGGATTGAGGGAATCGTCCCGATCGATCAGCGACAGCTGATTATTGCTCGAGGGGATGCGCGTGAAGCGATGGATACTGGAACGGAGAACGGCGGGGTGGGGCAAAACGGGGTAAAAATGAAAAGAAAATTACTCCGGTTATTAATGTTGCGCAATTGTCTGCGAGCTGGACCTCGTCACTGACAGCTCATGGCCCACCTTGGTAGCGGGGTGGACTCTTGGGCTCGTTGCTGGAGTTACCCAAGACCTGAATAGGTTCCCAAAATACTGAAAGGTCTGGACCTTTAAAACTTCAATTTTTAACAGACTCCCTTTTATCCATTGACTGGCTAGCCCAACAAAGTAACGGGAAGGAGAAACAAAACAGAGGAGCTAGTTCTCCTTGACTCTGTCCGCCATAGACGAGCTTTGGGAGCTCGAATCCGTCATGGGGAAGAGGGGGAGGACGGTTAGGAGTTGGGGGAAACGGATCCTAGGTTCACGTCGCATCCATTTGAGGCATCAATTTGGGGAAAGGCTGCGGGGAGTGGCGGCTGCGACGGGGAAGAACAGAGGCGGCCATGGCTGCTCAGGTGGAGCTCGGTGAAGAGGGGAAGGGGGCGATTGAGCGGGCTAGGCAGGTGGAGGTGGTGCTGGGGGCGCTCACCTACGGCTCAATCGACACCAAGATCTGCTCAACAAGGCGTCCTTCGTCTTCCTCAAACGCCGGGGTCCCCGCCTTCCTGTCTTCCTCGTTCGTCAATGCCTGGGTGTGGCGGGGAAGGTGTGCGGGCGCCGGGCGGCGACAGCAGCAAGCTAGGAGCGCGAGCGGTTGACAGCGAGAAGGGCGGAGGGAGCGGAGGAGCGGAGGAGCGACGGAGGGAGCGGAAGGGGCCGGGGCGCGAGGAGGACGACGACCGCGGGGCGTCGGAAGAGAGAAGGTCACGCGGCGCCTCGCGTCCTACTGCTCGGTCACGCCCCGAACGGCTCCTCAAAATAGGTCGACGTGTTGGTCTTCTGTTGAAGACAGTTTTTGCATGTTTTTGACTCATTTTGGATATAAAGGACTCTATGGATGAGCTGTTCGAGTCAGTCTTAGCTACGGGGAGCGGACCTGAACGCTGATTTTATTGTCTTCCTTTCCCAGGAAGGTCAGTTATACGTACCTTTCTATGTACGAGACTGCCTGACAGAGGGGTCAGTAAAATGTGACTCCATAAGTCGCAGAACATTGTCCGGTGACTCCGTGAGACCAAGAAAGGCAGAACAGGACGAAAGCTGCAGCTTGGAGTACCCAAGTTCTATACCAAAGCCAGACTTGCCATTTGTTTTCCCACATCTATAGATGACGTTCTCGACGCGATCTTTCTTCAGATATTCAGTCCAGTTTGCACATTTAATTCCAATAAAAATATACTACGAATAGAGAATTATAAATGAAAATAAGAAAGAAGAAGATAAAGATAGTTTCCACTAAAGAAAAGAGAGAGTGAGGCCCCACATCTAATACTCACCGATGGTATGCTCCCGCACAACTCCCATAGCGACGGAATTCTATTTGGTGAGAGAGATAACTTGTAGCAACCGCCCAAACGACTCGATCTGAAATGAAAAGCTAAGCAAGAGGCGAGGCCTTGACATCTGGTTGAGCCTCCAAGTAGAGAGAGATTGGAGATTGGTTGTCAAAGGAGGAATGAAGTGAAAAAGGAAACAACTATTGTGGGCTACACGCAAGGTGCATATCAGGCGCAAATCATATAAAAGTTGAAAACCTGAAAACTTTCGATGTCACACATTGGATCTTGCATCTACCTAACTCAGATTCAAGCAGTTCTTGGTGAGAATCGAGGTGGGGGGAGCAGTTACCTTGGTCCTCAGGAGCCTCAGAGTTGAGGTCAAGGTACAGGTTCAGGTCGTCGTCGTTCCAGCCACCACGCCGCATCGGAACTGTCCCCTCGAGAGAAGAATTTTGATCTCGCAGGAGTTGACCATGCCAGGATAGGCTGCGCCTGGGAGAAGAGTCTGACGTCTCCTCAGTCCCTTCCATGGCCTCCGATATCTGCCCATTAAAGCCAGCCATGGATGCGAGCAAATTGGATTGGGGACGTCGGGATGCCATGCGAATCTGCGTGGGGAAAGGTAGGAGGAGGCGGGGAATTAAGGGTTGGGAGGGGCGGTGAAGGGCGGGAGGCGGCGGGAAAGAGTCAGGGAGGGGGCGGCGGGGAAGGACTGAGAGGAAAGGAGCGCCGTACCCTAGCACGCACAACGGGTAACAGTGAGCAGGGTCATTTTGCATTTAAGGAGGGAAGGAGTGGGGACGCGACGAGCGAAATCAAGCGAGTGTGACAAGGGAAAAAAAAAGGTGCGGGTCTAGGAGGGCAATTCGGTCTTTGGTCGTTTTCCCCTTGCGTTTAGGTAAGCTTGGGGGGAGGGGGGAGGGGGAATTGAGGTGAGTGGTGGACTAATGTTTAGGAGATGGGCTGGGTAATGTTTAGGAAGTTGTTTAGTCACCCTGTTTGAATCTAGCTAATGTTTAAGAGGTGGATCCAAACAAAGCCTTTTTTGTCATTATCTCATGGTTTTGTTGTTGGACATGCCAAGCAATTCGTAAGTTGGCGGCATCCTAAAATACTTCCATAGCCAAGTAACTTCCAGGGCCACGCATGCACAAACATGCATATCTTTGAGGGCGTGGATGCCATCTCGCTGCAGTTGATCCTTTCGTCCGTGGTGACCGCCGATCTTGCTTTGCTCGAAGGTGCCCTCCCTGCGGCATCCCTCGTCGACGGCCACGACATCAGGTTCCTCATCGGTGCCTCGTTCTCCGCCTTCAAGACCTCGAAGGTTTACGGTTGCTAGCGCACCTCCATTGCCCCTCCCCCTCCCCAGTTCGAGAACCAAGAAAACTTCCCGCCAACTAATAAGGTCAACCACTTCTTTTGGTCCTTCGCCGCGGACGGACTCGAACGCATTCCGTTCTGCACCATCACGGAGGCCTCGACACTTTCGTGTGCCCTTTCTATCTCGCCAAAGAGGACATTGAGCATATGTTCCTCTCATGCCTAAGGCTTCACCGCTGCCGTCCAGGGTGCCCTCCCCTTACTCCGTCGCCTCTGTTGTGTCCATTGTCGTCGTTGTGTTCTTCCCTTACCCGCCTGCTCTGAGGCACACAGTCGCGTTGTAGCTCTTGTGGATCATTTGGAAGAGTCGAAACAAGAAAGTGTTCGACAACATCGGCATTGACACGAAGTCGATCCTAGCGACGATCGAGGAACACGCATCTCTCTGGCCGTGTCGCGCCCCACGTCGCCTGGCGACCTTTCCACTCATTGCCTGGTGTAATTTCCTTTTCGATGTAACGCTCTCTCCCTCCCCTCCTTCTGTTACCCTTCACGGGCTACAACCCGTGTGATGTGCCGAGTCCTCACACTCTTTCGATTATCAATAAATCAAGTGGACTTTTCCCCCCTTAGATTTTTGTTGAAAAAACATGTATGAATAGGATCCTATAAAAAAAAATACAACATCTTCATCACTATTATAGTTCCATTATCCTTGCCGAACAATCTTATAGTAATTAAATTAAAAGATCATAAAAATATGTGATATTCATACTCGTAGAGTAGAGACCTGTTCCATGTCAAAACAACAGAGGCAGTGCTGTAGCCAGTACCCAACCAACAAACGGGCCGTGAAGAACAACAAATGTCACATACAGAAACAAAGATGGCCACCTGTCGATGGCCTGTTTTGACTGTTGCCCCTTACAGCGCGTTATATCTGCAGCCAGCGTGGCATAGCCTGCAGTTTCGCGGCAAACTACAAGTCCTCGGGATGATCACTCCGCGCTACAAGACGCCGCCCGGCCCTGGCCGGCCGTGACATCACCTGACGCGCTCTCGACCGTTCTCCTCTTCATCTTCTCCATTCTGCAAGACGAGGCGAAAAAACCGTTACTTACATCCAGGTTTAAACCTTCGCACAGAAGCTGACGAGCAGGAGGCAGGAGCGCGTACGCAGTCGGGGACTAGGTACGTGGCAGCAGCCATGGAGGTGGACGGGGCGCCGGACTTGACCGACTTCATGAACGACTGGTTCTTCGGAACGGTCGGCGCCGCGCGGCACAGCGGCGGCGGGTACGACCTGACCGGCGAGAGCAGCAAGCGGCCAGCATCGCCGGCGGGAAAGAAACAGGGGAAGAGCGGCGGCGGCGGCGGTGGCAGCAGCGCGAGCAGGCAGACGCAGGAGTGGCTGGAGGAGGCGAAGAGGATGGTCGGGGCCGGCTCGCCGGGACGGGTGGGCTCGCCGTCCAGGCAGGTGCCCAGGTTCGCCGGCGGCTCCGGGACGGAGCCCACGCCGACGCTCGACCGCCGGGACCCCATGTCGCGGTCCGCGAGAAGGTAAATCGATCAGATCACTACTGCTCCGTCTGTGCACATACGCAATGCATGCGCGCTCACGCACGGTCGCACGGACTGAGTTGGTTTGACACGCTCACGCTGATTCATGCGGGACGCACTGCTGATGCACAACACAAAGGCGTTCTACTGCTCTAGTCACCGAACCAACCTTGCATTCCCGTCCAAAGCATCGCTGGTTCACAGCTCGCATGTCACCTGCACAATCGCATTAGCTCACTGCTAGTTCAGTCTCTGATTATAGGTTGCTCTTCATGTTGTCAGGACACATGAAAAATACGTTCGCTAAATTACTCTTTTTCAACATGCCCCGCCATTTTTTCATGCCAGCACTGTTCTGTTCTATCCTGTTTCATTTTCTGTTCGCTAAATTAGTTTTAGCCATCACTTTTCTTTTTTTTTTTTTTAGCTAATCACTTTTCTTCCGAAAAATATTTTGTGAATTTATGGGCCACCATCAACGAGCCAAATATTTCATTTTGAGGCCCAACCGCACAAGACCAAGCAAGTCCAGTAGACAAAACCTGCCCAACTGTGGCCCATTCGCTTTGACGCTGGAAAAGTTTTGCCGCCCGACTGGGCGCCGCAACGGCGGCGAATTCCTCACCGCTAACCTCTTTCTCCGGCGTGCGTGGGTGCAGGCACCGGCAGCCGGGCGGCATCGGCGACGAGATCCTGCAGCGCGCGTCCGTCACCTCATCGCCTCCGCGCTCCGACCCCTTCGCCTCCGAGCCCCCATCCCCGTCCCCCTCCCTGCCCCCAAACCCATCTCGCCGCAAGTCCCGCTTCCACGATGCCTCCAGGCCTTCCACCCCCGACTCACCCCACAGCCACAGCCGCGCCGCCTCCACCGCCAACCTCACCCGCCTATGCCGTCCACCCCCGCCACCGCCGCCACGCCTCCGCCTCCTCGGCTCCCGCCGCCGCCGACGGGTTTGACGACGGCGTTGCCCGCCTCAACTCCTTCCTCCGCCGCCAGCGCGCCGTCGTCGCAGACCTAGCTGCCGGGGACCGTCTCGCCTCGAGGTCCACCAAGCTCGTGCTCTCCGACGCCTCCAAAAGTAAGATTCTTATGGTTCTATCAGACCCTCTTTGATCTGAATCTGGGCAGTGGGATCAATTATTGGATTTCCGTTTTGGTTATGGTAGGTGCGAGCTCGATTGTGGCCGCCATATGCTACGCATGGATTCTGGCGACCAAGGGGGATGGTCAGGCCGCTGTCCCAGTGGTAAACATGCGTCGGAGCAGGATGGCGAGGTGCAGGCAGGCAGCTTGGCTCCTCTATCACGTCGGGGTCGACACATCGGCGCTGCTCTTCGCTGACGAGGTACACCATGTGATCTTATATGTGAACACACCATGCTGTGGTGCTTTGCGACTTACAGGTCGTATAATGGCCCGCGTATGATGTGTGTGAGTTTTAGTGTCGACAAGTTCGACAACTGTATCGGTCCCGGAGTTATTGGGCGTTTATTTTTAGCAGAGGTGACAGGGATGGGGTATATCACATTGCAGTCGCGTCATGTGGGTTATCTGAATTTTGATTGGCACCATGTGGTTGTCATTTGTGCGATGATGCCATATGCGTATTCAGAAATTGGTATTTCTTCGTGTTCCATAATACACTGATACTACCATAGAAAGGGGAATGAATCCAAGCCACAAGTGGAAGGCTGTACAAATTTGATACACTTAATATCTGAATAGATATCTAGAAGTGCACTGTGTTGATGCAGTAGGCTCTTATCAATTGCCTCTTCCTTCCAACTGTTTTCCTAGTTTATGGGCCAAGCTATATCCATTCCCTGTTTGAAAGGAATAATCACACTGCAAACAACGCCTAAGGCAAAATCATTTATATGTCTTAGTCTATCTGATTCTGATTTGAGAATCTCAATTAGGTTGACATGGACGGACTAATAATGAATCAACGAGTTAGCTTGTTTGTGGTGGGGCAAGATGTTCTGAAACCAAAAGCTGAGGTACTAATGCGAATGCTTGTACTTTTCAAGTGTCTGCAGAGGTTAATTTATATGATATCTGCATTTACTTCGTAAGCATCCTTGATTTTGTCTCCTAGGTGGGCTCAGTTTGCACAGTTCTGACCAATAGCTACTCTGAAGACGCTTATAGCCTACTTCAGAGCTTGGACATAAAGAAACTTCTGGTTAGTGCATTGTGCTACATGTACCATGGTGTGTAAATTACTGGCTCCTCCTGATTGCACTTTATGGGTTTACCTCAGCTTGCAGGTATCCTACTAGATACAAACAACCTTTCAAGAAAGTGTTCAAACAGAGATTCAGAAGCAGTACAACTGCTTTTGTTTGGTGCCTCGGAGCGTACGAGGCATGAATTGTTTCAACAATGTAATATACTAATCTTACATAGGCATTGATATACGAGTATTACATCAACGAATTTAAAAACCATACAGTAAATATTGTTGCTGATGCCTTGCATTTTGACCAGTGATGCTTGATCACAATGATCATTCTTTTGTCGAGTACCTGAAGAATACCTACAGAAATTCAACCACAAATGGTGAGTTTCATTCATTATACCATCATTCACTGAAAAACTAACTTTATTTTATTAGTTTAACTTTATAATTTTCCAATTTGTCCATTACTTTTGAACTGACCCAACCTCGATTTGTTACACTGGTGCTGCCAGGATGTATATGCTAATTATTAGTAACTTCACTGACCATTTGATTCAACCAATGACTCAACTGAAACTTCTGAATAATTCATTTAATTCTCACTTTCTATATTATATTTCTTTCAAGTGCCTTGAAGATCTATTTTCCTTTTACCATAACGCTCTGACATAATTTTATACTTTTCTTTATACTAGGCAATGAAGACAGTCCTCCAGAGCAAAAACATCCAGTTTCGGCATCAGGATCATCCCAAGATACTAAAAACTCTAATCCAGGTAATATTTCTATTGCCTCCATCGACATCTGATAAGCAGGTTGCCTGTAGTTGAGCAATTTTCAGTTCAGTAAAAAGAGCACCACAATTCTTTAGTTTTAAACTCTGGACGCCGTGTTAACTGCTCTATTAATACTATGTTGTTAATAAGCACTTTTTTTAAATTGGTGTATGACACTGCAATTTTATTATGCGGTATAGCTTTTGCTGATTTGGTTGTGGTTATTTCCACGACAGTTGACCAAAGACCAGCACGTGGAAATGGCGGAAAGTCATCAGATGAAGCTTCTCGGGGGAAAAACAAATTTTTCTTGGCAAAATGGTTTGGATTTGGTCCAAAGTAACCTGTTTCTTCTACTTGTCTGATTGATCATTTAAATCATTGCTCAATTTGAGAAATATCAATGTACTGAGGAAGTAACATATTAGAAACTTTTCTCCTCACTCTATACTCATGTGAAAACCCAATTTTATTAAGCTCGTCAACTATTTCAACTGGCCAATGTTCAGATAAATACATTCCCATGCTTACATATTTTACAGCCTGTTGTCGAAGCACTTTCCCGGTGTTTATTTTAGGTTGAATTCTGGGAAAACTTAATTAATATGCTTTTTAATGAGAGCTTCTGACATTGAGTCAAGTGAATAAGGATGGATGAGAAACGAGCATGTGCAAACTTAATTGCTTATATGTGATTTTTCATCTGTCCTGTTACTTTTCAAAAGTGCTTATTTATTTCAAATTGTGGGTGTTATTGTTAATTGTGACAGTCTTTTTAGGATGCGTAGGAATGACGAATGTTCGTCTAACTACAACTGTGTACTAAGCCTTATTGGCTTGTAAGAAAATTCTGATGGGTGCATTTTGGGAAAACTTAAATGGGACCTTTGAGTGTCAAAGTTACATGGTCCAATCAAATGTGATTACTATTAGCGGTGTAGGGTATTGCGTTGGCATTCTTTTGGTTGTTGTCTTTTGAAAAATATGTAGATTCATGTTCAGAACGACACATTATATCATCATAATTCAGGGATTTGTGGCCATATTTTGAACGGAGAAAAAAAATGAAACAAACCAGGAGGCTCCAAACAGGCATTAAGAAGAAGCAGAGTACAACGTTGGAGGGACCAGGTCTTAGCTGGAGTTTCCCAGGATAAAACAACATGAACGCATGATTGGGAAAGCGATGCTATGGTGAATCCTGCCTGTCATCACCTTCTCTATCAGGACCAGCCTGTTCCTAATCCCTAGAACTATCCTGTGCCCCTCCAATCCGATCTTCCATGTGCACAGCGCACTCTCCCATGGAAACGAAACAGAAAATGGCCTCAATCATTTCCATACACACTTCCATTTCCAATCCACTAGTAGCACATGATATGAATAATTGGTTCATAACACGGTAGGAGGTCCACTGTAATGCAATAACAAATCTAAGATTCTAGCTCACTCGACCTTCCAAGCGTACAGAAACAAGCAAAAGTCAGAGTACTCATCAGTGTGGAAGTCAGCAGAAGCCGATGGCGACGAACACAGAGACGGCGGCTCAGGCTTGAAGATGAACAGGGCATGCCTCATTCCTGTGCCGAAGAGCCAATCGTGTGCGTCCCAGTACACCTGCACCTTGAGCTGATTGATCATGATGCACTCGTTGCCTCTGAACTTCCATTGCAAGTGCCTGACCAGAACATTCACACAGCCGTCGATCTTGATCACCATGTCGACGTCGATCCCGCCGTTGAGGTTGCTGCTGCTGCACTCGATGGTGATGTCGTGCAGCTTGCCCTTCTCGTGGAACCTGGCCTTGGTGAGGAACCTCTTCTTGCTGAAGACATGCTCCTTCTTGCACACCAGAACCGCGTCCTGGAGGGACGGCCGCGACCCGGTGCGCCGGAAGGCCTCCTTCTTGAGGTTGCCGAGGAGGAGGACGACCTCCTCGTCCGAGACCACCGCGACGTAGTAGTCCGACAGCGGCTCGGGCTCATCGGAGAACCTGGCGCTCCTGAGGTCCCAGACGACGTCGATGGCCTTGCCGTCGACCTGGAACTGCTTGGCGCCGTACTTGCGCCAGAAGTGCCACGGCTGCATCTCCACCTTGCAGGCGGTGCTGCAGGCCTTGGAGCTTCCGCCATCGACGGTGCCAGCCTCGCCGCAGTCCCTGCCGCTCTTGTCCTTGCCGCCGCCCGCCGATCCTTCGATCGACACGGACATGCCGTGCGTGAGCAGGTTCCTGCACCATGTCACGGTGACCAGGCGGTTTTGGCCGGCGATCCCCGCGCGGTAGACCAGCGTCACCGCGCTCTGCCCGGACCTGGTGGCCGCCGCGGATGCCGGGGCGTCAGGGAGCTTCTCGCCGGCCGAAAAACACGAAGGAACCGAGAACAAGTCCTGCATCATGTAGATGCCTTTGTGGAACAAATCTTATCTGATCAAGGTATGTCCTTGTGGCGAGGGGACTAATTAAACAGAAAGAAGGCTATACATAGGTGCCGGGAAGTGCCATGAAGCCATGCAAAGATACGGAGTTGGGCGAGGAGATGAGGAGACCATGAGTTAGCAAACCGAGCTGGAAAGGAAAGGAGGCCTGGAAAGTGAGCTGTACATGAAAGCGAGTGGAGGAAGCCCTCATGGGGTGCCTAAAACCGGAGGAACCTTCTCTGCTTGCGTGGAATAAATGCTCTATCTTTCAGGGACCAACCTTGGTTTCCCTGCAGGGCATTGTACTCCCACTGGTATATTTTCTACTGCCTACTTTCACCATGGGCCGGAGGCAAAGCTCAAAGCTCGGAGCTATCAGGACTGCTCGCTGTCTGGCGACTTGCTTTGCTCCTCCCTTGCATCGGAGTTGGATCTCTCAGGGGCCCTCAGGTCTCAGCAGCTGCAAGCAGGTGCATGTGGGTGACATGTTAAAGATAGCAAGGCATGTGGAGATCAGCCACAAGATTTCTTTGATTGCAGAGGAGCATAACTGTATCGTGCCAAACAATGTGCAGGCAAGAGGATGTACCTAGGGGTAGGCTGTTGAGCTGGATTTCGTGGCTGCAGCGGTTGAGTTTCCTAAGACGTTGACAAGTCTAGGATGAAACGTACACTGCAACTAATGGCAGAATCTGGTTGTTTTGTAAGGGGAGCAAAAGGAGATGTTTGGTTCTAAGACAAAAGAGCGGTCAATGAAATCATCTGATGGCTTTAGGCTGCGTGTTGCTGTTAGACTGACACTGATTGACAAGGCTTCCCCCTCTACCTGCAACACCTTAAAAAGAAGAGGCCGCATGGTGACGTTCTTTTAGCTCCTTGGTCCGTGGATAAACCCGTAGACTTTCCTTTGCAGCCGTCGTCGTCATAATCCATCAGGAAGCATATCTGATGCGGTTAGTGACAGGTGCCTCGGCCCTGGAGGCTGGAGCTCTGCCTCGTGGTGCAAAGCTTCTGGGAACGGTGATGGGTGCAGTGATGAAGGCGACGTGCGAGTTGAGAGCTTCAATGTGTGGATTCGATCAAAGCATTCGGTGACGGCGGATTCAAAGTTCCTGAAAATCTTCCGTGTTGGACTGGACCAGCGGCCAATACATGTTTGTTTATCCTTTCTTGGGCAAATGCATAGAAAAAGTTTCAGCTTGTGTTGAGGCGAGAAAAGAATCGATCAAAGTGTTGTTTAGTCGAGAAGTTGGAGAGTAGTGCTAGCTATATGCACCTTCTATTAGATATAAAGTCGCGGAGCTACCGATTAACATACGGACATTACCCTACTACTCTCTGTTTTATAGCTGTATAGTGGCTACTGATCTAGTACTTCATATTCAGGCAATCTATTTGCACTTGTTTTTCTTATCGTTCCACTAGCAGTTGTGAAAAAAAAAATGTGATATAACATTTTGAGCCAACGTTCCACTAGTAGGAGTGTATGCTTGGTGTTGTGCTTTATCTACCAGGTACCAGTACCAAAACTCCTCAATCCCAATGCATCATTGCATCGACTGGGTTGCAGGGCGTTAGGCCTGTAATTTGTTGGGTCCAGCTCTACGATACTCTTAACCTTTTCGATCACGGCGTCGCGCATTAACCGAGTGCGCCGGGCCGGCCGAACCACGGCTCGAGATCGCAATCGTTGGTGATGGCCAGCGCGCGCTCACGAGCCCTGTCGCCTGAGCTATGCCTCTCCTCAAGATCGATTACGAAGAGGAAAGAAGCTAACCGGACCGAACTAGTGAACCATAACACGGAGGCACGTGGCCGTGTCGTCGCGCCATGAATGGCCGATGCCTGTACAGCGTTTGTGCGCCCGGCCGGCTTCGCAGTTCGCAGGAAAAAGGCTTCGTTCACGTGCCAGCCCGGCCGGCCAGCCGGCCGACAGTGAAGAGGTTATGGATGTTGGATCGTTACCCGCTCAGTGGCAGGCACAAATCGATGGGCACCGTGTCTGGTTGCATGATGTACGAGTTAGCACATACCGGCTTGCTTTCGCGTGGCGTGTCGTTGTCCCGATCGAAAATGTTTAAGGTCCTTTCGTTATCTGCAGTAGTTATGCTAGTTCTTCCCTGTGCTTGTGGGGATCTTGTGCTTCAAGCACTCTGCCTGAACAGCTGACGAACATCAGAGGTGATCATCCATCCCAACGCCGCGCATTGCTCAAAACACGCGAAGAAAAAGGTGTCGAACCGAACGCCGGGGCCGGGTGGTTGCACTTGGACCGTCGTGCGGCCATGGTTGAGCCAGGCAGAAGGCGACTCTCTCGTCCGAGGAGCGGAGGACATTCCGATGGGACCTCGACGTCGACACGTTGAATCCTGAGCCGGCCGGGGCCTCGGAGCAGTCGACTGCAGCGACCCGTCATACACCATGAAGGTATATAACCAGTCTAGGAGTCATTCCTCTGCAAATACTTGATTTACAAAGAGAGAGTAGCACATTTTAGAAGCATGGCAGATGGGTTATTACATAGGAGCAAACCACAAGCATTGTTCTCAGAGTCAGTACATCATACAAACAGCTGCAAAGCAGTTCTTATTCAAACATATTTACATTCAAACTAAAACTCTATAATTATACACTAATAAAGTTCAGCTAGCCCTTTTCTACCCTGGCCTTTCTATTCTTCATGATCAACACCACTAGTAGATGGTCCACCCTCTTGGTTTCTGTTCTCATAATCATCTAGGTCAAGGTCGTTCGGATCACACAAGACGTAGACGTCGTCTATCAGCTCCATAAATTCGACATCTATAGAATAAATGGTACTAATCGGGGTGAGTACAGAGGTACTCAGCAAGTCGAGCAATAGCAAAAAGAATACATGACTAATTATCATCTTCCTATACAAGGGTAATATCAAGGAATAATCATAGAAAATAGGTTTGTGATTATAAACATCATTCATTAAGTTAAAATCTACTTTCCACTTAGTATCATGGGGTGACTGCCTCCTGTAGGCCCTTTCCCACTGCGGACATAACTTCCAACCCGGAAGCAAGGAGTGAACATTCACATTTTAAACTCTGCAGAGGTGTATCACTTTACCCACAGACTATCTTAACCAAGTGTTTCGCGTGTAGCTAGCACGCTCCGTACATTTCCTTTGATGCACGGGTTGGTCAAGCTAACAAAGCTGTTTTGCTAGCATATAGACAATACCTCCACCCACCAGTGTGAGTATATATCTCCTGGGTATAAAAGGGCTACCCGTAAACCCAACGGACTGGATTACTATCGAGCGATCCGTGACGCCCTTTAGGTTATATGCGACCCGTGGCGCTCAGATGCATAATAATAAATCCCTATTGTGGAGGCATGCTACAATGCTAGATACTTAGCTTAACCTGTCCCATCCCAGGTCTGTGGCCGATACGAGTAATATGGCGCTAGATCAATAAGTGGAAATTGGTGATTAGCCTTATATGATAACCATATTGCCGAATAGCCCAAACTTTCCAAATTATCAAACCAGGGCTACCCAGCACCACCTACTAGCAATGATCAATATATAAACGACAACTGCTCCATTCAGTTGTCGAAATCAAATTCATATGCAGCATATAGTAGCCATATTTACTTTAGAACAGATTGTCATGCATCACATAATAAGTTTTCAAACCATTGCTAATTTAAATAACAAAGCAAATATGCATCGAAGAACTCGACTTGCTTGAGCGTGTGTTCGCTTCAAGAGAAGCCCCTGGACACACCACGACCTGCCTTTGATTTCCGACTATTTCCGTTCCTGTGCATTACCGATGCTAAGTACGGGAGCCAATAGAAATATACCTAACTAATATTTGCTAAACGAAATCCTACTATGATCTACCAGTGCAAAGTGTGTGATTTCCATTATTTCAGAATGATATACATGTTAATTTATATTTTTCAGTGAGCATGGGCATAAATTCTTATACTTGATTCCCTGCACAATGTATTATTTAAACTAGTATGGCTGCCCGCGCATTTACGCGGCTAGATTACTATACTATTTAAAATAATTTTATATTTTTATAGAAGTTTAACATAAATTATTATAATTACTTATTTTATATTTTATATTTATAAAATAGTAGAAAACAGATTGGAGAATTTCTCATTGTCCCTCAATTTGGGTGTGAAATGAGTCATCATCTATCTTGAATTGTGTCTTATCTAACAATGTATTTTATCTTTAGAAGTGAAGTTGGTTCAAACGTGGCATGTAAAACAACATATGTCATGGTAGAAAAAAAGAATGTGTCGTACTACAAATAAACCATTCGAAGGAAATGTGTCATGCTAAAAATAAGATAATGTGCCATGCTTGCTAGACATATCACGGTGGATTAAGTGTCTATTGGATATTTTTATTATTCCAAAATTTAGCTATTTTGGGCTCATAATGGTATGGATGGTAAATTAAAAATAGGAATTAGGGATATTTTAGCTATTTTTTGAATCTAAGTTTATTTTTTTGGACTTGTAATAGCATGGAGGGTAATTTAGAAATAGGTGTGAAGTGTATTTTTGGTTATTTTTTATTATTCCGAATTTAGCTATTTTTTGACTCATAATGGCATGGTGGGTAATTTAGAAATAGGTGTGAGGGGTATTTTTGTGTATTTTTTATTATTCCGAATTTAGCTATTTTATAAATATTTTTAGGGGGTTTTCTGACTAATTGATTCATAATGGCAGTGGTGGGTAATTTTCTCTTCTTATTTTTTCAGATTAACGTGAGAATTTCTAGCATTTTAGAGCGAACGTGGTGGCTCCTTTTCGACGTCAAATATATATATAATATAATAGATTAATCAAATTCCAATAGCTTCTTTACTTTTACCCCTACGTTCTGTTTTCTTTTCTCTCTTCATTTTCTTTTCTACTTTATTTCTTTCACCTTACGCACATCACCCCTCTCCCCAGCAGCTTCTTTCTTCTCTGCTCACACCCGAAGGCCTTGCTGCTACTACTCACAATTCCTCCATTGCAGGCTATCGCACACGTTCAGGTCAGCTCTTCCTCCTGTCGCCTCTCTTTTCCTCTCTCCATCCCTTTCTCTCTTCTCTCTCAGGTTTTTCCCTAACTCATGTACCAGGTCGACCTAGGGTTTGGGCCATGGGAGTTGTTGGTTTCCTGCTCGCAGTCATCTTGAATCCAGGCACGACGAGCTGCAGCCTTCTTGGGTCAGACATGGAGTGGTGAGTGTTTCAATCTCAAATCCCCTTCAGTTTCCCTTGCATTTCTAATACAACCTGATAGTGCTCTGTTTTATTGGTTTAGGTGATAATTTACTGAAAATCGTGGCCTGTTACCTTTAGAAATTCAAGTGTAGTGCCTCTGTTCTGTTCTAAGGTTACAGCTAACAGGGATTTACTGAATTTAAGATTTACTTACTTGGTATTGAAATCTAGTGCAGCTACTGTCAGTTGATATTTTGTATTTCAATATCATTGTTCAGTCTGCCTGTGTGTTACTTAGCTCCTACCAAGAGATATACTGGACTGAGTTATACAAATTGCAAGTTGATTTATATACTTGATGATTTAACCTGACGGCTCTTGTATATTTCATAAACTAGTTAAAGCTTCATAGAGCTTCTATATGGAGTCGAACCCAAGTGTCTCAACTAAAGAGTTCTAATCTCTGACTATGCACAAGTAGAGTTCCTGCTATATGAATATGTGGTCTCCTATACTACTCTGAAATGTTGTACAGGCTCACTTGTGCAGGTGAGCTGATGGTGCTCTGAAATCCTAGCTCAAGAATAGCATGAAGACCTGAAGAACTAAATCAAAGAGTAGTGCCTACCTTGAGTTGCCGGGTGCTGAAACCTACAGGGAACAAAACATACTCGTGTTCTTGATGATCCTAGCAGTGACTCACCATGTGTTTGGGAAAGTGATGTGTGAAGAAGAGGGTGTTCTTTAGTAGGAGATAAAGATGAACATCTGATGTAGGTATATATATGTGTGAAGAGCACTCTGTGTTTCTAGAAGAAATGAGGATAAGACTGAAGGAAGAGTGTGCTGCCGACTCTATTTCTTGTTGTATTTGCTAACTACAATTTAGGGCAGTGCTAAAGAAATGGTTAGTGTGTGCAGCTGCCTAGTGTCCTGAGATGAACACCTATGCCTAGATTTTTCCATGGTGAAACATATGTTCTGAGAATATACTTGAGGGTTGTAAATGTAAAGGTTTGGAGGCATTCGTAATTTAATTTCACAGCCAGAGCTATAACTGTAAGATGTTAGAGTCCCTTTGACTATCCACTGCACCGATACTATAGCTTTCTAGTTCAGCCTGCTATTATATTTAGAAACAAATGCTCTATGTTTCCTTGCATTACGACTTCATTCAGTTTATAAGCTGATTTTTAACTTTGCTTCACGTGCAGAGTGTGTGCTTCTACCGTTGATGACTTAAACATGCACGCAATGAAACAATCAATGGACTAGCATTACTTTCTATGAGCTGCTAAAACTGGGGTTATCACATCGACAGCTCGCCATTGGACCTCGGGGACCAACCGATGACGACGACGAGTGCGAGGGCCGCCTGGACCAATTTCTCAACGGGCTAGAAACTAAAGATGGCCTCAAGTAACTGGGCCTTCTCTGGGCCAGGAAATGCGTATTCCACTAATCTGGTCGAATCGCAGCCGAAGCATTCAAATCTAACGGCTATTTGGACACCAGGGGTGGGCGCTAAATGAAATAGCGACCACCCCAACCTGCTGAGCGCTCGGCTCTCGGCGCTGCCGCGGTGCCGCCTCACCGGCGCGCCTTACTGTTCACCGCCGCCGTCACATGTGCGGTGTCGGGACTCGGGACCATCACGCCCCCCCCCCCCCCCCCCCCCCTAGTGTCACATCCTCTTCCTTTGTTGCCATTGCCACCGTTCGCCATTTCCTGTGCATCTCACCTCCCCGCCTTGTGCTCCGCGGCTGGACGCGCCCCTGCGGCGATCCACGCGTTCTCGTCGTCCTCCTTCCTCGCAACGACCATCTTGCCTAGAAACACCACCGCGGGGAACACCATTACCACTACCACGCCGCGCATGATATTCATCATCTTCCCGTGCCACTTGTGCCTCGGGCCAGCACAGTGAAGGACAGCCTTGCCCTGCTGCGTCGCGCGCATGTCCGCGGCCCGGGCCAGCGCCTCCGCACGAAGGTAGTCTACCGGCCGGCGGGTCAGCGCGTCAGCTCTTGTTCCATCAGGCTGATCCAGACCGGAGGTGGAATTGAAGTGAAGCAAGAGAGCTAAGTGAAGGGGATTATTGTGGCTGAAACTGCATGACAGAATCAGCCACCTGTGCATTTCTGGAGTCGTCGGCTCTTGCTTTTATACAGAGGAGTCATGCAACCAATCAATGAGATACAATTTGTATAGTACAAAACTATCGCTCTGTGAAAAACTCAGATGATTGGCGTGTAAGCCGTTTGCAGGGATAATTGGAACCGATGCCAGATTTTTGACAGGAGGTTAATCCTGCTGGCGTCATTTGCACAGAGCATGATCATTTTCAGAAGGAATTCAAAATGTTGGACAGGGCATCATGGTGCCAAGATGGTCTTGTTCTTGTTCTGCCCTGAGCATCTCTGTTTACATATACTATAGTCGGTTTGGAAAAGGCACCCACATATATATCTCATCGAACATACTAGTCACCAGTTTCGTGTCGTCTTACATTATTAGTACATACATCATACGGCGGATGCTCAGTTAGAAGGAACTTATTTTTACATATTATTTTGGTGCCTCGGCTGCCACATCATCCACCAGATACCGGCGGCATACTCTAGTCCAGCCATATAGCATACGTATATATAAGACCCGTACTTGCAAGAACCATGTCAACCAGGTAAGCAACGAGATGCATCCGGGTCAGAAGATGAAGCGGTTCTTGCGCGGGGCGGCGCACGCGCCGTAGCCAGCGCCGCCGGCGTACCCCTCATGGGCGGTGGTCTGGTACGACTCGTAGCGCTGCCCGCCGCCGAGGTTCTCGCGGCGCTCGTACGACTCGTAGCGTTGCTGCCCGCCGCCGTGGCCGCCGTGCTTCTCCTCCCGCTTGTACGTCTCGTAGCTCTGCACGCCGCCTCCGCCGACGCCGCCATGGTGGCCGGCGCCGTGCGCGGCGAACGCGTCCTCGCAGTCGCTCTCGTCGCCGCTCTCGTCCTCGCTCTCGCTCCGGTACGCCTCGTGGTGGCCGTGGCCGCCCGCGTACCCGTGCGCCTTGTACGCGCCTGCGCCGTACCCGTACCCCTGCTCCTCCGGCGGCGGCGTTGCCGTACATCTCCTGCTTCTTGTAGCCGTACTTCTGCACGGCGCCGCCGTACCCCGCGTTCTGCTTGTTGTAGCCGTGCGCCTGCATGGCCCCAGCGCCACCGTAGTGATGGCCACCGCCGTATCCCGCGTCGGCGGCGCCGTACGCATCCTGGTAGGTGTTCTGCTGAACGGCGGCGGTGATGGCTCCGCCGTGCGCCGCCTGCTGCTTGTAAGCGTTGGTCTGCTTGGAGATGGCACCATAGTCGCCGCCGCCGCCGTAGTAGCCACCACCACCGTACCCTCCCGCGTCGGCCTTGCCGTACATCTCCTTTTGGTAGCCGTACTTGTGCATGTCGCCGCCGTACCCCGCGCCGTGCTGCTGGTAGCCGTACTGCTTCTGCATGTCGCCGCCGTACCCGTAGCCGTGCTTCTGCATGCCGCCACCGTACCCTGCGCCGGCTTCGCCGTACGCGCCGCCGTGCTGCTTCTTCACGCCGGCGGCGCCGCCGTGGTAGCCGTTGTACGCCGCGCCATCATAGCCACCGGCTCCTCCCTCAAACACCTCCTCCTTGTGGTACTCGTGCTTCTGCACGGCGGCTCCGCCGCCGCCGCCGCCGTAGTAGCCGGCGCCGTAGCCGTCGACGGCGTTCTCCTCGCACACCTCCTGCTTCTTGTACACCTGCTTCTGCACGGCGCCGCCACCAGCACCATGGTAGCTGTTGAAGCCGCTCTCATTCTCCTCGCACACCTCCTCCTTGTAGGCGAGCTTCTCCAAGGCCTCGCCGCCGCCGGCGTGGTAGCCGTTGTACCCGCCGCCGCCGCCGGCGATGTTCTCCTCGCACACCTCCTCCTTGTACACCTTCTTCTGCACGCCGCCGCCGTCGCAACCGTAGGCGGGCTTCCCGTTGACAGTCATGCGGCTCATCTCCTTGATGACGGTGGTCACGACCTCCGAGTTTTGCTGGTGGTAGTTCATCTGGGGCTTGCTGTAGCCGTACCCGTAGCCGTAGCCATTGCGGAGCGCCATGCTCAACAAGTTTTTTTTTTTTTGGCTCTGCTTGCTCTGGCCGAAGCTTGCTTTTGTGCCGTGTTGCCTCGCTCGCTCGAGGTCTGGTTTTATAGCTAGGCCCCGTCGTCCGTGAGGTGAGGTGAGGTGAGGTGAGGTGAGGTGTGGCCATGACTGGGAGCATCTGTGCTCGACCGACCAAGTTGGTCATAAGGTGGGGATGGCAATGGATATGTGCTCCGCTTTATATCTTGAAATTGTTCGATCGAACCAGGCAAGGTTGTACTATGCCCGGTTTCTATAATCGAGGCATCTTATAATGTGACGACGCAGCAGGCATATCACCGCGATCATTGTGTGCAAAAGTAAAGATCCTATTCTCAAGCCATATTTGATGGCCTCTTTTTTCCTGCGGGCGGCCTAACGAGAATTCTTATCTTGTCTTACACTGTTGTATACTTTACAATGATTGGACGGATTCTTATGCTTATGTCACGTGATGGTTTTCAGATTCTACTACTATTCACAACTGGGCAGAAAGCAGGGCAGCAGCACTCGATCGCAATATCGCATCGAGGATCTACAGTGTTCCGTGTTCTTTTTTTTTTTTTTCGTTCAAAGATTGTGTCAACGATACGCTTCACGGGAAAGTAAATTCTCCAGCATCTGATGGGTAGAACCATGCACCCATGACTACACTTACACACTTGGAGTGTGATTACCATGACCATTACGAATCTTGTGAATGTCCTGATCTCCGACGGTTCTTTCAGTAGATACAGGATCACACTGTTCTTTCAGGGGGGAAATCCTACGGGATCAAACCGCGGGACGGCGCGAGTGCGTATCTGATTACGCGGACATCATCTCGATCGCTTTGCACGGCCTTCGTTGCCTGATGAGGACGTGATCGCCGAACGGGCAAGACGGCCGGCCGGGATATGCTCCTGAGAAAAGCTGGGACGACCGCATCAGTGCAACACCGAAATGTATCGCTGTTCTTGCAATCTGGCATGAGCGATACTGAGAGCGCGAGCAGAACACTTCGGAGAACGCGGTTGCCTCTTGCCGCCGCGGAGAGACTAGAGAGACGTCATCGATCGGCTCGCCATTTCCAGGCCATTCGCCCATGTTTTTTTTTTTTAATTTCAGAAGCATCAGTAACCAGATCGAGACGGTACGGGGCACGAATTGATTCAGTTGCTATAGGATACGGCATTCATTTGCCAATGCCACAATCATACATATACATACATACGGCGGATAGGAAGCGCATCAAATGGGAGTACAATTTATTTATACATACTGTTAATTAGGTCGTCGCACGATTATATATTTTTAGTTGCACTCCGTCAGGCACATCGCCGCGGCGTCCACCAGATCATTCGTACACTCGAGTCACGGCAGTGTACGTGTGTAGCGCTCCTGCACGTAGGCAAGAGCTGATGAACATCATCATGCGGCCCGGTAGCCGCGTCCACCCGCCGTCGTCACGACGACCTCCTCCTCGTACGAGCTGATCTCGTGCACTTGGTAGGTTTCTTCGCCGTTGCCGTGGGGGTACAGCTGCTGCTGGTGGACGACGTGGTGCTGCTGCTGCACAGCGCTGCCGCCATGGCAGGGGTCACAGGTTGCGGCCGCGACGTGCTCAGCGTTGTGGGGGTGGCAGTTCATTTGGGGTGGCGGATGCAAGGAGCGCTTGCGGGTTCCTATTCTCGGCGTCGGCCACATGGTCGGATAATCGCTTGCCTGTTTCTCGATCGGCTCTTAGAGTGGGTATGGCACGGCCCAGACGGCACTGAACCGCTGCCTTTTATAGGCGCTATAGCTGCATATGCTGCACACTAGTTGTGGATAGAAACGAACACATTTGAGCATGGGCTGGTGGTAGTGGTAGGGCTGCGTCGTGTGCGTTGCTGACGGGGAAAGAAGATTCTATGCATTGCTAGCTGATAGATGCAAACCGCGGGCGCGCGCAGCATGATAGGCCGGCGCTTGATACCCTCATGCAACTCGGTGTAGCATAACCGGATCAAACCCGTAAATTTGATTCATATCGTATTGATTTTTTTTCATAATATTGGTGCACTTGTGTTGCTAAATATTAATTATAACTTATCTCTAATATGTGCTTCTCTTTTGACGGTCCCTTTTTTCTCACATGATTGTACTGCACGAACAACTTTGCATTTTTTTTAATAATGGTGGTTTAGGTAATTAATAAACAATTACAAGGGTATCTTGAGTTAATTAAATTTATCATAACAAAAGTGGTGGACAGCTTCTAAAAAGTATATAAGATATGTTTTAGATAGATTTTTCATAATTACAATGATGGTACTTTTTGGTTTTTTTTCTCGATCAATGTGCTAATTTTAGTTCTTAAGAGTGAACGAAATGTTTACATATTTTGTAGGCCTAATGGTGTTAATTTGTCCTGATTACAGTGGTGACAAGTCATAATTGTAGTAGGTAATATTTGCTTTTTTTTTAAGGATTCATTGGTAATTTCTACTAGTTCTTGAGCGTGAGGGCAGTCGGCTTGCTTATTTTATTGGCAAAACAGTAAAACAACAATCGCCGTAGGGCTTATGAACGGAGTTCTCCAATTAATCCTTTTTTTGGACCAATGGGACAGGCGTTTTAGAGCCTGTTAGGTTTGTTCTGACTGACGATGTGATTTATTTGGACTGGTTTTTTCAGAGTTTGTTTATTTCCAATATCTACCATGGACTTTTATTTTCCAGTAGATCGATATGAGTGATGTAACCAATGAAATAATTAATCAAACAAGCTTAGTATCGTACGGCCGAGTAATATATGAGAGGATACTTCATTTACTGATCAATGTCATACAATACATACGGTGAATGCATAGCATCGTCCTTTAAACGGGAGTACAATTTATTTATACAATTATTAGGTCGTCACCGGATTATTTAAGTTGCACTCCAACAATGTCGAGTCCAAAGATACTCATGCGTGAGCGTATGTGGCACGCATGCGTGCGTACGCAGCTCTTATCAGAGCTGCTCAGCAGCCGCGCCTGAGCTGGGCGCAGCCGCCGCGGCCCACCGCGACGACCTCCTCCTCGAACGAGCTCTCCTCATGCACTTCATAGTTTTCTTCGTAAGTCTCGTACTCCTCCTCGCAGGTTTCTTCGTAAACCTCGTAGCGGCGCGCGTTGGCCCCGTAGCCGTGGCGGCCGCCGTCGAACCCAGCTCCGCCGCCGTTGAACTTCATCGTGCCGTTGCAGGCCGGCCTCTCGGCGACTTTCTTGGCCTGCTCGGAGGTGGCGCAGTGGTAGCTCATGGCAGGCTGTGGGTTGCCGAAGCCGAACGCACTCCTCATGATGCAGTCCGGTTGTTTTCTCTGCGCTACTATACTGTTTATTGGCTCTTAGGTTGGTGTACGCCTTGACACTGCATGGATAGGAGTGGCCTGCCATTTATAGGTTCTAGCAGTATAGTATATCTCAAGCTGCACTCGTTGCCATGGATTAGTGGAAGCATTTGTGCTGTGCTAGTAGTGGTAGGGCAGAGCACGCAGAACAAAATATAGAAATAAATAATTACCATAATGATGAACGCGAGGATCCTATTATTCGGCCCGCAAATAAATGATAATCAAGTGAGGATTCTATTCGCAAGCCGCCATATTTGACGATCCGCCCATTTCGCCTTTGTTGGCTAGAAGTAACACTAATATTAGTTAGTAGTACATGTGGTCATTCATTATGTTTCTTAATTATATATGGAGTGCAGTGGCGTTGCGTTATTTTATCTTGTCTCATGAGGTGAGGAGAGAGCACTTGTGCATGAACTCCAAGAGGTCAAGAGCACTTGTGCATGAACTCCAAGAGGCCAAGAGGAGAGAGCACTTGTGCTTGTGCATGTCTAAATTTAGGCCTAGAGAAAACGAACAGACCGCTAGTACAGCTATAGCTTAGCATATCACTTTGTAGATTGAGAGAGGTGCAATGTCTGTTTCCTCTGTTTAATCATGGACTTCGGCCTGTGAGGTTTTTTTTTGAGTGAAATGCATGTGCAATCATTGTACTTTTCCGACCGTTTTGATTTGGCCATTGTACTCACAAAATTGCAAATCATGGTTATTAAGATTGCTCATCCGCGTCGATACGATCACTGGCTTCACAACCCTATGTATTTTGATGACGTGGCATACGTACAATGCTGACTCACATCCAACATGGAATTCCAAACATCTCCCAGGTAATAACCAATAAACCTTAACTCTTCCAGCCATCTCATATCCAAGATCCTTAATGACATCTTCGATGACTAGAGAATACCATCTGTTCATCTCATAAAAATTATACCAAGCGGTCAGGGAATCAATATAAGCTCGATTGGTGCCATCACCAGTGAAAATTCCACCATGAAAAAAGTGCACGCCGAATGAGTCGCTATGACCATCTATAATAGCATAAGAAAAAGCAATCTATTAAGTATCTTGATGCTAATACGCTACTAATTGGAGGAATCCTTTTTTTTTTGGCCCGAATCCTTTAAGCACGATGAAGCATGAACAAGTATAAGACTTACGTACCGTAAACTGGAGGAAGTCCTTCTGCTTGCCGGCGGTCTGAACCCATGGCTCAAGCTGGTTCCGTATTTCACCTGCGTCGAACCTCGTCGCCAATGGAAGCCGCTCCTGCCGTCTTGTACTGCTTGCTGATCAATTCTGTTCGATCTTTCTTCTGTTGTCGTTGCTGGTCGCTCAAGGCGCCGCCAAAGATCGTCTCTAGCTCTTTCCAAAGACTGAGTACGTAACAGATGGAAGTGGTTGTTGATATCGCGAAGGATCAAAGATCTTGCGGGCTGCATGAGATGTGTCACCGTTGTACGTATGCCATGTCACCAAAATACGTAGGATTGTGAAGGCAATGGCCATATCGACGTGGATGAGCAATCTTAATGGCCACGATTTGCAGTTTTATGAATACAATGACCAAATTAAAACAACTGGACAAGTACGATGGCTATTCATGCATTTCACTCTCTTTTTTTTAGTACACTTCGGCCTGTGAGGTGTGTGCTCTAGAATTTTTTTTTATTTTTAATTGATTTTTTAAATATATTTTTATTAATGACAACATGTTTTCAAAATTTGTAAAAATAGTCACCTAATCGCCCTACAGGTGGGCGATTAGTTCTTGTCGCCTGTCTAAAGGAATCGATCGCCCAAGCAGAGGGCGACAACTACCAGTTGTTTGTCCACCGGGCGACAAGGTCCCAATCGCCCAAAAAGCGGGCGACAAGGCTGGCAACGCACTTTGGCACTCTGCACAAGGAGCCATGCATATGTTCCCGTTAAACTATGGCTGGCTATCCTGGCATGGTATGTGCACACGCTCCTATTTTCATTGCTCAAATTTGTTCACAAAATATTTCATGCATGATCCCTATGAGTTGCAAAAAGAAATGTTTAAGAAGCAAGGAAATCATGAAAGTGCATCTAGGCCCCTAATCATGTGTTTTGTGTGATTGACGTCAAAACGATCAAAAGGACTAATGTTTGCAATGAGAAAATGTTCAGCTAGGTCTCACAATGGAGAATCAAAATGATTTCAAAGTTACAATCCCTTCATGTGTTGACAAGAATGGCATTAAGTGCTCAATGGACAAAGATTTATCTCTTTTATATTTTCATTGAGTCTAGGAATGCCGTACTATCAAGAGAGATGGTAATCATGTGTATTTTGATGTCACAAGAGCTTTTGCATGAACCAAAACCAACCAAATTTCAGCTTGAGAGATTTACCAATTTCCAGTTACAGATGCTTCCCACCGGAAGATCCGGCACACTGCCGGAGTATCCGGCCCTGTAACCCAGTTACAGTTGCTTCCCACCGGAATATCCGACACACTGTCGGAGTATCCGGCCCTGCTAAAACCCAGTTACAGTTGCTTCCCACCGGAGTATCCGACACTGTGTCGGAGTATCCGGTAAGACCTAACCTGCAGCGCAACGGTTTGATTTTTGGCCGCGCCTATAAATATCCATACACCTCCAACGGCCATTTCTCCCCGTCTCCACTAAAAGAACAACACCCAAGCTTCCCCCTCTCACTCTCTACTCATTCCCAAGCCAAAGATTTGTGTGATTCACTCAAGGGAGTGTGTGGGAACAAGAGATTTGTGTTGAGAGCAAGCAATCTCACTCTTGAGCTTCTTGTGGCATCATCTCACTTAGTTTCATTTGTTACTCTTGGAGCTTTGTGCTCCTAGACGGCTAGAGGTTGCCCGGGAGCTCCCAATTCGTGTGGTGAAGCTCCGGGAAGTTTGTATTACCCATTCCCGCAAGGGATTTGCTAGTGGAACACTCAAATCTGTCTTGGTGACCATTTGAGAGAGGTTTAGGGTTGAAAGCAACCCGGTCCTTTGTGGACTCCTCAACGGAGACGTAGGGCACTGTGTGTGCCTGAACTTCGGGAGAAAATCGTGTGTCAATTTGTCTATCTTTTGATTGTTCTTGTTGTTCATACTTGTTCTTGTTCATATTTCTTAAATATTGCTATATTGCCTCGATCTACTTATCTACTTGTTTCCTTCCGCAATTGTTGTGTAGATTTACTTGATAGCATCTATACAAGTCTTTTGATTCAAGTAGAATTGCTAGAAACTTCATAGCTTTCAAATTTCGCAAGATTATCCCCTGTTCCGGACTGTCCGACACAGTGCCGAATACTCGGTACCGGAGTATCGCAGGTACCGGACTATCCGGTAGTTCTGACGATTTGATTAAGTCCTAATTTGCAGAAGTTTTTAGCGTTGCCTATTCACCCCCCCCCCCTCTAGGCAACTTTCAATTGGTATCAGAGCAAGGTTCTCCATTTGAAGCTTAACCGCTTGGAGGAAAGATGGAGGCAACTCTTGGTGATCCCTCGAGTTTGAGGAAGAAGAAGGACAAGTCCGTGAAGAAGTCAAAGGAACCTCGTTTGATCGACTACCTAGATGAAGATGAAGATGTGTTGGTGGAGGATGCGTACACAAGCGTGTCTGAAGAAGAAGAAGAAGAAAACGTGGTTGCACACTCCGAAGGTGGAAGGTCACATGCTGCTAGAAGAAGCAAGAGAAGTGAAAACTTACATGCTATGCCATTTAGTTATGAAAAATTGAGTTCTCACACTAACTTTACAGCTGTGCAAATTGGTAGGGCGCCTCATTTCGATGGGACGCACTATACCAAGTGGAGGCACAATATGATGTTGCATCTAATCTCTCTTCATCCAAGTATTTGGAAAGTTGTGTGTATAGGTTTGAAAAGACACAAAGACTATGATGAACTCACATAAGAGGAAGAACAAGATTGGCATCGAAATGCAAAAGCGGCAGCCGTGATCCTCACCTCATTGAGCAATGAAGAGTATGAAAGAGTTGGTGGTATGACAAGTGCAAAGGAGATTTGGAACACTCTTCGTATAGCTCATGAAGGAGTAGACTCCGTGAAGCAAGCCAAGATTGAAATCTTGGAAGGAGAGCTTGATAGGTTTGTGATGGAGGATGATGAGACACCTCAACAAATGTACAACCGTCTCAAGGTCAAGATCAACAAGCTTAAGGCACTTGGATGCACCAAGTATGGGAATCATGAGGTGGTGAAGTTGTTGACTAGAGCATTCTCACCGAGGAACATCACTCTTGTGACCATGATCCGGCAAATGAGAAACTACAAGAGGATGTCTCCGGATGAAGTATTTGGAATGATCATAAATCATGAGATCATGGAGGAGGAAGCCAAATATGTCAAGCAAATAGCAACGGTCGTTTCCAACTCCAAGAGCAAAGAAGTTGCATTCAAGGCAAGCAAGAAGAAGAGCAAGGAACCGGTCCAAGAAAGCTCAAGTGAAGATGAAGAAGAAGAGAGCTCCGACGATGAAGAGCTAGCTCTTTTTGTGAAGCGGTTCAAGAAGTTCATGAAGAAAGAGCGTGGCTCAAAGGGCAAGAGATCAAGCTCAAAGCAAATTTGCTACTATTGCAAGAAGGCCGGACATTTCATTGCCAATTGTCCCGTCAAGGAAGAAGATGAAAGAAAAGAGAAAGGTCATCAAGCGGGCAAGAAGCAATACAAGAAAAAGTACACCGGTTATGCTCATGTAGCGGAGGAAGCCTCACATGAAGAAGCCTCCGGCAAAGGAGGCATTGCCACCATTGCTCATGTAGCGGAGGAAGCCTCACATGAAGAAGCCAAGATTGTGGGTGCAGCAAGCTGTCCGAGATTGATCTAAGGCACACAGAGGGTTTGTACTGGTTTGAGCCTCTGGCAGTGGCAGATAATAAACCTACGTCCAATGTACATCGCGTTGAATATAACAACAATTTTGCTAGGGTTGCAAGATGCTGTCAGATACATTCTAATATGGGTTATACGTATATTTATAGACAGATTACCAACAAATTATGAAGACTAGAGGACCTAGAAACTTTATGTGAGAATTATTAGTCTCCTGTACAACATATGATAACACAGCAGTGACGCGTTTCATGGTACTACCGTAAAACTTCATGTGATCAGATATCCTCATCTTTATACAATGCAGTGCATTGACACATGCGATCCCCACTTCAAATGATGTTCTGTAGCGTGTGGGAATGGACCATGTAGGGAAAAAAAATCAAAAGTGGAGAGCTAAACACAGGTGGGCCTCATGACCAGAGTTCTGTCCCTATCGCCCAATGCAGGGGTGACTGAGCATTCCGTCGCCTGATGGGCGGGCGACAAGCCCTCGTGGCAGCTTTTGTGGGACCCAAGGCACAATGTTACCCTCCTATTACCCTCCTATCGCCCTCCGGATGGGCGACAAGCTTCTATTCGCCCAGCTAAAAGGCGATAAATCCTAATCGCCCAAAGAGGAGGCGACAAGCAGACTAGTTTTACCAATTCGAAAAACAAACGGTTAGTAACAAAAATTATTTTCAAAATTCGATTATTATTAAAAAAATTCGGTGTGCTCTATCCATTGGTTGTCACAACAGCCCATGGCCCAGACGTTTCAAACTTTCTGTTCCCGCAATTTTATTCACGAAGGAGGGACTAGTGATGGATCTTTCTATTTCGATAAGTCATATCGTTACAAACCAAAGCTTTGGAGTCAATCAGGCGGAATAAAATCGTCTGCTGTCGCTATTCAAACGGCACAGACCACAAAGATTTGAAACGAAGCGCAAGAACCATCGTTACGTTTCTTACATTTTCCCTTAGTACATTCTGTGGACGCAAAGCATCAACCGAGTGTACAGTTTATTACAGTATGTACTAGTCAAGATCATCATCATATCACCGCATGCATGATCTATCATTATTAGTTATTCTTATCTCACACTCTCAGCAGCATCCATCAACCGTGCTCGTATACAGCTCTTGCACGTCCGCAAGACGACCGAGCTTCTTATCCGACCCGGTGACCGTGTGCCTGAAGCTGGGCAGAGCCGCCACCGCCGCCGCTCTCGTGCGCTCGCTGCTGCTGGTTGACGACGCCCCCATCGGCCACCTGCCCGGACGACTCCTTGCGGACAGCCACGTGGTGCTGGGGGTCCTCGGCGACACCGGAGTTGTGATCCGTGTCGGAGGCGGTGGTGTCCATGCGCCGGCGAAACAGCGTGTAACGTAGCGGCAGCATCGGGCTCAAATGCATGGCGGCTACTAGCTTCTTTCTTTTGGTCCTTGATTTGCTGTGTCTGTGCTCGATATAGCAGGGGACTGCATATAGACGGGTTTTTATAGGTGCTAATTAAGCTCATGCTTTGTCATGGACGGAAGAATTTGTGCGCCCGGGCCTGGGCTGGGCTACCCAGTGGTAGGGTAGGCAGACTGATGCGCACAAATGGTGGCGGAGGCCGCTAGGCATCTTGCGGACCGTGCACTACTTATAAATAAGTGGTAAATAATCACGTTCGATCTGGAAATGTCAAGGATAAGTCATATTCGCTCGATCAAGTTAACTGACTACTTTTGGAGTGTGCATTCGCGAAGGAACGGCCTTCGCACTTGCATTCTTCCATGCGCCGGCTCTGTCTTCATCGGCAGTCGGCACAGGCAGTGAGAGAGAGGAATCCTGCGGCCAGAAACAGAGCAGAACGTCGCCTGGTGGGCCTGTGGCAAGTGCTCGACGTGGGGCTACGACGCAGGCTGCCGCGTCCGTCTCGTAAACGGAGCGAGTAGTACTGATCGTTTGATACATGCAGTTTTTCAGTCATTGCACAGAACTAGCCCTGTCGTTTTGAAGTCTGAACAGAGTGTGTGCACGAACGGCCCTAGTTCCTCTCCTATCAACCACGTGCTCGGGACACGCCTCGTCAGCGCACGCAGTGCGCGCTCACGCGGGCGAGCCGGGGCTCCTGGGAAGTGCAATGCCCACGAGCGCACGCACTGCTTGCTGGCCGGCCGTGCTCGTCGGAGGGAACGCTCGATGCAGGAGCTCCATGGTGATGGGCGAACGACGTACGGCGGCTGCGACGGTTCCACGAGGGAGGCACTAGATTCAGGGGATCGACCGAACACAGCGGCGCTCCGACATACGGCGGCATGCATGAAGATGAATCGCAGGCGGCATTTCTGCTCTGCTCCATGGGTGGCCGCCGGCCACGGCTCCTCGGCGCTCTGGACCAGGGACCGTTCTTGACCGATGCAATATTTGGAGCTGATCGACCGCCATGACGAACTCGGTGAAAGGCGGGCACCGTCGGAGTGCGGCGGAGGTCCAACGAGCCCCGCCGCGGAGCTGTCGAACCGTTTGTCGCGACCCCTGGGGGCGGTCGCTATTAGAAATAGCGACCCCCTGGGGTGCCTCAAAGCCGTGCGATTTAGTCTGTGCGGCTCGGATTGGGCCCATCGCGTGAAAAAGCGGCGGAGACGGGGTGTATGCCCTTCTCGGCCTCCAGTGGTGTTGTGGGGCCGATTCCGATGCGGCGACGGCGTGCGCTTGCAGGCGAACCGAAACAGAGCAGAGCTTGCCAGAGGTCAGCTTGCGCAGCCTAGCACGACGCACCGCCGTACGCGCGTTTTACAGACACTGGGCGCTGCGCGGTGCGTGCGTCGGAGTATGGCAGCCGCCGCGTCATCATGTGAAGCGCCGGGCTTCCCGCACCAGTTCGCGCCGTGCGCGCGCCGGTGCCCGGTTGCGGTGGGTTCGACGGATTATCCCTCCTGTGTATATGACTAAGAGTATCTCTAGCAATGGACCTCAAAATAAAGCTCTTACTTTTGTTTTCCAATCAGCATGTAAAAATAAGGGCTTAAAATTTGGTTCCAACTCCAGCAATAAAGTAACCCAAGACCCTATTTTATGAAAAAAAATAGTGAGATACACAAATGAGAGGGAGGATTGGAGGACCCTAGGAATGAGGGTTTGGAGGTGGAATTTGAGGGGGACATGCAAAATGAGGGCCCAAGTAGAGTCCCTGCTGAAGTTCATTTTTTGACTCAAAACCCTAAAAAATAGAATAAGGTTCCAAATAAGAACCCCGCTGGAGTTGCTCTAACCCGCCCCAGCGCCAGAGTCAAGTATGGACGCACAGCAGCCCAGCTAGCTACCCACCTTTTTGTTGAAAGGTTGAGCAGAGAGGCACACTAATCTGAAAGCTTATGCCTGCATGGTGACCGCCTTATTCTTGGTCACAGAACAATCCAGTGCAACCTCATCCCTTTAAATTCATATGTTGTCAATTAGTTTAATTCAAGATAAACTTAATCATGCATCTGCATATGCTTAAGGTATGGCTAAAGGCTAATTAAAGAGGAACAAGCTGAAATTCAGGGCCAAAATTAGGATGTGCCAAAGCCTGAAAGTTCAGTTCTCTTAATAATAGAGAAAAAAAAGGATGGTGCGCACGACGCGGTTAACTCGCACAGCTGGAACGCGAACATTGCCTGATGTGTGCTGGATTGGCAGCGAAGGATTCACGATGAAAGGAGGGGGTATACCAGCCGCGGCTGCTGTAACACCCCAAAATTTCAAAGCAAATAAAAATGAATAAAAATCACTCCAAATTTAAATTTTTGTCCAACTCTTACCTTGCCATGAATTTTCAAAACAAAAATCACTAAGATAATTCGAATATAGTTGGAATATGAAATTTTCTAAATAATTAAACTTGTGCTCAAGTGTTTTCCTCTCATTTAAAATTCACTAAAAGTTTGAGCTTTCAAATTTGCAACAAACTAAAATAATTGTTTGATTTAACTTTAGCAAATCCACCTTGAATTTAAAAACTTTCGGATTTAAAATTTGCACAAAGTCCACCATATGCATTTTTGGTTTGCTTGTTCTATTTTATGTGTTTGCTCTGTTTAAATTTCCTTTTCGAATTTGATTCTCCATTCAAATTTGATCAAATTCAAAGTCCAGGAAATGGAAAAGCCTTTTCTTCCTTCTTGGGCCACCTTTCGCCTTCTCTTCTTTTGGCCCAATTCCCTCAGCCCAGCCTGGCCCGCCTTCCTTCCTCTCTCCTTGTCTCACTGACGAGCGGGACCCGCCTGTCATCCTCCTCCTATCTTCTTCAGTCAAGCAGCTGCTCACGGTCAGCCGCCGCCCATGCCGTCGACGAACGCCAACGTCAGCTCCCCAATCGACCCGTCGCGTCCGTCCTGCTGTAGCCACGCCGAGCTTCCGTCACCACACATGGCCGCCCATCCCCTGCTGCGTCGTCGCGTCCCATCGACTGTCAAAGCGGACGACCGGCGACCGGAGCGACGACCATGACCGATGACCGCCCCTCTCGGCCTTCCTCGCTCCCTCCCGCTATAAAACTCGACGCGCACCACTCCTCTCTCCCTTCCCAGCTCGCCTCTCCCCTCCTGGAGCTCCACCGCTCTCGAATTTCACCTTTTCCCCTTTCTTCTCCCTCGCCGGCCGTCGCCAAATCCGCTCTCCGCAGCGAGCCTCACGCCCCTGCGGCGCGTCGACGAGCTTCGAGACTCCACGCTGCCCCTCTAGAGCTCTTCCCCGACGAGCCTTGGCCACAGACGCGCGAGCGCGCTGCTCCACCGCGCGCGGCCGCACGCCGCCGCGCGAGCTCGCCGTCGGCCTCCTCCCGGCCTCGCCTCCCTCGCCTTGCGCGCGCACCACCTCCGCCGCGTCGCCGCGCGCCTCCCCGATCGACGCGACGTCGACTCGCCGCGCCCGTCGCCCTCTTCCCCGAGCGCCGCCTCCGCGCACCGCGCCCATCCGCCACCGCGCGCGCCCCGGCCTCCTCTGTCGACGCGACCTCGCCGCCGAGCTCCGCGTCGACGTGACGCATCTTCCAGCCCCCTTCTCCGCCCCGCTCCGCCACCCGAGACACTCCCGCGACAAGCGTCTCGACCGCGCTCCGCCCCTCGTCGTCGCGAGCTCTCCTCGCTCCACCACAGCCTCACCCGACCGCCTAGGTGAGCCCTCCTCCCTCTCCGCTCTCTCCCAGTCCATCTCGTGTCAAAATTGGACCACCAGAGCGCCGGGAAGCCAACTCCGGCGACCCCTAGTCATGGCGCCGCCGCGCCCGCCGCCGCCGGCCGCCGCGTACCGCCCCCTTTCATCTCAGGCCGCCCGATCCGAGATCGAGGGCCAAGATTGCATACCCCTTTGGGGTTATGTAATCGGTCCACCGTGGACCGGTGGACCACGGCTCCCAACCGGTCCACAGATCCCGTGGACACGGTCCACGGATTTTTCAATAGAAAAATAAACCCAAAAATTCCAGAAAATCCCAGCCTCTGTACTTTTACAGATAAGCCCCTGAACTTTTGCATAATTCTGTTTAGGTCCTGTCTTTTTACAGAAACGACCTTATACTTTTCTGTAATTATATATTAGCCCCTGCCTTTTTACACCAAGGCCCCTAAACTTTCTGTAATTACATTTCACTCCCTAAATCCTTTTGGTAATTATAGATATGCCCTCGATGTTTCTGTAATTGCATGTAAGCCCCTAGAACCTTTAAATCCTCATATCTTTTCAACCATAGCTCCGTTTTAGGCGGTTCTTGCGCCCACGCGTTCGTAGAAACGCATAGTACCCTTTGGTACTACTCTTGGAGCTATAGAATGGACCAGTAAGCCGTCAATACCATATAATCTTCCCTCTTTTGATGTTCTTCCGTATCGCCACTTTATGCAACGTCAATCTTGCGTGTTGTAGCTACTCGCTCCATCGTGTAGCGTTGAACCTAACCAATCATGCAATATCTTTTCTCCTTAAATCCTAGTACCTACCTCTTCGCAACACATCTTAATCTAACCTTGTATGTCGCACGTACACCCTGATTCGCTAGCATGGAACCTACCCAATCCTTCGTGTCGTATCGCTCCAAAACCTATTACCCTAAATACCATGCCGGCAAATCCTGTGGCGTCGTTATCACTTGCCGCCAATGCTCATTCACTTCTTAGCGTGAGCCAAACTAATCTTGTTGTATCGTTTCACACCAAAACCTAATATCCTTTATCGCAACTCAATCATAAGTCTAACCTAGCTCATTTATCGCTCAATCTTAACATAGTGTGTCCATCAAACTATACCAATCTTTATCGATTTATTGTTATTCTCTTTTTTGTGAGCTCTCTTTGTGATTTATTTGAATTATTAGTGGTTGCTATTCTCAGTCTTCTAGATGTTCGTAATTGATCCTTGTGTTTTAATTGCAACCGTGCACTCATCCCATGCATAATCACGTACACGTACCACCGTCATGCGCTTAGCTCATGATGGATAAGTAATAACTTAATTTAATCTTAGTAATTAATTAATTTAGCAAGTAATTAATAGCTAATCACCATTAGGAAATAACCTAATATAAGTAGATAATTAAAGTGACACACCTTGCACTTGTACACTGAGTGCATGAACATTTATATAGGTTACAACCTATATAAAGCCGTAATGCCGCTAATGTACGAAGAACACATGCACACGCCCTTTCCACCTACACACACAAGCATGCACTTATCATGGTTTAGCATCTTTCATACACATCAAAAGCCCTAGTGCTCGATGCACCGTCCCTAATAGCCTCTCTTAAGATAATAATACCTTCCAAAAGTAAAACCTAATGCATCATGCATAAATTGTGTCCCTTGTCTTTTCTCGGTGTTCTATCGATTCTTTTGGAGTTAATTGGATCTTATTTGGTTCTTCTCGATCTTTATTTTCTTTTGCGGTAGTTTGTTTATACGGTATATTTCTATACGCTAGCTTACGTGAGACTCGAGGAAGAGCCAAAAGAATTCCAGGAAGATCCAGAAGATTCAAGCTTCAAGGACGAGTCGAAGGATCCAAGTCCAAGGATGAGTCAGAAGATACAAGCTTCTAGGAAGGATCCGATGACCCGGATTACGAAGACGTGAAGAAGAAGACTTTAGTGAAGGCAAGCTCTACATCTCCTTGATCATGATTAAACCCACTGTTTTCGCAATGCACCTATAGAGCCTACTCTAGTATTATGCATCACTTGTTATTTTACTAATTGTGTAGCTATGGTCCTACTTGCTTGTTAATACTGTTACTTAGGCATTAATATCTAAATCCTTGTTTACCCTTTGTTTACCTGTCACCTTGATAACCCTAGGATGGTTCCATCATTTCGATGATGGCACTTTTACCTTGCTACTAGAATGCTTAGGACCCCTGTAATGTATCTACATTGCTACACTTTACACACATATATGTTTTATAACTGTGTTAAATGAGTTTGGTGGTGTGTGTGATATATTGGGTTTGGGAGTAGCACAACTGTGTTAGGTGATGATGTTGATGGTGACGGTGATGATGGGATGGGTTGGATTGCGGGCAAGGCCACTAGTGGATTGATGTTGGTGTTATAGACCCCTAGTGTAGGATATGGTGCTTGCCCGGCCATATAAGGACCGGTTCTGACGCCCGTTAACATAATGATTCTCGTACAACCACGGAACCCCTATGGGAAGGACCTACCCTATCTTCTTGGTACTCTTGCAAATGCCATCTGGAGGCCAGTCGAGGCAACGAAAGCTCAGGAAAAGAACATAGAAAATGTACCTATGATCTGGCTCGCGGAACCCGCTATAGGTTACGGGAGTGCCGCCCGTCCTGGTATGTGTTACAGGATCCTGATATTTGTTACAGGAGCACGACGTACCTTGTGTACAGTGCCAGATGTGACCTTCATGTCGCAAGCCCCTGAGTGTGATTTCGTGGTGGAATTGTGAGACTACTCGGAGGAGATGGACTAGGCGTTACGTATCCTCTAGCTAAGGGTGCGTAGCCCGTGGGAAAAGATGTACAACCTCTGCAGAGTGTAAAATTCATCTGGATGGACGTTGTCACGGCATATGACACATTATTGTTACGCACGTATGGATTAGCCACCTCTCTTATTCCTTGGCGTGTGAGTGGGTTGTAGTCAGCCCGTGTTTTGGAAGTGATGGCAAGTGTGCCGGGTCGGTATGATCCTTGAGGTCAGAAGGCCCAACTAAAATTTGGGAACTGGCGGGAATGCTCATACTCCCCCAGGGCCAACCAACTAAAATATTGACAATCAACTCGCTGTTTTATCTATGAATCTTTGTCTTGCTTTAGCGAACCCTGCATAAAGTTGCTTTCTGCAAATGAACCGTATAGCCTCCTCCTTGCTAAGACCAAATATGCATGTATATATACCCTTGTTTAGTGTAGGGCTTGCTGAGTACCTTATGTACTCACGCGTTTGCGATTGTTGGTTTAGTAGGAGAGGACTTCGTAGAAGACGACGACGATTGGTTTTCGGTTCTGCATCTCAAGTTTGCTTGTGGCTGTGGGCTATGGATTCCGCTGTCTGCTTCACCGTTAGTTGGTCGGATGGACTCGGATGATTATAAATCCTGGTCGTACCGCCACTAAGGGTCCTATATCTCAGGTATTATGCTTATTTACCAATTCAAAGTATGCTTTCGATTATTATATCTGTGTTCTTGTGCGTATCAGCTACTGATCCAGAGACTGATACAGAATGCACAACATATTCCAGAAATGAGGTATGATAGCTGCGCTCTGGCGAGACACGAAAGTAGAGATGAAACGTGGGCGGCATTTCTTATTCCAATATCTTCTGAGTTTATCTTAGGTCAAAGTTTTTAATCTTTGACCAACAATATCTAGCACTCAAGTGTTTGGAACTCTAAACGACATGACTTTAATGTATCAGCTAATCGTTGATTTTACCATGCACATCGTCGACCAGCGCGCGCACACACAACCCTGTCTATAATGCGAAAGGGACTCTAGCCTAGTGGTTATAAGAGCCTCAGTAGTAACTGAGGTTCTGGGTTCGACTCCTAGTGAGAGCGAATTTTCTAGAATTTAACGACGTTGTATTTTCAACGGTAGGCGACGTGACCGTTGACAGCGAGGCGCCAGTGGTAACTTTGTTAATCTGAAGGATTTGCCGGCTCAGCCTTCGAAGATGTTTAATTTTTTTTTAAAAAAAAAACTGCCTATAATGTGACCTTGATCTTTTATCCTGTCACCGTCAATTTTGCAAGTCACTCGTGTAGATGTCGCCAAACTTTAGTTTGTTCAGTCAGTGTAGTGCAACTCGAACGGAGTACAATTTATTTGCTTACGAATGGATTATCACCATATTATTTAAGCTGTGCCCCTGGCATATTGGAGACGAAAGAGAGACTCGATCGATCAATAGCATCCACAACACAATATTAATTAGTACTAGTTTTACGCATTCTTCAATTCATCAATCACGCGGCAACCCGGTGGCCGTGTGCCTGAAGCTGGGCACAGCCGCCGCTCTCATGCACTCGCCGCTGCTGGTGGACGACGCCCCCATCGGCCACCTCCTCGGACGACTCCTTGCGGACAGCTACGTGGTGCTGGGGTTCCTCGGCGGCATCGGAGTTGTGATCCGTGTCGGAGGTGGTGTCCATGCGCCGGCGCCACAGCATGGGCTTGTAACGCGGGGGACTCATCAACACGGCAGCGACTAGCTTCTTTCTTTTGGTCCTTGCTCTGCTGTTTCTGTGCTCGATATGGCCGGGGACTGCATATCGATGGGTTTTTATAGGTGCTCAGCTCATGCTTTGTCATGGACGGAAGAATTTGTGCGCCCGGGCCTGGGCTACCATTGGTAGGGTTGGCGCACAAATGGTGGTGGAGACCACTAGCTATAGGCATCTTGCCCATCATCGCTCCTGCCTGTGGCCAATTCGGCACGCGCTACGGTGCGAATGTGCGATCCACAGTACGCGGACCGCCGCACCCTCGTCCTCCACTGCACCACGCCGGATTGACACGCATTCTTCCATGCGCCGCCTCTTCCTTCGCGCACGCGGTGAGGACTCCTGCGGCCAGAAACAGAGCAGATCGAACGTCATCGGTTCCTCGTGTGGCCAGGGCGCGACGCCGGACTACGCAGGCTGCCGCGTCCGTCTAGCCAGTGCTCTAAACCGGGGGGTTGAAAAATGCCCGCCGTCGAAACGCACCGATTGAGTAGTACTGATCGTTTGATACATGCAGTCCGGTTTCAGTCATTGTGCGTGGTGAATTAGGCCCGTCGTCGTCTTAATTTGAAGTCTGAACTGAATGTGTGCGCCAACGGCTTGCTGCTTATCCTGACGGGGAAATTCCTCTCGTACCTCATCTACCACGCCTTCGCGACGCTGCTCATCAGCGCACACGGGCAAGCCGGAGCTGCTGAGAAATGCCACGGCTAACAGCGCACGCACAGCTTGCTGGCCGGCCGTGCTCGTCGGAGGAGAGATTGATGCTGGCCTGGAGGTCCATGGTGATGGGCGAACGACGTACGGCTTCTGCGACGGCCACGAGGGAGGAAATAGATGCTGGGAATGGACCGTCCGCAGCGGCCCTCCGGCATGAAGATTGAAGAGCAGGCGGCTTTCTTGCTCTGCTCCATGGGTGGCCGCCGGCCACGACTCCTCGGCGCTCTGAATAGGGATCGTTCTTGGCCGATGCAATATGTGGGGCTGATCGACCGCCATGGGGAACGTGATGAAAGGCATACACTGCAGCGAGGCCACTCTGGCTCACGGCGGAGGTCCAGCGAGGCCCGCCGCGGAGCGGTCGAACCGTTTGTCGCGACCCCGGGGGCGGTCGCTGCTATTTGAAATAGCGACCACCCTGGGATGCCTCAAAGCCGTGCGATTTAGTCTGTGCGGCTCTGATTGGGCCCATCGCGTGAAGCGTCTTCCTCCTCGGGCTGACCGGCTGGCAGGCTTGGATGCGTGGTCCGCCGAAACCGGCGAAGCAAAGGATGGCTGCCGCCTCGGAGCAGCGAAGACGCGGAGACGGGAATTATGCCTAGCAGGCGCCTCCGATGGTGTCGCGGCGGCGTGCGCCTGCAGGCTAAGGCGAGCAGAAACAGAGCCTGCCAGAGGTCCCGGCGGCGCAAGTAGACGTCAGCTTGCGCAGGCTAGCACAACGCACAGCCGGTGCGTATTTCACAAACACTGGGCACTGCGCGGTGCTTGCGTTGGAGTATGGCAGCAGCCGCGTCGTCATGTCTAGCGCCGAGCCAGAGCGCCGTGCGCCGGTGCCCGGTTGCGGTCGATTCGACGAATTATCCCTCCTTTGTGTCGGCCTAACCCGCCCCAGCGCCAGATCGAGTGCATGGATGCGCGGAAGCCCGGCTAGCTACCCACCGCTTTCGCTTCTGCCCATCTTTTTGTTGAAAAGTTGAGCAGAGAGGCACAGTAACTTATCTGAAATCTTGTTCCTTCACAGTGACCGTCTTATGCTTGGTCACAGAACAATCCAATGCAACCTCACCCCTTTATTACTTCCATGCATGTGTGGTCAATTAGTTTAGTTCAAGATAAACTTAATCATGCATCTGCGCATGCTTAAGGTATGGTTAAGAGGCTAAAGAGGAACAGGCTGAAATTCAGGGTCGAAATTAGGATGTGCCAAAGCCTGAAAGTTCAGTTCTGCTAATAATGGAGAACAAAGATGGTGCGGCATGCCGGTAAATGCTGTGTTCCAGTTCTTTTATTAGCCGTCCTGCTTCTGCAACTCGGAAGAAGAAGATGACAGTGCATGCCGCTATAAGTTTTGCAAGTCACTCATGTACGTAGAAGATCACCAACGATCTTCAAGCCATATTTATAAGTCGGTAGAGTACAACTAGGACTACACTTTATTTATTTAGATTGTATTATCATCACCGGATTATTTAAGCGCTGTACTTTGAGCAGACGTACATGCACGCGCAGCTCTGCAGCTCACAACACAAACAACAGAATACACCAGTAGTATTAAGCAAGAGCCGCTTCAAACTTCAATCAAGGGGCTGGCTACCCGGTGGCCCTGTGCCTTAAGCTAAGCACCACCGTCGCGGCCCTTGTGCACTTGGTTGCCGTGCACATGCTCCTGCTGCTGCTGCTGCTGCTGCTGCTTATGGATGCCCCCATCGACCGCCTCCTCGGACGACTCCTTGCGGGCAGCTACGTGGTGCTGCACGGCGCCGCCGCCATGGCCGGGGTCCTCGACGGCACCGGAGTTGTGGCGGTGGTGATCCACGTCAGAGGTGGTGCCCATGCGCTTTTTCTTTATCATCCCGAGGTACCAAGGATCAGACATGGCAGCTGGCTTCTTTTCTTTTGGTCGTTGCCTTGCTGTGTTAGTGAACGATGTAGCCTGACAGTACATGTATATGAGGTTTTATAGGTTTTTTTTTTTTTTTGAGGGGATATGAGGTTTTATAGGTGCAAGATCGCTACATGAATGGATAGTCATGGGCTGAAGAAATTGTTCGCTCGGGCCCGGACTAGTAGGCTAGGAGATGCGCTCAAATGGTGGTGGAGGCCACTATGCCTTGCATGGGCTGTTGTAAGAGCAACTTCAAGAGACTAGTCAAAACATGTTTTTTCTCTAAATATAGCTAGTACTGTTGTAAATAGCTTTCCAACAGTCTCTCTAAATCCATCTCAAAATAGCTAACTCTTCATTCCACTTTTCTAGCTAGCTTTATTTAGCTAAGCACATTGACTCTCTATTCCTCTTCCCGCGAGCCTTTAATGATTAAGAGCATCTCCAAGAGACTAGTTAAAAATAAATAACTTAAATCCTAATTTAGGTATTATGTAAAACGAAATGGCTAGCAAAAATGTGATGAATTCCAACAGCCTCTCTAAATATTAATCCTCTCTATCTTCAAATGTTTGTGGGCATTTCATCAAACAGGTTGTGGGCGGCCCAGTAAATACTACCTCTGCAGTTCTTAAGCTCCAGATCAGACACCAATCTCGTGTGTGACTCAGACGTCCTCTCGAGACAATCTCCAACAAATACGTTTTCCACTCTGGAACATCCGAAGCTAGCCAATACGCTTTCACTGGACCGTTCTACTCCAGTTCGATCACATCAATCGGCCATGAGAGGCACGCAGGGAGACTTGTTCGAATTGGTGTCAGTGACCACAAAAATGGACATATGCGGAGGTGTAGAAGAGATCTGTGAGATTACTTTGTCCTAATTCATTGTCTGGGTCATGAATTTCACATACTAGGTGAGTGCCCGTGCGTTACTACGGGTGTTCTAATCATCACATATCTACAACCGAAATATTTGTGGCATACTTTAACATGTTGAAACAAACGAGCATTCAACGGCAAGTAGATTATGAAATGCACAATTGTTAAAGCTAAACAGGTGGATCCGCCAATTGGAAATTTAGAGTTTGGCTATTTCAATGCTGCTAACATCTCGATTTCAAAAACACTATCAAGATGTCCTTAAAAAAGAGCATTGTTGAGGGAAGACACATCCAACACAGAACGTACCATAAGTTCTGAGACATGCATTGGTTCTGTGAAGCTTAAGTCGCAAGTAGTGAGGAAATTAAATTCACTTTCAATCCATAATGAAAAAAGTGTGAGCTTCATTTCAGATACAATTACATGTAAATATGTCAACACATTGAAAGGTTTCAAATATCAAATGTTTACTCAGGAGAGTTGCAAAACCGTATGAGCATCAGTTTAGATACAATATAGCGCAAATTTGCCAAGGATACACATTGAGACTATAGATACCAACAAAAATAAATGAAAGCAGCTACGTTGTAATTTTTTTCAGAAAACAATTACTCCTTTTCGACAGATGAACTGACCATTCTAGGTAAACATGCATAATATAACTTGGTGAGAAAATGCCAGCTTTGTGTGCAGGAGTACAATCATTTGCTAAGAATCAATGTTCTATTAGTTGACACATATCTCAAATTACAATTCCTGCTCGATGTGTGATGGGCCTTCATGCTCCAGATGCAATGAAAAGATGCGTTCGAGTATCCAATCCACATACTCATCCAACAAAAAATCCAGAATGAATACTGATACCAATTGAACTATACTGTTCACATGCAGATTTGTCTAGATACATTCATGTGCAAATTACTGGAACCTTAAATTTACAAAATAAAAGTAAATCAATTAATTTGAAGCATATGTATGGAATTAGAATAGAAAGTAATATTTGGAGTAAATAAATTATTAATTTGAAGCATAAGCAGAACGCTTTGATGCCTCATGTAATGAATCCTACATTGGTTATCAGTTGCAGCTCACTCCTAGGGTGACATTTTAATATATGAATAATATGTCGAAATATCAAGTCAAAAGTACTGTACAACACGGTTATAGATCACTTGGTTCTGCCTCCAGATTAGTAAAGATGTTTCCTATTACAAATTCCAATCAAGGGAACTTTGAGTTCTATTAACACATTTACAACGATATTATTAGTAGTCTGGTTGACATAGTTATATCTTCACACCATCCATCAACTTAAATTGGAAGACTTTAAACAATGAATAAGTGTGAAAAATACCAAAATATATTATCTAAAAGAACAAAACCCTGAAAGAAGTATGACGACACCAAGTTGCTTGCTCATCTTTCACTTGGACCGAAAGCTCCAAAACTGACCATATTATCAATATATATCATATACAGGCAACCGTTAGGGAATATGGCGCACCTGCTAGTACAAATGTTGGCACCAAAACTGATACAGGTGCCTTTGTTATTCCCCATATGAAGCATCAGAGGAAAAAAAATCAAGGCATTCAGCTTGAATCTACGAACACATCTTGCTGTTCCCGCGCCACTGTGCATATCTGTCCCCCGAATGCTCTTATAATCAAAACCTTCAAATCGTGCTCTGCTGGGTCAAGCAAACATGAAAAGGCCGAATCAATTAATGCATAGCCCAAATCACACAAATCAAAGGCAAAACATAAACATTTTTATCCTTTTTGTGTTGCAACAAAGCTCCTAGATTGAGTATAACTCTTCAGACTGCATATCAGAATTAGTGCATGTTTTGCGAAATACCAAGTTTGGTTTAGCATCAGGTAAGTGAACAACAACAACCTTAGTGAGCAATCGCAAGTACATATTTTAGATGAGTGCCCGTCCTAGGTAAGTAAAAAGGAGCAGGAGATCACAGGGATACATTCCATACATAATGCAAAAATAGGAGAGAAGAGAAAGGCCCAAAGAGGAGAGCAGCAGCTACAACATGTTGTAAATGGTTCTTGCAGCATGACGTATACAGTTCTGGTAGTGATAGGTTAATCTGAAGGGAGAACAAAGAATTAAGCAGATGGTTCTGAAACAAAACGGATCATACAACTATCTATTGCTTTCAAACCAGAATTTTTGCAACAACTGTATAGTTAACACTGCTCAATCATTAAAGTTACCTCATCTGTTTCAATTTCATAATTTGCATATAAGACCATCAGAAAAGAATAACACAGTCGAAGACTCAATTAAAATATTTTGTTCTTAAGATGAACCAACAGAGGTACCTCCTCAATGCTAGAACTTGCAAAGTAAGTTCAAAAAAGAAATTCAGTTTGAAATGAGGCTCAATGAAAATTTGTTTTCATTCCACAGCATGTCTATAAGAGCATTACCATCGAAAAACTCTTTTCACTCCCAAGATAGCTTACATGTATGTACCTAATGAAATGGTCAAAGCTATTTTCCAGGCTAAGAGTACCTTAACGATTATGACAGTATGGATCTTGGATGCTGATGCCCTGGTACATTCTATAATTGCATGGATGATTGTGGGATTCAGCAATGGCAACCACTGGAAACAAAAACTTTGCCAGGTCGTTCTCTCGAAAGAAAAAAAAAAGAAAAAAAACTTTGACAGGTCTGTGAATCCATCGCAATATGCCTCTTTTCCTTAGAACCCATGAAGGCAACAGGAAGTGATTTCGTAGAAGTTTTCCAAACAGCCAGAAGTAGATTGGTTAAACTGCAGGTAGAAAAATGGATGCGTGACTAAAACTCCAGTGGGTTTTTTGGTGCTCACGCCTGTAGTAGTTTGCTCATTCCCCTCCTGCCATGCTGACCGAGACATGAGAGCCCTATATAAACTTATTTGGACCGTAATCGCCACGATCTGGATCCTAGCATTAAGCAACTAACATGAACTGAGGCAACTTAGGCATAATTAACCACAGTATGGTAATTAGAGTTAATCGAACACAATCAGGACTTAAGCATAGTCAATTGTCATCGTCATCATAATAACTAATTACGCCTAAATTAACAGCAGTACTTCAATTAGAGCTAATCGACCACAATCAGGACTAATATCTAATTACGCCCAATTAGCCGCTAACAGTAGCAATTAACATGGACTAATGAAGGGATCTGGACCAAATCTGCAGCATCGCTCACAAGGACAACGACATCCGATGCCGGCACCGCGATGGAGGCGGCCGCGGTTGCCTCTATTGATCGTGGAGGCGGCCGTGCCAACCGCGATCGAGGCGGCCGATGCCGGCATCGCGACGACGGCGGCTGCGGCTCCTCTCTTTGGCGCAATGGAGGCAGCCGTGGACCGTGGTTGCTCCCAGATCGGCACGATCAGCTTCGGCAGCGAATTGTTTGCGTCGGAGATGAGCGGAGGAGGCTGCGGTGGGTTGTTTGGGTGAGCCGCGCTGATCATGGGAAGCAGAATATCCTGAAGCGGCGTGGAGGATTTGGTCAGCGCCCGGTAATCGTAGAGCCGGGGATGGGATCACACGATCGAATTTTGGATCGCAGGAAGGGCACGCAGAAGTCGGGTGGTTGAAATTTTGGATCGCAGGCGGAGCCGAAGATTTCGCGAGGGCAGCTGAAGACTTGTTTTTCGGGGGGCAGCATGTCCGGGCGGGGGCAGAATAAGCCGGGGCAGACGAACACTTCGGAATTTATTAGTTGTAGAGATTGACGGCTAGAGGTTAGAAAGGGAAAACAGGAGATTCGATGTGTCGTCCATAGAGCTTTGAGGTCGTAGTCCTGGGAGCGGCAGTGCTGGTTCTCCGGCGCTATCTGGAGACGTATCCATGCACTCAAAGGAGGAGTTGATCGATGGATGCCGCGATGAACTCCTGGTCGAGCTTTTGATGGCGATGGATTGAAGCCTCGGAAGAATGATATTGTGCGTGATCGAGAGCCGAGAGGGCTACGCGCGTGGGAGCAGGGCGAGGCGCCCGAGGAAAGAAAGCGCGTGGGAAAGCAGCAGGAGGCCGATGGCGAGCCGTGCGCGCTAGCCAAAATTGGCTAGCAAGGCCGTCTCAATGGCGAGCGAGAAAGAACAGAGAGGACGAAAGACAGTCCGTTGGATAGTATTTTTTCTACATCTTTTCTATATTTAGCTAACAACTCTATTATACAGAGGTTGTTGGAGATGCTCTAAAAGAGTCTGTTGGGTTACTCCATCTTTTTTAAATATATTTTATTTTAGAAACTAGCTAAAATCAAAGGATTAGAATATATTTTGGCTAAACTCTTAGAGTTGCTCCTTGTAGTTGTAGGGTAGGAGTAATAGCCATATTCGCGTGATCAAGGCAAAGCGATATTCAGAGATCGGCATGAGCGCTACGCCGTGTTCTAGCTAGTAGCAGCCGGAGATTCGGTGAAGCCGTCATATTTTACTTCACGGCATTTCAGACGTGTGGTGTGGCCAGTGCGCGATTCCAGGCTACGCAAGCCACCGCGTCCGTCGCCATTGCCCGACGTCGCAGGGTCGAAAAATGACCGCCTTCCAAACTGGCCTTATAAAAATATGCGAGATCTATTGATAGACTGTGTGTGGCTGACATCCACTGTCATACAAAATATGTGAGCGTTGGAGCACCCTGGAGCACCTTATAAGGTGCTTAGAGCACCCAAATCGTAGCCTATATTTATAATCTAAGTTCACTTTCATGCCATAGGCATCTAACTCGGGGTGCACAGTCCCAAAATAAAAGTGTGAAGAACATATATAATTCCACTCATATATATACGTTAAATAAGATATCATATTGGTTGAGGAAATGGAATAACTAGTTGGTGCAGTCCAATTTCTTTTCCTTGCAAGGGCAACTAGAAGTGATTCTTTGTTATCTGCAAGTTGTCTCACATCGTCCGAGAATGTACCACTTAATACGTACTCTACCATACTCTGTTTTGAGATCAAACTAGTCAAGGTTTGTCTTGACGATGGTGGAAAATTCAATCGCAACTCCAATTTTGCATAACTTTGGCCCTATTTGAATGAGCTTGCTGGCTAAAATTAGATGGGAGCCTGGGCTAATAGTTAACTAAAATGCAGCTAAAAGTCTGTTTTGCCCTGTCGAGAGGGAGCAGGCAAGCGATGTAAGTGAGCGATGTGGATGGAGCCACGTGTGGATAGGTTTGAATGGAGGTGTTTCGCTCTTTCTCCACACAATGGCGCTTCTTTTAGCCCAAATTAGCACTGCTTCCTCAGCTAATGGGCTAGAACAATTAGCTAGGTGTGATGAGCTACAAATTAGCCAACCTTTTAGTCCTCTTGTTTGGGTCAACTAAGGGCTAATTTTAGCAGCTAAACAATTAGCTCTGGATACTAACATGGCATTTTTAGGGCAGGTACAAAAGTGTTGTCTGATAAACGGTCTCAAACATGACACGTAATCATAAGACAATTTATGAGATCACACATACAATGGATGATTGTTTTAGTTGTTTCGTAGTAATTGCATCTTCCCTTAATTTATGGATAAGAAAAGGAATGTTTATGAGTTGTATGGCAACTACAACTTGTACAATGGTGTGTAAGTCGTCTCAAGCTACTCCCAATGGGAGTTTCATTTTTAATAAATGATGTGCCATGTGAGCAATTTTGGTGATGTGATAGCTTAATAATGAAGAGAGAGATGAAACCAGTTTCATCTAGATGAAACTGAGTGTACACTGTTTCCAATGCAATGCAGGGTTTCCAAAATATAAAATGGCATGAAACTTGCATTGAAGATAGGAGTTTCATTTCATTTGAGCAACAATTAAATGCTATGACAAGCTTAAGAAACAACAAAATGAAATTATGCATTGGAGAGAGGTGTTTCATTTGCATTTCATATGACATGAAACAATGAAATGAAACTCTTTATTGGAAGTAGCCTCATACTCCTAAATTTTAGCGCTTGAGGTGGTTGCCTCGCGAAACAACCGCCTCTTTCTTTAACCTCCCTCTCTCTCTTCCACCTCATCAAAAATCTTATGTAGCGTTGCATAAAACGGACTATGAGACTGCCTACGTATAGCATTGCACCTGTCCTTAGTGTACTAGGCCTCTTTAAGAAAGGAAAATGTACCATTTTGTGAGCAACTTTGGCCGGCACTTGTCATTTAAGAACATCAGCTCGCCACTCCATTGCTGTAGCTCTCCTGCCTCATCAACGGCGCCTTCGTGATGGGAAAGCCGGAGTTGTTGGGAAGTGCCATGGCCAACAGCTTGCGCACAACTTGATTCTGCCGGACTCGTTGGAGGAGCGCTCGGTGCTGGAGCTCCATGGTGATGCCCGGCCTGCTAACCTATTATTCGCGGTTACGCTGCGTGAGCAATCTCAGATGCACATGGTTGGGCGCGCGCCATCCAGCTCTGCCAATTGCCATTTGCCAAGCAGGCGGTCTGATGAGAAGCCATGGTTTTGTGCGGCTCACACGATGACACGATGCAAGGGTCAAAGGCAACGAGGCATCAGGGGGGAAGATTGCTCCGACGAGCGACGGGGCGAAGCAGAGGAGGCGTTGCTTGTCCTCCCTGAGTAAGCCGTTCGATTCGACCTCTGCGGCCCAGATCAGGCGCACCGCGAAAGGCGTGTTCCTCCAGAAGCAGAACACTTTTTTGGGGGGTTGGAAATCAGAAGCAGAACACTTGGAATGCCAGAGGAAGAAGATGTTGATGCGAATCAAAAGCAAAATTTGTGGACATTGTTTGATTGTCCGTGCTGTGTCGACTGTGACGGCTCCACGAGACAGAGACATTTCTTGCTCCAAGTTGCCATGGCATTAAGATGAATCGCAGGCGGCGTCTCTTTGCTCCACCCCATGGGTGGGCCGCCGACCACGACTCCCAGGAGCTCTAACCAGTGACCGCCCTTGGCCGATGCAACCTGTGACGAACCGGAGGTAAGGCAGACGCTATCAGAGTGCGGCCGAGGTCCAGCGATCCCCGCCGCGGAATGGTCCGAGCCGTTTGTGGCCGACCCCAGGGGTGGTCGCTGTTTCAAACAACGACCAGGCGGTCGCTATTTCGAATAGCGACCACCCCTTGGGTACCCCAAAGCCATCATGGGTCTTCCTTCCTCCTCCGGTCGTCCGGCTGACAGGCTTGGATGCGTGTTCCACGGAGACAGACGAAGTAGAGGATGGCGGCCGGCTCGGAGCGCCAGCAGCGGAGACGCAGCCTACGCCTGTCTGTCGAGACGCCTCTCGCCTGTTCGGTCTCCGGTTGGGGCGCGGGGCTGGTTCCGATGCGGCGTCGGCTTGCGCCTGCCTGCGGGCGACAAGAAGCAGAGCTTGCCATGTTCACGTGCTTGGTTCACAGGATATGTCAGTGCAACCTCGTCCAGGAAGTGTTTAGACAGTAGACAACACAGAGCGTACAATGAGAAGCAAATCTTTATTCAGGCCACGATCTTATTCTCGTATACATACTGAGTTGCATGGCACGCACATGCTGCGTGATAACACTAGCAAGGTGCATGCGTATACACACACTCACATGACCGTGAGCAGACTCAAATACATACGTACATACACGGCTAGCTATTTGTCAGGCAGCCAGCCCCGGCCCTGACGCCCATGGAGTTCAACAAGCACTTAGTACTGGCCGGTGCACGAGTCGTACTCGTCGTAGCGGCGCCCGCTGCCGTAGCCATGGCCGTGGCCGTGGCCATGCGCTTGCTCACGGTGGCCGCCGTAGTGCTCGTGGCCGCCATGGACGGGGTGGTGGTGGTGGCTGCCGCCGCCGTGGCCGTAGTGGCCCCTGCGGGCGCGCTCCACCTCGTCGATCTCCTCGTACTCCTTGCGCACGGCGTAGTGCTCGCCGCCCTCGCCGTAGCGGTGGGGCCTGTTCATCTCCTCCGCGCAGTAGCCCGACTCCGAGTAGTACGCCATTGCGACGGTGTCAGTTGGGTTTCAGTGAACGGCTTTGTTTGCAGTGATGTGTGTGATGTGCGAAGTCGAGACCTGATCGATGCTGGTATGTACGAGGATTGGCCCTGCTTTTATAGTAGTGTGCAAACACTGCGTGTGTTTGGTTTGGTAACGACGTGCATGAGTGGAGTGGCGAATTTGTTCTGAAGGATAACCTACGCGCCCTGCTTTCTGCCGAGCTGAGACACCTGCCCCTGTGGATCGAAGATTGAAGAAAACTCAGGACAGATTTCTACCGTCCAATGTCTGGGAATATTTTGATTGAGATGAACTTGTTTTGAAGCTCGGACATATGTAAATAGATGCAAAGTAGAATGTAAACGGAATAAGAAAAGGGCGTGCTGGCTTTGGCTAGTCTTGCAGATATGTCCAAAACAGAAAAAAAAAAAACTTTAAATTTTTTTATGAAAATTTACGTACGAACTTCCCATCCCGAATTCCTCAACAACAAAAAAAGTAAGAAAGAACCGCGAAAAGCATTTGCCAGTTATGTTAATCTCAGTTAATATTTTTGTTAAATAATTTTGAAGAGAATGCTGGAGGGTACTTGTATGTTCCTAAATACAGATGCAGCGAAACAAAAAAAAAATAAGACGAGGCAAAAAACAAAAACAACAAATTTAAAAATAAAAGAGAGAGTCAAGACTACCATCCAGTGCTTGCCCAATAATATTTGGATTGAGATAATAAGTTTGAAGCTAGGAAGTAGAGTGTAAACGGAATAAGAAAATAAAAGGGCTTGGATTCTTGGCTGGTCTTGCAAAGACATATCGAAGACACAAAGACAGAAGAAAAAAGAAGGGGGCATGTATGGAGTTTCTATATGTTTGCTAGAATTTTGTGAATTTTTCACATGAAACTTATAAAATCATGAAATTTCCAGGTAGTCAATTTTGGGCATTGTTAATTTTAGTTAACATTTTCGTTAGTAAATGGTTTTTCTTTTAAGAACTAGTTGGAGATTTATATATGGGCCTAATGACATAACAAATCAGCTAAAAGATGGTCACTCGAAAATCAGCTATGGTTTTGTAACTTTTGTTCATGAAAAGTAAGCAGTTGACATAAATTAAATGAACAAGCGGCGAGAGAGCTTTGTGCAATTTCGACGGAAACATCAAGCGGCATCTGCCAAAAGAACTTACTATGCGTTTAGCTGAACTTGAGAAGTAAACCGATGACATGAATTACTAGATGCCGAATTCATCAAAGGCAGCTTAACTGAACTTACTCAGTTCTGATCCATTTACAACATGAATTTGTTATACGCTAGCATCCTGACCCTTCGGTGTTATGCTAGAAGTGGAGGCTGCACGCACCAGTAGGTTCAGAGATATTTTGGTATTTTCCTGTTTTACATGCGCACAAAGTTCAGCTGAACGAGGCAGGCCTAAGCACACACGAGTCAAGATTGATGTTTTAACAGTTTATCATAGCACCATGTGTCCATCTCTGCCCTATAGTCTACCCGCCAGGGAATTCACTCGTTCTTTGATGCAGAAACTCGGAGTGAAGCAAGGGCAACATTTGTTGGGACTGCATGGTCCGGGTGGGATATGAACCGACAGGCGATAGATCATGAAGGATCGTCGTCGTTAGCCGTCAGATAAAATTTCAAGAATACACGGGAACCTTATACAGTAAGCATATTATCGATCAGTCTCGATAGTTTGATACATATCACATCTTATTATTACGTTGGTATTGCATTTATTGGGCACACGGCAATATATGTACGTCGTAATATGGAGGAGCTTTATTCAGGTCACGAACTTATTTCGTAGTTCGTACATAAGCTGCGTGCATATGCACGCCAGCCAAGTACACACACGAACACAGATACATACGGATACGTAGCTTATGACCTTACACTTGCACACATACGTCGCCACAGTTCAGATACGTGCGATGTCGAGCAGGAAGCTGGTCATCAGTCAGCCCTAACGACGAAGTTCTCCTTGCGCTCGTGGAACTCGCCGGTGGCGGTGTTGACGTCCTCCTCGAACATGGACTCGCGCTTCTCGAAGTGGCCGGAGCCGTGGTGGCTGCGGTGGCCGTGGCCGTGGCGGTGGCCCCTGCCGCCGGCACGCGGCACCTGGTCCACCTCCTCGAACGTCTCCTTGACGACGTACTGCTGGACGCCGCCGCCGTGGCGGCCGAAGCCGCCCGGGGCCACAGACCTCACCTCCTCGGAGACATAGTCCACCTCCTGGAAGTGAGCCATGGTGATGCCTGGCTTTTGTTAATCTAGCTAGGACTTGAAGTGCTTGTGAATCGTGACGAGCACAACAATGCTGCTGCTTGAAGTTTGAGCGCGCGTCGGGTGCGCTTTTATAGCGTGGAAGTGCATGAGTGGAGTGAGGAATCTGTTCGTGAGATGAGGGATACCTATGTGCAAATACTTTGTGCCTGCCTGCCCTCTTGCTCTATTTTTGCATCTATCTAGAAGTATGTCGGCATTATTCGCCAGGACACACAATTGGCGGCCCGGCTCATTTTAATTGGACACACAATTAGCTGAAGAGGTGAAATGAATTTTAGATGAAGAAAATTTTCAGAATTCGTCATCGAATATGTGAGCCTCACAACAATTGCTGTTAAATTTGTACGTCTTTCGGAACAAACCATTCGATTCGTGATGTACTCCCTAGACCAGCTCACTGCTCACGTGCCATCTCGTGGCTCCTCGTAGCATGTAGCTCTAAATTTCCCAGCTCAGCAAGAAAAATGTAAGGCTTAATCAAACCAAATTGGCAATCGATTCATCTCAATTCCCAAGTCCTCTTCAAGTTCACCTTCGAGAGAAGTCACCACTCACCAGTCATGTAAGAATAAACTTATCATTTAGTAAGTGGGAATATATACTTTGCGTCTCGGCCTGCAACATAGCACGTCAGTTGGGACTAAGACTGGAAGCCGCCTTACCACCGGACAGCGCGCTACTTATGGGCAAAAAGAGTTTGTTCATGATGTGATAACTTCCTAAGATTCTGAGACATGATGCAATGCATTGGCCTACTACAATTACCTTTGGAGCATTAATTCCTAACGAGCATGCCGTTGGTTTTACACCGACGGACGATGGTTCTTCAAGAATCTGGCAAAGGCGCCATAACAGTGATAGACAGGATCATGTCACGTGTCGTGGCATCAGCAAGTGTACAAACAAAAACAGAAAGCCCGAGAGACATTTATCTTGAGCATGCATTGTGCATCATAAGCGAGCAGTGACAAAAAATGATAGGTAAAGGATGAATAAATCTGCTACTTCTAACTACTATTAAGCCGTATATGGTGTACAATTCATTCAGATACCTTAGCACAGATCAAAATTTTCATATGAATTTAGGACATCGCAATGTTGTGATGTAGAACTCTTCTCTACTTGCTTTTCTGGTGCTCTCACCAGCTTGCCCTCTTGTCCGGAGGCCACAGTTTAAACCACCATTGTCTTCCTCATCTCCGTAGGACTATCCGGGTTTCTGAGCTAATGCCTCTTCCTCTTCTTGCTTTTCTGGTGTGTCTTTCGTTTACCACTCTTGACATAGGGCTTGCTCGAACCGCCATCATCTTCCTCGTCTCCATCGAATAGCATGTTTATTCCAAAACCATCATCAGCTAGGCCTCGTAGTCTGTTCAGAGATCAGATATGAGTAGGTTGTTTGAGTTGGATGAGATGGAAAACTTAAATTCTGAACAAAACCACAGCATAGAGAGAAACTTGTGGCAGACCAACGCCAACCGATAATTTGTATGTAATCAAGAAATTAAACAGGGCAGCACAGGTTCAGCCTTATAAAGTCTGAAATTTATAACATACCCATGCATTTGTCTCATCATCTGTTGTTCAATCTTCTTATCACGTTTGGTTACTGGAGCTCGAGTGAACAGCTCCTCCTCTTGTTTCTCTTGCTGCTCTCTCTGTCGTTTATACCTCAAAAATTCCTTGCTTTCATCACCCACTGTTTCCTTCCACTGTAATATCGCATTCATTGATCATTAGCTTGAAGCAGAACAAGCAGCATATCCACATATAAGCTAACGAACTAATAATTCCAAAAACTTAATAATAATCAAACCTCTTCAGGTCTATCAGCAGCATCATCTATGATCTCTTTAAGGTAAGGATTTTCTGTTGCCATTCGTGCTAGGGCTCTATCCTTCCTTGAAGCTTGTTTATGGCGCTTATCCTCATCATCCGGCATGGCAGGCATAAATTTTGGAGGACGATAAATGCCATCATTGTCCTGAAGCCAAGAAGATGTACATCAGAAAAGAAAACCAGTTGCGTAAACTGAACAAGCAACAGGACTGAGAAATATACAATACTGTTATAAAAAAAACACTGGCCGTAAATGAATAAATGGGATTGTGACCCTCTACCAGAAATTCTGAACTCTCTACCTTCACATGTGGATGGTATTGACGTTAAGGACTCTAACAGTGAATCCCAACTCAATGAGGAAAACAATGAAATAATAAATAGTGTGATTCATGTTAAACAAGACTCGTAGATTTCAGGTTGAATACTGCTACCATATATCAGACATGCTTATTGTGATTGTACCTAATTTTTGCATTCAAGGATGTTGATCCCTTATTGTATTGACGACTATTTTACAAAGAAACCAACATTGCCAGCGAAGACTGCTATTTTTGGTGCTAATCTAATCACGTCGCACTTAACAATTCAAGTTTGGATTATAAATGCCATGTTTATATATTTCATGTGCAGACAAGTTAGTGGGTATAATTTCGCAAATAAGGTTCGTGTAGGTTGAGTCGTAAACACACAACAACACTTTAGTAAATGTAATAGATGCATGATATCTGTTAGGAATTTAAAAACATCACCTTCGTATCAGGAGCAGGCATCATATCTGGGTTTGGCCGATACTTCAACAAGTCTTCGTCATCTGAATGCTCGCCCTTCCCCTTCGACTCTGCATTTGGTGCCTTGTCTTGTGCAGCAGCACCATCAGCGGCATTGGTAAGCTTCTGGATTTGGTACTCCGCCTTCTTGTCAATGGGACGTATCTGCCACACCACATCAACGAAACACCATCATCAGTTAACCAACTAAATGAAGGCAGGAAACCTGATAAACAACACTAGAGGCGCAATCAAACCTTTTCTAGAAACAGCCTGATCTCAACAAGGCTCCGCACGACAGGGTGGCCGTCCACCGAGAGGCCCTTGGCCTTGCGGAGCAGGTAGTAGACGATGTCCTGACAGTAGCCGAGGAGCAAGTGGTTCTTCGCCTCTAGGTACCCGATCCCATTTGCCGTCGGCAGCTGGTTCTCCTTGACCTATCCATATGCAAGAGTGTCAGAACACAAATTTCACCGTGCACACAGAACAGCGAACAAAGCTTAATTCCCTCGTAGTTCCCAATTTCGGCCACGCGGGAGAGAGGATGCAAATGAGAGGGGGGGGGGGGGGGGGGGGGGGGGGGGGGGTGGTACCTTCCGTGTGAGGGCCTCGACCTTTCCCCTGACGAGGTCGAGCCCGTCCTTCATCTCCCTGAGGGCCGCGAGCAGCTTCGGCGCGTCATCTCTGCACAGAGCCAAATATACCAGGCGGATTAACCTACAAGAGCTTCGTTGCTGCTTTCGCGGGAGGGATGTAGATGTAGGGGGCGGCAACTTACCGTACGAGGACATCGGCCTTCAGCTCGCCGCCGGCTTCCGTAGCGCCAGAAGGGTCGGTCATGGGAGGCGACTCTTCTCGGTGCAACCAGCGGTGTCTCGAGGCGGCGATGCGTCAAGGGAGGGAAGCGGCTTCGGCAGCGCGGGGCGGGCCGGGGAGCGAGACGGAGACGGCGTGCTCGACGGGGCGAGAGGCGGCGCTGGGGTTTAGGGCAGCAGGGGTGAGTCGCTGGGCTGACAGCGTGCGTCCCACGGGTTGAATGGAGTGGGTTGGGCTGGCTCTTCATACAGAAGTTGGGCCACAATTTGGAATAGAAACATCAAATTGGTACATCATTATAGCCATTGTAGCCACCACAAATGGTTTTTACATTTTGGCCTTTTTTAGAAAACATTTTCACATATGGACCCCTGAGAAAAATATGTCCAGAATAGACCTTTTTCTGAGCGCCATATGATTTGGCGCTCATGTTGAACAGCTGAGCGCCGCAACAATTGGCGTCCACCCCTGCCACGTCAGCTGGAGGGCACGCGCCCGTTCTGCTGACCTGGCAGGGGGTGAGCGCCGGAATATATGGCGCCCAGCCTATGAGCGCCGCACCATTTGGCGCTCACCCCCGGCACACAAAAGTCCTCTCCTTCTTTCTCCTCTTCCTCTCATTTTCTCACTCCTCACGAGTCGCAAGAAAAGGCCTTGTTGTATGTTGTGGACTATGATGTGGAACCGTTGGTTTCAACTAAGTATTTGTGTAATTGTAGTACTTTGCTAGCTATATTGCAATGGTAAAGATGTAGAACCCGGCTTCATTGGCTTAATTGCAGTGAAATGAAATTACATACGTACATAAATTGCAATGGCATGTTCGGTACACATGATGACTAACCTATATGTGCACCGTACTAATCCTGACATGCCTTTAGGGAATTGAAAAATGCAACACTTGAATGACGAGAATATAACATTTAGCCAGGTTTTGGTAGGAAATCTAGTCCCATGGACTGTAGTTTGACTGTCCGCCAGACTGAGAGTAGCCATAGTCATTGTACCCACCACCACCGTAGTAAGGTGGTGGTGGTGCTGGTGGAGCTTGTGGTGGTGGGTTGGTTGGGGCTGACTTGTGGTGCGGACATGGGCAGTACGGATCAAGGCAATAGGTGTTGGGGCCAGCAATGCCAATGACGAGCTCTTGGCTTTGACGTGGAGTTTCCGTCTGAAGTTCTTGCTGTAGGTCGAAGATGCGGTTTTGCAGGTAGCTAATGTATTCAACGGTTGTGCTGATAGGCTTAGGATCCACCCACCGCGTGAAGCCACAATTGTCTGGGTCCTCATTATTCTGTTAAAAAAAGGTGTGCAAATGTTGAATAAAGATGAGGAGGATTAAAGATGATACTCAAAGGCGAATGAGAAACAAGTAAGAATTAAAACTCACTTGTCCATTTGGGCATCTGAAGAAGCGCCGACCACCATCCTCTGTCCTTACAACTGAACCTCCATGATGCACTCTTACACATTTAGCCATCTACATCCATTTCAACAAAAAAATAAAAACATTTCCCAATTTAGCATTGTTCATATCAAAATAAACATCAAAAATAACCCTACCGAATTTCGTACTGCAAATCTCATCCACTTCATATATAACTACCTCCAATCACTCTAAATCATCAAACAAACCTTCATTCTCTACTAATTTAAGCATACAACCCTATGTCTTTAACATGCCTACTAACAATTCATTGCTACTAATCAAACTAACTACAACCGAACCTTCCAAACATCAACATATCAACAACATTACACTTCCCATTGCAAATCTAACAACCAAACCTAACAAATCGAGCAATTTCAACCTCAAACCCTAGGGTTAGGGTTACCCCAAATTAGAGCCATACAAGCAATTCCATTGGATGAAATTCAAGGAGGTGGAGGAGATTACCTTCGGGAACAAATTTCTCCAAAAGATTTGCGCTCAAACCATCCGGATTTGGGGGATTTGGAGGAGGGGATGAATGGGGGAGAGAGAGAGAGCCGGCGGGCTGTGTTCTTCGGGTGGAGGAGAAAGTGAGCGAAGGAAAAAAAGAGAAGCCCGCGGACGTTATTGTTGCCCGGGGGTGGGCGCCAAAGGATGCGGCGCTCACCCCCTGAGCGCCAATTTATCTGGCGCCCACCCCCGCCAAGTCAGCAGAGCGGCCGCGTGCCCGCCAGCTGACGTGGACGATGTGAGCGTCAATTCTTTCGGCGCCCAGATGTTGGACCTGAGCGCCAAATAACACGGCGCTCAGAGAAGGGTCCATTTCTGGACATGTTTTTCCCAGGGGTCCATTTGTAAAAAACTTTTTCAAAAAGGGCCAAATTGTAAAAATTACACAAATGGCATCAGTGAAAGGGCCTGTAGCCTAACGGTTACAAGGTGTAATTTTTACAAAATGACCCTTTTCAAAAAAAAAAATCACATATAGACCCTTAAAAAAATATGTTCAAAAATGGACCTTTTTATGAGCACCACATGTTTTGACGCTCAGGTCCAATAGCTGAGCGCCGCAGCTATTGGCGCTCACCACTGCCACATCAGCAAGCGGGCACACGACTCGGATGCTGAGCTATCAGGCTGGGCGCCGCCTTCTTTGGCGCCCAAGATACATAGCTCGGCGTCGTGTAATTTGGCGCTCTACCAGCTACTAGTAAAATAAACAAGACGTCTCCTCTCTCATTTCTCACCCGGTCACTCTCTCCTGCCCATCTCTCTCTCCTCTAGGCCGGCGAATACAGGAGCCTTGAACTGACGGCGGCGGCGACGCGCTGGAGGTCGCGGCGGCTGTTTCCCGTTAGATCTGGGCGGTTCAAGGTCCAAGGCGTCGAGATCTGCCTGCTTAGGCGTGACGGCGACCCAACCGACGTGGCGCTGGGCTGCGGTGACGGCAGCAACTCAAGGACGCGGCAGCGACGACGAGCTGCTGTTACCGGCGAGATGTGCCGGTACCCCGGCCTGGTCGAGTCCGTGCTGGGTGGAGGCCGGCTCATGACGCCTAGATCTGCCCCTATCCACGGTGGATCTCGCCGCGTGCCATGCCGGGCCGAGGTGCACGGCGGCCCACGACTCCACGAGGCAACGGCCATGAGCGGCTCTGGCGCCCTCGACGGTTGAGGCCGCGGCTCCGACGCACTCGAAGCGGCTGAGTTGGTGTGCAAGCGTCGACTCGTCCGACGGCTCTGGTAGCAATGCCGACGACGGGATCCGCTCCACCAACAGCACCATGCTTCATCGCCATCCTCGTCGACTACGGCCTTGTTGTGCCATTGTGGGATCCGCCTGTGTGCCATCTGCGACCACCAGGTACGGCTGCTGGTGCACAACATGTGCTCTGCTCCTTTCATGATGCCTGCATCAATCCAATTTTTTATTCTTTGTGTATGTTGTCCATACAGTTGCAGTTCTAGACAACGATGGATGATGGAGTTCTTCTTTTCTGATTAACTGTCATCTCATTCTTGCTGCAAATGCATGACAAGGACACATATAAATTGTCTAAATTTATTGAACTCTACTCTAAAATGGGTTGCACAGCAAACCATCACGTGTCATCATAAATGGTAATACCTATGTTCAGTAGCTTTGTATTTTTCCCATCTCTTCCTATTCTGAAAGCGTGCTTATGTGTTGCTTTAGTTTAAAATTTTCTGCAATGACAAGACTGTTATTCTTGATTGAAGAGTCTGTTATTTGTTTTGTGATTTAAAAAGAAGGTGCAGATTGAGTGTTTTTCAGCTACTGAAGCTTTTCATCCTGAATGTGCTGCAGGTACGCGGCGTCCAGGGACACAGAGTAGGAGGTTGCAGATGGCATTGTGCTAAGCTACCTTTTTATAAAGTGCTCTGTATTTCCTAGCTGCAACATCCGGAGCAATGTTGAAGACAAAGAGACACTCATGCTGATGTATCTTCTTAATTTGAATGCTATATTGGTTATGTAGGAGTGAAATTCAACAGCATTTTTCTTCTAAGTGACACGAAGCAGCTGCTTCGTAACTGTTCTTGCATGATAGTTTGGACAAATTAATCATGGTTTTCATATGGATCTACTCTGCAGATTGGTGATCCATAAAGCAAAACATTGATTTTTGAGAAACTTGTAACTGAGTGGTTATCAAAATGAATGTCAAAATTTGTATGTCATTTGGTTGATTGATTTATATTCTCTAATATTACCGTAGCGTTAGCACGGGTAATATACTAGTGCATGATAAAGCCTAGAAACTGAGCTTACATGTGCAATGGCGCAATTTTAGCTTAGGATGGTGCTTGCACAATTTTTTTGCAATTGATATTCGAGTTTCACAAAGCAGCACGCACACCTGCTTTGTACTCCATTAAAGAAGCATGCTTCAACGCCATAAAAAATGCGGGCGCGGCGTTAGAGGTGCTAGTACTTTGACCGTGCCATGCCGCAGTGGGTTGCTCACGAGGGTCCCACACATTGATCAACAAAGGCTGAGCAAGTTGCAGCGCCAGAAGAGTGGTAGGACGCCAGAAGACAAGCCAATCAGACTCCCTCGGCGGCTGGTCACCAAACGCCACGGCGCGCAGCAATGTAACATGGGCGCCAAAGAGCATGGCGCCCACCACCCTCCAGGTCAGCAACCAGTCGCAATCCTGTGTGCTGACATGGCAGATGTGGGCGTCAAACAATATGGCGCTCACATGTTTTACCTGAGCGCCAAATGCAATGGCGCTCAGAAAAAGGTCCATTTCTAGACATGTTTTTTCTAAAAGTCTAAATACGATAAACTTTTACTAAAAGGACTATTTTGTAAAAATTACACCGGTTACAAGAGCCTCAGTAGCACCTCAGGTCTTGGGTTCGACTCCAGTGGTGACTTCGTCAATATCTAGGATATGCCGGCATAGTCTTCGAAGATGTTCATAAAGGTAGGGTTTACGTACGTGTGTTCATAGGGGTGAGTGTGCGTGCGTTGTGAGCGTCTGAGTTGTACTTTGTACTTAAAAAAAACCACAAATGGCATCAAAGCGTTTAAATTTTATTCCAGAATTGTTCCAAAACAAATGATATTGTAGCCAATTTGTAAGATCACCTAATCAATTTATGGCAAGCTAATCTGGTATTTTTGAAAAGCTGATTTGGTGCACATCTTTAAAAGGAAGACATGCATAATTAAAAGACGTTGTTTATCATTTAGTTGGATCATATAAGGCATATTATCACTAATAAGTAGAGGCATCAGGTCATTTTGCTCGACTCTTAATCTGTCTGGATACTACTGCACTGTCTCGATTACAATAAAGCTTGCAAAGAAAGTTATGGATCGTTTTATGACGTGTGCAGCAGTCTCAGCTTACCCTCAACAGCAGCCCGCAGACCGGCATAATTAAAAGACGTTGTTTACCATTTAGTTGGATCATATAAGCCATATTATCATTAATAAGTAGAGGCATCAGGTCATTCTCTTAATCTGTCTGGATAATACTGCACTGTCTCGATTACAATAAAGTTTGCAAACAAAGTTATGGATCGTTTTATGACGTGTGCAGCAGTCTCAGCTTACCCTCAACAGCAACCCGGTTTTAAACTGATGACATTTGGACGACAATTTAATTTATTTGACAACTCAATAAAATTCTTTTTTTATGAAAACAGTTCATCTAGCGGTTGTCCACAATCAGAAATGGGCAGATTGAGAAGGGCACAGAACCCACAGCATTATCTGTATCTGCTTTGCATGATCAAAGGTTGGGCAACATTCATCAGCCCACATAAGTGTTCATCCAAAACTCAGTATAAAAATAGCATACAGCCTCAACACAATACCAAAACAGTGAGGCAAATGAAGCCAGTTCTTAAAGTCACTTTCCAAAAGTCATCGAATACATATGCTAAACTAGTAAATGTTGACTGATAAGATTCATTCTCTAGTATACAAATAGTAAAATTTCACTCGATTTCAAAACCCGTAGCACCAGCACAAGTTCAGGGAAATTTCCCAAAGAATGCATTTAATGCCTAGTTGAATACAGATAGTCCCATGGTTCTCTGCTTCTGCAGTCATCAATATGGCCTTCTTCCTCCAGAGTGAAAGGAATTTGATCCAGATTTGTATCCCCGGTTACCAAACCCACCACGGCCCCTTGACCTGAAATTGCCTCCTGAACACAAAATGCGCACAAGTAATTACAGGTGAAATGATAACAGGCCATCACATATCATCTGCGCATTAAGTAAAAAACGATTGCAAAATTCAATATTCCTACCTCCCATTGAATTGGCAGACTTGGACATAGAGTCTAGTGCAGGATTCACATCCTGGCCAGCTTCACGCAAGATCTTGACAAGATTCCTCGAAAATTTTGCATTAGCATGCGTGAAAAATGTAAAGGCGGTCCCTGTAGCACCAGCACGGCCAGTACGACCTATTCTGTGAATATAATCTTCAATAGTTGTTGGGAAATCATAATTTATCACACACTTTATATCCTTCACATCTGCAAAATCAACAAAAAAAATACGATCAGTATTAAAGTGGTATGATTGTGTTGTCCTGAAGACCACGCCGGACCACATTGGGACATCAACATTGTCGATCTCCATTGAAGGCAGCACATGGCTTAGACAAGCACCAAAGAACAAAATCCACTCACAGCACTTTCAATGTCTGAAACTAATACAAGTCGAAGGGCTTTGAAACTGAACCGGGTATCAAACACTGCTCGATGTGGAATTGATGGTGGTTAACCTGTCAGCCTTCTTTACAGAAAATGTTGTACATAAGCATATGGCAGGCCTGAGTACTACTTATCCAAAACAGAACCAACCAATATCTATCACTACCCAACAAATCTCAACCATGCCAATCCAACATAGGCTGCAATGTTAAGGTGCTGCATCAGAGGTCAACATCAGGATCCCATTGAAAAGAACACTGGTAACTCAAACCATCTTCGAACCAGCTGGCAGTGATACCAAAGGAAATAGGCCTTGAGAAACAGTATAACCATCTAACGAAAATTTTAAAGCTACAGTAAGCAAGGGAGATCCATGCACTTATAAAATATTTGCCCACATGAATGCACTTCCAAAAGATTTGTCGACATGAAACTACATGCAGAAAGGTGTGCAGGTCTTCTGATGTTAATATAATAAATTTGTCATACTGCTTCAACGCAAATGATAGTCATGCCTAACACCAATATAAATATATAAAAGAAAGCTAAAGAACATGGCACTAATAAAAATAACAGGACTTCAGTGTAGACAAAAACAGATCGCATATAGAAGAAGCCCTTGCATAACTGCATATGGTGCTATCGAATGAAAGTCATGGTCAGCTAAAAGTAGTCCTAAAATCTTTAAGTGTCATTCCATCTGTACCATCTCCCGATAAATTGAACATATGACCTAACTGCTGAAGATTGAGCATATGACCTACCGGGAAAAATTTAGAGAACTTGGAATCAACTTAAAGTGCACAATGGATATAACATGTATCCTAGCTAAGGATCTCCCAATAAGTAGAAGGCTCTAATCTATCAGGTTAGTTTCCTGGGTAACCTTTGAATGGGGTAAGTCACCATGATAGTTTAAAGCAGAATTGCCTTGGTAACACTGCCATTGCTTACTCTCAGGTGAGGTAAACCGAGGGAAAAGATGATCTACCTTTGACATGATGGCACCTTGTCATACACCACCAATCCACAAGTTCAGTTCACTCAACCAAAAACAGCTGAACAGCCCTCCGACTTATCATCCTTGACTACCTAATCCTAATATTCAAATAAGTCAATCATACCAAGACCACGTGCAGCAACATCTGTGGCAGCCATTATGGGGCTCTTGCCACTCTTAAACTCTGCAAGAACATAATCTCTTTCAGATTGAGCTTTATCGCCATGTATTGATAATGCTGGCCATCCATCCATTCTTAGTTGACGAGTGATCTTGTCACAGTCCTTCTTTGTTTGGAAAAATATCAGAATACGGCTCCCATCCATTAGATCAGACAAGAGCTTACTGAGTCTGAGAAAAAAAAATGGACCCAAATAATGTCACTTTTGTAAGCGTTCGAGCATATGTAATACATTTTTTTGTTCAAAGGTATCTTGGCGCTACATACCTGGGATATTTTTCATGGTCCGAAATAACTTCCACAATTTGTTGTATGGAATGGTTAGCTTTAAGATCAGGTGAACCTATAATTACCTGGATTACAATACAAGCCAAATGTTAATAGGCTGCTGAAACAATATAGTAAGCTAACCAGAAAAAAATAAGATGTGGCATTTCTCAAATCAGCACCTTGTAAGGATTTTGTAGAAACTGTCTTGCCAAGGACTCCACTTCTCTAGGCCATGTAGCACTCCAATACAAGGTTTGCCGATCCGGACGGATCTATTGATAACGCATACATCAGAAATTAGAGGCTGAATCAGTTGTAACATAATGATCTTAACTCTAAGGCAAATCGTACCTGCGCAATTATCTTCCGTATTTGAGGCTCAAAACCCATATCTAACATGCGGTCTGCCTCATCCAGCACAAGGTAGGTCACTCTACGTAGATTTGTGTGGCCAGCTTCGAGCATATCAATCAACCGACCAGGTGTTGCAATTACAATTTCGACTCCTACAAGTACAAATAATGGGATTAGTTGTAGAAGTATACATTATACACATAAAAAAGCTAGGTAGAAGCATCCAAATACCTCTTCTGAGGTCACGTATTTGAGGACCCTTAGGTGCTCCACCATAAACACAGGTGCTTCTAGTTCTTGAATATGATCCAAATTTATTAGATTCTTCCTGTATTTGAACCGCGAGTTCCCTTGTTGGGGCAAGTATTAAGACAACTGGGCCATCACCTGGCCCTGCAGCCATCACAATAGTAAATCGTCAGAATTAAGTGCGAGCACAGTTCAGTATAACAGACAGTCAAGTATCGGAATAGTAATGTACATTACTTAAAAACGAAAACGAACCTAGCGGAGGCTGTGCACCGACATGAACCAACCCGGGTAGCAGATAAGATAGGGTTTTCCCTGAGCCTGTTTGTGCTATACCAATCAGGTCCCTACCCTTCAGAGCCATAGGCCAACCTTGAGATTGAATAGGGGTTGGTTCGACAAATCCAGCCTTGGCAATTGCTTGCATGCAGTAATCTGTTCAGACATAGCAAAACAACAATATAACTAAAAATTCCATACAGAAATATTTTCCAAAACAAATATCTTCATTGGATGAGACTCGGTGCATTAATTCTTTCTGAACTGACGTGCAAAACATAAGATTGATGACTGGCACAACAAACCTGGGAAATTGGCTTCTTGGAAGTACCGGACCGGCTTGGGCACATCATGGCCCTCGACCGTGATATCCTTGAGGCGACGGTATTGTGACACCTCCGTCTCAGACATGGCCTGCACGGAGGGGCTCTCCACGTAGAAGTTCTTCTCAAAAGGTATAAGGTTATGGAAGTCTGGCTTGGATAAGGCGAGCGTGTCAAGCCCGTCCCTCCCGCGCCCTCCTCTGCCACCACCTCCGTAGCCACCGCCTCCATAGCCACCGCCACCATAGCCGCCGCCGCCACCGCCTCGGCCACTCCAACCGCCTCCACCACGGCCTCTGCCTCCCTGTCCGAAGCGCGAGTAATCGCCGCCCGTGGGAGCCGCCGGCGCCGGCTGGTACGGGGCCGCGTAAGAGTTCGACGCCGCCGGGACCGGCAGCATAGGAGCCACGGCCAGGTCGCTGCACAGAAGAATCGATGGAACAACCGCGTCAGAGCAGGATTCAGATCGGATCGGAGAAGCCGTGGGTTACACGCGAACGCTAGCTAAGGTTAGGGTTAGCGTACCTGCGCCTGTCATGGTAGGAGGAGGGGTCGGCGAAGCGGAGATCGTAGGGATTCATGGCGCCGGAGAGGGACTTGGCCGGAGGAGCGGTGAATCCCGGACGATCGAGCAGGACGCCGCCGCCTTCCTCCAAGGTAAAGGAAGGGAATAGAGGGGATGGATCTGCTGGTGGCGGCGGACGGAGACGCGGTGTGGTTCGCTTTTGATGGTCGATGGCGAGCGGGCAGGGAGAGGTCAATTCGTGTGACCCACTCGTCATACTCCCTGGGAGCTGCGTTACTTGGACGGGGAAAGAAGCCCGCTTCACGCCCATGTCGGCAACGGGCCAACGGCAAACGTGAGGCCAGATATGGGCTGCGTCCCTTCCTGGCCCATGATAGCTTAATCGATTGGTGGGCTACATTCGAGCCCGGATGGTGGAGGAGGTGGACACGGAATTAGCTTTGCTGCAGATATGAGTCCATGTCTCCTCTCGCTCGAAAAAAAGAAGAAGAAGAGTTTTATATTTGTTCCTCAAAAAGGAAAATTTGGTTTTAGAATTCTCATCTCTTCTATACAGCATGAGTAAATATTATGATTTTACCTGTCAATTCTATCATTTTTTCATATTAACTTCCATTGTTGACCTTTATTAACTAATTACATAGATTTGGATGTTTAATGTGACTTTTATAACCTCATGTGTTTAATATGATTGCATACCTTTAATTTTGTGACAACGATTTTTGAGGTCTTCAAATCAAATTGAGATATGAAAGCTTCCATTATCACTTAACCAACAGGTAAAATAGTCACAATGATGAAAAACTGACAAACTTGAATCTTCTGACAGCGGTCATATCTCAAACATGTAACATAAATGGCACATATATGGATGAAAAATCTAAATCCAATGGCAAATAAAGGAAATGTATATTTTGGATGAGAAATAAGGGAAAAGTATAAGTTACAATGACAAATAATGAATTGCTCTTAAAGATGCTAAGTTAACATTTTTACGACACTTGTAAGCTTCTGATAAGTAGATCTAAATTTACATGCTGTGAGCTTCTTATTATTTGGTATTTTTTGCCCATTGGTCCCATCGATCCTACTCCATTCGACAAGTTTATTTGTTATCGCTTGATCGGAGTTCTTCTACTCTCAGTGCACGCATGTCATTCGTCTTATGAGTCAATGTAAAGAGTAAATAGTAGACACATACTCCATTGAGAAAGAACATATACATTAGGCAAAAGCTGAACATGTCAATCCTTTGTGTCTCCTCGTTAGGCGGCCTATGAGATTTATTTGAGTATATTTACTTGGGCACCTACAAAGTTAAAATGTCAGAAAAGAATGATACATATCAGGTGAAAATGACCTATAAAGTTGCAAATACGAAAATTCAAAACATACGAAAATGAGCTATCAATTGGGTACATCCATTTTTCTCATGACGATGGTGAATAAGTGGCGCCAATCTCAAAGCAAAGCCAACTCTCTTCTCCGTATTGCGGACGTCGAGACCGCAGGCCGGGCGAAATATTTCTAGTCGTCGCCTTCCTTCAACCTTCAGATCTGGCCACTCCGTCCACACGTCCAGTCTCCTAAACCCTACTCACCTTCTCTCTCTCGGCCACCGCCATGGCCGGGAGGCGCCTAGCCCCGGCCGCCCTCCTCATCCTCTTCGTCGCCGCGGCCGTCACCCCCTTCTCCTCCGCCGTCCGCCGAGTCTCCGACGCGCACAGATCCGCGGCCGCAGAGCTCTTCGCTTCCTCCGCCGACGGATCCTTCGGCGAGTAAGTGCGCTTTCATCTTTCCGATCCCGGTTCCTGTTCCTCGGGGATCAGCTTGCCGTCCCAGTTTGATGCAGATCGGTCTGTGGCGGAGCCGCCCGACTGGAATTGCCACGCTTATTTGCGTTTTTGTGGTGGTTTTTGATCTGCTTGCGCTGTGCAGTTTGGAGAGCACGTATGAGGCGGTGAGGACGTTCCAGATTCTCGGAGTGAAGGACAAGAGCCTCACTGGTAAGGTGTGCAAGTTTGCCGCGGAGAAGCTGGCCTCCCCTGCGTCATCCCCTGCGAAAGATCTGTTCCACGCGGTCCGGATCAGCGGCGCACTTGGATGCAGTGTCGATGCTGGAGTTTATGATGTGAGTGTTAGCATTAGAGATCTCGGTATTGCTGACTGGAATGTTATGTTTGATTGTGTTCTGCATTCCCCGTGGTAGGGCGTCGTGGCAAGGCTTAAGGCAGTGATCAAGGATACCAACTCACTGCTGGAATTCTACTATTCTGTGGGAGGGTTACTTAGCATAAAGGTTATTCACTGTAATCCACTTTAATGTTACTCCCTCTAATGCACTTCACTTTGCTACTTGTTTGTGGCTCGTGAAGACTTTCATATACTTGTCTGAATTTTACGTAGTTAACTAATTGCTTATGCTTTTGCAGGTGCAAGGCCACAATGTCGTTCTATCTGATGCGGAAAGCACATTTCACTCCATTAAGGTGATAACAATTGATTACTGCAGTACATTTCCTTCCCATTTTTTTTTTCAGTCTAAACAATATATTTTCCTATTCAAACTTCTTTTTTGTTTGATATTCATCATCGTTCCTGTAGGCACTTAGCCAGAGTGACGGGAGATGGCGTTATGATACAAACAGTGCTGAATCTAGCACATTTGCTGCTGGTAATAGTTTTTACTGAGCTGCCTGTTACCCAGGAGGTTTTGACTTGCAAAACTATATATAGCTTCATTCACTGATGTTTAATAATATTGTACTGCCACAGGTATTGCGCTAGAAGCATTGGCGGGGGTTGTTTCACTGGCGGATGCTGAGGTTGATCCATCCATGGTGTGTATGCGCTCCCTGCTTGGTTAATCATGTAAACATATCGGATAGCTGTTGATATACCACTAATATAGTCAATACAAATTATAACTCTCATTAATTGGAATATGTTGAATCTCACATATTTTATGGCCATCTCAAGGGGTGCAAGTGTAGCTTTATACTCTATTTACAATGACTCACACTTGATTCTCCGCTTTTCTTTTCTTTTCTTTTTTTTGCTTTGTATAATTGTCATTGAATGGTTCTTCCTATATTCTACTCTTAGGCTCTATCTATTTTTTTTTCTGCCACTAATGCCATTACTACCCATCAATTTGTTTCTGTTTTAGTTCTAACAGATGGTTTTGGATTTAATGTCATCAGATAGGAGTGGTAAAAAACGACATCGTGAAGCTGTTTGACACCATCAAGAGCTACGGTATGTTGTCTGAAATTCCCTGTGCTTTGGGATGCATTTACAGGTCAATAGCTTCAGATGATAGAGATAAGCGTAGTTATACTCTTATACTCTATTATTAATAAATATTATTATTTTGCCATCTTGAACTTGGCTATACTACACTGGTACTTGTGTTTACAAACTAAACTACTTTCCTTGCTTAGTTCATGATATTTCATGGTATCTATCTATCCCAGATGATGGGACCTTCTACTTCGATGAGAAGCATGTTGATGCTGATGAATATAAGGGCCCTATAACGACATCTGCTTCAGTAGTTCGGGGGGTGTCCTCTTTTGCAAGCGTGGTTTCTGGGAAATTGAATGTGAGCATTTTTTTTTTTTTTTTGGAACTTGTTTGTTAAATTTATGAGCAAGCACCATTCTTAGGTAATTACCACCAAATTTGCAGATCCCTGGTGAGAAAATACTGGGGTTGGCAAAGTTCTTCCTTGGTATAGGACTCCCTGGTAGCTCAAAGGATTGCTTTAATCAGATTGAGGCTTTATCATTCCTGGAGAACAATAGGTAAGTCCTCCTTCGCTATTGCTCTTTAGGAATGTGGCCTCTTTTCACTCTTACCAATGCAGAAATATATTTGCGTTGCTTCTCTTTGCAGGAAAGAGAATTTTGTATTGCATTTTTGAAAATCAGCATATCATTTTCCTTGCTTTCCATCTAACGTATGGGTGCTTACTTATGTTCTACAAACTTGCAGGGTATTTGTCCCGTTGATACTGTCTCTTCCTTCCAAAGTACTTTCATTGACTTCCAAAGATCAGCTTAAGGTAATTATCGCCTGCAATTCTCTGTGTTAGTCTGTATCAGTAATTCTATGACCAACAATAAAGCTAAAGAGAAAATTAGCTTCATAACACTGATGAGTAAAAATGGAAATAAAGTTCAATGTGAGAATTTTCAATTTCGATGACCTCAGATGATTTTTCGCAATTTCCACTCTTTCTCAGTGCCAGTGAACAACTTGTCCCTCGCTAAACTATTATGCAATGAGTTAATGGTACCATATCTTGCTGCGTTGTTAGTACACAATGCCTTTGAATTTAGTTACGTGTAACTCAATGCAAGTTGACTCCAACTTCCTCACTGTAAATTCCTTTCAGGTTGAAGTCACGACTGTATTTGGATCTGCTGCTCCTCCACTCAAAGTGAATCTTGTTCAAGTGTTGGGCTCAGACTCCAAAGTCATCACCAGTGAGAAGAAGGTATATTTTTTATCAGCAGTTACCTCAGGCCACTTCCTTGGTATATAGTTGATCAGCAGTTACTTCTTGTGTTACAGTTACAGCTCCCTAATGTCTTCCATTTTGTCTGTTTTGTCTCAGGAGCTTCAATATGACCGTGAAAACAATGTTCATTACTTGGACATCGCTCCATTGAAGATAGATGTTGGGAAGTACTCACTAGTTTTTGAGGTATTTAAACACTGTATTAGCTTGCTCTTCTTTATGTACTAGTACTAAGTTGACATTCTTTTCTAACAACCATGATCTTCTGTCTTCCAGATTTCACTTCAGGAGGTAGAGCAGGAGACTGCTTATGCTACTGGAGGAACAAACACCGAGAGTGTATTTATCACTGGGCTGATCAAAGTTGACAAGGCAGAAATAGGAATATCTGACAATGATGCTGGGACTGTGGAGTCTGTTGAAAAGTAAGGATTTAAACGTGACTTTAGCTCATGCCATTCAGCATCAATGAGTTAGCATTTCAGAGCAGATCTTAAAAATATGTTCTTTATTCTCTTGCAAAATGAGTTGGCATTTTTACAATTTATATATCTTTCTCCTTTCAGTGTTGTGATGTTCAATCATGAAAGTTGGGTTTAGTTCTGTAAAATTTTTAGTTGTGAAACAACTTATTTCGATGTCTCTCATTGCCAATTTGCTTTATTTCAGGTTAGATCTTCTGAAAGATTCTAAGGTGTCTCTTTCTGCAAACCATCTGCAGAAGTTGCGTTTATCTTTTCAACTAACCACACCGCTCGGGAAAACATTTAAGCCTCACCAGGTTACCATTTATTTTGATGATTAAACATTCTGATAATTATTCTATTACTGACTTGATTGATCAAATTTGTGTTAGGTGTTCTTGAAATTGAAGCATGAGAGCAAAGTTGAACACTTATTTGTGGTACCTGGTTCTGCAAGGCAGTTCAAAATTGTTCTAGTTGAGTATCTTCCCCGCAATTCACTTTAAATGTTTTTTATGGTCACCCTTTGTTTATTTTGGCAACACGGTCAATATTGTTTTTTCAATTAGAAAGTAATAGCTTGGCTATACAGCTTCTTTTTGATATGGAAAAAAGCATCAAGGCCAAATAAATTTCACTCGGCCATCGATCTATGTGAAGCAACACTGATGCTATATCGATGATGAGGCATATAAATAAAAAAATTGTTAATTTTGTTCAATATTATGGTATAACAATATAGTGGTAGATGTTTAGCATATGTGTTTTGATGCTTTGTCCAAATTGTTGAAATCTTCTGAAGCCTACTCATATTCTGCATTGACATTATGTCAAATTTTCTTATATGCTTGTGTAATGCCTTGTAGGACTTCCTAGGTTTGGTGGAGAAATTTTACTACCTCTCCGGAAGATATGACCTTGAACTTTCTGTTGGTGACGCTGTGATGGTATGTAACCTATTTCGCATACGGTCCCTATTTGTTTGCATTGCTGATGTCCTTTATTTGCTCAGGAAAATTCATTTTTACGAGCTCTTGGCCACTTGGACTTGGACTTGCCAGAGGCCCCAGAAAAAGCCCCACGCCCTCCGGCACAAGCTGTTGACCCGTTTTCAAAATTTGGGCCAAAGGCAGAGATATCACACATATTCCGTGCACCAGAGAAGAGGCCGCCCAAGGAACTCTCACTTGCATTCACGGGTCTCACACTGCTGCCTTTTATCGGATTCTTGATCGGGGTGAGTAAAAATCTTGCAATTCATTGTGTTTCTTTATTTGCCTGTTGTAGTGCAACTGATTGATGGCTTTCTTTTTTAGCTCATGCGCCTTGGAGTGAACTTCAAGAACTTCCCATCATTGCCAGGACCAGCTGCATTCGCCTCACTCTTCCATGCTGGAATAGGAGCAGTCCTACTGCTTTATGTTCTCTTCTGGGTTAAGGTTTGCATCTTACTTGTGTCAAACATCTTTACATTAACAAAAACGTCTGCTCATGTTCACTTTTGTGTTGGGAACAGCTGGATCTATTCACAACTTTGAAATACCTTGGCTTCCTCGGCATCTTCCTTGTGTTTGTGGGCCATAGAACCCTATCTTACCTTTCCTCGGCGTCAGCAAAACAGAAGACTGCTTGAGTGGGCAATGCAAACAGACCTTCCACGATCATCAGTTTTGGAGGGTTGCTATTGTAGTTGCTTGGGCACTCTCTGCCTTTGCCTGATGCTTTGACCACCCCAAGATTTTTCTTGAGCAACTTGAGTTTTGAGGGACGACTTGATTTTCATTTCAGAGGGATTTCAAGAGTCCTGATACTAGAAAAGTAGGACCTCACTTGGGTGTAAGATGATGCACTGATGGTTTATGAATAGATTTGAATGATTAAATCATAGAATGCAGTGTCTTTTACACTGGTAGTTTGCCTTTCGCTCGAATCGTTGGTCTGATTCAGGCCTGATGCAGATGCACTGATGCTGTGTGTCTTACTTATGCTTTGCAGCTTAAATGCGTTGTAACTGTAAGGATCAAAACAGTTTGAGTACTCTCTGTGCAAGTATAGCCCCGTTACCCTGTTCCACGTAACGTGTCCCCGACGCGCTCCTCTGCCTTCCGCTGCCTACCTGACACGCCACACTATAAAAGCCATGTTCAACTCAGCCCTGTTTTACGGTCTCAAAAGCAAAAGCCTTAATCACTCGTATTTGGTCCTTGATTACGGACGTGTCCTCACTTTCACTGTGAACCGATCGATTGAGGTATCAGGATGACACCTGCTCGCTAACTGAAGATGCGTCGTCTACATTGCCCAGCAAGGCAAAAGGTCCATTTCGCTCGTCCCAGCCCCGACCAAACAGGTAAACATTTTTTTTTTCTTCTATATGTGGCGCCGCTTGCATGCGACCCCCTCTCCTATATTACACTCGGCGCTGCCTCACCAGTCGCACCATCCAACATCTCCGCACAGCTAGCGGCAGAGTACTTGCCGTTGAAGAACGTACATTTCCTAGGTGAGTAAGTAGGCTGTTACCTTTTCAACTTGACAACTTGGCACCTACGTCCCCACGATGAAGATCAGCGTGCAGTCCACCAAGGCCGTGAAGCCGGCCTACGCCGGCGGGGTCGCGCCGGGAACAACCGCCGACGCGATTCCCCTCACGGTGTTGGACAAGGCCAACTTCGACACGTACATCTCCGTGATCTACGCGTTCCGTCCGTCCGCCGGCGCCGGCCAACGCGGCGCTCGAGGCCGGGCTCGCCAAGGCCCTGGCCGAGTACCGCGAGTGGGCCACGGCAACCGCGCGATCATGCTCAGCTCACCGACGAGGGCGCGCGGTTCGTGGAGGCGACAGCCGACGTCGCGCTCGACAGCGTGATGCCGCTACAGCCGACGCCGGAGGTGCTGCGCCTGCACCCGATCGAGCGGAAGGTCACGCGCTTCGCGTGCGGGTCCATCGTCGTGGGCTTCACCACGCACCACATCGTCGCCGACGGCCGCGCCACCAACAACTTCTTCCTCGCGTGGAGCCAGGCCACCCGCGGCCGGCGTCGCCATTGACCCGGCGCCGGTGCACGATCGCGCGTCCTTCTTCACGCCGCGCGAGCCGCCGCTGGTGGAGTTCCAGCACCGCGGCGTCGAGTTCAAGCCGTACGACTACGGGCCGCTCTTCAGCCGCGACATGGACACCTTCAAAAACTGCTGCTATTCCATGGACTAGCTAGGATAGACTGCTAGCGTTGCATGCACTTACTTGCCCCGAACGTACTGTTACATTCAAATGTGTGTCTGTTGTTCGGAGCGCGTCATTCAATTTTTTTTTATTTTTATTTTTATTTTTTTTTTTTGAGACCAAGAGCACTTCTCTTCATTAATCATAAGGATTACAGTCGTGCTGCAAGCATTGCAGCAAATGGTTTGGAGGTGACGCCTCCCAAATAAAACTAGCCCTAATGTTGCGCTCCGTACTGGGCACAAAGATGTGCCGCCCAGTTAGCGGAACGTTTAACAAATTCAAAAGAGAACGAGAACGAAGAGAAGTTATGGCTAATCTCTTGGATGTCCACAAGGATCGATGCGATCGCGGAGCGGTCATTATTCTTTGATGTCCACAAATCAACCAGAGACTTGGAATCAGTTTCAAAGACTAGATGTACACCTTGCATGTTGCCCAAGATTGCCAGCCCAAGTCTGCAAGCTTCTGCTTCAGCATTCAGCGGGGATAGTACTGCAGGGAGCCAGGAAGCAAAGCCTTTGATGAAGCGGCCATCTTCGTCACGCAGCACCGCACCCACTGCTCCATTAAATTCATCACTGCAGAAGGATGCATCAACATTCAGTTTCAGTTTCCCCGGACTAGGTTTCTTCCAGCGAACTACTTCAGCTTGACCCTCTCTGCACTTTGTCGGGCGGTGAGCATGGATCAAATGCAGTGTTGTCTCCATCGCCCAGTTCACAGCTTTACGCACTGGTATAGTAGACTTGCCATGTCTTCGATCATTCCGCGAACTCCAGATTGACCACATCCCACACATGATTGTGCACATGTCTGTAGTACAACATACCTTTGCATCCAGTATGTCCATCGCCCATGTTGCCGGATGAAGCACAGGCAACTTGATATTTGTCAGTTTCCTTAGTTCTGCCCAGAAAACTTTGGCCGGTGGACATTGTACGAGAGCATGAAAAGTGGACTCAGAATCAGCACCACATGTCTCACATATACTAATCTGCTCAATGTGCCTCCTGTGAAGATTTGCTCGAGACGGGATGAACTCATTCACAACCCGCCACCAAAACACTCGTACCTTTGGGGGTACTTTTAGAGACCAAATTTTCTTCCACACTGGACTGTTGTTAGCCGATGACGACGAAGCACATTTGGTCATATGAGCACGCTCCTGGGCATCTTTATCAGTTAGAAGCCTATATGCTGAACGCACTGAATAGTTACCATGTTTTTCGCCGGACCATGCCCAGAAATCTTCCACAGCTGCGCCCAAAGGTATTCGCTTTACAGCTTCAGCATCAGACCAAATCAAGTTGTTCGCCAGTTGCACAGGACACCAAGAGCGAGAATCCTCGTCAATTAACTCACTGACTTGAACTGCCGTTGCATTCTGGGCTTTGCAGACAGGCTTGTTACCTATTGCACCAGGGATCCATTTGTCCTCCCAAATATTGGTAGATGAACCATTTCCAATCCTCCTCACAAGACCAAGATTCAAAGCCTTCCTGCCTGTAAGGATTGCACGCCAGGTATGTGAGGCATGTTTTTTGTTCCTCGCAGACAAGAAATCTCCATTGTGGTAATACTTGCCTTTTAGAACCCGGGCACATAGAGATTCAGGGCTTGTCATTAATCTCCACCCCTGTTTCCCTAACATGGCAATATTAAATTGCTTAATATCTCTGAAACCAAGCCCTCCGCTGCATTTGGGTAGGGTCAGATCAGGCCATTTTTTCCAATGGAGACGCCTACTGTCAATCGCACTGCCCCACCAATAGTTAGAGATAGCACTGGTGATTTTCTTGCAAGTATCCGGTGAGAGCAGGAAGCAACTCATTGAGTAGGTGGGGATGGCTTGGGCTACTGATTTAATCAAGGTCTCCCTTGCCGCACAGCTGAGGTGTTTCTCACTCCAACCTCCCATTAACCCTCTGATCTTTGATGGGATATTTTCAAAAACTCCTTTTGTACTCCGGCCAACTGATGTGGGCAGTCCCAAGTACTTCTCACACAGGGCCTCGGTGTCAATACCAGTGATCTGCTTCACATCATTTTTCGTAGCATCAGAGCAATTTGAACTGAAGAAGATGGCAGATTTATTGGTGTTCACTAACTGCCCGGAGCCTCTCTGATAAGTGTGCAGAATATCAACTAATCTCTGGGCACCAGCTGTGCTTGACTGTGTGAAGAGCAAACAATCATCCGCAAAAAGCAAATGGGAAATCCATGGAGCATGCACACTAACCCGTATTCCACGTGATAGGTACTGAGGGCCAGCAAATTTCAACATACTAGACAAGCCTTCTGCACACAGGAGGAAAAGATATGGGGAAATAGGGTCTCCTTGTCCAATCCCCCTACTAAGAGTGAAAATTTCAGAGAAATGCCCATTCACTCTCACCGAGAACTTTACAGACTCCACACATTTCATCACAAGCTCTACCCAAATTGGATCAAAGCCCAACCTCAACATAATGGACCGAAGGTATGACCACTCAACACGGTCGTAGGCCTTCGCCATATCCAGCTTGATTGCGCATGCACCCGATTTGCCCTTTTTTCTCTTCAGATAATGAATATTTTCATAAGCTACTAAGACATTGTCGGTTATCAATCGACCCGGTACAATTGTGAATGCTGCTTTCGGCAGATTGAATAAATTGATTTTCAGCTGAAAAAAAAATGCTTGATCCAGATTTATCAACGAAACTTTCTGACAACGAAAATTCTCGCAATATCTTGGATACTCTAATGGCTGTTTGTGACAAATGTGTTTGTATTTATCGCAAAAAAAAAAAAAAAAAAACAAATGTGCTTGTATATCAAGCTTACACTTGTTGTTTATTCTACTAGGATGTTATTACTTACCAAATTGAGTATAAGTATTTTGATTCAAAAAGTAGACTTTTTCTTAACTTGAGAATCAGTTATTTGTTCTCGTTTTTTTAATGATGATGAACGGTAGGCACATCTTTACTGACTCTTTGGTTCTGTCGAACAAGTTGCTCCTTGCTAGGGATTTCATAGAGAGTCATGAGCATTAAATTCTATGTCACATCAGAATCAAGAGGAGTTTTATCCTCATAAAACTCAGCAGGCTACCAAGATCTCAGTCTTGGATATCGTTGGATGGTCCAGTCTATTCATCCCCAATATTATATTTCAATGTTTTAGCTTTTGCGTTAAGTTCTCCAGCTAGTAATAGGTTGGCCCTGTGATTCATGAGCAGTAATATGACGTGTATCCGTTAACTTCGATACAGAGGCTGGTTCGAACGGATCAAATACAAGAGGTTGTCTGATTAGAATAATAGCCATGGGTACATCGTTATTTTACCAATTTACCAATTGATTTGTTAATTCCTAAATAAAGGCAACACGTAATGGTGTTGCAAAACAGGGGTAAACAGAGTGGATTAAAAAATACAGGCCAGGTCTTGCAAAGTCTGAGAAAGAGGTCCGGTTTCATAATTAGCCTCCAAAAGAGGGGTAGATATGCAATTGCACAAAAAATGATTTGGTGGCTAAGCCTTTTTTTGATGCCGCTGCCGTTTTGGGCCAAACTTGTGAATTACCACAAATACAGGGTAACAAAGTTTGACATATAGTGTTGTACTACATGAAATTTACAGATAAGGTTACTTGTGGCAAAATTGGAGCATTTTCTCCTTTTGTAAAATCAAGCTACAAAGTTTCTGTTTGTAACATCAATATGCATGTACATGTTGCTTCTGTAGCGGACCAACTTCTTTATGAACTACTTGACTGCTTCCCGTGCTGCCATGTCAGATGTTTGAATCTGATTTCCTATTCGTTTGGAAAAAATATATTACAATTTAGCCTGGTTAGTTGCAAATTGCTTTGGTCCGTGGAGATAACAGTTGTAATCTTATTTGATCTCCCAGGTCCAGGCCAGTCCTTGTAAAGAATACACCAATGACCATCTCATTACCTACGATTCCACTGAAAAAATGGCGTGGAGTAAAAACCATCTTCTGTGATTTCAGGGCTACTTGAGATTGTCATTTTGTCGCTTAGCTAGTCTTGAATACAAGCCATTCTTTGTAATAAGCTCGCTATGTTTACCATCCTGCACAACCATACAAAGGAACTTGGTATTATGACTGTGACTGTGACGCTGAGTCCATATAAGACATTGTAGATTGGTGCAGTTTGATCATGAGAAAATAACCAAAAAGACCATGTATCTCTCAAAGATCACCAGAACCCCACAAGACAGTAGAAAACATACCTCCACAATGTTACCATTTTCCATCACAATAATTCTATCGGCTGCTTGAATCGTAGATAATCTACAGTGTGTCAATAGCCCAGTTATCTCACATGTTCAAAATCCAAGGTGCATTCATTTCTGGGCCAAGAATACGTTACCTGTGTGCTATGATGATCACGGTTCTTTTGGCCTTTGAGTCACTACTAACTTTTGTAATGACACTCTAGTGAGACAGAGAGATGAAATCAATAAGATTATGCCTAAGCGCATTTTAAAGAACATTAAAATCCTTCTGGAAATTACCTTCACATAATGTTCACTCTCAGCATCAAGTGCACTAGTGGCTTCATCAAGTAGTAAGATGGATGGGTTCCTTAGGAGGGCCCTGGCAATAGCAACGCGTTGTTTCTGACCTCCACTAAGAAGAGCATCATCAACAATGGTGTTATAACCGTCGGGAAGAGACATTATGAAATCATGAGCATAGGCCTGCTTTGCAGCCCACACCACTTCTTCTTGACTAACTTCTCTAGGGCAACCATACTTAATATTAGAGCTAACATCCATTCGGAATAAGCGTGGTTCCTGCATATAACATGCAATACTTGGTTGTTTAGTATGTCATAAATTCCGTATGGTTAGCACAATGTACGTGGTGTAGATTAAGTACGAACCTGTCCAACATAACCAATTCTTTCCCTGAACCATCTGGTATCAAGCTCAGTGAGTGGGACGCCATCAATTAGTATCTGCATCAACATATGAGGTTTTGAAGTGTGAGTTATACATGTGAAGTAGTCATATATTTATGTATGAAAAGCTGACAACGAATTTAGGAATATCTTACTTGCCCATTTGTAGGTTCGTATAGTCGAAGTAGCAAATTGATTATTGTACTTTTGCCACTTCCACTAAGACCAACCTATCAAGTGTATCATATAAACATGTTAAATAATATATATCAATAGTGTACACACTTTATGACAAATCGCTTCCATCAAAAGAGCTCATGTTCCATGTCTTACAATTGCAACTACTTCATTAGGATTCAACGCGAGATTCAATCTTCCCAAAATCGGTACCTATTGACAAATAGAGATTGATAAGTAGGCCAAATATGACGAGGGAAAAATCTCCTTACATCATTAATCACAAAACATCTATAATAAGAGATCCTTCTTATTTTTCTTTAATTTTTTACCCGTATTGAACACTAAGGTTAGAAGAACCAGGGGACAGGTACTTAAACACCTAACAAGGTTAGTTGTCTTTATTAAAAGTTGTGGCGTAAGCATACCGTAGCTCTTGTTGGATATGAAAATGACACGTCAGCATACTGAATCCGCCCTTCCAATTTCTCTAATTTGAGTCCTGCAATGATGGAAAGCTTTTTGTTACCAGTCGACACAGGATCATAAACCAGGCATCAAATTAGAATAATAGGTCCCACTTTCTTGCCTTTAGAGGTAAGCTGCTTGCTCGGTAGAAGATCCATCAAACGAAATACTTTTTCGCTTGCTCCGACAGATTGCATCAAGGATGACCAGTTGTCTCCAATCCACCATGTAGACAAAATCAGCCACTCGGCATATAGTATGAATTTTGTCAATTGTTCGGCATTTAACTTCCCAGACATGATAGCTAATCCTCCGATCACCACTGCAATGACCTACGGCAAAGCTTATTTGCAGGAATACTTCATCAATAGTACAATGCAATGTCCATCTGATTCAGACTTGAGATCGAAAGAACATTGTTTCAATGTACTCTGATTTCAAATGGTCTCCGAACAAGCAACATTAGAAGTACCTGAGTAGAATGGTAAAGATAGTTCAAGCTCAAGCTCCACCCTCCATAAGCCACCGTTTGCCGAAAGCTTACATCATACAGTTTATCAAGCCACTTTGCATACCTATTGAAGTCTCAAATTACAAGATATTATGACACATGCAGTGTGTTAAATGCACTATACATCAGAGAGAGAGAGAGAGAGAGAGAGAGAGAGAGGGAGAGAGAGAGAGAGAGAAATTTGCCTGTTAAATTCCTGCTTTTCTGTTCCATAGACCCGCACTGTTCTAACCAAAGTAATCACCTCTTGGGCAACCTGATATACATTAATGTAAAAGGTGTCATCGGATATGAATTTGATTTGCCAAATAGCTTACTGTACTAAGCAAACTTACATTATTGGCACTTGCAGTGAACTCCTGTGCAAATTTAGCTGCTCTTTTTTGAAACCTATCAATTAAGTTATAATTGAAATGAATTGATTTCTCTCACACGTACCAAAGATGCCAAAACACATAAACAAGAAATAATTTGTAGGTCTATATTTTACATCTCAGTTGCAACATAATGATGTAAGTGGGGAATCATACAAAAATAAGAGACAAGTTAGACAAACAAGGGGTAATTTTTTACCGTCCATGAACTAGCATAATTGTTGATAATGTTGCACAAATAAGCATTGTACACAATCCAAGAGGCCAAGATAAGATCAGCAGATAAATCAATGCACCTGCACCCTGAGATACATTAATGAAATGAGACATGAGCCTTTCGAGAACTAGTCAATGTTTCAAGAAAGAACTCCATATAAAATTTTCACCTGAAGTAAATTGCGTGAAATCAGGTTAAGATCGTTGCCTATAACACGTGACACTTGCTGGCAGTCAGAACCAAGCCTACTTGTCAGATCACCCACAGTTTCTTCATCAAAAAAAGAAATATCCTGAAAATTGAATGACAACAATGTTTATATGCATTGATTACAAGATCATTCCAAAACTACATTCCCCCTTTTTTACCTGAGAAAGAATAGAATCGAATAGCATTTCTCTCATCCGTTTGACCTACAGAAATTTTCCAAGATATTATTAGACACCTACCAATGGAAGAGTACTCTGAAACAAACATGGAAGGACACGAGGAATCTAACATGGTTTTACCAAAATCATGTTTGCAACACCAAAACAGCAGCTTCGTAGACCACTGCAAATGGGGATAGCAGCTAAATAAGAGCCTCGTTAGTTTCACAAAACCACAGAGGGCAATAATAAATGTACACAGTATCATGAAAAGCGCCTTGTTTTGATGTCTGTGAACTTGCTTTATGTGTGTGCATTTTTCATGGCGCTCAGTAGAATTTTCAAGTGTGTACCGATGATTCCACCATTTTTATCCATGATCACATTGGTAACATTTCAACTTTCAAGCTCATCAAATCTCTCTAGGTCGCCCTCTCTCTCCCCTTCCCTCCCTCCCTCTCTCTCTCCTCCTTAATTCTCATGCCTAACTCAGAGGGAGTACAAAGGAATTTCAAATTACTACAGTAAACGCTATATTATCTGAAGCAAGATACTTCAAGCCAGAATGTAATGATTTGCTGCACCGATGAAATGTGATGAGATATCACAAATGTGCAGCAAAATGTGTAAATGTATGCTTAATCTTTTGTTCCCCTTAATCTATGATCCACTACAAAATAGGAGGACAACAGGAGCAAACGACGACTAACCTTAACACTCCAGAAATTAGACATAGGACAACTAGAAGCTTGGCATTTCGGTAGAACACCGCCCCTCCATTCTGCGCAGAGAAAATGGATGCGGCGAGTAGATGGGGTATAGCGATCTCTGAAAGCTGCAACCACAAACCCAGCACTACAACCATCAACAAACACAAAAAAAGGTAGCCAAATCACGAAGTCAACCATTGCACATAGTCATGGGCGGTCGCATTACCGCAGCCCCGACGAGGGACACGAAGCCAGCGTAGACGACCCACCGGTCGGACGCAACGAGGCCCCACATCCGCCTGAGCGCGGAGACCGCCGTTGTCCCGCTCCCCTCGGCGCGGCCGCCGCCGTCCCCGGCCTCCTCACCATCCTCTAGGCGCCACCAGCTGCCACCGGGCAGCACGTTCCGCAGCCGCTCAATGAACTCCCCCGCCACGACGCGGCGCCGGCCAAGGCCGCCGAACTCGCCGCCGATCGCCGCGGCCGCGCGGATCCTCACCGGACGGAGCGCCCGACCCTTCCGTGGCACCCGGAGCGGCGCCCGCCTCCGGGCCAGGATCAGGGTCGCGGTCGAGCCAGGTGCCACGGCGAGGAGCATTGGCGCAGGAGACAGCATTTCGCACCCCTCGTATCGATCCGGATTCCGATTCGCGCTTGCACTGGTGCCCCCGCGTGTTCAAATAGCGAGGACGGGGAGGAGGCGCCGTGGGCCGCCGGAGTTTGGTTGGGTTGCCGTGCGCGCCACACCCGCGGCGGCTCGTCTTCTCCGGCTGTCTCGGTGTTGTTTTCTTCGCAATTTCTCCCTCCTTTTCTTGTCTTTTTTCTTCTTTTCGAGTGTTCTTTTTGTTTTCTCCTTGTGTTTGATTGGGTGAACATCCACGCGCGTGTTTTGTGCTGCACGATGTTTGGTGGTGTTGGAAATTCTAAAGAATTTGATTTAAATTTTGTATGGCTGTGATTAATTTCTGTGGGGGTATGGATTAGCTTCTGTTAGAGCAGGTATAATGGTGCCTCCTGAGTCGGCGAAATGCAAAGACACGTCGGCAGAATCCAACGTGGAAGAAAGATTAATGAACAGAGAGAAATGAGCGGGCGAGTGCCCAGACGCCCGCAGGAAGCCGGCGCAGACGCGCTTGTGGGGCCACCAGTACCGCTCCCTCATCTTTCATTGGCTGGTTGCTGCTGCTGAAGCAAAAGAAGAATTAAGAATTAGTAGGGCCCGCTATCAAAGCTTTTCTTCATACGAGTGAGCTGGCATTTTTCTCCGCCGGCAGCAGGCGCATCCATTATCCTTGCTCTTACGCGGGGAAGGAACGATGCTGAGAAGAAGGGACGTGGACCTCGTTTTGCCGTCGTGCCTTTTGCTGGCGACCTGGCGTGCGTTCTTTAAGTGTGTCTAGTGATATTTTTTCCCATTCACATATGACATACTCCCTCATTATTATTTTAATTATAACTGTGAAGTGTTTTAGTTATTCACATGCTCCCTCAGACAAAGAGGATTAGCTTATTTCTACATTGCTCATATCTCAAACAACAAAAATTAAAGGTAAATAAGTAGTCGCGGTGCGGCCGGCGCTGTTAAGTTAATGAACACTGGTATCGCAAAACAACGCCCATGTGTCACATATACAACATCTCGGGTCTGTTTGGCATGGCTCTAACTTTGAGATCCATTCAAGAGCTGAAGTTTGTAAAATAAATTAAAATATTTTAGTTTATTAGTTTTGATCTTAAAAAAACGATTCAACAAAAGATCCTTAATTTATTTACTGCTCTAGCTCTAAAAATTGCTCGAGCTCTATGAGCAGCTTCAAGAACTGTACGAAATTTTCTGTAACGGGAGCCTTGCCAGACACCCCCTAAATCGTAAGGTTGGTCATAGTTTTTTTGTTGTTTGGGGATGGCCGTATGGCCGGGTCAAAAGATAGGATCACATTATACCTCTCTTCATATATCAGCGTAATTTATATAAATCTGAGACTGATTGCAAGTTCGATTACATTTTTCTTAAGATCTTTATGATCTTGATAGGTGAAAAGGATAACCTTTGACAAAATATGAAAACCGCATTCTGAGCGATGCGTCTCAATATCTAAATTTAGTTCTAAAATAATGACCTAAGCAATGTTAGGGTTCATTATGCTTATGTAACAAGTGGCCTATGCAATTTTACCCCCACAGGGCATGCATCAATAGCATGACCTATTCTCATTCTCCTCCTATTGACATACAAATAGCTAAAACAAAAGATCCGTTGTTGCCCGTGTATGGAACTAACTCTCGTTAGTTGTTGACTTGTTACATGGTACATGGTCCTAGATTGTACCATGTAACAAGTTCCCAAATAACTGCTGCTAGAGATGATTACATGCTAGCTGGAGATCGGAATTGAAATTGTGTTTGCCGGTCTAAGTTGTTATAGTAATAACTCTCGTTGAATTAAGAAAGGAAGTTCTAGAAGAACCTATCCTATTCCTAGTCCATATGTGAGCAATTTACCAAAGAAATTCCTATCCTAAAAGGAAAGATGACTTCTCCCCCGAGTATAAATAGTGGAGCACCCCAAGCATTGTAATTATCAGATTATTCATAATAATAAAGAAGAGACTCCACCCTACATTGTGCCTTGTTTCTTGTCTACTTTTGTGTGTTGTTCTCTACCGTCGATAGCGTTACTACAACATAAGTGAGCTTTGTGGTTCACCTTTTTATTTTATTTATTTATTTTCCCGAAATCATGATGCAAAAAAGTTACAAGCGTGGATTACGGTGGTCAACTTGGAACAAAGTCTCATATTCCGGGGTCTCAGACATGAACTGATGATGATAAATAATTTACTTCTTTGAGTTATAAATATACGTTGACTCTAACTGTCGACTGATCTTGATTTATCTTCTCTACGAAAGAGCAGGGCCTGGACACATCATACCCATTTCGCATAGAACTGAATCGCTGCTATGATGCACAGATCGTGCCGTAGCTATTTGAATCACATGTGTACGTGAGTCTAATATTTTCATGTTCATCGTTGATTCGTAAGCCGTGAGGAGTTTTATATGATATCCTGGTGGGGACAGATAAACCTTTATTTCCCCAAGAGTTTTTTTTTTCGCGGAGCCCCCGTGTCGCTCCTCGAGGGCGACTCGGGCGGCGATCTACACCAACCACCGCCGGGCCGCCTCCCTCCCGTTCCTCACCCGGCCGCCGCCGGAGCCGACTCCAGTCGGAACAACCCGACCGGCGGCCTTGATGGCGGCGGCGGGGCGGCGCCACCTGTTTTCTCTGCATTCCCTCCTTTCCTTGTTGAAGACGGCGGCCGTTGGTGACTTGGATTTTCGCGGCTGCTTCATCGACCCCATGGGTGGCTGCGGCAGCAATCCGGCGAGGCCCGAGCTGGGCGTCGATTTCTCTACAGCCGCCGCCGCCGCTGCCGCTTGGATCGTCGGACTGCCCTCGAGCCTTTTCCCTCCGCTGCGGCAGTCGGCGCGTTGACGCCACATCATGCCGGTTGGAGTAGGAAAAGAGGATCCCGTAACCTCGTTAATTGGGGGCCTTGGAGACGGATGAGGTTGTGGTGTTGGCGACCTTCTAGCTGCTGCTCGATGGTCATGCAGTGACCACGGCCCACGGGGCAGGCAACGGCAAGGTGGCCGGATCCCAAGCCTGGTCGTTTAATCACGGTGGTCATGCGGCCCTAATGGCCGGAGTGATGGTAACTGTTGGTGTTGGTCTCGTGCAATTACCACGGTGATCAGAAAAGCGCTTTGCCATACAACGGTGAATTGGATTGCCTCATATGACTACAAAGGTGAAGGTGAATCCAGCCTGATGTTGCCTTCAAGTGCATGCCGCATTTGACAAAGAGCCATCATCAAGCAGTGCTTCTGTTTGCATTTGGATGGGCTCTATTATCAACAGATGGCAGTTAAGTATGAAGGACATGCATCGTGCTGGTTGGGGCTGGCTTGGACGCATGCATCTGCTGGCGACTTGATCGTCCGGTGTCACATGGTGTCTACAAGGTAGATCGATCGGAATGGTGTTGATCTTGGTGGAGGGCCGTTTTGTTCCTTGGATTTGTCGACCTGGTGGTTGTCGTTCTACATCCAGGCAATGGAGGCATGTACTCGGTGGTGTTGTGATGACCATATGCAATCAATGGTGGCTACATTGGCATGGTATTGTGTATATTGACCTGATCTGCACGCAGATTTCTATGGCTACAGAGCAAGACTCGTTGATGTTTGGGCTCTCCAATGCAGATGGTGTCAGCAAGACGACCGGTTTGGACATGGCCTCAAATTAACGGCAACTAGAGACATGGATGGACTAGAGATGACACTTAAAATCGAGGGATACGCATCAGCGTTTTGTGCCCTCTAGTGCTCTTTTTCATCCAATGAAGGATTGTGCGCCCGTGGCAGGTTGAGCAGGATGAGGAGATAAGACCCCATCATATGTGGTGCAACATCGTTGACAGCTTGGGTGAGACAATGTTGGGGATACGGTAAGATCGTTTAAAGTCCCTTTGTGATTCACCCTTGAGGAAGATGATGAGATGGTGTCGATGTGGAAGCTTGTTCTCGGGAAAGATAGTTGTAATTTATGGTGTTCGATCTTCGATGGATGAGACTAAGGTGGGAAGTTGTGCTAGTCATGAGAGAAATCACATCTATGTCATCTTTTTCTACCTTGACCTCTTTATTGAGATGCCGGCGAGAGGAAAGGACTTCAACAATGCTTAGTTGTATTTTAGGTTTTTTTTTCACTCTTTGTTGTTTGTTTGTTTTTCATTAGCCCTTTGTGCCACAGAGGATAGAGCAGTTACCTTGATCCCTAGTTGTAATTCTGAATAGCTACATGCATCTACTGATGCAGAGGCTGGAATAAAGTTTTATTCCTTATTTAAAAAAAAAATATCTACGGGACCTTGCTATACTCTTGTAGGGCACATCTCTTTGTTGGCGCGCTCACACGTCACCAATTCTGGAGCTCACCGAACAAACGCACATCATTGCCTTATCCTTTACGAACACCCACCTTTTTCTCGTTCTTTAGTTCCCTGACAAAGAGAAGGGAAACAGGGGCAAAAATAAAAAAAAGAATAAAATACAACGCACTCTCCCATATCTGGTCATCCGATGGGCGCGATCCATGCCCAAACACCACAATTCCTAGCCCTCTGTCGATCCGACCTGCAGGGCTGCTGTGTATGCACTAGTTTATGATATCAACCCGTCGAAACCGAGCGCGCCATAACGTCATGTTTCCACGCCAACGCCGCACATGGCGACGCCTCACAGCCTGGCTTGGCTGCGCCATGAGATCGTCACACACCAGGCTCAGGAAAGCATATATGCGCGCACACGGGCAAAGTTTTCTCCATGCTCCATCCATGTCGTGTCCAAATGAAGAATCTAGGGGCGCATCAAGAATCAACAACCATCCATGTTATGTGTGATAGGTTTAATAGTCAAACGCAGGGGCACCATGGACATGCCTTGTGAACTCGAGATAGCTTATACAGCTACCTATGCATATATTTCTCCACACATATATGTTGGGTTTCCTTTTCTGCCAAATGTTTTTGAAAGCTTATGATCATAACAGAACATCTCTTAAAAAAATTATCGTAACGGAACTCTATGAGTATGGAAGCGGCAATATTCTCACTTCAGCAACTATATACTGTACTTCAGTATTTGGCCACACGAGCCCTGCAGATCCATATAAAATGGTTTTAATCAAGGAAATATCGATCATAACACCAAATCAAACCATGTTGTGGTTCTAGTTATCTTCTTGTTAGCCGACCAATGTCACGACACAAATTCTCAGGTATCTCAATAATCCACATGTACAGAACTACTAATTAACAGGTCCAGCAAACCAAACCAGGCACTCTTAGCGTCACATTACTACTAGTTGATTTAATTAATATCATCCCCTAGCAAGCACTACATGCATGCTGCTTAAGCTTAACCTGCCCGACGGCGCAGTTGACCATCATCAGGGATACGAAGCTAGCTAGCTAGTTTCAATGGCGGAGGTGTTCTTCAGATGCTCAAGGCCATCTGGCCCATGGCGGCGGCCTCCTGACGAGCCCGCCGCACGCTATGCGAGGGCCTACTCTTGCAGGCGTCGACACCGCCGCCGTCTTCGGAGCCCGAAGCGCCGGCTCTCTCCGGACACCCGTGCTTGTGCTTACCGAGCACGCCGTTGCCATTCTCCTGGGCTGGCCTCACCTTCACGCCCCGTATCAGCTGTTGATACAAATAAACCACAAGTCAGCTATCTTTGCTGAATGAAACCAAGAACAAAGCTGTTACAAAACGGTGGTATGCAATATATACACGCTTGATGAAGTTGAGTCGGTTGCCACTTGCCAGTGTGCCACACAAGCCCACAACCGACATCGTCTGGCAATCAAAATCACAGTAAACTGACTTGAATCGTAAATTAGCAACAAAATTGCAGGGAGCATACATATTTGCCCGACTTGACATCGGAGTAGATCACAATGAAATCCCCCTCTTGAAGCTCATTGTAGCGAACAAAATCACCTGCGAAACAACATCAATAATATTTGAGAACCACATGACGGAATGCTATGTCAGGTGTAAGACTGAATGATAATTCATGCATTATCATTTTTTTTCCCTCACCAGTATTCTCCAAAAGATACATCCTGCTCTTGTTGTTCGGCCAGAACCTGCGTACATGAAGATATTGGAAGAAACCCATGTCACTGTCGAGAGTCCATTATAATATTTCAGATACAGAAGGAGAGCGACATGCATGCATTTTAAGAACAATAATACGCTCAGGAGAGCTGTATATATATTCTACAACATGTATACATGCAGAACTTTTAGTGCTAAAACAAAAGGATCGATGGAAACATGTTTAGCGCATGCTGAACTCATTTTACATATGCGCACGTAGAAACACAACGAGTGCATGCCACTATTTGCTCCCAGATTCGGTCGTATATTCATATGACCCACTTGCCCAATTGGGAAAGGGACCATCCCACAGTGACGCAGCACTCGTATCATTTACTATTTCTGGCCCAGTGCTGCCATCTCTGCTCCCGTTCAATTAACCAAGAACGAGGTTCCCATTTATTTATTATTTTTAAAAAGGAATTAGAAAAATGACTGTCAAAAAAGGGAAGAAAATGAAGAACACCAAGAAGGAACACGTTGACTTAAGCATGCACTCGATAATCCAAGCAAATCCCTTGCGTAATGATGACTGCTAGCTCACCTGTACTTCATGTTCCAAACCCGTGATGAGCCGATGTCCTCCATCGGGATGGAAACACCATCCCTCGTCTTCAGCTCCGGCAGGTGAATTTCCGCTTCCTTCTGAAATCGTCCAACAAAGGAGACAATTTTTAGCACCGTGGAACAACACGAGTCTCCGATCCATATGGCAAATTCAACTTATTAGCCATGAGAAGAACATATGTGCAAAACGGATTCATGCATGCATGCATCAATTGCGCAAGTAGCTGCGCGAGATTTGTATGTGCAAGTGGGGTAGACGATGGACGGCGGTGTCTCACTTTGGGGAGCACGATGCGACCCAGGCTCCCGACGTCGCTCTGCTTGAGGACCTTCTGCAGCAGGAACCGCAGGTTCTTCTCCGCCTTCGTGCCCTGCATGCGGAACACATACATGTTCATCAGATGTGCAAAGAACTCCGGCGGCGGCGCACGGATCGATCCGTACATGAACCGTACAAACGCATGCGTGCGTGCGTGTTCTATTGCTGGACAGCGATGTGCGTCTAGCTAGTGGGAACAACAGAAGCGAGGTTCATCAGATCTCGCGCTAGAAAAGCGGTGTCGAGCGCTGCATGCAAGCACCTGACGCTTCTCGGATGCTGTGGCGCGCTGGGGATTCTCCTCCTGACGAGCGGAGGACGCCGGCGTCTTCGCCGCCGGCGGCGGCGGCGGCGGCGCCACAGCCTCCGGCGAGGGCACCTGCAGAACCGGCGTTGAGGAATTGGACTTTGAGAGCGGGTTCCGGATCTGCGGCTGGCCGGTCGACAGCCAGAATCCCCAATTACCGGCTGACGGCGTGACCGGCGCCGAGTGCACCGACCGGGGGGACGGCTCCTGCTGAGGGACGGCGCTCTGGATCTGGCCCAGGCTCAGCTGCTGGCTCCGCTGCTGCTGCAGGCACGACAGGCGCCGCTGCCTTGCCATGCGCTTCTTCCGGGCCTCCTTGGTCGCCGAGGCCTCCACGCCAGCCACCATGCGCGGGGATCCCATGGGGTACTGGCCGGCGCCGAAGCCGGGGGAGAAGGGCGGCGGCGGGACGATAGGAGGCAAGGGGTACGAGCCCGTGGAAGAAGCGCCAGCGAACGTCACGTACTGCTGCGGCGGCCACGACATGGTTCCCCCGCCGCTCGGCGCGTGCATGTCGCCCACCGCCGGCGGGGAGAACGGCTGGCTGTTCACGGCCACGCTGCTCGTGGCGCCGCAGCCCTGCTGGTGGAACGTGAACTGGCCGCCGTGCCGCGCTACCGCTCGGGTACACCGCGTCGCCGCCGCCGTAAGCAGCCGGTGGCGAGAAGGGTTGCGGGTAGGGCACCCAGGATGTTCCGGCGTCGTGGCCACCGGATGGGAACTCGTAGCCGGAGTTCACGCCGGGGCTGGAGAGCTGTCCGTGGCCGTGTCCATGGGAGCCACCCGCCGCGACCGCGGCCTCCTCCATGGGGTCGCGAGGGCGCTTCTTCTGGAGGTGGTGGTTCTGCACCCAAGTGAGGATGAGCTTGAGCAGCTGCATGGTGCCCTGGCGCCCGCCGCCGAGCCGCGCGGCCGCGGCCTCGATGGTGGAGCGTTTCAGCCGTATCCCGCGGAGATCCTCGGCCGAAATGCTCTCGCGGTTGCTCGTCAGCCACTCCATGAAGAACCTTGGCAAGTCTTCCCCCGCCGCCGCCGCTGCGTCCATGCAAGCCTCCTCTCCCCCGGCCTCTTCCAGCAAGGCCTTCCCGTGGGCCCTGCCGTCCGGGCCCCCGCCGGCGCCCACCGGATGCGGCGGCGCGGACATGGCGTCCTCTATCATCATGCCAACGTCAGGGAACAGCGGCTCCGAGTCCCACGGCACGGACAGCGACGCGAAGTCGAGGAGCTGGTCGATGTCCTCCAGCGCGTCGAACCCTTCCCCGCCCGAAGCGCGCTCGGAGGGCTCGCCGCCGGCGGCGCGAACCCCTCCCGCGGCGGCGTTGTTGGTGTAGGTGCTAGATGAGTTGGAGGAGGACGACGACGAGTAGGTCGAGCTGGACGGCGAGGAGAGGCACGGGAAATCCGGGAGCAAAGGGAACGTGTCGTCGGCGAACATGAAGTCGTCCGCCGCCGCCGCCTCCCCGCCGATCTCCTCCGCCGGGGCCTCCCCCCGGCCGCCGCCGCTGTGCTTGGGCTGGTTCTCTTGGGAGTGCGGTGGCGAAGAGACGGCGGTGGCTTCCATGCAGAGGGACACGGCGGCAGAGAGAGATGGCGTATGCGTCGCCGTCTCTCTTCTCGGGGTGTAGGTGTGGAGGTGGGTGCAGTTACTGAGGAGATGAACAGGAGAAGCTAGCAGGAGGTGGAGCGGGGCAGGGAAGGGAAGAGGAGAGAGGAGGGAAGCGAGATGCGGCCGCGAGCCACACGTGGCGCGCGACGGGGGCTGTGGGAAGCGCCACGCCGCCCACGCCAGCCTCTCCTCGGCGACCGTACTCCTCACCCCAGGTCCACACCCATCACGTCTCTCTGTCAGGATGGGACCGCCCACTTTGGGGCCCACCCGTCATTGTGATACACTTGACTAGTACTAGTAAGTTCTTTCTCTGCATGCTCCTGGTCAATGACAGCCGGGCCAAGTAACGCTGCCCTACATGTCAGCGCCATTACTATTGGAAGGCTTTGGCGCGTGCTAATTTGACCGTTTCGAGAAAAACGGAAGAACGAATATGGTTGGCTCTGTGCCGATGAAAGGTGGGGACCTCTGATCACCCGGGCATGGGCAAAAGCCGCAAAACAGCGTGCGCGTAGCGGTTTCGGCGCCGTAGGATGTCCGTGTCGCTGGGCCGCCGACTGGGGCTGCGCGTTGGAACGATCCGTGAACGTCAGATAGAGACTCGACGTGATCCAGCGGACGAGGATTCCGAGGGCACCACAGGGGTCGTCTACGCAGATGGAGCAGCTTCTCTATGCGCACACGTGAAACATATACACGGGCCGGAGGACTAGGTGACCTGTGTGCGGGCCTGCATGGTCAGGACGACGTGGAGCCTTGCCATTGGCTGTGGCTTCAGGGGTGGCGTGTATTTAGACAACATCAGCAGCCAGCTCATGGGCAGCCGGAAAACGTTGGGTTGTTGCGTCCGGATGGAGAGGTTGGCCCTGTTCGGTTCGCTGGCTGAATCGGCTGGGCTGGCTGAATCCTCTCACGTGTTACTGTAGCAGCTGGCTGGCGCTACAGTAACCCGTGAGGGAGTTCCAGCCCAGCCGAACACCCTGGTTGTTGTTGGCACCCGTATTTTGCTTTCAGATGAAGGTTTTACCAAGTTTCTTTGAAAAAAATATCCTCTTGTTATGAATTATGATGCTATGAGTTATTTCACTGAGGTTATTTTTATGGAGCCTTACCATGTGTGGTATTTTGAAGTATTTTTTCTAAAAGAAGTTTGATCACGGATGTCATGCTAAAAGATTATGAACGTGAAGAATAGCAAGCATTACCCCCCCCCCCCCCACCCTTCACAAAAAAAAAAGATAGCAAGCATGATGAATTTTGCTATGAATTGTGTGGTTGTAGTTTTTACAGTCAAATGAAATAACTCACTTGTACCGTCAACAACTCATGGCATACTTACACCTTAAAACCTCATGTTGTATTTTTGCGCCTCCTTCACAAAAGATGTATTAGGACAATAGCGAATCGACCATCATTCTGGAGCCTAATTGCGTTTTCACCATCGGATTTTGAATTTTGCGTTTTTACCATCGTAGCAGAGTTACGAAGGAGCCGTCAGCCATCGAATCAAAACGGCGTGAGGGTGAGCTGATTTAACGAAATAAAAAAAAGAGGAAAACCGATTGGGAAAAAGGAATTGGACTCTTCTACCCTTCCTGTCTGTCGTTCTCCTCTTCCCCACGCGACTCCTCCCTCGACTCGTTCCCTCTGTTCGTTCTGTTCGACTCTGGCCCGAGCTAACCCTAACCCTAGGGCTGTGGTGGCGGCTGGAGGGATTGGAGGCGAGGCGCACCCTGCTGGGAGTCGGGCCAGGCAAGGTGGGCTGCTGCTGGGAGTCGGGGCAAGCGAGGCGGCGCTCAGGCCATGGGCGCTCGGGCCATTGGCGGAAGAGGCCATGGGCGCTAGGCAATCGGACGGGCTGCGAGTAGGTCGGACGCGCGAGCTGCGAGCAGGCCAAGGGGGCAGCGCGCTGCGAGCTGCGGAGAGGGGGCCAATCAAGCTGCGAGCTGCGGGCAGGGGACAGGCGCGCGGGGGAGGAGATGGAGGAGGCTTCAGCGGCTGTTGTTCCTCTGAGTGAGCATAGGTATTGCAACTTTTCTCTCTTTAAATGTGATTGAAGTGAATGGAACACCGAATGATTATACCTAGAAGATGATTTCTTTTTGTGATTGCAAATGTTTTACCATTGTAGGCCAATTAACAAAGATCTGAAACTCGCTATTAGAGTTGGTTCATTTTGGAGCTTGCCGGATGGGGCTCCGAAGACATATTTGAGGGGTCGAAAATTACCACTAATTGATGTTGCTATGAACTATGAGCTGATTCAACTAGTTGATTATGTGGCTGAGCATTACATGTGGGGTTCTAAGCAATACTTATCTTTGTGCCGTGATGATGATGATAGCTATCGTGCCATAAAATCTGATGAACAATTGCATGAGTGGTTTCAGCTCAACATAGAGAGTGGTGTGGTGCCTATCTATTGCCAAATAAATGATTTTGAGGGTCCATTGCAGTTTTCCCCCACAAAACGTAGGTTCCATCCTACGGTGAGAAATAAAGTACATATAAATGAGGGAGACACATCAAAACCACCCACACCTACAAAAGAGAGAGCCCCATCCAAATCAGCCACACCAACAAAAGAGAGAGCCACATCCAAATCAGCCACACCAACAAAAGAGAGAGCCACATCCAAAACAGCCACAAAGAAAAGAGTGAAAAGGTCCAAAAGAAAGGGTGGTGATGATGAGGAGCCAATAGGAGTTGATGATGAGGGCTTATACGATGACACTGAAGTGTTGAGTGATAGCAGCTATGACTCTGATTTGGCTGCTTCATCAGACTCCGATGATGGTGAATATGACCCTGATGATGAAATCGTTGATGAGGTTGACGAGGATGATATTCCTACCTTTTCCTATGATGTAGATAATCCATGCATCGATGTTGGAGTGATATTTTGTGACACGGATGAGGCTCAATCTGCTGTTATGCAATGGTGTATCTTGCATGATCATGCATACGAAAGAGTGAATAAAGATAATTCAAGATTTACAGCCAAGTGCAAGAAGTGGGACAAAGGTTGCAAGTGGAGATTTCTTGCATCTACGAGCAAGAAGAAGTACGTTGGATGCAAGGTAACTTCATCTATGTACTTACATTATGCATTTTTATGTTAATTAAGGTTTTTTTAAGAATTCTAACAAGTCTAATCCTTTCTGAATTTTTTTAATACAGGTTAAGATAAGTGGTCCTAAACACACTTGTGGCTCATTCAACAAGTGTGGTGATACAATGGCTTCAAATAAATGGGTAGCCGATAGAGCGGTTGAGTTGTTGTTGGAGACTCCATCAATGAAACCAAAGGAGCTACAGACCGAGCTAAAGAAGTTGTATCAGTTTGAGGTTCCATATTACAGGGTGGTCAGAGGTAGAGAGAAAGCACTTGACATCATACATGGGGCATGGGATGAAAGTTATAACCTGCTTCCGACATACCAGGCTGAGCTTCTAAAATCAATGCCTGGTAGTATTGTTGAGTTGGATGTTGAAGATTGGAAGGATGAGAAGTGCTTTAGGAGGTTCTTTGTTGCTCTTAAGCCATGTATCGATGGCTTCTTGGAAGGGTGTAGGCCCTACATTGCCATGGACTCCACTCACTTGACAGGACGATCTAGAGGTCAGTTGGCATCAGCTGTTGCAATTGATGGACACAATTGGCTTTATCCAGTGGCATTTGGGGTGATTGAGACAGAATCTATAGAAAGCTGGACGTGGTTTGTTGCAAACTTGAAGAAAGCTATTGGTACTCCTGCAGGTACTAACATATTGCGTCTTCATCTACTTTATTGCAGCATTATGTCATATTAATCAGTTGTAATGTATCATTTTTTTGGGTGGCTGCAGATTTGGTCATAAGCACAGATGCAGGTAAAGGAATAGAAAAGGCTGTAGAAGAAGTGTATCCTGGAGTGGAACACAGAGAATGCATGAGGCATTTGTGGAAGAACATGAAGAAGCAGAAGCAATACAGTGGACCTTTCTTTGCTCAGCATATGTGGGCAGCAGCCAAGAGCTATACAATTGAGAAGTATAACTACCACATTAGGATGATAGAGGAGAAGAGTCCTGCTGCCATGGCCTGGTTGGATGACAATCATCCATATGTGTGGAGTAGAGGAAAGTTCATATCAGATTGTAAGGTTGATTACATCAACAATAACCTCTCTGAGTGTTTCAACAATTGGGTGTGCAAGGAAAAGGATCAACAGATTGTGGACTTGTTTGATAAGATAAGGCGTATGATCATTGGCAAGTTTGATGTCAGAAGAAAGATTGGGGAGAAGATGCATGGCACAATAATCCCAAATATCATTAACACTCTCAATGCAAAAAGCAAGGAAATCAAGAACCATGATGTACTACCATGTGGAGGATTGACAGCTGAAGTAAGCGTGTCCTTAGTGAGATATGGAGTCAACTTAGAGGAAAAGACATGTACCTGTAGGGGTTGGCAAGTGACTGGAAAGCCTTGCAATCATGCTTTAGCCTTCATTGCCACGCTTACAAGAGAAGTTAACATGGAGGAGTTTGTCCATGAATACTACTCCGTTGAGAGGTTTAGAAAGGCCTATGCAGGCACTTTCAAGCCTATGACTTCAAAGCATCAGTGGACACCTGTCAATTTGGGTTATAAAATCAAGAAGCCAAAGTTGAGAAGGAAACCTGGGAGGCCTAGAGTAGCAAGGATTAAAGCATCTGATGAGGGTGGCACTGGCAAGAGGATGAGATGCACAGAATGTCACTTAACTGGCCATACCGCTAAGTATTGTCAAGGTGGTCTCACAGCTTCTCAAAAGAGAAGGCTTGTACAAGATGGACAAGATTCCAATGAACCAAGTGTTGCACACACAACAAAGTGAGTGATTGCTGTTTGTTGCTAAATTTGTTTCTCATCTCTTACTATTTTGCTTGTTTACTCACACCTTATGTCTCATTTTCAAGTGCAAGTGGTGGTATAGATGACATTGACTTGGGAGGAGGAAGGCCACCCACAACAAGAGGAAGGGGGAGAGGAAGAGGACAGCAAGAAAGAGGAGGAGGACAGCAAGCAAGAGGAGGAGGACATCAAGCAAGAGGAAGAGGACGTCATGGAAGGGGAAGTGGAGGGCGGCTTGCAGCATGGTTTGGTATTGAAAGTTGAATGTGCTCTTGTTGGACATGTATTGGTGGTTTTGTTGGACACATATCGGTTATTTTGTTGAACATGTTAGGCTAGCCATGTATCGGTGGTTGAGACATGATATTTATGTCCTTTTGTTGAATATTATAACTGCTGTTTGAAAATGTGTGGAAAAACAGCAAAAATGCTGTCGAAATGCTGCCAAAATTGTGTCCATAATTTTTGAATTTTAAAAATTCGAATTTCTGTCCAGATTTCAAATTTTGATGAAATTTGAAATCAACTCCTTATTCATATCAAATTCCATTCAGATTTCGAAATTATAATGAATTTCATGTATCATGTCAAATTTTTGGTTGAATCAGAAACAAAGAGCAAAACAATGGTAAAATCGCAAAGGGGTAATTTAGTCTTTGTGCAAGCAAGTTAACACCGTTAGAGGCTCCTAACGGATGGATGGTAAAAATGTTGTTCAGATTCAAAAACGGATGGTGAAATCGCAAAATCTGAAAATGGATGGTGAAACCGCAATTAGAGTACAAACGGATGGTTGTCTTGCAATTGGCCCATATCATAAATGTTCTGCCAAAGAATTACGAACATATTAACGATAGCACATCTTTTCGATTTTAACTTTGACTACTTTCGCCACAGAACGTTGTCAACTCTTAACGATTCTTTTTCTTTTGACCCTTGGACTATATACATGTGTTTATTTCCATAAAAGACGCTGATCACGAATTCCATGCAAATGAATGTCAAGTCTTAACTATATTCCCGTTGTTCTTAAATATAAGACATCTTAGCATAATCTAAGGTAAAAATAACAATAGAGGTAAAACACCACTATATCTCTCATTTTGCCTCAACCCACCAACCACACACCACCGAATTAATTACACCACCATATCTCTTATTTTACCTCAACCCATCAACCACCAACCACCGAATTGATTACATAAAATTTATATATTGATATAATTGTTTATGTTTAGGGATAAATTTTAAACTACGAAATCCTTTACACTGAGCGGTGGAAGGAGTAGCACATGTAGTCTTTTCCAATCTTTGACATGTTGAATCATACTTGGCAAGCTGGTTCTACATCATTGTTTTTTTTATAATATTAATGTTTTATCGCACGAATAAAACTATATAGCATGAAAAAAGGCTACTGTCATCCTTAGAGTTTTACATGATCATGAGCCGTTGGCTTTTTTACATACAACACATATTCTACATAACATATTTCACATAAAAATGTACACTAAACAATTGTACAACAGCTTTTACATCCAAATGAAATATCTCTCTTGTACCATCAACAGTTCATGACATACTTACTTCTTAAATTGTTACATTGTATTTTCGTGCCTCTTTCACAAAAGACGTTGATCATAAATGTTCTGCCAAATAATGACGAACATATTATATAATACATCTTTTTGAAGTTTCACTTTGACTAGTTTGGCCAGAGAACCAAGTCAACTCTTAGTGATTCCTTCCCTTGATTCTTAGACTATATTCACGTGTTTATTACAGCTAAAGACGTAGACCATGAATATCGTGCCAATGAATAGTGATCTTAATTATACTCCCTTTGTTCCTAGACATAAGACATCCTAGCATTCTAAATAAAAATAACAATAGCGGTGAGAGATTACTATATCTCTCATTTTACCTCAGCCACCAACCGCACACCGCCGCTCCGAATTGATTACATAAAATTTGTTCCATCAATAGAATTGCTTATATTTAGAGGACTAGTTTTAAAACTATAGAATCCCTAACATTAAGTGGTGGAAGGAGTAGTACAGGTAGTCTTTTTCAATATTTGACATGTTGAATCATATTGACGAGTTGGTTCTACATCACTGTTGTTTGTATAATATAAATGCTTTATTGCACGAATAAAACAATACAGCATGAAAAAAGGCTACTATCATCCTTAGATTATTACATGATCACGAGTTGTAGACATTTTTTACATGCATCACATATTCCTCATAAAAACCTAACATTAAATGATTGAAAATGACTTTCACATGCTTCTACTCATACAAATAACACTTATATTACTATTGAACACGATCATTGGACCACTGCCTTTATATGATACATTAGTGGTTGAAGTCTTAAAAATCGAAAGGATCAAGAGTTACCTAAAACACAACTTTGATCATTATGGTCACCTTCCATGTTTACACATTGGACCCACTCTCTCTACCAATTCCTTAGCTCCACCACATGCTCCTTTGGCACGTGCGTGTTGCTGGCCATCGTCATCGGTCGGTCCAACAACCTACTTCGACGCGGCGTTCTCGCTTGGCTACCATGCATACCGTGTGCTTTTCCATTTCTTTTTTGTGTTCCTTGATTCTTTGCGTAACTGTGGGCCATTTATCGACATCATTTTCATCTTGCTAGTTATCGACGGCCCACAAATGGCCTGAGCGATAGACTGCAACCAACCTAGTTTTTGGTTGAACTGCCGGCCCACCTAGTTCTCTTTATAGGCCGGGCCATCTAGTTGATGTAATCTATATATACTATATAGACGCAACCCACTAAAGTGTCATTATTGCTATAAAGCTCAACTCTCGTGCGTCCACGTTACCACCAAATTTCAGCCGTCAGATTGGAGCATAGAGGCCACATCCAGCCGTTTGATTGTCCATCTTCATCCATGCGGCCATCTTCACTCGGGGAGAACTTGAACCCATCGACCTTCTCTCTACCTGCGAACTGCAGCACCGAATCTATCTATCTCCCCCGCCTGTTTCCCTTCCCATCCCCTTGCGAGGTGTCTTAAACCTCCTCCTGATCAACCATCTTGCATGTGAATGGCGGAAACCAATCTCGACCACAACTCTTCATCTGCTCCGACTAGCCATGATTAAGATCGCCATCCAATGACGGCGCAGAGGTCGCATCAACTAAGGTACACATTCTAATCCCTTCCGTATTGCCGCACTGACGAAACGACGCGATGTTAAGGAACCGCACCAACACCTTTGTGATGAGTCTGCTCACCTTGCACTTGTTGTGTAGGCTGTCCCTGTTGGTGTCCTGAACTAGCCTCCAATATATTGATGATTATACCACACATATACGTATGAGCTGCTTCTCCGATCTGAGCTTTTTCTCTAGCTTTGTTTCGTTGTTTCAGTTGGAATCCAATAAAAGTTTCTAAAGATGAAGGTTACATAGCATTGTTGATACATTCCCTCTTCCCTGAGATCAACTAAGTCAATTTTTTATTTCTCAGTAAACGGGTATGTTGTCTTTTATTTTCATCTAATTACATGGAGGATTCATTTTGTTCTTTTGCAAACAATTTTTCCCCTGATCTGTGCTTCTGTTTCATTATTTTTTTTTATGACAAGGGATGATCCTGCTTTGTATTAAATTGCAAAATGCTTTGATCTTACAGGTGAAGGTTGTCATCAAGTACATTCAGATTTCTTTTCCTGAATTTTAGGCAGTTCCACAAGTGAGTGATGGAGGGATACAAATTTCATATGATTTATATTGAAGCAGTGATGTCATCACAATTCATTCTATTGTTTTGCTTCATCTAATTACATGGAGGATTCATTTTTCTCTTTTGAAAACAATTTTACCCCTGGTTTGTACTTCTGCTTAATTTTTTTTCTGACAAAAAGGTAGCTCCTTATTTGTATTGAATTGCAAAATGCTTCAGTCTTATAGGTGCTTCGTGCTTGGATCGTGCAGCAAGGTTTTCATCAAGAACATTCATATTTGTTGCAAGAAACAATGATGGCATCACAATTCTTTCTATTGGTCTACAGGTTTACTATTTGTCAGAATTGCTTCTGTAAAAATCAGGTTCGTTCTTGGCTTCTTGCAGCATGTCATACGGGGGCAAAAAAGTTGTTTCATTTATTTAAAGTGTCCTTTCCAAAGACAAGAAAATATATAGCAAAGCTGTCAATCTTTTGTTTGCCTATAACATTTTTTTTGCGACTAAAAGAGAATTTCATTAATCACTCTGGAATATGGTTACATTCGCGAGTGACCACTTGCTCGATACACTTGGCCATTGCATACGCCATATAGCTGTATGGGTGGTACGCTTAGCTAGCTGCGCGAGCTCATGAGCAGCACTATTACATTCTCTTTTAACGGCCCGGAACACAACATCCGGCAATGACACACACACCAATCTAATGTCTTCTAGCACAAAGCAGAGCTGTGACCGGAGATTGCCTTTCACCTTGAGGCTAGACACGACTGAGGCACAGTCAGATTCCAGCACCGTTGGCCTTCTTACCCATTCTGCCGCCAACCTCAGGCCTTCCAAACAAGCATTGGCTTCAACCTCCTCCGCCGAGCACATCCCAAAGAGGACCCTTGAGGCAGTCAGCTGCACCACACCCTTCTCATCTCGGATGATCACTCCAGTCCCACGTCCAATTTTCTCATCAAAGGCACCATCAACGTTCACTTTGACCCAACCAGTATCAGGGGGTTCCCAGGAAGCCTTCCTTCTTAGCATAGCGTCAGAGGCTGAAACTGAGCCATGGCGAGCCGCGAAGGGTAATAGCTGCCCTTTCCCTTTGCCTCCCACAAAATCTCCAGGTTGCCGGATCTTAAACAGGGTATCGAAATAGCTTAGCAAAAAACCACTCGACGCCTCCACAGTAATTACCTTGGAGTTATGCACCATCTCATTCCTCACATGCCAGCATCTCCACAGCAACAAGGCTAGTTTGCACTCCTCCTCATCATCCAGGCCAGCCAGTAGCAACAGCAGCCATTCACCATCCGCACATCGCAAGTGTGCCTCGTCCGACAACTGCCAAGACTCTCGCATCGCCTCCCTCGAAGCCTTGCAAACGTGCACACGACAAGGGCATGATGTTCAGTTTCAGGCGCCATACCACAGATCGAACAGGTGTTCGTGACCTCCAGCTTCCGTCTCCACTTGTTGTACTTGGTAGGCAATCCCTGTATGTTTGCTCGCCACAGAAATACCCAAACCTTTTGAGGTACAAGTATCCTCCATAGCCGGTTCCACATTGGTCTATCTCCCCAAGGATTTGCACTTGACGATTGTCTGTTGTCCATCTCCCCCAATCTGACTGCTAATCGATAAGCACTCCTCACCGTGAACTGCCCATTCCTCTCTTCATGCCAAGCTAGTATATCCTTCCTATCCCCCACCGGGAGCTTTATGGACTTAATGGCGTCAACATCAGGTGGCCAAAAAAAATCTGTCAAACAGTCTTGTGTTCCACGCTCCATCCACAATGAGCTGTGCCACCGTTCTGAGCCGGCAAGGTCTTCGGGTACAGTACACTGACAGGTAGTCATCCCGTGAGATCCAGTTATGTCTCATGATCTTCACCAGCCTGCCATCTCCGATTCTCCATATGACACCTTTTTTCAATAACTCTAACCCATGGATGATCGACCGCCATGTTGGGGACACGACTTGGGGGTACGCCGTGTCCAACAAATCTCCATTTGGGTAGTACTTCGCCTTCAGCACGCGTGCACACAAACTATCCGGAAACTCAAGTAGCCGCCATGCTTGTCGAGCAAGGAGAGCTTGGTTGAAAAGCTTTAGGTTTCGGAAGCCAATACCACCTCGATCCTTGGGCTTTGTCATCGTATCCCATGCAATCCGGTGTGTCTTTCGTTTCCCCCTCTTCGATCCCCACCAATAGTTGCGAATCATTCTCTCTAGCTCTTCACACAAACCATCCTGCAACCGGAACACTCCCACAATGTACGTGGGTAGTGCCTGCGCAACACATTTAATCTGCATCTCCTTCCCTCCATGTGAAAGCTCCTTCTCCGACCATAGCAATAATCTCTTTCCCAGCGTTCCCTAATAGATTGGAATCTGTCTCGCTTCATCCTCCCTTCCGGAGTAGGTAAGCCCAAGTATTGCGGCTCAAATTCCACTGATTGTACTTCCAGAACGCGACACACATCGTTACTGATATGTTGGGGGCAGTGTTCAGCCACCAGCAAGGAGCACTTCGCCGGGTTCACAAGTTTGCCTATAACATCATGCTATTTATCTCTCATGTACTCCCTCCGTATTATTTTAAGTGTCGTTCTAGCATGATGGACTTTTGCCAAAATAAGTGTCATTTTCAGAGTTCCCATGCACTTTTCTGCCATATTCTGTGCACACACGAGCAAAAGCAGCCGAGCTACTGCCTCATCCATTCATTACCAGCGGACTCCACTCCATGCTGGCCTCTAAGATGCTGCCACGATTGCTCAAAACCTGCTATCCCTGGTTTCTGCTCATGGAATTGCGCAGCAGTTATCACGTTCACACCTGCTATGTCTGAACACCTTTCTTCACCTTGGTTTTTGTGTTTTTCTCTGGACGACAGCTAAATAGAAACGGAAGGAGTACTCATTTTAACATCAAATGTGTGTAGTCAACCTACTACTAACCTATAAACCATCCCTAATTCCCGCAGCAACACGCGGAAAATTTACGTAAGTAAGATATATGTTCCTTGGACATAAATTCGAAGGTAGGAGAGGTTTAATTTAAAAAAAAGAGTGAAAAAATTCGAAGGTAGGGAGAGAGACGTAGTGGACGGTTGTGCCGATGGATCACCGCACCACGAGTATCAAGCGAAACCAAACTGGCAACCCCGGCCAGGCTGCCTAGTTTGGTTACCAGCGATCGACCGCGACGACGCAACAGCAGGCAGGAAACTCAAAACCGGTCGGACTCAACGGCGACGCGACCCCACCCAGGCGGAGCCGGGAGGAGCAGTGTAACACGCACCAAAAAAAGATAGCAGCAGCAACGGAGGAGGAGGCGAACTCAGCAGGCGGCCCAAACGCTCGGGGCCGAGCGGGATTTGGAGGCAGTGCGCATCCCAAATCCCCCAAATCCCGACCCCGACCCCGATCCCGTCGCCAGATCTCGCGCCCCTTGCCCGGGGCTCGATCGAACCGGCGGCTGCGGCGACCGGCGATTCGGGGGGATCTCGCCGAGATTCGGGTCGGGCTTGGTTGGTGGGAGCCGAGGGGGAGCCATGGCGTCGGCGCAGGCGTCCACCTCCTCCACCGCCGCCGCGCCGTCGCGCAAGGAGCACCTCGAGGCCGGGAAGAAGCGGGTAGGTTCGTTTTGCCTGTTGCTTGCAAGAAATGTAGTCGTAGCGGCTTCACGTGGAGGACGGGACAGCGTAGATAAATTAGGTGCTTCGCGTGGCTTAGCGTGACGACTGTTTGTCATCATTCAGTCAATTAGTTGCGGTGGAGAAGCCAAATGCAATCAAATTTTGCCCTGATCGTTTTGCTTGCCGTAGTAAAGCCCAATGCCATCCAATTTGTCACATTTTATCAGGCTCGTTTTGAGCTATTGAAATTTAGCTGTTGAGATTATGCCTCGCTGTCAGCTGATTTGAATGCTCATTCGTCACAATTTTGACTAAAAAGGTTGCTTTATGATAACCCAGTCTTATTTCTCTGATCCAGCTCGAGCAGTTCCGTAAGAAGAAGGCGGCGAAGAAGTCCGCTGCTGCTGTGGAACAGGCGAAACCGTCTGCTCCTGATGCAGCGGACAAAACCCCTCCAATTACCAACAATGCCAGCTCAGGGGATGGGCTGGTGTCTGTTGTAGAGCCAAATACCGGAAGCACGTCTTCTGTGCCATCTTCTACATACGAGAATGGCCCAATAAGTTCTTCCAGGGTTGAAGAATCCCAGTCAAATGGTCTTGCCACTGTAAATGCTTCTGTTGGGGTTAGTAGTATCAGTCCCCAGCAAGATGCTGTTAGTGATGGCGGAAGTAAGTTCTATGGGAACTTGAGCTTCTCTGACCTTGTTAATGGTCATCATGAGAACTGGAGAGGCGACACTGCCTTTAAGAAGGACGATTCGAGTCCTGAAAAGGAAGTGCAATCAACATCTAAATTAAATGCCTTTGGAAACACAAGCAGTTTTGGCGTAGCACTGTCTACCGAAACTGTGCCGAGTTGGGGGAGAGATTCTTTATCAAGTCAAGTACGTGATACCGAGCAATCTAGTTCATATACATCCAGTAACCTTTTTGGAAGGTCTGAAAGCACATACAACTCCACAAATAATGACATCTTTGGTCGGTTGCGAGGTAAATTTGAGGCCTTATTCTTATACCCGTAGATTATGATATCAGATAATTAATGATAACCTGGGTCACTTTCTCCTTTCATTTTTCCCTATGCAGCTACCCCCAAAGACTCTTCCCAAGTGGAACAATCTGTGTACGCCAGCAGCAGAGAGTATGGCAGTACCTTCAATAGTTCTAGGATTGTTGATACTGTAGATTATGATACAAGTTCGGGAATAAGTCGGAAGACAGAAGATTCCACACCTGTTAATTTTGAGAAACAGGATCCTTTTCTGTCAACTGGTTATCCAACTACATACACTCGATCAAGACCATCTTTTCTTGATTCTATTGGTGTACAAAGAGCTCCACCAACAACTCACGCCTCATATGCGGAGCCTGCTAAGGCCAATCAACTATCCAGCAATTCAAATTATCAGCGTTCATTTTTACAGCAATCAAACCAACAATCCACAGGAAGCAATGTTGCAGATATTTCTCTTAGCTCGGGCAGCCAGGAATATAATCATGAAAAAGGGTCATATGGCAACTCAATCCCTCCTGATTTCTCGGCTTCCAAAGAAGAAAGAAGTCTGCAGCATGGTAATGAAACATTCCAAAACTTTACGACACATGGGAAAGATGACGATTTCGCAACACTAGAGCAGGTGATGAATGCTTACTTTTTTCTGTTTGCAATATACATTCTCTTGAGGACACATTGTTCTTTTAATATTATATTGAGCAGAGCTGTCATCTCAAAGTCAAACTGCATGGTGGCCATATTGTTGGGACTTTATTTTTGTTTACAAAGAATCTAAGTCTTTGGTTATATTGCCAACTTGGTGCTAATCACATATGACGCTCTAGCTAGCAACTGAATAAACCGCCGCTCGGTTGCTTTATGTTAAGAAACCAAAAGTTATGTAAAAGAAAGTTCTATCCACTATGGATTCTGAAGGCTCTCTTAGGGAATGATACTTTTCAATTTCAACGTAATCATTTCTTTGTCCTGTCCTGTGCTGGTAATGACTGTTTTCATAGCTCTACATGGCACTATCACCTGTTGTAATAGCATATTGAAACCTCTGATGGTACATTACATGTCTTGTGAACTGTGCTGCCTTGATGATGGGTATGCACATTTTTGACACATTTAGCTAGTTTCTCTGAAGGTTTTGACATCATTTGGAAGTAGTCACTTAACGATTAATCCATATCATTTGAATATATACTTTTTCTAGGCTCTTCAACATACTTCTAATAGTCCTTATTTGGTTTTTCAGCTCATTGAAGATTTGACAAAAGAGAAATTCTCCTTACAACGCACCCTTGAGAAATCTCAGGAGTTAGCGGAAACATTGGCCACAGATAACTCAGCATTAACTGATAAGTTCAACCAACAGGTGCGTGCAGGTTTCCTTGATGGCATTACCGAAATACTCCCTTCAGTTTTAAATTGATGTCATTAAGACAACTTTGCTAAAAAATTAACTAAAATATTGTCCTAACATCATTAATTAAAAACTGGAGGAGTATTTGCAACTTGGACTTGGGTATCATGATGAATTTTTCACTGATGACAGTTAGGAATGCACAACAGAGGGATATTTTCACCATCTTATTAGTAACATACAAGGCAAAGTTTTGCTTGACTTTTGAAACCTGTATCTTCCATACTGGAATAAAAGACAATAGTCCAGGTTTACTGCAATTTTTCCTGATGTTTTGCTCCACTAAAAGTCTAAACTCACTAGCATGACATGTCATGTTCTCATTTGTTGCAAGATTTTGTTAAAAATGCACAGAGTGAGTTAGAACTTCAGGTAAAGGTACCAAGTGACATTGTAATACTCCCTCTGTCTATTAGGGCATATTTTTTTGGTGCAAAGGAGGTCTTTTAACTCCTCATAAATAAATTTTGACCTTTACTTCTACCAGATAGTTAATTGCTAAAAAAAAATGAACCATCGTGTTATACTTTGAAATATGGCTCTACTGGCATAACTTATATAATACTAAACTTAATTTGACTAATTATTGGTCAAAACTTACAAACTTTGACTTCTTGAATACACCATATACATGTAGACAGAGGGAGTATCAAGCAACCAAACCGTTATCGCTACTGCTTGATCAATATTTATATTTGCTCTGTGAATTACAGCTTAGTTTATGGGGTTGGAATAAATGCTGATTAGACATGTGCTTGTAGTCATTATTACTTACTGACCAGTATACTGCATGATTTTATTTTAACCATTTCAGGCATACGTTATCAGCCAGTTGACATCTGACATGGAGAGATTGCAGGAAGAAATTCAAGCTCAATTGGTTAGACTCTCCACCTTTGTTGCACTTAAAATTTGAGAAGTGAAACTATTCTTGATCTTAGATCGTGTAATCACATTTTCTGTTATGTCAGTACTTGGTTGATACTTTGGTACTTTGCATTGTCACAAGCTGATTCCAAACACAACCATAACTAGGTTGAGATGAGTCAATTATCACTTCTTACTAGGCTAATTATGTTTGAGATTTCAGTGGCGTCTCTGTTCAAACATTATCTCTTTGATTAGTGTTTTTACATCTCACTACTTATCATGTTTGAAGTACAATGTCCATCTTCATATGCTTTTCCAATCCATATGGTTAGGTGCCTTACTAACCCAATCTGTACAACAGCTGGCGCTCGAGTCTGTCAGGACTGAATATGCTAATGCACAACTAGAATGCAGTGCTGCAGATGAGAGAGCAAAAGTACTTGCGGCTGAAGTCATTCTACTAGAAGACAAGGTGCTTTGCTATGTTGTTTACTTAATGCCAATTACAAAACATCTTCAAAATTAACCCCAACAACATGATGGGATGTTTCGAGTATGTTATGTATGTTAAGTGCGCAAAAGAAATCCAAATAACAAGGAACATCTCATCCACATTAGAACATGAACTAAACCTAGAATTGCAATCCAAACTTTAATTCCAGTTGAACTCATATGGTTAGTGGGCATTAGTTTATTTATCTCGCCCAACACCCTCTCCTTATGCTTGCTTTAACACTTAGTATTTTTTATAAAACTGCTTGGATTTTAAATAGAAAATTGAAAATTTGTTAATAATTTTTAGCAAGACTCAAACTTTAGCATCGGCATGTGGCAGTTCAATAACTTTTCTTTTTTTTGTAGGCTCTGAAATTGAGGTCAAGTGAGCTAAAACTTGAAAAGCAAGTTGAGGGTTTGCATTCTGAGATTTCTTCATACAGGTGAACTGATTTCCTTTACTAAGCCACATGTGCAACTCAGGAATCATTTTATTTGTCAACCATTCTTTACAGTAAAGAGTGGCAAGATCTCTTTTGTTTCATAAGTGAAATGGATCCTAAAGGATAAAGTGATGTTTGAAATGCACTGTTCTGTCCACATTGGAAATTTTAAAAGTGACGTGCAAATAAACAAGATAACAACAGTTAAAATGGCATGACCTGAGTTACTCAAAACAAGTTAAAATTAACAGTAAGTGTTAATTTTGGTTCTTCTGGTTCTTATTTATCGTAATATGCAGGCGCAAAGTTTCTAGTCTAGAGAAGGAGCGCCAGCATCTTCAATCAACTGTTGAAGCTCTTCAAGAAGGTACATATTTTTGTTTCAATCCAACACATTGATCTGCTTCTCTTGTTTTCCCAAATTACCCTCTGAAAATTTTCATTTCAGTTTATCATAGAGAATTAGGTGTCTTCACATCTTGCATGCATATGATGTGCCTCGTTCATTTTAGCCAGCCTTATATACCAACGCACCTATTTGTTTTCTTTTTCTCTATATGGACAGAAAAGAAGCTTCTATACTCTAAATTGAGGAACCTTCCTGTCAACGAGAAGGTAAATATCATAGAGAAACCTTCAGCTGATAAGAGGGATGCATCAACTGCAACTGAGGATTTAGGTGATCACTAAAATCCCTATTAATTTGCCATATGAATATTTTTCTGGGCTGATTTCAAATGTTCTATTCAGATATCGGGGAAATCAGCTCTTTGGAAACCCTGACCAGCCCCGTTGACACACTGGAAGATGCTGGAACATCTGTTTTACGGTTCAATAATATGTCTGATATTCCTTCCTTTGAAGAGGTCTCGACTAGCATTCCGGATGATCAACTTAGAATGATTGACAACATCAATTCCTTGATGTCAGAGGTAACCCTTTTGATATGCAAAAATCTAGAGTGAAATTAAACCACATACACCTTTTCGTGTAAAAAGATGTGGTTTATTATGCGCAGTTAGCAGTGGAGAGAGAAGAACTGCTACGGGCACTGAGAATTGAGTCATCCAATTGCTCTAAACTCAAGGTATTGTTTATCTCTTATGTAGCATTACTAATATCGAGGATATGCGTATTCCATATGATAGAATTAATCCCCGGGTTCTGGTAAATCGAGCTTCTACCTATTGAAAACCATTTTTGTGGGTAAAAACTTGAAGCAAGATCTTGTCAGAAATTTTTCCTTGAATTGTCAGCTTAATTTCTACTTTTTTTAACAAAATATCACGTTGTGTCTAATTTGTACTGTAGTTTATGATTCCAGAGCCTTTTACCCAATTTGAAAATGCCACATATACTAATGTAATTTACTCATATATTCTGAAGGAATTAAATAAAGACCTAACACAAAAGCTGGAGATTCAGACACAGAGGCTTGAGCTATTGACTTCTCAAAGGATGGCTAATGAGAATGCCCTAGCAAAACCAATTGACACACGCTCCATCAATGATGCAACCATGTATGCTGATGAAGGAGACGAGGTAAGTGTTTATCATCAAGTATCTTGTGGAAAATTGATAGGTCCTACCGCAGTCCTTGTCGGAAATATTTCCTTGAATTGTCAGCTTAATTTCTATTTTTTTAACAAAATATCACGTTGTGTCTAATTTGTACTGTAGTTTATGATTCCAGAGCCTTTTACCCAATTTGAAAAATAAAGGCTTGTTTGCTTCTTACCTTGAGAAATCTGCCTGACTCAGGCAGCATTCTCAGGCGTCGGATTTCGGACACCTGCGGCTGGCGTTGCTGCCTGAGAGGCAACGTGCCTGCCAGGGCAGTAAACAAACACGCCCTAAGTGCTTGAGCAATATAAGCTGATCTTTAACTCATTAGCATCTAGGAGGTTATGTGTGATACACGTGTCACCCTTAATAGTTGCTTGATAGATGTCTGACAAGGAATGTTCCCAGGTCGTCGAAAGAGTGCTTGGCTGGATAATTAAGCTCTTCCCAGGAGGACCAAAGCGGCGTACCAGCAAACTTCTGTAATGGAAATAGGTCTTAGTATACCTAATGTTTCTTTCTTTTAAGGCCTGTTTAGAAGAGGGAAATGTGAACTAAATCCTAATGATTTGGATCTAAGGTCCCGTCTACTGAAACAGGCCACATATAATTTTTTTTTACCTGGTTTTGATGATAGCATGGTGAGAAGTTGTATATTGGAGCAATTGGATGTAACCATTCTTTTTCTACAGAAAGTGAAATGTACGTTGACTTCCATGCAGTATGGAGCTGCAACCTTGTATTGGCAATGAAAAGATTAGCCACAAAGAATAAATCCTTCTGTCCCAGTGTCTTTTCTGTATCACCATTTATTTGTGGATTTGAATAATTGTCTGTACCCTTCATTTGGTTCGCAACTTTTTTTTTCCTGTACTGATATTTCTTGCGTGGTCTGCAATCACATTTGCACATGGTACACTGATGGATGCGCGATACAGTCGGTGAAGCAAATAATGGTCCACATTATGACTTGAATGAACGAGATTTAATTACGTATATCATCGTTGTTTATTATTCCTTCTTTCACTTGTCACGAGAATCACATAATAAACTTGAGTTCGACAGACCAAAGGAGAATAATTAAAAGAAAAAAAACTTCAAACAATCTGAATGAAAGACATCGGTAATTATGGTTCCATGATGCTCCATAAGGCTAACTCGTTGACTTCGAGTAGACGAGAATTCACCATGCTGTCTAATGAGTGGTACTAGTATCTTGACCAGCGAACAGAAGCCGCAGCAAAAGATGACTACTTCCTATTATGGGTAGGGACGCTCAGATAGAACTTTGTGTTCTTGAAATCGTCAAGAAGTGGATTATACCCATCTTTGGTCCTTGTCTTCAATGGCATACCAAACTCTTCCATGAAGGCTGCACTATCCAGCTGAATGTGCACGAGTGTAGTCAAATATATGTACAAATGAATGGCTAGTTTTAAGGTAGGCGCAAATAAACTGCAGGGTAAACTTACTATGATTGTCCTCCTCTTCTTCACTGGTTTAAATGCACCAGGGTTCTTCTGCTCTTTAGAGAAACCAGAGCAGTTATGGTCGATCTGCTCCAAAAGCTGGAAATCGGTTGGAAAGAAGATATCTGCATCACCCTGGAGAGTAAATACAACCAGGTTTGTTGGGTCAACACAACTGTGTGCAGACTGCAGAGCAGCTCTGGTCAACACAAAAGCCAGAAGTAGGTTGGGAGTGTAAACACAATCAAGTTATTGGCTCCTAATACCGCACCAAAAAATGTAATAAATCTTTCCTATTAAGTTTCTTTGTTGTCTCCCAGCCCATCTGACAGCTTAGATTCATTTCGTTGTTGCTTGTTGCCCATAATACTTGCACCGTCCATGAATCATTACTAGTTTTAGTAAGGTTTCACATTACTGATCCAAGAAGATATCATCCCAACTAACAAATACTTCCAACGGAATGAAAAGGCAAGTGCTTTACAAAAGTCACTGTGATGTTGGTCTTAGATAACGAGGGGTGATAGATTGTTGGAATATGAGTCTATGACATATACACAGAATCTATCTAAAATATGAATAAAACAAAAAGACAACGCTAGACATACCTGAGCATCAAGGTAGTTGCGATGGTCCGATGTTTTCCCATCCTTCTACAAGGACAAAACAAGCTTAATGAGATAATTAGAAGCAAAGCCAATGATCCTCGATTGTCAGTAAATCATTGGTAATTGCATTGTGACCCATAGATAAACCAACAATAATTGCTGCCTAGTTGGAGAAACGCATCATGTATTCAGAAAATTTGAGCACCAGACACTTGATCAAGTAATAAGCAAATAGGATACACTACCTTTGATGAAACCAATGGAGCTCTGTCACCAGGTATGCTAACATCTGGAAGATAGCTAAAGTCTGAAGCAATAAGGGACATGCTTGGTAAAGCCTGATGTAGAGTATCCATTAGTTGCTGCATAAGAATCAAAAGACAGGGTCTAACTCTCAGCAAACGCATGAAGATTTAAGCTAGCAACAGAACAGAAGTATTATAATACCATAACAAAGGCACAGTATTTAAGTGACAAACCAAGCATCCAGTTGGCAACCAAGCTCTCCTAGGCTTTGGGGATACTTTTGACAGAACTCTTTTTGCAGCAAAGGATAGTTTTTCGCTAACAGATGTTTTCTCTTCATTCAGGCCGACAATCTCAACACAGCGAGAAATTAATGGGTCTTGCAATGGTTTGTAGACCTCTGAGACTTGTGAACTTTCTTCAGAAAAAGCATGTAGAACATATTAATGAGCGAAAATTGGGTAGGTAATAGTTATTTAAATACTGAGAAAATGTTCATCGTCAATAATAACATGTAGAAAATAAGCATGACATGTTAATTGCTAAGTCACACAAATGTCAGCTAAAGCATGGGGATGGCAGTGTGTCCTACAAGGGAAAAGGAGGCAGCCCTTCAATAATAATATCAACTATAATGTCTAACATAAACCAAGCACAAAAAGTAGGACGCCAGTGTGGATACTCTAGGAAAATGCAAACCTTCTAATAGTGTCATCTCCCAAACAATTTACCCTGTATCTTTAGTGAAACATGTTTTCCCACCCAGATTTAACAATCATCAGTCACCGGCTAAATACTAACATTGAATCAGTTAGATGGTTTGATCAAAGTATCCATTAAATATCAGTACTGAGCAGAAATAAGCACGTTTGTTTCATCATATTTCCTTGAGTGTAGGATTTTCCACTGATCTCACTTAACATCCCACATAAAAAATGAATGTCGGTGCAGAAACAGATGGTTCCAATGGTAGCACAGTGTCAAATTTGTAGTTGTCAGGAATCAGAAGAAACAAAAGTTACAAACCTGCCATTTATTTTTTCAATCCACACTTCCATCCATGGAGAGACCTGATCTTTTGAATAGACAAGATCATGTGGTAGATTGTCAAGTACCTGGTATTCCATAGTAAGAAAGTTACTGTTGGAGCCGTCACTGTGAAATTCCTTAAATATCATCTTCCTTCAAATGCAATATTTGCTCAATATCATGACCAACAAAGAATAACATTGATGGTATAGGAATTGGGAATAACTTTGTGCTAGCTAGAATTTGTTCAGCCAGAATTCTAAGATTTATTATAACCAACATATTACAATCAAACACGATATGATATCCACGGTACGTATTTCCATATGCAAATAAAGCATGAAATCTAAAGCCTTGATTTATATTTCCTCTTTTATCAGACACAGTCTTTATACCATAGCATTCTGAAAAAGGAAAAAAAGAAAAGAAAAAAAAAAAACCACTTCCAGGTTCTACCTCCTATGAATCAACACATACTTCAGTTCATGACTGGAGGAATGTCAATGGTGTTATTGTGCTTCACTAGTTCACACAATAAGCACAACAAAAATTGATAAGGACTTTACAGCAGAAAATACCTCAAGCATAAGCACCCAACATGGGCGAGGATCCTTGCGGCCTGCATTTAGAAAAGTAAGTATTATATCTAATGGAGTCAAGGGTATAAGCAATACTGAAATTATGTATACAGTTGCGACTTCTATCAAGTGATAGGCAGGATACAATTTAAACCACAAACTTTAAAGTATATGTATCATCAATTTAAATCCTAAACCCTTACACAGTAGCATGAGATGGAACAAGGAAAAAAAAAGGGAGACGGAATTATCCAAGGTCACGCAACTGATTCAGAATAAGGCACATTGTAGGGTAAGTTGACTAGAAAATAGCATGGAATAGCTTACCCCATCCGGACCTGTTAGTTGCATCACGATGCTCCACCGTAAACTTTGACAAGTGGCTTCGTACTTCACCGACAGTTTCCAACTGTTTCTCAGCAAGAGAGGAGCTAATCTCTACTGAGCTAGCAAATGAAGATAAAAGCAAGGTCAAAGAGTATTTGAGCATATGAACTAAAAATGCTAGAATAGAGAATGCAATAGAGTACGAAGAGCAAGCCCTTCCAGAACCAGTACCTCTATGACATGGATGAACCGTATTATTTTGTGAGTAAAGAAACATTTGAAAAAAGAGAGGAAGAAGAATGAAGAAACATATGCTTACATGTATTTCATATCATTGTAGACTTTCGGTGGAGCATGTAGCATCATGTAATCTAGTATGCACTTAGCACATGTCCCAGAACCACCACCAATTTCATATATCTGATTAGTACAAGAATCCATATCTATGATTAGTGTAAAATAGATGACAAATGATCCTTGATATTCATAAAAGGAGACAAGCTAATCTGGTGCTCTAACAGCAAATAGTTAGATTGAGGAGCAGTACTACATGACAAGAAATCTAAAGCACACACACCTTCAGTGGGACTGAAAGATTGGCTGTACGTAGAATTGATGCTGCTATTGCATAGGCATACCATGGCTGCATCAAAGAGGGAAAGGTGCATCAATAGATGACTAAAAGAACTTCATTCTGTTCAACAAGTGAAGCGAAAATAGCACCTTAAAGAGTTCCACAGGAGTAAACCAAGCGATATCATGCTTCTTATACAGAATATCAAGATGCTTCATATATGCGCTCCTCCCTACATAGTATTATATCAAATTGTTTTCTAGGCAAAAGATATATAGAAAGAAAATTATTCACAATCCGCAACCCAGATGCCAAACTTATTACACAGGATGACATAGAACCAGCACCAGGGGATCAGCAACAGCGTCTAGTATGCAGGATTGGAGGAATGAACAACCAAGTCGCAAATGTCACATGCACACAACTTGTTCGTTGAAATGCCACCCCCCAAAAAAAATCAGAGGACGGGCCTCATGTGTCCCGTGAAATGCTGGAACAAACACCAGCATTCCCCATAGACGATGCACCCCAAGAAAAAATTGCGGAAATGAGCAGGACAAAGGAGACCACCTTCGAGCTGGTTGAAGCGGATGCTGGAGTCGAGCACGCCCACCGGCCCCGCCCTCTTGGAGAAATAGCCGTGGTTGGGGTCGTAGAGCGCCGACCTCACGAAGTCGCGCACCTGCAAATTCCCCCGTTACTCCCACCCGGACACCGCCATGGCAACCGCCAGCGGGGAGATCTCGTTGTGACAAGAAAGTTAGAGCCTCGGTGCTTACCAAAATGGGCTTGTCGCCGGCGACGATCCCCGAGGAGAACAGCGCCGCTGGAACCCACCGCGCGCGCAACGCCGCGCGGCCGAGTGCGGGGACGCGTGCCGCAAACGGCGGCGCCATAGGGGCGGGGCGGCGGCGGCGCGGCGCGAGTGAGTTTCCCTTCCCTCCCAAAACAGAGGTGCGGTGCGCGTTCGAGCCCAGGCCCGGCTCAGGTACAGAGGAAAAATGAGGAATAGAGAACTCTTTCGGTCCGCACCTGAACTGCGGGCCCCGAGCCCGAGTTCCGCACGCCTCCCCATCTCCCCGCCGCGAGCGGCGGATATAACGAGCACGAGCCCCACTGCCGCCGTCGAGTCGGCGGGCATTCCCCACACGCTCACCGCAAATCGAGGGCCGTGGGAGAGGAGGGGAGGGAGAAATGCGTCGCGCCGAAGATTCCACCATCGCCGCTCTCGCCAAGCGCAAGGAGGCGCTGAAGAAGAAGGCCGAAGAGCTCGTGACGCGGTGCGGCGTCGATGTCGCGGTGGTCTACGAGGGCTCGGCCCCCGGCGACGCTGACTTCTCTTGGCCGTCCGAGGAGGAAGCTGCCGCAACTTTGAGGCGGTTCGAAGCGCGCCCGCTGACGCATCGCATGAAGATCACGGTGGACTACCACGCCGAAAGCCTCGACCTCGAGCGCCGGCTCTTGGAGGCGAGAGAGAAGCTGGACAGGGTGCAGGCAACCGGTGTCGCCGCCGCGCTCGGGTCGTGGGACGGCTCGCTCGAGGGCATCGGCGAGGAGGAGCTCCGCGAGCTGCTCGCCTCCATCGACGTCTCCCTGGAGGCCGCCGCCGCGCGGAGCAGGGACCAGGAGCGGCAGCCGCGGAGCGGCGGCGCGGCCGATAGCGCCAGGATCCTGCCGGGTCCTACACGCGCCGACGAGGTCACGGCGGAGACCTCCGGACCCGTGAGGGCCCGGGGCGCGAGGAAAGCGGCGCCGCGGCGACGTCCGAGGCGGGGGAAAGCCGACGCGGGCGGCGGCGTGCCGGGGCTGCCTCGCGGAGAAAACCCCAAACCGCCCAATGCCGCTCCCTTGGTCGCGGACCAGGTCGCGGCGGCGCTGGGCGCGAGTGGGGTGCCGCGGCGCCTGTGCGACGTCGACGCGGGTGGCGGCGTCCTGGAAGAAAACCCCGGAGCGGGAGCGCCCAATGCCGCTCCCTTGGTCGCCGACGATGCTGCGGCGGGCGACGATGTTCAGATTCTGCAGCCGCCGGATGCCGCCGCCGCCGCCGACGACGACGACGATGCCAAGTGGATGCGGGACCTGGTGGAGGCCCTCAAGGAAAATCCCACGCCGTCCAACGCCGCCCCGTACTGCTCCGAGACAGAGTACCTGTACATGGGCGGATCCGTGATGGAGCGCGACGCGCACGACTTCATCCGCTTCGACCTCGGGATGCCTCCGCCGTGCATCGGACCCGACTCGCCGGAGCCGGACGACGGCGAGCCGCTTAATCTGTGGCCGTGGGAATAGTTTCGGTGATTCCCGACGGTGGCTTCGCCGTAATTTGGCCGGCCTCCGCCGCCACCATTGCGACCTCCGCAACTTTTGGGTGATGGATTCGCTGGACTTCAATCGCCGTGTCGTCCCGAGAAAAGCTCAGTTTGTGAAGAAAGTAGTTCATCGTTGCTGTTAGTTTGGAGAGAATGTGTAGATGAATGACATGTAGAGTGCTAGCATAATCGAAGAAATTAGGATCAAACTCGGTTCCTCACCAAGAATTTAGCTCACTTGGTGGAGTGTGGGATTGGTGAATCTGACCGTACGGTGATGATCCCGCGAAATCGAAAAACTGAGATCAGTCGTTTTACTGTAGCTGCGGCGAACATGCTGTTGGTTGACTTGGGTTATTAGGTCGCACTCACGTTAGTCTCAAAAAAAAAAAAAAGGTCGCACTCACGTTTTCACCTGTTGCGTTCTGAATCCAGTCGATCAGATATCCTGATAGAAATCGCCAGTCTTTGAATCTTGTGGCAAAGAAGATGAATTCCTCTTGTTAGTTAAATGCTTATTAAAAGTCATTGAATATTTTCCACACCGACACACGAACGCTTGATTCTTATCACGCACATTTAGTTTTTCAGAAGAAGTTTGTACGAACCTATTAGTACTGTCCAACATTACGAAGTTTTCCCTATTACTAGCTCTGTGTTAAAATAGATGCTATTTTACCTGTAGATACGAGAATTAAGAAGATGTGGAAAAAATAAGTGGATGCACATGGAACAAAAAAGAGACATTAAAACGTATTAAGAAGAGGGAAAGATGCATTGAAAAATGAAAATGAATTTATATAAAAAAAGATAAATACAACAGTTTAGTGACACGACCACTCAACTCATCCCATCTGTTTTTTTTTTTGGGGAGCGCTCTCTCTCTCATGTCGCTCTTGCACAATCTGAGATTAATTAAACAGTGCATTTGAAGAGCTTCCCGTGTGAAATGTTGCAGAGTAAAATAAAAGTCGGCATAGTGCCCCAAAACTGTCACTGGAGCCGTGGCCGACATGCGCGCAAGGAAGTGACGTGCTGATACTGTTACTGTATTATAGGCGCAGCGCAGGTCAAATGTGACGGCCAATTCCTGTCAAGGGGAGGTCTCCGTCAATGGCAACTGAAGGCTACCCTTCTTGTGGACGGGGACGTGTTGTTCTTTGCGAGAATGCTAGGGATGCTCTGAAACTGGCAAGGTAGCAACGCACACTCGAAAGCAATGGCAGTGCAGAACGAGGAAGTTGCAATGGCGTCGTGCCGTGCCGTTGTTGTGCGGAGCACGTGATGGCCTACGAATCTACTATCATTGGCTTTGCAACAACAGGGGGATGTTGGATGTCGTCGCTGCTGAACTCACAGTGGAAGAGTCATGCCCAGCGTGACAGCAACAGGGCGGAATGGCGGATTCGTTGATGTCAGGTCACAGGTGGGAAGAAGACCAGTAGATGGGCCGTGCACTACGAGACGGACTAGCAAAAGTGGGGGCCCCTATGCATAGCTCGCGCTATGCATAGCGTGTGTGTAGCGCGGCCCACGGCCTGCTACGGGACCGCCAGCCGAGCCTGCTTCCATTTTGTGCGCGGGAGGCAGCCATCAGGGGTCCACGCAAGAGACAACACGACAGCTTTGATTTTTTTTTTTATTTACCTGGTACCACGCAACATCATGGGAACAATTAGAACAAGGGAGAAAAATTGTTTCATCACCTGAGAATATTTGTTCTAGCAATGGAGAAAAATTGTTCCAGCACATAGGAACAATTGTTCCATCGTATCCAAATAATCGATGAATTTAAAAAAATTAAAAAATATATTAATGTGGGATCTTGTTTTGTTGCATAAATTATACTCCCTCCGTTTTTTTTTTTTTTCTCGTTCCCGACAGCTTTGGATGGATTAAGGAAGCCGGGAATTGACATTTCTACCCTCACGCCCTCTTCCACAACCGCGAGCCGCACGCGCGGCCACCACGGCGCCTCCCCGGCGCGCCGTCGTGCCCGGCCGCCTCGTCACCCGAACGCCGCCGCCTCGGCAAAATAGCTTCGATATTCATACATCGCTCCGTCCATCCTCACCGGTTCCTACCAAATCCCCAAGCCAAATCTAATCGGTGCTCAAGAATGGTGACGGCGGCGGAGGCGGCGGCACTGGTGGAGCCATCCGCGGCGACCAAGAAGCGCGCTCCGGCTGAAATCGAGGAAAATGAGGGAGAGGCTCAACATCTGAAGAAGCACATGCGGTGGCAAGCTCGTGTCGCGGCACTCCAAAGGGTCCCCCGCATGGCGTCGGTCGCGGCAGCGGCTGCGACGGCTGTCGGGAGAGAAGCCGGCGTCGTGGACGCCTGCGCCGGACAAGGATCCGCGTTCTACTCCCACTCGGCAGCGCAGTCCAATGCACCAAGTCCGGCCACGGCGCTCACGGCCTTGCCGATCACAGCCGGGAGAACTGCCACCCCAAGTCAGGCCCCCTCCTTCCTCACCTCAGATGATCGTCGATGCCTTGCGAATGAAGAAGTGCACCGCGTGGGGACGATGCCTGTACATTCACCATCGTTCGGGTAAGTGAACCATCACCTCCGCTGCTCACCACCTGTTCGATAGATTGCCAAACTGGCACATACGTTTGGCCTGTTGCACTAGTACGTAGCTGCATTGAATCCATTTTGATATGAGCCAGTGCTTGTTGGATATGAGTAGAATCCTTGTGTAGAACGTAGCGTATATGGGAGAAAGGGAAACAGTGCCTAGATCAAGGAATTCCTGTTAATGTGTCGAGCGGAAAGTCAAAGCGCGGCCGAAAAAAGAAAGAAGTGGACATTTCAAAGCTTCGTGGATTGTCTATTTTGAGTCGTACCACACTGGACGACACGTCCAAAGAGTTGGGATGCAGCAGAAGCAAGCTTCATTCACTGAAGCGAGAAGGTGTCATACAACGCGTCTCAAATTCGATCAAACCATTTTTGACAGATAAGAACAAGAAGGAGAGGCTTCAGTGGTGTCTATCAATGCTCGATCCAAGAAGTGTGCCACATGATCCCATTTTTAAAGACCTCTTCGATTTTGTCTTTATCGATGAAAAATGGTTCAACATTACTAAGAGAACACAGAGATATTATAAGACCAAGGATGAAGTACAACAGACAAGGACTTGCAAGAGCACAAACTTCATCCCAAAAATTATGTTCTTGACTGCCTTCGCTCGTCCAAGATTTTCTAATGGAATCTGCACCTTTGATGGTAAAATTGGATGCTTTGCGTTTGTGACAATGGAAGCAGCTAAAAGATCAAGTGTCAACAGAAAAGCCGGGACAATGGAAATGAAACCTATACAGTCTGTCAATCAGAGTGTCATTAGAGAGTTCTTAATCGATAAGGTTTTACCAGCGATTCGTGCTAAGTGGCCGAGGGAAGATATCAATAAACCAATATTCATACAGCAAGATAACGCCCCATCACACGTTCCTCCAAATGACAAGTTGTTTTGTGAAGCTGCCAAGAAAGACGGGTTCGATATCAGACTGGTGTGTCAGCCTCCTAACTCACCTGACTTCAACATATTGGATCTAGGTTTCTTCAGCTCTATACAGTCCCTCCAGTACAAGACCAGTGCAAAAACAACTGCAGAGCTTGTTGCAGCGGTCGATGAGGTAAATTGTGATGTATTCCTTGAGCTCAACTCCCTGTACATTGCTTCTGTTTGATGTAGTTGGCTGTGCCATATAGAACCCTCAATGCATGTCTTACAATAAACTGAACTGACCTTTGTCGTACAATAACGTATCAGGCTTTTCAAGATTATTCTCCATGGAAAGCGGACAGGATCTTCTTAACCCTCCACGGCTGCTTGAAAGAAGTTATGAAAATCGATGGTGGCAATGCTTATGATGTCCCGCACATAAGAAAGGAAATGTTGGAAAGGGAAGGGCGTCTCCCAGTTCAACTCGATTGCGAGCCCGCATTGGTGCAGAAGGCAATGGATAAATTAAATGAATAAATGTTCATGTGACTCATGTAATTTATTCAGATTGTTTTTTAGGCGAATTTATTCAGATTGTCATGAAGCTTAAACTTGTACTGTAAATTATTACTACTGCCTGTGATGAAACAAATGGAAAATTTCAGATGTACTGATACTCAAATTGCCATGGAGCTTGAACCTGTTGGTGTCAGTCATTCACCATGTTACTGAGTGCAATTGAAATAAATTCTCCTATTGCCACTCCATTTTTTATCTTATTATGAGTTGTGTTTATATCATGTGGGATTTGGACTGCATGTATGGACTTGTCTGACGGGTAAAGCTGATGGGTTCAGTTTATCAATGATAAAATGTAAATGGCAGTTTGCAGCAGTTTATTTTCAGATATGAAAGCCTTAATAAATACCATAAGCCACACAATGCCTGCAACAAACTGATGAACATTGTTAGACTTGGATGACAATTTCTGGAACCTTTGTATGTGCCCCCAACAAGGTTTTACTACATGGAGTACTTCACTGTCAACCCACAAGGCATCTGAATTTTTCTCAAAGATGGCAATGCATTAACAAGAATAAACATTGGACTACATGGAGTACTTCACTCATCCTTACATGTCATTTTTACAAAGCTGGAAACGATGTGAAAAGCTTATCTACAGCAAACTCATTTTTACAGACTTGGAGCGTCAGGTACACACAACATTAAAACTATAAACTGCTCTGGGAGAACTCTGTTTGGTCTTCGTCCCTGATGCTTGAGAGTTTTCATTTGTTAATTCCATGACAAAATCCAACAAATTGCTTCAAGCACAAGCCATCTCCATACTTGAACTGAAAGAAAGTACAGAGATGCATTCACCACAATTGAGGAACTTGGCAACGGTGGAACACATATGAAAGCAGAGTGAGCAACAAGCAAGAACCTCAGCGAAGAGCAAATCATCTTCGGAGCACGTGCTAGGGTGGTCGCCGGCTGCTCAGGTGTCGAGGCGCATGCTTGCAGGGGAGTTGTCGCAGGCTCCTCCGGCCCTGGTGTCGGCACCCACGGCAATGGCGAATTCGGTCGGATCAGCTAAGACGGCAGTTCGCGAGACGGATCAAGCGGCGACCGGATCGAAATTGAAGAAAGGCGCGGCGCGGGCCAGAGTCTGTTGAGTTCGAGGTCACCGGCGGCCGCGGCGATGAGGGGAGCGGCCTTCAAAGAAGCCTGTGGCGGCGAACGGCGGCGAGGCCGCGGCCGTGGCTGGGGTGGCGTGGGGAAGTCTTGAGGGGAGAGGAGACCGGTGGTCGCCGTCGGCCATGGTGAGGGGCAGATATGGAAAAGCCGGATGCTAGTGAACTAGGACGACAACAATAAAAACACTTTGCGGGTTGAACTACCGGCGACAACAAAAGAAAAACGGAGGGAGTAAGGAACATCATGGTTCAAACGGAGAAAAATAAGTTTGAAGTTTGAAATTCAATTTCGAATATGGCCCCATTCAGATCTTGACACGTGTCGCTACTTGATTTGCCTCCGCAACGTTGCTGCCAGCGCTCAAACCGCGTGGGAATCCCGGTCCCGTTCGCTGCCGTTAGATTGCTCCATCTGCACAAATCCTAAAGCGCGTTATCCCATGCTTCGGGGTAGCGCGCGCTAAATATAGGGAATCCGAGCAAAAGTCGGTTAGCATAGCAACTGAAGCCGACCCATTGGATCGCAACGTCACGGCCCGCCTAATACCCGTAGCCGCCTTTCTCGATTGGATACACTGGAGGCCAGGTTTTGCATGGGCCGGCACGTCGGCCCGGCGCGGAGAGGGAGGAAGAGAGAGGCGATTGCGGCGATGGCGGCGATGGCGGCGGACGGAGAGGAAGCCGAGAGCTCAGCCGCCGCCGGCAGGGGGCAGCGCGCCCCCTTCGCTCGGGGCGGCCCGGTGTTCGTTCCCTTCATGGTCGGCCCCATGTCCACCGCCCCGGGGTTCATGTCCTCCGCCCTTCACGAGCTCCAGGTGCCGATCCCTCCCTCGCAAATGTTCCGAAACCTGAAAACCTTGATCAATCCTAACTCTCATTCTCCCTGTTTTTCATTTTGTTGCATCCAGTCCCTAGAAGCCGAATTGGGAGATTCCGTTGATGAATTGGACGATGAGCTCTCGTAAGCCCATGTTTTCATCTTCCCTTTGCTGTTCGTGCATATGCATGGTGATGCTGTTTCTTTACTGTATGGTGTGGCTTCATGCAGCGTCGATGAGCTGAAGGTGCTCTCGGAGGAGGAGCTGGTGGAGCGCGCCCTCCAAGAGGCTATGGAGGTGTCCCTCTGCTGCTAATCAGTTTTCTCTAATCACTATTCTCTGTACGGCATTTTGGTTTCATATTGTTATGATTGGTGCATGTAGGAAGACTGGGACTCTGGCGCTCTGCAACTGACAGAGGAGCAAACGTCTGATGGAGGGTAAGCAGTTTGCTTTGACCCATGTTTGGTTGGTCTGCTGGTACATTTGCGTGTGGTTGATTGGGTATATCTTGCTATGATGTTTAGGAGAATCTGATTAGATGCCACATCAGCAGAGGATTCTGCAGTGAGAATAGTCTGATGCTTACTGGTTAACCTTCGTGCCATTCGAATATTTAGCAAGGTAGGCTTTGCTAAGAGGTGTAATGAAATGTGTAAGTTGGCGTTTGTGTCAAGTGCTCTTGCAAATTAATTTTGTTTAGTGGGAGTTTTTCTTTTAAGAATATGCTCCCTTGCTTTCTTGTGCACCACACTGCTTCTTTTTCATGATTGTAGTTGCATGGCTATATTTAAAAATTCTTGTTATATTTGTTGCCTCATTTGTCTGGTAGGATCTGATGTCCATTAATCTACCACATGTGTAGGGCTTCAGAAAATACAATTCCTATAGATCAGGCTCCCACATCAAGCCTATCAGCTGAAAGAGAGAGCTCCGGATCGCCTACTGAGGACATTGCAATTGAACCACACGAATCACTTGGTTGCAACCGAGAAACCCGGGGTAAAAAGGCAAGAATCAGAGATAGGAAGGGAAAAGATGGGACCACGGGATTAGATTCATCAGTTGAAAAAGAGAGTCATGAATTACCAACTGAAACGTCTGATGTGCCCTATGAACCACAAAATTCATCAGCTGTAAACCAGATGCCCGAGACACCTGCTGATGGTATGTCCATTGTTCCACATGATACAGAGGGCACAAATGAACTGACAAAATGTAGAAAAGGAAAAAAGAGAGGCAGACATTTTGATCGAGAGGTCCGAGCAAAGGTTTTATATGTATGTCTATCCCTCTTTCGACCCCTTTTGTTTTGTTGTGTGCAATCGCTTAAGAATTCATCTGTTGCAGTAGTCTCTTTTCATTGTTTCATTAACTCATCTTTTGTATTAAAAAAACATATCCACTGAACATGCCTATGTTCTCGAGTAGGGTGCTAAGCATTAAGCAGTTGATAAATCCATCTGGCCTATTTAGGCAGTATACAACCATCTGGCTAAGAGAAATGGCTGTCTATAAATCTGAATATATTACAAACTACAAGATAGCTGAAATATTATCAGTCTGTTGTCACAGTGATAGATGAAATATCTGAAAATTATATTATAGGTCCTTTTTTTTCTTCTCCCTCTTGCTGAAGGATTAGTGCTATTACGCGATAGTATGTCTGTATCTTTTGAAACATTTGATGAATGTTATATTGTATTTCAATTCTTATAAGACTATCTGTGATTTCTGTTATTAACATCGAATTGCATTTGTCATCTCTGTGAATCTTTTCTGATGATTTTATACTGCATATATTTGGTATGGTCATGATTAGGGAAGCTATCTTACCAAAGCAGTGAAGATGGCAGAAATCAAGGCCAAGCAAGACGAAGATAAACGTGCAGCCAGATTGCACTCGTTCAGGTAAAGCTATTAAAACTCATAGATGTCTGTTGTAATGATTCTATAGTATGATTGTGCCATACATACTTTCTTTGGAGGTTTTGCGATTTTATTTGTCCAATCTTAATAAAAACTTATGATCCAAGCCATGATTGGTTGTCAACAGTTACATTGACGGTAGAATTTTTAAGCGGATCCAATAGATGGTGCGACAGTCAAGTTAAAGAAACTTGAGGAAGAACCTGATGGCTGTTTATCACTATGCACTTGAGACCGTATAGTAAATAACTCCATTTGATCTTTTCGTACCACAATCTTAAAATAATAGTATTTGTTGGGTGCAGTGGTAATTCTGCGAACTCTAAAGGTTCCAAATCATCTGAGAAGATTGAAATGGCAAAAACTCTTAACTACGTCAGTGCACCTTGGAAGGTTTGGATCATCTTAGCTCATTTGAAGCTCTCTTTACCCAAGCTCCTGGCTTTGGAATTTTATTCTTAGTCTTTTTTTTTTTAACCGCAGAAGAAAGCTTCGATATCTGAGGAACATAGACCTGTGGCTCATCCAGAAGTAATTCTTTGCGTTGAAGTTTATGAAAAGAGATATGCCTCTGTCAAAGTAAGATATTACCCTTTCCTTACACGTAGTTATTTAAGGTGAAAGCTCTGGTACCTAAATTTAATTTTGATTCAATGCCTTGCAGAGCCAGGAATTTCTTGTGTTGGGAAGCCAATTTCTTACAGATCTAAGGGACAACATTTATTGTTTAACTGATAAGTTGATGAATCGGGCTGGGCAACACGATCATTCTGGATATTTCCTTATCGAGGTATGTTTTTCATTTTAGAAAAATTGGAGTCATGTTCTTATGAATCTATCACTTATTTAACCGCCACTTTCTCATGTCAGGACACGTTCTACAATGATACAAGGCATTATTCTTCCAGTGATTACAGCAAACCGATACTTGATTGGCTTCAGAATTCCAGTGAGGAGGCATCAGAGAAGTGGGATGCCATAACATCAGGTGTTTTGAAGAAACGGCAGAAGGACTTACTGAGGGGTTTAAATATTTCTAATGTGCCTGAGTTTAAGTCCGAGAAAATGCAAAGGATTCGTTTCTCTGACCTGCAGTTCCGGCTTGGTGCTGGGTACCTCTACTGCCATCAGGTTCTATTATTTTTATGGCTTCATTGTTGAACAGTTACTTAATGCGGATCTGATTATCCCTTTTGTTTCTAAAATTTTAATATTAGTTAAATGTTAGGTTTATTGCTTATGAATCGCAATGAAATATGACACTACTTGCCTTTTGAGACAGGATGCCATTTTAGCCATATTTCTGACATATCATCCTTGTACATTTTTCAGGGGAACTGCAAGCACATGATCGTGATTAGGGACATGAGGTTGATACACCCGGATGACACACACAACCAAGCAGACTACCCTCTCATGACGTTCCAGTTGCAGAGGCGTCTCCAGAAGTGCTCGGTGTGCCAGATCTTCCCCGCGACGAAGATGACGGTGGATGACAAGTGGGCTCTGAACAACCCTTGCTACTTCTGCATCAAATGCTACTACCTCCTCCACTACAAGGAGGACGGCTCACTGTTTTATCATCATACTGTGTACGATTACATTCAAGAATGATCTTTTTGGGAGAAAGCAAGTTTAGTTTTGTACTACGAGTGTACATTCTGTGATGCTAAGGAGTCCATCTCTTGACTTGGTAAATAGTTCTAACGATTTCGATTAAAAGCCGCCTTGGAGGCAGGAACGTGCAGTTACGCATATGTCGTCATTCTTGTCTATCGCTGTGGTTTGTCGCTTTGAATCGATCCTCCAGTTCCTAGAACCCGAACTCCGCTCGTGTGCCTTCCGCCGCAGCCCAGCACGTCGCCATCCTGGGCGGAATTTTTTTTATTTTTAATCAATTTTTAATTATATTTTTATTAATAGTCGCACGTTTTAAAAATTTGCAAGACTAGTCGCCCAATCGCCCGTCCATAGAGCGATCAGGGTTTATCGCCTGGCCAAAGGGCGAGAAGAAGCCTAGTCGCCCTGTGGGCGGGCGACAGAACCCTTGTCGCCAGGCAGTTGGGCGACAGGTACTGTAGCGGCTCTTCTCGCCCTACTTAGGGCGACAGAGGTACTGTAGCATTTTTTAATTTTTCGATTTTTTTCGCATTAACAGTTAAGACTCCCAAAGACTAAATTAAAAATATTTTTACACATCTAAAGACAATGATAATTTTAATGGTGGTGAATAATATGTTGATGCAACCATTTTAACACAGAACAACCCAAAAGTTGTTGGTAGTTTTAAACTAAAAATCCCTGAATCAAGCTAGCTGTTAAGCGCTAATTGAATTTTTAGACCATCTTAATCTTCTCTAAAAATTAAGAAAAAAATACCTAAATTCATTGCATCCTTAGTAGTAGCAATATAAATTTTTTTTAGCATTAGGTTACATATAAAATATTTGAGTTATTTGAATTTAATTTGAATTTGAATTCAAAGTACAAATGACCATACTTTAAAATCTAATTTCAAAATCTGACTCCTCTTAACTCAAACTGAAACTATGGTCACTTTAAAATCTAATTTCAAAATATGACTCCTCTTAACTCAAATTGAAACTATGGTCATTTGTATTTTGAATTCGAATTCAAATTAAATTCAAATAATTCAAATATTTTTTATGTAACCTAATGCTAAAAAAAATTTATATTGGTACTACTAAGGATGCAATGAATTTATGTATTTTTTTCTTAATTTTTAGAGAAGATTAAGATGGTCTAAAAATTCAATTAGCGCTTAACAGCTAGCTTGATTCAGGGATTTTTAGTTTAAAACTACCAACAATTTTTGGGCTGTTCTGTGTTAAAATGGTTGCATCAACAAATTATTCACCACCATTAAAATCACCATTGTCTTTAGATGTGTAAAAATATTTTTAATTTAGTCTTTGGGAGGCTTAACTGTTAATGCAGAAAAATTCGAAAAATAAAAAAATGCTACAGTACCTGTCGCCCTACAGTAGGGCGACCAGAGCCGCTACAGTGCCTGTCGCCCGACTGCCGGGCGACAAGGCCCCGATCGCATTTCTTCTCGCCCGTTGGCCGGGCGATAAGCCCTAATCGCCCTATGGACGGGCGATTGGACGACTAGTCTTGCAAATTTTTAAAACATGCGACTATTAATAAAAATATAATAAAAAAATCGATTAAAAATAATAAAAATTCTCCTGGGCGTTCTCGCCGCGACCCTTGCCGGAAACATCCCATCAGTTGGGCCAAGAGGGAGGCAGTCCACTGGAATACGCTCCGTGCTCGTTTTTTCACTGGAAAATACTGTAGCCTGTAGGCCGTTGAGGCAAAAAAGCGCGAAACGAGAGGCCGTGGCGCCCCGCGGCCTTATCCACAGCGACCGATCCCGATTCCCGCGCCTCTTCACTCCGCGCCACGCCGGCCACGGGCATGGACCACCAATGGCCACGCCCACCGCCGCCGCGCTCTCCTGCTCCTGCCGCCCGTCTCCCTCCTCCTCCTCCCCGTTCGCCTTCCGCCGCCGGAACGTCGACTCCGTAGTCTTCGTCGCCACTCTTCTTGCCCGCCGCGGTGGCCGCCTCCGCCTCGCGCCCTTGCACGGTGAGCTCAAGATGATCAAAGCATCTCTGCACACACTGACACACACCTCTGCCTTCCTTGTTGCTGCTGACGACGTGTTGTGTGTGCGCAGTGATCGATGATTCGAAGGAGGTGGAGGCCGGCGCCGGCGCCGATCGTCCCGAGGAGAGGTCTCGGACGGACGTGCTGGTGGACGGCATGGACTTCGGCGAGCTCTGCAACGAGTTCGAGTGCATAAGCAGCCCCTACGTGGAGGCCACCGCCAGGCAGCTCGCGCGGGACATCCTCGACCTCCGCGAGGACAACCGTGCGTTCAACTGCTACGCCGTCTCCGTCAAATACAAGGTGCTGATGCTAATGTGTTGTGATCTCATTTAATCTTTCTGACAAGCGACCTTGATCCTTTGTTTGGTATTCTGAATCTGCATATTTGGGGTGGAGTGATAGCCGAAAGTCTGAAACGCAACAATAGTGGTTTCGAACTTCCGTTCTAAATTTTTACCAACTTAAGGTTCAACTCTGATATTCGAGCTTTTGATCAAGTAATTCTTGCCATCGAAATCGCTCGCTAGCTAAGTAATTAGTTCAAATGGGCCGAGAAATAGCTTTGATGGAACAGTATGTAGAAATTGATTTCGAGTTGATTGACACATAGGTTGAATGGTACAGTTGGAACTTGGAAAATAGGAAAGAATGTACTTAAATGAAAATCATTCGCTAGTTACTTAATTAGTTAAAGCGAATGCTCTGAGAAGTGAGAACACTAGCTTTCATGGTACCTGCATGTACAAATTGATTTCAAGGTTATCTATTAATATGTTTAATGGTATAGTTGAAACTTGTAAAAATAGGGAAGACAGTAGTCTGGTTTCCCAGGAAGCAAACTATCGTACAATGTTCTTATTCATTTCAGTTGAAGAAAAAGAGTTACCTATCCTGGATATGCCTCTCAATTTGATGATGACCTAACCGTCTTCCTCCAGCTAGTTATATGCATGCTTACCCTCACAGTGCCTCTGTACTCTTTTTTTTTTTCAGGACCCACTCAGAACATTTGTTGGGCGTGAGAAGTACATGAGACCATTGTGGATCACCAAGGCACTGGAAAACCCTAAAGTGGTAAGAAGATTAAGTTGCAATAGTGTGGGCAGTGGCGAAGCTACAGAACTGGCAAGAGGGGGGGGGGGGGGGGGTGCACTACTACACAACATATAGCGCAAATACATAATTTTATTGTTTGTGGGTGCATAAATATGTGTTTTGGGGGGTGCATATATGGTCAAAATCTGTCAACATTCACTAATTTTCAGTTTTTTATGGGTGCAGAAGAATAATGTACCTTATCCAGCCATATCAATATGATGATAGCTTGCATATCATCCTGTGTGGGGTTGGATACTTCCACTCAGGATCTTAGCCCAAACTTCATGCACAACATGTCATTCTGCTACCTGTTTCCAGCTTGACACCTCTTTGAATTCAGTTTGTATATCTAATCACCACTCTTGGTATTGCGTCAGACAGTCCAGGAAATGTCAATGCAGTCTACAAGCACACTGACCATCAAATGGGCATTCAGTGGGAAGCCTAAAAATCCTATCTTTGCAACCATTGGAGGAGATGTTATTGTCCGTGTTGAGTCGCGGTTCGTCTTGAACCAGATAAGTGGCCAAGTACTCGAGCAGGTTGACTCCTGGGACCTTTCTGCCTCATCTCTTCCTGCTCAGGCCTACTTCTGGTTATCTAGAAGGGTTTACTCTACTGTTGAGTCTGGGAAGGATACGATTGAAGCTGCTAAGAGCACGGCATCTGGGATATCATCAAAAAAAGACGATAATTTAGAAGCTTATCTAGATCCGTCGGGAGATCCTACCAAGGTACCACTAATCTTCTGCAGAATGCGTAATTGTATCTCCACGTTTAGGATCTCCATTATGCTTAATGGTCTTGTTTAATTATTTCTGCTCAAAATCTTGTTGCCGTCTGATTGATTATGCCAGTTATTCAGAGCGTTTTTTTTTTTGGTTCTTCTACGATGCAGTTCTTTCAAAGGCCGGATGATGGATTGAGCCAAGATGTTTACCAGATTGCACTTCTCCTGGCCGTGATCTACTTCATTGTACAGTTTTTGAAAACGACCCTCTGATTTCACCACCTTCAATGAAATCAGTCCTAATTCTCCAGACCGACCTGTGTATACATATGCAATGTATCTATGTATATGTCTAGCAAAATTATGCCATATCGGCATGCTACCACCTAATGTGCAAGAGTGAGAACTTCACAAAAAATTATGGTAGATTCTTGATGATATTAGTTTTGTACCTTATTTTATTAAGGGCCTGTTCGGTTGTCTATCAAGTGAATCACTTTGCTTCACTTAATCCCTATGATGTTTAATCCCCTCAGAGAATAATTCCCTTGCATCAAAATTACATGTTCGGCAGGACAGGGATTAAAGGGATTTTACAAGCTGCTATTCATGGCTAATGTCCAGATGCTTAAAGTCTTATAAATTTGAACTGTAAAAGTTGACGTTGTTAAAGTAGCATAGAAAAAGGTTAAACACCTTGATTATTCTCCGTGCTTGGATTATTTGGAAGCACAGGCCGGTGTGTATGATGGAGCTTTTCCCAATGTCCAGGTTGCTTCGTATAACTTGAGGCTTGAAGCTCAAGTCTACTTGTTGGTGCTAGGAGCTAAGCCAGGGCTAAGCAGAGCTAGGACTCGTTAGCCATGACCATGGTTCTTTACTGGTGTGTGATCTTAATACAAAGTCTTGTGCATGTGTTGACCCATCTTGCCTTGGTCCTAGCATGGGGTCTCTATATGGACCATTTCATTTCCCTATAATACAAAGACTAGATAAGCTGACGCACTCCGCCACACCTATGAAATTCTTAAATCTTTGAGAGGCTATTGACAATTTCTTTTTGCAAAGAAACATATTTTTATCCATAAAAGAAACACGTCGAAAGTGTTTGTTGCAAAAGAATATAATTCTTCAATGTTGGACTATGAACGGCTCAAGAATGCGTCGGTGAAGGGGCTCGCATGAAAATCTTGCCCGACGTCTGATCCACCTCGATGTAGGCATTATTTTGAATGTAATAGTCGACGGGAGGCGTGCGCAAATGGAGACGTTGCGGTCTATACCCAGCGCCACGGACATCAGATGTGGCAACAACGACATAGGCGATGACGTGTCACCGCCGGAGGATGTCCACATAGGCTAAAATGTTTTATGAGGTGAAGTGTTGCCACTTTGGATAAAATGCTCTTGGTGGGGTGATTGTCGCCACCGAAAGATGGCCACGTAGGCAAAAATGTTGTGGAGAGAGCTCATGTCAGCTTTAGGCTATATGCAATTCTCTTGTGTTCATTTCACACCTGGTCCGAACCATGGTCATGGTATGTGTGCTCAAAACATATGCATCCATGATGTCAGATGGCTAAAACAGATAATACATTACATTTAGACGAATGAACAATAGTACAATCAGCATTGTAAATGTAATCGTGATTTACTGAACAAAGGCATATTGCAATAAGGAACAGATAGTTGCTTGTAGAAACTCTCTCCTTAATTTCTATTTAACAATTGAAAGGCTTACGAATTTTCTGCAACAACCTAATATCACACTGATTCATGTGAAAAGTGCTTTTGAAGCACGATTGTTGTCCAAATGAACCTTTACAAGCAAGGTAAAGTTGTCCATTCTGAATCCTAGTTCTGCAACACCTAGTATACAGATCGATACAAGCTGACTCGCATTTTCACATCATGCACACACTAGAGTGGAAAGCACCAAATTGCCATCACGTCCGAAAAGTTGCTCATGCTTGGCTTCGCTACATCAGATTACATTTCGGCGGATCTAGCTCAGGCGCGAGACGAAAACAGACCGAAAAGGCCTAGGGTTGCCTGCCAATAACACCCCCCCCCCCCCCCCTCCCATTCATCCCCACTCCGCCTCCACTCACGCGTCTCTCTCTCTCTTGCTTCTCCGTCGTTGCCGAATGGGGGACGAAGGAGGTGACCGACCTCCGCTCCCTATTGATGATGTTTCCTCGTCCTCGCCACTGTAACTAGGGTAGCTGCTTCCTCTTGCTCGCCGTTGTCACCGGGAGAAGCTGCATCCTCTCCCTCGCCGCTTGTGTGCGATCTTAGGACAAAGTCTTTTGTATGTGTTGACTCCTCTTACCTTGATCTTAGCATGAGGGGGTCCTTGTAAGGACCATTTTCATCTCCCTATAATATAAAGGTATGCAAAGTGTTTATTTCACACATAGTGAGAATCATGGTCACGAATGTTGGTGGGCACCCTAACCTGATGTTGGCTTTAGTCTCCTTGTTCAATTAGGCTGTAAATTTCTACTTCTATCTTAATAAATGGCAGTGCTCCTGCTTTGCTTTAAAAAAAAAATCATGGTCATGATCTGTGTGCTCAAAACATATGCATCCACCATCAATGATGTCAGATTGCTTTCTCTATGCTCATTTCACATGAACACACACTAGAACGGAGAGCACCACGTCGCCGTCATGTCCGAATTGCACCGCCACCACAACTCCGCGCCGTCGCTGCTCGGGGTTAGTTCCACACCTACGACTCGAGGTTCGATTCCTATGGTAGGGCGATGGTGTTTCACCAGAATGGGCCGGGATACATACCCGACCAGGCTTAATTGAATGCTCCATTCCTCCGTGGGCCGAGATTCTTTCCACGTTGGGCAATCTGGATGCGGTTTCTCTCTCTCCACCCATTCCATGCTCTCGTATGTTAACCATAGAACGCCCTATATTATGTCCCTGCCCCCTTTCCATAAGGCCATGGTCTGCACCCGGACACCCTACATACACACACACACACACAAAAAAAAATGAAAAAAAGAAAGAAAAAGATGATACACGAGAAGGGAAGACGTTCTGTTTTCCTGTTAGCATTGGACGGGAGCCTTTGTTTTCAAAGAAACACCAACATAATGTCCTAATCACGTGGGTTCAATTCATCTCGCACAAACAGTGATATACTCCCTCGTTAAGGTGCTACTCCACCCACTTGCCACGCTTTATATGCACTCCATATGCTTGATAAATTGGTCAGGAAGTAAAACGCAGGTGTATATGCGATACGTTTATCATAGTAAAACTCGTATATGTGCGATACATTCATCAGGATGTAAAACACATGTGTATACGCGATACATTCGTCAGGAAGTAAAACACATGTGTATATATGGGCGACATTCATTAACTGTATTTTGATATTTTTTTTACTCCTCTCATAGCTTTTTTAATACAATTTTGTCCAAAATGCTTTCAATTTTGCACTTCGACGGCACAGTTTTATCCCCCTCACTTATATTTAGAAGGAAAACGTGCGTTTTCCTTCTGTAGATGCACACTTAACATAGCGTATTCTGCAAAAATATCCCTGAGCCACGTATTCTTCAGAATGTTAAGGACACGAGGTCTTCAGGGCGGCCAACTTGCCCCGCGAGAGGCTCGTGGTGTGAGGCGCACTTTCGAACCGGCTAGCTGGCTTTTCCCGACGGCGTCGAGAGGTTGCCAGAAAAGTGTCGGGAAAGGTACCGCGACCTTGTGCAATACTTCAAATTGACGAGCGGTGGTCCATACGTCACCGAGATCGCTCTAGTGGGGGCTCTGCAGCCTGTGAATATGTAGCCAGAGCCTCCGCTTGTCGCCTACGACAACGAGAGTGGAGAGGTTTGGGGGGGGGGGGGGGGGGGAAGCGACAATGGCGAGGTGGAGGGTGAGTACGGCGACGTAGGAGGCGAGGTGATGGATCCCTCCGGCTTAATACCGGCGGCGGTCTGTTCAGAGTTCCAAACTCATAGTGGCAACTAAGCACAAGGGTTGTGCTCGTTGTGAGACTTAACCCAACACCTTATGGCACGAGCTGACGACAGCCATGCACCACCTGTGTCCGCGTTCCCGAGGGCACCCCTCTCTTTCAAGAGGATTCGCGGCATGTTAAGCCCTGGTAAGGTTCTTTGTTTTGCATCGAATTAAACCATATGCTCCACCGCTTGTGCGGGCCCCGTCAATTCCTTTGAGTTTCAACTGTCATCAAAGCCGCAAATATTCTTCTGCTGCTAAAGTCAGACACTCGTTCATAGGTGTTCTAATCGGATACATACGCTCCTGAGATCGTTCTAGTGGAGGCTCTGCAGCCTGTTGAGGTGGAGCCAGAGCAACAAGGGTAGTGGAACAGTAGGTAGAGGGGTCCAGTGCCCCCTCCTGGCCTTGTTTAATAAAATTTTTTGGCTTCACCCAATACGCCACAAATAATTAGGACGAGGTTTGGTTGTGTTAAGGCATAGAAAGACAAAGCTTACACATGAGTAGAAAGGCCACATTCTGACATACATCTGTACAACTAAGAAAAAGATAATGAACGGCAAACCAGGAAAAACAGACCGGTGAAATGAGAAAACGTGGCCTAAACCGTGACAGCACAGAATCGCGGACGGCAAAATAAAGAGAAGACGGGCTCAAACAATTGACATCCGAATATGCAAAGAGGCGACGAACCCATCACGCGTCCACCGAGGAAGCGGAGAAAAATACTTGTCGAACATGTGCGCGGCCACGAGGTGAGAAATACGGAGAGGTGCCGTAGGCTCTTTCTGTTGAAAACCAGTTTATTTATTTATTTATTCTTCCTTCCGTGTCACAGTCGCAGCGGACATGCTATCAGGCTCACTGAGGATATTACGAGCACTGAAGAAATTTGATGCGAGCGCCGAGCACGGGCAGGCCACAAATATTGCCAGCTGTATATATGTAAAAGCTCTAGTTTGACTAAAATTTCGTAGGACAGGCATGACAGATTCCACAACGTGTAGGTGTCATCCGAGGACATGGTGCGATTGCGGAGAGTTGGATTTTAGCTGTAAAAATCATCGGTTGCTTTCGTTCCTCGTGGTTGCGCCAGTGTATCAACCGATCAATTGGATGCATTTGATTGGCTCCTGTGTTCACTGCCGCGTCAGATTTGTTGAGCTTTCACTAAAAGAACAGTTAGATGACTTTGATTGGTTTTTGGACAGTTCGTCAGCTAGGCATGATGCTGATTCCAAGACAAATACTCCCTCCATACCTGTAAAAGAGGGCGTTCTGGAGTTTAGCAGCCTGTTCGTTTCACTGCAACTGCGGCTGCAGAAAAATAACTGCGAACACTGTAACTGCTGCTGAAAACACTGTAGCTGCTGCTAAAGAAATAACTGTGAACACTGTAGTTGATGCAAAGCAGCGAGACGAACATGCTGTAGATTAGTTTCCCATTAGAAGGCGTTCAGGTCCCGCAGGCATTTTTTCTTCCGAATTTGCCCCCCATGCTGCATGGTCCCGAGGCAAAAAAAAGCAAAACCAGGCGGCTGCAGAAAAATAACTGCGAACACTGTAACTGCTGCTGAAAACACTGTAGCTGCTGCTAAAGAAATAACTGCGAACACTGTAGCTGCTGCAAAGCAGCGAGACGAACATGCTGTAGATTAGTTTCCCATTAGAAGGCGTTCAGGTCCCGCAGGCATTTTTTCTTCCGAATTTGCCCCCCATGCTGCATGGTCCCGAGGCAAAAAAAGCAAAACCAGGCGGGGGCAGGTCTTGAACCCGCGACCTGGTGTCTAGGAGATGAATGCGCTGGCCAGTCCACAAAGGAGAGATAGTTGTTAGGAAGTAGTTCCGAGGTGTATTTAATATGGGTATGGATGGAAGATTAGACATAATTTAATTGCTCTTTGGTATTGTAAATTATGTCCTAAACGCTCTCTATTTCAAGTATAGAGGGAGTATACCGTGGAAAGAAAATATTCCCTCTGTTTCAAAAAATATATAGTTCTAGCATTCAAAACTTTTGCCAAAATATAAGTAGTTCTCGATTTTTAAAGCAACTTTCTCACTTCTTAGTGCATTGTTTCTTGTGGAATTTTTAATTAAAATAATAGTATTTTAATTAAAAATTGCAAAACAGAGGTACCTCTGGAAAAAATTGCAGAAATGGGTGCCTGTCGGTCATCCAGTGACCAATTGGTCACTGGATGACCGATAGGCCTACGTGGCAGCCGACAAACGCCGAGGACAGGACCTATCGGTCACCCGATTACCGACAAGTACCTGTCGGTCTTCCAACGCCCGACAGGCAGCAGAATATCGCCGAACAGCGCTATCGGGTCGATAGCTGGGACCTGTCGGTCATGGGATGACCGACAGGTACATATCGGTCATCCCACAACCGACAAGCACCTGTCGGCCATCCCATAACCGACATGTCCCTGTCGGTCATGGGATGACCGACAGGTCCTTTCGTTAGCATTTTTTGTTTTTTTTTTTTGTTTTACCAGTTTGTGTTTTTCTAAATTTTGTTTTAAGACATGAGGCATAAATTAATTTTTTTACATATATTTTTAGGATTGAAAGGTAATATTGTGTGGTTTTCAAAGTTTTTTTAACGTGAATAATGCAATAGAAAAGGTGAACTGAAAAATAACTCGACTTTAACAAAGATACTCAGCAACCAATATCGATAGACCAACATATACACAGTGAACTGAAACAATGGCGTGTTTCGATGCACATGGCAAAGCTACGTGTCCATCGATCTACTCCTAACACGCCTTAGGGAAATAAATTTCACTCACAGTGAACGTAGTACAAACTATAAGGTGGAATGACATATTCGGTGCACACAATTGCTGATAAGCAACATGAAAATTAAAGGACTAATCGTCGCCTAAGTGAAACGACGCGTATCCCTCGTCGTCCCCTTTCGACGAGAAGCTCGTCCAACCTCAGATCTATTTATCCTCAGTGTCTACTGAGTGCAACGGGGATATTTTCCCTTTCTGAAGGCATCAGGACCTGCTGCCCTAGCGCGGCGAGCTCTCTCGCGCATCCTCTCCCTTTCGGCCTCACGGGCCTCATGAGCAAGGCGATCTTCCTCTTGTTTGCGCCTTCGTTCCGCCTCCTCTCTTTGCTTGCGTTCCGCTTCGTACTTGCATCGACGCTCTTCCTCCTCCTGCCTCATCTTCCTGCGTTCCTCCTCTCTCCTTTCCTCAGCTTCCATATCAAGCCAATGCCTTCTTGCACGTTGAGCGACACGATAGACATGGGCTATATTCTCTGGTGTCTGCTCAGTGTCAACATACTCGATGAACTCACACAGAGGCGGTGGGGACTGCAATGTTATGAACGTATTAGTGAATAAGAATGAATGGTGGAAACAAAGAATGACGAAGTACAAGTAGTTACCCTTGGCCTCCTATCGGAAGAGTAAAGACGTTGCGAAGGGTCATATTGGTAGTTCTTACACATCCAAAGCCTTTTGCCGTAGTCATCACCGAGAACGAGTGACTTCACTAGCCTGCATGGAGTGCCACAGAGGCACATAGGGGCGATGAAGCCATCTCCGAGAGGTAACGTCTCTTTGTTGTGGGGTGGATCGTTGGGGAACTCCATAGCTATGGAAGAAATTCCGGTGTTTGTTAGATTGCGAAGTGGCTGAGCTTAATGGACAGACGATGTGTGCATTTTATAGGCATAACTAACGTGGTCTATAGACGAAGACTACAAAGAAAAGAAGAGGAGATGTCATCGGATGCTCTGCAAAGTTGCCCGTGAATGGATGTGTCGCCATGCGAAAATAATAAATGCGTGTCGTCACGTCACTAAAAGTTGTCTAGTCATGTCGCAGTTGTCTAGTCATGTCGCGTTGCAGAAGTTAGTAATAAAAAATAGTTCATGCTTAAGTTCTGAATATTACAAAAACGAAAGAAATCTACTAGTCAAGTACTGAACCCTGACCCCTGTCCTGATCTCCAAGTCATCCTCCACGCCTACGCTTGCTGGGCTCGGCTTCGGCCCTCTTGCCCTGGCCCTTTCTCCCTCGTCGAATCTGATCGGTGGGGTACGTGAGTGGGTCTGGTGCCTGCCTGACCCTGGGAGCCTCTAGTGGTGTCGAAGAAAACTGCTAGGTGGGCTGTGTCGGTGGAGGAGCCTCTGGCATCTGAGAGAAACCCTGGACATCTGGCTGTCCATAAGAAGACCCATGCACTAAGCTCCCAGAAGCAGAGTGCAAGGAGTAGTCAGGCGCGGCGAACTGTACTGGTGGTCCTGTAAAACAACAATGTAAGATTACAATAACAAAATGTTAGAAATACAAAATTGGCATGTTATTATACCTGTGCTCCATCCAGGAGTAGGCATGAAAGGCGGGACTACAGGTAGACCCGACGACGAGTCCCCGGCGTGGAAACGAGAAGAACTTGGTGCACTAGCAGGTGTAGAGAGAGGTGGAGACCTCTGTCGTGCCCTCGGCTGCACATCTGTTGTGCTCGTACAGGAAGCGCACCGGAGAGCATCCCTACAGCGGCGCGCAAGACGGAGTAGGGCTGATCCCAAGTCACGTGGCTCGACTCGTGGAGGGTTGTCGTAGCATCGAGAGCCTAAATCCTCCAGCTCGCCAACGAGATCGCGGCACGTGTCAGTCTACAAAAACGATAATAGAACATTAATAATTAAACAGAAAGGATAAATTTTAAAAAATAATCAAATAGCTTACCATCAGGTGAAAGGCCCGAGTCGGCTGGGTGGCGAAGGTGTCCGTAATTTCAGGCACGTGCTCTACAGGTGCCTCAGCCACAGCGAACAACCGCACACGCGTCGCCCTGTGGTACCACCGAAGGTACTCCCCGTATCGAAACGGGTCGTACGGGCCCTGTGAAACGTGCACATCTGTCTCTGCACCAACCCACTGCTGTATCCACGACTCCATCTTTCTAGCCCACGTAGTCTCGTAAGCAAGACCCTGATCTTTCCTGTTAAACCTGCAATGAAGATATTGTGAATACGTAAATATTTAGGTAACTTGATGAATGGATTAATTAGTTTATGTTGCACTTACGTGTGGGTGTGATCTAGCTGCAGTCTAGGAATAGGGAAGTCCTGAAAGTATCCAAACTGGCGGAAGACTCGAATCACAGCGTATGGCTCGACACAGATGTCGAAGACTAAACGACGCCTCGTAAGCCAGAAAGCTGTGTCACGTGTGCACAAGGCAGAGAGTCCACGCGGTGCACGCCTCGCGACCTCCTCGGTGGTGTACGGCATCCACCTGACCCGGTCTGGCATCAGCTGATCGAAATCAGCAACGAACTGCGGGTACGCCTTACGTACAGTCGCTGTAGCCCAACTCGGCTGCAAGAATCGAAACAATGATCAAGTTAGTAGCAAAAATAAAATAGAAACTTAAATATACAAAAATAAAGTATTACTTACATCGCGCTTGCACCAAATAGAACCCATAGTGGGTCCACCGAGGGGATCGTACTCTCCAAAGTCGTCGAGGTCGTACATGTCATCCTCGTACTCGTCGTACGAGCTCAGCTTCGGTCGCCCGATGTCCACACGCTCAAACGACCACAACATCAGGAACAAAGGGCACCCTGTCAACGAACCCGCACTGGTCGTCCGCCTGCACGCCTCGCACAACGCCCTATAGTTTTACAGTACGATATCTAGTGTTCTGAATAATTATTACACACATTGTTTCATAACGTAGGCATACGGAATTGGAAAACATAGTTCTTGACACATGATGACTACAGGTACAAACAAATAAACATAAATAGATTACACTTCATCAAATTAAGTAGATGGGCCAGCTTGTTGGTTCCGATTCTTTGGCTTCCGCATGGGAACACGCCTGAACTCCACGTTGTCGGGCCCCTTCTCCACTGGGTATTGGCTACAATCCTTCCTTAAATGATCTCCGCCACATACCAAGCACTCCTTTGTACGACGTTTGGCATTCGCTTCATCCATATCATTTTTTATACGCCTAACTTTTCTGCGACCTTTAATTTTAACCTTTTTGTCAGGATCTGGAATCCAACTACGTTCTCCCTCTGGTGGCTTTGTGAAATCAACCACAGCCCGCCACCCCAGTAGCTCGCCCTGCCATGTAGCCATCACAGCTTCCTTGAAGTAGTATGGTGATACGAAGTGATGAGGATCAATCTTTGCCTTGGCACATCCAGTGAATACATGTGAGCAAGGCAAATGCATTAGCTTTGGCTTATTGCAACTGCACTCGCATTTGTTCAACTGCGGCCACAATCTGCATTCCATCGTCACTTCGGATCGACCAATCCCAAGTCCGCTCTTTCCCCGCAACAAGATTTCGAAGACGAAATCCCTATTACCTGTTCTCCTAACCATGTGCATCTGCCCCTTCGCACTCTTTTCTTTGATGTAATCGGTGATTTTAGCACTGAACATCACTTGTGGGTTGGCAACATGCAAAACTGCTTTTGCATAGCGATCTTGCAGGTATGTTTGTATCCCACGAGTTATACCCTCCAGAATCCCCACTAAAGGCAAGCACCGAGTCCCTTTCAATGCCCAATTATAAACTTCTGCCCCATTAGTGGTCATAATGTCATAGCGGGATCCATCCGTATCTGCTATCAATGCCCATTTCTCCATCGGCTCATCCTTGATCCAATCTGAGAAGCACTTCACCCTTCGTCCACCCCTCCTGCGTCTAATTTTGTCCTGCGGTTCATTGGGCAAAGGATCTAACCCCTTTGGCTCCTCGTCACGTGGCATAGGAGGTTTCTTTTTAACCTCGTCCATGTGGTTGCCAGTGAGCTTGTCCAACTCGCCCCATAATATGTCAAATTTGCTCCTTCGATTCTGTTTGCACAGCTTCTTGAACATATCCATAAGTCGTTTGCTCTTAAACTGCCTGTAGAAGTTTGCCCCCAGATGCCTCATACACCATCGACTATGCAGATCGGGCCAATATTCCTGATCATTATAGTCTGTCTGCAATGTATCAATTGCTGACAATAATCCCGCATGGCGATCATGTAAGATGCAGACATTGGGTCTCTGCATAACAACCGCTCGCTTCACCCACCTCAAAAACCACAACCAACTCTCTGTATTCTCACTCTCCACAAATGCAAAAGCAATTGGCACAATCTGATTCTCCCCATCCACTCCAATAGCGGTGAGGATCTGCCCTTTGTACTTACCAGTCAAGAAAGTGCCGTCCACAGCAAGAACAGGTCGACAATGCATAAATGCTTGTATCATACAACCAAATGACCAAAATGCACGGCGTAGGACCCTGTCCCCATTTGTATTTTCAAAATCGTCCACTGCAACCACAGTTCCTATATTCCTCGCTTGCATAAGCTCAAGCAAGCCAGGTAGGTTGTGGTACGAGTCCTCGTATGTCCCGAACCTTCTTTCCAAGGCTTTTTGTTTCGCTCTCCATGCCATATCATAGCTGATCTCATAACCTAATCGATTCTCTATGGCATGCATTATAGCAAAAGGAGACATACCGGTCTTCTGCACAATCTCAGGATACATGTACTCAGCTACAAACTGTGTAGTCATGTTCTTGTGTTTCAGAAGAGTCCTATCCAATGAACACGAATGGCCTACCACGATAGACGCCACAAATGACGTCTCAGCTTTCGGCAGGTATCCGTGAACCCTCCATGCGCAACCCGGAGCCGTGCACTTGACGTCATATGTCCTCGGGTTTGAAATGACCACCGTGAACTCCTTCTTCTCTGAGAACGCCCACCTCTTTACGGCATGCTGAAAAGATATCTTATCAGGAAACATCTGCCCTTGACGGACCTCTATAGCATCATACTCCTAACATGAATTGTGGCCATCATTAACAGCTAAGTTCTCCATATTGATCCAGTCCTGCGGCTCTTCATATCCCATGCCCCATCCCTGACCAGCTGTTCCATCAACGAAGGTACGAAACTCGTCATCATCCCTGTCCATTTCATCAACAATTGCCTCATTGACCTCTCCCGAATCTGCTTCTAGTGTGCCAACATTTATTGGCAACCTATCCTCAGTGGTTGGATGAACCACAGGATTTGCAGCAACTTGACTTGGCTCGGCACCAACATGACTCGGCTCGTCACCAACATATTGCTCCGCATGAACAATTTGTCCCACGACTTCATCTTGCTCTGTATTTACGACATTGTCATCAACCTCCTCCTCCAGACGGGTCGTTGTCGGATTACATTGCACCAGCAACAAGTGAGCAAAATGCCGTTGCAATCCCATCGTCACAAATTGCTTCCAATGTTTAGTGCTTCTCACCTCCACAAGTTCCCATTTCCATGAGCCTTCACGCTTTCGAGGAATCATAGCTCTCACTACAAACCGATACTCTAAAGGATTCACATTCAACACACTATGTAACCAGCCATACACTTCACCTCGCTGCATCTCTACCGGATCATTCAAAACACTATCCACATACTGAAAATTACTCAAATCTACCCCATAGTCACGATGCTCAATTTGACCTTCTCCGTAAAAAACTCGGAAACTCACTACACTGGACATCCTGCTAAAAACAAATTAATTACTATCAGCATTATATGTTTTACATAATTTATTTATCCGTATACATAAGTATTTTAACACTTATTAACAAATAACAATGCATCTTTTTTTTTAATTTAATTATATATTTCATAATATATTAACTACCTACCATTACACTTCACTAAAAATACTACTCTACTACTTACACTAACTTCCCTACCGTTAACTAATCCATACACTAATACTATTTAACTAATCTAAAGCTACTTTACTAATCCTATACTACCGCAGCTACTAATCAATAGTAGTTTACTAATCCAAATAGTTAGGCTAACTAAACAAATAAAAAAAAAACAAAAGGAACTCACCTTCCCGGTGCCGCCCGAACCGGCGACCTCCAGCCGCGGCGCTCAGGGCGAGCGGGCCCACCTCCTCCAGCGGCGCTCCCGGCCCTCCTCTCCGACCACCGGCGCGCCCCGTCGTCGTCTCTCTCCCTCCCTCTCGCCGTCGGTCGCGAGGACGCGAATGGAGGAGAGAGAGAGAGAGGACGGCGCGGCAGCGGATAAGATTCCGCAGCCTGTCGGGCGCTCGGTGACCGACAGGTACCTGTCGGGCGCTGGGTGACCGACAGGTACCTATCGGGCGCTGGGCGACCGACAGGCTTGCGTGGACAGCTGCGGGCGACCCGATAGCCGACGTGGCAACCTACCGACAGCTAATCGGGCTTTGGGTGACCGATAAGGGACCTGTCGGTCATCCAGTTACCGACAGGTACCTATTTCTGCGATTTTTTCAAACGGAGCCCCTGTTTCGCAATTTTTAATTAAAATACTATTATTTAAAAAAAAAAACCGTTTCTTGTGTCTATCTCTATATCTTTCCTCCTTCACTGCTCATTGTTTTCTGTGCTCATCATTTTTTTCATCCTTTCTTATTTACCGTGTCTAAACCTAAAACTACATATAATATGAAACGGAAGGAGTACTATAGACAAAGAACATGTCAGGAGAGTAACTTGCCTAGAGGTGACAATCTTTTACATGTAGGTGTAAAAGGATCTGCCATGTATGATGCTGATTCCATGACAAATGTTACAACTTGTCCTCCGTGAAGCGTGAGAGCTAATCAGGCGACCACACGTTCTAATCGTCCAAATACCGAAAATGCACTCCGGCAAAGAACGCTGAGAGGCAGCATCACGCCGTCACCACTCACCACAAACACGCAGAAATTGCCAGGGGCAGCCATGTCATTTCCTGGAACAAACTAGCTCTCGTTGGACGCGGATAAATACCTCCAAGCAACCCAGGATATCCTTTCAAGCTCACCCACTCGTCTGTTGCCGCCGCTGCTGCAAGCACCTCTCCCATCAGTCTCGCGGCCTCCCTGCTAACCTTCCAAACTCTAGCATCCAATGGCGTTACGCCTCTCTATCTCCTCGTCTCACGGGCCGGCCACCTCGCCGGCCATCTCCACATGCCGGCCAGCCACCTGCGGGCGCTTCCCAGGCTCGTTCGGCAGCACAGCACCCGCCCAGAAGAGGAGCCTGTCCGTGATGACAGGCTCTGAGACAAGGGGACTGACCCCGGCGAAGTCAAGTGGCTTGGAGACGACTTCGGTGGGCGCCGAGGCAGTAGCGGTGACCGGACAGGTGACGGAGGTAAACAAGGATACCTTCTGGCCTATTGTTAAGGCGGCAGGAGAGAAGATCGTCGTTGTCGACATGTACACTCAATGGTATCATTGTGCACAATTAGTATCATCTTCGTTTCAGTTATTCACCAAGATTAAAAAACAAAACAAAATGAGAATAGACCTCATCTCGCTGCAAAGTCTGGTGACTGTCTGGTACTCATTTTTGCAGGTGCGGCCCTTGCAAGGTGATTGCACCAAAATTTCAGGAGATGTCCGAGAAGGACCTCGATGTTGTGTTTCTCAAGCTCGATTGCAACCAGGATAACAGGGTTGGTATTGATTGCTTTGTTGCCCCTTGTGTAGCTACTATTATGTGCTCCATGAATGACGAGTGTTCTTCTTGGTGCTTTGCTACTTGCAGCCTCTTGCAAAGGAGCTGGGAATAAAGGTTGTCCCAACATTCAAGATTCTCAAGGATGGGAAGGTGGTCAAGGAGATCACTGGTGCAAAGATCGACGAATTGGTTAACGCGATCAAGACAGTGAAGTCTAGTTGAGAAATTCCCTGAAAAACACACATCAGTTAGCATGCTATATCACTAGTGTACACTGGGACGAACCATCCCTTTGTAGAATTGGATCACCAGCATGGAAAAAACAGATAGTCTTGTTCTTCTGCTTATGCTCTACCAATCGTTAAGAACATTATACAGCCATCTATGTGGATTTCCTGATGTACATAATGATTCTGTTTCTTTCTTATCTTAATAATGTGTAAGCGTGAAAACTGGAGTACTAAGTATATCAAAAGGTTATCACGTTGAGACCTTACAGTTAAAAGCACTAACACTCAGAGTTCAGATTATGACATTGCAAGTGTCTTTGTTCCAAAATATTAAGTGAACTATGTTGGTAATTAAGCTGCTCAAATCATTTTGCTTAGAAACAATTCTGGGTGCCCTGTTTTGGCGCCGTAGTAGCAATAGAAGTAAATGGCTGCAAGTAGGAGAATGGTCTACATGCAAGTAAAGTGTGGTTCAAAGCAGATCAGCTGCTGAAAATCTCCAAGTTTGAGCTCTCACCTCACAGTTTTTGCCCAGCGTCGGCGTGTGAATGTGATGAGGTGAGTTGGGACTTGAGAGTGGTGCCAGTGCTGATGTTTGGGCCAACAAATTATAGTTTAGAATATCTTGTTATAATCCTTCCACCAGATGAATAGCATATTAGATTGCAACTATTAGGTATTATGCTATGTTACCTCACTTCATTAGAATATAACTACATTGCCACAGGAAATAAATCTGGATCAGTAAACAGATTGTAAAAGGAATTATCATGGCAAGTTTCAGATATGTCATGAGCTGTGAAGAAATGACAATACCTTAGCAAGCTAACACATAAGTCCTGCTTTACTGACTCTTAAATGAGCTGTTTTATGCATGCTAACTTCTGTTGTCTCCAATAGAACAGCGGCATTTCTAATGGTTCAATCCCTCACAGACATCTTGATTCTTGACACGGTCCCTCTGTCGATCCTCGACCCAACTAGACCCTGCCTTTTTAAATGGCAGTTTTGTTCTCATCAGTGATCTGATTCTTTCAGCCTCCTCCCATAGATCTTTTGCAGCATATATATTGGACAGCAGTATATAGTTCCCAGTGTTCCAAGGTTCCAACTCGAAAAGCTTGTTTGCAACAATTTCTGCAATCTCAACGTTGTCATATGTCTTGCATGCACTTAGCAATGCACCAAGAGCCCCTGGGTGTGGCCCCATTGGCATCGTTTGCACCATCTCATAAGCCTCCTCAAGCCTACCTGCTCGGCCAAGCATGTCAACAACACAGGCATAGTGATCCGCTCGACGCTGAATTCCATAATCCCGCACCATTGCATCCCAATACTCCAGTCCTTTATCGACAAGCCCGGTATGGCTGCATGCAGTAAGCACACCGACGAAAGTGATCGGATCAGGCCTTACATTCTGAGCCTGCATCCTTTCAAACACTTGAAGTGCCAGCTCCGCATGGCCATGAGTCGCCAGCCCGCTAATAAGTGCCGTGTATGGATAGGCATCAGGCTGTGCGATCTCCCTAAAAGCACTCAGAGCCCGTTCAACATTGCCGCACTTGGCATGCATATCTACTAGTGCTGTAAGCACCTTCTCGTTCCTTTCAATCCTCTTCCTGTCAACATAAGCTCCAATCCATCCAGCCAACTCCGTGCTGCCCAACTGTGAAGCTGCAGAAATAACTCCAACCATTGTGGCTGCATCAGGCTCAATCCCGGCAGCCTCCAATTCTCTAAACATTGCGAGTGCCGCCTTTGGCTGCCCAGTCTGTGCATAACCATTAATCATTGCCGTCCGCGCCACGAGGTTCTTTGCTGGCATTTTGTCAAACAGCTCGCGCGCGCTTTGCATTGACCCGCACTTGCAATACCCCACGATCAGCACCGACCACGATGCCGAGTCCCTTGTAGGCATTTCATCAAACACTCGACGAGCAGCCGCGAGGTCACCGGCATTGACGTAGACGACCACCATAGCGTTCCAGGAGACCTGGGTCCTGCTTGGCATGGAGGTGAAGAGGGCCTCGGCCGATGGCACAGAGGCAAGGCGGGCGTGTGCGCAGAGGAGAGAATTGAACGACACGGCGTCGGGGACAGGGATGTCCGCGAGCGCGGCGTGGGCGGCGGGGAGGTCCTCGCACTTGGCGTAGAGGTCGACAAGAGCGTTGGCGACGGGGAGGCGGAGCGGGAGGAGCGCGAGGCGGAGGGCGACGGCGTGGAGGGACGCGCCGAGGTGGAGGAGGCGGAGCGACGCGGCGGCGTTGAGCGCGAAGGGGACGGTGAAGTGGTCTGGGGAGACGGGCAGGCGCGGCATGAGAAGGACCAGGCCCAGCGCGGCGTGCGGGCGCGGCTTGGAGAGGCGGCGGATGGCGCCATTGAGGAGGGAGCGGAGCAGCGCAGGAGGGGAAGCGATGTGCGCGCGGAGGAGGTGGCCGTGCAGCGCGGCCGGCGGCGGGGGCGGGTGGTCGGAGGCGAGCGCGCGGGCGAGGCGGTTGAAGAGCGGCTTGCTGATGGGCTGGGCTGCCATCGCGTCGCGTTTCGCGCGGTGATGGGGGGAAGAGGGAACCATTTATACACACCGCTCACGTTTGAACTTGTGAACTGGGCTTGACTTGTATGCTGGGCTGGACCTTCGTAGGGTACACTCTGGGCTGACTTTGACTGCCCATTTTCAAATTCGTCTTTTGTTTTCAGGACTTTGATGCTCTCTCGTCTAGTGGTATAACTGGTATAAGCAGGTAAGTAACACCATCCGTGATGAAGCTTTTTTTGAGGTTGCCATCCGTGATGAAGCTGCCACAGCCTTCCCCTCGTGCAAATGCTAGCAATATTCTTTTGATACGCAATGAAGAATTGAGGATCGAGCAGGGAAGAAAGGAAAAAGAAATTCAAATGCGTGTTGTTTGGACTGGTTAACGCCGCACCTTCATTTTTTTTTTGACATCGTTAACGCCGCACTTCGATAGGCATGAAGCGACAGCAAGTGACCAATCCACCCTGACCAGCTCTTCACTTCACGAACTGATGATACTGCAGCGAATCTGCGTCACCACGTGCCACTCAACCCATGTAACACCGCATGCAACCAATGTGCAACAGTGTTGAAGCTAATCCGCAGCCAGACTGAAGACAACTCGATAACATCTTCCTTCTCATCTCTATCCCGACCACCTAATTCGCCAACAAATCCACAGCCGAGACAGCCACGTCAACGCCGCCGGCGAGGACGGCCCAGGTGTTGCTGCTTGGCGCTGAATTCACCCGGGGCATCCCACCTACTGCACCAAACCCGGCAGCGGCCAGGCGGAGGAGGCCGCTGCAGTTGATACGCTTGTCTCTTTCCCATCATTAGCTCGCACATGCCCCTGCCCTTTCTTTCCTTCGCTAATCGCGTCGCATCACGTGCTGTTGCCCCGTGACCTGTCACACCCCACCGGAGCACTGACACGTCGGACGTAGTAATGCCACTCACTCGCCGCTGTGGTGTTTCCAACGGATTCTGGTGCGAGATCCCCACACCACAAAACATACCCGCTGACAGTAACCTGAACCCATGTGTCGTTTTACAAGTCAGTACTGTACAGTACTAGCGATTTCCTTGAAGATACTCTACTCTTTTTTATTGATGAAGGTAATTATCTACTCTTTGGTAAAAGAATGATGTATTTAGCACTGTCGTCGTTAGTTGTTCTTGGAGGAGTTAAACAAAAGGTACCAAGGTCAATTTTTGATAGTGACTGACTAGAACAGCACAACCACCACACTCCACAGCCCACACACGCCGAGTTGGATGTAACAAATGGAGTATACGATGTGCGTCATTCCCGGGGATCCAGATGCTGCTGAGCTGTTGTTGGCCGAAACGGGGATCTAGCAAGAGCCAGCCAGGGTCTCCAGGCACATCATCCTGTCTGCTTGTGACGCCCCCGTTCTGCCCCCCGCAAACAGGAAATTTCATCCATACCATCAAACTTAACCCGGTACCAAACAATACCAGCAAAAAGAGCTTCTCTCCATCTGTACCAGGGCAACTTCAATTTTCTTTCATCCATACCATCAAAACCGAGTCCTCTTGCGAAACGTCATATGCTGTGACGAAACTACCCTCCCGTTCCTTCATCTCCCTCACGCCTCAGCTGGTTCGTTCCCGTCGCCGGCCGTCCCCCCGCCATTGCCTTCGGTCGCCACAACTCGCTGGATCTGGGAGCCGCCAAATCATGGTCGCAACGTAGTCCTTGAGCTGTGCCTCCTCTTGTCACCGGCGAATCTACGCCGTTGCCACCGCCTCCGCAGCCGTGAGTCGAAGCGACGCTCGCCTCCGCACCCTCCGCCCCCAAGTGGTCCAGAGATTAGTAGCCGTGTCGAAGTGATCGAGAGCATCGAGTTCCTGCCACCCAGTTCTCTCCCAGCCCAGGTGCTTGGTTGCTCTGTTGAGTTTGCAACTGACGGAAAGAAAGCATTTGTACAGGCTTGTTTCAACATTTTTGCTGATTTCGTCCCACAAATTACAACTGGTGAAAGGAAGCATTTGTACAGAGCTAGCACAAATTTGTATTGAGTTGTTTTATTGCACATGAAACAAAGTGATTGCATCCAAATGAAGCCCATATATGTGTGACTTCCAATTATTGAAAGATTCAGCGGATTTGATTGCGGCAAGAGGCGGCACAGCTTAACAAAGTGCGGCGCGACCCCGATTTGGCGGCTCCAAAATCTAGTGGGTTGCGCGACAGGAGGCAATGGCGGGGGCGACGACCGGCGACTGGAACGAACCAGCTGGTCAGACGAAGGAACGGGAGGGTAGTTTAGTCCTAGCAAATGACGTTTCGTGAGAGAACTCGATTTCGTGGTGTGGATGAAATTTTTTTGAAGTTGCCCTGGCACAGATGGAAGGGGGCTTGTTTTGCTGGTATTGTTTGGTACCGGGTCAGATTTGATGGTATGGATGAAATTTCCTGCCCCGCAAATTATTGTCCAGGCCAGGCCGGACGGACTCTCCCCACATGTGCGAGCGAGACTGGCCAATCAATCATGTACCGTTCCTGTACCGCTCCGATCGACGGCCTCACACATGCACCGCCTTTAGCTCGCGCTCAGTACATTGGACAAAGGGTAGTAGGGAGCACTGAGCCCCTGGAACCGCATAATAATTCCTGAAAAGCAGGCTGTCAGTCAGATTAAGGCGCTGCAGGTTTGTTATTAGTGAGTGGTGGTGACACTGTTTCATAGATCTCGTTTCTTTTCGGAGGACGGGGAAGGCGACCACCACCACCCAGCGCTAGCTCGGCTCAGGTAGTCAGTCAGTCAGCAGGCGAGATTGAGATGGTGCGGTGACTGGTCCGGTCCGATCTCACAAAGCGAGCGCACTTTTGGCGAGACAGATGGCGAGAGCAGGGGTGAGAAGACTAGGGTCGCGCTCGCGTTCTACTCGCCATATGTAGGGGTGGGCGCGGTTAACCGCAAAACCGATTAACTGAATTAACCGCACCGAAATACTTAAGATTTTTAGCTAGTATAGTTAACCGTAAAAATTATGGTTATCATTTTTGACAACTACAGTTAACCGTAAAAATTGCGGTTATTAATCCGATTAACCGAACTAACCGAATTAACCGATATTATCATCTCAACCTAGTAGATCTCAAGATTTCTCAGTCCTAACTCATTCTAACTCGGCACTCTCCCAACTTTATCCTCTTCACAAACATCACTCGACGACCACCCATACATCGATATCGCCATCGGTGACACATTAGTCTATATTTTGTTGCATTTGTTGCATAAATTTATTCAATATAATGAAATATGTATCTATGTGCGGTTAATGCGGTTAACCGCATAACCGAACCGAATTAACCGCAACCGAACTGCACGGTTAATGATTTTCTCGGTACTAAATCAGTTATTATTTTTCATTAACCGAAGTTTCTCTTAACCGAATTCACCGAATGCCCACCCCTAGCCACACGCGGGCCGAGGACACGGCACGGACCCCGAGGCTCGCTCGCCCCCATTCTGGTTGTCTGGCTGCTTTCTTTCCCGGCGCCCTGCTGCCACGGCCGGATCTTCTTGCCAGTTTTATGCGAAAAAGCGTCCAACAAGTTTATCCCATTGGATGCGCCACGACGGATGGGACAGAGACGCCGTCGCGGCCACGCCTAGCCTCTACGGCGGTGACCAGACTACGGATGGAGGCATCGGTGAGCAGGACAACGACGGCGCTCTCCTCTCCTCTCCTCTCCTCTCCTCTGCGTCAGCAACCCCGCTCTGAATTGCGAATTACCAAATGCAGAGGAGGAGAGATGCATCGCAAAAATAAAGCATGCTCAAAAACTTCGACGAGGAAACGACGCGAGTTCGCGATCTCAAGAAGAAACAGACTCCTCCGTGTAATACGAGTATAAACATGTACAAGAACCATCCATTACCGCGAAAAATATCGCTGACGGCTGCCGCCGCCGCCCGTGGCCACCGGAGGAAGAGGCGCTGTAGCTTTCCCGGTGGCTCCAGGCTGGCGGCTTCCGTCCGCACCGGACACGGACATGAAGGACAAGAAGAACAGAGTGATGAGGTGATGAGGACCGGTTTGTTACTAGCTAGGAGTAGCAAACAAAACGAATGCCCACGCTATCTATCTGCACAAAGGATGAAACTCCTCTCAAAACTGCGATTCTTGTTCCGGCGCCTCCGCGCGTTCCGTGGGTGGGCGAGCGACCTCGTCCCATCATTGCGACGCCACCGCGAAGCCGGCGACCAATCCGTCGATTTCGCCTTCCTCCAGCCGCTGCGGCGCCCAAGAAAAACGAAGAACGGTTACAACAACGTGTAACAAACGGATTGCTGATCCTGACACGAGAAAAAAATAAAGGAGAAAGAGACGGATCGATCGGCGTCGGTTACGTACCTGCGTGGCGGTGCGGAGGACGGGGTCGGGCGTGCAGGGCGGCGGCGCGTCGAAGACGGAGAGCGGGAAGTGCTTGAAGACGACGCCGACGTCGAAGTAGATGACTCCCGTGGACGGGATGTCGACGTGGATGCCGCGGACGGGGAACCACATGAACAGGTCCTTGGCGGCGACGCCGGAGATGCCGGCGATCCGGCCCTCGCTGACGACGCCCGTCACGGTCACGTTGTAGCGCAGCCCGACCTCGGACCGCGCCGTGCACGCCGTCTCCAGCACGGCCTCGAACCGCCCGCTGCCGGCGTCGTGGTCGAACGCCGCGATCCCGGACGGGAGCAGCCCACGCGGCAGCTGGTTCTTGGCGAGCACCGCGTGCACCGCCTCCTCCGCCGTCGTCGTCGCCGCTACCGTCGCCTGGACAGCCGCCGCCGCCACGACGACGAGGACCAGCGTCCACACCGCCACCGCCATTCCCGACGCCCCGGGCGCGAAGAGGTGGTGCGGGCGGGGACGGAGGAGGAGAGCCGGAGGAGACGCGGAGGCAATAATTGAGGTGGAGACGGGAGACGGAGATGAGATGGAAATAGAAGGGAATTGAGAAGGGAACGGAATGCGGGGGAGGAGAACGGATGTGGACGCGCGCGGGCTGGCGGGTCCCAACCGCCGGTGGCGATGCCAGCTAAATTAACGGCAGCTTAAAACACGGTTTGTTTGGGGGCGTTTTAATTATGCTTATCGTGCAACTAACATGGCGAGGATGGGCGCGAGTTTTACGGGTATTGGTTTGTTCAGTTTCGCCTGCTACAATGCACACAGTTCGTCGTAGCCCATTGGTGCCGGATTTAAGACTATCTCCAACGGTGAGCCTCACCCAAACCCAAAATCCGCGTTAGTTTTCCTCAATATGGTAGACCAAAAATTCTTCATCTCCAACGGAAGACGCAAACCCACACCCGCGCCGACGCCCCTGTGGCCCCACCCCGCGCAGCAGGCCGCCGTCGCCCGCGCCGAAGGAGGGGAAGGCGATGGAGACAGCGCAGCTGGACGGCGTTGAGGGCGGCCACGTCCCCGGGTGGTTGGACCGCGCCCATGGCGGAGGAAGAGGAGGATTTGGGCCGCCATCGATGCCGCTGCGGTCGATGCCCCGGTCGCGCTCCGATCGATGCCGCCGTCTCCGACGCCGGTCTGCGCCGCCAACGAGCTCGTGCGCATCCTCCTCGACGGCCATGGACCCCGAGCTCAAGGCCCGCGTTCGCTGCCGAGGAAGGGGATAGTCGTGTACCTCCCGCCGAGGAAGGGGAGAGCCCACTTGTTCTGCCGCGTCGTCGAGGCGGAGCTCGAGGAGGAGCTCAAGCTCGAGGCGGCGGTCGCCGCTCCCCTTCACTTGGGTCGGAGGAATCGGGTAGGGGCGCGCGGCAATGGCGTCCTGCGCGAGCTCGGCCGCCGCCGCCGCGAGGTCGGAGAGGGAGGGGAAGTCGAGGTCGGAGAAGTAGAAGTCGTCGCGCCCCAGGAGAAGTCGCCGCGAGCTCCGCCCCTGCATCGCACAACAGGAGGAATTGCTTCGCTCGCCGCCGCGCCGATGTGTGGAGGAGAGAGCGGGAGCGGTCTCCCGCGCCGCCGCGCCCTCGCCGTCTCCCGACCTCACGGCGGAGGAAAAACGATTCGATGTTCCTCCCCGCATTCGAAGCGAAGCGTCGCGGCGCTTCCGTGCTGTATTTTTGCGAAGCGAGCGCCCCGTCTCCGAAATTGCGTCCGTTGATTGGGGCCTCTGTTGGAGACAGGTTTCGTTGGTTTCACCTCCCAATTCGTGTGTAACTCCCATAATCGGCTCTCGGTTGGAGATAGTCTTACGCCGTGTGCCTGCTTTGTTTGGGTCAAGACGAGCACCAGACGTGAGCGAGCGGTCAAGACGAGTGAGTACCGGCAACTGTTGTGCATGTGACCTACTCCTGCTGCCTGGAACGGGAGGAGTAAACTCGCGTCGCCGGCTCTCGTCTCGTCTGACGACGGGGAGGCCAGGTCAAGGGAGGAAGGGACCCCGAGGCCGAGATCGCCGGGAGTGATGCTGCTGATCCTGAGCCCGTGGGAGCGACAGTCACGGCGAGTACCTGGCATGGATCTTGGCTTTCTCGGTCTTGCCGGATCATGCGCCGTGACACGGTCTCGTGCCATGCCTACCAGCCTACTCCAGGAGGCATCTCCGGCACTGATGATTTCAGCTGAATGGAAGGTACAGATGTATTCTGTGTTTTTATTCTAGCTACTATAGGGGTGTTCGTTTCATAGGGTCTAAAATTTAGAGGGGTCTAAAAAAAAATCTTATCATTTAAGAGTATTAAATAAAGTTTAATTACAAAACTAACTGCAGAACCCCTGGTCTAATTCGCGAGAAGAATCTAACGAGAGTAAACAATCCGTAGTTAGACGATGGTTACTGTAGTATTACTGTAGCATTACTGTAACAAAACATAGTTTACTTAGGCTCGTTAGATTCGTCTCGTAAAGATGTACCCATCTGTAAAAAGGTTTTGTCATTAAACTTTATTTAGTACTAAATTCTTTTTATTTAGAGGCTTCTAAAATTTAGCGCTAAAAAAAAAGCCTATCCCTGTCTTCTTGAGCGCCACTAGTAAATGCAGCCATCGTGCAGAGATACCTGGATTTGGGAGGCAGCCGTCCTACAAGGCATGTGCCTCTCCATACTCGTTCTGACAGGCGAGTACCTGGCCTAGTATATTCGCGCGACGTACTCGAACGAATGGCGGAATTCATTTCGAAACTGCAGACCAGCTAGCGTACGTGGTGGTCTCCTTTTGCTATAATGAAATATACGTGATCCTAGTACTGAACCGAACTGAACAGAGCAAAGCGGCATCGGGCATCCTGTTAATCATGGATCAGGACAATCGATTAAACTTAACCAGCAAGGATTCTCATTTTCCAATCCTGCAGGGACATCGGGCATCCTATATGATCTGGCTCTTGCTACTGTTCGACCTGAAATTGCAAGGCTTTCATACTTTCAGCTGCCCTCTGATGAGCACAAACTGTCGGGGGAGCAGCATAATAACAGTGGGGATCCCGGGTACGAACATACAAGGCAATACGGGATTCACACGCCACCAATGGATAGGCGGCAGAGATTTTTTTTCACCCCTGGAACTGCAGCCCTCGGCTAGCTTCGCAGCAACTTTTTCCATGGGTTCTCGATGAGCGACGTCTTTGTCGTGTGTGCTGTCCCAAGACCTTCATCTCTTTCATTTGGGTTGGCTCTGCATCCAGGGTTCCTTTCTTCTTTTCGCTTATCCTATGATGGCCGTACGATCCATGTATAGTATATGTGCATATGCTCCAAGCATCAGAGTTCGAAGAGCACCTCGAGTCGAGAGGAGAAAATGAATGTTCTGTTCTGGCCTCTCTCTTTCTCTCTATCTCCAGGTTGCCTTTTGCTCATCAACTTGCGTGCATGAATGATTTGCAACAAAAGGGAGAATCATTGTATAAGCTACTACAACCGTCTTTCTCCTCGCGCCGGACCCATCATGCGCGTAACAGAAACCTGACAACCTGTATGGCTGCATCCATGTACCTGTAACTCGTAGAGAAATCGGAATAGTTTGTTAGGAATTTGTTTAATTCGCCGGCTGTACCTGAACTTGACCGATAATACCGTGTTTTCCGGATTGTTCGTTTGGGTCATCGCCCAGTATCCACCGGCAGGATGCTTATCTCCGGGCCGGAATTTTAGAAAGATTTTTTTTTTAAAGAAAAGGATAACTGAATTTAGTCACGACTAAGGTGTAATTGTAGCGCTGATATAAGACTGGTAATATTTAAGGTCCAGGGCCTCACGTCGATCATGTTACTGATGACTTGACCACTAACCAAACTACTTTTGAGATTTATGCAATTCAGTTTGACATAAAGTCGGTTCATGCTTAATTATCGGATCGGGTCACGTCAGGGGTTGTTGGTGAATCCACTGATGAACCGTGAACGGCCGTCGAGATGCCAAGGCGGAGGGACGAGGACGGAGGACGTACACCAAGTTGTGTGCGCGAGCAATGATCATGTCGACCGGTCGAGGGCCACAGCACACAGTTCCTCGTAGCGGCACAGCAAATGATGGTGCAGGTGACGGAAAACTTTCTGCATGCATGGATTTGAGATCGAGATCGACCTCATCCTCCAGAACGATCGATGCATCGAACCGTCGTCCGTTCTCTCTTTCGTAGTGCATGCATGCTCTCTTGTCCTTGTCCTTCCAATAGTTACGAGATCACTTCGAGCCCAAGCCAGAGTGGTCCTTGCCGGGCCCTACGCTTTAGTCACGTCTCGCTACCAGCCATGCAGCAGTCCTCTTGGTTTACTTTGGACTTGTTTAACAAGGACGTGTTAGTCCTCCCCGGCCGGCCGCCCGGCTAGCTTAATTATGCCGGGCGTCCGGTACGTACGAACACGCGTCATGATGATTGCAACAGCAGCAGGCTCTAGAGCTTGATTAATTGGCATACCGTGCTTGCTGTTTAGCGTGTGGTTAAGACGACAAACGCCTTGGATTGCAACAGACGCGGCTCTAGAGCTTGAGTCCTGCATAGCTGGGCCTGAAAGTCACTATCTCCACGACGATGGCGACATCGTCACTGAACCCAGCTGTCTTTGCAGGCCCAACTGTTTACGGCCTTATTAGGATATCTGCAGCACCGTCAACTTCACGATCTCGCTCCACTTTGAACTGTGTAGGGATGCAGGTGGGTACCCATTGGGTATTCATGGGTCAGCACCTTAGTTCATTTGCTTGATTGATTTGTGAAGGAAGGAAAAATTTCTAGTTCATTTGAGGGAGTTTTTGGATCGACCCACGACCCACGAATTGGAAAACCTACATCCCTAGAACTGTGCATCGAACGTACACATTGCAGTGCGCATCCTATGCATAGAGTTAGATCAGACCACGGCTGCACCTGGCATCAGATGCTGCGATCCTATCCATCTCTAAGATGGAGACCCAACTCGTTCTATCTTGATCACGTTCAGAAAACAGAATCCAGCAGCTCCAGCAGCCCACGTACGACTCCAACATGCAGAGCCCCTAGTAGTCTAGTACAGTCCTAGCCCGCTAGACGCTACACGCAACGAAAATGCCGTCCCTCCGTGCGGGCCTTATAAAAGATGCTGGTGAGCACGAAAACACACATCACAAGTTGCTCGTAACTGCAAGTGCTGCGACGAAATTTGCCACTGATTCGTCGCATGCAAGTGCGTAGCAAGCTGAAGGCTCCGAGATGGCTGCATGAGGGGAGGGAGACCAGGCGAGGCAGAGCAACCGCGCCAGTGAGCCAGCGGTCGCCGGGAGGACGAAGAAGCCGCTTGGTTGGAAGTCCGTGCCCTTCATCCTAGGTTCGGTTCAGTTTGCGCACATGCTCGTGACTCGTGAGCACTTGCTAGGAAATTTTCATATTCTCCGCATGCTGGATCCAAGGCACGAGCAAAGAAAAAAAGTTACACCTTTTTTTAGGAACATAAATTAAGGGAAGCCCCTAAAAGCGGTAAATCGTACTTTTTGTCCCAATATGTTGGATAACCCTCCTAATAGACAAAGAATTCGCACTATTTAACTGCATCATGCTAGTAATGGTTCCCATCTTCATTACACGAATCGAGTGAATGTCTGTCTCTTTTGATTTGCAGCAAATGAGACATTCGAAAAGGCTGCTTCATTTGGAGTGGCACCAAACTTGACAATGTACCTAGTAAAACGCTTCAACATTGGGCAACTGAAGGCGGCAGACATAACCAACATTTTCTATGCGACGCTCAACTTCACCCCATCTCTGATTCCTATTTGGGAAGGTTCAAAACCCTAGCCTATGGGTGCTTCGCAAGCCTCCTGGTACGTCCGTCAGTCTATGCCGTGACCTTCATGATCTTATTTATCCTGCTTATCAACACAAAAGGAAATATAAGATCAGTCATCCAAGGGTGAAATTAAATGGCACGAGCAAGAGTCCAAACTCCAAAGCAAAGCTTAATTTACATTTATTAATTTACAAAACTTCATAACATAGAAAATGATATTATTCTTTTTACTGGTTCAAGCTGTTGTGAGGAATCATAATCCACAGATGACCGTACTTCCCGTTAACACCAAGTTACCATGCAACAGCCCACAGTGCTTCATGTGGCCTAGGCATGACACACATTTCAACACTTCTGGATTGCACTTGCTTCATAGAGAACCACTTCAAGTTTAGAAGAAACATGGGCATAAATCACAAGTTCACAATTGTACTAGATTTTCTACAAAATGCTTGTAAACATAAAGAGTTGATGGAACTGTGGATTGCTTCAGAGTTTATAATACACTGACTGAGCTTCATTCTAATCTGTTTATTTATATCCTACAACAGGGGATGCTGGGATTGACTTTGTCTGCCTCACTGCCAGTTCTCAAACCTCCAACCTGCAATCAAGTATCCCAACTAGATGGACACTGCAGTAATCCATCAACTCTCCAGCTGAGTGTGCTATACCTATCCCTAGGGCTCCTGACTATTGGTGGTGGAGCGGTACGGCCCTGCAGCTTGCCATTTGGAGTGGACCAATTTGACACCGCTGACGAAGAAAATCGAAGAGCCTAAACAGCTATTATAACTGGTATTATGGCACAAGCACTGCTGCACTGGTGTTTTCTACTACTATTCTCATCTACATCCAGAACAACTTCAGTTGGGCAATAGGATTTGGCATACCCACAGTTTTCATGTTTCTGGCAATTATATTCTACTTTGCTGGTACCAGACTTTATGTCCACGTGCCACCAGAGGGAAGCATCTTCTCTGGAATTGAGCAAGTTTAGTGGCATCGTTCAAAAAGAGAAGACTCAAGCTTCCATGTCCACATGATGTAAATCAACAAGAGTTGATGCTCTACAGCCCTCCTACAAGGGGCAACCGTATTTTCAGACTGCCACTTACTTCCCAGTTCAGGTAACATGAATATTGCCCTACGCATGAGTAATGGTCAGTAAAGATCAAAGGCTTGACTAGCTCTGGTGATTAGTATCAGAATACCCCCTCAAACAGTATCCTAAATTTAAGGAACACATGTATCTGAAAATTTGTTTCATACTATGATACTTTCAAAAGCAATCAGATTTTCCCAGCCAAAAGGAACTTTTGGTAATTAATTAAACCATATCCTCTAATGTCTACTCACTATCCTCTAATTTGTACAACAGGATGTGCCACTCATGTGAATTATGAACATCTTAACTCAAAGATTAGTTATGCTGTAGCAACAAACTGACGTGAAACAATAATGATACCAAATTACTAGCAAATCACACATGGCAAGTTGAGATAATTTTGGAACATGCTTTATGCAAGGGACATAAGATGAGTGACTCTCATACTTGAATGAAGTAAAAAGGAAATAGTTGAGCATGCTGGGATCTCCATTGAATCTCAATTCTATTCATTCTCAGGTTCTGAACAAAGGTGCGATCACAAGGGATGGTATATAATATAAAATAATGATGGTTTCTGCAAGAAACTCATGGGAGCTTAGCAGCATCCAGCAAATAGAGGAAGTCAAATGTTTGATAAGAATTGTGCCTATTTGTTTTCTGGCATCCTATGCTTTGTTGCAATGGCTCAACAATTCACTTTTATAATATTGCAAGCATTTACCATGGACTGTCACCTTGGGCCACACTTCAAAATTCCTGCAGGCACTGTTACACTTCTACAAAGACAGGGAGTAGGATTAGTACTTGCTTCCATTTCTATGGTTGTAGCAGGACTTGTTGAACGTAAAAGGAGGAATTCAGCCTTGTCTAATGGAGGGATATCACCTATAACATTCTTGTGGCTTGCACCCCAGTTGGTTTTAATGGGTATTGCTGAGGCCTTCAATACAGTTGGACAAATAGAATTCTACAATAAGCAGTTCCCAGAGCATATGCAAACCCTAGCAGGATCTCTACTATTCTGTACTGTTGCTGGAGCAAACTACTTGAGTACTGCGCTGGCAAACATCACAAGGAAGGCTACTGATAGGCATGGTCACACAAGCTGGTTATCAGACAATATTAACAATGGCAAACTTGACTATTATTACTATCTTATTGCCATACTGGGAGTATTCAACCTTTTCTATTTCCTTATATGTTCCCACTACTATCAGTATAAGGCGATGTCACCCCATGCTGGCGAGTCCATCAAGACAGATGCAACGGATGATAGAGCTACAGAGAGCACATATGCGTCTAGAAAATAAATATTGCAAATGGGAAAACTTTGCTGCCTAGACATAGTGGCACATTGGGATTCAATTTACATGATGCCGTACAG